>OY856409.1:116510221-118910221 GCA_963693085.1 Alisma plantago-aquatica
CCCCGCGGGTAGCTACCCGCCCACCCTTCCGATCACTTTTTTTCAAAAAAAAAAATCCAAATTGTAGAGGACTATTTTGTCTAGCTCTCCAAAAAATTTTAGCCAAAAATATTATCATTTGGCCCTCCAAAATAAAAAACCCGTCCTTATATATATCTGCTGTATATTTTGTACAGAGTTACTTTTTTGGCCAGCAGAGTTACTTTTTTGACACCATAGTTATTTTTTACAGTAGAGTTACTTTCTTAGCTAGGAGAGTTACTTTTTTCGCTGCAGGGTAGCGAAAATCCAGGCTACCCGCGCGGGCAATGAATGAACGCTCATATATATATATATACATATACATATATATTTATATTTATATTTATATATAAATATATAAATATATATAAATATATAAATATATATGTATATATAAATATAAATATAAATATGTATGTATATATAAATATAAATATAAATATAAATATATAAATATATATATGTATATATAAATATAAATATAAATATATATATACGTATATATATATATGTACATGTATATATATATATATATATATATATATATATATATATATATATATATATATATATATATATATAGGGAGGGGCACTCGTAGTTAGAGAGAGCCCCAAGAGTAGCTATGTATGTACATTAAGTCTTGCAATAAAAGAGCAGAGTCTCGATTCCCTAATTCTATTCCAAATTCCATTTCAAGTTCTTGAGATGATTCTTGCATGTTAATTCCATAAGTGTAGGAAGCAAACTCCAGCTTGAAGATCATAATCCTTGTGCTATCATAGAGTAGGAAAGATAGTGTGTAACCCGTTACACCCCCAGTTCTTTCTATCTTCATCGGTCGAGAGTTATCTCTCCCTTATTCCATCTCGGAAGCCATCGTCCAGAAGTCCGACCAAGCAAAGAAGTGCATAAGGACACGGGGACATGAAGGCTATAGGATGATGAGGAGTCTGAGATCCGAAACGTCGAAGTCTAAGGAGTACTTCTCTTAGAAATTGTTAAGAGAAGATCGAATGGCGTTGAAGATAAGAGGAAGCGAGGTGGGCAACACAGGTATACATATTATCTTGCTATCTATGATACTCAGAGTGTTATCGTCTTCTTTCTGGATGCTAGTTTCTTACACTATGAATTTAATTATGCGAAAAATTCGTAGTATAAAGGAGAAGATATTAAGAATCCAGTCTAAAAAATGTAATAATTATAGACAAAATGATAAAGTTGGGAAAGCATACAACACCCATAAGGGCAGTTCGAGTATGTTTTCAAAGCATGATAACAAAATCAAAAATTTCTGCACAAACGAAGTGGTATCAGAGCTATGTAATGATTCAAAACACAAAGATAAAATTTTGAGGAATGAATTTAATGAGTTAGAAGCTAATAACATATACGAAGCTTTAGATCTGGAATTTGAAGTTAATATTGAATAATATGTATAAGAAATTAGAAGTACAGGTTCATGAAAGCCATTTGAAGAACTTTCAGAAGATTCAAGAAATGATAGTAGAATTACAAAGAACAATGGAATATTTGTATGAAAAATAGAATAACGAATGTCTATAAAAAATAAACCTATTCCAAACAATTGGAAATGAAATAAGTCTATGTCCTCTTCAGATAGAAGAAACAGACGACTTTAAAATCAAATAATTAGAAAATAGATACTTAGAAGTCGAAGCAGAAGAATTAGACAGTCTAAGTCAAGAAATAGTAAGATTAATGGAAAAAGTTAGAACAGTAAACATGAAACCACTACAGGAAGAAAGTTCTGGAAGTCAGGTTACCATGCCAACAACAATCCCTAGAGGACAAGATGAGATACCAGAACAATCAAGAACTAGATATCAGTCAAATCCTAGTTTTAGAAGAAAACCTACTGACAAAAATAGATACAAAGGAATAAACTGGGCATCAGATAGAAGACCAAGTAATATTTCTATAGAAACCCCAGTTGATTATATGAATCAAGAATATATTAGTGCTAACGGAATTTATTTAAATTTAAATTGTGTAAGAAATATAGACGAAGCCATAACAAGATGGGAAAAAGCCACATATTTATCTATAACATCACAAAGTTATGCTGTAGAAACAGCAACAAGATTTTGTCATTTAACCTTCCAAGGAATTGTAGCAGATTGGTGGAAAGGATTAACTGACAACGATAAAGAAGCAGTAAAAGGAACAACAATCACATTAGCTCAAGTGGTAAATAACTATGAAAATGAATTAAGAAGAGTATTTTTAGGTGAAACGTGGAATGTAAATAAAGACATTGAAAAAGGAAAAAAAACATAGATTTATCTTTTTATATAACTTAAAACTTTGTGATATGTGCCGAATTGATGAATATATATGTAAATTTCAGGAATATTTTTATAAAATATATGATAGAATGGATAAAGAAAATGTTACCATTAAAAGTTTATTAAACTTATTTTATACCAAAGTACCCGACCCATGGGGATTTAAAGCGATGCAATTATATCCTCAATATATCGGACAAAGAGTAGATACATTAGGAGGACGAATAGAATTTCTAACAATGAAATTAGAAGAATGGTGTTCAGAAGCCACACTAAGTAGAAAACCAAATAAAGTAGTAAAACAAGGACTTTGTTGTTCCCAATTAACTCATCCAATAACCATAGGATGCGAACCAATGAGGTACAATAGAAGAAACAAATAAAAATTCAAGAAAAGGAAAAGGTTTGGATTTAAACCTAAACCAAAAAAAAAATATTACAGAAGAAAGAAAAATTATAATAAAAAGAAACCAAAAGAATGTAAATGCTTTATATGTCAGGAAATAGAACATTATGCTAATGAATGTCCAAAAAGAGGATCTAAGAAGATTAATCAAAAGCAATTCGAGGAAATTATAGAAGAAGAACTTTCTCAGATCGAAGATATTCAAGAATTTGTCCAAATAACTGATGATGAACAATCCGATGGATCAATCTATTATTTCTCAGACACAAAATCTGACTGAAGAAGAAATAATAGAAGAATATCAAGAAGAAGCAGGAAACTTCTGGCAAGAAGTATTAATATATAGAAAATTATTTAATAGAATAAGAAACACTGGATTAAGATTAGAAAATTCTGATGGATTTAGAACATCAATTTTTGAGAAAATTACCCAAAGAAAACATATTTTTTATTACAGAATAACTAATAGAGAAATTCCTATACAAATAGAATATACTAGAAATAGAATAAATATACCTTTACTTAGAAAAGAAGATTTAATGAGGAAAATGGAAAAAATAAAAGATAGATCTAAAATAGGATGGATTCACATAGGAGCTATTCAAATGATGATTAAAGCAACTTTTAGAGAAGGAATAGATTCATCTATAAATAATGTATTAATGGATAATAGGATTAATGATAGAAGAGATGATACGTTAGGAATATTAGAGGGAAATCTTAGTCATCAGAAAATAATCTTTAATATTTATCCAAAGATAAGTGTAAATATTAGAGATAATAATATAAACAAAACCTTAAGTTTAATACATAATTTTCAAAGAACAGAATTCATGAAAAAAGGATCCATTCCTTACTCGATAACGTATATAATAAGCTATGCTCTTAGTAATACAAATCATTCTGAAAAATTTGAAGATAAAGATATTATAATGCTTCCTAATATATTTAAAGATATAGGAAAAATTACTAAGCCATATATAATATCAGAAATAGAAATACCAGAAAACATAAACATAGATGTTTCAGAAAAACCCCTAGTAACAGATAATAAAATCCCAAGGAGATTAAGATATGAGGGAAATCAATTACAATTAACAAATGGAGATAGAATAGAAGAAGCTAGAGCAAGCATGGATAGATATAATGGAAGATTAAGACCAATATTAAGAAATTTGGCAAGAACGACAAGTTTAAGAATTTTAGCAGACAATAGAAATGCTAGAAAATTTAAATTATATGGAAAATATTTTATTGGACAAGAATGGATTATGATTACAATATTAATAGATTCAGGGGTAGGAGCTTCATTTATCCAACAAGGAATGATACCTTATATAGAAAAAATACCTATAGGATCACCCTATGCATTTACTGAAAATACAAGCTTGATGGCAAAAGAAAGCAGCTTTAAAACTGCTAAGACCAGCTTTACAGCTGAGAATACTATCTCCTCAGAGAAAGAAAGTAGCCAAGTGGTAAGAAGCAGTTTTCAAACTGCTATTTCTTCGGAAAATAGTTCCCGCCTAACAGCGGAAAATATGATCTATTCGCAGAAAGAATCCCGCAATAAAGCAGAAAATATAAAATTGATGCCTGAAAAGATATTTAAATTTCGAGTATCTCAGAACGAGCAGGAGTATGACCTGCAATTGAGTCTTGCAGAGTTTTTAACAAAAATTAAAATGAATATAGAACTTTATTAGAGATTGTTTACAATCTCAAAGCAACGGAAACATGTATTCCAGATCATACGGGAATATATCCCAGGATTAACTTTGACAAAGGAGCTGATCCAAGAATCATCAGAGAGTGTTTCAGAATCGGAGCAGCAAATTTAATATATTTAAGCCAAGACCTTGGGGAAATACAAGGACTCCCCCAAGATATTGCCAGAGCAGTTAGAGAATTTAAAAACAATAGTCCACTAGTAAAACCTACTAGTGACATTTATATCAAGATTTTCTCAGCATTGGAGGATTGGGAAAAATTAATGAAATTTAGTCCAATACACTGCAATCAAAATTGGGGTATCTTCCCCAGAATACGTCAAAGAAATTGACGTAGATTACAGAAAAGAATTTGAAGATAACAAGGTTAACAAGGAATTTGTTGAAACAAGAAGGGCATTGGGTTTAAAAGTCCTTTGCCAAGTATTGGAAAAATTAATTAATGAAAACCAAAGTTGGCTTCATAAAGCTTCAGATAACACAATTATTCTATCCAATACGAGAAGAGCTAATACATCCACAAAAATCAATTTAGAAAAGTTTCTAAAAAGAATAGAAACCGAACAAATCAGATCAAGCAACAGATGTCAGCAGATATTTTGTCAACTTAGAAGACATGAAGGGAAATATGCCCCGCATGTCAAGATAAGATGGAAAGAGATAGCCACAGCAACACGAGCAGGTAAAAGCATTCTAGAAGAAAACACATCATCAATGACGTAAGAAGACACTCGCAAGAAGAAAAGACGACAAAGAGCTCTCCACCGGACAGATGTGCGTTGGAGAAAGACTTCAAAAAGTAGAACGCTTTCCACCAGACAGGTGTGCGACAACCATGTAAAGAAAAAAGAAAGAAGCATCAATGTAACGAAGAGAGCATCTATATAAGCTCTCGAGGATGAGTAGGGAGGGGCACTCATAGTTGGAGAGAGTCCCAAGAGTAGCTATGTATGTACATTAAGTCTTGCAATAAAAGAGCAGAGTCTCGATTCTCTAATTCTATTCCAGATTCCATTTCAAGTTCTTGAGATGATTCTTGCGTGTTAATTCCATAAGTGTAGGAAGCAAACTCCAGCTTGAATATCATAATCCTTGTACTATCATAGAGTAGGAAAGATAGTGTGTAACCCGTTACACCCCCAGTTCTTTCTATCTTCATCGGTTGAGAGTTATCTCTCCCTTATTCCAACCCGGAGGCCATCGTCCAGAAGTCCGACCAAGCAAAGAATTGCATAAGGACACGGGTACATGAAGACTATAGGAGATGAGGAGTCTGAGATTTGAAACGTCGAAGTCTAAGGAGTAATTCTCTTAGAAATCGTTTAGAGAAGATCGACTGGCATTGAAGATAAGAGGAAGCGAGGTGGGCAACACAGGTATACAGATTATCTTGTTATCTATGATACTCAGAGTGTTATCGTCTTCTTTCTGGATGCTAGTTTCTTACACTATGAATTTAATTATGCGAAAAATTCGTAGTATAAAGGAGAAGATATTAAGAATCCAGTCTAAAAAATGTAATAATTATAGAAAAAATGATAAAGCTGAGAAAGTATACAACACCCATAAGGGAAGTTCGAGTATGTTTTCAAAGCATGATAACAAAATCAAAAATTTCTGCACAAACGAAGTGGTATCAGAGCCATGTAATGATTCAAAACATAAAGATCAAATTTTGAGGAATGAATTTAATGAGTTAGAAGATAATAACATATATGAAGCTTTAGATCTAGAATTTGAAGTTAATATAGAATAATATGTATAAGAAATTAGAAGTACAGGTTCATGAAAACCATTCAAAGAACTTTCAGAAGATTCAAGAAATGATAGTAGAATTACAAAGAACAATGGAATATTTGTATGAAAAACAGAATAATGAATGTCTATAAAAAATAAACCTATTCCAAACAAGTGGAAACGAAATAAGTCTATGTCCTCTTCAGATAGAAGAAACAGACGACTTTAAAATCGAACAATTAGAAAATAGATACTTAGAAGCCGAAGCAGAAGAATTATTCAGTCTAAGTCAAGAAATAGTAAGATTAACGAAAAAACTTAGAACAGTAAACATGAAACCACTACAGGAAGAAAGTTCTGGAAGTCAGGTTACCATGCCAACAACAATCCCTAGAGGACAAGATGAGATACCAGAACAATCAAGAACTAGATATCAGTCAAATCCTAGTTTTAGGAGAAAACCTACTGACAAAAATAGATATGAAGGAATAAACTGGGCATCAGATAGAAGACCAAGTAATATTGCTATAGAAACCCCAGTTGATTATATGAATCAAGAATATATTAGTGCTAACGGAATTTATTTATATTTAAATTGTGTAAGAAATATAGACGAAGCCATAACAAGATGGGAAAAGCCACATATTTATCTATAACATCACAAAGCTATTATGTAGAAACAACAACAAGATTTTGTCATTTAACCTTCCAAGGAATTGTAGCAAATTGGTGGAAAGGATTAACTAACAATGATAAAGAAGCAGTAAAAGGAACAACAACCATATTTTCTCAAGTGGTAAATAACTATGAAAATGAATTAAGAACATAATTTTTAGATGAAACGTGGAATGTAAATAAAGACACAGAAAAAGAAAAAGAAAAACAGAGATTTATCTTTTTATTATATAACTTAAAACTCTGTGATATGTGCCGAATTGATGAATATATATGTAAATTTCAGGAATATTTTTATAAAATATATGATAGAATGGATAAAGAAAATGTTACCAGTAATAGTTTATTAAACTTATTTTGTACCTAAGAACCCGACCCATGGGGATTTAAAGCGATGCAATTATATCCTCAATATATCGGAGAAAGAGCAGATACATTTGGAGGACGGATAGAATTTCTAAGAATGAAATTAGAAGAATGGTGTGCAGAAGACACACTAAGTAGAAAAACAAATAAAGTAGTAAAACAAGGACTTTGTTGTTCCCAATTAACTCATCCAATAACCATAGGATGCGAACCAATGAGGTACAATAGATGAAACAAATATAAATTCAAGAAAAGGAAAAGGTATGGATTTAAACCTAAACCGAAACAAAAATATTACATAAGAAAGAAAAATTATAATAAAAAGAAACCAAAAGAATGTAAATGCTTTATATGTCAGGAAATAGGACATTATGCTAATGAATGTCTAAAAAGAGCATCTAAGAAGATTAATCAAAAGCCATTCGAGGAAATTATAGAAGAAGAACTTTCTGAGATCGAAGATATTCAAGAATTTGTCCAAATAACTGATGATGAACAATCTGATGGATCAATCTATTATTTCTCTAATACAGAATCAGACTGAAGAAGAAATAATAGAAGAATATCAAGAAAAAGCAGGAAACTTCTTGCAAGAAGTATTAATAGATAGAAAATTATTTAATAGAATAAGAAACACTGAATTAATTTTAGAAAATTCTGATGGATTTAGAACATCAATTTTTGAGAAAATTACCCAAAGAAAACATAATTTTTATTACGGAATAACTAATAGAGAAATGCCAATGCAAATAGAATATACTAGAAATAGAATAAATATACCTTTACTTAGAAAAGAAGATTTAATGAGGAAAATGGAAAAAATAAAAGATAGATCTAAAATAGGATGGATTCACATAGGAGCTATTCAAATGATGATTAAAGCAACTTTTAGAGAAGGAATAGATTCACCTATAAATATTGTATTAATGGATAATAGGATTAATGATAGAAGAGATGCTACGTTAGGAATATTACAGGGAAATCTTAGTCATCAGAAACTAATCTTTAATATTTATCCAAAGATAAGTGTAAATATTAGAGATAATAATATAAACAGAACCTTAAGTTTAATACAGGATTTTCAAAAAATAGAATTCATGAAAAAAGGATCCATTCCTTACTCGATAACGTATATAATAAGCTATGCTCTTAGTAATACACATCATTCTGAAAAATTTGAAGATAAAGATATTATAATGCTTCCTAATATATTTAAAGATATAGGAAAAATTACTAAGCCAGATATAATATCAAAAATAGAAATACCAAAAAACATAATCATAGATGTTTCAGAAAAACCCCTAGTAACAGATAATAAAATCCCAAGGAGATTAAGATATGAGGGAAATCAATTACAATTAACAAATGGAGATAGAATAGAAGAAGCTAGAGCAAGCATGGATAGATATAATGGAAGATTAAGACCAATATTAAGAAATTTGCCAAGAACGACAAGTTTAAGAATTTTAGCAGACAATAGAAATGCTAGAAATTATAAATTATATGGAAAATATTTTAATGGAAAAGAATGGAATATGACTACAATATTAATATATTCAGGGGCAGGAGCTTCATTTATCCAACAAGGAATGATACCTTATATAGAAAAAATACCTATAGGATCACCCTATGCATATACGAATTTTGATGGACAAGAATATGAAATTACACATCAAGCCATAGTTCCAATTGAAATACAAAATATAAAAATTGACATAACACGTTATGTACAATCAGATAGTAGGAATGACGACATAGAAATTATATTAGGAATGAGTGCATTACAACAACTGGAACCATTCTCCTTACTGAGAGAAGGATTATATTTTACATATAATAATCAAGAATATTTTTGGAAAAATGACAATGACTAGTATATATAATGTCTACATAGTAGCATGAATTATATATGAGGAATATAAACCAAAATATTTTCATGCATTCATAGACACATGGGCAGGAACTTGCATTGCGCGAAGACAATGTTTTCTTGAAAAATATATCACAACACTACCTACGTTATATGGAAAAGATTTTACGGGAAAAAGACCTGAATTAACTCATGGGGTTAGAAAACCTAAAATTATTTTAGGAAATTATATAATTATATGTCCACCATTCTATACTCCTGAATATGCACAACAAGATATACTATTAGGAAATAACTCCACACAAAAATTTAAATTATATATACAACATCAAAATTATATTCAGTTATTAACACCCTGTGATCATTGGATTACAGTAAAAAGAGTACAAAAAGCATATAAGAGAAACAAAATGAATTTTCGCAGCAAACGTGTTGATTATATTACAAATAAAAAACAACCAATAATAGGGAGAATCATTGCACAACTCAATATACAAGATATTGAAACATTATTTGAAAAGAACTATAGCGATAATCCATTAGCCCTTTGGAATATCAGTCAAGAATGGGCTACAATCGAACTAATTGATGAAAATAAAATAATAAGAGTAAAACCCATGAGATATAATCATGTTGATATTGAAGAATTTCGTACCCAATTACAAGAATTAGAAACATCACAATTAATACAGAAATCAAAAAGCCCTCATTCTAGTCCAGCATTCATGGTAAGAAACCATGCTGAAATAAAAAGAGGAAAAGCTAGAATGGTAGTAAATTATAAGAAACTAAATCAATATACCAAATTTGATGGATATTTTCTTCCACATAAAGAAACTTTAATAAATATGACAAGAGGAAAAAATATTTATTCAAAATTTGACTGTAAATCGGGATTTTACCAAATACGATTAGATTAAAAACTATACCATTAATAGCATTTAGTACTCCACAAGGACATTATGAATGGACGGTAATGCCTTTTGGATTAAATATTGCTCCGCAGATATATCAAAGAAGAATGGACAAAGTATTTGAACCATATAAATCTTTTTGTCTAGTATATGTTGATGACATTTTAATAGCCATTAAAAATGAGGAAGAACATTATAAACATTTATAAATATTTTCCCATCTTTGCCAAAAAGTAGGGATAGTATTATCTAAAAAGAAAATAGAAATTTGTAAATCCAGAATAGAATTCTTAGGACTAAAGTTGGACTCAAGCGGAATAGAACTATAAGAACATATTGTAGAAAAAATTGTTATGTTTCCGGATAAAATAGAAGATAAAAAACAATTACAAAGATTTTTAGGATGTTTAAATTACACTAAACATTTCATAGAAAATTTGGCAAAATTAAGGAATCCCTTACAAAAACTATTAAAGAAAAACACTATTTTTCTTATGACGGAGGAACTCATAAATCATGTTAGATTTATAAAAGAAAAATGTAAAAATCTACCAAGATTAGATCTTCCTTTAGAAAACGACGACTTAATAATAGAAACCGATGCCTCAGAAGAATTTTGGGGAGCAGTCTTAAAAAAGAAGGACGAACAAAAGGAAAAAATATGCAGATATACATCTGGAACATTTATAGATATAGAAAAAAGATATCACTCAAACGAAAAGGAATTATTAGCATTAAAAAGGGAATTAAAAAGTTTTCCTATTTTTTATTACCTAAAAAATTCCTAGTAAGGGTTGATAATACCCAGGTAAAAGCTTTTATTAAAAATAATTTACCATCCACGACAGAATATAAAAGACTAAGTAGATGGCAATCATTCTTTGTAGAATATATTTTTGATATAGAAATTATTAAAGGAGAAACTAACGTTCTTGCAGATTTTTTATCAAGAGAATACAATGGAGCAGGTTGACAAAAAACTTGCAGAATTGGAAGCTCGACTGCAACGAAATTGTAATTTGTTACAAGAAAATTACATAGAATTAGTAGAGATGATCCAAAAGCAAGATAAAATTATTGATAACATAGAAGAAAATAAACAAGACATTGCATGAATAATTGCAGATTTAAACTGCTTCAGAAGGGAGATTCAACAAAAAGGATCAGAAACAACAAGGACGGATAAAATGACAGGTAAAAGGCCGATAGACATATCCCTTCAGATTTCTGATTTTGTCAGAAAAAATACTGAAAATACAAGCCTGATGACAAAAGAAAGCAGCTTTAAAACTGCTAAGACTAGCTTTACAGCTGAGAATACTATCTCCTCAGAGAAAGAAAGTAGCCAAATGGCAAGAAGCAGTTTTCAAACTGCTATTTCTTCAAAAAATAATTCCCGCCTAACAACGGAGAATATGATCTCTTCGGAGAAAGAATCCTGCAATAAAGCGGAAAATATAAAACTGATGCCCGAAAAAGATATTTAAATTCTGGGTATCTCAGAACGAGCAGGAGTATGACCTGCAATTGAGTCTTGCAGAGTTTTTAACAAAAAATGAAAATGTATATACAACTTTATTAGAGATTGTTTACAATCTCAAAACAACAGAAACATGTGTTCCAGATCATACAAGAATATATCCTAGGATTAACTTTGACAAAGGAGTTGATCCAAGAATCATCACAGACTGTTTCGGAATCGGAGCAGCAAATTTAATATATTTAAGCCAAGACCTTGGGGAAATACAAGGACTGCTCCAAGATATTGCTAGAGCAGTTAGAGAATTTAAAAACAATAGTCCACTAGTAAAACCTACTAGTGACATTTATATCAAGATTTTCTCAGCATCGGAGGACTGGGAAAAATTAAAGAAATTCAGTCCAATACACTGCATTCAAATTGGGGTATCTTCCCCAGAAGACGTCAAAGAAATTGACGCAGATTACAGAAAAGAATTTGAAGAGAACAAGGTTAACAAGGAATTTGTTGAAACAAGAAGGGCATTGGGATTAAAAGTCCTTTTCCAAGTATTGGAAAAATTAATTAATGAAAACCGAAGTTTGCTTCATAAAGCTTCAGATAACACAATTATTCTATCCAATACGAGAAGAGCTAATACATCCACAAAAATCAATTTAGAAAGGTTTCTAAAAAGAATAGAAACCGGACAAATCAGATCAAGCAACAGATGTCAGCAGATATTTTGTCAACTTAGAAGACATGAAGGGAAAATATGCCCCACATGTCAAGATAAGATGGAAAGAGATAGCCACATCAACACCAGTAGGTAAAAGCATTCTAGAAGAAAACACGTCATCAATGACGTAAGAAGACGCTCACAAGAAGAAAATATGAAAAAGAGATCTCCACCGGACAGATGTGTGTTGGAGAAAGACTTCAAAAAGTAGAACGCTTGCCACCGGACAGGTGTGTGGCAACCATGTAAAGAAAAAAGAAAGAAGCATCAATGTAACGAAGAGAGCATCTATATAAGGTCTTGAGGATGAGTAGGGAGGGGCACTCGTAGTTGGAGAGAGTCCCAAGAGTAGCTATGTATGTACATTAAGTCTTGCAATAAAAGAATAGAGTCTCGATTCCCTAATTCTATTCCAGATTCCATTTCAAGTTCTTGAGATGATTCTTGCGTGTTAATTCCATAAGTGTAGGAAGCAAGCTCCAGCTTGAAGATCATAATCCTTGTACTATCATAGAGTAGGAAAGATAGTGTGCAACCCGTTACACCCCCAGTTCTTTCTATCTTCATCGGTCGAGAGTTATCTCTCCCTTATTCCATCCCGGAGGCCATCGTCCAGAAGTCCGACCAAGCAAAGAAGTGCATAAGGCCACAGGGACATGAAGCCTATAGGATGATGAGGAGTCTGAGATTCAGAACGTCGAAGTCTAAGGAGTACTTCTCTTAGAAATCGTTAAGAGAAGATCGACTGGCATTGAAGATAAGAGTAAGTGAGGTGGGCAACACATGTATACAGATTATGTTGTTATCTATGATACTCAGAGTGTTATCGTCTTCTTTCTGGATGCTAGTTTCTTACACTATGAATTTAATTATGCAAAAAATTCGTAGTATAAAGGAGAAGATATTAAGAATCCAGTCTAAAAAATGTAATAATTATACACAAAATGATAAAGCTGAGAAAGCATACAACACCCATCAGAGCAGTTTGAGTATGTTTTCAAAGCATGATAAAGGAATCAAAAATTTCTGCACAAACAAAGTGGTATCAGAGGCATGTAATGATTCAAAACACAACGATAAAATTTTGAGGAACGAATTTAATGAGTTAGAAGATAATAACATATATGAAGCTTTAGATCTGGAATTTGAAGTTAATATTGAATAATATGTATAAGAAATTAGAAGTACAGGTTCATGAAAACCATTCGAAGAAATTTCAGAAGATTCAAGAAATGATAGTAGAATTACAAAGTACAATGGAATATTTGTATTGAAAAACAGAATAACGAATGTCTATCAAAAATAAACCTATTCCAAACAAGTGGAAACGAAATAAGTCTATGTCCTCTTCAATAGAAGAAACAGACGACTTTAAAATCGAACAATTAGAAAATAGATACTTTGAAGCCGAAGCAGAAGAATTAGACAGTCTAAGTCAAGAAATAGTTAGATTACCAGAAAAAGTTAGAATAGTAAACATGAAACCACTACAGGAAGAAAGTTCTGAAAGTCAGGTTACCATGCCAACAACAATCCCTAGAGGACAAGATGAGATACCAGAACAATCAAGAACTAGATATCAGTCAAATCCTAGTTTTAGGAGAAAACCAACTGACAGAAATAGATACGAAGGAATAAACTGGGCATCAGATAGAAGACCAAGTAATATTGCTATAGAAACCCCATTTGATTATATGAATCAAGAATATATTAGTGCTAACGGAATTTATTAAAATTTAAATTGTGTAAGAAATATAGACGAAGCCATAACAAGATGGGCAAAAGCCACATATTTATCTATAACATCACAAAGCTATGATGTAGAAATAGCAGCAAGATTTTGTCATTTAACCTTCCAAGGAATTGTAGCAGATTGGTGGAAATGATTAACTGACAACGATAAAGAAGTCGTAAAAGGAACATCAACCACATTAGCTCAAGTGGTAAATAACTATGAAAATGAATTAAGAAGAGAATTTTTAGGTGAAACGTGGAATGTAAATATAGACATAGAAAAAGAAAAAGAAAAACAAAGATTTATCTTTTTATTATATAACTTAAAACTTTGTGATATGTGCCGAATTGATGAATATATATGTAAATTTTAGGAATATTTTTATAAAATATATGATAGAATGGATAAAGAAAATGTTACCAGTAAAACTTTATTAAACTTATTTTGTATCAAAGTACCCGACATATGGGGATTTAAAGCGACGTAATTATATCCTCAATATATCGGACAAAGAGCAAGAACATTTGGAGGACGAATAGAATTTCTAAGAATGAAATTAGAAGAATGGTGTGCAGAAGCCACACTAAGTAGAAAAACAAATAAAGTAGTAAAACAAGGACTTTGTTGTTCCCAATTAACTCATCCAATAACCATAGGATGTGAACCAATGAGGTACAATAGAAGAAACAAATATAAATTCATGAAAAGGAAAAGGTTTGGATTTAAACCTAAACTGAATAAAAATAATACAGAAGAACGAAAAATTATAATAAAAAGAAACCAAAAGAATGTAAATGCTTTATATGTCAGGAAATAGGACATTATGCTAATGAATGTCCAAAAAGAGGATCTCAGAAGATTAATTAAACACAATTCAAGGAAGTTATAGAAGAAGAACTTTCTGAGATCGAAGATATTCAAGAATTTTTCCAAATAACTGATGATGAACAATCCCATGGATCAATCTATTATTTCTCAGACACAAAATCAGACTGAAGAAGAAATAATAGAAGAATATCAAGAAGAAGTAGGAAACTTCTTGCAAGAAGTATTAATGGATAGAAAATTATTTAATAGAATAAGAAACACAGAATTAAGATTAGAAAATTCTGATGGATTTAGAACATCAATTTTTGAGAAAATTACCTAAAGAAAACATATTTTTTATTACGGAATAACTAATAGAGAAATGCCTATGCAAATGAAAAACACTAGAGGGGGGGTGAATAGGGTTTTAAGGTTATTTTAACAATTATTTAACTCAAACAACCACAAATGAAAATGTAAGAAGGAGACAAGGGATTTAGAGTGGTTCCTACCTTAGCAAATACTAAGGCAGTCAGTCCACTACCCGGTTGCTTACCCAACCGGGATTTGAAAGTATTAATTTTATTACCTTCACAAGGAATTACACAAAATACAATACTTTCTTACACCCCTTTGAACGGCCTTCACTTTGAAGTAGATGCACCAACTCGAGGTAGCCTTCTTGAAGTAACTCCAAGCTCCCCCTTGAAGTAGCCTTCCTCTTAGAAGTAACCTCCCATTGCACCAGCCTTCTTGAAGTAGTTTAAAGTCTCCTTCTTCACCAAGAAGATCACAACCCTCTCCAATCCGCAGCCTCCAACCTAGGAGTAGCAAGGAGAGTACAAACAATGAAAGTGAACAAGAAAGGAAAATAGAAATTACAACTTATCCTTTGAAGCACAAGGCTTGATTTTCCTATATCAAGCGTGTAGATCTCCTAACCAAAGTATATGTAAGTGTGATAGGTGTGGATAGGAGATACTAGCCTATATGACACAAATTTAGAGCAAGGTGAAGAGTAGCCAATTGCAAGTATTGCTCAATGGCTCAAAACAGGTTGCTAATGCAAGTGTATGCTCAAAGATTGCTCAAGTATGGAATCAAGTGTGTTTAGGTGTCCTAAGGCATGTCCTATTTATAGGAATGACCTACAAGTGCTTAAGGACATTCTAGACACTTTCTAGGGGGTTCCAAGTACTTAACTAGCCGTTAGGTATAAGTTAGTTGGATTAACAACGACGAGTTAATTAATTCTGCAGTTGCTGTCAGAGTCCATCTCGGTCAAGAAATTGTCGACCGAGATACCTACTCGGTCGAAGTTTTGTCGACCGACAGGCTCTCTGGATCAAGTATTTGCAACGTTCATCTCCAACTACCAACCACCTTGTCAGCTGTGTCTAACGGCTACCTGGGTCTTTCTCGGTCGTGAAGTTTGTTGGCCGAGAGTGTCTCGGTCAAGGATTTCGTCGACCGAGATTGACCCTGTTTCAATGTTTCAGTTAGAGTATTAAGTGTGTATGTGAGTGTGCATATATGACACTATTGAAGGGGATGATCTATCTAAGTGTAGTGATTGGCTAGGGAAAATCTAACGCTTGATTTACATGAAGTCTAAGTACTTGTACATTATATATTTGTACAAGTTTACAATTGATTACATTTCATGAAATTTATAAGAATTTAAGCATATGGATTCCCTAGTGCTTTTTTCATCCACCTTATTCCTGCAACACTCAAGTAGCACGTTATATAAACAAAAATGAAATGTTTTTCATAATCAAAACAAAGGGATTTATCATAATGTCTAATATAGCCAACAATCTCCCCCTTTTTGAAAATGACAAACATTTCCAAAATATAAATTAAGGAAATATAAAACATGTAAGTTTCATACCTGAAGATTACCTTTGTGAATTTCTTCTCTTGTTTATAAAATGTGTGTTTATTATCCCCCATGAATGATAGAACATGAAATCCAATTCTTTAGGGAATATAGCAACTTTCAATGTAAAGCCAAGAGTTTATGAAACTCATTTCATGTAACAATTACTAAGGTTTAAGATTTATGTTTATTTCTCCCCCTTTGTCATTTCAAAAAGATATCCAAGATACATATTGGTGTGTCTCGTGCAAAGATTGTGAAGCCGTGAAAGTGATCTGAGAATCCTTTTAAGCTTTAGAGTAAATGAAAATTTCATTAAGAATCCTTATGCATTACTCCCCCTTAAATAGATATCCCAATTATAAATAAGGAATTAATGCAGTTCAATAGATGATCAATTTAGCCATAAATTTCATGTATTTGCAAAGATTCATTGCATATATATTACTCCCCTTACTTTGTGTGCTCTACAGTAATCTTATATATGATGTTCAGGTGATTCCATAGACGGAACAACAACTTAATGACTCATATTCTTTGAAAGGTATCCATTATAATCATGCAAAGATAACCAATTTCATTTCAAAACGAACAAAGTTATTACAATCATGGAAAGATAACCATTTCATGACAACTGTTACAAAGAACACTCATGATTTCACTAAAAAGACCTAAGTATTACATCGATATCTGGGTCTTTACCAAGAAATGACTCAGCTCCATAATACTGGACTAAAGTTTGCCACTCCAAAGCACCTGTCTTGGTTAAAGCATATGCTTCCAAGAAGGTGGGAACACGATCAAAGCGGAAATGAGAAGCAATGTCTTGTAGTTGCAGGTGATAAAACTGAGTGTGTGTGAGATCAGGAGATGGTGGAGGTGGAGTTTGGTAGTAGTTGTAGGCAGGGTTATATGGGTTGATCATGCCAGGATTCAAAGAGTAAGGATATTCATCTGGTTGATTTGGAGAGAGGACTTACATCCTTTGGTTTAAGTAGGTCATGGCATGGTGACTATAATCTAATTGCTTACTTAGATGATATTGTGATCCAGCAATGTAGGTTAGGGTGTTTTGGATGGGATCATGGGGTAGGTTGGTAGGAGGAGGTGGTGGTGGTATGTCCTGAGTAGATGTCTCACCTTCCGTCCTAGCTCTCTTGTGACCAAAATCAATTCCCATCTTTTCTACTGTGTTTTTACTTTTTTTTGTGGTTTTCTCTCCCATGTGTATCCTAGATCCTCAATTTGTTTCTTAAGAAAGTGTTGAGTGATTTGGCATACAAAATCAGCATAAGGGGGATTGCCAGAAAACTCAAGCATATTCTTAATGATGATGCGGAAAGTTTATGGGAATGCGTTTGATAATGGCATAGATTAGATACATGCGAAAGGTAGGGACTTCAGACTTGTTTGCTCTAGGATGTATATTTGTGGAAATAATAAGGTTGATAATCCTAGCTGCAGGTTTGAGGTTAATGGCATAGTAGGTACCCCTATCTTCGTGACAAGTTGTATTAGATTGAAAAATAGTTCGTTTAATCTCACTAAGACTGACAGTATTGTCATCTTGGGAAAGTGTATTGAGTGGATTTATAGTGGTAAGGTCAAGAGCATCTTGGTATTCTTCTAAGTCTATGTTGAGCATGTCAAGAATATCCTCCTCAGTAATCGAAACCTATGCCCATTGACCATAGAGTAGAAGGAGTCATTATCATTTTCGGAATGAGAGATTAAGTTTGCATAGAACTCATTTACCACTTTGGAAGAGTAGGAGGGGAATGAAGGGTTCAGAAACTCTTTCAAATTTTGCACCTCGAAGAGATCCTCTAGGTCGACGATGCTGTGGAATTCCATGACGTCAATCGGCCGTCGTGGAAGAGGAGTTTTGGAGGAGAGCCTGAGGTAGCTATCACTGGCAGCTGCGTCGATGAAGGGGATGTCGTTGATGATCGTCAATGGTGGGGTAGCCGCCCTTCCTTTCCTGCTAGCAACTTTCTTCTTTCCACGTGTAGATGATGAAGCCATTTCTTTTCTTTAAGGTGGAGAAGAAGCAAGAAAGTCTTGGAGATGTAGAGGCTAAAGAGTTGCACAAAAATGCACTAGAAAGAAGCTAAGGAAGTAAGAATGTGAAGGTGTAATACAATGACCCGTTTTTGGTCCTTTTTATAGCAATCCAGTAACCTGGTCGGTCGACAAATTGTCGACCGACGACTGGCAACGATCATATCCTAGGAGCGCCTCTCGGTCACCCAACAGTTGACCCCCAACGCTCATATTCAAACGATCAGATTCCAACGGTCGTATTCCAACGGTCAAATCTCGGTCGAGCAATTTGTGGACCGACATTGGCTCGGTCGAACAATTGTCGATCGGAAGTGTGTCTGAATTTTTCCTGTGTAGTTCTTTCTTGAAGTCTGTCGGTCGAGAAGGGATAGTTGACCGAGATGTTTTCGGTCGAGTAATTCATCGACCGAGAGACTTTCTGTTAAGATGATTTTTGATATAAATGATAAACTGAATTTGTAGAGCATATCTATATTTTCTAAAGGAGTAATATTGTGATTATTATTACCAATATTTGGACAATTTTTGTGGTCATGATTTTGATCACAATTTATAGATAATGAGTATCCGAATGAATGTTGTGTCAAGATTATTTTAGGTCGACCTTGACTACGACCATAGCGCCCCTTGGTCAATTTTTAATTTCAACCAAGAGGCAAATTTTGCAGATTTCCAATTTAAACATGTGAAGTATAATTTCTGCAGGTAGCTTTAAATAAATATCAATTTGAAGCACATTAAAATATATCTATTATGAAGACTTAGTATATCCATCCTAATGAAGTTTTTGACCTTGATTTTTGCATGTTTTTCATTCATTGTGAGTGATGTTTCATACACTTTCATATGAGAATGCAAATCCCATTTCTTCTTATACCCTTATTTTTAGATTTATCATAAGATTCTTTAGAAACATATATTTTAAAAGCAAGATTAAAATTTTTGCTTTTGATTTCTTAGAACAAACAAATAGATAAAACATTAATAGTTTTGTTCTAAGAGACACCGTTTGGCTTGTCATAGCATCATCATTCATTTATAATGTGTTGAATCACAATGATTATCCTGGTACAATGATTTTGATAGAACAGTAGAAGCATATGATCATAATCATTTGTATCAAAACACATGATTCTTATAAGAATTACTTTAGGAAAACCATGTGGATAATGGTAAAACGGTAATTTCTTTTGATTAAACTAATCATGATTTTCAGTTTTAAACTATTTAGAGGATAAACCAAAATAATTTAGGTTCATAAGTTTTTAATTTTAAGATAAGCTATATAACTAATCATACCTAACAAACTTTTTCAATCAATGAATAGGGTTTGTTCAAGATCAGTCTTCATATGCCACTTTTGCAATATGTTTAAGGATTTTCATATTCATAATATTTTAAAAAAATATTTTGTTTCAAGAATGGTCTTCAGCATATATTCTTGTTTTGCATGTAAAATCATTCATAATTGATAGCAAATAGATTACTTGAAGACATATTCAACAGATTTATTGCAGACTTGACAACAAAAACCTGCTCGGTCGACCATTTCTCGACCGACAGTTCTCTCGGTCGACAGTTTCTCGACCGAGAAAGGTTCTATATTTTTTCAAACCTGTTTTCAGAAATTGTTTACAAGTAAAAGCAAAAATATGAAAGTTAAAGCTTGATTTGGTTGAGATATTTAAATATCAAAGCAACATTTAGGTTAAATCTCAACTAATCATACACATTTTGAGAATCCAAACTAAAACAAGTAGTTTAAGATGTATATTTGGAAATTTTAATTTCTTGGATTAACTTAGTGTCCTATTATGTTAAGTTGAGATAGACATAGAAATATACAACTTAGAGTCTTTGGTCATATCTCAACTTAATTTTATCCATTTAGTTTGGGGGTTTTGGAACCCATACTAACTCGACATCCTTTTTCTTGTAAGGACATGAAAAAGAATAGTGTCCAAGGCACAAACAGTAATGACAACATATAGAATCAACCTCATATCTCTTTCTATGATTTTGTTCTAGGTTGTTCTTGGGTACATATGTATTTGTGCCTTTAGGTACATACATAGATTGGCTCTTTGGCACTTGTGTTCTTTCCCAACTAGGTTTTTGATAAGATTTTCCTTTAGGCTTGTAACCTAGTCCTCTCCTTCCAATTTGATGGTAAGAATTATTTAAGATTTTATCAAGAGTGTCATTATTACTCTAACTTTGCTTGATCTAGATTAGATAGCAAGGAATCTCTTTCTTTCACAATAATATCATAATCTAGATGTGTACACAAAATAGGTTGTTTTTGAAGATCATTTACTTGAGTTTGCAAATTTAATTTTTCTAGGGAAAGAAGATTGCAATTTGCTTCTACAGATTTTAGCTTAATATCATGATCTTCAATAACCTTTTTGAGATCTTCATTTTCAGATGTAAGAGCAAGAAGCTTAGCATGTAACTCATCATTTACTTTATTAGATTTCTTTAATTTCTTCTTGTACTCAATATATTTATTATGTGTCTCTTCAAGACTAGCAACTAGCTCTTCTTTAGATAAATAAAAAAGGCTTACCTCTTCTTCTTCTTCTTCATTTATTGTAGAAATAAGGCATTCTTTATGCGCATCTTCCTTCTTTGACCTCCATGGACAGTTAAGTGTAGTGTGCCTTATTCCTAAGCACCAATTGCAACTTGTTGAAGATTGGTCCATGCTTTTCCTTTGCTTGCGGTTGTTAACACCACCACCCTTCATCCTTCAAGACTCGATTAGAGCTCCTTGAAGCTTGCTCTGATACCAATTGAAAAATACTACAGGGGGGGTGAATAGGGTTTTAAGGTTATTTTAACAATTATTTAACTCAAACAACCACAAATGAAAAATTAAGAAGGAGACAAGGGGTTTAGAGTGGTTCCTACCTTAGCAAATACTAAGGTAGTCAGTCCACTACCCGGTTGCTTACCCAACCGGGATTTGAAAGTTATAATTTTATTACCTTCACAAGGAATTACACAAAATACAATACTTTCTTACACCCCTTTGAACAGCCTTCACTTTGAAGTAGATGCACCAACTCGAGGTATCCTTCTTGAAGTAACTCCAAGCCCCCCCTTGAAGTAGCCTTCCTCTTAGAAGTAACCTCCCGTTGCACTAGCCTTCTTGAAGTAGTCCAAAGTCTCCTTCTTCACCAAGAAGATCACAACCCTCTCCAATCCACAGCCTCCAACCTAGGAGTAGCAAGGAGAGTACAAACAATGAAAGTGAACAAGAAAGGAAAATAGAAATTACAACTTATCCTTTGAAGCACAAGGCTTGATTTGCCTATATCAAGCATGTAGATCTCCTAACCAAAGTATATGGAAGTGCGATAGCTGTGGATAGGAGATACTAGCCTATATGACACAAATTTAGAGCAAGGTGAAGAGTAGCCAATTGCAAGTATTGCTCAATTGCTCAAAACAGGTTGCTAATGCAAGTGTATGCTCAAAGATTGCTCAAGTATGGAATCAAGTGGGTTTAGGTGTCCTAAGGCATGTACTATTTATAGGAATGACCTACAAGTGCTTAAGGACGTTCTAGACACTTTCTAGGGGGTTCCAAGTACTTAACTAGCCGTTAGGTATAAGTTAGTTGCATTAACAACGGCTAGTTAATTAATTCTGTAGTTGCTGTCAGAGTCCATCTCGGTCGAGAAATTGTCGACCGAGATACCTACTCGGTCGAGGTTTTGTCGATCGACAGGCTCTCTGGATCAAGTATTTGCAACGTTCATCTCCAACTGCCAACCACCTTGTCAGTTGTGTCTAACGGCTACCTGGGTCTTTCTCGGTCGAGAAGTTTGTCGACCGAGAGTGTCTCGGTCGAGGATTTTGTCGACCGAGATTGACCCTGTTTCAATGTTTCAATTAGAGTATTAAGTGTGTATGTGAGTGTGCATATATGACACTATTGAAGGGGATGATCTATCTAAGTGTAGTGATTGGCTAGGGAAAATCTAACGCTTGATTTACATGAAGTCTAAGTACTTGTACATTATATATTTGTACAAGTTTACAATTGATTACATTTCATGAAATTTATAAGCATTTAAGCATATGGATTCCCTAGTGCTTTTGTCATCCACCTTATTCCTACAACACTCAAGTAGCACGTTAGATAAACAAAAATGAAATGTTTGTCATAATCAAAACAAAGGGATTTATCATAATGTCTAATTTAGCCAACCGCAAATAGAATATACTAGAAATAGAATAAATATACCTTTACTTAGAAAAGAAGATTTAATGAGGAAAATGGAAAAAATAAAAGATAGATCTAAAATAGGATGGATTCACATAGGAGCTATTCAAATGATGATTAAAGCAACTTTTAGAGAAGGAATAGATTCACCTATAAATATTTTATTAATGGATAATAGGATTAATGATAGAAGAGATGCTACGTTAGGAATATTACAGGGAAATCTTAGTCATCAGAAACTAATCTTTAATATTTATCCAAAGATAAGTGTAAATATTAGAGATAATAATATAAACAGAACCTTAAGTTTAATACAGGATTTTCAAAGAACAGAATTCATGAAAAAAGGATCCATTCCTTACTCGATAACGTATATAATAAGCTATGCTCTTAGTAATACACATCATTCTGAAAAATTTGAAGATAAAGATATTATAATGCTTCCTAATATATTTAAAGATATAGGAAAAATTACTAAGCCAAATATAATATCAGAAATAGAAATACCAGAAAACATAAACATAGCTGTTTAAGAAAAACCCCTAGTAACAGATAATAAAATCCCAAGGAGATTAAAATATGAGGGAAATCAATTACAATTAACAAATTGAGATAGAATAGAAGAAGCTAGAGCAAGCATGGATAGATATAATGGAAGATTAAGACCAATATTAAGAAATTTTCCAAGAACGACAAGTTTAAGAATTTTAGCAGACAATAGAAATGCTAGAAATTATAAATTATATGGAAAATATTTTAATGGACAAGAATGGAATATGACTACAATATTAATAGATTCATGGGCAGGAGCTTCATTTATCCAACAAGGAATGATACCTTATATAGAAAAAATACCTACAGGATCACCCTATGCATATACGAATTTTGATGGACAAGAATATGAAATTACACATCAAGCCATAGTTCCAATTGAAATACAAAATATAAAAATTGACATAACACTTTATGTACAATCAGATAGTAGGAATGACGACATAGAAATTATATTAGGAATGAGCGCATTACAACAAATGGAACCATTCTCCTTACAAAGAGAAGGATTATATTTTACATATAATAATCAAGAATATTTTTGGAAAAAAGACAATGACTAGTATATATAGTGTCTACATAGTAGCATGAATTATATATGAGGAATATAAAATAGAATATTTTCATGCATTCATAGACAAAGGGGCAGGAACTTGCATTGCGTGAAGACAATGTTTTCTTGAAAAATATATCACAACACTACCTACGTTATATGGAAAATATTTTACGGGAAAAAGACATGAATTAACTCATGGGGTTAGAAAACCTAAAATTATTTTAGGAAATTATATAATTACATGTCCACCATTCTATACTCCTGAATATGCGCAACAAGATATAGTATTAGGAAATAACTTCACACAAAAATTTAAATTATATATACAACATCAAAATTATATTCAGTTATTAACACCATGTGATCATTGGATTACAGTAAAAAGAGTACAAAATGCATATAAGAGAAACAAATTTAATTTTCACAGCAAACGTGGTGATTATATTAAAAATAAAAAACAACCAATAACAGGTATAATCATTGCACAACTCAATATACAAGATATTGAGGCATTATTTGAAAAGAACTATAGTGATAATCCATTAGCCCTTTGGAATATCAGTCAAGAATGGGCTACAATCGAACTAATTGATGAAAATAAAATAATCAGAGTAAAACCCATGAGATATAATCATGTTGATATTGAAGAATTCCGTACCAAATTACAAGAATTAGAAACATCACAATTAATACAGAAATCAAAAAGCCCTCATTCTAGTCCAACATTCATGGTAAGAAACCATGCAGAAATAAAAAGAGGAAAAGCTAGAATGGTAGTAAATTATAAGCAACTAAATCAATATACCAAATTTGATGGATATTTTCTTCCACATAAAGAAACTTTAATAAATATGACAAGAGGAAAAAATATTTAATCAAAATTTGACTGTAAATCGGGATTTTACCAAATACGATTAGATGAAAAAGTATACCATTAACAGCATTTAGTACTCCACAAGGACATTATGAATGGACGGTAATGCCTTTTGGATTAAAAATTGCTCCACAGATATATCAAAGAAGAATGGACAAAGTATTTGAACCATATAATTCTTTTTGTCTAGTATATGTTGATGACATTTTAATAGCCAGTAAAAATGAGGAAAAACATTATAAACATTTACAAATATTTTCCCTTCTTTGCCAAAAAGCAGGGATATTATTATCTAAAGAGAAAACAGAAATTTGTAAATCTAGAATAGAATTCTTAGGACTAAAGTTGGACTCAAGCAGAATAGAACTACAAGAACATATTGTAGAAAAAATTGTTATGTTTCCGGATAAAATAGAAGATAAAAAACAATTACAAAGATTTTTAGGATGTTTAAATTACGTTGAACAATTCATAGAAAATTTGGCAAAATTAAGGAATCCCTTACAAAAACTATTAAAGAAAAACACTATTTTTCTTATGACAGAGGAACTCATAAATCATGTTAGATTTATATAAGAAAAATGTTAAAATCTACCAAAATTAGTTCTTCCTGTAGAAAACGACGACTTAATAATAGAAATCGACGCCTCAGAAGAATTTTGGGGAGCAGTCTTAAAAAAGAAAGACGAACAAAAGGAAAAAATATGCAGATATACATCTGGAACATTTACAGATATAGAAAAAAGATATCACTCAAATGAAAAGGAATTATTAGCATTAAAAAAGGGAATGAAAAAGTTTTCCTATTTTTTATTACCTAAAAAATTCCTAGTAAGGGTTGATAATACCCAGGTAAAAGCTTTTATTAAAATTAATTTACCATCCACGCCATAATATAAAAGACTAAGTAGATGGCAAACATTCTTTGTAGAATATAATTTTGATATAGAAATTATTAAAGAAGAAACTAACGTTCTTGCAGATTTTTTATCAAGAGAATACAATGGAGCATGTTGACAAAAAACTAGTAGAATTGGAAGCTCGACTGCAATGAAATGGTAATTAGTTACAAGAAAATTATGTAGAATTAGTAGAGATGATCCAAAAGCAAGATAAAATTATTGATAACATAGAAGAAAGTAAACAAGACATTGCAGGAATAATTGCAGATTTAAACTGCTTCAGAAGGGAGATTCAACATAAAGGATCATAAACAACAAGGACGGATAAAATGACAGGTAAAAGGCCGATAGACATATCCCTTTAGATTTCTGATTCTGTCAGAAAAAATACTAAAAATACAAGCCTGATGGCAAAAGAAAGCAGCTTTAAAACTGCTAAGACCAGCTTTACAGCTGAGAATACTATCTCCTCAGAGAAAGAAAGTAGCCAAGTGGCAAAAACAATTTTCAAACTGCTATTTCTTCGGAAAATAGTTCCCACCTACCAGCGGAGAATATGATCTCTTCGGAGAAAGAATCCCGCAATAAAGCGGAAAATATAAAAATGATGCCCGAAAAGATATTTCAATTATGGGTATCTCAGAACGAGCAGGAGTATGACCTGCAATTGAGTCTTGCAGAGTTTTTAACAAAAAATGAAAATGAATATAGAACTTTATTAGAGATTGTTTACAATCTTAAAACAATGGAAACATGTGTTCCAGATCATACGGGAATATAACACAGGATTAACTTTGACAAAGGAGCTGATCCAAGAATCATCAGAGACTGTTTCAGAATTGGAGCAACAAATTTAATATATTTAATCCAAGACCTTGGAGAAATACAAGGACTGCCCCAAGATATTTCCAGAGCAGTTAGAGAATTTAAAAACAATCGTCCACTAGTAAAACCTACTAGTGACATTTATATCATGATTTTCTCAGCATCGGAGGAATGGGAAAATTAAAGAAATTCAGTCCAATACACTGCATTCAAATTGGGGTATCTTCCCCAGAATACGTCAAAGAAATTGACGCAGATTACAGAAAAGAATTTGAAGAGAACAAGGTTAACAAGGAATTTGTTGAAACAAGAAGGGCATTGGGATTAAAAGTCATTTTCCAAGTATTGGAAAAATTAATTAATGAAAACCGAAGTTGACTTCATAAAGCTTCAGATAACACAATTATTCTATCCAATACGAGAAGAGCTAATACATCCACAAAAATCAATTTAGAAAGGTTTCTAAAAAGAATAGAAACCGGAAAAATCAGATCAAGCAACAGATGTCAACATATATTTTGTCAACTTAGAAGACATGAAGGGAAAATATGCCCCGCATGTCAAGATAAGATGGAAAGAGATAGCCACAGCAACACCACCAGGTAAAAGCATTCTAGAAGAAAACACGTCCTCAATGACGTAAGAAGACGCTCGCAAGAAGAAAAGACGACAAAGAGCTCTCCACCGGACAGATGTGCGTTGGAGAAAGACTTCAAAAAGTAGAACGCTTGCCACCGGACAGGTGTGTGGCAACCATGTAAAGAAAAAAGAAAAAAGCATCAATGTAATGAAGAGAACGTCTATATAAGCTGTCGAGGATGAGTAGGGAGGGGCACTCGTAGTTGGAGAGAGTCCCAAGAGTAGCTATGTATGTACATTAAGTCTTGCAATAAAAGAGCAGAGTCTCGATTACCTAATTCTATTCCAGATTCCATTTCAAGTTCTTGAGATGATTCTTGCGTGTTAATTCCATAAGTGTAGGAAGCAAGCTCCAACTTGAAGATCATAATCCTTGTACTATCATAGACTAGGAAAGATAGTGTGTAACCCGTTACACCCCCAGTTCTTTCTATCTTCATCGGTCGAAAGTTATCTCTCCTTTATTCCATCCCGGAGGCCATCGTCCAGAAGTCCGACCAAGCAAAGAAGTGCATAAGGACACGGGGACATGAAGGCTATAGGATGATGAGGAGTTTGAGATCCGGAACGTTGAAGTCTAAGGAGTACTTCTCTTAGAAATCGTTAAGAGAAGATCGATGCATTGAAGATAAGAGGAAGCGAGGTGGGCAACACAGGTATACAAATTATCTTGCTATCTATGATACTCATAGTGTTATCGTCTTCTTTCTGGATGCTAGTTTCTTACACTATGAATTTAATTATGCAAAAAAATTGTAGTATAAAGGAGAAGATATTAAGAATCCAGTCTAAAAAATGTAATAATTATAGACAAAATGATAAAGCTGAGAAAGCATACGACACCCATAAGGGCAGTTCGAGTATGTTTTCAAAGCATGATAACAGAATCAAAAATTTCTGCACAAATGAAGTGGTATCAGAGCCATGTAATGATTCAAAACACAAAGATAAAATTTGGAGGAACTAATTTAATGAGTTAGAAGATAATAACATATACAAACCTTTAAATCTGGAATTTGAAGTTAATATTGAATAATATGTATAAGAAATTAGAAGTACAGGTTCATGAAAACCATTCGAAGAACTTTCATAAGATTCAAGAAATGATAGTAGAATTACAAAGAACAATGGAATATTTGTATGAAAAATAGAATAACGAATGTCTATAAAAAATAAACCTATTCCAAAAAAGTGGAAACAAAATAAGTCTATGTCCTATTCAGATAGAAGAAACAAACGACTTTAAAATCGAACAATTAGAAAATAGATACTTAGAAGCCGAAGCAGAAGAATTAGACAGTTAAGTCAAGAAATAGTAAGATTAATGGAAAAAGTTAGAATAGTAAACATGAAACCACTACATGAAGAAAGTTCTGGAAGTCAGGTTACCATGCCAACAACAATCCCTAGAGGACAAGATGAGATACCAGAACAATCAAGAACTAGATATCAGTCAAATCCTAGTTTTAGGAGAAAACCTACTGACAGAAATAGATACAAATGAATAAACTGGGCATCAGATAGAAGACCAAGTAATATTGCTATAGAAACCCCAGTTGATTATATGAATCAAGAATATATTAGTGCTAACGGAATTTATTTAAATTTAAATTGTGTATGAAATATAGACGAAGCCATAACAAGATGGGCAAAAGCCACATATTTATCTATAACATCACAAAGCTATGATGTAGAAACAACAGCAAGATTTTGTCATTTAACCTTCCAAGGAATTGTAGCAGATTGGTGGAAAGGATTAACTGACAACGATAAAGAAGCAATAAAAGGAACAACAACCACATTAGCTCAAGTGGTAAATAACTATGAAAATGAATTAAGAACATAATTTTTAGGTGAAACATGGAATGTAAATAAAGACACAGAAAAAGAAAAAGAAAAACAGAGATTTATCTTTTTATTATATAACTTAAAACTCTGTGATATGTGCCGAATTGATGAATATATATGTAAATTTTAGGAATATTTTTATAAATTATTTGATAGAATGGATAAAGAAAATGTTACCAATAAAAGTTTATTAAACTTATTTTATACCAAAGTACCCGACCCATGAGGATTTAAAGCGATGCAATTATATCCTCAATATATCGGACAAAGAGCAGATACATTAGGAGGACGAATAGAATTTCTAAGAATGAAATTAGAAGAATGGTGTGCAGAAGCCACACTAAGTAGAAAAACAAATAAAGTAGTAAAACAAGGACTTTGTTGTTCCCAATTAACTAATCCAATAACCATAGGATGCGAACCAATGAGGTACAATAGAAGAAACAAATATAAATTCAAGAAAAGGAAAAGGTTTGGATTTAAACCTAAACTAAAACAAAAATATTACAGAAGAAAGAAAAATTATAATAAAAAGAAACCAAAAGAATGTAAATGCTTTATATGTCAGGAAATAGGACATTATGCTATTGAATGTCCAAAAAGAGGATTTAAGAAGATTAATCAAAACCAATTTTAGGAAATTATAGAAGAACAACTTTCTGAGATTGAAGATATTCAAGAATTTGTCCAAATAACTGATGATGAACAATCTGATGGATCAATCTATTATTTTTCAGACATAGAATCAGACTGAAGAAGAAATAATAGAAGAATATCAAGAAATAGCAGGAAACTTCTTGCAAGAAGTATTAATAGATAGAAAATTATTTAATAGAATAAGAAACACTGAATCAAGATTAGAAAATTCTGATGGATTTAGAACATCAATTTTTGAGAAAATTACCCAAAGAAAACATATTTTTTATTACGGAATAAGTAATAGAGAAATGCCTATGCAAATAGAATATACTAGAAGTAGAATAAATATACCTTTACTTAGAAAAGAAGATTTAATGAGGAAAATGAAAAAAATAAAAGATAGATCTAAAATAGGATGGATTCACATAGGAGCTATTCAAATGATGATTAAAGAAACTTTTAGAGAAGGAATAGATTCACCTATAAATATTGTATTAATGAATAATAGGATTAATTATAGAAGAGATGCTACATTAGGAATATTATAGGGAAATCTTAGTCATCAGAAACTAATCTTTAATATTTATCCAAAGATAAGTGTAAATATTAGAGATAATAATATAAACAGAACCTTAAATTTAATACAGGATTTTCAAAGAACAGAATTCATGAAAAAAGGATCCATTCCTTACTCGATAACGTATATAATAAGCTATGCTCTTAGTAATACACATCATTCTGAAAGATTTGAAGATAAAGATATTATAATGCTTCCTAATATATTTAAAGATATAGGAAAAATTACTAAGCCAGATATGATATCAGAAATAGAAATACCAGAAAACATAAACATAGATGTTTCAGAAAAACCCCTAGTAACAGATAATAAAATCCCAAGGAGATTAAGATATGAGGGGAATCAATTACATTTAACAAATGGAGATAGAATAGAAGAAGCTAGAGAAAACATGGATACATATATATATATAAACATATATATATATATATATATATATATATATATATATATATACGTATATATATATATATATATATATATATATATATATATATATATATATATATATATATATATATATATATATATATATATATATATATATATATATATATATATATACGTATATATATATATATATATATCTATATATATATAGATATATATATACGTATATATATATATATATATATATATATATATAGATATATATATATATACGTATATATATATATATATATATACATATATATATATATATATATATATATATATATATATATATATATATATAGGGCCCATCTTTATTGCCCGCGCGGGTAGCTACCCGCCCACCCTTCCCACCACTTTTTTTCAAATATTTTTTTTGCAATTGTAGAGGACTATTTTTTCTAGCTCTCCAAAATATTTTAGCCAAAAATAATATCATTTGCCCCTCGAAAATCAAAAAACCCGTCCTTATATATATCTGCTGTATATTTTGTACAGAGTTACTTTTTTGGCCAGCAGAGTTACTTTTTTGGCCACCATAGTTTCTTTTTTGACAGCAGAGTTACTTTTTTGTCCAGGAGAGTTACTTTTTTGGCTGTAGGGTAGCGAAAATCCAGGCTACCCACACGGGCAACGAATGAACGCCCATATAGGGCGTTCATTCATTGCCCGCATGGGTATCTTGGATTTTCGCTACCCGGCAGCCAAAAAAGTAACTCTCCTGGCCAAAAAAGTAACTCTACTATCAAAAAAGTAACTATGGTGAACAGAAAGTAACTATACGAATAAAAGAGTAACTCTTTACAGAATATACAACAGATATATATATATATAAGGACGGGTTTTTTTTATTTTGGAGGGGAAAATGATATTATTTTTGGCTAATTTTTTTTGGAGAGCTAGACAAAATAGTCCTCTACAATTGCAAATTTTTTTTTGAATAAAAGTGGTCGGAAGGATGGGCGGGTAGCTACCCGTGTGGGCAATAAAGATGGGGCCTATATATATTCATATATATATATACATATATATACATATATATATGTATATATATGTATATATATGTATATATATATGTATATATATATGTATATATATGTATATATATATATATATGGGATCATATGTGGTATTTAATCAAATATGCACATTAATCATTTTAATGTTCACGTCAAATGTGATAAAATAAATCCAACCAAACCGGTATAAATTGAGATACACCATAAATTGTTGTAGCTCTTATAAAACTGTAGGGAAAATGGGGTGAAAAATAAGGCAATGCAAAAAAAAAATAATGCATGATTCCCTAATCAGCAGATCACATCAACAACAATGTATCTAGGAAGGATGGTAACAAGAGTTATACCTAGTCCTGGAGTACGTCTAGCGATAACTCTTGTTGCAGCATACCTCTTGTCCAAGCAACACTCGAGCAATCGTCAACAGTGGCTTCCTGGTTGATCACAATAGATAGTGGTTGGTGGGGTGCTCCTTGTGACTGGAAACAACTTCCTCGCCTCTAGAGTAGTCCATACAGACCATTGAGAACTCCTTGTTACGCAACCAGAGCCAACGGGAAGGAGTTGTCCCTTTGAACGTCAACCTACTAGACTTGATTTCCTCTCCCAATTGTCTCTCCCTTGCTATCCCCCACTTTTACATGTAGGACTTGCTCAGGCTCTCCTGGTTGCCAGAACCAGAGAGGACAACAATTGTCAAAGCTAATTGTTGTGTTTGGGGAGCCCCTAGTACCCCTCTATTCATAGGTGGGCTAGGGTTAGGGTTTCTAGGCGATCTGGGAGTCAAAGAGATCAAATTTCATAAAGGCACAAATGATGAACCACTTGATTCACTATTGAACTGGTCAGTTCAACCCTTGAGCCTATCATCTCACTTGCTTTATAATTTTTTATCACACTGGCATTCAATATTCTATAAATGCAAAAAATGACATCAACATCAATCCTTGATACAATCGAATTGATCATTGAAGCGGGAAGTTCAAAACTTGAATTGGTCTTCTCTAGCCATGAGCTGATCGGTTCACTAAGTGAACCAGTCGGTTCTGTCAAGGTTCAACAAATATTTAGCCAATGTAGTTTTCTATTGACCGGAGACTAGAATTGATAGGTTCAATAATTGAACTGGTTGATTCATAGTCTTGTCAACCAATTTTCAACCACTCTTTTTTAGATTGAATACCCAAACACTTAGTGAACAAATTAAACATCATTCATGAATAAACTCCTATTCCTAGTGTATCCTATGTGTGTGGCCCTATAGGCCCCAAAATTATATTGGCAGTTAATGTCCATAACCAACTTATGACTTCACAAGAAGTGAGTGGTATCTAACAACACACCATTGCTAACCAAGTAATTCAGAAAGTTGGAGAACAACTTCAACCTACAACATGTGATCAATTCTACTATGATCGCATAGTTACTTTGTCTTTGATATTTGTATTGAACTCGAGGCAAGGAATCATCATCCTCTTCAAGTTTCAATCCATGTTCCTTGAACTAGACCTCTTCAACGTTAAATCCATGTTCCTTGAACTAGAGCAGACTGTCTGAGATGCATGTGAGTTCAGATATCATATATTGAGTCACATGAGTATGGTCATACATTTCTAAGTCTCACATATCAAGTGCCTAGTTATCAATCTCCTATAGGAGGAACAAATCCCAACTACATCACTCACACTCAATCCCAATGTGTCACAATGTACCTGAGTATCACCTTTATGGCAACCCTTATTCAAGGTCACTTTATATAATGACAAATTCCAACGAACGACATGCGACAAGTGTAATGATTTCAGGTCTAAGAATCACAATTACTATGAGACCTGATTCTGAGTACCATTCCATGGTCTCCATGTATCACTCTCATGGTCGGTCTGTCGGATACACTATTCTCTAACACATACTTCTGTGCATGACTTGATATCACATATCATGACTAATGAGACTCTAACATCAGTCAATAGACATGCTAGTCTTTTATATTATTGTTGTCTATTTTTCTTCCATAGTAATATCCAAATAGGGACATAACAAGAATGTATATACTCTTAACATACGTATGATCTCATTATTTAAGTCCTCAACCTAAAGACATATATCATCAAGTAACATCATTCTTTAGACATATACCATGCCTGTGTAATCATCTCATAATTAATACAAACAAAATAGATAGAATTACCTTTATTATAATCATTGCCTCATGTAAATCATCATATGATTGTATCTATGGGCATACATCCCAACAATATTTCCATATGTATTGTATCAACATTGGATGTTGCTGCAACATAGATGAGGATATGGCATTGAGAAAGTTATAGTGGTAATTGTATCCATATGTGTCTTTCTATTTATAGAAGATGCTTTGGGATCAAAATGACACTGAACGTGGATGTCATGGACTTCACCCCTACACTACACCTAAATTTTGCAATAATGTTGATAGTTAGACCATTCTTTCAACATGAATTATGTCTATAAATGAATTTTATGATTGTAGAGTCTTCCTGTTTCAAAATGATGGGGAGGTGAACTTGATAATCATATGTATCATTCCTTGTTGGTTGGTTTTTGGTCAATATTTGTGTTAGTTCCCTCCATCATCTCATAAACTATGAAGGATTCCTCTAGCTTCTTGTGGTGAGGGATTCAAGATCATATTTGGTTTGTAATTTCTTGATATTCTAGGAACATTTTGCTATCACGCGGCTTCCTAATATAGCCCAATAATTCATCATTTCCAATTTTTCTTGGTTGTAGCATGCTAGTGCTAGGCTTTTAAGTGACCATTGAAAAGGCATAATAAATAGTTCATTGTCATCCTTAACGTTGACCATTTATGAACATTATGTGTAGATGTGATAATTCAAATTTCTTGACCCTGTGTACTTTGAAAAATAGAGCACCTCAAATTTCTTTGGAAATTGTGCCTTTAAAAGATAACAGAAGTTGTTAAATTGTTTCAATAAATTCCTCTTAACCTTGAATTTTTTTGGTTGTTTGAGCAATGATTCCAACATGAGTTATGATGATTATCAGATTGCATTAGTACACATGTCTACGTAACCTACAAGGAGCTTGGTTGGTGGCATCATTGAAATTCCACGCATGTTGGTATGACCAGGATAAATATACATGAGAAGATATGGCTCCATTGGTAGAAGAGGAGGGACAGTCCGTTGAAGACTATTAGGACTTTTCCTCTTCTTCTTATGGATCGTTCAACATTACTTGTTGGGACTTTTCCCATCAACATATGGTATATAGCAAATGAATCATCATACCCAGTATGACCTCTAGTGGTGTCGACATAGTGGGAAACAAACAATGCATGAACAATGGAGGCATGGGGTTCCCAAGTCATGGTGGGTTCATCAAGGGCTTCTCAACCATGTAGTTTAGGGGATATGATAGAATCCTCAAATACCACTTGTTGAAGAAGATGTGATTTTGTGTTAAGTCCATAGTAACAACTTCGCATGCGTCTTCATCATTTAGACTCTCAGAGTTGTACTCAGACACTGATGTATGTACCTTTAACTTCTTAGTTGTAGAGTATGTTGATGCAAACACAACAATCATGACTACATAAGCTGAATCTTGATGTTTTTGAATCAACTGCTCACATTTGTGTTTGTGGTAAGCTTGGTGTCCTTAATCTTCTTAAATCTGGCACCCAAGACATTCATATTGGATTATCAGCTGGTCTACACCTTGAAGACTAACCTAACTATTAGCATGTGCATTATGTTATTAGCTCTCTAGATGTGCTCCTCACCTGATTACATAAGGACTTCATTAGAAGGGCAGACTGATTGCCTCATACATCATGGTGAAACAATACATAACACATGATATGTAAGTGTTGGAGTTTACAAGTTTAAACAAGATGGATTACTAAAAGCTGATGCAGATATTGCTTTTTATGTATACATTGCCATATCGATGCAATGATCCTTGGAATAGAAATCCATAATAATAAAAGCTAATTACATGAAAGAGTGGCATGATATGAAAATGTCTGGATACATAAAAGTGGATGAATATATTTATGCCCCTTGTTTGGAAGGGGCTTAAGAATTGACATTCCCAAATTGTTCCTATTTTTTTACTTTGGGTAAGAGAAAAAGAAAGAAAAAGACAAGTTTGATCCTTGCTTGGAATTGGATAAAAAAGGAATGAAGAGGCTTCAATAGAAAAAAAAACCATAAGTTGATCTTGTGAATGTTTGTATTTTCAACCTAATGAATTCATCATACAATTTTCATTTTGGGTTTCCTGACAAGATTTCATTGGCTTATGACTTATTATACCTACGTAGGTGTAGTAGTGTGTGGTCATCCTTCCATGGATGGAAACATGGATGACTAAATCAAATGTCTTGTTGTTGGGGATGATTTAAATGGGGCAAGGTTACCTATCGAGAAATCAGGTCTGTGGATCTTTCCTCATTTTTCAAGGGGCATCTAAAATAAATGATGATAGATTAAAATTCATGGTTGTTTGAGTACTTCCTCAACATGGATAATGAAGGGAGTTGTGATAGTTGATTGATACAAACAAGTTTTTTATTTGTGAGAATGGGTCAATGATGTGTCATATCATATTATTTTCTTAAGAGTTGAGGTTTATTTCCTATTTTGCTTTTGTATTTGAATGTAGTCCAAGGTTTTGACCATTCATGTTGGCAAGATATTGAGCTTGTATGTATGTTTGTTCTCATCAACAACCATATGATTGACACAAGTTTGACTGACATGTTTCAAATGATATGTAGTTTCCATAATTTCTTATGTGGGGTGCGCCTTGGGTTTTCTGAAATAAGTTCCACCAGTAGGTCAGGACTAAGAGTCACTAACCTATCTGCATTTTGAAAAGGAGTTTTTAGTGACATCAACACCTCGTGTGGTAATGACAATCATGAATTTTCAAAACAAAATATCTAGGAGCCAAAATTAGACAACATTATATCTCTATCTTGAGTTTTCCGAAGGAAGTTCTACAAAGTTCAATGTCTAACACATGCATGGTGTATCTCAAGTTTGAAAATGGTTTACTAAGAAGCTAAAATTTAAACATTCTATCTCTATCTTTAGTTTTGAGTTGGAGGTTTTATTGATATCAATTTCTTGTGCGGGCATGGTGTATCTTTGATTTTCCAAGAATATTTTACCAAATAGGCAACATTTCCACTCAATCATGTGTTTTGCAAAGGAGGCTTTATAGAGATCAACACCTCATTAGAGCGTGATGTAACTTGAGTTTTCCAAAAATGTTTTCAAAACGATATAATTTTTTTTGGAAACATTCTAGGTCTATCTTGGATTTTGGTAAAAGGGGTTGACTAAGATTGATGACTTGCCTGGGAATAATGTAGCTTGGGTTTTTTAAAGAGTTTTCCAAGGAACCAAATTGGGCAGTATTCTGTCTTTATCATGGTTTTTTCAAAGGAGGTTTTGTAGGGCTTCTGAGAGATAGGAAAAATGGAAATACAAAATATTCCCTGATAAACCAAAGAGAAAGGATTCATTGTAACCATTAAATATGGATTGCTAAAGACACATAAGGGATATTGAATATATATTTGCACACACTTGTACAACAATTGGACTCATCTTATGTCAGTCTAGAATTGCACGTATAGATTTGGATTTGCTTTTGTTGTTTCAGCCTCATCATTGAAGCGACACATTGTCTTCTTCTAGAACAAGATGCTTGTCTCAAGCTTCCAAGGTTCTTAGCCTATTTCCCGTCCATGTGGATATAATAACTCTTGGTTCACCACCTTGTTTGTTAAGAAGAAGAGTAACTCGAATAGTCGACATGATTTTCTTTCTCTCCTTCTCTTATTGAAATTTGATGTTCGAGGAGTGAATTCTTCTCTCTCCAAGATGAATAAATCTTAGACAACTTTTCTCATAATGTGTCTCATGTATCTCTCAACCAATTCAAATGTATATATCTTTATATGAAATTCATAGGCTTAGAATTTCCAAAATCTAATCCCATTCCTAAATCATAACTCAAAAACCTCAAACAAGGAAAACTCATATAGTAATCGTAGTTGTGTGACTAGCTTGGCGAGACACAGGATTTGGGCCAATTGGGACATTGAGTCTCTCATCTTGCTTCCCGAGTCACCCAACTTGTTATTCCTGCTCAAGTTCAATTTTCCCACCTAATTCCAAATCAAACAAGACAATTTTATTTCCTTTCCTTGACATGTTCCAGTTGCCAGAGTTGTTTATTGAGTTGTCCTACTTGTCACTTTGGCAAAATAATAATTAGCCATTGAATCGTTTCACTAAGCCAAACCATCCAACTGCCCGATTTGACTAGAAATCATTATATACATGATTTAGAACCATTCTAATAATATTTGATTACAACTTATATCATTTATTCATCCTTATGTGTGAAACCCCTTAGACTCCACAATATGTTTCTAGTCATGTTCATAACTTCACAATAAAAGGTTGGCTTCTAGCAACAAATCATTGTGACTTGAGTAATTGGAACATGTTATGAACAAATTAAACCTTTAAAGTGACCAATGTTACCATGGTTGTATCATCCCTTTGTCACATATATCATTATTTAAACTAAGGAATGTAATTTTCATCCTCTAAACAAAAATATGCATTCCTTGAACTAGAGAAGACTATTGAAATTGTGTCTCAATATGATATATTGACTCACATGATCATGGACATACATTTCATTTTCTTGCCTATCAAGGTCAAGAGATCACTCCAATGGAGGGGAAAAATCCATCTACATCATTCACAATGATCAAAAAGTTCACAATGCACCCAATCACCACCTATATGCAAATCCTTACTCAGAGTCTCATTGGGTTAGTGTTAAAGTACACAGAATAACATGTGATCAATATAGTACCTTCAAGTCCAAGGATCACATTCACCACTATCACAATATAACTTGCCATGATATGGCTTCCATGTGTCAATTTTTAATGTGGTGGAACTAGTTCCTTAACAAGTACCCATGTATTTTGTTTGATATCTAATATATTGACTAAAAAGACATGACCATCACTCATCATACACACTAGTCTTATGTATTATTGTTGACCAATAATATCTATCATAATAACCAACTTGGGATATAACAAGAATGAATACACTTAAGTATACATTTGGTCTCATGTTTAGATCCTTAATCCAAACCATGTCATTGCATAAAACATTCTTTAGAGATGATTACAATTGTTCCTTGTCTAAACACTAAAAAAACATAATAAGTAGAAATGTCACTATCATTAATCAATTCATATAAAATTTATCCCTATTACAATCATCAGATGATGGTTCTCTGGGCATACAACCAACACTCTCACACTTGCACTATAGAAAATCCTCACAAATCAAATTACAACTCTAACATGGCCATCATGCTTCTATTGTGAAAGTGATTTCATCATGGGATTGTACAAATTTCTTGATATAGGAATCTATAAATATTTACATCTCCTCTATGTGCAATCACTTGTATGAGATGATATAGCCAAAGTATGTTCTTGGCATTTTGATGCGACCAATGTTTCTTAGCCTATGTTATGGCTCCATTGTTTCCATAGTTAAACTCTATTTTGTCCCCTTCTTGATCAATATTGCTTCCTTTTTTGTATTGATGAGGCAAAATAATAAGATTCTTTTGTAGAATCAAACTATTTTCTTTCTTGGAACTATTCTTGTTGATAGCTCTATCATTTAGGCAAAACACAAATCATGATTGTGAAACCTTGTTAGTTTGGAAGTTTGCATCAATGTAACCCTTTACAAATAACTCTTCCTCACCTCTACATATAAAGAACTGTTCCTGAGTTCTTCTCATATACTTTAGGATATTCTTCTAAAAATACATCGGCCTTCACAGGAATCTGACTGATATCTACTAATTGTATCAAAAGCATATAAGACATTTGGGTGTCGGTATAACATTGTATACATGATAAATCAAAATTTAGACATTTATGGAATGGTTATCATGTGTTCTTGTTCCTCAAAAGAGTTAGGTTGGATTTAAATAGATATATTCTATGAAACATGTGTAAGTTACCTATTATAAATGAGACTTTCAATCTCATTCAATTAATGTACATCTTGACTCATTAGTCGTTCAATTTTATTCAATAACCTCCCTCACCCTCAATTTGATGACTCTGAGTCACACTATGATGAATTTATGCAATATAATTGATTAAATGTCACAATATATTTAATTGATTAAAGTTGAGTGCATAATTATACTTTGAAATTAATTTTCAAAATAGAATTCCCTCAACATTATCTTTATAGACCCTAACTTTTTTACGTGAAAAGTTGAGGAAAGTTTTTAACTAATGCCTGGAAAATTTTCATGCAAATCATAGATATTGTTTGGGAGATATGATTTTTACAAGATTTCCCAAGAAACACAATTCAAAACATTATCTTTGATATTAAAATGTGCCACATCATCGATCGGACCTAGCTTATTTCGACCAATCAAAATGTTTCCTTGTTTAGCCAAGGATTTCTCATGTCAGCGATCCTCCTTAATTCTTGTTAATCTATCATGCCATTTGGATCACATGGCTGTGAATCCAGCCCATGATCTGACATACATGGTTATCTTTTCCATCTTCTCCCATGGATGGGATTAGGTGGCTAGAAAAAAAGTTCCAAAATGTGTACACCTCCTTTCGCACTTGTATAATGCGCCATTTCACTTCCTTTCTTCATCTTTCTTCATTCCCTTTAATTTGCACCCACAATCAAGCTTTTTGTTTAGTATATCTCCATCCTCAACTTCTTCTTACCCTATCTTGGAGGAGTCCATGGTGGTTGTAGAAACTTCAATGAGGTCTTCTACCCACTCTGGGTCATCCACACTAAGGGAAAGGACCCCCATCAGTACCTCCTGCATCGGGCAAAACCTGACATAACTTCTCATCCCCACAGGAGGTCCCAGTTCCTACCCCCTCCTTCTCTAATTACAAGTGTCACCCCAGTAGATCCGTAGCATGGATTAGGATGATGGTAGAAAGCAGGGGCCCGATCATGGTGGGTAGGGTCCCTAGATCACAACCGGATGGATATGTTACAGGCGGTGGTGGGAGGATGTTGTAGTTTGGGCGCACATTGTTGGTCCCCAATCACGAATCAGATGGAACATGCGGCCCATGAAGCTACGCCTAAGGGCACATCCACCCAAGAAATCCTCCCTGACCATTTGATTTAGATCATGTGGTCCAAACAATTTGTTTCAAGGTGAATATTTGAAAAACCATATCTTTTTCATTTTATATCTAAATTAGACTTCCAATATGACATTTTGATGAAAAAAACACAAGCTTTATACTAAAGATACTTCCAAAAACTAGTTCTACTTGAAGCTATGATAATATCTCATAAATCTTACTTTTCAAATCTTTTAAGGTGTTTTATCATATTGAATGCATTCTCTTGATCTTGCAAGATCTAAATCTTTATGTTTTATTAATACCAGTAACTTTAACAACCTTATGAATCAAGATTCAAACTTTACCCATAATTGCACTCTTAAATTTACAAATGTTGCTTAAATGACCAAAAATGGGCCTTAGTGCTAAAGATCACCTATTTAATGCTTAATCTTGTTTGAATGTGTCCCAAATACTCATGATTTATCCAAATCAATAAAAATTTTATGTATGTGGAAATAAGACTCAAACATGGCTGTCCAAGTATTCTATATTGACTTGAATCGACGGTGGAAGAGGAATTTCACTAGAAGATGAAGATGAATATCAAGCAGGAGAGGGCAAAAATGATTTGCTTTGAACCATGAAACATGTTTAATATGGATACCTTAATGATTGAATCAAAAATGTTGCTCACATATAGGTCTCCTATGTATAATGATCATATGAACCTATATCGGTAATTTTACATGCTTTCTACTCCTAAATGCAATGTGGATCATTCTTGCAGCCTAATATGACTACTTGACCTAATCTACATATGAAATATTACATGTGTTGCATGTTGATATTTTGAGCTTTAGTCCTATGAAAATGTTACCTAATGAGCATCCATGTTATGTAATACTTTCACATCATTAAATTTGTGATCATTATGAAACCAAATCTTACTTTATCTAAATTTTACTATAATAATGACTATCTTTCATGATAATAACTTTGATTGACTTGAATTGACAATGTTGATGATTATTTATTTATATTACTCAAATATTATGATTTATCCATTTATGATCTTGAAAATCTACTCATATATCCCTGATATAGTTTTGACGAGTCACTCTAAATTGTAATGAATCCACGTTGTATGATGTAGTTTGATAACAACCTTGCATTGTCTACTTGAGATATTGAGATCAATATTGAAGGAAATGATACCCAGATTAGGTGAGACATCCAATTATCATGATATGTTTAGGAAGATATAAATCTTATTAATGTTAATAATGTTATACATATTTACAATGTCAGGATTTCTATGATGACCTAATCACCAAGAACTAGTCTAGATTGATAATTGTGTCTTTCTAATCAATGGTTAATCTTGTTCTGTAATCAAGGTACAATTTTATCCTCAATTTAAAAGCACTAGTGGTACTAAGAATTTCTTGTATGTATGTAATAAAAAATCTTTGGATTTATTATACTTTATTCGGCTTCATGTTTCCTATGATTACTATGTTTGATCTTTAGTAAACTATGTTGAACAAAATCTAGAAATCCATTGTATACCGTTGCGTACATACCTGAATTCTTGGGGTAAGGACACAAGGCATGATGAAATAGGTAATTTCATTGTATTTGGTTTTGATGTCCCTCATGTAGAAACAGGGTGGCACCTTGGATTTGAGCCTCAAACACCCATCAGGGACCCTTCCTTTGGGAAGTTGGTCAATGTACATATAATGTTGTTTAGTATAACGGAAATGCACATGACATGTTTTCTTTTTAATAAGAAATTCTTTAATATTGTTTCTTTCTTTCTTGTTATTTGAATTAAGTTTTTCCAAGTATATATTTTCTATTAAACATATAATTCATGTTGTTTATGGCGTAATCAACATGGTTTTGTGGATGTGTACCCATTTGTTGATCTTGGGTAACATGTACACTATGATTCTTGATATGATCGTTGCTTCTACTCTACTATATAATTTTCAACTAATCTTACTTTATTGAAACATCCACATTGTTATGATTTTGATGTTAGGTACTAATCTAGAATTCTTTCGATTTGTAATGTTATTTCATACCTTATTTCTCTATGTTGATGATTTTGATTTTATTCATCCATATTATATGTGATCTATTCTATAGACGGACGATCGTGTCCTCTCAGTTTATGCTGCCTAGCTAGTAGGGGTTTGGATTTGGGTAATAAACAATTATGTGACAAGCAGTATCATAGTAATCACATATTCTCTATCCATGTTTAATAACCTAATCCATTTATCTTAGAGATAAATCTAGGATATCATCTCTTCTTTAAGGACTAATCTAAGCCACCCTTCATCTGATGCTTAATATGTTTGTAATCTCCTCATGTTAGCTCTCTCATGATAATTAATAACATAATCTCTCATTTTTGGTAGCTTATGTATGGGAAAACTAAAATTTGATGAATTTAAAATTTTCAAAAAAATTATTATGATGTCATGATCTGATCTTAATTTGAAAACTCAATTATGACTACTAAAAATTCAAAATAAGAACTCTTGTGTTACACCTCAAATCATATAAGCTCAACATTACTAAATCAATATTGCATGATCTCTATGTTTGAGGGAAATGATGATGATCTTAATGTAGTGAAATAAGGACCCTAATTGGTGAAGTCCATGTTTCCCTATTATTGATTAAACCTCAAACATAATTAAGAAAAAAATTCCCCTATTTATGTATTATGACCATGCCTTGAAATGATTATGCTCTTAGACTTTAAAAATCATGATGAAATTGGGTGATTTCAAGCAAGAAGGATCTAGATGATATCAGAGAAGGATGAGTCGTGAAGATTGATTGATGGACTCTACACATTGCACATTGTATGGAGAAAAAGGAGGACCTTGTTTAAAATGATCCTCACCTCGACCTTGTGGGTCAAACCCTCTCCTTTCCCATATGTAATGGTAGTAGTACTACCAAATTTGATTTTTCAGTAGCAACTGTAACCAGACTTTATCATATCCCTACAAGAGGAGGGCAGGTTGAATAAAACTACCTCCTAAATTTCCCCAAAAAATCATGACAAAATACTCTAATACAACATACATATTTCTCTATTAATTATATTCCTCTTTGTAATCTCAATTTTGAATGATATGATGAATATGGACCTCAAATCTTACCCTATCATGCTCAAATGCTTGAATTCCAAATTTGTCTTCTTTATTCACAAAATATACCCTTACCTTTGTAATGAAAGGAAGGGAATGTGTATATGACTTTGATAATGCACAATCTTGAAACATGAATTCCATATTATGATCTTGATATTTGATCCCATGACCTTATGGAGTATGATGTAATAATTGACACTCTACCGGTTTTGACATACATAATGGTTCATGAATAATGAGGAATAATGTGCAAGATTAGATTAGTATTTGTCTAATGACTCCCCTATCCTATGTCATATCTCTAGTATGATTGTCTCTAAATTTTCCACATTGTTGATTATTTATAGTTTTGAAAGGGAACCCATTTCACACGATTTTTATGTCTTGACTTCGACTATATTGATGCATGATCTTGAATCTCAATTTAATGATGATGATGTTGACAATATCCTGTGGTTAACTTCCTAGAGAGACCTAGTCCTAGATCATCCATCAACCTTGAATACCATGATTATGAACTTTATTTTTATATCTCAAAATGTTTCATGAATATTCCTATTGTCTTATATGGATGAATGGATGCACCTAAGTCCTATATAGGAACTAAAACCTAGCTTCAAAAAAAATGAACATGTGATCTTTTATGCCCAAAAATCTTGATTTTCGACATTGATTAATGAAATTTTGACTCAGATTATTGATCTCGATCTGACTCCTATGATCAACCTATTTGGATCTTGAGATCACCCTAGATATATGGTTGATTTTATATCCTCAATGTTGGTTAAACTGAATGATAAAAATATAAAACATGATTTGATAAATATTTTTTTCCAATGGTATTATTAATGGAATAATAATGTTAAGCACCCTTGTGGCATGGGTGCAACCCGTGGCCCATATAAAGGCCCAAGAGACTTTGCTTTGCAAATAGTCATTGTGGAACAAGTTAAAGAAATTAAAGGAATTTTGTGTGATTTTTGGTTTCCTATAATCCATTAATATATAGTGGATAAACAAAGAGAGGAAAATCTAATAATGATGGGATTTTTAGAAGTAATGGGCAATTGGTATGATAGATCTGGAATTGTGTGAAATTTTCTACAAAAGAATGCTTTCTACCATAAATAAAGAATAGTGACTTGTTTAATTATTGCACAACTAGAATATGAGATAATTATCAAGTTTCCAAAAGAATATATCATACAAGTTGTTTTGGATAATTAAAAGAGTAATTATCTAGCCATAAGTGGCAAAACTATGTTTGAGGCATCAAATAAGAATTAATCGGTCTAACTTTTGGTATGATTGAAAATAATAATGAAAAGAAGATAATTCCAGAATTTTGGATAAAAAAGACTTCCTATGTGGTGTTAGTAATTAATGTAAGGTTTTACTAAAAGAGTAAGATTCAATTGGTAATCTTATTCTAATGAATAACAAAAATTAGATATAGATTGGAAATTAGATTATGAGTCTCCCTCCAAGTTTCGTAATCCTAGAAGCCTAGTGAAAATAAAGAAGGGAGAGATGGCTTATTGCAAATAACATATGTTTTTCTAGTATGGAAATCAAATGAATGAATTACAACTTGGGCAGGAGATATATGTGCCCCTTTTATTTTCTCACATGTCCTGGAGATCGTCGAATCAACATCCAATGGTGATCTAGTCATCTCCTACCCTAGACTAGAGGAGGAAATTAGTAACAGTATCACACCTTTCTCTCTTCATCTCTCTCTACCTATAAGCCATGATCCTTAGTGGATAGGATCCCAATGATTTTAAGAGATCAAAGTGGACTCAACTGTCCCTAGATGTCCTTGGGTTGATGTAAAATTGGGGCATTCCCCTCCTAGTTCGCGGTGGAGTCGGGACTCTAGTGGAATTCGGGGGGCATCCACTGCCTATACAAAGTATCTCTTATTCCTTCAAGTCATGGAGAGGCTAGTAATGTCACTAGCTAAACCCATTTTGCGCTAGAAGGTACTCTTCGACCCTTTTTCTCTTTCGTAAATCTAGCACCTATGGAGGTTAGGAGTCGACAAATTGGAGCATCCCTGTAACATACCAGGATTAGAACCCTACCCTAGTAGTTTTACTCTTTTGACTTACCCAAGCAAGGATAAGCTAATACATGTAATTAAGGGAATACAAAATACTTTGTGCTTAATAATGATTTTTTTGGATGATAATAAGAAATTAAAGAACTTAATTGTATAAATATTTCCCATATATTCTTAATACATGGTTATATGCACAAATACACCATTTGGGTTTTATTTAATGGGTATGAACAATAAATTGTCACTAAGTAATAAAAATAATGAGATAATTCATTCTAGAACTTTCTAGTACTTTGTAGAATAGGAAAAAAGAAGAGAAAATCCAAACTATATATAAAGGAGATGATAAATACAATAATTGGAGGAGGTATGGGATTTAATGGATAAAAAAAGATAATGAGGAATATATTGTTTAAAAAATCATAAATGGAAATCCATAGAAATAAATTGGCACTCAATCTCATTTTTCTTGCCTAAAAGGTGTAATTAATAAATAAATATAATTCATGACATCAAAAGTTGAAAATAAAGGCAAATTCGTATTCAACACACTTAAGTTAACTTGTGGATGAAGTTTCACCCAATTTGGTTAATCCATCAGTCATTAATGCATCTACAAAGAGAAACAAATAATAAATTAAATAACACATCTAATGTTACCAAAAGTGAAATCTAATTGGATATTCGGAATCTACATTTTTAATTCAACTTATGAGAAAATTTTGGCTTAATTTGGATAATGTTTGAACCCTTATTTGATGAGAGAGAAAAAGGGACATTAAATGCAACTGTTACTTTATTCATTTGATCGATTTTCCATGTCACTCTTTTAATTTAAGCGCACTCGATCTGGACCATGGATTTTGGATCCAATGATTCTTGGATTGTCTCCTATCTCTGATCGGAGTAGGAGTACAAGTTGTTTTCTGTGGGTTTTTTTTGGACGAGGATATCTCCCTCGATTATTAATCTTTTTTTATGATTTCTTCGTCAATGAGTTCGTGCTTTAATTCCGCATAAGCCGATCCCTTATTTACCCAGTTTTGTTGAATTTTCTAGAAACGTCTAAACTTGGGCCAAGGTAGCTTGGTCACCTTGGGAAAACCCGAGATGCTTTCCCATACCTATATATAAGACAACTGTGTGCTTCATTTTTCTTTGTTTTGTCATCCTATCCACTCAATTCTGGTGCCCGTCATGTGAGTTGTCGTCAGTAGTCAATTTTTGGGCTAGGGTTTGCGGCGGTTGATGCTCCCTATCTGCGTCATCTCGGTGCCAATTGACTACATCTGTAGGTTTGTTTTGTGCATCTCTTTCTTTCTATGTTCTTGCTTTCTCGAGTTGGAAACTACCTTGGATTCACCCATTTTCCCCGAGATGTGGCCCTACTACTTTACAACCATGGCGCGTGTAGAGTAGGAAGATGGGCTAGGGTGTTTCTCGGTTCTATCCTCCTATCTTCCCTTTCTCTCATGTTTAGCCGCCAAGGGTATTTGCAACCTTTTGACTCTTATTTTCCCTTGGTTCCCTGTGGGCCACATGATCTTGGCTGAGCTTTGACCAGAGGGTGTGGCCGTTGCGGATTGGGCCATGTCCTGCAAGGATGGCCCGCCTGTCCTCCCTCTCTCTCGCTTGAATTGCTGACATGGATTTTCTTTGGATTCTGATTGGTCGATGCTTAAAAATCGATAACTAATTATTGGATGATCAGAAAAATATGAAAAAATACTCATTGGAATCAGAAAAATCAGATCTAACTACTGGTATATGTTTTAATAATTGAATCTAAAGATTAATAACAAGTTTTTTCAATATATCTATTTAACGACGAATTAACTTATAAATATCATAACTAAATATTTATAATTCAGAAAAATATAATAAAATATATTTGGAATCCTAATAATGTAAACTAAAATTTTGAATAGTTTTCATAACCTAATTCATGTAATGATAAAAATGTTGTTTTTAGGGTTTTGTTAATGTGTGAAATTGACATAAAATATGTATATGTGTTTAATAGGCCTTTGGTGACCTAGACTTGGATCTAGGAGTGCTTTGCAGTTTGGACTCTGATTTGAGGTATGTTGTATCCTCTATTCCTCTATATTGAGTAATTCACCCATATTTTCATTCTCTTGAATTGAGCCTACACAATATGTCTTATCTCTTGTTATCATGGTTCATGTGAACTATTTTGATTGTGATCTTGGATATTCATTTGGCTCCTACCTTGTGATATGCTACATTATGATCTTGTTTATGGTATATTTCCAATTTGATGTGGAGGTTTATTAGTTGTTTCATATGTTGTCCATTGTGCGATATGGAAAATCTTGTATAATGTTTAACTATACTTTCCTACTTGCCTCTACATTTACCTGCTATGTGATTCAGTAACCCTAGAGTAGTATAATTGCATTGGTTTTGTCTCATTGTCATTTATGGCATCATTCTGATATTTTGGATGGTGGATGTGTGATTCCTGGACCATGTTATATATTTGTTTGGGTGGTGGATGCGTGATTCTCCATGCCAGGACAGGGTGTGTGATTCTTGACCCATGTCTCACAAGGTTCAAGATATGTGATTCTTGACCGCCTTTGTCTTTTATAATATTCTAGTGTTATGCTTATCTCACATGTTTGCAGGATGTTGGTCATGATATGTGCATGTGGCACTTCTTTATTGTTTAACATATGGAAAGTATTTCTTTTGTTATGAATCTTATCTTTTATGCCCGTGTGGGTAGTCCTTTTGTTTTGCATGGGAAGCATTTATAATTGATGTCCTTATTGCCATATATTGGTCAAGTTCTCTTTAATATACACATACCAGCTTTTTGCTGATGTATTTCTTTTCTTCTTCTCTTTTGTGCGGTATGCTTCCAACCCTAGGTTAGATCAAGGAGAGGTGAACCTCAACATAAAACTTGTAGCTGAGTTTTTGGGAGACTTGAAGAGGTGGTTAGATGACCCTCAGCTTGATCCTAGGTTTATGTGTTAGTTCTCCTTTTGGACACCCATATGTGGTGAAGTGTTGTATTATGCCTTGTAAATTTTTAGATAATATTTCTTTTCTGCTAGTACTCATTGTGTAATGATGCATACATGTTGAATGAATTGATCTCCATCCCTTTGGTGAAAATTTTTATATGGTGTTTGGTTTAAGGGATGTAGTTTTTTCTTTCTAGTAGAGGAGTGGTTTCACTTCTTTACAGTATGGTAACAAAGGCACTAGTAGTCAGTTATCTAACTATTTCAAACTCGTCTCCCTTAGGATGTTTACCTTTACCTTAGGTTTCTTATACCTAGTATCCTTTCCTTGTGCAACAAACCTTATGACTTATTCAGATGAATCTTTAAAGGTGTGGTGGATAATTTTTCTTATGGATGTTTTGATTTTGAGGATGAAATCCCTTTAAGGGGTGGTGTGTTGTAACATACCAGGATTAGAACCCTACCCTAGTACTTTTACGCTTTTGACTTACCCAAACAAGGATAAGCTTATACATGTAATTAAGGGAATACAACATACTTTGTACTTAATAATGATTTTTTTGGATGATAATAAGAAATGAAAGAACTTAATTGGATAAATGTTTCCCATATATTCTTAATATAGGGTTATATGCACAAATACACCAGTTGGGTTTTAATTAATGGGTCTGAAGGGTAAATTGTCACTAAGTAATAAAAATAATGAGATAATTCATCCTAGAACTTTCTAGTACTTTGTAGAATAGGAAAAAGAAGAGAAAATCCAAACTATGTATAAAGGAGATGATAAATACAATAATTGGAGGTGGTATGGAATTTAATGGATAAAAGAAGATAATGAGGAATATATTGTTCCAAAAATCATAAATGGAAATCCATAAAAATAATTTGGTACTCAATCTCATTTTTCTTGACCTAAAAGAAAATTAAGTGCCAAGTATCATCTAAATTGGAAGATATATGCATATACTAATGTTCTTATCAAAAGAAAATAGGAATTAGGCCAATAAAGTGAAATAAAATATTTAATGCCCTCAAATTGGAAACCTAACTCCAAATTCATAATCTAAACATAAAAATAAGCCTTTGGGAAAATGTGCAACTAAATTGGATAATATTTGACAAATATGTATATATAGGAGAGAGAAAAGGCCGAAAAGGTGTAATTAATAAATAAATATCATTCATGGCACCAAAAGTTGGAAATAAAGGAAAATTCGTATTCAACACACTTAAGTTAACTTGTGGATGAAGTTTCACCCAATTTGGTTAATCCATGACACATTAATGCATCTAGAAAGAGAAATAGAGCATAAATTAAATAACATATCTAAAGTTGCCAAAAGGGGAATCTAATTGGATATTTGGAATCTACATATTTAATTTAACTTATGAGAAAAATTCGGCTTAATTTGGATAATGTGTGAACCGTTATTTGAAGAGAGAGAAAAAGGGACATTAAATGCAATTGCTACTTTATTCATTTGATCGATTTTCCCTGTCACTCTTTTAATTTAAGTGTGCTCGATCTGGACCGTGGATTTTGGATCCAATGGTTCTAGGATTGTCTCCTAGCTCCGATCAGAGAGGAGTACATGTTGTTTTCTATGGGTTTTTTCAGACAAGGATATCTCCCTCGATTATTAATCTTTTTCGATGATGTCTTCGTCAATGAGTTCATACTTTAATTCCGCATAAGTTGATCGCTTATTTACCTGGTTTTGTTGAGTTTTATAGAAACGCCTAAATTGGGCTCCAAGGTAGCTCGGTCACCTTGGGAAAACCCGAGATGCTTTCCCATACCTATATATAAGACTACCGTGTGCTTTGTTTTTCTTTGCGTAGTCATCCTATCCACTCAATTTTGGTGCCCGTCGTGTGAGTCGCCATCAATAGTCAATTTTTGGGCTAGGGTTTGCAGTGGTCGCTGCTCCCTCTCTGTGCCATCTCGGTGACATTTGACTACATATGTATGTTCCTTTCGTGCATCTCTTTCTTTCTATGTTCTTGCTTTCTCGAGTTGGCAACAACCTTGGATTCACCCAATTTCCATGAGCTGCGGCCCTACTGCTTTGCATCCATGGAACATGTAGAGAAGGAAGATGGTCTAGGGTGTTTTTTCGGTTCTACCCTCCTGTTTTCCCTTTCTCTCATGTTTAGCCGCCAAGGGTATTTGTGACCTTTTGCCTCTTGTTTTCCCTTGGTTCCCTACGGGCCTCGCAATCTTGGCTGAGCTTTGACTAGAGGATGCAGTTGTTGCCGATTGGGCCATGCCATGCAGGGTTGGCCCGCTCGTCCTCCCTCTGTCTCGCTTGAATCGCTGACATGGATTTTCTTTGGATTCTGATTGGCCGATGCTGAAAAATCGATAACTAATTATTGGATGATCAGAAAAATATGAAAAAATATTCATTGCAATCAGAAAAATAAGATCTAACTACTGGTATATGTTTTAATAATTGAATCTAAAGATTAATAACAAATGTTTTCAATATAACTATTTAATGATGAATTAACTTGTAAAAATCATAACTAAATATTTATAAGTCAGAAAAATATAATAAAATATATTTTAGAATCCTAATAATGCAAACTAAATTTGGAATAGTTTTCATAATCTAATTCATGTAATGATGAAAAGGTGGTTTTTAGGGTTTTGTTTAATGTGTGAACTTGACATAAAATATGTATATGTGTTTAATAGGCCTTTGGTGACCTATACTTGGATCTGGGAGTTCTTTGCAGTTTGGACTCTGATTTGAGGTATGTTGTATCCCCTATTCCTCTATATTGAGCAATTCACCCATATTTTCATTCTCTTGAATTGAGCCTACACAATATGTCTTATCTCTTATTATCATGGTTCATGTGAACTATTTTGATTGTGATCTTGGATATTCTTTTGGCTCCTACCTTGTGATATGGTACATGATGATCTTGTTGATGGTATATTTCCACTATGATGTGGAGGTTTATTGGTGGTTTCATATGTTGTCCATTGTGTGATATGGCATATCTTGTATAATGTTTAACTATACTTTCTTACTTGCCTCTACATTTACCTGCTATGTGATTCAGTAACCCTAGAGTAGTATAATTGCATTGGTTTTTTCTCATTGTGATTTATGGAAACATTATGATATTTTAGATGGTGGATGTGTGATTCCCCATGCCAGGACAGGATATGTGATTCTTGGACCATGTTATATATTTGTTTGGGTGCTGGATGTTTGATTCCCCATGCTAGGACAGGATGTGTGATTCTTGACCCATGTCTCACAAGGTTCTAGCTGTGTGATTGTTGACCGCCTTTGTCTTTTATAATATTCTAGTGTTATGCTTATCTCACATGTTTGCAGGATGTTGGCCATGATATGTACATGTGGCACTTCTTTATTGTTTAACATATGGCAAGTATTTCTTTTCTTATGAATCTTATCTTTTATGCCCATGTGGGTAGTCCTTTTCTTTTGCATGGGAAGCATTTATAATTGATGTACTGATTGCCATATATTGGTCAAGTTTTCTTTAGTATACACATACTAGCTTTTTTTGATGTATTTCTTTTCTTCTTCTCTTTTGTGGGGTATGCTTCCAACCCCAGGTTAGATCAAGGAGAGGTGAACCTCGACATCGAACTTGTAGATGAGCTTTTGGGTGACTTGAAGAGGTGGTTAGATGACCCTCATCTTGATCTTAGGTTTATGTGCTAGTTCTCCTTTTGGACACCCATATGTGGTGAAGTGTTGTATTTTGCCTTGTAAATTGTTAGATAATATTTCTTTTTCACTACTACTCATTGTGTAATGATACAAACATGTTGAATGAATTGATCTCCATCCCTATGGTGAAAATGTTTATGTGGTGTTTGGTTTCAGGGTTGTAGTCTTTTCTTTGTAGTAGAGGAGTGATTTCACTTCTTTACAATCCCAAACAACATAGAAGGCTTAGGGGGATTTGTGAAGACATGTCAAGCCTCTTCTGACCAAGAAAATTGTGAACAATAAGGTGATTGATGTTGGATCTTGGATTGGCTACTTGCTTTGTGGGGATTTGAATAAATCTAAAATGCACTTAAACAAAATTTATTATACCTTTAAGATATATCATAGGATAAGGTTATTAGGAATTTGTAGTGTAACTAAACATACATAGCAATGATGTGAGATATTGAACAAACATAAGAACACTAGCTATTTAGAGTGGTTCCATACTCCAAAATAGGAGTAAGTCAGTCTACTACCAAGAAAGGACAAGCCCTAGGATTTTGCAACCATTGCATACTCATATTCCATTATAAGACATCAACAAATGACCTTCCTTTTCTAGGCCAAGGATACCTAGCCTTCCCTTTGAGGACACAGGATCCAACAACCTACCAAAGTACTTACCAATTCAACCAAGAGTCTTTTACCTCACCATGGACATACCCACTTTGAAATGAGTCTTCCGCCTTCACCAAGGACTTACCAACTCTTGCACAAGTCTACCGCCTTTGAGGAATTACCCACTCTTCTCGGATCTTCCTCCATTGACTTCACCTTCACCAAGGAGAAGCTTTCACCAAGGGACTCCTTCCCTTGTTATTCTTCACCTCTCTTACCCAAGAGAGAGACCCTTCATCTTCATGGATGAAATGAGAGATTGATAGGTGGAGGAAGTGAGAGTCTCACAATATATACATGTAGGACTAGCTCTCTTACAAATCCCCAACTTACTGTAATGGATGTCAGAAGTGATTAAGATTTAGATAGAGAGGATGCTCTTGGAGGCACTTAACTATAATATAAGGACCTTCACCGTGCTTGGATAACCATGGGATGAATCCTAAGGGGACCTATTCATTATTGAGATGCCTATTAGATAGTGGGAACACTTAAGGATGAATTTGATCCATTTGGGGTGTTAAAACAGGTATTTTCTGAGTTTTGCAACACTCAAACATGTAGAAGCACTTTTTCTGCACACTCTGTACAGTGTGATCGATCGACTTTACTTTTGGGGAAACTTAACCGATTGAACTATGTGACAAAGGAAATTTGAAGCATTGGTAGAATTTATTCTGGATGAAACTCCACAAATCGCTTAAATTTAGTTCTGCCCAATGCAGGGATCAGTCGAGTCCTATGTATAAGAAACTCGACTAAGCCATGAAATTATCAAAATGCATCAAGGGGATCGATCGAGTTTATCACAAAAGAAACTTGATCAAAAAAACATTTTAATGAATTTTTAAAAATGTCATTAAAGTGTTTAAATATTCGATTTAAGTGCATTTGATTTTTTCTACTCTTCATTACAAGACATATAATCATTACAAGTGATTACAACACGATTCTAATGGAATAACGCCATATTCCACAAAAGTGTACTTGCATTGATTTTGACTTATCTTTTCTCCAACTTAGGATGCACAAGTTAGGGCATTTGGAGTGTGTCTATACTTAATCTGAAATCACTCAAGTAGAAGCATTAGGCATTCCAGATTTCTATTCAACAACGTACCAATACCAGAAGTTCGTTTATGTTGGGTAAGTGATGAAATCTTCGCCTTGGACAAATAATGGAATGGTTAGCTATCATACAAATAAGTCTTAATTCAATTTAGACCTTGAGTCAACATTGACCTTAATCAACATTCTCCCCCTTTTTGAAGATGACAAACCATTCCACAAATGTAATGAAAGCTTTTAAGTAAAATCATACCTTTGGAGAAACCTAGGGGTTTCAATACAATTGAGTTTATATGATCCCCCTCAATTAATTCTTATGGAGTTCTCATACTCCTGCTCAACTGATGTTATTCATCCTCCATGGTTAGCTTTCATAACATTTATAGAAACTATATCTTCTACTCATATATGTTCTACATATATGTCTTCTACCCTTATCATAAGACATGCATTCTCCTAACACATGTCTTCTCCCTGTCTAACATAAGGCATAACTTCTCCCCCTTTGTCATTTTAAAAAGGTAGGGGTTTTAAGAGCTAAAACAAAACATGTTATATAAAATGAGTTACCAAAAATTAGAAAGGAGAGTAGAAGAGAAACACTAGGGGCTTATTCAAGCATAGTACATAAAATAAGTTAAGTCATGCATTGAGCTACCCTAGATGTAATTCTCAAAGATATCAAGGTAAAAACAATGCAATCAAGTAACTCAAGATAGTGTATATGCAAGTCAAGGACAAGATTGAGTATGAAACAAGAAGAAATCATTGCATATAGTAGAATACCACTTGATCAACAGATGAACAAGGATAGAACTACATGTATATGAACTACTAGTAGATAATATCATAGGTTAGGAAAACTAGTATGATCTAGGTCATAGAAAAAGATGCACAAGATAAAGAGCAAGCTATGAGAAGATGTAGAGATATATGCAAGCAAAAAGATATGCAGTTTCAAAAGCAAGGAAGAATATAACTCACTAGGAAAATATTCATCACTACCAAAATATGATTACCAATACGAACCTCAAGGTTGTATCAAATTGTTATATACAATTAGATAGATGTAGCGCATTATAGAACAATGGAAGAAATTTAAGACACAACCAAGAGATTCAAAGAGATCATCATCAAAACCTGCATAACAACTCAAGGAAAGTAATTGCAAGATATAGGGGTATCACTTGTGAGATACAAAATTATAGCAATTAGAAATATAGATTTGTATGCAAAATATGTAATTAAAAGCATGACAATATGGAGCGCTGCAAGTTGTTCGGGCATGACTCTAGCAATTGTCCGAGTGGCAGGGTAGAGGTGGCAGATAAGGTGTCTGCCGATATGCCGGACTTGAGGAGACGTGCCAGATCCAGACAACGCTCTGGAAGGAGGAAGGGGAAGTCTGCTACTGGCCGTGTGGTTCATGTGTTGGCCGACAATGATGCTGGAGTCCCAGACGTTGTGCTTGATGAAGCGGTTTCCAGTGCTGAAGGTGCTGAAGGTGTGACTTGTGCTGAGGTTGTGGCCGAGGATCGTGGTGTTAGTGACAGCACAATGTTCGATACTAATGTTGAGGAGGAGACGATGGAGGTCTGACATAGGGAGAGTCCTGGGGTGGTGGTTTTGGCGGGAAGGGTGAGTCCCAGATCCCCGGACGCCAACCAGTTCTCTGTGTTACAAAACTTGAATGCGGAGAAGCTGCTGGAGGAGCTTTCAGGCACCTGCAGGAAGAAGAATGACAAAGTCCCCTCGTCTAGTGTGAGGGGAAGGTGGGCATCTAATAGAGTGACCTCCTCCGGAAGGGGGGGCCACAAAGGAGGTTGATATGTCATTCCTCACATGGAATGTGAGGGGGGCTTCCAGACCTCGGAAACAAAAACGGGTGAGGAAGAGGATAGGGGAGAGCCAGGCTTCTTTGGTGATCATCTTGGAGACTAAAGTGAAGAGGAATATGCGTGATAATATGCTGTGTATCTTTCCTGCTGGTTGGGGTGTGGAATCTAATCTTGATCAGGTTGAAGGGGGCCGTATTTCTGTCGGGTGGGACAGGAATGTCTGGGACCTCCAGGTGATTGGAGCTACTGACCATATGATGGTCCTTAGTTGTATTAATGTGGGTGGTCTGCACTGTGTGATTACTACAGTCTATGGGCACAATGATGAAGGCAGAAGAAGGAAATGCTGGGAGGACATCATCAGCTCCACACAGCAACAGCTTCCACACCTGGTGGTGGGAGATTTCAACAACGTACGTAAGGAAGGAGAGAAGGTTGGGGGTAAACCTATACCCGATTCAATCTTGGAAAGGTTCAATGGTATGGTGGATGCTGCTAATCTGGTGGAATTAAACATGGTGGGTGGAATCATAACGTGGCACAATAAAAGGAAGTCGGAGCATAGAATCTCGAGTAACCTGGATAGAGGTTTGGTGAATGCTGGATGGCTGGATATTTTTCTGGAGGCGAGGGTTTTATTGGGGGGGCACCCGCTTAGCGACCATGCTTGGCTCAAGATTCCTCTAGTGAACAACCGTATGAAGAATAGACCTTTCCGATTCCTGAATTTTTGGGCTGAGTGGCCTGGTTTTAAGGGATTGGTGACCCGTGTTTGGGCGGAGAATGTGGTAGGCAATCCTTTGTTCAGGGTGTCGGAGAAGCTTAAAATAATCAAGGTGGCTCTAAAAGAGTGGACTGCTGAATGCTCCAATCTCCAGGTTCTGGTCAAAAAAGCATCCGAAGAGTACCAGACTGCTACGGAGGACCTGAGGACATACCCTGATAATCATGAAAGGATGAGGAATGAGGAAGGCAAAGCGCTAAGATTATTACAGCTGGAGAGAGCTGAGGAAATGGACCATTGGCAAAGAAGCAGGATCCAGTGGATTAATGATGGGGACAGAAACACCAAGATTTATCACAATGCTACCAAGAAGAACCACATGCGTGATTGCATTCATGGTCTGGTGAAGGAGGATGGGTCGGTGATGAGAGGAGTTAACGAAGTTGGACATGAGGCGGTCCAGTACTTTGAACAATTATACAACAAACAACATAGCAGCAGGGGTGACGATATGCCTGGGAGGAGAGTCACTGAGATGATGAATAGAGATTTATGTGGTCCGGTGTCTGAGAAAGAAATCAAAGAGGCTGTCTTCGACATTGGCGCAGCTAAATCTCCCGGACCGGACGGGTTCAATAGTAAGTTTTTCCATGTTTGTTGGGACATCATTAAGGATGATGTGTGTTGTGCGGTGAGATGGTTCATGGTGGGAGGTAACATGGTGAGGAAAGTAAACCATGCTTTCATCAGGCTTATTCTGAAAGTTAATAGGCCGGCTGCTATGTCGGATTACAAACCCATTGCTTGTTGTACGGTGCTTTACAAAATCTTAGCCAAGCTGTTGGCGGGGCGATTGAAGAAGGTGATGCCCACTATTATATCACCTGTAAAGCTTGCTTTCATCAAAGATCTCTCTATAGCGTATGGGGCTCTCCTATCCAAGGAATTTCTGGAGGATTTTAATCGTAAAAGGGCTACTAGGAAGGCGTGCATTAAATTAGATATCACAAAGGTGTACGATCATGTGGATTGGTCTGCTTTGTGGAGAATCATGGCTGCACTGGGGTTTTCTGAAAGATGGATTAAGTTGATGAGACAATGTGTTGAATCCACATCCTTTTCTATGCTTGTTAACGGTGTTCCTCATGGCTTGTTCAAGGCATCTAATGGCCTAAGACAGGGTGACCCCCTATCCCCTATGTTGTTTGTCATCATAATGGAGTACCTAACCCAAAGTATTCATAAGGATCAGGACGCATGTAAATTGAAGATGTACAAGGTCGGTGGGGTTCCTGTTTGGTCACATATCCTCTTCGTCGATGATGTCATGCTGTTCACTACTGGACATGTGAAATATCTTAATACGGTAAAGAAAATTTTGACCCAGTTTGGGAAGTTGACCGGGCTTTACATTAGTGAAATCAAGTCTAGGATTTTCCTATCTCGCTCTTGTGATCAAAGAAGAGGGAGGTTGAGAAATATTGTGGGGCTTGCTCGGGGGGTTTTTCCCACAAAATACCTGGGTATACCTCTATCGGGTGGAAGAAGGAATGGGACTCACTTTAGCTCGGTGATTGATGACCTGAGGCGCACGGTGGACAGATGGGCTGGAAATAACATATCCATGGTTGGACGGTTGGTGTTAATCAAATCGATCCTTGCGGCAAAGATAAACTTCTGGACCAGGTTGGCCGAACTGCCTAGATTCATCATTGACAAGGCGAGGAGCATTATGAGCAGTTTTCTTTGGGGTGGGAGAGGACATGCTGTCGCCTAGGAGACAGTTGCGAGGCCGAAGGAGCAAGGGGGCCTTGGACTGATGGACCCGCAATATTTGGCGGACAGAGCTATAGCTTTCCGTATTGACAGATTCCTTACGAGGACTGACTCACCTTGGGAGGTTTGGGTAAGAACGAGGTATGGTGGGAACCTTAACGTGCAACCGAAGGTGGGGGACTCTCTGGTCTGGAGAAGATTGATCACCATGTGGTCGTCTGTGAAACACGAGTACAACCTGATGAACCAGCTCTCTTGGTGCCATGATATTTCTAATCAGTGGAATCAAAGTGTGGATGGACCTCCCGTTCTGTGGTACACGATTGTTTGGAATAAAATGCAGACTCCCAGGTGGAGCTGTACTCTCTACAGATTTATCTTGGGCCGGCTACCGACTACGGATAGGATGATTGGTTGGGGACTGCAGGTTGATCCGGTGTGCATCTTGTGCAAGCAGATGAATGAATCTCATGGGCATCTCTTTTTCGAGTGTGATTACTCTAGATATATGTGGATACGTTTGATTCTCAAATGTGGGTGGGGTGGTACTCCCCCATCTACTCTTTTGGATATCCTGGTTTGGCTGTGCACCAGGATGGCTAGGGAGCATTTTTTGGGATATTTTGTGAGCATTGGTTTCTCGGCGCTGATTTATCTGGTTTCACAACAAAGAAATGCCAGATTACATGGTTGTAGGGTGCTTGATAAATTCCAATGCTTTGATGTGCTTACGGATAGACTACAGTTTGTTTGTAAGGCTAAACCTGTGCTTTATAAAGGTTTAGACCTCAATGTGAAAAGACGCTGGGGATTTTGTAGTTTATACCCGAGTGGTCTTACAACTAACCTTGTATAGTTCAGTATAGGTCCCCTATACTTTTGTTTCTTAGTAATATTTTACCTGATCAAAAAAAAAATATGCACATATAAAGGTACCAAGGGGAGTGCCATAGAATAAGGCAATTAGTTGATAAAGTCTAGTTGAGAGGGAGATTCACATCCAAAAAGTCAACAATATATTATCTGCATAGTGTTGTCAGTCGATTTTTTGGATTGAACTTCTCAACTGACAACAGATGTTGCAACACCCATGGGTGCTAATCGGTCGAGTTTCTTTCAGGACAAACTCATCCAAAAAAATATGTTGTCAAGAAACACATATATTTCAGTAAATTATATCCAAAGGCATGATATAAATATTAATCATATCCAAACATGCGTGAGGAAGTTACTAATGCACTATGACATCATTAGGGGAAGTTTTTGAGAAGGAGAGTAATGACAATCATAATATATCACTTTTGACTCAAAAACCATATGTAAAGTGAATAGTAACTTTGCAAAAATACATTATGATTGGATATGAGAAAGAATAACATTACCTCTATTCTTACCATTTCTTTTTGACTTGTTTCCACCTATAAACATCTCACCTTTCTTCTTTCATGTGGAGTGAGAAGTCAATTCACAAATAAATTTCTCATGTCAATACAATAGAACTTGACCTACCATAAGAAAGATGAAATTGTCCCCAATCATATTTTTTGGTCTAGAGCGGTTATCTCAGCAACCCAAGTCCTATTTCTCTTGGGTAATATGTGGAATAATGACCAATATCATTGCAAAGTTAGAAGACCTCCTAGCCTTGGAATTAGAGTATTCTTCCTTAAAAATTGAATGTCCTTTGGCTTTCTTGTTCCCATGTATAGAATCATGATCAATACCATCTCCACCCTTTTTTGGTAGTATGGTCTAGGATTCTATTAGGATTCTTTTGGACATATAAGAATCTTTGCATAGAATATCTCAAACTATGATTATCATGCATAAGAGAAGTAACGGTAGAAGACAATTGATTGATATTATCTCTAGCATGCAAAAGACTGGTTTCTAAGCAAAGAACTTTGGTCATATAAGAATCTTTCTTAATATAAAGAGCAGCAACATTGTTCTCTCTACAAGTTGAACTAGAACAAGATTCGAGAACATTGATTTTAGCAAGAAAGAAGCATTCTCTTTTTCAAGAAAATCAATCTTGGATATATAAACATTTCTTTAATATTCTAATCCTTATTAAACAAAATCCTTGTCATCATTTTTTTGAGTTGGAGGAGTAAATTGATATTTTTTGCCATTTATCCTTCTTCTTGTTCTTCTCTTCTATTCTCTTCTCTTGAGATGATGGGTCTTTTTTTTCTTGTGGACAATCTTTCATGAAGTGACCCTTCTTTCCACATTTTAAGCACTAGGTGAATGAGGATGACTTTCCCTTGTAGAGACTACTCTTGGAGTACATGACATCTTCTTCCACTTGAGAGGATGGAGAATCTTGACCAACAATATCTTCAATTTATGCTTTGATTTCATCCTTCTTCATTCTCTTTATCTCTTTATGTTGTTCTCTTTCTTCTTCATATTGCTTATCAAGTTTGACTTCATGGGCTTGTAGATTTCCTATGATCTCTTCAACAGGGATATCATGAATAGACTTCATTTCTTAAATTGAGGTCACCTTGGATTCCCACCTCTGCGGAGAGTTCTAAGGATATTTGAATTGATCTCTCCTCTATCGATAGGATGACCTAGAATGGAAAGACCATTCACAATGGTGTTGAGCCTCAAGTGCATCTCGTCTATCCTTTCCTCCTTTCCCATCTTGAAGTTTTCAAGGAGGCCTTTGAGTATGTACACTTTGTTTTCCTTTACTTGATTTGTCCCTTCATAAGTGATGCATAGTTTTCTCCATACCTAATGGCTAACTCACATGCATAAATTCGATTGAACTTAGTGGGGGACGCAGAGGCATAGAGAATGTTGATGTCTCTTGCATTCAAGGTTGTTTTCTTCAAGGTAGATTCATCCCATTCTTCTATCTTTGTCTCCAGTAGATTGTATGGACGGTCCACCATTGTCCATAGCTCAAGACTTGATCCTTGGATGTAGAATCGTAGCCTTCTTTTCCAATAAAAAAAATTTCTCCCATAAAAGATTGAAATGTTAATGAGGTATCTCCCCCTTGATAGTCACCCATCTTATCCTATTTGTAGAAGTATGCTTGGAGAAGACCCGCTATGATACCACTTGTTGGATCTTGGATGGTGTATTTTCTCTAGAGAGGGGGTGAATAGATATAAAATGTACTTAAACAAAATTCATTAGACCTTCAAATATATCACAAGATAAGGTTGTTAATTAGGAATTTGTAGTGCAACTAATTATACATATCAAGGATGAGAGAGATTGAACAAACATAAGAAACTAGTTGTTTAGAGTGGTTCCATACTTCAAAATAGGAGTAAGTCAATCCAATACCCAGAAAGGTCAAGACCTAGGATTTTGCAACCATTACATACTGATATTCCATTATAAGACAAATAACAAATGACCATTCTTTTCTGGGCCAAGGATACTGATAACCTCCTATTTTAGTAGTTTATCTTAGTCTTTTTCTTTAGTTTTCCTTACTCTTTCTACATTTATATTGTACTTAAACCTAATTTTACCCCTTTTTGTAAATACATCATCAAACTAACTTTTCCTTTTATAATTGCAGAAAAAGCACAAAAAAATAACAAAAGAATAAACCAGCCCAAGGGTCGAGTAGATCCAAACGGTCCCAATACCGCATGGAGTTCAAACGGTCCCGAGACCGCATGAAGCCAAACGGTCCCAAGACCGCATGGAGTTCAAACGGTCCCGAGACCGCATGAAGCCAAACGGTCTCAAGACCGCATGGAGTTCGAACGGTCCCGAGACCGCATGAAGCCAAACGGTCCCAAGACCGCATGGAGTTCAAACGGTCCCGAGACCGCATGAAGCCAAACGGTCCCAAGACCGCATGGAGTTCAAACGGTCCCGAGACCGCATGAAGCCAAACGGTCCCAAGACCGCATGGAGTTCAAACGGTCCCGAGACCGCATGAAGCCAAACGGTCCCAAGACCGCATGGAGTTCAAACGGTCCCGAGACCGCATGAAGCCAAACGGTCCCAAGACCGCATGGAGTTCAAACGGTCCCGAGACCGCATGAAGCCAAACGGTCCCAAGACCGCATGGAGTTCAAACGGTCCCGAGACCGCATGAAGCCAAACGGTCCCAAGACCGCATGGAGTTCAAACGGTCCCGAGACCGCATGAAGCCAAACGGTCCCAAGACCGCATGGAGTTCAAACGGTCCCGAGACCGCATGAAGCCAAACGGTCCCAAGACCGTTTGACGCCAAACGATCTCAAGACTGTTTGACGCCGAACGATCTCAAGACCGTTTGACGCCAAACGGTCCCAAGACCGTTTGACGCCAAACGGTCCCAAGACCGTTTGAGCCCAAACGGTCTCCAAACCGTTTAGATCTCACTCAAAGCCTATAAATAAGACCTCAGGGCCGTTCATGAGTGCAGACGTCCAAAGGCTGTCTCTCCACTACCAGAACAACTCCATCCATCACTCGAGGCTGCCGGTCTGAGACTCACGTCCATTGCAAGCTACTTTCTCTCTCATCAACAAGGAAGGTGAGAGGAGAAGATTCGTCATCAAGCAAGCTACAAGGGGTGGAGATCGTTGCTCTCTCCACCAAGGGTTCAACCTTCTCTCCTCAGTGGAGATGATGTTCTTTCTATCTCTTCTTGCCTCCTTCTTTGTTGCTCCCTCTATGAGGAGCGAGTAGTTCCATCCACTGGGGCGCGGGGACTAGCCCCGCTGCCCATGTTTTGTATTTTGTACTGTAAAAAAGATGTTATCATTTCGTTTTAATACTAAATCGTTTCACACATGCTTGAATGATGGCCACGTTCTTGTATGCATTTATTGTCTTTCGTTGTGGTTTGTCTACGACCGCTATCGAGGCTTGAATACCGATTTAGTGTTGGTTTCTGGTGTGTGTATCCACCACGCATCCGTTTCGGTGTCTAGAAGTGTATCTCAAAGAGTGGAGTAAACTCACTATCATTTGGCACACTCCCATCTGTATGGAAGAGACCTTTGGTAAGTCGAGGAACACACTTTGCGAGGGGAATGATGTAAAGCATGTGACCATTTGTTCGGGAATGGCTGGCGTTGCATCATTCCCGCACTTCTCGTAGCTAGGTTATCCGAATAGGAGACTAGGCCTACAAGGACGCTATTCGATTTGGTAATTATCGCTCGCTTGTTAGTTTTAGATACACGTTTCTTGAGGTTGAGTAAGATTCTCTCTTCGGAGACTACATCCTTCAGTGACGCGTAGTGATGTACCGCATGAGAGTTACTTAACCCTTGGAGGATGAGATGCATTGCCCTTTTCTTATATGGGCATTGGTCTTGTGGAACATCGAAGGGTGCAATGCATCGCTCTTGTCTTATGTGGGCATCGGTCTTGTGGAACACCCTTGGATGCAACGCATCGCTCTTGTCTTATAAGGCATCGGTCTTGTGGAAACATCCATGCATCTAGCTTATAAGTCTTGCTTAGTACATATACAATGCATGTGTAGCGGTGGTAAATACCTGCTTAACCCCAGTGATTCATCATCATTTGTTAACTCTTAAGATTTACTTGCTTTATTTACTTTCTTGCTTTACTTTCTTTGTACTTAGTTTAAAGCAACCAAATCAAACTTTCGATCTAAATATCAATCTTTAAGTTGTTAAGTGAAGGCTAAACGTTTTCCATCTTGACTTCGTCAAGACCGTTGTCCCGAGGATTTGACCCTTAACTATACTACGATAAGACTTCCACATGTCTTAGCACATGTGGGTGGAGTTCTTACCATAGTACTAGCAAGGCTAAACTTAGAGACTCATCATCTCTAGGATTTTTAGTGGTGTTGCATAAAACAAAACTCCATCAAAAAATTGGCACCATTGCCGGGGACAACGGAACTTTTTAGTTTTTACTTACCAATTTCTTGGTTGATTAGGATTTTACACTTTTTCTTAATAACCAATCCAATATTTCTTGATCTTTTTCATTTCCTTCCATTTTTCCTAACTTGAGATTTTCCTTCTACTCAGGTAGAAAATGTGTATGCAACCCCCGCATAGCATCGGATTCTCCCCTGAACCAGAATACGATTCTGAGGTAGAAAGAAGTTTTCACCGAAGGAATAGACTTAACCGCCAAAGAGCCAGACAGATGGCCGAAGAGCAACGCCTTATTGCAGAAAGAGTCAACGCCGCCATAGCAGCACAACGAGCACAACTCATTGCTGACACTCGTGCTCAGGTGCAAGCTGAGATCCGAGCTGAGGAACAAGCCCGCATCCAAGCAGAGCAGGCTGCTGCTCAACTTGCGTTAAGAAACAAGCAACTTCGGGACTATGCAGTCCCAAAGAATTATGAAGATGATCATCCTGTCCGACCACCGATTATCAACATACCACACTTTGAAATTCGGACGCAATGGATCCAGATCATGCAAGGCATCTCTTTCTCCGGAGCACACGGAGATGATTGCATGGATCACCTTAAGAGGTTCAAGTCACTCTGCCGACTTGTACCCCAAGCAGGCATTGCAATGGAAGCAATCATGTTACACCTTTTCCACTTCACCCTATCTGGAAGAGCACTAAGCTGGTACAACGCTTTGGATAGGCACCCTATCATCACTACCTGGACTCCCTTAGAAGAGAAGTTTCTTGAGAAATTCTTCCCACCTTCCCTAACCTATGAGATCAGGGGACAGATTAATCACTTTTCCCAATTTCCTGGAGAAACACTTTCTGAAGCTTGGGAAAGATTCAAAGAACTCCTGAGAAAGTGTCCTCACCATGGCATTTCTCAAAATCAACTAATAGAAACATTCTACAGAGGAGTAAGTGATGATATCAAGCAATTCCTAGATTCCTCATCTGGAGGAAACTTTATGAGAAAGAACTACGAAGACGCCTGGAATATAGTTACGTTGGGGGCCGAGAACCAATCCAATTGGGGAAGGTCATCTAACCAACCCAAAGGCGTTCTCAAGGTTTACAAAGCGGAAGAATCTATGGAACTCAAAGCCATTGCTGAGGCTTTGAAGACTATTGCTAGCAAGCAACAAGCCCTCGAAACTTCTTTCGGGGAATATGATAAGAAGAAAAGCTCCCAGGTTCAACAAATTAAGGCAGCTACTGGAACTTGTGAAGCCTGTCATGCATCCGATCATCCCACATTATCATGTGGATTGTTGTACAATGTCATGATGGATTTACAACCACCTATGCCGCAATATGAACCCATCATCGAGCATCCCGAAGACCAAATGCCAGAGCAAGTCAACTCCATACATTCAATACCTGGCAAAATGAATTACAACCCAGATAAACCAAGGAACCATCCTGGTTTCCAATACGGGAATCCTGCAGGGACTGCCAACCCACAGCAGCATGCACAAGGTGGATCTTTCAACAGACAACCACCGGGATTTCAGAATAATTTCAGTCATGGGAATTACATACAAGGTTTTCAAAGACCTAACTATCCCAGGAATCCTTTTTACCAATATACTCATTCAGGACTGCACCCTCAGTTGCACCAACCCCAGTTGAAGCAGCCACAGCAACCCCAGTTGCAGCAGCCCCTGCAGCCACAGTTAACCGCACCTCTGCAACAACCAGAAGACGAACTATCTTTGATAAAGCAAATGCTTCAGTCTCAGCAAACTATGCTAGCTAGCCAGCAAGCCCAACAAAGGGCAGTTGAAACCCAGCTAGCTCAGATCGCTGCACAGTTGAAGTCTTCGGCTGGCGTTTCTGATAGGCAGCCTGAACCAAATGGGCAAAATGAACACGAACAGCTGAACGCCATCACCACAAGGTCGGGACGCATTCTGCCTGAACCCATCAAGATCACTCTAGATGATGATGATGTGCCCATTCTTTTGACGAAAGAGATCTCACAACAAGAGATTGGGAAATCTCCCGAAGACACCGAGGACAAAAACAAAGAGTATGTACCCACAGAACCCAAGGTCCCGCAATTCAAACCAAGGATTCCATATCCAGGCAGACTGCAAGAAACAAAAATGGATGCCAGGTTTCAGAAATTCAAGGAAGCAATGAAGAAACTTTATATCGATATCCCACTCCTCGACGCTCTATCCGAAGTACCAGCATGGGCAAGGTATCTCAAAACTTTGCTATCACGTAAGTATATCACCAAAGAGCAGGAAACCGTCAAGCTTGCCCAAACCACCTCTGACATCATCTTGAACAAACTGCCCAAAAAGAAGAAGGACCCAGGCTCTTTCGGAATCCAATGTTGCATTGGAAACGCATCCACAAAGAAAGGATTAGCTGACCTCGGGGCTAGTATATCCATTATGCCTTTCTCAATGTGCCAACGCCTCGGTTTCACAGATCTGCTACCTACAGCAATGACTATTCAACTTGCTGACTCCACCATAACCGCACCTTTGGGAATCATTGAAGACGTTCCAGTAAGAATAGGCAAGGATGCTTACGTTCCATGTGATTTTGTCATCATGGATATTAAAGAGGACTTGAGATATCCGATCATTTTCGGCAGGCCTTTCCTAGCTACAGCCAGAGCACTAATCGATGTCGAAGCCGGAACCATCATCCTTAGGCTCGGAAAGGAAGCCATTCAATTTCGTGTCCTTGACAGCATGAAAGGCCCTAACATTCAAGAAGAAGTCTTTCTTTTAGACGCAATCCAACAAATGTCGCAACTAGAAATCTCCGAGCCAATCGACGAACTTGAAAATGCTCTTATCAATCCCGAAGTCAAGTTCTCTGCAAATGAACTAGTCCAGCAATGCATCCAATATCTAGAAAAGGTAGAAGAAGCACCAAAGGCTACCTTTGAAGAGCTTAAAGCCATAACGACTATTGAAGCAGCAGAACCACCAAAAACCCCTGAATTGAAGACCTTACCCACAGGGCTCAAATATGCTTTCCTGGATAAGGAAGAGCTATGCCCAGTTATTATCAGCTCCACCCTCACCGAAGACCAAGAAGTCAGACTTCTAGAAAAACTAAGGAAACACAAAAAGGTCATCGGTTATAAAATAACCGACCTCACAGGCATAAATCCGGCTCTGTGTATGCACAAGCTTCCTATGGTTGAAGAATTTAAACCCACTCGCAAACATCAAAGGAAACTGAACCCAAATTTAAAAGAGGTAGTCCGTTTGGAAGTCCTCAAACTGCTTAAAGCTGGTATGATCTACCCTATCTCTGACTCTCAGTGGGTTAGTCCAGTTCAAGTTGTCCCAAAGAAAGGGGGCACTACTGTAGTGATCAACGATAAAAATGAGCTCGTACCTACTAGGACTGTAACGGGGTGGAGAATGTGCATCGATTATAGGAAATTGAATAAAGCTACAAGGAAAGACCACTACCCTCTACCCTTTCTAGACGAAGTCCTGGAGCGCTTGGCCCACCAAAAATATTTTTGTTATCTCGATGGTTATTCTGGGTTCTACCAAATACCCATACATCCAGAGGACCAAGAAAAAACCACCTTCACTTGTCCCTTCGGGACATATGCTTTTAGAAGAATGCCATTCGAGCTATGTAACGCTCCTGCTACTTTCCAACGCTGCATGTCCGCCATTTTCGCCGGATTAACTGAATCTATTATGGAAGTCTTTATGGATGATTTCTCTGTTTATGGAGAGTCTTTCGATAACTGTCTAAATAATCTCGAACAAGTCCTGCAACGTTGCAAGGAAACAAACCTTATCCTGAACTGCGAAAAATGCCATTTCATGGTAACAGAGGGTATCGTCCTCGGACATAGAGTAAGTGATAGAGGGATCGAGGTCGACAAAGCAAAGATTGATGTCATCTCGAAGTTGTCACCTCCGAAGGACATAAGAGGAGTTCGAGCTTTCCTAGGTCATGCCGGGTTTTACAGAAGGTTCATCAAAGATTTCTCAAAAATAGCTAAACCCATGACCCAACTCCTGACAAAAGATGCCGAGTTTATTTTTGACCAAGAATGTATGCAAAGTTTCTCCACCCTTAAAGAAGCACTAATTTCCGCACCTATTCTAAGGGCTCCAGACTGGTCGCAACCCTTTGAAATTATGTGTGACGCAAGTGACTATGCCATAGGGGCCGTTTTAGTACAACGAATCGACAAGAAACCCTATGTCATCTACTATGCGTCCAAAACGCTTGATGAAGCACAAAGAAACTACACGACCATGGAAAAAGAGTTCCTAGATATCATCTACGCCTTCGAAAAATTCCGTTCTTACCTGATCGGCTCTAAGGTAATTGTCTACACTGACCATTCTGCTATCAGACATTTGATTCAGAAACAGGATGCCAAACCCAGGCTCATCCGTTGGGTATTGATGCTTCAAGAATTCGATCTAGAAATCAAAGATAAAAGTGGCGTAGAGAACGTTGTCGCCGATCACCTCAGTAGAATCGAGGTTGAAGACAAAGATAAAATCCCTATCAGGGACTCTCTTCCTGATGATCAACTTATGAAAGCCACTCATAATTTCCCTTGGTTTGTAGATATCGTCAATTATCTGGCCACAGGGATCATTCACCCGTCTGCTTCTTATCAAGATAAAAGGAAATTCCTTCATGACGTAAAACGTTATCATTGGGATGAACCCTACTTGTTCTACCTCTGTGCCGACGGACTTTTTCGTCGATGCCTTCCAGAAGAAGAAATAACATCGGTTTTGGAACACTGCCACTCCGGACCCACGGGGGGGCACATGGGCGCCAAGAAAACTGCCATAAAAGTTCTACAATCTGGTTTCTTTTGGCCCACCATATCAAAAGACTCACATAATTTTGTCAAATCCTGTGATAAATGCCAATTTTCGGGCAACATATCAAAAAGAGATGAAATGCCTCTTACCATGTGGCAGGAAATTGAGCTGTTTGATGTATGGGGGGTAGACTACATGGGACCTTTCCCCTCATCATATGGTTTCTCGTACATTTTGGTCGATGTGGATTACGTCTCGAAGTGGGTCGAAGCTGTACCCACTGCATCTAATGACTCCAAACCTGTTGTCAAATTGTTCAAAGATACCATCTTTCCAAGATTTGGAGTCCCAAGAACGGTCATATCTGATGGCGGAACCCATTTTCTGGAACGAAGTTTCGAAGCATTACTAAGAAGATATGGAGTCCATCACAAAGTTGCCACACCTTACCACCCGCAAACTAGTGGCCAAGTGGAAGTATCCAATAGACAGATAAAAGCGATTCTTGAAAAAACAGTGAACAAAAATCGCACTGATTGGTCCACCAAACTTTCTGACGCCCTCTGGGCATATCGTACGGCTTACAAAACACCAATTGGAACAACTCCGTTCCGCTTGGTGTACGGTAAATCATGTCATCTTCCAGTAGAACTGGAACATAAAGCCTGGTGGGCCATCAAGCAACTAAACTTCGACCTTAAAAGTGCAGGAGAGAATAGACAACTTCAACTACAGGAGCAAGAAGAACTCCGCATGACAGCATATCACAGTGCCAGAATCTATAAAGAGCAAACGAAAATGTGGCACGATGGACATCTTAGGAGAAAAGATATCACCGTTGGTGACAAAGTGCTCTTATTCAATTCCAAGCTCAAATTATTCCCCAGAAAGCTTCGAACAAGATGGTCCGGACCCTTCACTATAAAACATATCTACCCAACTGGAGCTGCCATTATCATCAACAACAACGGAGGAGAACGAACGGTCAACGGACACCGTTTAAAAAGATACTACACTCAGGAAGACAAAACACATCAACAAACCCTCGATGTCAGAAACGCTACGCCCACAATTTCGTCGAGCCAGTGACGTAAAACCAAGGCGCTTCTTGGGAGGCAACCCAAGACCTGAGTATCAATTTCTCCAATTTTCTAGTTTTATTCTCTCTTAATTTTGTTTTGCTTCTTTAAGTTCTTTCATTACTAAATCTAAAATATATATATATATATATATATATATATATATATACAAATATTTTTATGCTCCAAACGGTCTTAAAACCGTTTGAGACCAAACGGTCCTCAAACCGTTTGGGACCAAACGGTTTTGAAACTGTTTGGGACCAAACGGTCCTCAAACCGTTTGGGACCAAACGGTCTTGAAACCGTTTGGGACCAAACGGTCCTCAAACCGTTTGGGACTAAACGGTCTTGAAACCGTTTGGGACCAAACGGTCCTCAAACCGTTTGGGACTAAACGGTCTTGAAACCGTTTGGGACCAAACGGTCCTCAAACCGTTTGGGACTAAACGGTCTTGAAACCGTTTGGAACCAAACGGTCTTGAAACCGTTTGGAATACGATAAGTCACCGCTATAAATACCGACCCCGCATCTCCATCTTCCTCTCTTCGAATCTTCGCACTCTACAGTCTTTTCGTGCGCAGAACTTCACCTTTTTGCTTCTGTGCCTCCGCGCAAGCTTCTCAATCCACCTCCCACAAGATTGTCCGGCGACCCCAAGCACGCTTCTCACTCCGCGCCACCTTCGCAGTCATCGTCAAATGATGTTCTTCGTTGCCGTGCCATTCTGTCGCCACTATCGCGCCAGTCGCCGTTTCCTCCACCCACCTTCAAACCCTCGCCCCGTTCCACCTTCGCCCCGTTCCACCTTCCCCCCCGCGCCGGCGACCTGCGGCTCCTTGCTTTCCAAGCGGTCCTCCAACCGTTTGAGACCAAACGGTCCTCAAACCGTTTGGAACCAAACGGTTTAGACACCGTTTAGGAACTTTTGTGTAATCAAGCAGCACATATCGCAGTGCACTCCTTTGCAATTTTGTCTTGATATTGTCTAGCAGATTCGTTGCTAGAATTGCAGATTTCGTCTACAATATCAAGACACAATTGCAAAGGAATGCACTGCGACATCCATAAAGCTCCTGAGTCAGCGCTACAAGGCACCCCAATTCGCATCCACTCTACTCCAATCTCCAGGGGTTACCGCAATTTTGGCTTAACTCGCAGCCCTTGTTCAAATGACTTCTCAACCTATCACTTTCCCACTCTGAGGACAGAGTGTGTGATGAGTTAGGGGGGGGGGGGTCATCAGACAAGGGCTAGGTATCAATCTCTATACACCCTTTTCCTTAAAATAAGTCACCTCAACTAACTCTAGAATCATGCTAGTCTCTACAAGTATTTAGCACTTAGACATCAAATGGCGATTTATCAACCCCCATCCACTATGGATCCTATATTTTTGCTCCATTTCTTTATCTGACTCTCCATAAGTCAAAATCAGGGCAGAAATAAGCCGAGATCTCAAGGATGAGAGGGAAATCAGGCAACTTCCAAGTCAAAAAGCTCTGCAAGTGGACCACAAACCAAATAAGTGCATGCTGAAAAACTTTAAGAACAACTTTCCTCTCTTCAAAATAAAAGAGGCTTGGCCACCCAAAATAAATCCTCATCCCAAAACCCAAGCCTGTGAGTTTTTGAATAAAAGCCAGAGAGACGAATAAAATCATGAGAGTTGTGCCACGAATAAGGACCTATATAAAGAACTGATAAAGGGCTCACCCGGCCGGCACATTCCGCTGCCCTCACAAAGGCAGATGCGTCGTGTCCGGTAGTGAAACCTTAAAAGTTCCAAGTATATGAAAAGGCTAATAAAGGACTTGCCCGGCCGGTACATTCAGCTGCCCTCATAAAGGCAGATGTGTCGTGTCCGGTAGTGAGATCCTAAAAAGCATAGACAGCCCCTCCCCCACTCGAAGGGGAGTTACACTTCAAAGCCTTTAGCCAACCCTCATACCCTCTCTAGCTTCCAATAGGTTTCCAGAGAGGTATAAAGTTGATTAGAGTCAACAGCATGCACAAAATAAATGTGGTCCCAAGGCAAACTTTGAGATACGGAAAAACCTGAAATCCAAGCAACTCTCGAAATCCAAAAGAATCAAAGCATGCAATAAGCCTCGATACGACCCCTGGGGAACTCAGGTCAAGAATTGAAGCAAGAGTACGGAAATTTTAATTAAGATCGCCGCGCCATTTCATGTCTCAGCTCTATCTAACTTGAGGACAAGCTAGACTCTAAGTTAGGGGGGGTGATAACCTCCTATTTTAGTAGTTTATCTTAGTCTTTTTCTTTAGTTTTCCTTACTCTTTCTACATTTATATTGTACTTAAACCTAATTTTACCCCTTTTTGTAAATACATCATCAAACTAACTTTTCCTTTTATAATTGCAGAAAAAGCACAAAAAAATAACAAAAGAATAAACCAGCCCAAGGGTCGAGTAGATCCAAACGGTCCCAAGACCGCATGGAGTTCAAACGGTCCCGAGACCGCATGAAGCCAAACGGTCCCAAGACCGCATGGAGTTCAAACGGTCCTGAGACCGCATGAAGCCAAACGGTCTCAAGACCGCATGGAGTTCGAACGGTCCCGAGACCGCATGAAGCCAAACGGTCCCAAGACCGCATGGAGTTCAAACGGTCCCGAGACCGCATGAAGCCAAACGGTCCCAAGACCGCATGGAGTTCAAACGGTCCCGAGACCGCATGAAGCCAAACGGTCCCAAGACCGCATGGAGTTCAAACGGTCCCGAGACCGCATGAAGCCAAACGGTCCCAAGACTGCATGGAGTTCAAACGGTCCCGAGACCGCATGAAGCCAAACGGTCCCAAGACCGCATGGAGTTCAAACGGTCCCGAGACCGCATGAAGCCAAACGGTCCCAAGACCGCATGGAGTTCAAACGGTCCCGAGACCGCATGAAGCCAAACGGTCCCAAGACCGCATGGAGTTCAAACGGTCCCGAGACCGCATGAAGCCAAACGGTCCCAAGACCGCATGGAGTTCAAACGGTCCCGAGACCGCATGAAGCCAAACGGTCCCAAGACCGTTTGACGCCAAACGATCTCAAGACCGTTTGACGCCGAACGATCTCAAGACCGTTTGACGCCAAACGGTCCCAAGACCGTTTGACGCCAAACGATCTCAAGACCGTTTGACGCCAAACGGTCCCAAGACCGTTTGAGCCCAAACGGTCTCCAAACCGTTTGGATCTCACTCAAAGCCTATAAATAAGACCTCAGGGCCGTTCATGAGTGCAGACGTCCAGAGGTTGTCTCTCCACTACCAGAACAACTCCATCCATCACTCGAGGCTGTCGGTCTGAGACTCACGTCCATTGCAAGCTACTTTCTCTCTCATCAACAAGGAAGGTGAGAGGAGAAGATCCGTCATCAAGCAAGCTACAAGGGGTGGAGATCGTTGCTCTCTCCACCAAGGGTTCAACCTTCTCTCCTCAGTGGAGATGATGTTCTTTCTATCTCTTCTTGCCTCCTTCTTTGTTGCTCCCTCTATGAGGAGCGAGTAGTTCCATCCACTGGGGCGCGGGGACTAGCCCCGCTGCCCATGTTTTGTATTTTGTACTGTAAAAAAGATGTTATCATTTCGTTTTAATACTAAATCATTTCACACATGCTTGAATGATGGCCACGTTCTTGTATGCATTTATTGTTTTTCGTTGTGGTTTGTCTACGACCGCTATCGAGGCTTGAATACCGATTTAGTGTTGGTTTCTGGTGTGTGTATCCACCACGCATCCGTTTCGGTGTCTAGAAGTGTATCTCAAAGAGTGGAGTAAACTCACTATCATTTGGCACACTCCCATCTGTATGGAAGAGACCTTTGGTAAGTCGAGGAACACACTTTGCGAGGGGAATGATGTAAAGCATGTGACCATTTGTTCGGGAATGGCTGGCGTTGCATCATTCCCACACTTCTCGTAGCTTGGTTATCCGAATAGGAGACTAGGCCTACAAGGACGCTATTCGATTTGGTAATTATCGCTCGCTTGTTAGTTTTAGATGCACGTTTCTTGAGGTTGAGTAAGATTCTCTCTTCGGAGACTACATCCTTCAGTGACGCGTAGTGATGTACCGCATGAGAGTTACTTAACCCTTGGAGGATGAGATGCATTGCCCTTTTCTTATATGGGCATTGGTCTTGTGGGACATCGAAGGGTGCAATGCATCGCTCTTGTCTTATGTGGGCATCGGTCTTGTGGAACACCCTTGGATGCAACGCATCGCTCTTGTCTTATAAGGCATCGGTCTTGTGGAAACATCCATGCATCTAGCTTATAAGTCTTGCTTAGTACATATACAATGCATGTGTAGCGGTGGTAAATACCTGCTTAACCCCAGTGATTCATCATCATTTGTTAACTCTTAAGATTTACTTTCTTTATTTACTTTCTTGCTTTACTTTCTTTGTACTTAGTTTAAAGCAACCAAATCAAACTTTCGATCTAAATATCAATCTTTAAGTTGTTAAGTGAAGGCTAAATGTTTTCCATCTTGACTTCGTCAAGACCGTTGTCCCGAGGATTCGACCCTTAACTATACTACGATAAGACTTCCACATGTCTTAGCACATGTGGGTGGAGTTCTTACCATAGTACTAGCAAGGCTAAACTTAGAGACTCGTCATCTCTAGGATTTTTAGTGGTGTTGCATAAAACAAAACTCCATCAGATACCCAACATTCTCTTTGAGGATTACGGAGCCAACAACCTACCTAAGTAGTTACCAATTCAACCAAGAGTCTTTTACCTCACCAAGGACATACCCACTTTGCACTGACTCTTCTGCCTTCACCAAGGACTTACCCACTCTTATACAAGTCTTCCACCTTTGAGGTATTACCCACCCTTCTCGGATCTTCCTCCTTTGACTTCACCTTCCCCAAGGAGAAGATTTCACTAAGAGATTCCTTCCCTTATTCTTCTTCACCTCTCTTAGAAAAGAGAGAGGACCTTCATCTTCATTATAAAATGAGAGATTGGTAGGTGGAGGAAGTGAGAGTCTCACAAGTTATACAAGTAGGACTACCTCTCTTACAAATATCCTACTCACTCTAATGGATGTAGCAAGTGATTAATCTTGAGAGAGAGAGAGAGGACGCTCTTGGAGGCTCGCAACTGTAACATAGGGACCTTCATTGTGCTTGGCTAACCAAGGGATGAATCCCTAGGGATCCTATATATTGGTGAGATACGTATTAGGCAATGGGAACATTTATGGATGAATTCTGCCGTTCGAGGTGTAACAATGGATATTTTTTAGAATTTTGCAACACTCCAATGGGTATAAGCTCTTTTTCTACACACATTGTATAGTGTGATTAGTCACATTTACTTTTGGGAAACTTGACCAATTGCACAATGCGATGAAGGAAATTTGAAGCATCAGTCTATTTTATCCTAGATGAAACTCAGCCAATCGCTTCAATTTAGTTTTTCCCAGTGTAGGGATCGATCGAGTTTTGTGTATAGGAAACTTGACCAAACCATGACATTCTCAAAATGCATCAAGGGGATCGATCAGGTTTTTCACAAAAGAAACACGATCGAAAAAAACACTGTAATGAATTTTGGAATATGTCATTAAAGTGCTTAACTATTCAATTTAAGTGCTCATGGTTTTTTCTATGATTAATTACAGGTCACATAATCATTACAAGTGATCTACAACATTATTCTAATGGATTTGCAGCATATTCCACAAAAGTGCACTTGCATTAATTTTGACTTGTCTTTTCTCCAAGTTAGGATGCACATGTTAGGGCATTTGGAGTGCATCTATAACTAATATGAAATCACTCAAGTAGAAGCATTAAACACAAATAAGTTGAGTGGTTAGTCATAATCAAAACAAGGGTTTAGTCAATTTAGACCTAGAGTCAACATTGACCTTGATGAATATTCTCCCCCTTTTGAAGATGACAAAGCATTCAATAAATGTATTGAAATCTTTTAAGTAAAATCATACTTCCAGAGAAAACTAGGGGTTTCAATAGAATTTAGTTTATATTCTCCCCCTCAATTGATGCTTATCAACTTCTCATACTCTCGCTAAATTGATTCTATTTCTCCTCCATGGTTAGCTTTCTTAACATTTTTAGAAACTATATCTTCTACTCATATATGTTCTACATATATGTCTTCTCCCCTTATCATAGGACATGCATTCTTCTCACACATGCCTTCTCCCTATCTAACATAATACATGCCTTCTCCCCCTTTTTCATTTTAAAAAGGTAGGGTTTTTAAGATCTTAAACGAAACATGTTAGATAAAAGGAGTTACCGATTGTTAGAAAGGAGGGTAGAAGAGAAACACTAGGATCTTGTCCAATCATAGTATGTAAAAAACGTTAAGACATGCTTTGATCAACCCTAGATACTATTCTAGAATATATCTAGGTAAAAACTATGCAATCAGGTAACTCAAGATAGTGTATATGCAAGTCAAGGAGCTAGCTTGAGTATGAAACAAGATGCAACCATAGCATATAGTAGAATACCACTTGATCAACAGATGAACAAGGCTATAACTACATGTATATGAACTACTTGTAGACAATATCATAGGTTAGGGAAATTAGTAGGATCTAGGTCATAGAAAAAGATGCACAAAATAAAGAGCAAGCTATGAGAAGATGTAGAAATATATCCAAGCAAAACGATATGCAATTTCAGAAGCAAGAAAGGATATAACTCACTAAGAAAATATTCATCATTAGCAAAAGATGATTACCACTATGAACCTCAAGGTTGTATCAAAACAAGATATACAACTTTATAGATGTAGCAACTTATAATGCAAGGGAATCATTTTAAGACGCAACCAAGAGATTCAAAGATATCATTATCAAAACCTGCATAACAAATCAAGGAAAGTAATTACAATATATAGGGATACCACTTGTGGGATACCAAATTATAGCAATTAGAAATATAGAGTTGTAAAGAAGATAGGAAATTTAAAGCATGGCAATATGCACATATCAAGGTACCAAGGGGAGTTCCATAGAATACGGCAATTGGTTGAGCAAGTCTTGTTCAGAGGGAGATTCACATCCAAAAAGAAACAATATATTTTGTGAGTAGTGTTTTCGATCAAGTTTTTGGGTCATACTTCTCGACTGACAAAAGTTTTTGGCAACACCCGTTGCTGCTAATCGGTTGAGTTTCTTTTAGGAGAAACTCGACTGATAAAAGCTATTTCCAAGAAACACCTATATTTCTGAAAATTACATCTAGATGTGTGATAATAACATTTACCATATCCAAACATGTGTTGCACTATGAAAGCATCGGGGGATGTTTTTGGGACAGAGAGTAATGAGAGTCGTAATATATCACTTTTGACTCAAAAACCATATGTATAGTTCATACTAACTTCGCAAAAATAAACTATTATTGGATATGAGAACGAATAGCTTTACCTCTATTCATAAAATTTCTTTTCGACTTATTGCCACCCATACACATCTCACATTTCTTTTTTCATGTGTACTAAGAAGTTAGTAATTCAGAAATCAATAGCTCATGCCAGTCCAATAGCACTAGACCTACCAGCAGAAAGATGAAATTGTCCCCAATCTTGTTTTTCCATATGGAGGGGTTATCTTAGCAACCAAAGTCTTATTCCTCTAGGGTTCTTTCCTAAAGGCACAATATGGAATAATGACCAATATCATTGAAAAGTTTACAAGACCTCTTAGCCTTTGAATTGGAGGATTCTTCCTTGAAAATTGAAGGTCCTTTGTCTTTGTTGTTCCCTTGGCTAGAATCATGTCCAATACCATCTCTACCCATTTATTCAGAAATATGGTCTAGGATTCGATTAAGATTTTTTTTGACATCTAAGAATCTTTGCATAGAAGATCTCAAACTATGATTATCATGCATAATAGAAGTAATGGTAGAAGCAAATTGATTGATATTATCTCTGGCATGCAAAAGATCAGTTTCTAAGCAAAGACCTTTGGTCATATAAGAATATTTCTCAATATAAAGAGCATCAACACTATTCTCTCTATTAATATAACTAGATCAAGATTCAAGACCATTGATTTTGGAAATCAAGGAAACGTTCTCATTTTCAAGCAAAGCAATATTTGATACATAAACACTACTTTTAGTTTCTAATCCATGCAAAACAAAATCCTTGTCCTTATTTTTAGTTTTAAAAACATTATTATCAAGTATGAGAGAATTCACAATATTAATATGATCTTCATTAGCACTATGCATAAAAGTTTGATCTTCTAGATATCTAATATTATCAAGAAAACTAGCATTTTCAAGTTTAAGAGAGTCTACCTGACTAAGATAAGCATTGTTATCTTCTAGCAAGCAAATATTGGCATGTTCTAGATCATCCTTTTCTACATCCAAATTATCAACAATTCTAGCAAGCTTTTTCTTTTTCTTTTTATAAGACTTAAGAGAGGCATGAGTAGAATAAATAATATCAGTTAAAGATTCTTTATCTAAATAGTTTAGATTACCACTTTTGAGTCTTTACTAGTTCAGACCATGAGAGCAATGTGGCATTCTCCATATTTACTAGAGCTTGAGATAGATCCTCCACTTGATTCTTCACTTGAGCTTGAGTTGGAGTACTTACTAGAGGTCAAGTTGGAGGATTCAGTTGATCTTTGTGTCATTTATCCTTCTTCTTGTTCTTCTCTTCACTTCTCTTGTGATGATGGGTCATTCTGTCTTGTAGACAATCTTCCATGAAGTGACCCTTCTTTCCACATTTGAAGCACCAAGTGAATGAGGATGACTTGCCCTTGTAGATTTGACCCTTGTAATACATGGAAATATCTTCAACTTTAGAGGATGGAAAAGATTGACCAACGATAGCTTCAATTTGTGCTTTGATTTCATCCTTCTTCATTCTCTTTCTGTTCTTCTCTTTCTTCTTCATATTCCTAATCAAGTTTGACTTCATGTGCTTGTAGATTTCCTATGATCTCTTCAATAGGGATATAACCAAGAGAATTTGTTTCTTCAATTGAGGTAACCTTGGATTCCCACGTCTTGGGGAGAGTTCTAAGGATATTTGAGTTGATCTCTTTGTTATCCATAGGATGACCTAAAATGGCAAGACCATTCACAATGGTGTTGAGACTAGAGTACATCTCATCTATCCTTTCATCCTTTCCAGGCCATCTTGAAGTTTTCAAGGAGGTCTTTGAGCATGTAAACTTTTCTTTCCTTTACTTGCTTTGTCGCTTCATAAGTGATGCATAGCTTTATCCATACCTCATAGGCTATGTCACAATAGGAAATCTGGTTGAACTCAGTGGGGGACATGGAGGCATAGAGAATGTTGACGTCTCTTGCATTCAAGGTTCTTTCTTCAAGGTCTCTTCATCCCATTCTTCTATCTTTTTTTGTGGTAGCTTGTATGGAAGCTACCCCATTTTCCATAGCCCAAGATTTGATCCTTGGATGTAGAATTGTACCTTTCTTTTCCAATAAAGGAAATTGCTCCAATCAAAGATTGGAATGTTACTGAGGTTTCTCCCACATGTATAGTCACCCATCTTCTCCTACTTGTGGAATTATGCTTGGAGAAGAACCATTCTGATATCACTTGTTGGATATATGGTGGGCTAGAGGTGAGGTGAATAGAGCTAAAATGCACTTAAAAAATTCATCAGAACTTAAAAATATATCACAAGATAAGGTTACTAATTAGAAATTTGTAGTGCAACTAAACACACATAGCAAGGATGAAAGAGATTGAATAAATACAAGAACACAAGTTTTTTAGAGTGGTCCCATGATCCAAACTAGGAGTAAGTTAGTCCACTACATAGAGAGGTCCATCCCTAGGATTTTACAATCCTACTTATATTACATTACAAGACATACAACAAATGACCTTCCTTTTCTAGGCCAACGATACTATCACGGAACCAATTATTACTCAAATCCTAACTCCAAGTGACTATAAAGTCAATACCGATAGGACCTAGGAATCCATCCCTAGCATGGTATTAACAAAGTGTGAATGGGGAAGAGTAAATCATAGCATATATGAACAGATAACAAGATAAATGCCCCAATAATATCTCAACATTCAACAAGATATATTACACAACACTATATGTTACAAGCTTTGAATTACATATTAAAGAGTACAATCTTACAAGTCTATTCATGTATACTAGGGATCTTACAAGAAGAATACCTGACTTATATCACAAAGCCTATCGCCTTTTTGCCATCACTGAACCCATAAGATACATGAAACAAGGCAGCTCAAGCACATGAGGTGCTCAGTACAAGGCTAAAAGATACATATACATAAGCTTTGTACAATTTGAAAAGATATGCAGAAGCAACGAACAAGAATGAACAAGTTAAGAATTTATCAAATGAGAGCTTGTGTTTTATATCATTTTACTCCAATTATACTAACAACATCATATTTCGTAAGGCCTTTGACTACTTCCCACCTAAATTGTTTATAAGGGTGCTCAAGATTAGCTAACCCTTTTATCGACATGGTGCACCCTATCTTTACAACTCAAGTAGGAAGCACAACCTCATGTCCTTACTCTGAGAGTACAGGAGGGTGCACAAGGTTTGTATAATGGAGTTTCTATCTTATGTTTGCAAGTTATAAAACAACAACTCGAGACAAACATGGAGTATACTACTAGATTACTACATGGCAATAGTTGAGCAACTAAACAAGAATACATATGCATCACATTTCAAGCAGAAAGCCATAGTCATATAATTATTAAAGATTGTACCTGATTTAAAGATTCATAATTTAACTTGGAATCAACCATCCAGATACAAGGAACACCAGATTAAGAACAATATTACATACATGTCTTAGATTCTCATCATTAACCCTAATTAGCTTCATTTTAGGGTTTTAGCCAAATTAGGTTTCAAGTTGGTCAATTACATTTTTAATGGTCTTTTATTTATTTATATGTTATTAAAGAAGGTGAGTTTCAAGATCAAGTCATTTTGATATTTCCTATGAGAATTATAAGAATTGTGTCACTTGTACATTTTAGGGTCAAAGAGTCATAATAGGGAAATCAAGGTCAAGATTCATTAAGACAGGAGGAAAAATCATAAGATATGGTTTATAGATGCAATAATAGGACATAAGAAACATATTCTAAAATAGGTAGATGTCCCCTAGGGTGTAGGCATCATAAATCAATATTGTTATCAACATCTCAAACATACATGCTCTCTTCATAATAATAAATTTATGCCATCAAGATAAAATATGTGCCTTGAGTAGGACATACACATGCAATTCATCATAAAGGATAGAAAGTTCGCTTATTTGAGAGAGGAAGACAAGAGAGAAGAATTAGCATAAGCATTAAGGTGCAAGAACCATAATTCAAGGCACCAAGGTCACATTAAGAAAATTAGGATTGCAAACATCATAATAGAGAAAGAAGGTGGATCATAGTCATGAATGTCACAATACATAATAATGTTATTGATTTCAAGGATATAAATGAGTTTCATGCACAAGATAGGTCAAACATAACACTCGAAGCAAGAGTATAATATGCATTCCCATAAAATGAAAAAAGCCATGCATTTAGAGCCATATCAGTAAACATAGCAAAAGGGAACTTAGTGATGACATTATAGTCAAGAAGGGACATAGATAGTTGATCTTTGAGGTTGATTAAGAATTAGTCCATCATTAAGTATAAATCTTATTAATTTAGGGCAAGTCACATCACTAAGATCGAAAAGCAAGTCACTTTATGCAAATTGGGTGCATCCATGAGAAATCAGGATGATTAGGGGTTTAAACCAATTCAATGCACTTCTAATATTACTAGTCTCAGTGTTAGGAGGGTAGAAATGCATCAATGATTCAATATTTAGCATAATATTGCATTAAATGTGGTCAACTTAGTCAAAGATCACATATTTAAGCAAACAGTGACAGAAGAGGGAGTTTTAGGGTTGGGGACCATGTCCAAGTTGGAGGTCTCGTTGATATGATTATTTTGGTATATTTATTTGCCTATTTTGGCCTTAATATGAGCACGTTATGTATTTTTTAATATCTAAAATAAAAAATTTGGAGAAAAATTGGGATGGTATGTTACCATTATTTAGCATATGATACCAGCCCTTGAATGACAACCAGAAGGCTAGTATCATACAATGCCACCATGCCTTGCATAGATGCTTGGGTGCCTAACCAACCACCCATCTGCGGTGAGTCTGGTCTCTCCACCGCTCCTAACACGGTGAGGGTGGTGGCAATTGGTGCCTTCATGGCCCCATCTCGGCCATTGCATGCACATCCGATGAGCAGCTCATCCATTCTCCTACGTGTCATGATTCCCCTTCCCTCGGTCCCTAAAATAGGGGATGAAAATGGGAGCTTGGTCCCTTGTTCCTGGCCGACCAACCACTGGTGATTCCGCCTGGAGTGTGACAACATTTGGGTGGTGAGGTTGTTCGGTACCAACCGCTGGAATGTGGCTTCATCTGGTGCCTCTCAGGTGTGGGTATAGGGATGCTCAGCAACATTGGCTAGGCTACAACTGCTGATGGAACTAGATCTCAGTGAGTGCAGGAGAAAGGGATAAGGAAGTGAGACGAATGATAAATAAAATGAACCATAGATTGTGAAGGTGGGGAGCTTATAAAGAACCATGAGGGCTAGGGTTATCCCTCCAACCTTAAGTTTGTTACCATAATTGGGGGTAGAAGGAAAAAAGGAGCTCCTACCCTCCAATGCTTTCATGAAGGAGAAAGGGGGTGCATATGGGCCTCATAATTGTTTGGTCCCATTAATGGGCCGACCAAACATGCATCAAGATTTTCAAAAGAATCAAAATCAAAGTAATTCAAGGGAAAAAATTCATCAACTCATAATTTGGGCTATGAAGGTCAAATCAAAGAGATTTTTGTTCCATTGGATTCGTAATTGAATCATCTATCTCATCAAACATGTGATTGAGCAAGATGATCATATAAATCAGGTTCAATTTTAGTTGTAAAATGGTGATTCCTTAAAGGATGAAACTTAGATAAGAAGAAAAAATTAAAGGCACACATTGTGCAATTGGGCATTGATTTAACCAAATTGGAGTGTCACAACAATCAAAATTATGAAATTGATATCCAACTAGACAATGTGTCATTATAGAGTGAGAAAGAGCATAATCAAATAAAGGTAGAATCAAGGTTGTTACATCCTTCCCTCCTTACAAGAATTTTCCTCCTCAAAATTCATCAAAGATCACAATCAAAGATCATAGTTACATAGTCATCATGTTTAGTTAACCACCCTATGTGTGTCAGGTCATCCCCCACTATGGAGTGCACCGTTAGGTTGTCGTCATCAAGGTTGTATCAATCTTGAATATATACATATTCCTTTGTGTTCCAACATAATATAATATCAACTTGGCATTAGGGTCTTCCCATCCCTTAGTATCTTTACACTAGTGTTTTTCTTCATATCTTCATATAAGACCAAGGTGGATTATCAAGATCTATGTTATCAATCATCAAGTGAACATGTTCATCATCATGAATTTAAAATGATATTTTCATGAACATATATTTCATCATTATACTAAATTTCATGCATGTTTTAGTTTCCCCAAGTTATGCTACTCATCAATAATTATGTTCATTATCCGTCATAAGGTTTGAAATTAAGCAATCTATTCATCATGTTATTCAATTTAAGACCCCAAGAGTATCGTCATATATATTTAATAATTTTCATTTGGGTATAATATTAGGCATGTTACCCCATATTATTCAAGTTAAGATCTCTAAGCATCATCATATTAAGTTTGTGATTTCAAACATACATCTTTCATGTATAGGGAAGTTTCATATTAGGTCCAGCTTATGAGAGTTACTCACCATACATATAATGTGTTTCAATCGTAAGTGAGATGTTTCATGTATCAAGCATCATTGGAGGGATAATATTATAGTCAATGTCGAGATGTTGTAGTTGTCCCACTTGTATCGCAACAGAGATCCACAAGTTCAAGACACTCAAGCTATGACCTATCTATGTCCAACAAGACATGCTATCCACATAGACCTAACCATAACAAACTTTTTCCCAACATACCAAATGAGAGTAACCACTACATTCCTTTACATCAACCCACTAACCCAAGTATGAGGCTCATCTTAGATATCACATGTCATGTAAATTTTCTAAGGGTCTTGGGACATCTCCCTCACCAATATAGCAAACATCATATATTCAAATGCCTTCATCTCTAGGGTTAGATCATTTCATAGGAAATTTAGGGTCCAATATTATCAAGGAAATGTGACACTAGGTGACTCAACTCATATACTTGGAAGTATTATATTTAGGGACTCATCTCATGTATTTCATCGTGGACATTTTCAATATTTCACATATTTTGGAGTTTAGGTACTCTGGCCTTCTCCCATGCGGGTCAAATCATATTCGGAGGTCAACCATTTGGTATGTCCCATGATAGAGGTCTTCCTTTGTAAAACGATTGAGGCCCATGTTGGTCTCAGACCATATATCACATATTGTATCTCAACATGTACAAGACTAGGCCCAAGCAAGCATGCCAACCCACTAGCTATGTTTAGCACGTCAACCATGTTACATGTATCGTACAAGGTGCTAGGTTTAGCTAGGGTTGTGTGGTAAAACTCATCTCATACGTGGTCACCATCATCATCATTGTCATCATCATACACATCATCATCATGATTATTTTTATTATCATAGGTCACCTAGGCTACTTACTAGCCTAGCCTTTATCATGGCTCTAGTCAACTCTAGAGACTACATGTAGCATCTAATCACTCTCATCTAGACGTGATGTTAAATCTATTTCTCTTAGGCTACATGGAGACTCACTGCCTTTCTATGTGTGGTAATATTTTTCATGTATACATATACTAATACTTGAAATTGGTTTTCTCAAACATTGAAACAAGCAATGAAAACCACCTTACTCAATTCAATCAAAATCAAAACCAAAATGAGTATCCACACTCATTAGGCAGTCTAGTAGTATGTAACCTAGAGAACTTGCAAGAACATGGTGCACACATGTGTAGCTACCCTAAGAACATGCTCGGAACACATGTCTAGGGCAGTAATAAGATCTCCCTTTTCTCACCCTCCTAAACCTGCAACCCATACTACATGACAAAATGAGGAAAAAAGAAAGGGTTCCAAGGATTACACAAGTCTATACCTAGTTCTAGAACATCTAGTTTCTAACCTAGAGGCTAAGTGAACTTAGTCCACAAAGGACAACTTATTAAGTTATATGATTAAGATGTAAGGTGTGTTTAGTTTGTGTTTCATGTGATTCATGTTTGGTGTAGTTATTGGTCATGTATGATACCATCTATCATAGAACTGTTTGTGACCCAAATCCTAACTCCAAATGACTATAGAGTCAATGGTGATAGGACCTAGGCATATGTTCCTAGCATGGTATTAACAAGGTGTGAATGTGGAAGCATAAATCCTTGCATACTTGAATAGATAACAAGATAAGTTCACCAACATTATCTCAACATTCAACAATATATATTACACAACATTGTTTATTACAAGCTTTAGATTACATAATCAAGAGTACAATCTTACAAGTATGTTTGTGTATACTAGAGATCATACAACAATAACACGTAACATATCTCACCAAACCCATCAACTTCTATCCATCTCTGAACCTACAAAAACCATGAAACAAGGTGGGTCAAGTACATGAGGTGTTGCGTACATGGCTAAAAGATACATATACATAAGCTTTGCATAATTCTAAAAGATTCCTAGAAGTAACAAACAAGAATAAACAATTTATGCATTTAGCAAAGTGAGAACCCTTAATATATATCATTTTACTCCAATTATACTGACAACATCATATATCACAAGTCCTTCGACTACTTCCCATCAGAAGAGTCTATAAGGGTGCTAAAGATTAGCTAACCCTTTTATCGACATGGTCCACCCTATCTTGACAACTCAAGTAGGATGCCCGCCCTTATTTCCATACCCCGAGAGTACAAGAAGGTGCATAAGATTTGTATAATGGAGTTTCTATCGTATGAGGAAAACATCAAGTACACTACTAGTGTACTGCATTGCAATAGTTGAGAAAGTAAACAAGCACACATATGTATCACATTTAAAGTAGAAAATCATAGTCATATAATTATTAAAGTTCATACCTGATTCAGAGATTCTTAACTTACCTTAACATTGACCATCTAGCAACAAGCAACACCTAATAAAGAATAAGATTACATTCATGTGTTAGATTCAAATCATTAACCCAAATTAGCTTCATTTTAGGTTTTTTTCCAAATAAAGTTTCAAGTTGGTTAATTACATGTTGAATGGTCTTTTACTGATTTAGATGGTCATCAAGATGGAGCAGTTCAAGTTTGGGTCATTTTGATGTTTCCTATGGGCATTACAAGATTTGTGTTACTTATGCACATTTTAGGGTTAAAGAGTCATAATAGGGAAATCAAGGTCAAGTTCATCAAGACAGGAGGACAAAACATAAGATATGGTATTGATAAGAAAAAATGGGGCACAAGAAACACATTCAGAAATAGGTAGATGTCTCCTAGGGACCAAACATCATAAATGAACATTGGCATCAACATCTCAAACATACATTATCTCATGAAAATAATTTACTTATGCCATTAAGATTCAATATGTGCCATAAGTAGGACATACACATCCAATTCATCATAAGGGATAGACTATTCCATGATTTGAGAGAGGAAGATAAGAGAGAAGGATCCACATAGGAATTAAGGTGAAAGAACAACAATTCAAGGCACCAAGCTCACATTAGGCAAATCAGGATTACAAATATCATAATAGAGAAATATAGTGGACCACAGTCATTAAAGTCACAATACATCATAATGTTACTGATTTCAAGTATATAAATGAGTTTCATGCTCAGGATAGGTCAAACTAACACTTAAAGCAAGAGTATAACATACATTCTCATAAAAGGGTGTAACCATGAATTTAGAGCCATCTGAGTAAACTATTGGAAAAGGGCACTTTGGAATGATATTATCGTCAAGAAGGGACATAGATAACTGATATTTTAGGTTTATTAAGCATTAATCCATCATTAAGTAGCAAGCTTATCAATTTAGGACAAGTCACATTACTAAAGTCCAAAAGCAAGTCACTTTATGCAAATTTAGGGCATTCATGAGAAATAAGATGATTAGGAGTTTAGACCAGTTAAATGCACTTCTTAGATTACTAACATTAGAGTTAGGAGGGTAGATATGTGTCAAGATTCAATATTTCACATAATATTGCATTAAATGTGGTCAACTTAGTCAAAGATCACATTTTTAAGAAAACATGGACAAAAGAGGGAGTTCTAGGGTCTGGTACCATAACTAAGTTGTAGGTCTCATCGAGGTGATCCATTTGGAATATTTATTTTCCTAATTTGGCCTTAATATGAGAAATTTATGTATTTTTGAAGATCTACATCAAGAATTGTGGAGAATAATTGAGATGGGATGTTGCCATTATTTAGCGTCTGATACCCACCCTTAGATGTCGATTGGACATCTCTTATCGCATAGAGTCTCCTTACCTTGCACAGATTCTTGGGCACCTAACCAACTGTCTAACTGTTGGGAGACTGGGATCACCATCATTCGAACTGTGGTGAGGGTGGTGGTGGTTGGTGCCTTTGTGGACCCATCTCAGCCATTGCACACACATTTGACGGGCGGCCCATCGGGTCTCCTATGCGTCATGATTCCTCTCCACCCATTTCCTTTTTTTGGAAATAGGTAAATAGTATTGCCAAAAGTAGTATAGCAAGCTATATAGGAACACGGCCCTTAGGCCAACATATACAAACTGCCAAGTCCGTAAAGATAATAGGGGGTATCTACAAAATCCCCAAAATAGTTTAGCATATGTGTTAATCTTAGCAGTCAGCTCGGGTTTGGCGGCAAACACCCAGCATAAGTCAGAACTAATCTTCTTTAGCATGCTATTTTCATCGACCACACCACTATTATGACCTCTTCTATTCCTCTCTCCACAGGTGGTAGCACACGCCCGCAAGGACTAGCCCATAGACACTGGCCTCATCATCCCTCTTGTCGCACTTGCTAGTGATCCAATTAATGGCATCAGATGGCACCTGATGGCCCCATTTGTTCCGAAGGCAAGAAATGTGCCATATGCTCTTGGAGTAATTACACTCAAAGTACAGGTGATTGATTGTTTCTATACCAGCCAGAAAAAGTGAGCACATCATGTCCTCAAGGATGCCCCAACCATTCATACGCTCCTTGGTTGGCAATTTGTTTATTAAGGCTCTATAAAGTAGCGTGCTTCATTTGTGATAGTGAAATTTCCCCCACACTCTATGGAACCATGGCACATCAGGATCAACCCTTGAGTTGATGTTGGGTAATGTCATCAAGGTGCTAGCATGACCCGAAGTGTCAACAGGAGGGGTACCATAATTATTTTCAAAGACTTTTTTTTTGGGTAAGTCAGGAGATCATCTTATTCATACCACTCTCCTCTTGTAGGTGTGGTAGAAAAAGGCATACAAATATCAGGTTGCAAATTAAATGTGGTAGTACTACTACCATTACATTTGTCTCTCTCTAGCCAATGAGTAATATATTATGGTGGTCTACAATACTAAAATGGTCCGCTTTTATTTCTGATGTGGTATTTGGCAAGGTCGTCTGCTGCCTTGTTGCATGTTCTATGAGCATGCTTTACCGTCCAGTGCACATTATTAGCAAGGAGCTTTTGACAGTCATGGATGATGCGTGCGAACCTTGGGTGATCAACAGGCCTGTCGTACATCATAGTCACTGCCTATTTGCAATCTAACTCAATGTCCATAGCCCCCATCCTCAGCTTCGCAACCTTCTGCATTGCTAGATGTAAGGACAACAGTTCCGCATGGAGTGCTGACATTGCTTGTGAAATCCAACAATAGCCAATAACCCAACTGCCGCTTGCATCTCTGACAATAAGTGTTGTTGCATACTTCCTACGAAGCACATCAGCGTCTACATTCATCTTAAGCCTCCCAACATTCGGATATTTCCAGATTTCCTCTTGTTTGACGGGCAGTTCAATACATTGATCTTCGTCCTCTCGTCCGGCCTTCTCAGAAGCAACAACTTCCGAAATGGTATAATTGATTATGTGCTCGGATGGCTTGATGATCTTTTCACATGTGTGTTGATTCCTACAGCTCCAGATATACCAACACGCTATCATGAACTGGCATTGTTGTTCGTTCTTTAGCTTTATGCTTTGCTTAATCCACGTGCAGGTGTCAGTAGTGAAGAATGTTGCTGGTAAGCTCCCTCAGAATAGCCCTACCCAAACCGGTTTGGCGTACCTACAATCTCGGATAGCATGAATGGCCGTTTCTTCCTCCTCTTGACACCTCCCACAAACAGAATCCACTGTCATATGTCATTGTACCCCCTTATGGTTTGTGAGTAGAGATCCATGCATGAACAGCCACATGAAGTGTTTTACTTTTGCCGCCACCTTAGTCCTCCATAGGGTTTCCCATTCTCAGTCTACCTTATGGTCTCGTGTACTTCTGAGCAAGTGGTACACAGACTTGGTCGAGTACTTGCCATCTCTAGTAGCTTTCCAGACTTGAATATCATCGCTCGTTTGGTTGATAGGAGTAGCCTTGGCCATTATGTGTTCAACTGTGGTACCCGGTAACCAGTATCTAAGAAAATCCTCATCCCATCTTCCTCCATCAGTGAGTACGCTGCTTACCTGAAGATCAGCAAGCTCAGTTGGTATTTGCCTTAAGGTAATGTCCCCCAACTTGACTTCCTCATAGCACTAGTAATCCGCCCAGAAATTAGTCTGTTTGCCATTCAATATCTCCTTATATGAGTTTGCTTCCATAAGATTCTTGCTCTTGATGACCTCCTTAGCCATCCTAGAAAGATTCGGACAGGGTCCATTATTGTACAAATTAAATTTGGGTTTGATGAAACGGCACCAGATGGTGTCCCTTCCTGTCGCTACCTCACAGGTATTTTTCATCAGTAGGGCCATGTTCCATTCTCTCATGGAACAGATACCCAAACCTCTGAATTCTATCTTGCTTGTTATCTTGTTCCATACAACTAGCAAAATGGGCTTTGTGCAATGGTTTCCTCCCCATAGAAATTTTCTGATGCTGCCATCAATGCAATCACAGAGAGATAGCGGAAGGGGTGCAGATTGCATTGAGTATGTGGGGATGGCCGAGAGTGTAGACTTCACAAGGCAGCATCGTCCAGCAAAAGAAAGGCTCTTAGCAGCCTAACTGTTGATGCGGCTATCCACCTTGTTCAGAATGTACGCATAAGTATGCTTATTAACTATGGAGTGGATTATGGGCACACCGAGGTATCTACTTAGATCATTTGTTTCTTTGAACCCGCCAATCCTTGTTACCTTCCTTCGGGTGCTTATGGGTACACTTGCAACAAAGAAAACCCGCATCTTCTTGATAGATATAGACTGACCCGATGCCTCTTCAAATTTTTAAAACAATGTTTGATTGTTCGCATTTGTTTGCCGGAAGCTTTGATAAACAGAATCAAATCATCTTCAAAACATAGATTGGAGATTTTGATGCCACTCCTTCCAAGAATGATTGGTTTCCACATTTTTCTGCAAACAAGATCTTCAATCATTTGACTTAACCGTTCAATATACAACACGAAAATATATGGGGATAGGTGGTCCCCTTGGCGTAAACCCCTGTTGGCTTTAAAACCATCAGTAAGATAGCCATTCCACAGGATCGAGCACTCACCCGTGGTGATGGAGTTCATGATGTACCTATTGATGTTCGGTGGCAGGTAAAGCTTTTGGATAGTGTCGCTAATAAATTCCCACGATAGCCTATCATAAGCTTTGGATAGATCTATTTTGATGGCCATGTACTTTGCCCCCCTTCTCTTCTTCATCAGGTAAATGACCTCATGAGTCATTGCTATGTTGTCTATAATCCGTCGACCTGGCACAAAGTTGCTCTGTGATGGTCCTCAAAGACTTTGCACATGCTTCTCCATATCTTTGATGGGCTTGAGCACCCCACCATCGAGATGATGGGTCCGTATCTATTCCTCATCCATTGAGTCCAAACATTGTCAGGCATGTTACAGAATTTCCCAATCCTCTTCATAGTGCTTTTCTCAAGAATCTTGTAACCATCTATGATTTACAACCCTCCCTTCTTATATGGTTTAGTAATATAGTCCCAAGCCACCCCATGTCCACGCCCACCCCACAGGAACACAATAGACATGGACTTGACTCTGCTTAGACAGGCACACGGTATGTCACACATATCACACCAATATCTCAGCAAACTCTGAATGACCGTTCTGATGAGCACCAACCGACCAGCCATTGAGATATCAATGCCCGACCATTTGTCCACCTTATCTTTCACCTTGTCAATCAACATGCTGAAATCCTTCACTAAACCTCTGCCCCCCCAATGGGGATACCCAGGTATCTAGTGGGTCATCTACCTCTTCTCACTCACATAGTGATTTTCAGTCTGCCCCTACGAGAATCATAAGATTTGGAATTGAAAATCTAAGATTTGATCATGTTGATGTATAGACCAGTAGCGCGGCCAAAGCAGGTCACAACCTTCTTATACTCCTTCAACCTATTGGCATGACCCACTGAGAACAATAACACATCATCAGCAAAAATAAGATGTGTGAAAGCTTTACAACCCTTAACTTTAAAGCTTTTTATTTTTCCCTGTTCTTCAGCAATCTTGATAGCATTGGAGAGCCCCTCCATCATGATGGTGAAGAGGAGAGGCGACAAGGGGTCACCCTATCTCAAGCTGTTAGAGGCGTAGAATAACCCTGTAGGAGTACCATTCACTAAAATAGAGAAGGACGTAGTTTCAATGCACTCCCTCAACCAGCCAATCCACTTGATGGAGAACCCTAACGCCTCCATAATACCCAAAGAGCACTCCAATCAACCAAATCGAAGGCATTGGTGATGTCAATCTTGACGCAGGTCTTTGAAGCTGATCTTTGTTTTTTGAAATCCACAAGGAATTCCATAGCGAGCAAAGCACAATTAGCTATATTCCTGCCTTTAACAAAGGCATTTTGCTCCATAGAGATGATATTGGGAAGGATAGCCTTTAGCCTACCAGCAAGAAGTTTTGAAAAAAAAATTTGTACAGGACTGAGCAGCAAGCTATAGGCCTATAGTCCGTGATGGTGTTGGCGAACTTAGATTGGGGAGTTAGCTTTATGAAGGCATGATTCACCGCTCTAACGATACGCCCCCCATTCAACAACCATTTGATGGCCTTGCATATGTCATCCCCTATTAGGTACCACATCTTCTGTAAGAACAAGCTATTAAAGCCATCAGGCCCAGGGGCCTTCAAGTAGTGTATAGAGAATATTGTGGTTTTGATCTCATCATCAGTAGCATCACGACAAAGCTCCACATTCATGGCATCATTGACTCTCCTACCTGGTAGGTGCACAGGTTTAAGGCTGGGGTAGGCGTTCTGTTGATTGTAGAGCTTGGTGAAGAGCTCCACAACCTCCTTAGCTATATCCAACACGCCACCAACGGTATCCCCCTCATCAATAATGAGCTCATGTATTGTCTCAAGCATCTCCTTCTTCTTGATTGCACTGTGGTATAATCTTGAGTTGCGATCACCATCAGCCACCCATTTCATATGACTTCTCTGCCAGTAGAAACTCTCCAATGCTTTTTCCAGCAGCCTTAGCCTCTCCTCAGCTCTACCTTCCTCCAAAATGGTTCAACTATCCATCGGCTTCATCCTGACCTCCAAGGCCGCCTTGTTGTAGATTTCTAGAGCTTCCCTGGTAAGGTTAGGGAGGTTAACTTTCTCTTTCGCCCACTTCTCCAATGCCTCCTTAGTAGCCTATAGCTTCATATAGGCCACAAAGAGGGGATTTCCATCCACTTCCTTCCACCAGCTATTCTCCACGATGTCCCTGAACTCTGGCAACTCACACCACAGGTTAAGGAACCTGAACAGTTTCACACCCTGAGAGGAGGATGTCAGGTCCAGCTTCATCCACGCGTGGTCACTGAAAGGATGGGAGCCCAGCCGAACGGCCGCGTGCGGGAAGATGTTGAGCCACTGCTTGTTTGCTAGCCCTCTGTTGAGGTGGCTTGCTATTCTTCTACCCAGTTGTTTCTTGTTGGACCAGGACATGAAGCCGCCGATGTAGGGAAGCTCCAGAAGCTTCACGACATCCATGGTGTCTTTGAAGGCCGCCATGACTCTTTCTGGCACCGACATCCCACCTTTCTGCTCTCAAGCTCTACGAATGTTATTGAAATCCCCTAGCACCAGCCGGGGAATTTGAGATTGAGCCGCCCATTTGATGTCCTCCCAGAGGGATCTACGATTCCTCTCTAGGTTCTCGCCGTATACCCCGGTGATGATGCCCGAGAATCCACCAGCGTTGAAGCAGCTTATCGTCACTGCCTGGTCAGAGATCTGGATTGGCTCGATCCTCCACACCAGAGGATTCCACCCAATCACGATCCTGCCCCTTTCCACTTTGTCCAGGTTGTCCATCGTGTGCTAGGTCTCTGGGAATAAGGATTTGGTCCTATTCCCATTGTCTCTCCAGATCATCGTTTCAAAGTAGAAGATTAGGTTAGCCTTCATCACCTTCAGAATGACCTTGAGTTTTCTCTGCGTCCTGGGCAGAGATGCCCCTCACATGTTCCATGCGAGGATGGACATGATTACTTCTGTTTGGAGTCGCTCCCTTCCATGGAGCCACTCCATTTCTTTTTCTTCTTTAACGTGTTCTGAGTTTGGGGCAAACTCCTACTCCTCGCGCGTCCCTCCAGAAGGGTATCTTCAGTGACATTATCTAGCACAACAAATGGGTTGCCATCTTCCATGCTACCTCCTCCTCGCTCACTGGTGTCGTCGCCCATGACAGTAACACCAAGGTTGTCCCCCTCACCCTACCTTATCTCATCCATAGTATCAAGAACGACATCATCAACTACTAGGGCATCCTTCTCTTTTCTCATAGGATTCTCGATCACCTGCACTTTTGAAGTGCCTGCACCATCACCTTCTGGCACTGGGGCAGTCGCCTCAGCCTCCTTCTCTTTCCCTCTATTTCTATCAATGGGTGGCCTCGATTTACCCATCTTCCATTGCCTTCCCCTAGAAGGTTGAGGAACGATCGGCGGCTTAGCAGAGTTGGCACTCATGGGGCCTGGACACTGACTAGAGTCATGCACAAACACCCTACTGTCCTCGCAACGATCAGGAAGTGCCTCGTATCTGATTTTGACTTCCCACTCCTCTCCATCAGGAAGCTCCACCATGATCACAGTGGGAGGTTTCGTCTCCATCGAAATATCGACGCAGAACCTCACACACCCCATAGTGGTACCATCTGACCTTCTATCCATCGCCCTAGGTGCCCCAATAGCGTGGGCTATCACCGCAATGGCTCGGGGAGTTCAGTGACGACCCACATCAGGAAGGGAGACCCATACAGGCGCTGTGGTGAACGCCACCCTCTAGGTATCTACCTCCCTGGTACATTTCCTCAGCAATACTAATTGATGATCAAAGAACCACAAACATCCATCAGTAGCCTTCTTAAGATCAACTGCATTAGAGAAGTGTGCCAAGTACAGGCCACCATCCAGCGTAAACAACTCCAGCACTCCATGCGGCCTCCAGAACCTTTGCATCCATTTTAGAAACTGGGGAAGAACTTGGGATCTTGGTCCCTTGTTCCTGGATGACAAAGCATTGGTTCTTCCGCCTAGAGCGCTGTGGAATTTGGGTAGTGAGGCCATCCAGTTTGAGCCGTCGGCACATGGCTTCATTTGCACATCTATGGTATAGGTGTAGTGTTGCTCAGCATCGTCAGCTAGGTTACAACCACTGATGGTGCTAGAGCATGGTGAGTGTAGGGGAAAGGGATAAGGAAGTGAGATGAAGGAGAAGGAAAATGAACCATGGATTGTGAAGGAAGGGGGCTTATAAAGAAGCATGATGGCTAGGGTTAGCCCTCCAGCCTTTAGTTTGTTACCAGATTTGGAGGCTGAAGGAGAAGAGGAGCTCCTGCCCTCTAATTCTTTCATGGAGGAGAAAGGGGGCACATGTTTGGGCCTCACAATTGGCTTAGCCCATGGATGGGCCGACTCAACAAGAAATAAGAGTTTCAAAAGAATTAAAACCAAAGTAATTCAAGGGAAAAAAATCAAGAACTCATTACTGGGGCGACAAGGTCAGATCGAGGAGATTTTTGTGTGATTGGCTTCATAGTCGAATCCTCTACCTCATGAAACATAGATTAAGACAATCATCTAAATTCAGTTCAGTTTCAATTGTAAAATGGTGATTCCTTAAAGGAAGAAAATAAGAAGAGAAAATTATAGGCACACATATTGCAAATGAGTACTGATGTAACCAAATTGGAGTGTTATAACACTCAAATTTATGAAATTCATATCCAAGTAGACAATGTGTCATCATAGAGAGAGAAAGAGAATAATCAAAGAAAGATAGAATCATCAGTGTTACAGATACCCAGCCTTGCCTTTGAGGACAAGGGAGCCAGGAACCTACCAAAGGACTTACCTATCCAACCAAGAGTCTTCCTCCTCACCAAGGACTTACTCACTTTGCATCAAGTCTTCCCCCTTCACTTAGGACTTACCCACTCTTGCACAAGTCTTACGCCTTTGAGGAATTACCCACTCTTCTTAGATCTTCTGCTTTTCACTTCACCTTCTTCAATGACTAAGGGACTCCTTACCTTGTTCTTCTTCACCTCTCTTAGACAAGAGAGATAACCTTAACCGTCATGGTTGAAATGAGATATTGGGATGTGGAGGATGTCAGATCCTCACAAGATATACATGTAGGACTATCTCTCTTACAAATCTCCTACTCACTCTAATGGATGTAGCAAGTGATTAAGATTGAGAGAGAGAGGTCTCTTAGAGTCATTCAACTATAATATAGGGACTTTAGTAGTGTTTGGTGAACCATGGGATGAAGCCCAAGGGGCCCTATTTATAGTTGGGGATGCCTACTAGCAAGTGGGAACACTTAAGGATGAGTTCTAGCCATTTCGAGGTGTTGCAACATATACTTTTTTGAGTTTTGCAACACTCCAATGCCTAGAAGAACTTTTACAACAAACTCCCTACAATCTGATCGGTCATGTTTACTTTTGGGAAACTCGACCGATTGCACTATGCGACAAAGAAAATTTTAAGCATCGGTTGAGTTTATCCTAGATGAAACTCATTCAATCACTTAAATTCATTTTTTCCAATGTAGGGATCGGTCGAGTTTTGTGTATAGGAAACATGACTAAACCATGACATTCTCGAAATGCATCATGGGGATCGGTAGAGTTTGTCGTAGAAGAAATGCGATCGAAAATCACCCTATAATGAATTTTAGAAACTGTCATTAAAGTGCATAAATATTCGATTTAAGCACTCTTGACTTTTTCTAAGCTTAACTGCAAGTCATACAATCATTACAAGTGATTTGGAACATGATTCTAATGTATTTACCTCATATTCCACAAAAGTGCACTTGCATTGATTTTGATTTGTCTTTTCTCCAAATTAGGATGCACAAGTTAGGGCATTTGGAGTGTGTGTATACCTAATCTGAAATCACTCAAGTAGAAGCATTAGACACAAATAAGTGGAATGTTTAGTTCTCATCAAAACAATGGTTTAGTCAATTTAGACATTGAGTCAACAATTGATTTTGTATGTCTACCCATGTAATGTTGCTTGGTCATGGAATTTCAACCCTAGGTCCCATCTCCCAGACACCCACCTACTTCAACCAAAGGGTCAGTCAAGTTTGGATAGACCCTACGAAGCTTGTGAGTCAGTGGTACAGTCTCTCTATAACCCAAAATTGGAAATCAACTTGGAGGTTGACTCATCGAGGCAGAACTAATCTGATCAGGAGGTTGAAGGAGGTCTACAATTGTTTGTCGGCCTTGCCCCAAGCATGTGGACTCCAAGAATCCACATTTCCATGAGCAATGTGGACCTTTTGCACCCCAACTTAGGCATATCCACATTGGAGTCATCTTCCTCTTTGGCACGTGCCCATTGGCATGAGTCAGCCTGCTTGTTTAGGGAAGATAACAAGATTGATAAATGACACGACACTCTATAATTGGCCAATTTGTGCTTATTTTTGTAACAATGGCAGTATTTAGTATGATGCTTAGATTAGGACAATTATATATGAATTTTGATCAGATAAAATTAGAGGAATACGATAAAATATAATTGAGACTTGATAATGCTTCCTTTTCCAAAAGCGTATAAAGATACAATCTTTAACGTAAATACGCATAAAAAGTGTAGTTTCATGATTTTAATGGTCATCACTTTTTAAAATGATATTAATTTATAAAGCTGGAACTTTTTGGATAAAAAGATCAACTTTGACCTATTTGGGTTAAAAGTACATACATTGCTAAAATAAGGGTTTCTAATGTGGATAATCAATGCCATGCGTTAAATTTGTGATTGATGCACATAAACCCTAGATTTGGGTATTATAAAGTGGGAACATTCAAAAGATATTCCTTGGTGTTATTATCTTATATTGTGGAACATAATGCTAGTTTAACAAGTTCATGATCACAATGATGATAATAAGAGTTTCTATTTTGAATAGGCATGCATATGAAGAATTACGCTTAAAGATCCTAACTTGCTAAGTTGTTAATGAAACTGATCAAATCTAAGTGATCACAATGAAAATCTATGTTGGATATAGTAATTAAGGTTTTGAAGTATAACCCTAATGATAATTTGATAACAAGGAAACCTAAACCTTATATTAGGATACAAGTAGGGTTTGATCAAATTAATGTCATGGTGACACTTTAGGATTTAAATATATGCATATTTATGTTGAATTGCTTGGAATCTTCTCAATTGATTGAATGTTCTTGAAGTATAATTGTATAATATGCATGGATCACCATTGAGGTACGTGGTTACTCTTATCACTGCCCACATTAGTTTGTCGAGGCTTGTCGAGTGTTCCTTGACTATTTCACAACTATATAGTTTGATGTTTACTTACATTCTATTCAATTATAATACCACTATGAGTATCCAATAAAGGAAGATTATGTGAAAGAAATGACAGTTCCTGATGGAATGTAATTGATTGAATATATGTTGTTATGTACTTGTGCACATTTTTCAGGCACCCCATGTACATAATTTATATTTTGATATGTTGATCCATTGTTTTGTTCACGACCTTTTAGGTATATGCTTAACTATGAAGATATCAAGATATGATGGACAAATGAAATAACTTGAAGACATTAAAGTGAACTTGTAAGGAGGATTAAATATATACTTCTCCTAATATAGTTCTCAAATGAAAAATTGTGATGACGGAATGTTTTGTAAGCTCTAGAGGAACATCTTGTAAACAATATATTAGAATTAATGGGAAAAAAATGTTGTTATTTATTATTTGTTAAATCGGGATCCTTGGGAAAAGTTTACGTAATGGCTATCATCCTTTTGTCCTTCATTAATTGAGGGTTGTTGAAAAGTGAGGTCCTTAGATTTGGTATGAGAGAATCCAATTTTTATAATAATATTTAATAGTGTATAATTTCAAGTAATCTATAAAAATATGAGGAATTATTAGGAATTTAATAAAGATGATGGTTTCTAGAAGGGACCAATATTTAGGGGCTGGTAAAAGTTTCCTCCACACCATTAGTCATCTTACAAGGACTCTCGGGTCCATGCATCCTACCTAGACAAAAGTCGAAAGACTTTTACCAAAGTAAAATACCTTTATGTTCTCTTCTCATCTTGATTTCTCCAATTCTCATCCTCTTGCTTAATAAAACCTAAAAGGAACTTCCCTCCTTGACTCAAGATAGGGTTTTGAGAAGATGTAGGATTAATGTATCCTCCACTAATGAATGTACATGTAATGTGAAAATAATAATGTACAAGTAATGTGGAAATAATAATGTGCATGTAATGCAGAAATAATATTGTACATGTAATGTGGAAATAATAATGTACATGTAATGTGTAAATAATAATGTACATGTAATGTGGAAATAATAATGTGGATGCAATGACGAAATAATGATGAATTAAATAAGATGGTATTATGAGTTGCAAGGGTAAATTCTAGATGGGGCTATAGTGGATTTTGAGTAACCCTAGGTGGTCAAGGGACATAGAAATGCTAAGAGGTAGGGTGTAGTTTCTAACTCAAACCAAAAACCCTAGTTATTGGGAATGAGGGTGGTGTGGTGATATAGAACACACTATACATACCAACCTTGAAAAGGAATAATAAAAATATAAGTAAATGAGTTAGGTGACTTAGTCTTCCATGCATATGTGCATGTGGAACAAGGCCTTAATGAGAAAAGTTTTAAGAAACATAAGCAACCTATGAATAATTCATGTAACATGCTCAAACCCTATATTTATCTCTAGTGAGTTAAAGAGAATGGGGTGAATAAAGTCATCATGGAGATGACTGGTGATCGGTCTTATAAAGGGAAGCCTATGTATGGTTGTGAAATCACCTCGGGCCAAGAGAGGAAGGACTGTGTATGAAATGTCCACTACATGGACGAAACCCTTAGAGAGGGTTTCCCATTAAGAGGATCCCCTGAAGAAAGGCCACACCATTGAGAAAAGAGGATAAGGGTGTTGAGGTTAAAATAAAAAATGCTTATTTAGGTTGCATAAAAAAATGATAATATGAAACCCTTGGTTCAATTGTTAGGGTTGGTATCCCACCCTAGGGTGGGTCAAGCCAAAAATGGGAAAGAACCTATGGGGGAGGCAAAACCTTAGATCCATGGTGACAGGTCATGGGTAAGAGATCCTAACCTCCTCTTGTGAGCTAAGAAGACTCCCTACGTTAGGACCTTACCTAGAAAGGTAAGTTCAATAAATCAATTCAAAGATTGAGGTAATCATGAATGTCACCACATATAAAATATGAAAGCACATATATTGAGTATGATTATTTGAACCCAGGTTTGTTATCTACGAGGAACATGTGGAAAAGTCACTATGGAAATGGTTGATAGTATGAGTCCTAGTCCAGAAAAGAAAGTCACCATGAGCCCAATTAGGAGATATTCCACTCATGTGTGATCCTTCGAATTTATAAGTCCCCAAACAAGGTTCACTCACAACACTAAAATATTCTCTCGCAAGCACACTGAGTCATGTTATAGTATAGATGAGAGACAAGCAATGCGGGTTGATCCACAGTGATAGAGGGGGAACTAGAGCTATGTTTGTGTTGGCTACATTCCTAAAGTGGGGATTAGGGTTAAAGGGTTTTAAAAGTGGGTTAGGTTTGATTACACTAAGATAGCAGGAAAGCAAAGACAATATGAAAGATAGATTACCAAAAACTAGATTATCCCAAGCAAGTTTGGACTAAGAGACTAAATAAAGCAATCAACTAAATAAGGGCAAGATGATCTACACTACTCCAACAAGGCAATTAGCAACTAAGAACTAAGCTAAACACTAGAGCAAGCAGGAATCTAGGTTAACCTGAATTAACAAGATTAAGCAATTAGCTAGAGTGAACAAAAGCAATTAAGCTAAACTAGAATTAAAAAGCTAAGATGACTAGTTGGGTTTTAAACAATGGATTGGGTAGGTGGGCCATTTTGGATGTCATTTGATATTAGTTGGGGGAAGGTCAACATAGCATGCAATTCTCACAAATCGATCTTGATTACTGAACCAAACAACAAGGCAAGTGTTATTAGAATATACCCTATACTACTAGTTGGAGAACTAGGGTTAGGTGTAATTCTAGTAAGACTTGGCAAGTCTAGGTTTCTAGGGTAAGTGGTATTGGGGAAATTGAGAGCCAAGGGTAGGAATGGGAGTAGAGATGAGGGTGTTTCAGCTCATGTTACTTGCCATCTAGCCTTTAGGAAGCTCTAGGCAATTGCACCAATCACACTTACACTAGCTACTTAGATCTCACACTCACTTGTAGAAGAAGGGAAATGTATGTAGGAACAAAGGGGTCAAGTTTGGGATCCACTATTTGGACCTAGGAGCCATTCCTAAGATTGCTAGATACATTCCAATTTCCCCTAGAAGCTAAGTGTCATTAAGCATCTCAAAGCAAGCAATTTATTTTAAAATCCAAACCACATGCAATAAAATGGGAAATGAAAAGCTAAAGGAAATCATCATAGAATGAAATCATATTCATTATAAGTTATTTTCCCCCAACATGTTATCAAAGTCACATTTTAACCCCAAATAGCCCACCACTAGGGGCTTAACTAGACAAACTCAAAGAAAAGATAAAAGAAATGAGAACAAAGGGATATGACTCGATGGAGCTCGAAGAAGATCATTCTCCTTCACCTCCTAGTTGCTGTAGGGCAACCTAATTCCTCCAAGGTGGATGATGGGCATGGAAATGAAGGGGATTATGGTAGAAAACCTAGAAAACTAGGTTTCAATGGTGGAAATGAGGTGGAAATGGTGGATGGAGAGCATAAATGCAAGGGGAGTGCAATGAATGCTCAAGAGTGGGTGGAGAGGAGTAATGGAAGCTAACCTCATGTCCCAGTCACCACTTATGTATATATAGGTGGTGGGGAGGCGCCAGGCCAAGTGGGGGTAGAATAGGAAATGTAGTGCAAATCTGCTGCTAGGGTTGTATGTATCACGATTGTGCTGGTTTGCACATCTGTGGTGGGTAGGGTTCAGCACGCCCATGGTGGAATGGAATGGGTGAAGTGGAATTTGGCAAAAGTTACAATAGAATTTTGAGCTCTTGAAAGGCTGGCAGCACAACCGTTGTGGGAGCTAGGTAGTACGGTCGTGATGGGTAGCATGGCCATGGTGGGGGATATGTAGCATGCCCATGTTGTTGTACTTCTCAGGAATCAACTCATACTATACTTGTCTGGTGTGTATCTCTCTGTTGCCATTGTTCATCTTCAATGAGATGGGGGAAGCTCGATAGAACGACTGTGCTAGGCAGGTAGCATCATGGCCATGTTGGGTAGCATGGTTGTGGTGGGCAAGTGGCAGCACAGATGTGGTACATGATTTTCTGTAGATTCTTCAAAACTGATATTTTTCCTCTGATTTCTTCATTTGCAGCACGGCCAAACTGTGTCACCATATCCATGTTGGGAGCTTTGCTTACACTTTGAGCTTCAAACATCATGCTCCATGGACTTCTTTACTTAAGCTTGATGCTTGTCCACTAGGGGTAGGTTGAGGGATCTTTGGGGCCTTCTTTGGACCTGTCCATGGGCGAAGTGATCTTAGAACACCTTCCTTCTCTCTCATCCATCCAAGGCATGGTCCAAGTACCTAAAACTCATGCAAAGACGTCCATTGCATTTGATAGAAATATGCATATTTAGGGAATTAAATTGCAATCTAACTTGCTTATATGTGATTAAGATTCCAAAAGACACAACACGGAGCCCTAAAATAGGGTCACATCACCACCCCAAACATAAAACATACTTGTCCTCAAGTATACTCCAACTTAATCTCTCTCTTCAATTTTCTTTCAATAAATAAGAGTGATAAATGCATTCCAAAAGATTATTATTGACTAAATGGTCTTAAACGTGATTAAGTGCATGTGTTCCACCTATCTCCTCTCCATTTTCACAAGCCAATCATGAAATGAGCATTGAGCATACAAATTTCAAATATAGAGCATAGAGTACACAATCTTTCCATATGTCCTTTATGTAATTCTAGGTAAATTGTTTCATGTTGGAATTAATCAATGATGACTAAGAATGTTGTTTCATTTTCAAGCATTCAATCTTATGCTTCAAACCACAATAAATGACCCACATGGTTGTAGAAAGGGTACACTGAGCTAGATTTGATTTTTTCTAGATCAATGGGTATGAAAATGGAAGAAAGGATTGAAGTAAGATTTTGGAGTGCTTTTAAACACTCCTCTTTTCTTTTTTTTAGATGCTCTTAAATAGGAGCATCTGTTATTTTCTTTTTCTTTTTTTTCTTTTACCCTTGGTGTAGATAGGGCATATGGAAGAGAGAGTGAAGCGGGGAGTTGTAGATATGGTCACCCCAAAATTGTAGAGGTAGCCAAGACTAAATATGTTCACGAAGGCATCCTTTCATTAGGTGGAGAGGTATGAAGATGGTGAAAGAAGAGTTAGGTCAAAGTGGGGTCATTAGTGTAATCCTCAACATAAAATCTCCTACATGAAAACTAATCCAACACTTCATCAAATGATATAACACCACATGAGTGAACAACATGAGATTTATATTTACATCATGTGACTCCATAGGCTCTAACTGTTCATGGCTTGCTCAATTCACAATTCAACCAAAACATTCACAAACTTGAGAGAGGTAATGCACATTGATAACACCAAATTTTGTGATGTTTATGGCCCATATTTCGTTGTCAAATCTTCCCTTTTAAACTGTTTTCTTGTCCTTTTTGTCATGTTTTTGAATAAATAGGATGTGCTACGCACTTATCTCATTTTTATCATCTTTTGCAGAGTTTTCCTCATTTTTCCACTCATTTATCAGCAAAAGGCCCATCCCGGCCCATGAATGGGTTTTACCTACATCGGCCAGTTGGCCGACACACGTCTGCCCGTCATACAGCAGCCTGAAACGGATGCTGCATGACACGGGTGTGCCACGCAAGAAGATCTGACGGGTGATACGCTGCTTACCCGACAGGGAGTTATACCAACCACGACTACTCTCCCGATGAAGCGTGTCGTGCGATACAAGCCACCCACTGGCAAGAGCCCACCCGTCATGATACCCGACGTGCTTGCTGCCCAACACCCACTATGCCGGGTGACACGCAAGTCGACATCCCTGAAGCCACGCTAATATAGCCGATGGAGGACACGTGGCGCCTGGAGGACCGCAACTTCTTCCAACCAACGCCTATAAATAGCAGCTACATGACCTCTATGGGAAGGGTCAGAATCTCACAAAAGATAACTTTGGAAAGCACCTAGAGCTAGTGTGTCGCGTCCCAGAGGTGTACCGGGCGATACTAGGTGAGCACTTCCCCGACCCAAGAGGGCAGGAATGGTTCACTTAGAATCCGTCCCAGTCACCACAACATCCAGATATCGACCAAGCCACCCGATACGGAGAACCCGATACTCTAAGTGGTCTCTAGCCCGACATGATGTCGAGCCCAATACGAATCACCCGTCACGATGTGTCGCCCGATAGGGTGGCATCCCGACACGACCGTATCGGACATGAGCACTTTGATCGATACGTCTGCCCATCATGGTGTGTCACCCGACAGGGGACACCGCCCAACACAGGCATATCAGGCAATGCTCCCGCCCGGTATCAGGCTAGAGGGACCTTAGGGATCTGCTGCTACTTGTCAATCTCCTAAATCAAGGAGGCGATACTTATCTTCCCTCTTTCAGTCATTTACTTTATTTACTTACGCAATGTAACTAAACCCTTTTATAATGCTTATGACAATGTAATTAGAGGAGTTTTAAATATCTGTTGACTTTATGTTTGGTTCCTTTTTGTTGGATGATTACATTCCTTAGCATCTGAACTCTAGCTTGTACGCTTGGATCATGTTTTGACTAGCTATCGAATCGTGTTTCCCGTTGTAACTCCCTCGAGAGAGGTGTTGTGGCTCTAGTGTTATGTCCGATCAGGGAGTACGAGAGTACCCAGGATCGGAGTTTCTTCAGTTACCTTTCCTCTCTAACCCAAGTCCATCAACCTCGAGAGAGGGTGTTGGTGCTTAGTTATAGGTACCCTCTTTGAGAGAAGGGGTACAAGATGTTTCCTTCTACCGATTTCTATGCCAAAGTTTTACTCCTTCGTTCCTTACCAAGGTGATGGTGTTATCTCCTCTTGTTCTGTTGTGCAAAACCCCTAAAAACCTAAAAATGCCAAAAACCTTAATTTTCCTTGTAACTCCAGTTGGAGATAGTTTTCTTTTATTTTACCGATCTTCGCCCGTTGTTCCCTTTGGGAATTTTATCCTCACCTTGCTTTTGTCGGAGTGTAATGTGTTGATTCCGTGTTCTTAACACTACCACCCTTGTCCCTGTGGTCCGACCCCCGTCATCGTTGCAGGGGCCTAAGAGTCGGGTAATTAAAAGTCCGACTACTTCAAATACACTCCTTTTGGGCGCGCGATTTAGACCAGTCAACTTTTTGGCGCCGTTGCTGGGGACAAGGAAAAACAGTACTATTAACAAACCCGAATCCACTAACTACACTCCCGTGCCTCAAGCTTAGTAATGAGCTTGACAGCACTATTCCCGTTTGATCTTCTAACCTAAAATGAGTATAGAGTAGTTTGTTTTATTGATACATGTTTTCTAACTTGATTATATGTTCTATTTAGGTACTTAGGAAAGAAGCATTTTTCTGAGTTGAGCATCGACACCGCTAGTCATGCCACCTCGCATCGAACCACCTCTTTCAGAGGGTGAGCAAAACTCTAGAGTTGGACCTCACTCACCTCCGTGTGGGAACAATGACCGTTATAATGGCGACCAGCAACATGAAGAACCTAAAACAGAATTATTTGAGGATGATCACCGTCATGAGAGACATTGTCATTACCACAGACACCGAAGAAATCAACATAATCAGGAGTTGAACCATGGGGACAGTGACAGTGAAGATTCTAACGAAGAAGAAAAGACCCTCAGTGAGTTGGCTTCCACAAAGGCCAATAACTCGAGATGTCCTGTTGTCATCCCAATGTTCATTGCAACAAACTTTCAGCTTAAACCATCTGTCATTTCTATGATCCAGAACAAGAGCTTCCGAGGGAATTCAAAGAACGATAACCCTTACCATGATCTTGATGCTTTTATGAACATCTGTGATACCATTAAAATGTGGGGAGTTCCACAGGATGTGATTTATTACAAGGGCTTCATCTTTTCTTTAGAGGACAAGGCCCTATCCTGGTACCTCGAGCTACCACATCAATCTCTTAACGGATGGAATGCACTGGTAGATGCTTTTGTGAACAAGTTTTACCCTACGGAGAAAACTGTCAGGAACAGGCAAAGGATCACGTCATTCATGCAAAAGTAGAATGAGAATCTACACGAAGCCTGGGAAAGGTATCAAGAGTATCAGAGGGATTGTCCTCATCACAACTACAAGAAGGGTTTCCTGATAACCACCTTCTACAATGGTCTGACCCCTGAAGAAAGGGTCTCACTGAATGCAGCTACAGGAAGCGACTTTCTGGGGAAGAAGCCTAGTAGATCCAAAAAGGTCATCAAAAACATGGACGAGTTACAGGCCGACACCGACTACGACATATCTGATATAGGATATGCTAAGAAGGCTACTAATGAAGGACCTTCAATCGAATCTAGAGCTCTTGAAGACATCACCACTCAAATCCAGAAGATAGCCACTGACGTCAGATAGTTGAAAGAATCAGGTGGAAAAGGGGAAGAAATAGGTTGAGAAAGTTATGAAATGTGTCACGTGTGGAGAAGGTGGACATGGGGTTGATAACTGCATTTACACCCGACCTGACTAGTCATGTGAAAGTGAATCCGATGCAGAGGAAGTTGAGAACGTCTCTTTTGTCAACTTCAAGAGACTGGATCACCCTGGTTTTAACTATGGCAACAAGGATGCGCCTGAAAACTCACATCGACTGAATAACCCAACCCAGCAACCACAAGGTTTTGAGAAAAGGGGCAAACAAGGTCACTTCACTAGAACTACCAATTTCCAATCGAACAAGGCAAACTTTCAAGGGCAAGGAAAGTACCAAAATCTTCAAGCAGCTAACCCTAGTCAAGGCCAAGGTCAAGATAAGGAGCAAAGTCAGAACAAGAACTCGAACCAACCAGACTTGGTGGACCAACTATTCAATTTTGTCAAAAGATAGGATACTATCAACAACCAGCTAGCACAAAGCGCGCTATCCAATTCAGGGGTTCTGAATACGATGTAGGTGCAGATGGCGGACATGCAAACTCACCAACGCCAAATAGATCAGCAGCTAGCCCAGATGGCTGAGTTAATAAAGAATACCTCACATAAGATACCCTCCAACACTGAATCTACTAAAATGGCAGTGTTGAGATCAGGGAAGACAGTAGAATGCCCTAAAGAAGCCAGACCTGAGGAACCTGAATCAAGGACTGCGATAGAAAATCCCGCAGAGGAAGACAACCAACAATCTCATGTCAGGGACCCAAAACCAAGATATATGGAGGACTTGTTTGGTAAAAGAAGTCCTTACTCTCCAAAGTTGCCTTTCCCTTACAAATACATAAAGGCACATCTTAAAAAGCACTACGAGAGGTTTATGGAGTCAGTAAAGAAACTTCACCTTGAAGTACCTTTTCTAGATGCTTTAGAGGAAATGCCAACCTATGCCAAGTTTTTCAAGGATTTGATCACCAAGAAGAAAAGAGGCAGAAGGGTTGAGACAGTGTACCTAGGTAATATGTCATCTGCTTTTGTCAAAGCAGATTTACCTGACAAGAAGAAGGATCCAGGGGCTTTCACCATTCCTTTTGTTGTTGGACATAATATCGAGCGGAAAGGTCTCACTGATTTAGGGGCTAGAATGAGCCTTATGCCCCTAAGCCTGGCGCAATGTTTGGGTTTGACTGATTGGTTAAGACCAACATGAGGATTGAATTGGCGGACCATACCTTCAAAAGCCTTTAGGAGTTGTTGAGGATGTACTGATCCATGTGGGAAGTTTCTTCATTCCTTGCGACATTGTGATCATTGGCACTGTGGAGGACCCTAACTGTCCTATCATCTTTGGGCGCCGCTTCTTGGCTACAGGAAGAGCGTTGATTGATGTTGTCGAAGGAATAATCACTCTGAGGGTCAGAAACGATCACTTAGATTTTTAAATAAAGGATGCTATGAAGGGACCATCCCTACTAGAGTCTTCTTACTTAATAGAAATGTACAACCAGTTTTGTGAAGAGGTGGAAGAGGATATCGTAACGGTAGACCCTTTTGTGAGAGCATTAAGCAATCAAGACTCTGATTTTGAAGATCCAGAGGGTGTCGAGTTTCTCAACTATCTAAATCGGTTTGACGAAGATCTGAGTGACGAGGAAGAGGTAATAGAAATAGCTAAGTTTGCTTCTCTAGAGGAAGAACCAAAGGAAAAGGCAACCAAGGCTAAGCCAGAGCTGAAGCATCTGCCTGAAGGTTTAAGGTATGAATTTCTAGATCAAGAAGAGAGAAATCCTATCATCATTAATGCCTATCTTATGAAGGATCAATTGGAAAAGCTTCTGGAGGAGTTGAGGCTCCATAGGCAGGCTATAGGATATTTGGTAGAGGATAACAAAGATCTTAGCCCTACGTTATGCATGCATCACATTTATTTGGAAGAATCTGCTAAACCTCTGGCTCAACCCCAGAGAAAATTGAACCAGATGCTAAAAGAAGTTGTGAAGAAAGAAGTAATAAAATTGAGGGATGCACGCATCATTTACCCAATCAGTGACAGTAACTGGGTGAGTCTGATCCATGTGGTACAAAAGAAAGGAGGCATAACTATAGAAAGAGGAGATAAGGGCAATGAGGTGGCGGTCCGTACTGTCACCGGATGGAGGATGTGCATAGATTATAGAAAGCTGAACCAAGCCATGAAAAAATATGATTATCCGCTTCCTTTCATTGTTCAAGTTCTGGAAAGATTGGTGCATCATGATTATTTCTGCTTTTTGGACGGTTTTTCTGGGTTTTATCAAGTCCCCGTCTTACCAGACGACCAGGAGAAAACTACTTTTACCTATCTCTATGGTACATACGCCTTCCGAAGAATGCCTTTCGGCTTGTGCAATGCTCCCGCAACGTTTCAGCGTTGCATGATAGCGATGTTTTCAGATTTTCTAGAAGGCATCGTGGAAGTTTTCATGGATGACTTTTCTTTCTATGGGAAGGACTTCGATGCCTGTCTGAAAAACTTGTCTCTGGTCTTGCAACACTGTGAGGAAAAGAGTTTGGTCCTGAACTGGGAGAAGTGCCCTTTTATGGTACGAGAAGGCATTGTGCTAGGGCATAAATTCTCAAGGCGTGACATCGAGGTAGACGTTGGCAAGGTTGAATCTATATCTAAACTGCCTCCACTGAAGTCTATAACTGGAGTGTGGAGTTTCCTCGGGCACACTGGTTACTATCGACGATTCATAAAAGACTTCTCAAAGATCTCGAAATCGTTGTCAAACCTCCTGGGTAAGGATGTTGAATTCGACTTCTCTAACGATTGTCTAAATGCTTTTTAGGCCATAAAAGATGCACTTGTCTCACCACCTATACTTCAAGCTTTGGATTGGGAGATACCTTTCGAGCTTATGTGCGACGCCAACGACTATGTTGTAGGAGAAGTCCTGGGACAAAAAAAGGATAAAAGGCACCATGTCATTTTCTACGCCAATCGTACTCTGGATGAGACTCAGGTAAATTACACGACTACAGAGAAGGAAATGCTCACGATTGTTTTCTCTTTCGACAAGTTTAGATCCTATCTTATCGGAACAAAGGTAAAGGTCTACACAGACCATGGGGCAATAAGATATCTTATGCAGAAAAAGGATACCAAGCCCAGGCTGTTAAGGCGGGCTTTGTTACTCCAGGAGTTTCACCACGAGATCGTTGATAAGAAGGGTGTGGAAAATGTGGTCGCAGACCACTTATCAAGGATCATAGTCAAAGAATAGAAGGAGCCACCTATGAACGAAAACTATGATGATGAATCCTTGCTGATGTTTGAAACCAAAGATGAGAATATGCCTTGGTTTGTAGATATTTGTAATTATCTTGCCTGCGGAGAGTTGCCTCCTAATATAACGTACAATCAAAAGAAGAAACTCTTTTCATATGTAAAGAACTACTACTGGGATGATCCTCTTCTCTTTAGAAGATGTGCAGATAACCTACATAGAAGGTGTATTCCTAAAGAAGAAGTTCCAAACATTCTGAAAGAATACCATGCCTCACCATATGGAGGACACCTAGGGAGCAAAAGGACCACCGCCAAGGTACTGCAATCAGGGTTTTACTGGCCCTCCCTGTTCATGGATGCTACAAATTATGTAAAAGTTTGTAAAGAATGCCAATTGACAAGAAACATTGGAAGAAGAAATGAGATGCCTATGGCCAATTGGGTTAAAGTCGAGATCTTTGATGTATGGGGAATTGACTACATGGGTCCATTTCCCCCATCAAAAGGATATCGATATATTTTAGTCACAGTGGATTATGTGTCTAAATGGGTGGAAGTTGTTGCCACCCAAACTTGCGACTCCAAATCAGTGATCAAGTTGTTTGAGAAAACTATCTTCCCTCGCTTCGGAGTACCGCGTACTGTGATAAGCGATGGTGGATCACATTTTGGGGAAAAACAATTTGAAGCGCTCCTACAGAAGTATGGGGTTAAACACAAGGTCGCTACGCCCTACCACCCTCAAACTTCTGGGCATGTGGAGGTTTTGAATAGACAAATTAAGCAGACTTTAGAGAAGACTGTAAGCCACACAAGGAAAGATTGGTCAATGAAGCTCGATGACGCCCTTTGAGTCTACAGAACAACATATAAGGCACCTATTGGAACCACACCTTACAAATTGATTAATGGGAAATGTTGTCATCTACCCTTAGAGCTTGAACACAAGCTCTTTGGGCGATTATGTTCCTGAATATGGATCTAGAAAAGGTAGGGGAGAAGAGATATCTACAGTTACAGGAACTCGAAGAGCTGAGAATACATGCTCATGAGAATGCAAGGATCTATAAGTAGAGGACCAAGGTGTGGCATGATGCCCACCTGAGTAAGAGGGATGTAAGTGAAGGTCACAAAGTTTTATTATTTAAATCTTCTATTCATCTTTTTCCAGGTAAGCTACAAACAAGGTGGTATGGACCCTTCACTGTAGCAAAGATATATTCATCAGGAATGATGGAGCTGTATGATAAAGATGATCCATCCAAAGTTTTTCTAGTGAATAGGCACAAAGTAAAAAGGTTCTATGAAGATGATGCATTCGTGAGAAGGACAGAGATAAGTTCATAGGATGTAGAAACAACTGAAGGTGCAAAGTGAATGATCTGAAGTTGTTGAGCTGACGACGCTAACTATAACGCTCTTCGGGACGCAGCTCGAGTTTTTACTTTTCTTAGAATAGGACGTTATTTCCTTTCCTGCAAGAAAAACATTATGAACATTATGATTGTAATAAGGCTCGAGTCAGTGCATGCGTCACATGCTCTGACTCTTCTATTTTATGGGCCACCGCTCAGTTTTATGAGCATTGATGAGTAATGCTATCTGAAGTTGGGAACTCCACCTTAGTCCAATGATGTTTTACCCATCAATTGCTTTTTCCCTTTGCTTCATTTTTTTGGTTTTTCATCAAGTATCTTTTTCTAGAACCTTGTATCGGGAAAAGATACCTTGCTCCCTGCACGGTATCAGGCAAAGGACTCAGGCGGAACGCGAGACACGCCCCTATCAGGTGAAGCGTATCGGGTGTCACACCTTTGCAATAAGTTGTGTCGGACGATACGCCAAGCAGCAACCAACCGTGTCGGGCGGCATGAGTAATAGACCTTGATTTGATATATGGGAATGATTTTACTGCCCATCTCGGGAATGATTTTACTGCCCATCTCGGGAATGATTGGTCTCCTCGGCCGACACATGCCCCTATTTTACCCATTTTACCCCATACTTGGATTGCTATATATAGTAGCTGAGGTTAAACTGTGTCGGGCAACGGCATTTACTCCTCACCTACTCCCGTATCGTGTAGTAATTTCTATCTTTGCTCTAGTATCAGCCACTTAGCTTCTGTTCCCGTGTCGTGCAAAGCTATCTTCAGATAACAAAGGTATAACCCAATAGTCATATCATTTGGCTTTCCCGACACGACCCTCATGTCATGCATTTTCGTATCGGACTTATAGATTTCCTTGTATCGCCCGACACTCTTTTGTCGGCAGTTTTTCCTCTTGACCGTTTCACGCGACACATCTATAACGCGCGCTTGCCCGATACCTTATATCAGGCAATGCCCATGTCACCCAATCTTGTACCGCTTCATTTTGTTTCTTCTATCAGGTGACACATTTTCTTTCGAAGCAACCGTATCGGGCACTTCACATCGCGTGAATGTGTCGCCCGACACACCTTGAACTTTAGGCATATCGGGGATGGCCATGGCGTTCGGATTTTTTCGTGTCGCCTTGTCTTGTGTCTCCTCGTGTGTTCCTTCTGACGGGCGACACCCTTTTTCAAGACGATCGTATCGGGCTTGATATCCGTTCGCGATAACGCCCGGTATCTCACGATGAACCTACGACAATTTTGAGTCGAACATCGTATCGCTCGATATAGACGTATCAGGCAAGCATCATATCGCTCAGTTTTGAAGCCCGATATGGTAGCGTCAGATAGCTCTTGTATCGGGCCGAACTTTTCTTATTGTGCAATCAGTTTTCTTTTAGACATTGATATCGACTTTACGTTCTTACCTACCTGATGTCAGGTAAGGTGAAACATTTAAAATATTAAGAAACTTGTCTTATGATAACAGAAATGGCCCACACAAAGAAAAACTGTCATTCAAGTTGACGAACACGGTCATAGGATCGACACCGAGGCCACAATAGGAGCTACGACAGTCAGGCAGAAACGACCAAACCCCGAGACAATTGGGCCATCCACGGACTAAAATAGACCAAGGATGGAAGAAGTAACGGCCCCAACAACAGTTTCAACCGCAACGGTAGAACCTCTGGATCACACGCCAGGTAGGTTCATGCCCAGAGATAATGAGCACGTGCGTCGACACTCAGAACTGGCCACAAAAATCTACAGGTCAAGCAGATTCTACCACTAGTCGTCCTTCCTTCAACTAGGCATTTTTGATGGGCTGGAAAATGTCCTAGTTGCAGCAGGGCTGAGGAAGATCTTCTTCAGCCACTCCACCTCCTACATTGAACTCACCAGGGAGTTCATGTCATCTCTCCACCGGGTGCAGAATAAATCCGAGGAAATTGAAGAATATGGTGAAGCAGACAGAATGCAGGGGCGGCTATACAATGCTGAGCACGTCATCTCCGAGAAGCTGCTCAATGAAATCTTCTCTTCCAGTGTGGCAGAGAAGGAACTGCTTAACAACGGTGCAAGGATCACCAAAGAAGACGGGTTCAACCCGGTGGAGCTCTAGAGAAAGCTGATCGGCGAGGCATCATTTAAACCGGGAAGCAAGGTGGCGGCAGTGCACTCCTGCTTCTGGAGATTAGTAAACAAGTTCGTGGCATGCCTTCACTTCAGCAAAAACGAATCAAGCAACGCCTACACTGAAGAACTCCATCTCTTATGGCACATGATGGAGGGCAGGGTGGTCAACCTGGGACACTTCTTGCTGAATAGGTTGCACCCCATAAAATATGCCACCAAGGAATATTGTATGGGTGGCATCATCAATCTGATTACAGTCGGGTTAGGGTACCCGAGGGAACTACGCAGTCTTTCAAGGACAAGGGGAGATGAGAAGATCGACCTCAAGTTCCTCATGAGGGCCAACATCATCAAGAAGGAGGGGCGAAGCTATTTCTACAAATTCACAAGAAAAAACACCCTCCTTCCGCTTCCTAGCTGCACCAACTACGATGCAGAAAAGCTAGTCTTCACCACCATAGAGATTGAAGCAGTGGCAGTCGAAGCCGCTTACTCCATCACCACCAGTATACAAGAGAGGGCGGCTGTAAGAGGAGAACCAACTCCTCTCGACACACGGCAAGACAAATCTTCCACAACTCCTTCTGAGCCGCCCACCGCTCCAGAGCCGCTGACGACAACAATTAATAGAGTTGTCTTCACTCCTACATTACCAGCCGCAACCACGGCAACATTTGCCACGGCTGAACAAGTATCGGCGATCATGGAGGTGACCGAGACAACCGAGGCTAAGACAACCGCACTAGCCCCAAGGGAAGCTACCTCTGAAGAGGTAGCCGCAGCTCCCAAAACTTCTGTGGTGCCCTTAGTGGCGGACGAAGAAGTGCAGTCGGATGCCAGTAATGAGGCATTCACCGATATCCTCAAGATGGAGCTCGGAGCTACGCAATTCACACTGACACCGCCGTCGGTGTCTCCTATGGCAACTGCAGAGGTGGTTGACGACAACACAGAGATGGAGTAGCATCCACCTACACTGCGGCCTTCTCCACCACCACAAGCAGACGAGGAAGAGATAGCCGCAAAAGTGCTGACGCCTCGCCCCGAAGAAACAACCTCGTGAACAATCCAGATTGACACTACCCTGAGTGAGGTTGCACACTCGTCGGGTAGATCTTCGCGCGGGAGGAGTTTCAGAGGATGAGAGGGAGATCTACAGGAGCCCCTCTGTCGCTCAGAAAGATGTTGGGGCACGAACTCGATAACTTGCGGGAGGTAACAAAAAGCCACTCAGCTACTTTTACTTCACTAACCCGCAAGTTTTCTACCTTCTAGCAGAGACTGAATAGCCAGGAGCGGCAACTACTGACTCTAGTTGGCCTTCCCAGCCAACTAGAGGCACTCAATGCCACACTACAGTAGCCTCTCCAGTTCCTTGACACGATTGAGGAGAGGCTGAACAGGGGGACGACCATCCGCACCCAAGGCATCCGAGAAGGTCTTCGTCGCCCCCAAGCTCAGGCTATGCACCCTCCTCATTTGCGCCCTCTACTTCTGGTGCGTCATTTTCTTCAAGAGGGCCTTCTACAATGCCCAACAAAGAGATGACACACAAATCCGTCGATAGGTCTCCAGCAAGAGAGGAGAGCTCCTGAGGCATAGACGACTTCGCTCCCTCCGCCCCCTTTGATGAAGCTGAAGATAATGACGAATCAATCAGCATCAGGGAGGATTCTTCTGATGAATCAGAGGGAGATGGGGGGGGACATTGATGATGCCAACCAAAGACACCCCCCCTGAGGAAAAACCTCGACGGTAGATGAATTCTCTACGCCATCAGAAATAACTTCTTTTGAGATGGCAGACTTCGACAGAAGGGCCATCGGATACCTGACGATCAGGGACCAGAAGCTACTAAATAAGGTCCTGAGGTCGCAGGCTGACAAAGAGAAGTGATCTGGAGCGACAACTACTTTTTAGTACAACGAGGAACACTTAAAAGCTTATTCCGCTCCCCAGCCATCGTCGGAAAGAAGTTGTTCAGGGTCTTGGAGGGTGCAATCATCGAGAATATCAACACCAGGATAGATCGGCAAATGATATACAACGCCACCCCGACCTTGGCAAGAAGATTAATATTTGGAGTATCAGACTCCATCACGGTGGCCAACATGGTGCGGCATATTGAAGAGAACAACACAAACCTCGTGTTGGACCCATACAAACACTGCAACAAATGGTTCCTATGTGTGGAAGACCTCCGAAACCATGATGTACAGTTGTTCAGCTGTTGCAATGAGGAGGTGCCATGCTCAGGACTAATCTTCAGTCGCCCGAAGGATAAACATCTCAGGCTTCTACCGATGCGTCTTCTCTGAGCTATCAAGCAAGGAGTCCAACGTCATAGTGGTTTTTGGAACTTCTTCTCTATCAGAGGCTTCCCAATCCAAGAAGAATCAGGACGTGGGAATAGCGCACTTGTCGTCTTGCACGCCATGGAGCTGCTCAACATATTTGGAAATATAAGGCACCTCTAGGGCCGAGACTTCTTCCAACTCAGGAGCACCTACTCTCTGCTGCTAATCAAAGACAAGTGCTACTTCCAAGACACAGGGGTACCAGAAAGGTTGCTGGATAGTGACCAAGCAGACGAATCATCACAACCCAGCAGCACTCCAGAAGTAGAAGTCGAGACAGAAGCAGACGCCTACGGGGTGGGCAAGCGGTTAGAAATCCTACGAGAAGTATGCAACATTGAAGACCTTGCTTTGCCCGACACTTCAGAAGAATTGATCAACAACTTCGACTGTTTCTTGTGTTCTACACTCACACAGGAACATGTCAATGAAGTTCTTCTGAAGTTAGCCGACTCTACCCCCGCAGACGTCATCTACGAGGCAGGCAGTGTCATAGTCCCTATTGATGACTTAAGGGACATGGTAAAAGAAGGGGGATGTTTGGCGATATCCTTCGCGGCCGCCTACATCCAGATACTACAAAAGAAGTTTGAATACGTATACATAGTTCATCCAATGTTGTTCAACAACATTTGTCTTGCCAATGAGATAGGAACGAAGCAATCTTTTCTGGAAGAATTACAGAGCAGGATTCCACGCATAATTTTCCTGCCAATTTTGCACTACATCCATAGGACAATCCTTACGATGTACACTCGCCAACGAGCATGAATCTTCTACAACAGCTCGAACAACAACAAAACTCATCTGGTATAGTGTACGTCGACAATGTTGACATCCCTCGAACACTTAGTACAAAAATACTACGACGAGGTGGCAGCGATGATACAACCATTCCTGGAGACAACAACTAGCAAATGGCATGAGTTTCAGTTCTGCCACCGCAGTCCACAACAAATTCCTTTATCCAATGACTGTGGTATCTTCGTGTTGGAATGGATATCAAATCAAGAGACACCTGACCAACTCCACCACATCGACTACCACAGCAAACATGGAGAATATGTGTGGGAGATTCTATCTGGCAAAGGCACGCTCACCAGCTAACCCTCACTGAGTAAACATTACCCTACCTGATCTACTTCACAACTCTAGGACAGAGTGTGGAGTAAGTTTGGGGGGGATTCTATGTACCAGTGAGGGAGGTACTAAAAGTCTTTTGAACTTCACCCCTTTTGTTCTCTTTGTTCCTTTTATATAACATGTGTACATATACATATACATGCCTCATACAAAATTTTTCTTATTTTGTCTTTATACATATGTACAAAGACACTTCATAAGTAAAAACCTGATACGACTTCTTTCCAGTTTGTTTTCACTGTGCCCAAAGAGGTGCATGTTTTGCTATGTCTTTTTGAAAATGCAGCATCAAACAACAAAAGACTATGACTTTCCACGCCAAAAATTTCGAAAAAAATAATCTCGTGACAGTTAAGAGACATGTATGCAGAAGTAAAAAGCTGCCCAAATAGCAACAAAAAAAAATCTCTTGTTTTACCTTACCCAACAAAATCCCAAAAAGAGAGAATAGCCTTATGAGAGTGAATAAAAGCATGAGAGTTGTGCCAAATGAATATATATATATATATATATATATATATATATATATACGTGTTTTCTAAAAGTACCCATCTTTAGGCATGGTAGATCCGGGGCAGTGGTACGTAGGATGTGAAATCACTGCTCTAAATCCAACTGGCTTGGATTGTAGGGACCATTTTCCCGCTAACGGACCCATACCTGGATGGACTGATGGGGAACAAGAAAAGCCCAGAAAGCCTTAAGCCTAACCAAACACACAACTTCATGTTCCCAAAAGTTGTTTGGTGTGAAAGATAACTTTGGAATCGTGCACCCAAGTCTGGCCGAAGCTGTGGAGAAACTTTTGCTCAAATAAGGCAGGAAAAGTAAAGTTTGTTGTTCATAGTTGGGCAGTATTCTCTATAAGACATGTCAATACTCACTCAAACCCTTTGTCTGAAAACTACACCAGTTAAGAAGAAGTATCACAAACAAAGTTTTAAAAGATTGATTGAGGACAATCAAAATGCTAAGTTTGGGGGAGTTGATAACACCAAATTTTGTGATGTTTATGGCCCATATTTCATTGTCAAATCTTCCCTTTTAAACTATTTTCTTCTCCTTTTTGTCATGTTTTTGAATAAACAGGCCGCGCTACACACTTATCTCATTTTTATCATCTTTTGCAGAGTTTTCCTCATTTTTCCACTCATTTATCAGTAAAAGGCCCATCCCGGCCCATGAATGTGTTTTACCTGCATCGGCCAGTCGGCCGACACACGTCTTCCTGTCATACAGTAGCCCGATATGAATGATGCACGACACGGGTGTGTCGCGCAAGAAGATATGACGGACGATACGCTGCTTACCCGACAGGGAGTTGTACCCACCACGACTACTCTCCCGATGAAGCGTGTCGCGCGATACAAGCCACCCACCGGCAAGCACCCACCCATCACGATATCTGATGCGCTTGCTGCCCGACACCCACTATGTCAGGTGACATGCAAGTCGACATCCCTAAAGCTGTTCTAATATAGTCGATGGAGGACATGTGGTGCCCGGAGGACCGCAACTTCTTCCAACTGCTGTCTATAAATAGTAGCTACAGGACCTCAATGGGAAGGATCAGAGTCTCGTGAAAGCTACCTTTGGAAAGCACCTGGAGCTAGTGTGCCGCGTCCCAGAGGTATACTGGGCGATACTAGGTGAGCACTTCCCCGACCCGAGAGGGCGGGAATGGTTCACTTAGAATTCATCTCGGTCATCGCAGTAGCCAGATATCGACCAAGCCACCCGATACGGAGAACCTGATACTCTAAGTGGTCTCTAGCCCGACATGATGTCGAGCCCGATACGAATCACCTGTCACGGTGTGTCGCCCGAGAGGGTGGCATCCTGACACAACTGTATCGGGCATGAACGCTTTGATCGATACGTCTTCCAGTCATGGCGTGTCACCCGACAGGGGACACCACCCGACATAGGTGTATCGGGCAATGCTCCCGTCGGGTATCGGGCTAGAGGGACCTTAGGGATCTGCTGCTACTTTTCGATCTCCTAAATCAAGGAGGCGATACTTATATTCCCTCTTTCAGTCATTTACTTTCTTTACTTATACAATGTAACTAAACCCTTTTATAATGCTTATGACAAAGTAATTAGAGGAGTTTTAAATATCTATTGACTTTATGTTTGGTTCCTTTTTGATGGATGATTACTTTTCTTAGCATCTGAACACTAGCTTGTATGCTTGGATCATGTTTTGACTAGCTATCAAATCATGTTTCCCGTTGCAACTCCCTCAAGAGAGTTGTTGTGGCTCTAGTGTTTGGTTCGATCAGGGAGTACAAGAGTACCCAAGATCGGAGTTGCTTCAGTTACCTTTCCACTCTAACCCAAGTCCATCAACCTTGAGAGAGGGTGTTGGTGCTTAGTTAGAGGTACCCTCTTTGAGAGAAGGGGTACAGGATGTTTCCTGCTACCACTTGCTATGCCGAAGTTTTCCTCCTTCATTCCTTACCAAGGCGATGGTGTTATCTCCTCTGGTTCCATTGCGCAAAACCCCTAAAAACTGATAAATACCAAAAACCTTAGTTTTCCTTGTAACTACAGTTGGAGATAGTTTTCTTTTATTTTACCGATCTTCACCCGTTGTTCCCTTTGGGAATTTTATCCTCACCTTGCTTTTTCCAGAGTGTAATGTGTTGATTTTGTGTTCTTAACACTACCACCCCTGTCCCTGTGGTTCGACCCCGATTGCTACTTCGGACCCCGTCATCGTTTTGGGGGCTGAAGAGTCAGGTAATTTAAAAGTCTGACTACTTCAAATCCGCTCCTTTTGGACGCGAGATTTAGGCCGGTCACACATGTAAAAAGTCAACACTCAAGACCACACAACAATAATCTCTAAAAATCTGGCATGCAGTTTTCAAGGATCAATATTTTCAGTTCAAAAAGTGGAGATTAAGTTAAAACATGCTTTTAGGCAAGAACGTTCAAATTTGGACAAAATTGGCCAAAATAGTGATAATTTGCATTCAATCACATGTAAACCTAACTTTAGGTATATTAAAACATAAAGTAGAAAATCCTAATTAAAAACACACAAAAATTACCAAAATCTACATGAGAATGCAATGTAGGACATGGAGGAGCAAAAGGAGCAACATTTTTGAAAAAATGCATGAAATTTGAACTACATGTATGCATGAATGCTAGCAGACACACAAGGTTAGGATAGACAAGTATGAAAGTTAGTCCACCTATTTGATCATCTAGAAAACATTTAGCACAAGGTACATAGATCAAATGCTGTGAAAGAAAGGCTTACAATCCTACCACCCCAAACTTTTAAATCATGTTGTCCTCAGCATGAAATAGAAGTTTAGAATAGTAGGGTAAAGGGCATGGAGTCGCGGTAGACAACCACCATTGTGATCACCACGAGATGGAGTGATCAATGTAGCACTAGGTGAGAAGGGTAGGACCATTGTGGCTGTGCTAAGAAACACAACCATTCTATCTTGTTAGTCACATGGCCATGATGAGTGGCACAGACGTTCTAGACTCCTTCATGTAGTTTTTCAACTATTGTGTAATGTTCTCTTCAACTTTGATCTTCTCCTTGGCTAAACCCTTTGTGCATCACATTTTATACCTTGTACCTATACTAACATGATTCACAAATAGAAAATCTATGAAGTATAATGTGTGTGTGTGTGTTTCTTGGAAAAATGAAAGTGTAATCAAGAAAATGAAAGAAGTTTTTCGATAAAAAGAGTCTCAAACTAATGTGGGTTGCCTCCCACTAGCGCTAAGTTTAGAGCCTTCATCTAGGGTTGTTGTTCCTTCATCAATCAACCATTGTCCAAAAGAAAAATGTTTTCATCCTCATGATACACAAAACTCTCAAATGCCTTCATTGTTTGATCTTCCTCCCAAGGGTATGTGAGTTTCTAAAGTGTCTTTCTTCATTTGTCTCTCCTTCGGGGTCATCATCATAGGTCTCAAAGTAATAATCCTCATCAACAAAACTTTTTAGCTCATTTTAGATGACCTCCTTAGGCATCTTCCCTCTCATCTTCTTATTGAAGGTGAAAACACCCTTATGGAACCTTACATAAGTTGGGTTTTGCTTGATGATGACAAGTAATGAGGTGTTTGCCTTAGTAAATCTTAAGACCTTCAAAATTTTCATGCCATAGTTTTACCTTCCCTTGAGGAATGGGTCTTCATAGCCATCAAAGAGATGGGTTTCCATCATGTTGGATACTTGCAAACATAAAAATATCACATTGGGATGTCTTGGATTAGTAATGGGGGAACATGGTTGTGTCATCTCAAAGGAAGGTGGGACACAAGATATTACCTTCTTAAAATCTGGTAGGACTACAAAATTTTTAGTGGACTTAGCACTCTCACAAGGAATTTGTGGCAGGGGTTCTCCATCATGATCTTTGTCTAATTGCTTCCCACCCTTGATGAGCTCCTCAACAACCTTGTCACACCTCAACAGTGAAACCTTCTTCACTTACTCATAGGGAGGAGGGGGAGCATGTGATGGTTATGGTGGTGGTGGTGGTTTTTTGTGTAGTGGATTAGGATTTTGATGGATGTAGTTTGGTTGTTGTGGAGGTGGTTGGCAAGTTAGTGTTTCTTGTATTTGATATTGTGGTGGTTTTTTTGAGGTGTGTTGGAATTTGAATGGTGGTTGTGGTGGTGGAAGATCATAGGGGTTACGTGGACCTTGGTATTGTTGGAGAGTGGGTTCTTGGCCATGTGGTGGGACATAAGCATCTTGAGGAGCACCCATGGTTCCACTAGCATTGTTGGAGATGGACATGGGTTGGGGAAGGGGTCTTCCCTCCTCACAAAGGGCAAGTTAAAGGGAAATATCATCCAGCATTTGCTCAAATCAATCAATGGTTTCTCCATGAAATGACACATCTCTCTTCACTTCATCAAGGCTTCTTAACCTTGCAAGAACTTCTTCTTCAAACATGGATCTATCTCCTTGTTGTTGGTCTCCTTGTTACTCCCATGAAAGTTTGGGATGATTTCTCCATTTTTAAGTGTAAGAACTTGACATGGAGCCTTGGTTGTTCCGGATGACACATGATTGTAGAACTTGCACATCTTAACAAAGAGCCTCCTTGGAGTTGAAGGATTGATTAGAAGAACCTCCTACACGAATCTTCATGAGACATACCATGTCTTCCAACATCTTCATCATGTTGGGCAGTTGAGGGATTGAAGAGGTTCGTGCATCTCGGCCAACCATCTTGACTTTAAAGGGTTGCTTGTCACATGCACAAGGCACAACCAAACAAAAGAGGACAAGTTAGAAAACCAGGATGCAAAAGTAACACAAAGAATAAAGAATAGCAATGGCGAGGGTAGTAGGAAAAGATAAGCTACGCTAACTATCTAGGATGAGTGCCTCTATCCCCAACAACGGTGCCAGAAATATTAGTGTGATATTCCACCCACGTGTGGTCTTTCGAATTTATAAGTCCATAAACAAGGTTCACTCACAACACTAAAATATTCCCCCGCAAGCGCATGAGGTCATGTTATAGTATAGATGAGAGGCAAGCAATGGGGGTCGATCCACATGGATAGAGGGGGCACTAGATCTAGGTTTGTATTGGCTACATTCCTAAAGCAAGTATTAGGGCTGAAGGGTTTTAAAAGTGGGTTTGGTTTGATTACACTAAGCAAGCAGGCAAGCAAAGGCAATATGAAAGCTAGATTACCAAAAACTAGATTATCCCAAGTATGTTAGGTCTAAGAGACTAAATTAAGCAATCAACTAAATAGGGGAAAGATGATCTACACTACTCCAACAAGGAAATTAGCACGTAAGAACCAAGCTAAACACTAAAGCAAGCAAGAATCTAGGTTAACCTTAATTAACAAGACTAAGTAATTAGCTAGAGTGAACAAAGGCAATTAATTTGAACTAGAATTAACAAGCCAAGATGACTATTTGGGTTTTAAACACTGGATTAGGTAGGTGGGCCATTTGGGAATGTGATTTGATATTAGTTGGGGGAAGGTCAACATAGCATGCAATTATCACAAATCAATCTAGATTACCAAACCAAACAAAAAGACAAGTGTTATTAGAATATACCCTATGCTACTAGTTGGAGAACTAGCACTTCTACAGAACATGCCTTTAGTGTCGGTTGTTTAACCCACTTTAGTGATGGTTCTCAAGAGACGCCTATGTGGGCGCCTCTAAAGGTCAAACTCTTCGGCGTCGGTTTTATAACCAATGCCAAAAGGCTTCACGCCACCGAAAACGCGCCAGCAGGGCACCTATAGGCGTCGGTTAGGTATAGTACGTCGATGCCAAAAGGGTTTGCGCCACAAAAAGGGCGCCGTCTACGACATTTTCTGCGTCAGTTTTCCAATAATAACTGATGTCATTTCCCACCACAGTCGTGCTTCCCTGCACGGTCAGGTTGTTTGTCATATTAGGCGGCAGTTTTATCTAATAGCCGACGATGTTAGCCTTTGATGATGTTTTTCTATAAATAACCGATGCCTATGTTTTAATTTTTTTTTCTTATCAATTTGTAGGCCTGCTGTGGCTGGTCAATAGGATAAGAACCTACAGTTTAGTTTTCTGAACTGTAGGTTTACGACATCCATTGATATCAGCCAACAAACAGACCACAAACCTACAAAATCAACAAATATACTTTTCACACAAGTATATACATTGATACATTCAGACATCAATTCAATTCTCACATTCACACATGTAGAAACATTCAAATACATGCATAAACATTCAGACATGTACAAACATTCAAAAATATTCATTTACAAAATATCATTCAACATCCCAATTATATTTTACAGTCCCCACTGCTTGAATGGCTCTTGCCCATTCTTCTCTTACTTCATTTAATACTTCCATCGTGTATGGAGCATGTACATCTTTTAAGTGTTTACCTATAGTGTGGTCAGTTTTAAACACCTGCAAAGAGAATGATGTATATATATAAGTACTAATATAAAAATAAGATTGATATATTTCATACTAACTAATGAAACTATATATAATACCTCATGTATGGTATCGATGTCCAATGCGACATACAATACATAAAGTGCCGCACATACAAGTGCTTCAGATTCATATAACAACATGACAGACTAAAACATATATAGTGCATAACAACAGCAATGCCAAATTTTCATACAACACTATCTTAGTACATATATAGTGGGACTAAGGTGACGAGTTAACAGGAGGACAAACATATTTCACCACGAGTTAACATTGAAGAAGGTCTACTAACCTACACTGAGCTAAATAAGATTATCAGTACTAGCCTAAGGCACAAGTATCGTTCGTCGGGACAATGACGGTCGTGGAAGCTTAGTGGCCACTATCCAGTTGAACATGTAGCGGCCACTAAGCTGGTGGCCACTAAGCTTCCACGACCGTCATTGTCCCGACGAACGGTACTTGTGCCTTAGGCTAGTACTGATAAACTTGTTTAGCTCAGTGTAGGTTAGTAGACCTTCTTCAATGTTAACTTGTGGTGAAATTTGTTTGTCCCCCTGTTAACTCATCACCTTAGTCCCACTATATATGTACTAAGCTAGTGTTGTATGTAAATTTGATGTTGTTGTTGTTATGCACTATATATGTGTTAGTCTGTCATGTTGTTATATGAATCTGAAACACTTGTGTGAGCTGCACTTTATGTATTTTATCTGTATGCTGCTTCTCTTCATTGATGCTTCTTTTGTTGTTTCAAGGCTTGTTGCCTATATACCTATATAAACTTAGTGTGGGATGCTTGCTCGTTGAGCATCATTGATAGCCTAGTTAGTTAGCACATTGATTTGGTTAGTAACACTAAAGGTTAATCTTGAATAGGTGAATACATAAAAACGTATATTAATTAAATTGGGAGTGGCGCTTAATACCTTGAATTCATCTATTTTTCTTTGGGTAACAAACTCCTCCCAGTCATTGGGGTCCAAGTAGTTCCATTGTTGTGTGGCTTCCTTCTTCCTATATTTATTTTTCAAAGAGAATACAAACAAAAATTATTAGTGTAGAGTTAGTGAAATACTGATCAATGTCAAGAATTGGAATCAATCAAGAACCTATTCTCAGCATCGCGTATGAAATCTCGGGTGAGATTGGTCCTATAGTTCCTTAGGACCCTCCCACAATGTTTAGCATTTGTATTAAGTAGAAGATAATGAAACATCAAATCAGAAAATGATATTGATATTAAAAAAACAAACATTTATCTTCAATAAAAAAATATAAACATGCATGCCTCTAAAATTGTGATCTTTTATCAATTAACAATCCTTCATTGCGATCTCCACGCACATATACGTCATCATTCGCTTCAATATTTTGTGGAGTTGGCATCCCAACTGAGAATGGACTGAAGTCATCATACTTATCATAGTACTCTTCTTCATCTATAGGATCTTCAATGAACTGTCTTTTACCATAAAGAACAACCGACCATTTATCAGTTGCAGGATCATCGATATAGAATATTTGATTCTCCTGTGATGCCAATATGAATGGTTCACCCTTCTCACCAATCTTTTCAAAGTTCACTAAAGTGAAACCCAATTCATCCATTATAACTCCTTTGGTGTTATCAACCCAATTACATTTAAAGAGCAGAATTCTGAAATCTATGTAGTCAAACTCCCATATGTCTTCAATGACACTATAATATGACATTTTAGCTTCACGTGGAATCTTATCCTTTGCACTTGCAAAATACATAGTCAATGCTTGAAGAGTGACCCCACTATTTTGTACGACACTCTTATCATCTTGGCGCTTTGTGTAATATGTGAACCCATTAATGTCAAACCCTTCATAAGGCATAACATTCAGTTTTGGTTTAAAGGCGAGGCTTTTGATAGTTTCTGTAATATCATTTGGTGTTTGAGATAGTTGATGTAAGACTTTATCTTCAAACCACTTAGTAAAAGTCTTGTTATACTCTCTAGCAAGCCACATTGAACTTGCTCGAGGATGTTGTCTCTTGATGAAATTGGTATGTTCCTCGATATAAACACTCACTTCATCCATGTTGTGTAAAATATACAAGTGACCTCATTCCAACTGCTCATGGCTGATTACTTTCACCGGTGATCCAAAAGTTCCTTTGCCCTCCTCAATAAATTGTCATTAATAGGAGTGTTATTACCACTCAGAAAGTCATTGAAAAAATCCATAACCTCTCTCGCCACATAACCTTCAATAATACTCCCTTCAGGCTGATACCAATTTCGAACATCACCTTTAAAAATGCTCATGCATCGTTCTAAGGGAGACATCCAACGCAAGAAAACTGGTCCCAACATTTTCACTTCCCTAGTCAAGTGGACAACAAGATGTACCATGATATCAAAGAACGAAGGAGGGAAATACATCTCAGGCAGACATAGGATAACAACTACTTCTCTTTGCAAATTATCAAGAGTATCAGGGTCAATAACTTTGTTGCATAGACTGTTGAAAAAGAAACAAAGTCTGGTGATTGCAAACCTTACATGCTTCGGCAATATGTTTTGCATTAGAGTGTGATAATCATGAGATTTAAGACCTATCAACTTCAGATCATTCATTGATACCAATCTACGGATGTTGGATGAGTAACCCTGTGGCACCTTAACATTTACCAAGCATTCACAAAAAGCTTTCTTCTCCTTTCTATAAAACATGTAACAAGCGGGAGGTAAGTATGTTCTTTTATTACACATTTCACGTAATTCTGTTAATTCTGACCTTATTCCCATTTCACGTAGGTCCAGTCTGTATTTTATCCCATCTTTAGTCTTACCTGGTATATTTAACAGAGTACCAATGATGTTATCACAAACATTTTTCTCAACGTGCATTACATCGATACAGTGCCTGACTATCAAAGAACTGCAATAAGGAAGATCCAAAAATATTGACTTCTTCTTGAATGAAGAATTGTCACTCCGTGTGGCCATACTACATTGTGATTTCCTACCAAATTCATTGACAATGTCTTTTAGTCTTTCATAAACAACATCCCCTGGTATAGGTTTAGGTGCACTCCGTTCATCATTCCATCAATTGAATGCTTTATGCTTCCTACGATACTGATGGAATTTTGAAAGAAACCTTTGATGACCAAGATATACAGTCTTGCCGCCATGTTTTAGTCTTATGGAATCAGTGTTTTCTTCACATATAGGACACGCTTTAGCTCCTTTGACACTATATCCAGACAAATTCCTGTATGCTAGAAAGTCATTAATAGTGCAAAACAACATAGCATGCAAATGAAATGTCTCTCTTCCTGAAGCATCATAGGTCATCACACCTTCAGCCCAAAGTTTCTTTAAGTCATCAATTAGAGGTTCAAGATAAACATCGATATCATTTCCAGGTTGTTTATGTCCCGATATCAACAACGACATCATAACGTACTTATTTTTCATACACAGCCAGGAAGGAAGATTGTATATAACAAGCATGACTAGCCAAGTGCTATGTTGGCTTCTCAATGTCCTGTACGGATTCATACCATGTGCACAAATCCCAAGTCTAAGATTCCTATCTTCTTCACCACATTTGGGGTACAATAGATCAATCTTCTTCCCCTGTGGGTAATCAGACCCATGTCATAGGATCCCATCATTATTTTTCTTAACATCTGCATGCCACCTCAAATTCTGTGCATCTTTCGGATTTGCAAACAAGCGTTGAAACTGTGATATTATAGGTAGATACCACATCACCTTGGCAGGAGAACCAGTTTTGGACTCCCCCGAAGTCGTCAATTTATACCGTGACGCACCACATTTTGGACAATCTTTCAAATCCACATAGTCATTTTGAAATAATACATTATCATTCGGGCATGCATGTATCTTCTTGGCCTCCATTCCCATTGGGCACAACAATTTCTTTACACGGTATGTTGAGATTGGTAGCTCGTTTCCTTCAGGAAGCATTTCTTTCAACAAAGTCAACAATGAATGAAGCTTTTGTCGCTCCATCTATTGTTAGCTTTCAACTTATACAATCTCAACACAGTGCTAAGCTTCATAAACTTAGCACAGCCTGTGTATAACGGTATCTCAGCATCATGCACAATGTTTCTAAAGATAGAAGGTGGATCGGTGTGCTCTACCCTACAAGTATCCAACATCGCATCAATGATGTCTACTGGAACTGGTTCGTTCACATCTACGTCATCGGAGGAAATTTCTTCTTCCATCCAAGCACTGCTATCGACATCCACTGGTTTCGAGTTTGAAATCTCTCCATGCCACTACCATTATGTATAGCTTTGTACAATCTCATTGCACATGACATGACTTTTGATTTTGTCACCAGTGCTGACTTTCAAGTTGTTACCGCAACGCCTACATGGACAGTAGAACCTATCTCCATGTTCTTTCCTATGTTCCTCGGCAAATCTAATAAACTGATTAAGACCAGATATAAACTCTGGGGTGTAGTGATTGTGAATGAACATCCATGATCTATCCATTCTATGATCAAAGAGAAAAGAAGTATATATTAGGACAAGATTAGGGTCTACAGTTAACAAATACATGTGATGTCATTCTTATATATAATAAATGTGTACCACCTATCCCATCCTTGAACACCTAATCTCACTAGTAAGTGTATAATGTGTATTGGGTTTACAAGAACATTTCGGCAGCATTTCCCTGTTGTTCTGTAAGTACATATGTACTTAGAGAACAAACGAGGAAATGCTACCGAAATTTTCTCAAAAACCCAATACACATTATACACTTACATCCTAAGTGAGATTAGGTGTTCAAGAAGAGTCCCAAACCGGGGACTATCCAAGATTTACTCCTAATGAGTAAATCTTGGACGGGTTTCTAGGCCAACAAACACAATAATAGATATGTACATGTTAGGGTTTCATCACAATTAATGTTAGGGTTTCATCACAATTGATGTTAGGGTTTCATCAATGTTAGGTTTAATCCAATCAAATCTAGTTTAAATCTAAAGTACATATGTACTAACATCAAAATTTACTGAATTAGGTCAAAGATTAGGATTAGAAGCACAAATATAAGCAAGCAAAAGATTTGTTCGTATCCTAGGATTTACATAAAGCATTACATAAAGATTTGTTCATATCCTTACCAACAGCAAGCACGGTCGTGGCTGTGTTGGCCTACCACGGCCGTGCTGTCTAGCACGACCATGGTAGTCCAACACAGCCATGGTCGTGCTTGTTGTTGGTAAGGAGCTAGGGAGAAGGAAGTAAAGCGGCAAGGGCTACCTGGACCTAGCGTGGAGAAGACTGGCGGTGAGTGGCGGTAGTAGTGGAGGCGACCAGACAAAGAGAAGAGGAGAGCGGTGCTCACAGTGGCACCAGGAGACGAGCAAAGCAACAGAGAAGAATAGAGCAGCAGTGGCGGCGAGCGGCGGCAGCAGCAGAAAGAGGACGTAGAGGCGGCGACGAGAAGAGGCGCACTAGCAGCAGCGACGGCGAGCAGCAATGGGGGTCGTCGGCAATTTTAGGCGAGAGCAGCGAGTATAGGAAAATTATCACAAAGAAACAGGAAGAAAGGGGGGAGAGCGGGTGATCGGGTCTATTAAGTTGGTCAACAACGTCAGTTATCTACAAAACCGACACCTATTACTCATCTGTGTCGGTTGTTAGTAAAAAACTGACATCCAATTAGACAATCTTTGCCCTAAATTATTTGGCGGGAACCATTATCAGCGTCAGTTATCAAAGAATTAACCGACAGTGAAAGCAGAACTTTCCACGCAAATATCCTTCTTAAATAGGCGTCGGTGAATAGTTAAAAAACTGACGCGGTATGTGACGCAAATTTTTTTCGCTCAAAATTTGGATTTCACGGGGGATTTTAGGCGTCGATTTGTTATACCCAACCGACGCTGAATACAAAGAAGTACCTGTGTCTAGATGGTCTTCGAATATAGATGTCAGTTTCCCTAAATAACTAACGTTGAATATTATAGGCGTCGTTTTACCTTAATAGCCGACACCTAGAAAAGTGACATTGAATGTTGTTTCTATAGTAGTGTAGGGTCAGGTGTAATTCTACTAAGACATGGCAAGTCTAGGTTTCTAGGGTAAGTGGTATTGGGGCAATTGAGAGCCAAGGGTAGGAATGGGAGTAGAGATGAGGGTGTTTCACCTCAAGTTACTTGCCATCTAGCCTTTAGGAAGCTCGAGGCGATTGCACCAATCACACTTACACTAGCTACTTAGATCTCACACTCACTTGTAAGAGAAGGGAAATGTATGTAGGAACAAAGGGGGAAAGCTAGGGATCCAGTAATTGAACCTAGCATCCATTCCTAAGATTTCCACATACATTCCAATTTCTCCTAGAAGCTAAGTGTCATCAAGCATCTCCAAGCAAGCAATCTATGGTAAAAGCACAAACCACATGCAATAAAATGGGAAATGAGATCGAAGAAAGATGTAATTATCAAAGAATGAAATCATGTTCATTACAAGTTATTTTCCCCCAACATGGTATCAAAGTCACAATTAAACCCCAAACAGCCCACCACTAGGGGCTTATCTACACATGCTTAAAGAAAAGATAAAAGAAATGAGAAGTAGGGGATAGGACTCCATGGGGCTCGAAGTAGATGTTTCTCCTTCACATCCTAGTTGTTGTAGGGTGACCTCCCTCCTCCAAGGTGGATGATGGGCATGGAAATGAAGGGGATTATGGTAGAAAACCTAGAAAACTAGGTTTCTATGGTGGAAATGAGGTGGAAATGATAGATGGAGAGCATCAATGCAAGGGGAGTGCAATGAATGCTCAAGAGCAGGTGGAGAGGAGTAATGGCAGCTATCTTAGAGGCTAACCTTGTACCCCAGCCGCCACCCATGTATATATAGGTGGTGGGGGGCACTAGGTAAAGTTGGGGTAGAATAGGGAATGCAATGTATATCTAATTCTAGGGTTGTATGTTGCAAGGCCGTGTTGGGCAACACGACCATGGTTGGTAGGGGTCAGCACGTCCGTGGTGGAATGGAATGAGCGAGGTGGAAATTGGCAAAAGTTACAATAGAATTTTAAGCTCTTGGAAGGATGGTAGCATGGTTGTAGTAGGCAACACGACCATGGTGGGAGCTAGGTAGCACAGCTGTGCTGGGTAACATAGCCGCGGTGGGTAATATGTCGCACGACCGTGCTGGGTAGGTAGCAGCATGACCATGGTGGGCATGATGAAGCACAGTTGTGGTGGGATGGTGGCAACAAGACTATGTTGGATAGCATGGCCGTGGTGGAGGGGTGGCAGCACAGCCGTGGTGGAGGATTTTCTATGGATGCTTCAAAATTGAGATTTTTCTTGTGATTTCTTCATTTGTAGCACGGTCTTCCATGTCACCACGACCGTGTTGGGAGCTTTGCTTTCACTTTGAGCTTCGAACTTCATGATGCATGGACTTCTTTGCTTAAGTTTGACTCTTGTCTACTAGGGGTAGGTTGAGGGAGCTTTGGGGCCTTCTTTGGGCCTCTTCATGGGCAGAGGAATCTCAGAACACCTTCCTTCTCTCTTATCCATCCAAGGCATGGTCCAAGTACCTGAAAATCATGCAAAGATGTCCATAAGTGCATCTGATAGAAATATGCATATTGAGAGATTTAAATTGCAATATAACTTGTTTAGATGTGTGATAACCTCCAATTTTGCAATATAACTTGTTTAGATGTGTGATAACCTCCAATCTTAGTAATTTTCTTCAGTTTTCCACACTCTTTCTCAGATAAATTAGACAGAATCCCTAACTATCCTCTCTTATTGCAAATACAATGTTATATTAACTTTTCTCCTTTTTCATTACAGAAAAAGACACAAAAAAATCACAAAAGACTCAACCGGTCCCAAGACCGCATGAAGCCAACCGATCCCAAGACCGCGTGGACTCACACGGTCCCAAGACCGCATGAAGCCAATTGGTCCCAAGACCGCATGGAGTCAGATGGTCCCAAGACCGCATGAATCCAACCGGTCCCAAGACTTCATGGACTCACACGGTCCCAAGACCGCATGAAGCCAACCGGTCCCAAGACCGCATGGACTCACACGATCTCAAGACCGCATGAAGCCAACTGGTCCCAAGAATGCATGGACTCACACGATCCCAAGATCGCATGAAGCCAACAGGCCGCAAGACCGCATGGAGTCAAACGATCTCAAGACCGCATGAGTCCAAACGGTCTCGGGGTCCAAACGGTCTCGGGATCCAAATGGTCTCAGAGTCCAAACGGTCTCAAAGTCCAAACGGTCTCGGAGTCCAAACAGTCTTAGAGCCCAAACGGTCTCAGAGTCCAACTGGTTTCGGGGTCCAAACAGTTTCAGGGTCCAAACGGTCTTCAAGACCGTTTGGACCCAAAACTGACCAAACCATTTGGACTTCACTTAAGGCCTATAAATAAGACCCAAAGGGTCCTCCCAAAGACATCAAGTTTCAGATGCCCAGAGGCTGCCTCTACTACTCCAGAGCTACTCCAACCTCCATCCTCAGCCCAAAGGCTGTCGGTTTGAGATCTACGCTCCATCCTGAAGTTGCTTTCTCTCTCTTCACCAAAGAAGGTGGGAAGAGGAGACCTCATCATCGAGCAACATGTGAAGTTTGAAGATCGTCACTCTCTCTCTCTTTCCAAGGGGATGACTTCCCTCTCTCCTTTGTGGGGATGACGTTCTCTCTCTCTCTTCTCGCCTCCTTCTTTGTCCTAGTTATGTGCGAGTAGTCTCTTTCACTAGGGTGCGAGGAGTAGCCCCGCTACCCATGTTTTCATTTCATGTAATGTAATCCATAGTTTGCAATATAGAGATGTTTTCTTTCCAGTTCAACATCAATCGTTTAATGAATGCTTGTTGCTTGATCACCAACTTGTGTTATCTTTTATCTTTTAGTATGAATTGTCTATGTTTGTACTACTAGATTTGAATCTCGATTGAATGTTGGTTCTTGATGCATGTATCCACCATGCATCTGTTTTGGTATCTAGGAGTGTTTCCAAGAAGTGGAGTAAACTCACTTCCCTCATTGTACTTTCATACTATGAAATGGAATCAATTGACGTATGAAAGTACAACCTTGGTAAGTCGAGGAACACACTTTGCGAAGGGAATGATGTAAAGTAGGTGACCATTCGTTCGGGGATGGCGCGCTTTGCAACATTCCCACACTTCTCGTAGTTAGTTCTCCGAAAGGAAACTAAATCTACAAAGATACTAACTATTTAGACTCTTATTGTAGGTTATGTTTTATATTGCATGTTTTGATCCATGTGTAGTGGCGGTGAAAGTTGATCACATCCTAGTGGCTCCTTATCATTGTTTAACATCCTTAAATTTACTTACTTGCTTTACTCCACTTGCTCTTAGTTTAAAAACAACCAAACCAACCTTTTTGATTTAAATATCAACCATTAAGAGATTAAGTGAAATTCTAACGTTTTCCATCTTGTTTCTCCGAACAAGACCGTTGTCCCGTGGATTCGACCCTTAACTATACTACGATAAGAGTTCCACGTATCTTAGCATACGTGGGTGGAGTTCTCGATCTAGTATAAGCAAGGCTAAACTTAAAGACTTACCACCTTTAGGATTTTTAGTGGTGCACACAACTCCACGTAAGTGGAAGCTCCATCAATGTGATTAAGATGCAAAAAGACACAAGATGGAGCCCTAAAATAGGGATGCATCTGTGATCTATAGGATAATCTCTCTAAATTTTTGGCTTGTGTAATGATCTTTCCAACTTAATGATCATTATATCTATGATTTGACCTTGATTCTCAATTGCTCGATTATGAGATAATGTAGATGTAAATGTAAATGTTGATACCTTATTGTAATACTAGTATGATTATGATATTGAGTATGGGTCCCAAACTCAATTCAAGGATAATATTAATTTTGGGTACAAAATCCCTTTTTGAGGAGGATGAGATAATATGAATTTCTTCTCCCATTCAATTAATGTACATATTGACTTTTTAGTTTCTTGATTGTATTTAATAACCTCTATCACCCTAAATTGGATGGCTTTGAGTCACATTATTCCCAATGCATGCACTGTAGTTGATTAAATGTTGTAATATATTTTATGAACAAAAAATGAATACATAATTAGACTTTGAAATTAATATCCAAAATTGTATTCCCTGAACATTATCTTTCTGGATCCAAACTTTTAATATCAAAATTATAATAAAAATTTGTACCAATGCTAAAAGTTTCATGAAAATCGAAGATAAGGTTTAGAAGATGTGTTTTTGCAAGATCGCTCAAGAAACGTGATTCAAAACATTACTTTTGATATTTAAATGGGCCACATCATCACTCTAACCCAACTTCTCTCAACCAATCATAATTGTTAAGTATATAACTCTTTCTATACTCTTATTTAACGGGATTAGTTCCACATTGTGTAAATGGGTACCGACAACCACCCATAGCCCTATATAAAGGGTAGATCTCTTGTCTATAAGACACATAATATATTCTTCCCCTTCTATCTGGTATCATGGTATTAGAGCACCTCAATCATTTCTTATAAAGAAATAGCCAAGTTCTCTGGATGGTGATGTTATCTTCTCTATCGTTTGCATCAACCACTTTTTTTTCCTTGATGGAAGTCAAGTTTCCACCAAAGTCATATCCATGGGAGCATATCTATGGTGGATATCATCTCCTCCTAGATCCATATATTTTCTGACCACTTTTCCACAAAAGTCTAATCCTTAGAAACATATATCCATCAAAATTTTCTCCACCTGGATCCACATTTTCTCCAACCACTTCTCCACCAAAATCATCTCCATGGAAATTATCTTTGTCAATGCCATGTCTATGGAAATTATATCCACTCTAGTAGCTTCATCCTTGTGCAATATCCACACATAACTATGTGTATCGACTCATGCAATGTTGTAGCTAACGTGTTAAGTATCCCTCCTGGGGTGTAACTATGAGATCTCCATATATAGAGTCATCTCCAAGTGCAGAAGAAACACAACAACACACCATGTCAAAAACTAACACAGTGTGTTGCAACCTGTCTGTACTATATCATGGGAGATGAAAAAACTCCATAGCCTGTGTCCACATCTCTTCTTGTCTAGAACTTCAACATTGTTTTGAGAAAACTAAACGGATGCAACTTCATTCAGTGGAGTCACAATAACACTATCTAGTTCAAATTTCAAGGGAAAGGGAATCATCTAACTACTATAGAAGTGAGATATCTCTTCGGTTGAATTTTCAAGAAAAGACAATGGTATTCTATATAGTTTTAGTTCCTCAAAGACAATTTCCGTGGTTTGACTAGCTGAGAAAACACAGGTTGTGTTTTATTTTTGTTGTTAGTTGCTTCTCAAATCGACTGACAAGATTAATCGCCTGAGAAACTAGAGTTGTATGCAAAATTTTGCGAGGCATTTCATTTGCCTCCAAAAACCTACATTGTTGAATATGTTAGAAAAATCTGACGGGATAAAGAGGTGTACATGCAATGTGACCCACAAAAACTAATTGGTGATTCTCATTGGTTGCATATATAGAGACTGATTATGAAGGGGTACGTGCCAAGTGTCCCGTGAAAAATTTTCCACCCCCAATTTGTGTTTCTCATCGGTTGTCTTCACCCTAACTGACAACATAAGTGTCGCTAGGTTGTATCTGAGATGTGGAGTTAGGAATTTGTATACTGATCACAAAGAAATATAAAGTTGTCTTTTTCCCAGTGTGTACTAACTCCTACCAATGACAATGTTTGTACAACATCAACTTTTATAAAAATCGACGCCTAATGTGTTGGTGTGTATGCCCTAAGAGCCAATCATGGGATGATTGGTGAGATACATTAAGATTGATTTGATAAACAACAAAGGCAAGCTTCCAATTCTTTCTGCTTCAGTCATATGAGATAGTGATAGAACAGATTGAATGTCTAGAGAATGACAGTACTCAATGATGTATGCTTTCAGGTTGAGGACCTGAACGATGAGATCATACAGATGCTAAGAGTTTGTATATTCTTGTTATGTCCCTAGTCGGATGTCGTTGTGGAAGGTAGATAGACAACAATGACACACAAGATTAGATTGTGGTGTTGGTTGATGACCGAATCTCATTAGTCATGATATAGAGATATCAAACCAAACACATAAGTACTTGTTAGAGAACAAGTGTACCAGACAGACCCACCGTGAGTTTGACACATGGAACCATGACATGGTAGTCACAGTCAGTACTCACAGTGATGGTGGTGAGTGTGATTCTTTGACCTGAAATCACTACACTCAACACATGTCGTTGGGCACACTTTGACATTATCAAATGCAGTCCTGAAACATATGTTGTTATAAAGGTGATGATTGGGTGGCTTTGACACATGGGGATTTTGAGGGGTGAGTGATAAATATGGGATTTGTCCCTCCTGAGGGAGTTTGATATCCGAGGCCACTTGATGAGTAGGATTGAGATAGGCGTGCGCACGCATATGAGAATCAATATGTGATATTGATGTCATACATATCTCGTTCAATCTACTCTGATATCAAGAAAGTGAATGAACGTTGACAGGATGACTGTTCCATGCCTCGAGTTCATTTGGGATATCAGTGACAAAGGAATTATACATTCACTGTAACACCATTCACGGATTGTAGGATTGAAAGTTGTTCTCCAACTTTCTACTTTCACTTGGGTAGCACTGATGTGTGACTAGGCACCGCTCTTTGCTTGTGAAGTCATAAGTGTTATGGACTTTCACTGCCAACGTGAAATGGACCTGCAGGGTCACACACATAGGATTTAACCTGGAAGAGGAGTTTTGTCCACAAACAATGTTTGGATTGATTACTAAAGGAGTTTAGTAGTTCAATTAAACACTCAATCAATTCATAGCTCGGTATCATAATGTTCAAGGTGTTGGACACATTGATTGGAGTATCAGATTGATTGAAATCGCGATTGACTGATTCTGCACAATCTGCACTCCCAACCGATCGGCTCAGCTGTCATGAACCGATCGGCTCAGCTTGGTGAACCGATCGGCTCATGTGATGAGTCGATCGGCTCATGAATAGGGTGAACGATTGCTTCAAGTGTTGAAACGGTTGATTCAACTGTTGCAACCGAGAAAGTTAGGAAAGTCAGATTGGTGAGAATTTTCCTTGCGTTTCACTTGCCCAATTTGATTGGAACAAGGATTGATATTTGATACCAATTAGAAAAAAAAGTTGGAAAGTCAATCAGGAACTGGTCAGGACCACGAACCGACCAGTTCACAAAGTGAACCAACCGGCTCATGGGTCCCAACCTATCGGTTGAGTGTCAACCGACCGGCTCAGATCCCCAACCGACCTTTTCAGAAATGAAACGATCGATTCAGGTTGCGAGTTGGTTGTTTTTGTGGAAAAATCTCGAACCCTTCTACTCCTGCTTTAGTCCCGCATTGCCCGAGATGGAGAACCCTGTCCCATGACCCTCCTATATATATAGGGGTATTGGGGGCTTCTCAAAGTATAACTCAGTGCAACCAGTTGCTCTGCAAAGTTGTCGTTCTCTCTGGTTTTGGTAACTGTGAGAGAGCCCGAGCAAGTGCTTCCCGCAAAAGGGAGGTGCAGCAAGGGAAGGACAACTACAGTTGCAACTGGAGGCAGGAGAGTGTGTTGGTGACTAGTACGTGAATAGGAGGGTGCGACTCCTTCCACTTCCTTGTAGGACAAGGAGTGTGGAGTTCCAGGTGGTCCGTGTGGACTACTTCAGAGGCGGGAGGTTTCTGCCGCTCAGGAGGACAACTGTCATCCGACAATCCGATAGGAGGAGGAGTCGTCAGTCCCTGTGTGACCAGGAGCTACACAGACACCGTCTAAGACCGACTTTGAAGACTGCGCATTGTTTGAGGTATTGTCGCCGAGCAAGCCTCGGGACAAGGTATGATTCCAGAAACCATCCTTTCCTATTATATAGATGTTGACACATTTCCTCGTGGTGGGTTTGGGGGAGAAATTTTTTTTTCTGCTGCCTTCTCTGCCTCCCATGAAACCCAACAGTGGTATCAGAGCCACGTCAATTGTTCTATATTTTAGGAATATCGATATGATCAATTTTGGTTTGTCGCCTTTATTTATTGCATACGATGCGAATAATATTGGCTTTATGCATGTCCAATCCTAAATCCACAAATCCCAATTACATATAAGATATGTATTATTAATGCACTCGATACGCATCGCCCTTAAACGAGTTTTGTGGTGGATGTATAGCATGATTATGGCCTATAAACCCCTATATATGTGTGTGGTTGTATGTGGTTGCTTGCATCTCGGTCTGCGTACCGATCTTCCCTCTCCTATTCCTGATGTAACTCGAAATAATTCGAGATTCTTTCCTACCTTTGCTCCCCCCGAATGTAACTCGGGGTTTCCCTTTTAAACAATGTAATATTAGGATAGATTTTATTTCTTGTTATGTCAAAGAACGACGGACATCAAGACGACAGCTAAGACGATTGGTTCAAGGCGTGAACCGATCGGTTGACGTTCCAGACGATTGGTTCAAGGAGTGAACCGATTGGTTGATTACCGGTTCGAGGAGCGAGACGAGCGGGTGGCGGCCATGATGAGATGCATGACGACCAGGCGAACCGATCGGTTGGAGGAGCCAACCGATTGGCTGGTGGCACCCATACGACTGGCTAGAGAGAGAAGATCATTCATATGATGAGTTGATCAACTCGGAAGGCAAAGCACAGATGTTCATATTGTACATGTTGCATGTGATGTAGACCTAGATGACCGTGATTCCTCTTGGCTTGAGGAATCACATTAGGATGGCCATAATCATCGCTTTTTATCGTTTGTGCATGTTTTCTGTGGGATATAGAATGTATATGATATGTACTATGTATTGTGGTGATTGGATATGTATATGTATATAAAAACCAAATCCCTCATTCAGATATTAAGTTTTAGATGCCTTCCAAATGCGACACACGTGAAAAGCTTGATCGACCAAGTGTGGGCACGCCCTAGCGTGGTGCACCGTCTATCTCGTGGAAGCGTGAAGGATTAATGTGTGGGTCTGCCCTAGCAGGGTACATATTCATTGTGTTTGCTTTGGGTCGGACTGAACAAGGTGATCTAGATGGGATCTAGTACCTTGAGGCATGGAGATGATCATTTCAAAGAGTTGTATATGACATCTTATCAAGAGTTTCATATGATGCAATTGGCAAGAGTTGCCTACCTGAGAGATCTAAGTTGTGGGCGATCAGCCCTAGCTGACTCATGACTTAGAGGGTTTCAGGATCTTGCCCACTAGAAGGTTGTACGCTGCAATCTTCCAAATTGATGGTGAGGGATATTAATTTGAAGTAAAATAGTGGGAGCGATAATTAATTAAAGGCCTAATTATATCGTCAAACTTTCAAATCAATCAAATAAGTCAAAATGAGTTTTGGACTAAAATTGCATATTTTCCTTTTGTAATTCAAATGGCAACAAACAACAACAACTTTTCTTTGTGATCGGTCCTTGACAAGGACAAGCTAAATGGGACTAACTTCCACGACTGGTATCGGACATTGAGAATTGTTCTCACTCAAGAGCGTAAGCTCTATGTCCTGGATACTCCAATTCCAGAGGAACCCGCTCCTAATGCACCAAGGGTAGAAAGGGATGCTTACAAGAAGCATGTTGATGATGCCATTGATGCTAAGTGCTTGATGCTATGTTCAATGAACCATGAGTTGCAGAGACAACATGAGAACATGGGTGTCATAGAGATGATTTAGCATCTCACGAACATGTATGAAGATCAGGCACGACAAGAGAGATACAATGTTTCTAGGGCACTGTTCAAGTGCGTCATGACAGAAGGAGATCCAGTTGGTCCTCACACACTCAAGATGATTGGGTATGGGGAGAACCTGCAAAGATTGGGATTTCCACTGAGCCAAGAGTTGGCTACTGACGTGATACTGCAATCGTTTCCAGAATCTTACAGTCAGTTTGTGATGAACTACAACATGAACAACTTTGATAGGCCATTGTCAGAGTTGTTGGGCATGTTGAGGACAGCCGAGATACAGATGAAGAAGGACAAGCCCAAGTCTGTGATGGTGATCACGGGCAAGAAAGGCAAGTCCAAGCGCAAGGGCAAGGGCAAAGCTAAGAAAGGTTCTGATGCTAGCCAGGAGCCCAAGATGACTTCAGCTCTCAAGGCCAAGGGAGGCGTGACCAAGAAAGGAAATTGCCACCACTGTCAAAAGCCAGGACATTGGAAAAGGAATTGTCCTCTCTATCTGGAAGAACAAAAGAAGAAGGAGGCGACTGAAGCCTCTACTTATAGGTGTCATGAAAGTAAACTTGTAACACTTTTTTGAGGTGTATGATACCAAGATGTAAAGTGTAAAGCACTCATAATTGGGGCAAGTGTTGCCGCCATAGATAGAGTACTTTAGTTTATTTTCAGCCTACAAGGCATGTAATACAGTTATGAACTGCTATTTCATATATTGCCAAAAGATAGAAACACTTTATTTTGCATATTGTATGACAATGATGGCAATTAATAAAGTTGAGTTTTCAATCTTAAAGATATGATCTTTGTGGCAATGCCTTGTTTATCTTGTGGTATTCGATATGCATAAGATAAAATGATAACTAAAAGTTATTAGATAACTCAAACAATCAAATTAGCATCAATCATGAGAAATTCATTTCTAGTTTCCATGAGATGGATAAATCTAGACTCTTTTGGTTAGAGAACCAGTAAGAGACATGAATATCTTGGACATGATTAATCAATCTTCACTAATGGTAGTGAGATAATGATTATCCTATTAGGTATAATACATGTGATGTATTTACATACCTATTGGAATGAGTGCTAATACTTCAAATGGTGTTTAGAGAAATACCAATATGAGTATCTTGAAGTGTTCAAGATTATCATAGATGAAGTACAAATTTGGTAAAGTGTTAATTCTTGATGAGATCAATGAATGAAATACTTGGACCAAATGTTTGAGATCCTTTTGAGTGATTATGATAATGTATCATAGTGAACTCATGATTAAGGCATGGTGATGTCTAAATCAAGAAGGAATCATACTCTAAGGAGTTAGAGAATGATTATCAAATAACTGAATTCTTCTTAATAAATGAATACCCCACACTAATAAAAGAAATTAAGAATCACAAGGGTTGTGAGTTCTTATATTCTTAACAGATACACCTCAATTATCTATGTGATGAGTTGTTCGTGTGATGAGTCAACTATCTAGATAAATATGAGGAATCAAATTTTGAGTCATGGTTTATGACCATTACATCCTAAATGACATCCATGTGAACCATAAGGTATGACCTTAATGGTAGCACCCATTGGATAAAATCCATAAGTGCAAATGAGTCTTAAGTGTTAAGACACATGGATAACATTTTGAGAAGGACGATGCTTGTTGATTGCAACTTAATGACTAAGACATTTGGCATATGGATACTAAAACCGCATTCCTATGAGGAATAAAACAAGGATGTGTACGTGACACAACCTATAAGGTTTATGAATCCACTAATGCAAATGAAGTCTATAAGTTACAATGAACTAATCAATGTGATTGATTGAGTACAAGCAACTCATAATTGGATCTTTACTTTGATGATATAGTCAAAGGGTTTGACTGATATGTCAAAGATAAAGAAGGGATATGTGATTTAGTGGGTGCGTATTCACATTCCACATGTTGATGTGAAATGGAAACGTTCTAGAATGGAAATCCAAAAGTGGAAATTATCTTTAAGGAAGATAGAGATGTTTCCTATGTGATAGGAATAGAGATCTATAGAGATAGTTCTCGAAAAAATCTCTTGACCTAAAAGAGAAAGCATACATTGGAAATCTGTACTAAAGTGTTCAATAAGCACAGATTCAGTGGGAGAAAACTTGTCCATGCTACATGGAGTTAGTATCCCAAGGCCAAGTGTCCAATTCTTATGAAGAATATGAACACTAAGAATAGATATGGATCTATCATGTATGTAATCATCCCATTATCTTGCATGTATGGACATGGCAAGAATAAAGTGCATTCATCATCTTGTATGTGGGACATGACGAGTGGATGTATGTCTGCTTCCAGTAAGGGTTACTGAAATACCATGATAACTTGATAAGTACTTGAGAAGTACTAGTTCTATGGTGATAAGGAAGAGTTCGATGTAAAGAGTTACATTGATGCGAACTTCTGAAAGGATAGAAAATTAATCACAAAATATACATAGAATGTATAAAAGTGAAAGTTTGTTAAAAATTGGAAGTGTTCTAATAAAACCATTTAAAAGGAAATGTCGAGTATCTATGCGTTAGAGAACTATAGTGGATACTATATGGATTTGGAAGTTCATGAGATGAACTTATAGATATTCCGCTCATTGATGACAAGTATGGAATCCTTGATCATGAAATGTGGCTAAAGGTTAGCAAAGGAATACTAGATCGCATATTACGGCAACTCCATCTCATATGTGTGACGTACAACGAATAGATTAGAGACATGCAATTTATACTGACTTTGACAAGGTGTTGCCATTACTCACTATGCTCGCACTAGAGCACAGTAACATGTGGGACATGTTTGAAGATCACTATGAATATGATTCAAGGGTGATTGGCACGTGCAAATGGGAGTCTGTTTGTGTGTATGCCCTGAGAGCCAATCATGGGATGATTGGTGGGATACATTAAGATTGATTTGATAAACAACAAAGGCAAGCTTCCAATTCTTTTTGCTTCAGTCATATGAGATAGTGATAAAACAGATTGAATGTCTAGAGAATGATAGTACTCAATGACGTATGCTTTCAGGTTGAGGACCTGAATGATGAGATCATACAGATGCTAAGAGTTTGTACATTCTTGTTATGTCCCTAGTAGGATGTCATTGTGGAAGGTCGATAGACAACAATGACACACAAGACTAGATTGTGGTGTTGGTTGATGACAGAATCTCATTAGTCATGATATAGAGATATCAAACCAAACACATAGGTACTTGTTAGAGAACAAGTGTACCAGACAGACCCACCGTGAGTTTGACACATGGAACCATGACATGGTAGTCACATTCAGTACTCACAGTGATGGTGGTGAGCGTGATTCTTTGACCTGAAATCACTACACTCAACACATGTCGTTGGGCACGCTTTGACATCATCAAACGCAGTCCTGAAAAATGGGTTGTTATAAAGGTGATGATTGGGTGGCTTTGACACATGGGGATTTTGAGGGGTGAGTGATAGATATGGGATTTGTCCCTCCTGAGGGAGTTTGATATCCGAGGCCACTTGATGAGTAGGATTGAGATAGGTGTGTGCATGCATGTGTGAATCAATATGTGATATTGATGTCATACATATCTCGTTCAATCTACTCTGAGATCAAGAAAGTGAATGAAAGTTGACAGGATGATTGTTCCATGCCTCGAGTTCATTCAGAATATCAGTGACAAAGGAATTATACATTCACTGTAACACCATTCACGGATTGTAGGATTGAAAGTTGTTCTCCAACATTCTACTTTCACTTGGGTAGCATTGATGTGTGACTAGGCACCGCTCTTTGCTTGTGAAGTCATAAGTGTTATGGACTTTCACTGCCAACGTGAAATGGACCTGTAGGTTCACACACATAGGATTTAACCTGGAAGAGGAGTTTTGTCCACAAACAATGTTTGGATTGATTACTAAAGGAGTTTAGTAGTTCAATTAAACACTCAATCAATTGATAGCTCAGTATCATAATGTTCAAGGTGTTGGACACATTGATTGGAGTATCAGATTGATTGAAATCGCAATTGACTGATTATGCACAATCTGCACTCCCAACTGATCGACTCAGCTGTCATGAATCAATCGGCTCAGCTTGGTGAACCGATCAGCTCATGTGATGAGTCGATCGGCTCATGAACAAGGTGAACGATTGCTTCAAGTGTTGAAACGATCGGTTCAACTATTGCAACCGGGCAAGTTGGGAAAGTCAGATTGGTGAGAATTTTCCTTGCATTTCACTTGCCCAATTTGATTGGAACAAGGATTGGTATTCGATACCAATTAGAAACAAAAGTTGGAAAGTCAATCGGGAACTGGTCAGGACCACGAACCGATCGGTTCAGAAAGTGAACCGACCGACTCATGGGTCCCAACCGATCGGTTGAGTGTCAACCGACCGGCTCAGATCCCCAACCGACCATTACAGAAATGAAACGATTGGTTCAGGTTGCGAGTTGGTTGTTTTTGTGGAAAAATCTTGACCCCTTCTACTCCTGCTTTAGTCCCGCATTGCCCGAGATGGAGGACCCTGTCCCATGACCCTCCTATATATATAGGGGTATTGGGGGCTTCTCAAAGTACAACTCAGTGCAACCAGTTGCTCTGCAAAGTTGTCGTTCTCTCTGGTTTTGGTAACTGTGAGAGAGCCTGAGCAAGTGCTTCCCGCAAAAGTGAGGTGCAGCAAGGGAAGGACAACTGCAGTTGCAACTGGAGGTAGGAGAGTGTGTTGGCGACTAGTACGTCAATAGGAGGGTGAGACTCCTTCCACTTCCTTGTAGGACAAGGAGTGTGGAGTTCCAGGTGGTCCGTGTGGACTACTTAAGAGGCGGGAGGTTTCTGCCGCTCAGGAGGACAACTGTCATCCGACAGTCTGGTAGGAGGAGGAGGAGTCAGTCCCGGTGCGACCAAGAGCTGCATAGACACCGTCTAAGACCGGCTTTGAAGACCGCACATTGCGTGAGATATTATCGCCGATCAAGCCTCAGGACAAGGTATGATTCCAGAAACCATCCTTTCCTATTATATAGACGTTGACGCGTTTCCTCGTGCTGGGTTTGGGGGAGAAATTTTTTTTCCGCTGCCTTCTCTGCCTCCCCTGAAACCCAACATAATGTACCTATTAATTAAACTCAAGAAACCCTTCCCCTCTTTCCCTCCCCACAATATTGTCTGATTGATTGTTTCTGTGTTGTTCTCTCGTGATACCAACTGGTTTCCTCTGAGTTCTATCTCTTCTGTCGGTGGACCTATACTCACTGCAACTACTATTGTTTCTTCTACTCGCTGTTTCTCTACTATTGCAGCTAGCCTGCAACATTTGTTACCACTATTGCTACTTTGTTGTCGATTCCTCTTTCTACCACAACTACTTCTCCAACTCTTAATACGCCTTCACTTCTCTCTCCTCTATTCACCGAGGTAGGCCAGCTACTTATTTTTCCATTATTATCTCCATATGTCTTTCTTCTCTGCTCCTTTCTCCTTTCTCCTCCTTCCATGCCCTGTGATTGAGAAAACATTGTTAAGGGCATGGGAATGAGGAGAGAGGAGAAAGGAGGAGAGGGGGAAGGGAGATGGAGATCGATATAAATTGTGTCAACTTTGTGAATTATGATGAAATTGAATTAATGGAGATTTTAATTTGTAGTGAATTGTGAAGAAATCCAGACCAATTCGTAAATATTGTGTCAGAATTGTGATGAGTTAATGCAGATTGTGATGAATTATTACATTCTCATTATTGATTATTTGGGTTTTTTTAGGATTATTAGATGATTATAATGAAACTTTAACTTAGATGAGGAGAGAACTAAATTGAAGGGTTTATTTCATGAATTATATAATTGCATTATTTATTTGAAACTAACCATAATTTCATATCTAGGATAAGTGGATTATTTGATGTTAGCAGTTAAATGCTTGCATGGATAAGTGATCACACCTAGAAATTAATTCACTAATATTGATATGTATTGCTTGATAACACCCATTTTATGGCTATTTGAGGCCCATATTTAGTTGTCAAACCTCCCTTCTCAACTATTTTCCTCTCTGTTTTATCATGTTATTGCACCGAAGTAACCCACACTATGCTCCTGACTATTTTCTCATCTTTTGCAAAGATTTCCCTCATTTTTCCACCCAAAGTCCGCAAAAAGGCTTGTCTTAGCCCATCTATAATGAGCACCTGCACTGGCCCTTCTACTAGTCGCACGACACACCCATTTACCCATCGTGGTCGCTACCCGACATGGCAGCAACCCGATATGGGCATGTAGCATGAGGAGTGCTAACGAGCAGTACGCTATCTACCTGATAGGGAGCTTTGGCTGCCATGACTCATCAACCTGATGGATTCTGTCACGGGATGAAGCCACTCATCAGAGTAGCTTCCCGCTAGGGTCATTATCCTGACACGGTCAAGTGCAGTTTGCTCACAACCCGGCACGTGATGCCAGTCGTGTTGAGCGATAGACGTGCCGACCCTCCTCTGAAGCCATGTGAACGGAGCCGATAATGGATATTTGGCCCCACGAGAACCACAACCTCTACCAGCCACTCCCTATAAATATCAGCTACAAGACTCCGATGGGACGGGTTGGAACCCAATGAGAGCTAACTTTGGAAGAAGAGCTAGTGCATCGAGTTCCCAAGCGTGCTGGGCGACACTAGGTGAGCACACCCCCAACCCAAGAGGGGCGAGAGGAGCTCACTTAGAACCCATCCCGGTAGCCGCAGCAGCACGATACGACCAAGAAGTCCACCTCCATGTGTCGGGTTCCTAGATGGGCTGCAACCCAAGATGGCTCTCCCCTCTACACCTGATACAAGCAACCCGAGAGCCTAAGTGTTCCCTAACCCGATACGATATTGAGCTCGATACAGACCTACCGTCAAGGCATGTCGCCCGATAAGGTTGGCAACCCGACACAGCCATATCAAGAAGGGAGTCCCTCCCGGTATACCCTAGCAATCACGGCTCAGAACCTGACATGGTCATGAGCCCGACACGGGCGTATCGGGCAGAGCTCCTACCCGATATCGGGTTGGGAGAACCTTTGGGGTCCGCTGCTATTTATCAACCTCCTAAATCAAGGAGACAGATACTTATCTTACCCTTTTTACTGAATTTTACTTTCATTTCCCTATGCATTATAACTAAACCTTTTGCTCTCCTTAAGTTTATTGGAATCTATGGAGTTTACCTCATATTGTTCTGTGTATGGCTCCTTTTTGTTGGATGATTTCTTTATAGCATCTGAACCCCGTCTCTTCTTTTGGATCGCACTTTTGACTAGCTATCAAATTGTGTTTCCCATTCTGACTCCCTTGAGAGAGGGTTGTCATAACTCTAGAGTTTGGACTGATCTAGGAATATGAGAGTACCTAAGATCAGGGCTGCCCCGATTGTCTTTCACTCTGACGTATGCTCACTGCCCTTGAGAGAGGGGATTGGTGCTCAGTTGGGGGCATCCTCTTTGAGAGAAGAGTATGTTGGAAGCTTCCTGTGGCTACTTGTTATGCCTAAGTTTTCTTCCTTTGTGCCTTATCTCGACGATAGTTGTATTCTCTTGGCTTCTGATATACAAACCCCTATAAAAATTTCTAAACCCTAAAATCATAATCTTTCTGGTAACTCTAGTTGGAGATAGTCTTTCAGTTTAATTTCCTTTGTGGTGTTTTCTTATTACAACCAAACCCCTCCTTTTACGTGTTTGATGTGCTTAGACAAGTAAAACTTGAGTTTTGAAGTGCCATTTTTCCTATCCCTACGTTCGACCCCAAACTATTTTGACCCTATGCTAGTTGCAGGTGTCTTCGGCATTCATGTATTATAAATTATAAAAGTCCAATGATTTAGGCACATCTCCACTCTTTGGACCCACGACTGAGGCTGGTCAACTTTTTGGCATCGTTGCCGGGGATAGGCAATGAAAACCATTCTACAAACTTGAGTTTTGCTTGCACTTTGCCAAAAACCTTGTACATATGCATATAAAACTGCAAATACTTACTGCACATAATATTTATGCAACTAACTAATACCTTTTATATCTTTCTTCCCTTCCAGGTACTTTTCTTCCTTTCGCTAGATCATCCTTGCCTTTAGAAAGTAATGGTTGACCAACCTCCTGAAACCCGCTCTCTGCGCTCATTTATCCAAGTGTGGGAAAATGAGGAAAGGAATCCCATTGTTACGCAGGCCCTCAATGTCACCAACTTTGAGTTGAAGCCTTCTTTCCTTCAGATCCTCCAGCACAACACGTTTGGTGGGAACACCCTTGATGAGAACCCATACAACCATCTAACAACCTTCACAAGGACGTGTAACACCTTCAAGATCAACAAAGTCTTGTTGACGCGTATCTACATACAGTGCTTCCCGTTCTCTCTGAGGGATAATGCACTAGAATGGTACACCAGTCTTCAAGATGGAATCCTCCCCGACTGGGAGCATCTTGATAATGCTTTTATTTCCAAGTTCTTTCCTATTGAGAAGACAATTAAATGCCAAAACAAAATTATAAGGTACTCTCATAAGCCATTAGAAAATCATCATGAAACTTGGGAGAGGTTTATGAGCTATCAGCGTGAATGCCCTCATCATGGTTTTTCTGAACCCAAGTTGATCACCACCTTTTACAATGGAGTGTGTCCCGTAGAGAGGAAGTCCTTGAACGTTGCAGCTGGCAGTGACTTCTTGGGACTTAGTGCTCAAAGGGCCAGGGAAATCATTGAAAACATGGCCATGAATCAACAAGATGGCGATTATGACCGAGAGTCGACAAACCACACCACTCCAGGTGAATCTAAGGCTATGGAGGCCCTCGCAACCAAGCTTGATTAGATTATGACAGATGTCCAGACACTCAAAGAGCAAGGATACAAAGGGAAAGTTCGACAGGAAGTTGTAAAAAGTTGTGTCACCTGCAGAGAGCTAGACCACCTGTCTAACTCTTGCCCGCACACCGCACCCCAACAAGATTTTGATGAAATTCATATAGAGAATGTGATTTACGTCCAATACCAAAGACCAGACCATCATGGTTTCTCTTATGGGAACACCAGTGCTGTCGAGAACTCCCACTAGCTGATCGGCGGAAAACCCTCTGGAGGACTGTCAAATCAGCAATGCCAGAAGGGGTTCCCGCAGCTGCGGACTTTCCAACCAAATCAGCAACAGAGACCGTCAATGATGATGAAGTTGATGTCTTTTGCAAAAAGGCAAAATGAGCTAAATGAGAAGATGCACAAAAGTTTAGTGGACAATGCGGCAATATTGAAGTTGATGCAGCAGCAAATGGGTGGCTTTTCAGCCCAGATTGGAGAGCTCCAGCAACATAACAAACAGATCGATCGGCAGTTGGCGAGTCTCACCCAAACTATCAACCACCAGGTAGGGCATTTCCCCTCTAACACTAAAACAAATCCAAGAGGACATGAGACTGCAAAGATGGCCATTTTAAGGTCGGGAACCATAATTTTGCCAGCCGTTGAGAAATTGGTAGCATCACCAATGGAGCCTACCGAAGAAGTCAACCCAGAGAAAGAAGAAGAAGTTCTGCTAAAGTCAGAGAAAGTAACTAAAGACACGGTCAACCATGTCTCCTTTGAAGAGCGTCCAGACAAGTATGCACCCTGCGTACCTTTCCCCCATAAGCTGGTTAAAGCCGAGCTGAAGAAGAGATATGAGAAATTTCTGGCCGCAATAAAGATAGTGCACCTTGACGTCCCTTTTCTGGATGCCAACCTACGCCAAGTTTTTGAAGGATCTAATATCTAGGAAGAAGAAAAGTGAGGATGTAGAGACAGTGAAATTGGTACAGATGTCCAGTTCCTTCGATACTACAACTATGCCATCCAAGAAGAGAGACCCTGGGGCCTTTGTGATCCCGTTTCAGGTGGGTGATGATGTAACCCGCAAAGGTCTGGCTGACTTGGGGGTGAGTATCAGTGTAATGCTGCTATCCCTTGCTAAAAGGATTGGGCTCACTGACATGGTGAGCACCAATATGAGAATCCAACTAGCTGATCATACCTTTACCAGACCGGTCGGAGTCGTCTAGGACGTGCATGTTCGAGTAGGGAATTTCTTTATTCCTTGTCATATAGTTATGATCGACACCATAGAAGACCCCAGCTTCCCCATCATCTTCAGGCGACCTTTCTTAGCTATTGTTCAGGCCCTCATCGATCTAGAGGCAGGTATGATTACAATCTGGGTTGGAAGAGTCCTCATCGACTTCAACATCCGGGATTGTATGAAGACCCTCGCGTTCTTTGAATCTTCTTATTTCGTCGAAAGCTACCAGCAGCTATGCGATGAAGTATAGAAGGAGAAGGCCATGGTAGACCCACTTATGCATGCCTTATCTGGAGAAGCACAAGAGGTCGAGGACCCTGAGGTCAATGGTTTTCTAGCTCTTCTAAATGTTGATGGTTCTTCCGAAAATAATGACCCTGTGGAGACATTCGTGTATGCTGCTCTCCGAAAAGACCCTGCCAGTGAACAAGAAAAAGAAGTCCCACCAGAACTAAAGGTTTTGCCAAGAGGCCTAGAGTACCATTTTTTAGACAAAGGGAGGATGAATCTAGTAATAATCAACTCAGAGTTGACCGACAGTCAAAAAGATCAGTTGCTCGAAGAGTTAAGGATGAGGAGGAAAGCCTTGGGGTACTCAATCAGAGACCTGAGGGGTATAAGTCCCTCCGTTTGCATGCACACAATCCATCTGGGGGAAGACTCCAAGCCGTCTGCCAAACCATAGAGAAAGTTAAATTAAAAGCTTTAGGAAGTTGTCAGTAGGGAAGTGGTAAAGCTTCAGGACGATGGTATTATGTATGCTATTAGCGATAGTACGTGGGTAAGCCCAATCCAAGTAGTTCCAAAGAAAGGAAGCATGTCGTTGGTCAAGGGAGATGATGGATTCGATATTTCCGCCAAGATGATTAGTGGTTGGCAGATGTGTATCGATTATTGTAAGCTCAATGTCGCCACCCACAAGGACCATTTCCCACCTTCCATTCATTTATCAGATGTTGGAACGTCTGGCCTATCATTCCTATTTTTGTTGGTTGGATGGATACTCAACTTTCTATCAGATCCCCATACACCCTGATGACCAATACAAGACCACCTTCACTTGCATATATGGAGCTTTTACCTTCACGAGGATGCCCTTCAGGCTTTGTAATGCACCTGCTACCTTCTAGAGGTGTATGAATGTAATTTTTTCTGATCTCCTCGTAGACAAAATGGAAGTGTTTATGGATGATTTAAGCATGTATGGAAGCTCCTTTGATGACTTCCTAAACAACCTGCTGCTTGTGATGAGAAGGTGTGAAGAGCAAAGCCTAACTCTCAATTGGGAGAAATGTCATTTCATGGTTCGAGAGGGCATAGTCATGGGGCACAAGGTATCCAATAGAGGTATTGAGGTTGATCCGTCCAAAGTCGAAGTGATTGCTAAGCTACCTCTACCTACAAATGTTACAGGTATCTACAGTTTCTTGGGTCACGTCTTCTATTACCGATGATTTATTAAACATTTCTCATGGATAGAAAAACCTCTTTCCAACCTCTTGGTGAAAGACGTAAAGTTTGACTTCACAAATGAATGTGTGGAGGCATTCTCCAGGATGAAAGAAGCCTTAGTATCTGCACCTATTCTCCAATCTCCCGACTAGAATCTCCCATTCGAGCTTATGTGTGATGTCAGTGACTTCGCCATTGGTGTTGTTCTAGGCCAAAAGAAGGACAAGAAGCACCACATCATTTTCTATGCAGGTAAGACCTTGGATGAAGCTTTGTTGAACTACATGACTACTGAAAAGGAGATGATGGCTATTGTGTATACTTTCGACAAGTTTAGGTCCTACCTCATGGGTTCCAAGGTAATAGTGCATACCAACCATGGGGCTATCAAGTACCTGATTCAGAAAAAGGACGCTAAGCCCAGACTACTATGTTGGGCGTTGTTGTTATAGGAATTTGATCATGAGATAAAAGATAAGAAGAGTTCAAAAAATGTGGTCACCAAACACCTCTCGAGGATTCGGGTGGAAGATCACCACCCATTGCTCATCAATGAAAGTTATCTCGATGAATCCATATACGCTTCCCAGATAGCCAACCCAGAGGGGCCATGGTATGCAGATTTCTGCAACTACCTAGCCTGTAAACTGATAACCTCCCATTTTGGTAATATTATCTTACTAGTTTTTCTTAATTTTCCATACTCTTTCTTAGATAAATTAGAAATAATCCTTAACTTTCTGTGTTATCATGAATTCACCATTAAACTAACATTTATCTCCTTCTTCTTATAGAAAACCCAAAAAAATTGCAAAAGGAGCAAACGGTCTGGAGACCGAATGATGTCCAAATGGTCCCAAGACCGAATGAACTCAAACGGTCCTGAGACCGAATAAAGGAAAATGGTCTGGAGACTGAATGAAGTCCACATGGTCCCAAGACTGAATGAACTCAAACATTCCCGTGACTGAATAAAGGCCAAATGGTCCCGGGACCGAATGAAGTCCAAATAGTCCCAAGACCAAATGGACCCAAACGGTCCCAAGACCGAATGGACCCAAACGGTCCCAACACCGAATGAAGTCTAAATGGTCCCAACACCGAATGAACTCAAACAGTCCTGAGACCGAATAAAGAAAAATGGTGTGAAGACCGAATGAAGTCCAAACGGTCCCAAGACTGAATGAAGTCCAAACGGTCCCAATACCAAATGAACTCAAACAGTCCCAAGAACGAATAAAGGCAAATGGTTTGGCAACTAAATGAAGGCAAACGATCCCAAGACCGTATGAACCCAAATGGTCCCGAGACCGTTTGATGCCAAATGCTCCCCAAACCGCTAAAGACCTAAATGATCCCAAGACTGTTTGGGATTCCTTGAAAGCCTATAAATAGGACCTAAGGAGTCCTTATTTTAGGAAAAACTTCTTGGACATCTAGAGGCTGCCCCAATCACTCCAGAACTGTTCCACCTTCATTCTTCACCCAAAGGCTGCCGGTTCATGATCCACACTCCATCTTCAAGCTACTTCCTCTCTCATCAACATAAGATGGTGGGAAGTGGATGATTCTTCATCAAGACAATGACACTGTGTGAAGATAGTTGCTCTCTCCTCCAAGGGGTCGACCTTCCTCTCTCCTACGTGGAAATGATGCCTTCTCTCTCTCTTCCTGCCTCCTTCTTGGTTCTTTTTATGGGAAAGTAGTCTCATACACTAGGGTGCGGGGAGTAGCCCCGCTACCCATGTTTTCATCTCATACATTGTAATTCATAAATTTGCAATAGAGAAATATCATCTTTCTAGTTTAACATCAATCACTTAATGAATGTTTGTTGTTTGATCACCAACTTGTGTTATCTTTTATCTATTAGCATGAATTGTCAATATTTGTGCTTTTAGATTTCATTACCGATTGCATGTTAGTTCTTGATGTATGTAGTCACCATACATCTGTTTCGGTATCTAGGAACATCTTTCATAGAGTGGAGTAAACTCACCCCCATCGTTGTACTTCCATACTATGAAATGGAATCAGTTGTCATATGAAAGTACAACTTTGATGGGTCGAGGAACACACTTTATGAAGGGAGTAATGCAAAGTAAGTGACCATTCTTTCAATAATGGATGGCATTGCAATACCCCCACGTTTCTCATAGTTAGTTATCTGAAAGGAAGCTAAGTCTACAAAGATACTAACTGCTTAGACCCTTTTCTTTGCAAGCCATGTTATTGTGATGTATGTTTTGATCCATGCGTAGTGCCGGTGAAACCCGATCACATCCTAGTGGTTTCTAAATATTTTTTACAATCTTAAGTTCACTTTCTTGTTATTTTCTTTCTCCGTACATTAGCGTAACCATCAAATCAACTCTTTGATATAAATATCAACTTCTAAGTGGATAAGTAGGATTATTACATTTTCCATCTAGTTAAACTCTTAACAAGACCGTTGTCTCATGGATTCGACCCTTAACTATATTACGATAAGACTTCCACATATCTTAGCATACACGAGGCTAAATGTATAGATTAACTACCTCTAGGATTTTTAGTGGTGCACGCAACTCCACATAAGTGGAGGCTCCATCAAAAATTGGCGTCGTTACTGGGGAAAACGGAACGTTTTAATTTTACTTATTACCTTTCTAGTTGATTAGGATTTTTCACTTTTCTTTAATCATTATTTATATCATCTTGACTTCATCATTTCTTCACATTACCTAAAGTGTGTTTCTTCTTCTACTCAGGTAGAAAACATGTATGCAACCTTTGTACAACATCAGATTCTCCCCTGAACTAGAGTACGACTCTGAGGTATAACGAAGCTTCCACTGACACATCCGCCTCAACCGCCAATGAGCTAGAAAAATGACCAACAAACAGTGCCAAGCCGCTTTGGTTATGGAAAGAGTCAATGCGGCCTTAGCAGCTCAAAGAGCACAACTTATTGTTGATACACATGCTCAGATTCAAGCTGAGGTCTGAGTTGAAGAATAGGCTCGCATTCAAGCTGAGAATGAAGCAGCCACAGTCGCTGCTCAGATGGTGTTGTAAAACAAGCAAATTCGTGATTATGTCATTCCTAAGAACTTCAAAGATAATCATCCAGTTAGAACCCCACTCATCAATGTTCCTAACTTTGATATCCGCACACAATGGATCCAGATTATGCAAGGTATTTCATTTTCTGGAGGTGTTGGGGATGACTGCATGGATCACCTACAGTGATTCAAGTCTCTTTGTCAGCTAGTACCACATGCTGGAGTTTCTTTCGATGCAATCATGCTACACCTATTTCACTTCACTTTGTCCGGAAGGGCATTGAGCTGGTATAATGCACTAGATGGGGAGCCAATCACCACCTGTGCTCCTTTGGAAGAAAAGTTTCTAGCAAATTTCTTTCTGCCTTCCTTGACTTATGAGATTAGGGAACAAATTAATCACTTCTCTCTACTCACTGGCGAATCACTGGCAGAATCATGGGAGAGATTTAAGGAACTTTTGAGGAAATGTCTACATCATGTAATCTCTCAAAATCAGCTGATAGTGACATTCTACAGAGGAGTAAGTGATGATATTAAGAAATTCTTGGATTCCTCATCTAGGGGGAATTTTATGCGAAAGAATTACAAAGATGCCTGGAGGATTGTTATGCTTGGGGCTGAGAACCAATCTAATTGGGGAAGGTCATCCACCAGGGGAATTCTAAAAGTTTGTAAGGCTGAAGAATCAATGGAAATGAAAGCCATCGCCGAAGCCCTAAAAACCATCGCTCACAAGCAACAAGTTCTTGAAATGACACTTGGAGAAAGGAAGGGCCCCCAACAGGTCAAGGCAGCTACCATGACTTGCGAGGCATTTCATGCATCCGATCACCCCACTTTACCATGCGTTCTCCTATATAATGTGATGATGGACATGCAGACACTACATCCACAGTATGAACCGATCATCGAACAACCTGAGGATGTGTCACCAAAACAAGTAAACTCCATCCACACCATACCAGGACAAGCTTACTATAATCCAAATCAACCAAGAAACCATCCCAGATTTCAATATGGGAATCCTACGGGGACTGCCAACCCACAACACCAGACCCAAGGAGGAGTTTTTAATAGATCGCCACCAGGTTTCCAGAACAATTATAATCGAAACTAGGGAAACTTTAGAGGAGGATTGCAAGGATTCACACAACCAAGAAATCCTTCTGCATATTATCAATATACTCATCCACCGCTGCACCCACAATTGTAGCAATCCTAGCTGCAACTACCACATGTTCAACAACCCCAACTATCCACTTTGCCTCAAATGCAGCAACCACAATAGTATCAACAACATCCACAAAAGAATAATCTGCCTCTACTGACAGATGAACTGTCATTGATAATACAAATGGTACAATCACAACAAACCATGCTTTCCAACCAGCAAGTCCAGCAAAAAGCTGTTGAAACTCGGTTAGCACAAATCGCAGATCAACTAAAACCTTCGGTCGACACTTTTGCTAGTCAACCAGAGATAAACCCAAGACACGATCAATCCAGACAACATCAATTGAAAGCCATCACCCCAAGGTCGGGTCATGTCCTTACTGAAGCCACGAAAATCATTCAAGAAGATGAAGATATAACTGAGGTCAACCCAATTACTAGCACAAACCAATCTGTAGAGGTTGGGAAGGAAAAGGAAAAAGAGAAAGTTACCAAGGAACCAGAAGTCCCACCATATAAGACTAGGATACCCTACCTAGGTAGATTGAGGGAAACTAAATTGGACACTAGATTCTAGAAATTCAAGGAAGCTATGAAGAAGCTATATGTCGATATTCTGTTTCTTGATGCTCTTTCTAAAATCCCAGCTTGGTCAAAATACTTGAAGACTTTATTATCAAAGAAATATATGACTAAAGAACATGAGACTGTCAAATTATCTCCAACTACTTCTGACATCATTCTTAATAAGATGTTAAAGAAGTAGAAGGACCCTCACTCTGTTGGTATCCAATGTTCTATCAGGAATACCTCTGGCAAGAAAGGATTAGCCGATTTGGGAGCAAGCATATCCATTATGCCATTTTCAATGTGTAAAAGATTGGGTTTTACTGATTTGCTACCCACAACAATGACAATTCAATTGGTTGATTCTACCATCACTACACCTTTGGGAATTATTGAAGATATCCTGGTAAGAGTAGGGAAAGACTCGTATGTTCCCTGTGACTTTGTTATTATGGATATAAAAGAAGACCTGAGGTATCCAATAATATTTGGCAGACCTTTCCTTGCTACAGCCAGAGCGATTATCGATGTTGAAGTTGGCACCATTACCTTAAGACTAGGAAAGGAAGCTTTTAAATTCAGAGTCTTTAGCAGTTTAAAAGGCCCTAGCATCCACGAAGAAGTTTTCCTTCTCGAAGTAATCGATAAAATGTCTCAGTTAAAGCAAGAACCCTCCTAATCATCTGATGATTTGGAAAACATTTTAACAAATCTAGAAGTTGAATTCTCCACCGACGAACTAGTTCAGCAATGTATGCAATACCTTGAACAAGCTGAAGAAACCCCCAGAGCTACCTTTGAGAGTTGAAATATGTCACCGTATTGGAAACCACAGAAGTACCCAAGACACCTAAGATGAAAGCCCTACCAGTTGGGCTCAGGCATGCTTCCTTGACAAAGAAAAATTATGCCCGATAATTATCAGTTCCACTTTAATAGACGACCAAGAAGAAAGACTGATTATTGAATTAAGAAAGCACAAGAAAGCCATTGTGTACAAGATGAATGACCTAATAGGAATAAATCCAGCTCTGTTCATGCACAAATTACCCATGGTAGAAGAGTTTAAACCTTCATGGGAACACCAGAGAAAATTAAACCCAAATCTCAAAGAGGTGGTTCACCGTGAGGTTCTTAAACTCCTAAAAGTTGGTATCATTTATCCAAATTCCGATTCTCAGTGGGTTAGTCAGGTCCAAGTGGTTCCCAAAAGGGGGGACCACTATCATTCTGAATGATAAAAATGAGCTAGTACCCACTAGGACTGTCACAGGATGGAGGATGTGTATCGATTACAGAAAACTAAATTGTTACAACCCCAATTTTTGGGTTCATTTGATGAGAAATGTGATTTCTCATAATAAAGATAAATGAACAAATAATGATGTCTTTTGATTGAATGTATGAATTTCGTTCACAATAGCCTTGATGATTGTGTTGTGGGCTTTATTGGCTATTGGGTCCAATAACAAGGAATTTCAATTAGTAAATGAATAATGGATTTTTGAGAAAAGAAAGGTGTGGAAACCTCTAGAAGGCAAAAGAACTTAATACAAAAGTGGATTTCGTGCCACATGGGTTCCTTGGGTTCCAAGGAGTCCAAAGTTGCATAGAAAATGCAATAAGAAAATGAAAGATCAATTAAGTATTTCCTTGTTAAGAAAGAAATTGCAAATAATGATAAAAGGTGGAAAATATGTATAATTGAGTTATCCTTGGTGGATTTTCATATCCCAAGGATTCCTAATGTTAAAAGGAATTCCAATAGGAAAATAGAAGAGAGATAAAGAGAAATCCTCAAAAAGAGATATTTTAATAAAGAAAAAGTAAAATAATAAGAAAAGGGATGAAAGATAAGGAAAGAGGTTAAGGAAATATTCCCAATAGGGGATTTCGAGCCATTAAGGTTCCTTGATGTTCAAGGAACTCAAAATAATAATTTAACAACAAAGGAAAGAGAAAATAGGTGAAAAGTATATATAATTAAGAAATATCTTGCACTTAAAGAAAAGGAACGTTTTCTTTGAGTTAATGAGCCCAATTTTTGTAGAGAGGTATTTTAAGTCATTGTGGACTTTCCCTCAAACTTTGGGAGCAATTGGATCTTTGGTTTCGGAGTTATGGCTTTTACAAGGTTCTCTAAAGTGTTGGGATTATAGTAAATGTCACGATTTCTTTAAATCATTTCCTTTTGTATCGCGAGCCATATGCATCGTTGATCCCCAATCTGATGATGGCTTCTTATTGTCTAGTTTGAGAAGGACTGATATCAGGGGGATTCCTACTCGATCTGGATTCTCCCTCGATACGGTTGATGTGCGAGGATGGAAAGGGTTCCAATGTATTTGGGATAGAATTTCGCACCATCTAATCCATAATTTGATGGCCATTGGACATGTAATTGAAAATCCCTGAATCTCCAGACACACACGGCCACCTATATTGGCTACAGGCTATTTAAGGGGGTACAGATCTCCCTTTAGCAATGTGACCTCTCCCTTGGGACTCTGGCGAAGTCCGCAACGCAAACCTGGATTCAGTTCATGTGCCAAGTCGTGTGTTCCCCTCACCCAACCATGGCGGCCTGGTTGAGTAACCTCCTGGCTGTTCCATTGACTCCAGCTAGCTCTAGCATAGTTGAGACCACCGAAGAGTTTGGTGGCTCACGGCGAAGGAGGAGGAAGCGTCGCCTGTTGCTGAGGGAGCCAGGATCGCAAGGTCAACCAAGAGGTTGACCACCGGGCAACGCTGGCTCGCGAAACACGAAAGAGAAGAGGAAGAAGATGACCTCAGGTGAAACTACCCAAGTGCCCCTGGTGCCCGTGCAAGATGGGAAGGGCAGGGAAGTGTTTCCCCCCATTATAGGGCCGGTGCACTTGGGATGACGTGTCAAGCTGCCATTGGCCAAAAGGTACCTTTATTTGCAAAATTTCTAAAAATTAATTGGTAGCTCCAATGAAAACATACAAAATATGAAAATTGATCAGGAGAACGCGTATAATTCAATAAAAATACTTTTAACGCCTGATTTCGTTCATATTTGCAAAAGTGTGCTAAGTTAATGAAAAGTTCTTTGAAATTATGTTAAAACCCCTAATTGAAATTAATGGCTAGGTTCACGATGCTTAATTGGTTAAATTAAGTAATAGTAACCTGTTGAAATGTTAATGATGAACTTGAACCTGATCTAGATGATTTATTACATGATTTAGGGTTTTACACCAATTATGAATGTTTAAGCACTTAGAAACCCTAATTTAGGATAAAAGAGGATAAGATCATACTTACTTCGAAAAATATGATAATGTGTTGTTAAATGATGGTTCTAAGATATTTGGAATATAAAAAGTTCCTAATCATGGATGGATACCCTTAACATGATAATTAGGGTTTTCTAATGGATAAATTTGGAATTAATGATAAATGGAATTCATAGGTGAATTAGATCATAATGAATTATGAGTCGAAAGAAACTAAAGGTGATAATTGAGTTTAATGACCTTGAAATAACTTAAAAGGATTAAAATGGTAGTTTTGGTATAAAAGAGAAATAATCGACTTTAATTGGGCTTATGATGTTGAAATTAGGGTTTATGAACTAAGAGAGCATTAAATATGATAAAAGCAATATGGAGGCAAAAACCCTAGTAAAACCCTAAAGTGATCTAGAAAGCCTAAGGTGGAATCCAAGTCTAGCTTTAGAATGATCTGGATAAACTATAACACATGGATCCCATGCATTAATTTTAGGATATTCTTGATTGCTTGTTTCTTGTTCTTTATCCTTATTGCTTGGACAATCAAGTTTCTCTGGATCAGGTATGTGGTTAATTATGAATAACCACCTTAGTTTCCCAAGTATTTTCTGGATGGTTAATCGCATTGAATGCAAATTATCAGTTTGGATGTTCATACTTGCAAACTATAAAGTCACTATGATTATCACATTAATAATAGAAATATGGATTCTCGCACTTACATGCCACCCTGATGGATGATGCCAAAGGTCATACCCAGATGGGTAGACCAATGGACACCTTGAGTGGTGACCCTAGGCACCAAGCTCGGGAATGAGAAGGTGGCCTATGATATTGCATGACTAGTGGGCACCATGAGTGGTGACCCCCAGGCACCACGCTCGGGATTGAGAAGGTGGCCTTAAGTCATTGGCAAAGGAAACCCTAAGGTGGGTATGCCAGGGTTAGGGCAAAAGTGGTGGAGAAAGTCGTACTGAAAAGTGTAAATTGGCTTGTTAATTAACATGATTGTGATAATTAGATTGTTATCCTTATGTGCAAACTTTTGGTTGTCCCCACATACCAGTATAATTCGATATACTGACCGACGATTTGTTTTTCGGCGTTTTAGGTACAACCCTGAAAGGAACAAATGGTAAAGTGACACATTGGGAATTAAAACATAAAGTGCAAGGATGATTAGATAAAGTAGATTCAAGCTCTAGATAGATAGATTTCCAAAGTTTTCAAAGGTAAGTAAAGTTTTAATTTTATACCAAATTTCAGTTTAGTTAGTAAAATTTCATAATTATTATTGATTATTTGTCAAACCTTTAATCCTGTTAATTGGATAACGGCACCGACCTTTCGGTCTCCCTTAATTGGGGGATACCGGGAGGCGGGGTCGTTATAATTGGTATCAGAGCATAGGTTCCTCATTTAATCTTTAATAATTATTAAATTTTACAAATTCCATAGAACTGAGGGAGTTATTAGAGGATTGTCTGAACGAATGAGGTGTCTAGAAAAGGATCACGTCTGGGGGCTGGCAATATTTTCCTCCGCACCGCTAGTCGGAATACGAGGACTCCCGGATTGTGTGACTGCCTGGCCGATGTCTTAGGATATGACTCGAAATAAGATACCTTTAAGACTCTCTCATCCCATCACAACTCAAATTTTGTTAAGGACCTTAAGGATTAGGGTTTCCTCCATTCTCCTCACCCTTTTGAGGTATGGGTAAGGTTAATAAGGTTTAAGGAATCCTCCACCAAATTAATGAAAAGCATATAAACAAGATGTCATGGACATAAGCTTAATAGATTAAGCACAAACTAAATAATAGATACATGCTTAGGTCGTATGATACAATTTGTCATTACCCTTAGGAGAGACCTGAGGATAGACCTACTTATCAGGGGGATGAGTGGAGATAGTTAGCCTTAAAGTAGAAACCTAGAACATCCTATGAGGATGATGCTAACCCTAACCCTAAGTGAAGGCTAGAAATGACATGATGAGTTAGATTTCATGGTAGACTAGGTGTTTGGATGGACATGCTTGGGATGCCATACGAGCCATGAGAGATTAGATGACCTAGTACCTTTGGCAACCCAACCCTGTAAAGGGTCGTGCATGTTAGAGTGAAGGATAGCTCCTTCATTGATGAGGTTAGTGAAGAACCTATAGAACCCTATGGGCTTGTGCAAGTAGGGTATAGCTTGCACCTAGAGTGCTTCAGTAGTATGAGCAGTAAGTTAAAACTGAGGCCAGAAGGACATGATGGATGGCTTATGAGATAAGCATAAGGGGCTATGGATAATCATGAGTAAACATAAGCTTGAGTATAGGCTTCACCCATGTAAAGGTATACCTATGAGCTTGATCCTTCATGGAGAGATGACCTCTAGTAGTATGCATGGATGTGTAGTTAGCTTTAGAGAGAGGGTAAGAAGGAACCAAGCAAGAAGGTTGGAAACCTAAAACCTCGAGATGTGAGGAACAATGGACTTGAAGATGATGCTTTTGGAACCTATGTGCCTATGGTGAAGATGTCTACCTCATGTGATGAGACAAAGAGTGCCTTAGACCCTGAGGAGATTTAAGTTGTGATGCTTTATACCTAGTGGCTTGTCCTTGAGGAGGACTTAACTCTGAGGTGCTTCTTATGTAAAAGGATCATGGAAGTACATGACATACCTTGGACATGCTTGTTTCGTGGTTAAGAGATTGAGCATGTAGTTGGACACCCAAAAGTGAACGTAGGGTTCCTAGGCCTAAGAGGGGAAGTAGTGTACCCAATTCTCATGATGAGATTTGAGCATGGTACCCCTCATGTGTAGAGGTAAAGGAAACCCCTTAAGTTAAGGGTATGCTTGATGAACCCCTCACAACTAAGTTGGTCTAATGTTGAGGATGAGAACAAGTGTGACCTAGCGTAGTTTGGTAAGTGTCTTCTTGTGCCTTAGTAGCTTGCTAGGGCTAAGCATGCTCATGTGGATGCATACCCTAAACATAAGGACTTTTGTGACCGTTGTTATCAAGGTGTAGTTTCCTCCCATCCTGGGAGAGGGACCCTTTTGTAGGGTGTATACAGATTTTGTTGGTTTCGAGGTAACCTGAGAAGGTTTCAGAGGATCTTGAGAAGCTAAGTGAAGAGTGCATAGCATGAGGATGAACCTGCAGACCCATAGATAACCATCTCTAAGTGCATGTGGATGTGTTACCAAGGAGGTAACCACTATGGGGCCTGACCAAGGTAGGTAGGTCGCCATGACCCCTGTGAAGGGATGAAAGTTAGCCCATGAATGCAGAGAGAGATGATGAAGGCTTGGGTAAGGTTCTAAGCTGGACATGTACTATGTTGGAATCCTAAGTCTATCCTAGGGTCAGGTGGGGATACGACCGATGGAAGTAGGAGTTGCCTAATTCCCTAGTTGTACATGACCATAGGGTCGGGAGGTAACAACTATCATTGTCTAAGGGCCATGGGTTAGGAGATTGATCACCTTCATGAATTCATTGGGCCCAAAGGGTAGATGAGTAGGACACTCTCTGGATGCATGAGGGAAGAGGGATGACTTCAAAAGTGCTGGCACCCTATCGACCTAGAGGAGATGACCAAGGATTGTGTTTGGACCAAGTAGGTTCGAGACCAGTTTTCCATGGAAGTAACTTTGATATCATGATGATTGTGATGTAGAGACATAAGTTGCACGTTTCAACTTAGAATTAAAGGTGTACTGGCAAGGTGGGATGTACCATCTCTATTCTTGGAATAGGAAGAAATATGTATTTGGACTACAGCCAAATGCTTATTTCCTCTTGTTATGGGAGTGAGAGATAGGACAGTACGCATGCCATACACCAAGGATAAAATATGACGTGAGTTGGAATGTTGCTATGAGGTATGAGGATAGAGATGATAACATACCCTGGTGGAGTGAATGATGCATGAATGGTTTACAAACACTAAGAGTAATAGTGTAGTCAACTTATGAGGATGTTTTTATCATGAGTCATACATGGTTGAATTCAAAAACCAAGAGGATGAGCTCAGATTTTCTCAATGAAGATAGGTTTAGAGTTTGAGTTTGAAATGATAAGAAAAATGCATGGAGGTGTATGTTCTCAGCAATACCTAACACCTAAGGATAAGAAGTGGTAATGAATGCTCTGGATGAGATATAGCTGCCTAGTTTTGCTAGAGTCTAGAAGAAGTTGAGGTTGTTTGGCTAACCCTAAGTTTAGAAAGAAGATGTGTTTTGGCTAACACTCGGATGTAACAAGATATGATGAACAAGTTAATGGTTGTTTGGTTAGCCAACCTAGTCCTTTATGTAGTAGAAGTATGGTTGTGAAACCTCATATACACTCCTCTAAATAGGAAGGTGATGAAACCCTAATGAGAGTGGTTTAGGGTTTCCGAGGAATCGTGACATATAGGAAATCATGATTTTAAGATCACCATACACTGTGATACTACAGAGATAGTAAGAGATAGTAGCAGTTTGGATGCTTAAGATGAAGAGGCATGTGGCTTGTGGCTATGCATGATAGTAGGTGAAGGACGAACACCAGTAACCCAATGCTTTGACATAGAGGATGAAGAGTCCCCTAAAGGGAGTGGGAGTTCACCATTATGGAAGTTGTGGTAAGTCTCCCCTTGACCAAGGAAGGTCAAGATGGAGTATGGGTTATGGTAGATTGCCTTACCTAGATATAATGAGAAAGAAAGAATGATGTCAAGGGACAGATTCGGTTGAACTACTTAAGAGAGAAAGATGGTTCAACTACACCATGACGCGAGTTCAAAAGTTCTTGAGTGTGACCTAAAGGTTCACTTCCATAAGGTGGAAGTAGATACATGAAGAACTCGATGATAGTATAGTTTATCACCCCTAACTAATGGTTAGTATGATCTAGGCTAGAGGGTCTGATGAGAGCAAGTGTGCTTGTTTAGGGCGATACAAAGAGATAGTTCTTAAGATGTGATGTTAACCACCATAGCCTTTATCGGGATGCAAGAAGTTCTATAGGGAGGTTGTGTCAGTCACCACTTCATTAAGATGATGTTGGTGAAGGAGGCCTCACGAAGGTCATAAAAGAACCATAGTGTGTGCAGATGAAGTCACTTGATCGAGCAATGGCTGAGAGAGAGCCCAAGGGTGACATGAGTCACGAGCTGATGCAAAGTAGACTAACATGCAGTTCACTGTGGGAGAATATAATGTGAAAATCCGACCCCTCTAAGCTACAGTTGAGAAAGCTGAGTCCCCGATATATGGGTCCATTTGAGATGGATTGGTGGAGATGGTTGTGTTTGTCCTTTTCCTCAGGATAACATGATGAATAAGGTGTTACATGAGTCCGATCTAGAGCACTATGTGAGGTACCCAAGCCATGTGTTGAGCCCTGAACCTATTCAGCTGTTTGAGAGGATGAAAAGTCCTGAGTCACCTATGAGGGTATGAAATACCAAGGTAAGAAAGAACTCATATGGAAGAATATGAGATGATGAAGGTTCTTGGGAAGCACCATGGAAAGGGTGAAGCCACATGGGAGCCCCGATGGACATATGAAAGGTTTATCCTGAATTGTTTGTTTGCTTGATGGAATTTTGAGGACAAAATTCTTATAAGAGGGGAAGGATGTTACAACCCCAATTTTTGGGTTCATTTGATGAGAAATGTGATTTCTCATAATAAAGATAAATGAACAAATAATGATGTCTGTTTATTGAATGCATGAATTTCATTCACAATAGCCTTGATGATTGTGTTGTGGGCTTTATTGGCTATTGGGCCCAATAATAAGGAATTTCAATTAGTAAATGAATAATTGAGTTTTTGAGAAAAGAAAGGTGTGGGAACCTATAGAAGGCAAAATAACTTAATAAAAAAGTGGATTTCGTGCCACATGGGTTCCTTGGATTCCAAGGAGTCCAAAGTTGCATAGAAAATGCAATAAGAAAATGAAAGATCAATTAAGTATTTCCTTGTTAAGAAAGAAATTGCAAATAATGATAAAAGGTGGAAAATATGTATAATTGAGTTATCCTTGGTGGATTTTCGTATCCCAAGGATTCCTAATGTTAAAAGGAATTCCAATAGGAAAATAGAAGAGCGATAAAGAGAAATCCTCAAAAAGAGATATTTTAATAAAGAAAAAGTAAAATAATAAGAAATGGGATGAAAGATAAGGAAATAGGTTAAGGAAATATTCCCAAGAGGGGACTTCGAGCCATTAAGGTTCCTTGAGGTTAAAGGAACTCAAAATAATAATTTAACAACAAAGGAAAGAGAAAATAGGTTAAAAGTATATATAATTAAGAGATATCTTGCACTTAAAGAAAATGAACGTTTTCTTTGAGTTAATGATCCCAATTTTCGTAGAGAGGTATTTTAAGTCATTATGGACTTTCCCTCAAAATTTGGGAGCAATTGGATCTTTGGTTTGGGAGTTATGGCTTTTACATGATTCTCTAAACTGTTGGGATTATAGTAAATGTCACGATTTCTTTAAATCATTTCCTTTTGTATCGCGAGCAATATGCACCATTGATCCCCAATCCGATGATGGATGCTTGTCATCTAGTTTGAGAAGGACTGAGATCAGGGGGAGTCCTGCTCGTTCTGGATTCTCCCTCGATACGGTTGATGTGCGAGGATGGAAAGGGTTCCATTGTATTTCGGATAGAATTTCGCACCATCTAATCCTTAATTTGATGGTCTTTGAACATGTAATTGAAAATCCCCGAATCTCCAGACACACACGGCCACCTATCTTGGCCACATGCTATTTAAGGGGGTATAGATCGCCCTTTAGCAATGTGACCTCGCCCTTGGGACTCTGGCAGAGTCTGCAACGTAAACCTGGATTTAGTTCATGCGCCAAGTCGTGTGTTCCCCTCACCCAACCATGGTGGCCTGGCTGAGGAACCTCCTGGTCATTCCATCGACTACAGCTAGCTCTACCATAGATAAGACCACCGAAGAGTTCGGTGGCTCACGGCAAAGGAGGAGGAAGCGTCGCCTATTGCAGAGGGAGCCAGGATCGCATGGTCAACCTAGAGGTTGACCGCCGGGCAACGCTGGCTCGCGAAACACGGAAGAGGAGAGGAAGAAGATGACATCGGATGAAACTACCTGAGTGCCCCTGGCACCTTTGCATGATGGTAAGGGTAGGGAAGTCTTTTCCCCCCTTTGTAGGGTAGGTCCACTTGGGATGACGTGTCAAGCCGCCATTGGCCAAAAGGTACCTTTATTTGCAAAATTTCTAGAAATTAATTGGTAGCTCCAATGAAAACATGCAACATATGAAAATTGATCAGGAGAACATGTAGAATTCAATAAAAATACTTTTAAAGCCTGATTTCGTTCAAATTTGCAAAATTGTGCTAAGTTAATGAAAAGTGCTTTGAAATTATGTTAAAAACCCGAATTGAAATTAATGGCTAGGTTCATGATTCTTAATTGGTGAAATTAAGTAATAGTAACCTGATGAAATGTTAATGATGAACTTGAACCTGATCCAGATGATTTATTACATGATTTAGGGTTTTACACCAATTATGAATGTTTAAGCACTTAGAAACCCTAATTTAGGATAAAAGAGGATAAGATCATATTTAATTCGAAAAATATGATAATGTGTTGTTGAATAATGGTTCTAAGATATTTGGAATATAAAAAGTTCCTAATCATGTATAGATACCCTTAACATGATAATTAGGGTTTTATAATGGATAAAGTTGGAATTAATGATAAATGGAATTCATAGGTGAATTAGATCATAATGAATTATGAGTCGAAAGAAACTAAAGGTGATAATTGAGTTTAATGACCTTGAAATAACTTAAAAGGATAAAAATGGTAGTTTTGGTATAAAAGAGAAATAATCTACTTTAATTGGGCTTATGATGTTGAAATTAGGGTTTATGAACTAAGAGAGCATTAAATATGCTAAAAGCATTATGGAGGCAAAAACCCTAATAAAACCCTAAAGTGATCTAGAAAGCCTAAGGTGGAATCCAAGTCTAGCTTTAGAATGTTCTGGATAAACTATAACACATGGATCCCATGCATTAATTTTAGGATATTGTTGATTTCTTGTTGCTTGTTATTTATCCTTATTTCTTGGACAATCAAGTTGCTCTAGATCAGTTATGTGGTTAATTATGAATAACCGCCTTAGTTTCCCAAGGATTTTTCGGATGGTTAATCGTATTGAATGCAAATTATCAGTTTGGATGTTCATACTTGCAAACTATAAAGTCACTATGATTATCACATTAATAATAGAAGTATGGATTCTCACACTTACATGCCACCCTGATGGATGATGCCAAAGGTCAGGCCCAGATGGGTAGACCAATGGACACCTTGAGTGGTGACCCTAGGCACCAAGCTCAGGAATGAGAAGGTGGCCTATGATATTGCATGACTAGTGGGCACCATGAGTGGTGACCCCCAGGCACCAAGCTCGAGATTGAGAAGGTGGCCTTAAGTCATTGGCAAAGGAAACCCTAAGGTGGGTATGCCAGGGTTAGGGAAAAAGTGGTGGAGAATGTCATACTGAAAAGTGTAAATTGGCTTGTTAATTAACTTGATTGTGATAATTAGATTGTTATCGTTATGTGCAAAATTTTGGTTGTCCCCACATACCAGTATATTTTGATATATTGACCGACGTTTTGTTTGTTTTCGTTTTAGGTACAACCCTAAAAGGAACAAACGGTAAAGTGACACATCGTGAAATTAAAACATAAAGTGCAAGAAGGATTAGATAAAGTAGATTCAAGCTCTGGATAGATAGATTTCCAAAGTTTTCAAAGGTAAGTAAAGTTTTAATTTTATACCAAATTTCAGTTTAGTTAGTAGAATTTCATAATTATTATTGATTATTTGTCGAACCATTGATCATGTTAATTAGATAATGGCACCGACCTTTCGGTCTCCCTTAATTGGGGGTTACCGTGAGGCGGGGTCGTTACAATTGGTATCAGAGCATAGGTTCCTCATTTAATCTTTAATAATTATTAAATTTTACAAATTCCATAGAACTGAGGGAGTTATTAGAGGATTGTCTGAACGACTGAGGTGTCTAAAAAAGGATCACGTTTAGGGGCTGGCAATATTTTCCTCCGCACCGCTATTCAGAATATGAGGACTCCCGGATTGTGTGAATGCCTGGCCGATGTCTTAGGATATGACTCGAAATAAGATACCTTTAGGACTCTCTCATCTTGTTCATCCCTTCTCAGCTCAAATTCTGTTAAGGACCTTAAGGATTAGGGTTTCCTCTCTTCTCCTCATCCTTTTGAGGTATGGGTAAGGTTAATAAGGTTTAAGGAATCCTCCACCAAATTAATGAAAAGCATATAAACAAGATGTCATGGACATAAGCTTAATAGATTAAGTGCAAACTAATGAATAGATACATGCTTAGGTCGTATGACACAAGTTGTCATTACCCTTAGGAGAGACCTGGGGATAGACCTCCTTATCAAGGGGATGAGTGGAGATAGTTAGCCTTAAAGTAGAGACCTAGAACATCCTCTGAGGATGATGCTAACCCTAACCCTAAGTGAAGGCTAGAAATGACATGATGATTTAGATGTCATGGTAGACTAGGTGTTTGGACGGACATGCCTGGGATGGCATACGAGCCATGAGAGATTAGATGACCAAGTACCTTTGGTGACCCAACCCTGGAAAGGGTCGTGCATGTTAGAGTGAAGGATAGATCCTTCATTGATGAGGTTAGTGAAGAACCTATAGAACCCTATGGACTTGTGCAAGTAGGGTATAGCTTGCACCTAGAGTGCTTCAGTAGTATGAGAAGTAAGTTAAAACTGAGGCCAGAAGGACACGATGGATGGCTTATGAGATAAGCATAAGGGGCTATGGATAATCATGAGTAAACATAAGCTTGAGTATAGGCTTCACCCACGTAAAGGTATACCTATGAGCTTGATCCTTCATGGAGAGATGACCTCTAGTAGTATGCATGGATGTGGAGTTAGCTTTAGAGAGAGGGTAAGAAGGAACCAAGCAAGAAGGTTGGAAACCTAAAACCTCGAGATGTGAGGAATAGTGGGGAGTTGAGGATGATGCTTTTGGAACCTATGTGCCTATGGTGAAGGTGTCTACCTCATGTGATGAGACAAAGAGTGCCTTAGACCCTGAGGAGGTTTAAGTTGTGAGGCTTTATACCTAGTGGGTTGTCCTTGAGGAGGACTTAACTCTGAGGTGCTTCTTACTTAAAATTCTAATACGCCCATAAGACCAAGAAAAAAACAACCTTTACTTGCCCTTTCGGAACCTATGCTTTCAGAAGGATGCCTTTTGGGCTGTGTAACGCACCCGCCACTTTCCAAAGGTGTTTGTCAGCAATTTTCGCAGGTTTAACCGAGTCCATAATGGAAGTATTTATCGATGACTTTTCAGTTTACAGCGATTCTTTCGACAATTGTATTCTAAATCTCAAAAAAAAATTTACAAAGATGTGAGGAAACAAACCTTATCCTGAATTGGGAAAAGTGCCACTTCATGGTGACCGAAGGCGTTGTCCTTGGACATCGAGTAAGTGAAAGAGGAATTGAAGTAGACAAAGTGAAGATCGATGCCATCTCAAAGTTGTCACCGCCAAAGTACATAAGGGGAGTGTGAGCATTTCTAGGTCATGCCGGATTCTATCGAAGATTTATTAAAAACTTCTCGAAAATAGCAAAACCCATGACCTACTTATTAACCAAGGATGCTGATTTCAATTTTAACCATGAATGCCTACATAGCTTCACAACCTTAAAGCATGCTCTAATCTCTACACCTATTCTGAGGGCACCTGACTAGTCATAACCTTTCGAGATAATGTGTGACGCTAGAAACTATGCTATAGGAGCGGTGCTAGTGCAGAGAATAGACAAAAAGCCCCATGTGATATACTTTGCATCAAAAACGCTAGATGAGGCCCAAAAGAATTATACTACTACTGAAAAGGAATTCTTAGCCGTCATCTACGCCTTTGAGAATTTATGTTCCTATCTTATCGGATCGAAAGTCATAGTATACATGGACCACTCAGCCATCAGATACCTAATTTAGAAACAAGATGCAAAACCCAGACTCATCCGTTGGGTATTGATGCTTCAAGAATTTGACTTAGAAATAAAGGATAAGAGCGGGGTGGAAAATGTCGTCGCTGGTCATCTAAGTCACATCGAGTCTCAAGAGGATGACAATATACCTATCTGACACTCCCTGCCTGATGACCAGCTTATGAAAGTTACCACCAGATTTCCTTAGTATGCTGATATAGTGAACTATCTGGCTACAGGAATTATCCATCCTTCTACCTTTCACCACGATAAAAGGAAATTCCTTCATGATGTTAAGCAATACTTCTGGGACGGACCATATCTTTTCCATCTATGTGAGGACGGAGTTTTTTGTCATTGCCTACTAGAAGAAGAAATTATCCCTGTTCTAGAACATTGCTATTATGGCCCTATTGGGGGGCACATGAGTTCAAAGAAAACTGCTCTCAAAGTTCTTCAATCTGGTTTCTTTTGGCCAACGATAGCAAAGGACGCCCATAATTTCGTCTGATCCTGCAATAAATGTCAACTTTTTGGGAGTATATCAAAAAGAAATGAAATGCCTCTTACCTTGTGGCAAGAAATCGAGCTTTTTGATTTATGGGGAATATACTACATGGGCCCTTTCCCCTCGTCTTATGGATTCTCGTATATACTGGTTGCTATGGATTATGTTTCAAAATGGGTAGAGGCTATACCCATCGTCTCTTGCGATTCCAAACCAGTTATCAAAATGTTCAAGCATATCATCTTCCCTTGATTCGAAATCCCCTGAACAATCATATCATATGGAGGATCTCAATTTTTAGAATGAAGTTTTGAAGCCCTCGTAAGAAAATACGGAGTTAAACATAAGGTTGCCACACCTTACCATCCACAGACAAGTGGCCAAGTCAAATTTTCAAATAGACAACTAAAGGCCATTTTAGAAAAAACGGTCAACAAACATCGAACAGATTGGTCCACTAAGCTCCCTGATGCCCTCTAGGCATACTGTACTGCTTATAAAACACCAATAGGAATGACCTCGTTTCATTTGCTATATGGAAAATCATGTCCTCTTCCATTTGAACTAGAACACAAAGCTTGGTGGTTCATCAAACAATTGAATTTTGATTTCAAAAGCACTAGCGAGTATAGACAACTACAATTACAAGAACTTGAGGAACTACAAATGACTGCCTACCAAAGAGCTAGGATCTACAAAGAACAAACTAAGATGTGGCATGATGGACATCTAAAAAGGAAAGACATAACCATCGGTGATAAAGTCCTTCTTTTCAATTCTAGACTTAAGATGTTCCCCGAAAAACTTCGCACGAAGTGGTTTGGGCCATTAACCATCAAGCACATCAACCCGACCGAAGCAATCATCATTATTGATGAAAATGGAGGAGAGAGAACTATTAATGGCCATAGATTAAAGAAATATTATACCCCAACTGACAAAATTCCAAGACAAACCATTGAGATTCATGATCCCACCACATCAATCTAACCAAGTCAGAACTTCGTCGAGCCAGTGACGTAAAACCCATGCGCTACTTGGGAGGCAACCGAAGAACTGAGTATCACCTTTATTTTATTTAGTTTTGGAAATTTTCTATTTTTCATAGACCCTTCACCTTTATCCAAAAAATATAAAAAATTAATTAACATCCAAAACAAACATAAAAATATAAAAACCAAAAACCTTTTCTATCGTAACGGTTTTGAAATTGTTTGGATCCTTACAGTCTCGAAACTGTTTGGGCTCCATACGGTCTTGAAACTGGTTGGATACTTATGGTCTCGAAGCCATTTGGATCCATACGGTCTCAAAACTATTTGGATCCATACGGTCTTGAAACCGTTTGGATCCTTACAGTCTCGAAATCATTTGGATCCATACGGTCTCAAAACTATTTGGATCCATACGGTCTTGAAACCGTTTGATCCTTATGGTCTCGAAACTATTTGCCCTTTAGAATTTGTAACGTCGCCCTTCCTTTTTCTATAAATATCACTCAACCCCTTCCCTTTTTCTTTCCTTCACTTCCTGAGATTTTGCTCACGTGTGAAACCTTGTTCTATTCGCTCTAACTCTCTGCTCTCACGATCGTTGTCCTCTTCCTCTCATCTCCAGTTATTTTCAACCTGCTCCATCAGCTCCTCCGATGATACCACCACTGTGACACACCCTTCATCTTCATCATCATCGTCTAAGAAGCAAGGTAGAACGCTACCACCGCAACCGCCGTTTCCACTGACGTTGGTGCCCTTTTCGCCATTTCTACCATGAACGAACTTCCCAATTGCCGCCACTGCTATAACCGCCATTAATGCCTTCATCGACGACGTCATTTTCACCATTTTTGCCATCTTTTCACCGCTAGTCGTCCCTTCTGTTTCATCTTCCTTGCGCTTTCGACCCAAACGGTCGTGAAACCATTTGGAGCCATATAGTCTTGAAACTGTTTGGAGCCAAACGATCTTGAAACTATTTGATGTCATATGGTCTTGAAACCGTTTGGATCCATACGGTCTTGAAACCATTTGGAGCCATACGGTCTTGAAACCATTTGGAGCCATACTGTCTTGAAACTATTTGGAGCCATACAGACTTGAAACCGTTTGGAGCCATACTGTCTTGGAACCGTTTGGAGCCATATGATCTTTAAACCATTTCGAGCCAAACGGTCTTGAAACCGTTTGGGAGCCAAAATAGTCTTGGAAAACATGAGTTCAATCTTAAAAAGTTTTTAATTTTTTTTTCAATATTACAATTCTTTTAACATTTTTCTTTTATTAACATATATAATTTTCTGATTACAGAATGGCCTCACCTACACAACAAGCCACAGGATTTACTGACGCTCCCTTCTGGACAAGGGAGCAACTACTGGAGGACCGCGCAAAGCTCCTACACATCATGGACACTTACGAAAAGACCAAAAAGATCCCACCAAAAGTTGACCTGATTAAAGTCATGAATGAAATTGACCGAATGAACATGTGCTTAACCGAAGACCCTATTGAAGAAGTGGAGGAGATTTCCTCCAGTGACGAAGGTTCGGAGTACGCACCAAACTACGAGGACAAATCCCCAGTCCTAAAGTCCAAAGGCAAAAGGCAGACTGAAGAAGCTGCCAAGGGACAACCATCAAAGAAAAGGGCAAGGATGCAAGTTCGTCCCTCTACTGCAAGGGAACAAATCTTGGCAGGACAAGCTTTCCCTACGGTTGCAAATCCCAACACCACCACAGAACCTACACCAGCTGACTTATACATCCAAAACCTCCCAACTGGTGATAAGGTGTTGCGCCCAACAAAGTATGTCTGCTCAAACATATTGAAAAAATGGAGATTTATGACAGAATTCTTTCCTTTCTAGACACCGTGAATCTTTCAAAACTCTATTTTGTGGTAGAAACCTCCTATATTGAGCCCAAGGTTGAGTTCTTCACATACCTTACTAAAGAAACCATGGATGTAAAGGATAGATGGAAAGATGGAGGTGACCGCAGGCTGGTCACCTCACTTTTTGGAAGCAAGGTTGTCTTAACTGAAAACATGTTGAAAGAGATCTTCATCGACAACCAGGACCAGCTGAAGAAGGATTAAGATGTAGGCCTGGACAACTCCCAATTCAACAGGCACAACTTCTGGAAATCCTTAACGGGGATTCCAACCTATGAGGAAAAAACTTGCAAGGCCTCCAACATCCATTCTGGCATGGTACGCACTCTACACAAAATCATTATTGGCGCCCTTTTCCCCAGGATAGAGAGTGGGAACGTTCTTATCTCAGATCTCTTCATCATATGGTTGATTCTCACCGAGCAGTCTGTCAACATAGGCTGACAACTAATTCACAAGCACGCAACTTATGCCCTCGGCAAAGTAATCTGCATGGGTGGTCATATAACATCAATCTTGAAATTTCTCAAGATAGACAAACCACTACCTAAGTGCACCATGATAAAGGGCGACATCCTTACAAATGAACAAAGTTTAAAGAACTCATACATTATAAAGGAGAAGGATGCTAAACTTCACTACATTTTCTGCCCAACCGTCAAAGCATCCAGAACTTTGCTACCTCTTCTAGAACTGGCGGACTATGACAAAGATAAGCTTCTCTTCATTGAAGAAGAGCTCTCCAACCTCATAGCCTCTGTCAAAGCAAAAGAGAAGCATGCAAAAATAGGGCAAACTGAACATAGTATCACTGCCCCCGCAGCAATGCCGAAGAAAATTCCAGTAACACGACCTTCAAAGCTGCGTATACAAAAACAACAGCAATCAGAAACGCCCACATCAATGATAAACCCAGAGGCGGAGCCACAACACAACATAGAAACACTAGAAACCTTCATATTCGATCTGGATGTTGGGCTCACCTCTACAACCACCACTACCACCTTCCACCACTTTGCCACCACACCACCACCCTCCACCATTCCACCATTCATCCCTCTTCCCCCATTCTCCACAACAATGCCCACCATAATTACCTCATCCACATCCACAACTTTACCCACATACTCTGCCTCACTCTTTTCTTCTTCGGGAAATCCATTCTCCACCTCAACACCCGATCTCACCTTCACTTCAATTTCTTTCCACTCGTCACTTCCATTTCATCCCTTCTCACCCTGGATGTCACCACAATTTCCATCCACCACCTCATCTACCACCACCACCCCGATATCGATAGTGACTCCATCAACAATCACCACACAATTCGCGGGCCCATCAATAGTGTCTCTCTCACAAGGCACTAACACCCTTCCACACTGACCCCAACAACCTCACCCTTCAATCTCTGAGGTCCCCTTTTCAAACATCGGTGAGGAATTTGGACGGCAATTTGATGCCATTCGAAACCTCCTCACTGATCCTTCTAACATATTATCATCTATTTTTTCTTGTGTGTAGGAAATTGCTTCACAGGTCTCCAAGATAGACGAGCAGAACAATGCCTTGCCAGGCATCATCACAAGCATCCAACAACGGCAGGAAGCAGCGGCTCAGCAAGTCAACCACATCGAGAGTCGCTTACAAACCCTGTCGGAATTGGTGCTCAAAATGAATGGTCAGCAAGAAGTGTTGTCCCAACAAATCGATAGGGTCTCTATGCAAATTCAACCTTTGCTTGAGACCCTCCATGAGCTTCAGCAACAGCACAATTCTCAAAGCACGTGCTTGGATGACATCAATAACAACTTTCTACAACGCATCATCTAAACCGTTTGGATCCATACGGTCTCAAAACCGTTTGGATCCTTAAGGTCTTGAAACCATTTGGATCCATATGGTCTCATAGCTGTTTGGATCCATACAGTCTCGAAACTGTTTGCCCTTTAGAATTTGTAACGTCGCCCTTCCTTTTTCTATAAATATCGCTCGACCCCTTCCCTTTAGAAGTATGCTCACGTGCGAAACCCTGTTCTATTCACTCTAACTCTCTACTCTCACGGCCGATGTCCTCTTCCTCTCATCTTCAGTTCTTTTCAACCTGCTCCATCCGCTCCCCCGACGATACCACCACCATGATGCACCCTTCATATTTGTCATCATTGTCTAACCAGCAAGGTAGAATGATGCCACCACAACCGTCATTTCCACTGACGTCGGCGTCCTTTCTGCCATTTCTACCATGAACGAACTTCCCGATTGTCACCACTGCTATCACCGCCATTAACGCCTTCATCAACAACGTCGTTTTCACCATTTTCACAATCTTTTCGCCGCTAGTCGTCCATGTTGTTTCATCTTCCTTGCGGTTTTGACCCAAACGGTCTTGAAACCGTTTGGAGCCAAACAGTCTTCAAACCGTTTGGATCCATACGGTCTTGAAACCATTTGGATCCATATGGTCTTGAAACCGTTTGGATCCATACGGTCTTGAAACTGTTTGGAGCCATATGGTCTTGAAACCATTTGGAGCCATAAAGTCTTGAAATCGGTTGGAGCCATATGGTCTTGAAACCATTTGGAGTCATACGAACTTGAAACCGTTTGGAGCCATACGGTCTTGAAACAGTTTGGAGCCTTATGATCTTGAAACCATTTGGGAGCCACAACAGCCATGGAAAACATGAGTTCAATCTTAAAACGTTTTTCATTTTTTTTTCAATGTTGCAATTCTTTTAACATTTTTCTTTTATTAACATATATAATTTTCTGATTACAGAATGGCCTATCCTACACAACAAGACACAGGATTTTTTGACGCTCCCTTCTGGACAAGGGAGCAACTACTGGAGGATCGTACAAAGCTCCAGCACATCATTGACACTTACGAAAAGACCGAAAAGGTCCCACCAAATGTTGACCTGATTAAAGTCATGAATGAAATTGACCGAATCAACATGTGCTTAACCGAAGACCATGTTGAAGAAGTGGAGGAGATTTCCTCCAGTGATGAAGGTTCGGAGTATGCACCAAACTCCGAGGACAAATCCTCAGTCCTAGAGTCCAAAGGCAAAAGGTAGACTGAAGAAGCCGCCAAGGGACAACCATCAAAGAAAAGGGTAAGGAAGCAAGTTTGGCCCTCTACTGCAAGGGAACAAATCTTGGCAGGACAAGCTTTCGCTACGGTTGCAAATCCCAACACCACCACAGAACCTGCACCAACTGACTTATACATCCAAAACCTCCCATCTGGTGATAAGGTGTTGTGCCCAACAAAGTATGTCTGCTCAAACATACTGAAAAAAATGGGGATTAATGACAGAATTCTCGCCTTTCTAGACAACGCCAATCTTTCAAAACTCTATTTTATGGCGAAAACCTCCTATATTGAGCCCACGGTTGAGTTCTTCACATACCTTACCAAAGAAACTATGGGTGTAAATGATAGATGGAAAGATGGAGGTGACCGCAGGCTGGTCACCTCACTTTTTGGAAGCAATGTTGTCTTAACTAAAAACATGTTGAACGAGATCTTCATCGACAACCAGGATCAGCTGAAGAAGGCTAAAGTTGTAGGCCTCGACAACTACCAATTCAATAGGCACAACTTCTGGAAATCCTTAACGGGGATTCCAACCTACGAGGTAAAATCTTGCATGGCCTCCAACATCCATTCTAGCATGGTACGCACTCTACACAAAATCATTACTGGCACCCTTTTCCCCAGGATAGAGAGTGGGAACATTCTTACCTCAGATCTCTTCATCTTATGGTCGATTCTCACCGGGCAGCCGGTCAACATAGGCCGGCAACTAATTCACAAGCATGCAACTTATTCCCTCGACAAAGAAATCTACATAAAAGATAGACAGACCACTACCTAAGTGCACAGTGATAAAGGGTTCCATTCTTACAAATGAACAGAGTTTAAAGAATGCATACATTATAAAGGAGAAGGATGCTAAACTTCACTACATTTTCTGCCCAACCGTCAAAGCATGCAGAACTCTGCTACCTCTTCCAGAATTGGCGGACTATGACAAAGATAAGCTTCTCTTCATTGAAGAAGAGCTCGCCAACCTCATAGCCTCCGTCAAAGCAAAAGACAAGCAGGAAAAAATAGGGCAAACTGAACATAGTATCACTGCCCATGCAGTAAGGCCGAAGAAAATTCCAGTAACACGACCTTCAAAGCTGCGTATACAAAAACAACAACAATCAGAAATGCACACATCAAAGATAAACCCAGAGGCGGAGCTACCACACAACACTGAAACACCAGAAACCTTCATATTCGATCTCGATGTTGGCATCACCTCTACAACCACCATTACCACCTTCCACCACTTTTCCACCACACCACCACCCTCCACCATTCCACCATCCATCACTCTTCCCCTATTCTCCACAACAACACCCACCATAATAACCTCATCCACATCAACAACTTAACCTACATACTCTACCTCACTCTTTTCTTCTCTGGGCACTCCATTCTCCACCTCAACACCCGATCTCACCTTCACTTCAATTTCTTTCCCCTTGTCACTTCCATTTTGTCCCTTCTCACCCGGGATGTCACCACCATTTCCATCCACCACCTCATCTACCACCACCACCCCGACATCGCTAGTGACTCCATCAACAGTCACCACACAATTCGCGGGACCATCAATAGTGTCTCTTTCACAAGGCACTACCACCCTTCCACCCCGACTCCAGCCACCTCACCCTTCAATCTCTGGGGTCCCCTTTTCTAACGTCGGTGAGGAATTCAGAAGGCAATTTGATGCCATTCGAAACCTCCTCACCGATCCTTCTAACATATTATCATCTATTTTTTCTTGTGTGCATGAAATCACTTCACAGGTCTCCAAGACAGACGAGCAGAACAATGCCTTGCCAGGCATCATCGCAAGCATCCAACAACGGCAGGAAGCAGTGGCTCAGCAAGTCAACCGCATTGAGAGTCACTTACAAACCCTGTCGGAATTGGTGCTCGAAATGAAAGGCCAGCAAGAAGAGTTGACCAACAAGTCGACAGGGTCTGTATGCAAATTCAACCTTTGCTTGAGACCCTCTGCGACCTTTAGCAGCAACACAGTGCTTAAAGCAGTGCTTGGACGACATCAACAACAACCTTCTACAACTCATCTGCCGCCAGGAGGAGAACTCCAACAAAGAACTTAATGAACTTCACACACAAACAATCGATCTGTCTACATGACTCTGCTCCGCCGAAGCACAATATGTGGATCTTAAAGATAGCCATGACGCACTGCTCGAAACCCATGAGCATGTGCAAGTGGCACTTGAAGAGATGGAAGCAATCCAACGATAGTGCAAGAAGAAGTCGATCACGAAAACAAAGGAAAAGGTGATTGATGACGATGATGATGCCAGTGAAAATGATGATGAGGACTCTGACTCCTTGGCTAACTCCAAAAATGTCAACTCCTCCTCAGATGATCAACCCGATGACCCAGGCAATGTTGGGGAGGGTACAAGCCGAGGGGCAGACCCTACAAAAACATGACAAGATAGCGGCCACCAAGAAGAAGGAACCAAAGATCCCAAGTCCCCTAAGAACAATGACAACGTCACAATGTCATATGGGGACCAGTTCTTTAATTTCTCAGCCACTAGGGGAAGCTGCTAAAGAAGCCGCTTTTGTTGAATTTAAACAATGTATCATGGAAACCAGCATAAGCCCATCTACATCAGCAATTCAACAATCTACAAACATCCCCCTAGAATTGGAAGAACCAGATAGAGTGAGTCTAGACATAGATGATAGACTTGACTCCAGTTATGACACAAATAAAAATGAAGCGCTACCTCTGTTCTTAGAAGATAGTGTGCACACTCCACCCCCTCCACAGGACCTTCCCCCGCCGCCACCTCTACCTCATCTGATGAAAGATCTAGACATGGCAACCATCTCTACACTAGACGTTCAAGACATCTTTATCCTAAAAACTATTTTAGGTGATGCCAAGAATAGGGGGACATCATATATAGCAATACAAAGACAAAGTGCAAGTTGACCGGTGAAGATTTCCATATTCTCCATTGACCACAATCAGCGGTGACGATGGCTCTCTTCCGCGTCCTACTTGCCAATGCTATAGAAGAATTCTGAAGCTCCAAGAAAGTGCAACTTGTTTTCAATGCTTCACCCACCCTGTCCCTATCTCTGCTACACAAGGACTTATAGGTGAAGTCTGTAGAATGGCTGCAGGCTGGTCTAGCAAGGAGGGCACGCTACATCATTGTGCCCTTTAAAGTTTTCAGACACTGGCTGCTCATGATTGTCGACATCGAGGCACGCGACACAAAGGTGTACAACTTCTGTGCCAGTGAACTAAAATCCGGACACATCAATTTTACAGGATTAGAAGTCGGGGAAGCATGATGCATTCCTTTCTGACTTCTCAAAATAATATGGGTCGCTGCCCATTGCTTAGAAATGGTTGGAATCAACCCTGGTTCCGAATCATCAACCCACCTATCCAAACAATTGAGGGTTTCAGGGATTGTGCCTTCTGTACAATAAGACACATAGAAGCACTAAATCAGCAACTCATTTTTACTGAATTAGCAGCAGAGGATATGCACTCTTTACAAGGACGCTATGCCATGGAACTCATCTATGAAAGATGATTCTTTAAGGATCTGAAAATGGCACAAGAAGACGTTCCTCAGTATCTCCTTAACTTTCTTCATTATCATGAATTCACCATTAAACTAACACTTATCTCCTTCTTATTACAGAAAAACACAAAAAAATTGCAAAAGGAGAAAACAGTCTGGAGACCGAATGAAGTCCAAATGGTCCCAAGACCGAATGAACTCAAACGGTCCTGAGACCGAATAAAGGCAAACGGTCTGGAGACTGAATGAAGTCCACACGGTCCCAAGACCGAATGAACTCAAATGGTCGCATGACCGAATAAAGGCCAAACAGTCTCGAGATCGGATAAAGTCCAAATGGTCCCGAGACCAAATGGACCCAAACAGTCCCAAGACCGAATGGACCCAAACGGTCCCAAGACCGAATGAAGTCCAAATGGTCCCAAGACCGAATGAACTCAAATGGTCCCAAGACCGAATGAACTCAAACGATCCTGAGACCAAATAAAGGAAAACAGTCTGAAGACTGAATGAAGTCCAAACGGTCCCAAGACCGAATGAAGTCCAACTGGTCCCAAGATCGAATGAACCCAAACGGTCCCAAGACTAAATAAAGGCAAACAGTTTGTCAATCAAATGAAGGAAAACGATCCCAAGACTGTATGATCCCAAATGGTCCCGAGACTGTTTGATGCCAAACGGTCCCCAAACCGTTAAAGACCCAAATGATCCCAAGACTGTTTTGGATTCCTTGAAAGCCTATAAATAGGACCTAAGGAGTCCTCATTTCAGGAAGAACTTCTTGGACGTCCATAGGCTGCCCCAATCACTCCAGAACTGTTCCACCTTCATTCTTTGCCCAAAGGTTGCCAGTTCAAGATCCACACTCCATCTTCAAGCTACTTCCTCTCTCATCAACATAAGATGGTGGGAAGTGGATGATTCTTCATCAAGACAATGACACTGTGTGAAGATAGTTGCTCTCTCCTGCAAGGGGTCGACCTTCCTCTCTCCTACGTGGAAATGATGCCTTCTCTCTCTCTTCCTGCCTCCTTCTTGGTTCTTTTTATGGGAAAGTAGTCTCATACACTAGGGTGCGGGGAGTAGCCCCGCTACCCATGTTTTCATCTCATACATTGTAATTCATAAATTTGCAATAGAGAAATATCATCTTTCTAGTTTAACATCAATCGCTTAATGAATGCTTGTTGTTTGATCACCAACTTGTGTTATCTTTTATCTATTAGTATGAATTGTCTATGTTTGTGCTTTTAGATTTGATTACCGATTGCATGTTAGTTCTTGATGTATGTAGTCGGCATACATCTGTTTCGGTATCTAGCAACGTCTTTAATAGAGTGGAGTAAACTCACCCCCATCATTGTACTTCCATACTATGAAATGGAATCAGTTGACGTATGAAATTACAACTTTGATGGGTAGAGGAACACACTTTATGAAGGGAGTAATGCAAAGTAAGTGACCATTCATTTGGGAATGGTTGGCATTGCAATACCCCTATGTTTCTCATAGTTAGTTATCCAAAAGGAAGCTAAGTCTACAAAGATACTAACGGGTTAGACCCTTTTCTTTGCAAGCCATGTTATTGTGATGTATGTTTTGATCCATGCGTAGTGGCGGGGAAACCTGATCACATCCTAGTGGTTTCTAAATATTGTTTACAATCTTAAGTTTACTTTCTTGTTATTTTCTTTATCCGTACATTAGCTTAACCATCAAATCAACTCTTTGATCTAAATATCAACTTCTAAGTGGATAAGTAGTATTATTACGTTTTCCATCTTGTTAAACTCTTAACATGACCATTGTCTCGTGGATTCGACCCCTAACTATACTACGATAAGACTTCCACGTATCTTAGCATACATGGGTGGAGATCTTATTATAGCATACGCAAGGCTAAACTTAGACATTAACTACCTCTAGGATTTTTAGTGTTGCACGCAACTCCACGTAAGTGGAGGCTCCATCATAAACAACTTCCCCTGGACTTGCCTTATAATCATAAGAAGAAATTCTTCTCTAATTTAAAGAATTACTACTGGGACGATTCTTTGTTGTTTAGACGTTGCACCGATGGGTTGTATAGAAAATGTATACCCGATGAGGAAGCCCCCAAAATTCTGTTTGAGTGTCACTCCTCTCCCTATGGAGGACACCTGGGAGACGAGAGGACTTCTGCTAAGATCCTCCAGTCAGGTTTTTATTGGACAACTCTATTCAAGGATGTGCACGCTTATGTGAAATCCTGCAATGAATGCCAACGAACTGGGAACCTCGCTCACCAAAATGAGATGCCACTTTTATATTGGATCGAGGTGGAGATCTTCGATGTCTGGGGTATAGATTTTATGGGCTTGTTCCCTTCTTGCTATGGTTTTAAATATATCCTGGTTGTGGTTGACTATGTTTCAAAGTGGGTTGAACTAGTGCCCACTGTTACGTGCGATGCTAAGGTAGTAATAAAGATTTTTACTAAGATCATCTTTCCAAGTTTTGGAGCATCGAGAACGGTCATTAGTGATGGCGGTTCTCACTTGCTGAGAAACAGTTCGAGTCTTTTTTATGGAAGTATGACGTACGTGACAAGGTCACAACACCATACCACCCGCAGAAATCCGGACAGGTCGAGGTCTATAATCGGCAAATCAAGTAGATTCTAGAAAAGATAGTTGGCAACTCCTGCAAGGACTGGTTAGCTAAACTAGATGACGCTCTATGGGCATACAGAACAACTTTTAAGACTTCGTTGGGTACCACAACCTATCACTTGATTTATGGGAAAGCATGCCACCTTCCTTTGGAGCTAGAGCACAAAGTGTTTTGGGCGATCAAATGCCTCAACATGGACCTGATGTTAGATGAAAAGAAAAGATTTCTTCTGCTTTAGGAGCTTGAAGAATTAAGACTCCATGCTTATGAAAATTCAAGGATCTACAAGCTAAGGACCAAGATCTGGCATGACACCCACCTGAGGATGAAGGACGTCAACGAAGGTGATAAGGTTTTATTATTAAAATCTTCTATCTGCCTCTTTCCAGGAAAGCTACAAACTCGATGGTCAGGGCCTTTCATATTTGCAAAGATCTATCAGTCTGGAATGATGGAGCTCTATGACAAAGAAGATTTGGCGAAAGTTTTTCCAGTGAACGGACATAGAGTGAAAAGGTTTTATGAATACGAAGCATTTGTAGGAAGATCAGAGATGCCCCTGTAGGACGTTGAAGCTACAAATGTTGAGGCAACATAGAAAGATTTGAAGCTGTCAAGCTGATGACGCAAACCATAGCACTCTTCGGGAGGCAGCTTGAATTTTTACTTTCCTATAATAGGATGTTATTTCCTTTCCTACAGAAAAACATTTCGAACATTATCATTTGTAATAAGGCCCAAGTCAGTGCATGCGCCACGTGCACGGACTCTCTCATTTTATGGGCCACCGACATAGTTTTTATAGCCTTGGTGAGTAATACTATCTGAGGCCGAAAGTATTCTTTCTTGCCAATGATGTTTTACCCATCAACGCTCTCTGATTTCAGTTTTCTACCCTTGTTTTGTTTCTAGTTTTTACTCTTCTTGAGATCTTATCGGGAATGTCTCAACCTTTCTCTTTCCTTCTCGCCTTACGCGACACACGCTATTGGCCGGACTGTCTTCGTCTCTATAGGGTGACACCCTCAGCTCCTTGAATTAGTGTGTCGGGCAGGCTACACTATCGCCCGGTACGGCTAGATCATATCGGCCAGTGCAACCCGTGGGCAGCAAGAAGGGCAGAAAACATATCGGGCGAAGGTATCACACGAAATGCCAATCCCTCACGATACGCATGCTGTGTAGTGATAAGCTTGCTTAGGAAGCCAAATCACCCCCTGACGTGACGGATTAGACTGATTTTACTATGTCTCATGAGACGTTTCGCCTCCTCATGCAACACGTGTCCCTATCATACCCAATTTACCCCTCGCTCACCATGGCTATATATAGTAACTTGAGTTTAACTGTGCCAGGAACCCGCATTAACTTTTCACCTACTCATGTATCATGCATCCTACCTTTACTTCAGCTCCCGTGTGGGCCTTTCTCTTCCACGATACTCGTGTCGTGCACCAACAATCTTGCTTGATACAGGTATAACCTGATATGCCTTATCGACTAATTCAATCGATTGTGTCACGCAAAATGTATCGGGTAAAGCTTATTGTGTGATGTCTTTCCTCGAGTGAGACCAGTGTCAGGCAAGGGCCTTTGTTTCTTATCGTGTTTGCATATCGTCCAACTCACATCGGGCAAAACGTGTGTCACATGACACCCTCTACATGATACTTTATCAGGCAACGACCTTGGCTTTCTGTCAGGTTTTGCCCATCGAGTTTTTTGCTTCGGTCTTTTGATCGTATCGCATGACACGCTTGACACGCGATACATGCGTACGAATGATACGAAGCATGCCAGGCAAGACTCATATCATCCAGTATTGTTTTACAAAGATGTTTTGACTCATATCACCCAACACTTCATAGTATCGAGCGGAACATTTTTCTTACGAACACATGTCGGGCTGGACCCTTGTTCGTACTATGCTTAGCTTATCATGTGATAAGCTTGCATTTTACTCTGTCGCTCTAAGATTGTATTAGCTTTCGCCCCCTTCCGGGCAAGATGAGTATCTTGCTGGGCCTTATCGGGCAAGCCTTGTTTTATTAATGCAACCTGATATCAGACCGCCCTATCAGCGAGACCATATATCGGGTGACAAGATATGTTTTATCTCTGCTCGATACCGACTTGTTGTACCGGGTGTTCTCGTGTCACGCGAGATTATTTTGATGTAGACTCTAACCTGTTATCAGATTTTCAAGCATCACCTATCTTGTGTCAGGCGACATGACTCCTTTTATTTGTCGCTCGATATCAGGTAAGGTGATCAAGTCAGTAATCCAATTACTTATCCCACTCTTGTTTAAACGTTGTAGAAATGGCCCACACCAAGCAAATCATCATCCAAGGTGATGAGCATGGTCGAAGGATCAATCCCAAAGCCACAACCGAAGCGACCTCAACCGGGCAGAAGCGCCCAAACCCCAATACAATGGGGACGTCTGGGGCCGAGAAGCGGCCTAGAATAGAAGTGGGAGCAACCCCAATGACAACGGTAGGACTGGAGCCTCTGGCCCACTCTCCAGGTTGGTTCATGCCAAGAGATGCGGAGCACCAGTAGTGGTATACAGAATTGGCGACTAAAGTCTACCGGCCAACCCGTTTCTGCCACCAACCGTCCTTCCATCAGCTCGACATTTTGAGTAGGCTCAAAAATGTCTTACAAGCTGACGGGCTGAGGAAGATATGCTTCAGCTACTCCACCTCTTACACTAAACTCACAAAAGAGTTCATGTCATCCCTCTGTCAGGTGCCGAATAAACCAGAAGAAGTCAAAAGATTCGATGGGGTGGATAGGCTGCAAGGGCGCATGTACAACGTTGAGCATGACATCTCAGAGAAGTTGCTCAATGAGATCTTCTCTTCCAATGAAGCTGAGAAGGTTCTCCTAAAAAACGGTGTTAGAATCATTGAAAATGACAACTTCAACCCATTCGATCCCTGGAAGAAGCTAACTGGTGAATCATCATTCAAGCCACCGAGCAAGGTGGTGGCAATCCACTCCTATTTCTGGAGAATCATCCACAAGATCGTGGTGAGCCTCCTTTTCAAAAAATATGAAACGAGAAATCTATACACCGAAGAACTCCATCTCATGTGGTACATGATGGAGGGGAAGGTGATTAACTTGGGGCACTTTTTGCTAAGCCGGTTGCATCCAATAAAAGACGCCACCAAGGAGTACTCAATGGGAGGGATCATCAACTTAATCATGATAGGGCTGTGGTACCCTAAGGAGCTGTGTAGCCTGTCAAGGACACAAGGCGATGATTGGATAGACATGAAGTTATTCGCATGAGCAAACATCATCAGAAAGAAGGGTCGCAGCTACTTCTACAAGTTTGTAAGAACTGCCACCCTCCTACCCCTCCCGGTCTGCATTAACTACGATGCAGAAAAGATAGCCTTCATGCCAGCAGAGATACAAGATTTGTCAGACGAGATGGCAGAAGCTACTTATGCTGCCACCAGAAGTGTCCCCCAAGGGCCAAAACCCATAAGAAGACCAATCCCCCTTGACGCTCGGCGGGACAAGTCAGTAGTGGTCGTTGTCGCCGACTTGTCTGTCACCGCCACCTCCGAGACATCCACTGCTCATGCCACCACCGAACTAGCAGTGGCTACCACAACAACACCTGTCGTGGCTACTAAAGAGGTATAACGGTCGTGGAGACTGTCGATACCACTAGGGCAGAAATAATGGTGATAGCCCCCGAGGATGTTGCCACTGAAGAGACAGTCGTAGCTCCTGAAGCTTCAGTTGTGCCTTCAATGGCAGAGGCAGTGGTACAACCAGACGCCAACAATGAAATGTTCACTGAGCTCCTACAAGCGGAGCTCAGGGCAGTGCAGCCCACATCGACGTTGCTGCCAATGATGTCGGTAGTTGCTGCGGGGGAGGACGTAGAGAGTCAAATGGTAGATCAACAACACAAAGGAATCGATGCCCCGCCCTGAAACAACATCCTCACAGATGATTCAGATGGACTCAGCCCCGCTTGAAGATGCACACTCTTTAGGTTGAACTTCTCATGTGAGGAGCATTATGAGGATGAGAGGCCAATCAACTACAGCTACCCCATCACTGGGGCAGGTCCTCAGCCAGGAGTTTGACAACTTGCAGGAGGTAACAAGCAATCACTCAGCTACATTTTCTTCCCTAACCTGCAAGTTCAATGTTTTCTAGAGGAGGCTCAGTGAGCAGGAGCGTCAACTGCTAACCCTTGTTGGCCTTCCTGGCCAACTAGAGGCACTAAATAACATGATGTAGATGGCACTCCAATGCCTCGATGATATTGAAGAGAGGATGAACCGGAGGGATGACCAACCCCGCTCAAGGCATCCTAGGAGGTCCCCATCACCTCTAGGCCTCGGCTCTCAGCCCACGTCTTCGGCATCCTCTTTAGGAACATCGTCTTCTTCCTCCTCCAGCGGGCCCTCCACAACGCTTGAGGAAAAATGACGAAGAAGACCATCGACTGGGCTCCAGCAGGACATGAGAGCACCCACGACATCGACATAACTGCTCCCTCGCCCTCCCTAGATGAAGTTAAAGATGCAGACGTATCCATCAACCTAGAAGAGGGCTCTTCTGATGAATTTGAGGGAGAAGGGGGTGACATCTATTCTACCAATGAAATGCACCCCCATAGAGCAAGGAGTTCGACGACAAATGCATTTTCTATGCCGTCAGAGATTCCCTCCTTCAAGATGGCCGACTTCAATAGACGAGCCATCGGCTACCTGACGATTAGAGACCAAAAGCTTTTGAATGCAGTCCTAAGGTCACAGGAAGATGGAGAGGATGTCTTCTAGAGCGACGGTTACTTCTCTGTACGAAGGGAAGTGCTGAAAAGCATGTTCCTCTCCCTAGTTGTAGTAGGGAAGATCCTCTTCCGGGTCCTGGAAGGTGCTATGATCGAGAATATAGGCACCAGGACAGGCCGCCAGCCAATTTACAATGCCACCCCAGCCTTGGCAAAGAGATTAATGAAAGGGGTATATGACTCCATCCAGGTGGCCAACATGCTACAATACATCAAAGACCACAACCCAAACCTGGTGTTGGCCCCCTACAAGCATAGAACAAATTGGTTCCTCTGTGTGGTAGACCTCCATAGTCACGACATCAACCTCCTCAGCTACTGCGCCGAAGAGGTCCCACACTCAGGACACATATTCATATGCCCAGAAGACAAGCATCTCAGGCTTCTCCCGCTGCGTCTTCTTTGCACCATCAAGTAAAGAGTCCAATGCCACAGTGGCGCTTGGAACTTTTTCTCCTTGGGAGACTTCCCCGTTCAAGAAGAATAGAAGCAGAAATAGTGCATTCATAGTCCTACGCACCATGGAGCTGCTCCACATCTTCGGATATATAAGACACCTCCAAGGCCAACATTTCTACCAGCTTAGAAGCACATACACACTGATGCTAATCAAGGACAGACATTATTTCCTAGACGTAGGTGTACCCGAGAAGCTGTTGGACAATGACCAAGAAAGTGAATCATCACAACCCAGCAACCCTCCAGGAGAAGAAGCCCAGATGGTCGCGGACGTCTACGGGGTAGGCAAGAGGATGGACATGTTGTGAGAGATACTCACTAATGAAGATTCTGCTTCGCCTGGTGCTTCAGAAATGATGATCAACAAATTCGACCATTCTACATGTGCTTCACTGACTCAGGAATAGGTCAATGAAATCCTCCTCAAGCTAGCTGATTCTACCACCACAGACATCATTTATGAGACAGACAACGTTATAATCCCTCTTGATGACCTTCGAGACTTAGTAAAGGCAGGAGGATGTCTAGCGGTGTTGGTGGCATCAACCTACATCTAGATTTTACAGAAGAAGTTTGAACACGCCAACATCGCCCACCCAATGGTGTTCAACGATATCTACCTACCTGATGAATCAGGAGCGAAACAACTGTTTCTGGATGAGATACAATGCAACATGCCACGTATCATATTCTTTCCAATGTTGCATTACAACAATTGGACGCACTTGATGGTGTACACTCACATGTGAGCATCAATCTTCTACAACATCTCTGACAACAACAAAGATCATCTGATGCAGTGTAAATCAACTCCATTGACACCCCTCGAGTGCTTAGAAAGGAAATATTGCATCGAGGTGGCGACGTTGATCCAGCTGTTCATGGAGAACACAAAGAACAAATGGCACGAGCTCCAATTCTACCACAGTAGTCCACAATCAAACGACTGCGGCATCTACATGCTAGAATGGATCTCTAGCTTGGTGATGCTACAACAAACACCTAACAAGCTCCACCACATCGACTACCACAGAAAAGGCAGAGAGTATGTGTTGGAGCTTCTATCTGATGAAGGTACATGTACCAGCTAAAACCCTCACTGACCTATGTCTACCCTTTCCTACTTATCTCACAACTCTAGGGACAAAGTGTGGGGTAAGTTTGGGGGGTACTATATTAGTGAGGGAGGTACCTAAAAATTTCTTCCCCTTCTCGTCTTTCTTCTTTCCCATATCTTGTGTAGATATACATGTATGATACAAAATAGCACATATACAACTGCTTGCCTCTCAACAACTATACAAATACACTTTACAATAAAAATCAGATACGACTTCTTCCAGTCTGTCTTCTTTGTGTCTTAGGCAGTGCATGCTTTTATTATGTTCCTTTCGAAAACACGGACTCAAATGACAAGGACTACAACTTTTCTATGCCAATTTGGAAAAATAATCTTGCAACAGCTAAGAGATGTGCATGTGAAGGAAAAAGCTTCCCAAACATCAAACTCATCTTTTCCCCTACCCACCAAAAATCCCAAAAAGAGAGAAAAGCCTTATGAGAGTGAATAAAAGCATGAGAGTTGTGCTAAAAAAACACACTTGTCTCTCCAAAAGTACCCATCTTTAGGCATGGTAGATCCGGGGCAGTGGTACGTAGGATGTGAAATCATAGCTCTAAAGCCAATTGTCTTGGACTGCAGGGACCACTTGCCCGTTAACGAACCCATACTTGGATGGACCGATGGGAAATAAGAAAAACCCAAAAAGCCTTAATCCTACACAAAAAACCCAACTTCCTACTTCCAAGTTGTTTGGTGTGAAAGCTAGCTTCGAAACCATGCACCAAAAGTCTCGCTGAGGCTGAAGAGAAATTTTTTACTTAAATAAGGCAGGAAAAATAAAGTCTATTGTCGGTAGTCAGGCGTAATTTTCCTAGGGGCATCTAAAAAATTGCTTTAAACCCCTTGTCTGAAGACTACGCCTGGCTTAGAAGAAGTATCACAAACAAAGTTTTAAAGTAGATACAGATTGATTGAGGACAATCAAAATGCTAAGTTTAGGGGAGTTGATAACACCCATTTTATGGCTATTAGGGCCCATATTTAGTTGTCAAACCTTCCTTATAAACTATTTTCCTCTCCATTTTATCCTGTTATTACACAGAAGTAACCCACACTATGCTCCTGATTGTTTTCCCATCTTTTACAGAGATTTCCCTTGTTTTTTCACCCAAAGTCTGCAAAAAGGCCCATCCCAGCCCATCTACAATGAGCACCGACACCGGCCCTTCTACTAGCCACGCGACACACCCATTTACCCGTCATAGTCGCTACCCGACATGACAGCAACCCGATACGGGCATGGAACGTGAGGAGCCCTAATGAGTGGTACTCTATCTACCCGGCAGGGAGCTTTACCCAACACGACTCGTCAACCCGATGGATTTGGTTACTGGATGAAGCCACTCATTGGAGCAGCTGCCCGCCAGGGTCATTATCTCGACATGACCAAGCACAGTTTGCTCACAACCCGGCACGCGACGCCAGCCATGTCGGGTGACAGACATGTCGAACCTCCTCTAAAGCCATGTGAGCAGAGTCGATAATGGATACATGGCCCCATGAGAACCGCAACATCTACCAGTTGTTGCATATAAATAGGAACTACAAGACTTTGATGGGATGGGTCAGAACCCAACGAGAGATAACTTTGGAAGTAGAGCTAGTGCGTCGAGTTCCCAGGTGTGTCGGGTGACACAAGGTGATCACACCCCCAACCTGAGAGGGGTGGGAGGAGTTCAATTAGAACCTTTCCCGATAGCCGCAGTAGTACAATACGACCAAGAAGGCCACCTCCATGTGTCGGGTTCCTAAATGGGCTGCAACCCAAGACGGCTCTCCCCTCTACACCGAATACAAGGAACCCGAGAGCCTAAGTGTTCCCTAACCCGATACGATACTGAGCCCGATACGGACCTACCGTCAAGGTGTTTCGCTCGACAAGGTTGTCAACCCAACATAGCCGTATCGGGAAGGGAGTCCCTCCTGGTATGCCTTTGGCATCACGACTCAGAACCCGACATGGTCATGAGCCCGACATAGGCATATCGGGCAGAGCTCCTTCCCGGTATCAGGTTGGGGGAACCTTAGGGGTCCGCTGCTATTTATCGACCTCCTAAATCAAGGAGACTAATACGTATCTTCCCCTTTTTACTGCATTTTACTTTAATTTACCTATGCATTGTAAGTAAACCTTTTGCTCTCCTTATGTTTATTGGAATCGATGGAGTTTACCTCATATTGTTCTGGGTATGGCTCCTTTTTGTTGGATGATTTATTTATAGCATCTGAACCCTAGTCTCTTCTTTTGGATCACGCTTTTGACGAGCTATCGAATCGTGTTTCCCGTTCTGACTCCCTTGAGATAGGGTTCTCATAACTCTAGAGTTTGGACTGATCTGGGTGTATGAGAGTACCCATGATCAGGGATGCCATGGTTGTCTTTCGCTCTGACCTATGCCCACTTCCCTTGAGAGAGGGGATTGGTGCTTAGTTGGGGGCATCCTCTTTGAGAGAAGAGTATGCTGGACGCTTCCCGTGGCCGCTTGTTATGCCTAAGTTTTCTTCCTTCATGCTTTATCTTGATGATAGTTGTATTATCTTGGCTTCTGATATACAAACCCCTATGAAACTTGCTAAACTCTAAAATCATAATCTTTCTGGTAACTCCAATTGGAGATAGTCTTTCAGTTTAATTTCCTTTGTGGTGTTTTCTTGTTACAACCAAACCCCTCCTTTTACGTGTTTGATCTGCTTAGACAAGTGAAACTTGAGTTCCGAAGCGTTGTTCTTCCTATCCATGTGTTTGACCCCGAACTACTTCGACCATGTGCTAGTTGCAGGTGTCTCAGGCATTCATGTATTATAAATTATAAAAGTCCAATGACTTATGCATGTCTCCACTCTTTAGACCCACATCTGAGGCTAATTATTGCTCTAAATTAAATTGATTTACATTGAAAATTATGTAAATTTACTTTATTAACCCTAAACCATAAAATTCTAGAAAGTAAACGCTAATTTTTAAACCCTTACCCCTATACTCTTTAAACTTAGAAACTCGACTTAGATTTAGTCATTAGGAGTAAACCTTGGATAGTCTATAATTTAGGACTGTTCTTGAGCACTTCTCTCATGTAGGTTGTAAGTGTATAATGTTTGTTGGATATCAATAAATTTAGATAACATTTCCCCTTTTGTTCTATGGGTACATATGTAGGTGGGTATTTGCCCATTTAAAACAGTGTACTTGGAGAATTGTAGGGAAATGTTGTCAAAATTTATAGAAATAGAACACACATTATACACATACTAGTGACATGATGTGCTCAAGAATGGGATAGGGGGTACCCATTCATGATTGTGAATGTTATTAGATGATTAGGGCTCAATTCAAACATTTTTTTAAATAAACTTCCTAGCTAGAACTTGATGAGCTACTCTTCTCCCATTTGATCATAGAAAGGGATATGGTAGGGTAAATACTATGATTTTTTTTACATTTGATCAGATCTAGTATGTTTGTAACAGAGTAATTTTTTAAGGAGAGAGTGCTAATTTCATCTCGGGATGGACTAGCTTGAAAGAGAATATAGATGTCATTGTATAGTTTTGTTTCTTATTTCCTCCTTTTATGTATAGCATTGTACATACTTCTCATTTTAGAAAATCAATACAAAAGAAGGCAACACGCTTTTAAGGACCAAAAAAATTGCAAAGGAACACATAAAACAACTTGGAGATAGGTTATATTGCCCCTGTAGGAATTGTAGTAAAAACTTGAAAATTGACATTGTTGACATGATCAAAGTCATGTCATGTGCAATGGGATTGTACAGGGATATATAGAATGGTACTAGCATGGAGAGATTCCTAGTATGAGATCACTAGATGTTCACAGTGATAATTATGTCAAAGAAGAAATGGATGACAATGTTGATGAAAACAAACCAATTATAATAGACATGGTTGATGTGATGCTTGATAGTTGCAGGGTAAATGTTACAGACCCATATCCCTTATTTAGGAATGTTGTGCATGATGATGAGAAAGAGTTATACTAGGGTTTTACTAAGTTTTCAAAGTTGAGTGTTGTGTTGAGATTGTATACTCTAAAGGCTAACAATAGATGGAATGATGAAAACTTCATTTCTTTATTTTCTTTGTGGAAGGAAATTATCCCTCAAGGCAATGAGCTTCTAATATCAACGTACAAAATAAAAATGATGTTGTACCCAATGGGAATGGGGCTAAGAAGATACATGCATGCCTGAATGGTTGTTTGCTATTTCAAAAGGTCTACATCAATCTAAAAAAATGTCTGAAATGTGGGGTGTTTAGGTACAAAAGAATGATATCAGGTAAGACTGAAATTGATTCTCCTGTCAAGGTGACGTGGTATTTTCCAACTATACAATGGTTTCAATGCTTACTTTCTATTACCTTAGATGCAAAAAAATTATCTTTACATGCAGAGGTAAAGAAAAACAATGATGGTATGCTACAACATGAGTTTGATTCCTCATAATCAAAGAAGATTTATTTATTGTATCCTGAGTTTGGTGAAGAAACCAAGAATTTAAGACTTGGACTTTGTATTGATGGTATGAATCCATATGAACAATAATAATAAAACATAGCACTTGACCTATCATGATTGATGTATACAATCTTCCTCTGAGGTTGTGAATTAAAAATAAATAGGCCATGTTGTTGTTGTTAATATAGGGCCCCAAACAACTTGGCAATGATACTAATGTTTACCTTGAACCTCTGATTGATGACCTTAAAAAACCATGGGGAGAAGTTGTAATGACTGAAGATGCTTTGCATGGAGAGATGTTTGATTTACATGCTATTTTATGTTGCACTATTAATGACTTTCTTACTTATGGGAACTTGTTTGGCTACATCATCAAAGGAACCAACACATGTCCTATATGTGAGGAAAATACATACTACATCATATTAAAAAATGGTGGTAAGACTATATTTCTTGGTCATTGAACGTTTCATCTAAAGGTTCATCCATAGTGAAGTTGTTCAAAATATTCAATGGATCAAATGAGCAACGTAGTACCCCTAAGAATAATATTACTCAATGATGTATGTCTTCAAGTATTAGCCTTGTCAAAACGAGATCATACGGATGTTAAGAGTACATATACATATTCTCATTATGTCCCTGATCAGTTGTTATTGTGGAAGGAAGATAGATCACAATAACACATAAGATCAGAGTGTGGGTTGGTTGATGACACAATCTCATCAGTCATGATATGGCTATATCAAACCAAACACACAGATACATGTTAGACAAAAGTGTATCAGACAGACCCACAGTGAGAGTGAAACAAGAAAGTCATCACCATGGAAGTCATAGTCAACTATCACAGTGATGGTGGTGGTTGTGGTTCTTAGACCTAAAATCACTGCACTCATCGCATGTCATTGGGTACACATTGACATCATCAAACGGAGTTCTGAAACATGGTCTATTATAATGGTGATGATTGGGTGAATTTGACACATGGGGATTGTTTGTGAGTGATAGATATGGGATTTGTCCCTCCGATGGGAATATGATATCCATGGCCTCTTTATTAGCGAGACTAAGAAACGTATGTACATACACATGTGAGTTAATATGTGATATTGAGCTTAAATATTTCTCATGTAGTCTGCTGTAGTTCAAGGAACAAGAATGAATAATGTTGAGGATGATTGCTCCATGCTCCAGTTCAATCTAGATATCAGTGGAAAAGGAACTATACAAACACTATAACACTATACACAGATTGAAGGTTGAATTTTCTCCCCAACTTTCCATTCACTTAGGTAGAAATGATGTGCGACTAGGCACCACTCTTTGCTTGTGATGTCATAAGTTGTTATGGACATTCACTTCCAACGTGATATGGGACCTATAGGGTCACATACATAGGAACTCATCTAGAAGATGAGTTTGGTCTTGAATGATGATATAATTTATTACTAAAGTGTTTAGGTATTTGTACATTGGTTCGAATTCTGCCTGACCTGACCTACGAGACTCTTGTTTTGCTTGTGCAAAATGGCTATCTGGCCTGCTGCGAGACATCTATCTCTGTTGCATCAAACGGCCATCTCAGGGGTGCAATTCGATTGCATCAATGATTGGTGCTGAAGTCAAGTTGAGTACTAGTTGGAATTGAATTGCCAACATATGTGAAAAAATTGGAAATTATGAAATGACCATTTCACTTAGCAAAATGGCCATCTCATTGGGTGAGATGACCATTTTGGCTGACGTAGGTTGTGAAACTTCTAGAATTGTTGTGAAAATACAAGATCTTCATGTCCTTTCCACTCCCACATTAGTCATGCATTGGTTGGGGACTGGGAACCCTGACCCTAACCCCTCCTAAATACAGAGGGGAACTGGGAGATTCCCAGAGCACGTCTACTACACAGGCAATTGAGAATTAGTTGCTCTGAAAATTGTTGTCATCTCTAGTTGTGATAACTATTAGATCCCAGGCAAGTCCTACCCAATTAGGGAGGGATACCCATGAGAGAGAAAAAAGAAAGGATCATTGTTGTGGGAGAGCATGTTGGTGACTAGTACACCAATGGGAGAGATAACTCCTTCCTATTTGTTCATACATGATGATAGGAGTTCTAGTAGGTCCGTGTGGACTACTCTAGAGGTAGGAGTCCTTTGGCTACTGCTAGGAGGGTAACATGAACTCGCAGTCTGTGGTGAGATTTGAGGACCCACTACAACAGTTGTCTGTGTCTAATGTCCATGAAGGAGCAGTCAAACAAGTTTGAGTGCAACCAGGAGCTACACAACCACCGTCTAAGATAGTGTGTGCATCTACATCGATGAGGATTTTCACTCGACTTGGTTTAGGATCAGGTATATCTTCATGAAACCATCCTTCCCATTGCATAGTTATTGACGCGATCTACTGGTTTATGGGAAATATGTCATTAAATTTTTTGTTTCCACTTCCTATCCGATGTCATATTTCCCTATATTGGTATCAGAGCCAAGTTAATTAATTATATTTTGGGAAAATCGATAGGATCGGATTTTGGTTTTATCATGTTTATTTATTGCATGTTATTTGAATATTTAAACTAGTTTATGTGCACGTATATCTAAATCACCACATAATGAACCCAAATGAATATATATATATATATATATATATATACAATTTACACGCATCGCCATAAAATCAATTTTGATGGTGGTTGTGAAGCATTGTTATGGCCAAAACCTAGATCTGTGTGCATGGTTGTGGTTATTTATTTTCATTGTTAATCGATCTACGTACTGAGCCTCTCTCTCCTTTCCAAATTTAAATTAATGTTCTTCTTCCAATTTCCCCTTGAATGTAACTTGAGGTTTTCCACATTCATAATGTAATAAGAAATAGGATAGTTTTACATTAACGTTTTGATGTGAGATAACGATCTGCACAAGACAAAACAACTAGCTCGTGAGACAACCCAGTCGACTGGAAGACCAAGGAGGCTAGATGACAGGAGAATGAATCGATTGACTGGTTGCCCAACCGACCGACTGGAGGTGTCCAGACACTGCTTGGATCTAAGAAATAGAGAACCACTTTGGAAGATCCCAACCAAGCAACCAGGAGGCAAGTTGACCAGTTTATGAGATGCACTGATCAAACTGGATTGGTTTGAGCACAGATCATCACTAGCAACAAGTTGCATATGATGTGGACCATAAGAGGTTGTAAATCCTTGTGGCTCTGAGGAATTCCATTAGTATGGCCATAACCAATGCTAGTGTGTTTTATTTATTGCATGTTCTCATTTGTGATTATAGAATGTATATGATACATACTATATATGTGGTGATTGGATAAAGTATATGTATATATACAAACTCCCACAATTGATATATTAAATCTTAGATGATTTCCAAAAGTAGCACACATGAAAATCTTGATTAACCAATCATAGATGACACCAAAACGTGGTACGCCGTCTATCTCATGGAAGTATAATTGTAATGATGTAGGTGCCTCAAAAATGGGGTACATTGTTATCATGTCAGCTTTTGGGTCAGGCTTAACGAGTAATTATTAGAGGATATAAGCCCATAAGCATGTAAATGATCATGGCAAGGAGTTGCGTATATCATCTATTCAAGAGTTGCATGTGATGCAATTGGTATGATGCAATGCATATATAGTCAAGTTGTGGGCAATCAGCCAATGTTGACTCATGATTTGATGAAATATGGATCTTGGCCCACTAGAATATTGTACAGAGCAATATTTCAAATTGATATTGAAGGCTATCAATTTGAATAAAATAATGCGAGCGATAGTAATTAAAGATGTAATTAATATAGTGAAATTTATCAAATCAAATCAAATAAAAACGTTTTGAAAAAAGTTGCAATATTTCATTGTAGAATCAAATGTCAAACACAAACACGTTCAAATTATGAGCATTCCTTAAAGAAGGAAAAAAATAGGATAAATTCCACAATTGGTTAAGGACTATGAGAAATGTTCTCATCAATGAACGAAAGCTCTATGTCCTTGATAGATCAATGCCAGAGGAACCTGCTCCAAATGCACCTAAGGCTAAATGGATGCTTATTGGAAGCATTCCAATGATGTCATAGACATTTAAATACCTGATGTTCTATTGACTAAACTTTTAGTTGCATGAATAACATGAAAACATGGACATTCGCGAGATGGTAACACATCTTAAGAATCATGTAAAGCATAGAAGGTATATTGTCTCCAAAGAGCTAATTGAGTACAAACTAACAAAGGTAGGTCTAGTAGAACCCCATGTGCTTAATATGATTAGACATTTGGAATTACTGAGATTTCTCTTAGGTCAAGGGTTGACCATGAATATCATTATGCAAGTATCACATGAATCATATAGTCAGATTGGCACATGCTTGGCATGTTGATGCCAAAGCAAGAAAGAAGAAGCACAAGTCCGTGATGATCATTAGGGGAAGTGAATCCTATGGCAAAAGCAAGGCCAGGAAGTGTTATGAGGCTAAGTTGAATCCCAAGTCTTTAGCACTCAATATATGGAGATGGGTAAGTGTAAAAGGAATTTGTCATTTTCACTTAAAGGATAAAGAAAACAAAGTTCCACCATTGCCACTTGTCTGGACATTGGAAAGGAATTATTGTCTTCATAGAGGATCTTAGGAACAAGATAGAGATAGAGATCTCTACTTCCATACCTAAGAAGAAGTAAGCTAGAACTGTAAGGAGAAAGGGTTGTTCCTTTACATTTGGGAGTGGTCATTCATGGGCACATAATAGAATTATAGAATTACTATTGTGTACTTGCCAAACATCATATGTTTTGTATGACAAGAACATTATGATACTTTATGGAAATGCCCTATGTCTCACAAACTATACTTGATAGTTGCAGAGAAAAATGTGTATGACACATATATTGAATGACCTACTAACTCAAATAATGAATACCTATAACGTTGTTATCTAGAATGCATAAATGATAAATGCATTTATAGAATTCATATGATGGTTATCTAGACTCTTTTGGTTATAGAACCAATATAAACATGCATGCCTTATTTATTATGCAATATGACATAAGGATCTTCACTAGATGTGGTGGGAGATCGACTATTCCATTAGGACTAGTACATACTAATGTACATTGACCTTTTAGAATGAATGCTAAAGGTAGCTACAAGTACCTCATTGCATATATTGATGTGATCATTAGATATTTTTAATTAATTAAATACAAGTATGAATCTCTTAAAGTGCTCAAGGAGATTATGAATGAAGTACATAACTCACTTGGTAAAGTATTAAGATATATTGATGCGATCAATGTTGAAATATTCAAGAACATAGTTTGAGAACCTTCTGAGGAGACCGTGATAGTGTATAACAATGATCTCCATCTAAAACATATTGATGTGTCAGAAAGAAGGTATCACACCATGTTAGATCATGGTGAGATTATCAATAAAATCTAGCTAGTCTTCTAATATTCTTTTTGGGACATGCTTTACACTAAAATAATTTATCGTGTAAATTGGTTCAAAAGACATTATATGAGATATGGCATGGGAGGTGTCCTGATGAGTCTTTTATAGTGATTAGGGATGAATGAATATATAAGCATATAGTTTCTTAAAAAGTCTTTTTCCACAAATCACATGAATGTTACCTTGTTAGATACTACTCTTATCCCAATCTGATAACAAAGTGTTTGTTAGTCTAGATGATTGTATCCCTAAAAGGTAACTTAGTTCCAAAGGAATCAGGGGGAGTAGAAGTAGAATTCAAAATGTTTGAGACAAATAAGAAAACATAGAACCTAAAGAGGTACAATATGAACACAGAGAATCATAAGTTGTTATGAAATCTTAAGTTCCTTATGTAAACACGCAACTCATAGTTCTAGTAGAATGTTCGTTAAGTTTGAAAGATTATGATATCTTCTAACTCAAAAGGCAGCAAGTTGATCATAGATATGAGTCAACAACCTACCTAGAAACTATTGAGGAATCAAAATCTAAGAAATGACTTGATCCCAATAGATCAATCATGGACTCAATGTACACCAACAAGGTATGACCTTGTTGGATACACCTAAAGGGATAAAACCCATAGGGTGCATTTTGTTTTGTAAGAAGACCAACATGGAAAGGTAAATTGGCTGCAAATAGTTTCACACTAGATCAAGATGTTGAATATGATGAAGTATGTCACCAGTTACCATGGTTAAATCCATCTAGATCATGCTTTTTGTTACAACTTAGTACATCTTTGAGATTTGGCATATGGATGTTAAAACCACAATCTTTAATTGGAATAATTAAGAGGATGTGTACATGACACGACCTAATGGTTTTATAAATCCATTAATGCAAATAAATTATATAAGCTACAAAAGACAATTTGTGGATTGAAGCAAGTATCTTAGAGTTTGAATCTTCTATTTGACAAGAGTCAAAGGGTTTGACTTGAGTCAGAATGAAGATGGAATTTGTGATTACAAAATATTTCATGGGAGCATATTTAATATTCCACATAACAATGGGGATAATATCCTTAACCTACAAATGTTAAAACCTAGCATGGAAAGTACCTTCTAAATGAAGGGTTTGGGCTAAGTATCCTATGTGATAGGGATTGAGATCTATAGAGATAGATCTAGAAAGCTTCTTGACCTAAGTAAGAGCACATAAATTGGCAAAATGTGGAAGGATTCATCATGCAAGACTAATGAGAGAAAGTGCGTCCATGTACTATGGAGTTAGTCTCTCAAAAGATGTGTCCCAATTCTTATGAAGAATAGGAACACATGGATGCCATATGCATTCACAATTGTATATGTCTTGAATGCAATGTTATGTACTTATCCCATTGTCTCATATGTATTGGACATGATGAGAAGATATATCATTATCTCATATGTAATGAAGATGGTTTGAGAGGATATCCAGTCATCTCATATGTATTGACTTGATGAGAGGACATATATATACCTACCTAGCAATCTCATATGTATCAAACATGATGAGAGGGTATATGCAGATACCAGTGAGAGTCACTAAACTACAATAAGAAACATCCTTAGGTGCTTTTGAAGCATTAAAAGGATATGTTCTTTGGTTATGGTAATAGGGAAGAGTTGGATGTAAATGGTTACACCCATGTAGCTTCCAAACTGACAAAATAATTGCAATCTAAATTTATGTTTGACATCAAATGAAAACTGTAAGCTAGAAAGGGTTTTGAGATAATAACAGTTGTTCAAATCTACAAAATAAGCCAAGTATCTCTATGTTATAAGAACAATAGAGGATATAGTATGGATCAAAAGGTTCATATCGATGAACTTGTGTGAGGTTACAACCATTGATAAAATAGTAGAAATACTGATGACAACAATGGAGCTACTAGTTAGGCTAGGAATCTCAAATAGCATACTATGGCACTTCCATACCATACAAGTAGTTATACAATGGAGACGTGTGAAAATTGCAATGTACCAACTTAAAGAAAATGTTGCTAAACATGTTAAAAAAGTACTTGTATGGCAGAAGCATGAAGGTCATGTTAGGTCACTCAGGATGAGATCCATGGGTGATTGGATCTAAGTGCATGTGGAAGTCTGTTGGTATGTATGCCTAGAGAGCCAACCATATGATGATCGGTATGAGGCATTAGATTAATGATTTGACAATTAATAATAAAAGGCAAGCTTCCAATTCGATTTTGAGATAATGATGGAGCACTATAAATGTCTAGAGAATTATAATACTCAATGACATATGTATTCAAGTATTAGCCTTGTCAAAATGTGATCATACAGCTGTTAAGAGTACATATTCATATTCTCATTATGTCCCTAATCAGTTGTTATTATGGAAGGTTGATAGACAACAATAACACATAAGATCAGAGTGTGGGTTGTTTGATGATGCAATCTTATGAGTCATGATATGGCTATATCAAACCAAGAACACATATACATGTCAGAGAACAGTGTATTGGACAGACCCACTGTGAGACTAACACATGGAAGCCATCATAATGGAAGTCATAGTCAGCTCTCACGTTGATGGTGGTGATTGTGGTCCTTAGACCTAAAATCACTACACTCATCACATGTCGTTGGTTACATTTTGACATCATCAAATCAATCCCAAAACATGGATTGTTATAATGGTGATGATTGGGTGACTTGGACGCATGTGGATTGTCTGTGAGTGATAGATATCGGATTTGTCCCTCCGACAGTAGTATGATATACAAGGCCTCTTCATTAGTGATAGTGAGAAAAGTATGTTGATACGCATGTGGGTCAATATGTGATATTGAGCTTACATACATGTCATACAGTCTGCTCTGATTCAAGGAATAAGATTGAATAATAATGAGGATGACTGTTCCATGCCTCTAGTTCAATCTAGATATTAGTGACAAAGGAACTATACAAACACTATAACACGATACACAAATTGTAGGTTGAAGTTTCTACCCAACTTTCCATTCACATGGGTAGCAATGATGTGTGATTAGGCACCACTCTTTGCTTGTGATTTCATAAGTTGTTATGGACATTCAATGCCAACGTGATATGGGACCTATAGGGTTACACACATAGGAAATCATCTAGAAGAGGAGTTTGATCATGAATGATGATAGAATTGATTACTAAAGTGTTTAGGTATTTCAATTCTTGCAACAAATTAGTTGACTAGACTACCAAACGATCAGTTTAAGTATTGAGACTGTTCTTTGGAGTGTCTGGATGATTGTATTGTACATTGGTTGGAATTACGCCTAACCTAGCCTATGAGATGCCACTCTTGTTTGTGCGAAATTGCCATCTAGTTTGATGTGAGACACCTGTCTCAATTGCACCAAACAATAGTCTCAGGAGTGAAATTCAATTGCATCAAGGATTGGTGTTGACATCAAGTTGAGTACTAATTGGAATTGAATTGCCAACAAATGTGAAAAAACTAGAAATTGTGAAACGATCATTTCACTTAGAGAAATGACCGTCTCACTACGTGAGATGACCATTTCCACTGACACATGTTGTGAAACTTCTATAATTGTTGCAAAAATTCAAGATCTTCCTGTCCTTTCCACTCCCACTTTAGTCCAGCATTGGTCGGGACTGGGAACCCTGATCCTAACCCCTCCTATATATATTGGGGTGATGGGGGCTTCCTAGAGCACAACTACTACACATACAATTTAGAATCAGTTGCTTTGAAAATTGTTGTCCTGTGGTAACCACGAGAGACCAAACAAGTCGTACCCATCTAGGGAGGGATAGCCACGGGAGAGAAATAATGGAGGATCATTGTTGTGGGAGAGCATGTTGGTGACTAGTACACCAACGGGAGGGACAACTCCTTCCTACATGTTCCTAAAGGACGACATGAGTTCTAGTTGGTCCGTGTGGACTACTCTAGAAGAAAAAGTCCTTTGGATGCTTCTAGGAGGAAAACATCAACTTGCAGTCTGGGGGGAGATCTGAGGAGTCACTATTTCGTTTGTCCGAGTTTGATATCCCTAGAGGAGTAGTTAGATGAGTCTAAGTGCGACCAGGATCTTCACAACCACCATCCAAGATAGAGTGCACATCTACATTGACAATGATTGTCATTGGACTTTCCCCTGGACCAGGTATATCTTCGTGAAACCATCCTTCCTGTTTCATAGTTATTAACATGATTTGCTGGTTCATGGGAAATGTGTCAGTAAAAATTTTATTTCGACTGGCTATTTGATGTCGTATTTCCCAACAGTTAGAAGAAAATACAACACATTTCTTCATTCTCTAGACATCCTTGCTTGCTGGATAGACATCCAAGGGGACTAGACATTCTCTTCCCAGGCTAAAACACTCTCTCGACATGCCTATTTCATTGCCATCAAAAATGCATTAAATAGTGAATAAAGGCTTGGTTTCATGACATCAAATATAGAAAATTAAGCCTTCCTCAAAAGAATCTTTCAAAGGGACTTGGCCCATTTTGAGACACCTCATCACACTAAATGAGATTACTCAAAACACAAAACACAATCAATTATTAATTAATCACATAGTCAAAAATGTGAAATAATTAAAACCAGTTCCAAAAATGTCAATAAACTCTAGAAGATTTGCAAAAGTCCATCATTCCATTCTCATATACTGTAACAAGTATTTACATATGGGTCCAAAGACCTCAGTCACATCCTGCATACAAAAGATATTTCACATGTACATGCCATATATTTACAAACATTGGCATACTACCAAAATCTCATGTCAATACGAGTATATCATCTAGAAAACTCATCCAATACCCAGACCTGAGAGTAAAAGGCCAACACTAGGACTCTACTACTAACATCTACAACTAACCAACCTTCTGAATCTTTTGATCACCAGGTTGATTCTCTTCCACAATGCGACCTTGACCTCGTTGCCCACGACCACCTAAAAAAAGTGTGGTGGCCCATGGGTGAGACCCAGTCCTAGTGAGAGATATAACTCTCTCTAACATATATTGAATATAACATATTAATTAATAGTTAATACATTGAGCAGTTAGGGTATTGAATAAGAAATATGAACAGATTGAACAATTTAAGAATACTAAGAAGTTAAGCAAATAAGTTGTAGAATCAAGTAGAATTACACAATTTTCATAAGTTTGCATCATTTAAGAACTATGTAGTGTAAAGACAAGACAAGGGTTAATCAACCAATGTGATACGTATTAAACCCTAGCAATTATACTACATGACTAGTATTATATCTTTTATTATGATGCCCTGGGGAGTTTGAATCATACCAATCAAAGTCCAACTGACAACTGTGAAGTGGTATTTAGTTCTGTATAAGATCTAGGAGTGTCAGTATCCTAAGATCTCTTCCCCTCGGTCAGTACGAGTAAATTCTACTGACATACCAATCAAACTGCCAACAGTGACATTTAGTCGACTGATTACAAGTAGTCCATACTTGATACAAGTTACGACACTAGAAAAAAGGGTATACAAAGCCCTCTAATCAGAGGTATAACTGTAGATGTCCTCAATCACATCAAATGTCAGACGCATGACCATAGCCATCCTCCATAACCTGCAATTCTGGATGACAAGGATATACCCTCAACTTGCCACCCCCATATACTCAATAGTATGTGCTCTAAGTTTCCCTTGGGAATACTTATTTCACCATCCAGTAAGTTCTGACACTGAAGATGGCTCTACAACACAAGGCTCTACATGATTAAGGTTACACTTGATTAATTATTGCCAATTGAATGCATTAAGGCTTTATCATACAAGTGGACATTCAAACCCTAATTATTTTATAACAAGAGTATATGTATAACAACTTCAAAAGATATAAAAAATTTGAGATATAAATATTAATCACATTACCACATACTATCATTCAATGCAAATTAATGGACCACACTTATCATCATACTATTACAAGATATCAATATCTTATCACAAGTTCCAGGGTTTTAAACCTTATTGAAACATGAAGAGGATTTCATCTCAATAATGGATTCAAACATGCCCAAAGGTTTTTAAGACCATCACATTATTCATAGTAAGGTTATCGTCATCATTCCATGACTTAAACAAGGCTCAAAATATCATTAGCACATATGTGTCCATAGATATTAACATGGCCAGGCACTATGATATTCAAATAGTACTACATTGTGGTTTCAACACAAGAATAATGTAATTCATTATCACATTAATCATTGAGGTATGATTATAAGTAATTGACATCATATAATTACATTAAGGTTAGGTATAACAAGCTAAATAACATAGGAATTGTGCATCCACTTAGTATAGTGATTTATCAAATATAACTATATGATGGAAAAGATAAGACTACAAATTAATGGTATTGAACCATCGAATTATCATCACTAGGACCCACATAAAATACTATGTGATTTATTCTAATCCATTGGATGTTGAAGCATCCAATATTATTCATTGGATTAGGTTCATTGTTTAAGGTTATCAATAGAAGTATAGGTCTAACCATTAGATCAATTGAACCAAGGAACCATTTGTTCAAGGTTTAGTCAAATCTACAATTACATTCTTAACTCATAATATATGGTGCTGACCTGATCTACCATTAATTGTGATCATTAGATCACCATAGGTGGTTAGATCAATAATACATTCAGTTAACACCATCAAATATTAAGCTAATGTCATCATCAATTGATAACATCATGAGAATACTTAGTGGATGATAATTATACATATAATTGAGCCAAAACCTGACCTAAGGGGGGTGAACGTAGGTTGTCACCATAAATTTGACACCCTTGATCATGAACATCAGTTGCTAAGATAGCAACACTATTGGTTGTTGAATGGTATGACCATCGGTTGTGTGATAGGGAAGGAAATAGCTTGAAATCCTAATTTGGACCATCAATTGTTTTGTGCTTAACACCATAGGTTGTTGATATCAACCTATACCAGATCATGTTACACCTTAGAAAGGTTGTGCACATGTTTATAAGTTCATATAGAACTGCAAAAGAATAGGGAACACCACAAAATTCGTAATTCTAAACAAGCATGGTTTCTCAATGCTTAGTTCATCATATTAAAGCATTAACATGAACTAACAAGCTTCTAACAAACAATATAAGTGAAGAATGTTATATAACTTGCCTCTATAGAGTAGGTCAGATCTCAAACAGAAATAATATTGAGAAAGTAAGGCAAGAAATCCCTAGATTCAGATCTGAACTTGGCCAAATAAGCACTTCTTTCCACAAGGAAGCAAAACCCTAGAAAAAGAAACAAGAAAGATAGATTTTTGAGTTCGAGAGACACTTTCACCATGGAACAAAAGGGTTCCGGCCTAGAGCGATATAGGAGGAAGAAGAGAAAAGAAATAAATTGAGGAAATAAGGTAATACTTACACTTTTAGGTCAAGATCACTAGGAAGGAGCTTTAGGAACCTCTAAATGAAGTCAATTGCAACCCTAGATCCTTTTTCCAAGAAGATCCCCACTTTCTTCTTCCTTGGATAGAAAAATTCATAGTATCACAGAGGGAAAATGAGGTTGGGAAAAGGAGGGAAGTGATGGAGAGAAAATGGCTCGTTTTGGTGCTTAGGGATAAGTATTTGAAACTTTAAGATAAAGAAAAAGAAAAAGTTGAAGTTCTAGTAGTGTTCATGGCATTAATTTATTAAGAATATACAAGACCACACACAAGAAGATCCCCCACCATATGTATAGACCTGATTAGCTTTCCTTTGTCGAATTTTCGAGCCAATCAAATAATGCATTCGTTGATAGCTACTAAATGTAGCTCATCTATGAAGGGGTAAATCCTAAAATACCCTTAAGGAAAACACCTTCAAACCATGGCTCAACTAGAAGCCCCATGGCTCAAATTACTCAAGAATTATAATAAAACATATAAGGAACATAATGTATCTGACAAATTGCAAGTAAAACCCCTCAATTGGGTAAATTGCAGAAAAGTCCAAAATGTACATAAACTTGCATAACTTGCTCAAACATGTCCAAATTGGGCCAAAATTAAAACTTAAGCTTGTATTATGATTTCAAATCATATAAAAAGGTTATATGATGTTTATAGGCATTAAATTATGGTAATTAAGCTTATTCACCTTATTAAGCAAGTTCAGGGGCCTTACAACTATAAACCCCTAACAAGGATTTCGCCCTACAAACCTACTCAAAAAGAGATGGGTATTTTCTACACATCTCATTATCTAGTTCCCATGTGTCTTCCTCTATGCCATGATGGTTCCCCAAAACTTTCACTAGTATTATATCTTTTCTCTTCTACTTTTTTGCCCTTCTATCCAGGATCAACATAGGACCCTCAACATAGGAGATATCCTCATAGAACTCAACCTCGACTTGTTGGATTGTCTGGTCAGTATCGGGATGGCATTTCCTCAACATACATATGTGAATGACATTATACAATCTATGTAGCTCTGGTGGTATCTCCAACTTATATGCTACCTTTCCAACATGAGCTAGGATAGGGTATGGTCCCATAAATTTAGGAGCCAACTTACCCTTCTTTCCAAACCTCAGCACACCTTTCCAAGGAGAAACCTTAAGATATACTCTATCTCCCACTAGGAACTCAAGTCATCTACATCGGTTATCTACATAAGATTTATGTCTATCCTGGGATGCTTTCAACTGTTGTTGTATCACTTTAATCTTTTCTGTAGTCTGTTGTACTAGCTCAGGACACAAAAGTTGATATTCACCTGTCTCATACCTACAAAGAGGAGACCGATATTGTCTCCCATATAGAGCCTCATAAGGGGCCATATCTATGCTTCTTTGATAGCTATTGTTGTATGCAAACTCTATCAGACTTAGATGTACATCCCAACTACCAAGAAACTGCAGCACACATGCCCTCAAGAGATCCTATAAAGTCGGAATAGTCCTTTCAGATTGGCCATCCGTCTGTGGATGAAAAGTTGTGTTGAATCTCAGTTGTGTTCCCATTACTGAATGTAGACGCTCCCAAAAATGACTTGTAGATTGTGGACCTATGTCAAAAACTATAGTCACTGGAATGACATGTATATAGACTATCTCATCAACATATATTTGTGCCAATTTCTTTGTTATTAATGTCGTCTTTACTGGAAAAAAATGAGTTGACTTAGTCAATTTGCCTACTATCACCCATATGGAATCATGACCCTTGGCTGTCCTAGGAAGACCAACCACAAATTCCATAGTAATATGATCCCATTTCCAATGTGGTATCGGCAAGGGTTGTAATGTCTCTATAGGGTTCCGGTGCTCAACCTTCACCTGCAGACAAACTAGACATTTGGTAATGAACTCTGCCACATTATTCTTTAGACCTAGCCACCAATACATGTCTTTCACATTTTGGTACATCTTGGTACTTCCAGGATGCATTGCATACATGGAGGAGTGAGCCTCCACAAGTACCATCTTCCTCAACCCATCAACATTAGGAACTACTATCCTATTTTGATAACAAATTGTACCATCATCTGCAACATGAAAGCCATCATACTTTTCACTACCAATCCCTAATCATATATTATGTATCACAGTATCATTTTGTTGTGCATCATGAATCTACTGTCTCAAGGTAGGTTTCACTTGTAATTGCGCCAACAATCATGCCAACAAGAAAACTTCTAGTTGTACATTCATCTGGCGAATAGACACTAGCATATCTTTCTTATGGCACATTAAGGAATTTAATTATGCATTATCTACCATTGATGATGAAGATGACATTCTACTCAATGCATCAGCTACCACATTAGCTTTCCTTGGATGGTAATCTATTGTGCAATCATAATCCTTAATTAGCTCCATCCATCTCCTCTACCTCATATTCAACTCTTGTTTTGAGAAGATATATTGTATATTCTTGTGGTCAGTGAAGATCTGACACTTTTCTCCATAAAGATAGTGTATCCATATCTTTAAGGAATGGACCACCACTGCAAGCTCCAGATCATGTATTGGGTAATTCTCCTCATGTTTCTTAAGCTGTCGTGAAGTAAAAGAAATCACATTTTTATCCTGCATCAACACGCATCCCAACCCATTCTTTGAAGCATCACAAAAGACAATATAGCCTTTTCCTTGCTCTGGAAGTACTAACACCGGTTCACTAGTCAATTTTTCTTTCAAAAGCTCAAAAGAACGTTGACACTTGTCATTCCAAGCACAAGGAACATCCTTCCTGGCTAACCTAGTTAGGGGTAATGCTATAGAACTGAAGTCTTTGATGAACCTCCTATAGTAACCTACAAGGCCTAGGAAACTACATATCTCTGTCAGTGTCTTTGGTTGTTCCCATTCTAGTACAGATTCCACTTTCTTGTGATCAACACAAATGCCTTTTGCAGATATAACATGGCCTAGAAAAGACACTTCAGATAACCATAATTCACACTTGCTGAACTTAGCATATAGTTGATGTTGCATCAACAAAGTCAATGTCTGGCAAAGGTGTTGCGCATACTATTGACTATCCTTGGAGTATATCAGTATATCATCTATGAACACGACCACACACTAATCAAGATAAGGTCTAAACACCCTATTTATTAGATCCATAAAAGTTGCAGGTGCATTGTTTAGCCCAAATGGCATAAACACAAACTCATAATGACCATACCTAGTCCTAAAGGCTAACTTGGGTATGTCATCAGCCTTAATTCTCAACTGATGGTAACCTAACCTCAGGTCTATCTTGGAAAACACAATGGAACCTCTTAACTGATCAAAACGATCATCAATCCCCAACAAAGGATACTTATTCTTTATTGTCACCTTGTTCAACTATATGTAGTCTATACACAACCTCATTGAACTATCTTTTTTTTAACAAACAACACAATGGAGCACCCCAAGGGGAAGTGCTCAGCCTGATAAAACCCTTCTCTAACAGTTCTGGTAACTGTTTCTTTAACTCTTACATCTCTTCTGGTGCCATTCTATATGCTGACGGTGCTATGGGTTGTGTTCTAGGAACAAGATTGACCTCAAACTCAATCTCTCTAGGAGGGGGAATGCTAGGAAATTCTTCAGAAAAGACATCCTCAAATTCTTGCACCACTGGTACCTCCTGGATACTAGGACCTACAACCTTGGTATCCACAATATGAGCTAAGAAATACTCATATCCGTGTCTCATCAACTTCTCAACTGTCATAGCTAACATCAAACAAGTAGGAATAATCTTTCTATCACCCTGGAAAATCCACTATACATCTCCATCATGGAATGTTGCCACCTTAGTACTACAGTCCAAGACTAACTTGTATTTTCCCAAGGTATCCATTCCTAGGATTACATCAAAACCATGCATGTCAATTGGCAATAGATCCACTTGAATGTTGTGTCCAGAAAAAGAAAGAACGCAAGAAGGACACACTTCCCGCAACTCGGAGGAATCAACCAAGGGAGTCTCTAGCCACAGGCTATCAGATCTAAGACTAATAGGTAGATAACAACAATCTATCACCTCTCTGGTGATAAAAGAGTGTATCACAACCGGGTCTACTAACACAGATACGAAACAAGAAGTAAACAAATCAGAATGAAATAGATCCATCTGACCTGTCACGACTCGTAGATTGACCACTACTTCTAGATAGGTCATGGAATAGAACCTTGCTGCCACCTGTTGTCGTTCACTTCCTCTGCTTGCTTGTCCAGAGGATCCTTCCTGGGATGCCTGACCACATCCTCTTCCCCTACCACTACTAAACTGTCATTGTTGTCGACCTTGTTGACTTTGTCTTGGATGTTGAGTCATGTCCTCATCTTTCATTGGGCAATAAGGTCTCATATGCTCCACTTTCCCACACTTGTAACATGTCCTGGTGTCCTGATAGGGCCGAAATGGCCATGTCATTGAAACTGATGAGGTACTTTGGGCTCCCATTGGTGGAAGACTGTGACCTCTGCCCCGACTCGGGGTCCACTGTGATGTTGCATGTGATCTTGGTTTAGTGACGGTTGACCTTGGTTGCGATTGTGGTGGGAAAAACCTCAGCTTCTTAAAGCCTCCATATGATTGCCCATGAAACTACATAGGTCACTTCTTAGCATTAGCTTCACGCTTCTCTATGGAAGACCTCTCAATCCTCCTTGCGGATTCCACAAAGGTGGAAAACCTCTCCCTATTTTCTAGGGCTGATGTTGTTGTAGTCAACTCAGTACTTAGGCCCTTCTCGAATCTTCAGATCCTTTTCTTGCCTGTTTCTTCCATATGTGGGTAGAACCTCAAAAGTGTGATGAATGCATATTCATCATGGAATTCAACTATCACTTTGAAAAAAATTCAACTCCATATATATACTTTCTCACTCATTAAATACCAATGTGAATCATAATGCCCAAATCTACTTAATTGATTCGATTATCAAGGTTTTAACTAAATATTGTTTATTTAATGCAGGTTTGACAAAGCTTAACAAGCAGGAAGGGTCCGCCTTCATCTCTGGCTCTGGTCAAGAAATCTAACCAAGCAATTTCGTCCATGCGGTCCCAAGACCGCTTGGGTCCATGCGGTCCCAAGACCGTTTGGGTCCATGCAGTCCCAAGACCGATTGGGTCCATGCGGTCCCAAGACCGTTTGGGTCCATGCGGTCCCAAGACCGATTGGGTCCATGCGGACCCAAGACCGTTTGAGTCCATACAGTCCCAAGACTATTTGGGTCCATGTGGTCTCGAGACCGTTTGAGCAGCAGAGACCGTTTGGAGGAATCACTCAGCCACAAAGGATCGAGAAATGCATGAACTCAAGATCGTGAAGCAGAGTCATGACCACGGCTGTGGTGGCCCAAAACGTCCATGGTCTTCTGCCATCACCATGACCGTGTGACATGGCCACGACCGTGGTGGATCATCCCCAACACCTGACTTCATACTCACCACGCCCGTGCAAGGCAGCACGGCCGTGTGGCAGCTACCTCACCACGAGTGTGGTGCCACGCCACGGCCGTGGCACGATTTCATCAGGGCCCGATTTCTCACCCACCACGCCCGTGCAAGGCGGCATGGCCGTGGGGCAGTGGTGTCGCCACGACCGTGGTGCCCCACCACAATCGTGGTGTGTCGTCTTCTACCTCTGTACCTCCGCCGAGCAATGCTTCTTCTCTCTGATTCATCCACGATCACATCGGCCCTCTTTGTTACCTCCCTAGGCACCGCACAGCTGCGACATGGATAGCATAGCTGCCTCCCTTGGTCCCTTGAGCAGCTTGCTCGATCATAGAGCAAATCAGCCGGATCGACCTGAAGGTCTAACGAACCTACTGCGGTGACTGCTTGTAGGAAACGACTAAATTTCTTGGATCGAGCAGCTGAAGGATCGAATGACTGCTTAGAGGAGATACCATAGATCATTTGTCCTCAAATTCCTGCACCGATTCAGTAGCAAACGGTCTACAGACCGTTTGGAGGAAAGCTGCTACAGACCGTTTGGGTCTTTGAGTACGGAAGACCGTTTGGAGGATTCATCGTGGACCATTTGGCCCCAGAGCTGAAGACCGTTTGGAGGAAACCGCATGGGCAGCCATGATTTCCATACCATTTGCTAGCAAACGGTTTACAAACCGTTTGCCTCTGTCCAGGATCAGTTTCCCAAACCATTTGGAGCAAACTGCATGAAAAAGTCAAAGAAGCGAAGACCGTTTGGAGAAGATCTTTTACAGACCGTTTGCCCATAACATAAGACGACAAGTTGGTCCCTTTTAATTAGAAATCGTTTGGGGGTTAGTCCTGTGCCTATAAATAGGACCCCAAGGGTCCTCACTTAGACATCGGATTCAGATGCCGCCAGGCTACCCGAACACAGTTTCGATCTAAATCCAATCCAGTTTACGCCAATTCCATTCCACTGACTGCCTGTGTTGTAACCAAGGAGGTTGAGGAGAGAAGGAAGACGAAGTGAGGGAGACTGTCCGGTCTATCTTGGCAACTCCCGTTCGTGTCCAGATCTGCCCCGACACGACGTAGAAGGCCATATCTTCTTCACCGAGCTGTGACTACCTTCTGCACCAAGTTCATGGCGGATTTCTCTCTCTTTCTCATTCTTCTTATTTCTCACATCATGAGTGAGTAGTACCTTTTCACCGGGGTGTGGGGACTAGCCCTGCTACCCATGCAAGTCATGTTCTTTTGTTAAACTCTCCATGGCAATGTATATAACTTCCCATTTCGTTGTTATTTGGTATGTTTGTAGTTGATTATCTTCTTGCTTTCATCTTGTTCTCTCCTATATTGTGAAATCTTCTATATGTGGGATAGAATGGCGGTTTACAAGGTTCGACTCTTTGACGAGAACTTCTGATAAGATTCCTTGAGGTCGTAAGTGTATGATCCACGAGGGGACAAGACATCTAGCCTACGGTGATGTTTTTGTTGTCTAAACATCCCTCAGGGAAGACCACAACCTTAGTTGGATTTTGTATCATCTTTGTTTATCGTCGATGTTAGTTAGTAGATCTATCACTTTCTTGCTTATCGATTAATGCGGTTGACCCCCAAACTAGAAATAGAATGGGATTTCTTCGGAGTCATAAGTAAGTGATCTGGTTGGTGATGAGACATTTGATTCCTAAGGTGATGCTTACGTGAACCTAACGCCCTTACGGGGGGTTCTGCAGCAGCTCCAGTTGGATTGATATATTTTCTTGCCTGGATTGTTTGCAATTGAATGTGTTTGCCTGTGTAGAGGTGGTGAAACTCGGCACCATTCCAGCGATTCCATATCATTGTTCTAAACCCTACCTTAATTCAGCTTTTACTTTCTTGCAATTAGTCTAAGTAACCTCAAATCAACCAATTGTTCTAAATATTAGTTTTACTTGAGCAAGATTCGACTGACAAGGATTCTTTAAAAGGTTGTCCTTTGGGTTCGATCCTTAACTATACTGTGATAAGACTTGTCCGCTTGCGGATGGTATTATTAGACTTTGGTTTTGGTAATAGCTCGGGGATTTCAACCCCGAGTGAGTTTGTTAGTGCGTTCAAAAATACCACATCAAATTCTGGCATCGTTTCCGGGGACAACGGAATCGGTCAGTCAAATCTAGTTCTTTTAAGACTAATCTAGGATTTTGCTTTTTCTTTTGAAACAATCGATCATCTACTTGAATTTGACTCTACTTTGTGGATCTCACTTTCAAAATCTTTCTATTTTTAGGTACAACCCAAGGCATAGTGTATGCACCGTTCGGACAGCCCCGGACTCACAGTGAGCTTTGATCCTGAAATAGACAGAACTTTCCATCGTCAGATCAGAGAGAATCAAGCAAGGATGGCTCAAGAAGAAGAGGTAGCCCGAAGGGTGGCTCAAGCCATCAATGCACAAAGAGAGAGGCTCATGCAAGAAGCTAGGGCTGCGGTTCAGCAAGAAATCCTAACAGCACAAGCAGCAACGCAAGCAGCTGAATTACAAAAGGATCTTAGAGAGTTCTCAATCCCGAAAGCTGCAAATGTTCATTATCCAGTACATCCTCCTCCCATCAATGCTGCCAATTTTGAGATTAGGGAACATTGGATCACATTGCTTCAAAATAACCCTTTCTATGGCAAACAAGTAGAGGACAGCCAAGAACATCTTTTGAGATTCATCGATCTATGTGCTATGACAAAGCAAAATGGAGTCACTGATGATGCCATTCGACTCTATCTCTTCAAGTATTCCCTTGCTGATAGAGCCATAAGTTGGTACAATTCATTGCAAAGTGAAATACCCATCACCACCGGGGAACAACTCCAAAATGTGTTTCTGGAAAAGTTCTATTCTCCTTCCCTGACATGAAATTAGGGGTGAATAACAAATTTCACTCAAGTCCCTAGAGAAACTCTCGCTGAAGCATGGGATAGGTACAAACAGCTTCTACGCAAATGTCCACACCACGGAATTCCCAAGAATCAACTCATCAAAATTTTCTATAGGGGTGTGGATGATGATATTTAGAGGTTTCTAGATTCCTCATCTGGAGGAAACTTCATGTGTCAAAGTTATGATAGCGCATGGAGAGTCTCACCCTGGGAGTAGAAAATCAAGCCAATTGGGGAAGATCTGTAGGTAAAGGAGTCTTGAAGGTAGCTATGGCCGAAGCTATTCCTGAGTAGAAGTCTATCGTTGAAACCTTGAAAGTCTTAGTTGCCAAGCAAGACCATATTGAATCATCTTTAGCTGCTATTGGAAGAGGACGTTCACCCACTCGGCAATCGGAACAGGTCAAGTCCACTTCCCTGTTCTGTGAAGCATGTAAGAGCACTGCTCATTCCACTTTATCATGCAATGTTCCCTATGATGTTGTACTGAACAATGTATGTGGACAAGGAGATAATGGTCAGATGGAAAATCTTAATGCTATCAACACTATTCCTGGGCAAAGTTATTACAATCCGAATCAGAATAGGAATCACCAGGGTTTTTAATATGAAAACCGCTCTGGAGCAGTAAAGTCGCATCAATTTGGTTCAAACAATCAACCAAGAGGCCCACCAGGATTCCCGTACAATCAACAACAGAATTTTGGGAATCAAGGAAATTTCAACGGGAACTTTCAAAATAGGAACTAAAATAACTATCAAAACAACTATGAGTATCATAATCTTAATCAACAACAAGGACAACAAGCAAGACCCATCTCTTCTGATGACAAGCTATCAGCTATTGAAAAAATGTTGCAAACTCAGCAAACTATGATAGCCAACCAACAAGCTCAGCAGAAGGCTATTGAATCTCAACTAGTTGAACTTGCATCTAGCATAAAGCCACCCGCTGGAGTCTTTGTTGGCCAACCCAAGAACAATCCCAAGCATCCTGAACAGTTGAAGGCAGTCACCACCAGGTCAGGAAAAGACTATTTGGATCCCCCAATAGAGACACTTGTAGTTACTACAGAAAAAGATGAACATGTGATTGTCCAAAACTCAACAACACTAGAGTCTCAATCAAAAGAAGATAAGACAGATAAGGGAAGTCTTGAGAAATCTACTGATGAAGAAACTAAAACACCAGAACATGATATTCCTGTATATAAGCCTCGTATACCCTTCCCATCCCGTCTAAGGCAAACCAAGCTCGATACTAGATTCAATAAGTTTAAAGAGGCTATGAAGAAACTTCATGTTGATATACCCTTCTTAGATGTTCTGGCTGAGATACTAGCCTGGACTAAGTACCTAAAGTCACTCCTAACCAGGAAGTATATAACTGAGGAATATGAGACAGTAAAATTGGCAACAACTACATCGAATATCATATTGAGCACGATGCCCAAGAAACAAAAAGACTCGGGATCCTTTGGAATTTCATGTCACATTGGCGACTCATCATGCAAGAAAGGTTTGGTAGATCTCGGCGCAAGCATCTCTATTATGCCACTAAGCTTTTGCAAAAGACTAGGGTTTGCAGAATTGCTTCCTACTGGCATGACTATACAGCTCGCAGACAATTCGATAAAACGTTCGTTAGGGATCCTCGAAGATGTCCCGGTCAAGGTGGGCAAGGACACATATGTTCCATGCGACTTTGTCATTATGGACATAAAAGAAGATGCCAGATATCCTCTTATTTTTGGTCGTCCGTTCCTCACCATTGCAAGAGCCCTGATAGATGTTGAAGTAAGTACCTTACTGCTCAGATTAGGCAAAGAAACTCTCAAATTCAAAGTTTTTGAAAGTATTAGAAGACCAAGTATACAGGAAGAAGTCTATCTGATTGACTGCATTGAACAAATGTCACTCCTAACTCAAGAGCATCATGAATCAAATGATCCCTTGGAAATTTCTCTAACAAACCCATCAGTGGATGAACCAATCGACTAACGAGTAAAGGATTGCATCGAATCCCTCGACTCTGCTAAAGAAGATGTCGAAGACACTAGTGAAGAACTCAAAGTTATCGAAACTACAGAAGAAACAAGCGAAAAACAAGAAGCTCCCGAAATGAAACCCCTGCCCGACGGACTAAAGTACGTGTTTTTAGACGATATCAAGGTTTTCCCAATAATTATAAATTCTGATCTAACAGCTGAACAAGAAGAGAAACTTCTGAAGGAATTGAGGGAAAGAAAGAAAGCCATCGGTTATAAAATGAGTGACCTCACTGGGGTTAGTCAAGCGTTGTGTATGCACAAGATCCCTATGATGGAAGATCACAAACCTACTATTGAGCATCAACGAAAATTGAACCCAAATATGAAGGAAGTGGTCTGTAGCGAAGTCATTAAATTGCTCACAGCTAGAATAATCTATTTGATATCCGATTCACCATGGGTGAGCCCAGTGCATGTAGTCCCAAAGAAAGGTGGAACAACTGTTATACGTAATAAAAACAATGAACCCATCACCACTCGAACAGTCACAGGGTGGAGGATGTGCATAGATTATTGAAAATTGAACATGGCAACTCGAAAAGATCATTTTCCAATGCCCTTCCTTGATCAAGTCCTAGAAAGGTTGGCTCATCAAGAATATTTATGTTATCTTGATGGTTACTCTGGATTCTATCAAATACCCATACATCCAGATGACCAAGAGAAAACAACCTTTACCTGCCCATTTGGAACATATGCATTTAAAAGAATGTTGTTTGGTCTCTGTAGTGCGCCCGCAACTTTCCAACATTGCATGGCCGCCATATTCACTGGTCTTACTGAAACAATTATGGAGGTTTTCATGGATGATTTTTTTGTATATGGAGATTCATTTGATTCATGTATTAAGCACCTCTCCCTGGTCCTCAAATGTTGTGAAGAAGCAGATCTTGTGCTAAATTGGGAAAAGTTCCATTTTATGGTAAAAGAAGGCATTATCCTCGGTCTTAGAGTCAGCATTAGAGGAATTGAAGTAGATAAAGCCAAGATTGAAGTGATTTCTAAACTGGCTATTCCAACAAATGTAAATGAAATCCGTGCTTTTCTAGGTCATGCAGGATTTTACAGAAGATTCATAAAGGATTTTTCCAAGATAACTAAGCCAATGACGAACCTACTACTAAAGGATACTGATTACAATTTCAATGAAGAATGTGTCAAAAGCTTCAACACACTGAAGCAGGCCCTTACTACCACCCCCATCATTAGAGCTCCTGACTAGGACCATCCTTTTGAAATTATGTGTGATGCCAGTGATTATGCTGTGGGCACTGTTTTAGGGAAATATATAGAGAAGAAACACTATGTGATATATTATGCATAAAAAACTCTCGATGAAGCTTAGAGGAATTATGCAACTACTGAGAAAGAACTTCTAGCAGTCGTGTATGCCTTTGACAAGTTCAGATCCTACCTAATTGGTTCGAAGGTCATTGTCTACACAGACCACGCTGCCATTCGTTACCTTCTGGAAAAGAAAGATGTGAAACCCAGGTTGATTAGATGGATCCTCCTATAACAAGAATTTGATTTAGAGATAAGAGATAAAAAAGTCAAAGAGAATGTTGTAGCAAACCACCTCAGTCGCATCCACACTCAGGATACAGAGAAGATTCTGATTAACGATTCTCTTCCGGATGATCAACTAATGAAGGTCTCAGAAGTTATATCGTGGTACTCAGATTTTGTGAACTACCTTGCTGCTGGGGTTATCCATCCCCAATGCACCAGGAATGCACTGAAGAAGTTCATGCATGATGTGAAGCAATATCACTGGGATGAACCATATCTTTTTAAACTATGTGTTGATGATCTGTATAGACGATGTATCGCCAAAGAAGAAGCTCAATTTATTTTGGAACAATGTCACTCAGGACCTGTGGGAGGACATATGAGCTCTAAAAAGACTGCTTTAAAGGTTTTGCAATGTGGATTCTTCTGGCCAACCATATCCAAAGACTCTTATGATTTTGTCCTATCATGTGACAAATGTCAAAGAACAGGTAATACAACAAAGACAGATGAGACGCCACTGAATATATGGCAAGAAGTAGAGATATTTGATGTTTGGGGGGTGGACTACATGGTTCCATTCCCATATTCTCATGGTTTTTAATACATCCTAGTGGCGGTGGACTACATCTCTAAATGGGTTGAAGCTATACCAACTGTCACTAGTGATTCCAAACCCGTCATCAAATTATTCAAAGATATTATTTCCCCCGTTTTGGAGTACCACGAACCGTGATATCTGACGGAGGGTCCCACTTCCTTGAAAGAAGCTTTGAAGCTTTACTGAGAAAATACGGTGTAACACATAAGGTAGCCTCACCTTACCATCCACAAACAAGTGTATAGGTAGAGGTCTCTAACCGTCAGCTAAAGGCTATTCTGGAAAAAAATGTAGGACGCAATCGAAAGGATTGGTCAACAAAAATCAATGACGCCTTATGGACCTATTGAACTGCTTATAAAACTCCCATTAGGACTACACCTTTTCGATTAATATATGGAAAAGCTTGCCACCTGCCAGTCGAACTAGAACACAAGGCATGGAGGGCAATTAAACAATTGAACTTTGATATGAAAGAAGCAGGCCAAGCCAGGATTCTGCAACTCCAAGAGCTGGATGAACTCAGGATGACGGCTTATGAGAATGCATGAATCTACAAAGAACGTACAAAACTTTGGCATGATGGACATCTGAAAAGAAAAGACATACAAGTAGGATACCAAGTTCTGGTATTCAACTCAAGATTGAAGTTATTCCCAGGAAAACTCTGCTCACGCTGGTCTGGACCATACATCATCAAGAGCATCTCTCCACATGGTGCCTTCTCATTATGGAGTGAAAAGTCAGGTGAATTTGTAACAAATGGTCACCGCTTAAAGAGATATTTCATCTCAACTGACATAGGCACTAAAGCAATGCTGGAACTCACCAATCCAAAATATCCACCGTGAAGCTGAAGGATCTAGTCGAGCCATCGACATAAAACAAAGGCGCTTGTCGGGAGGCAATCTGATCAATAAATTTGTTTCACTTTCAGAATGTTTCTTCAATTTTGTTTTTACCTCCTAGTTAATAGTTCATTAAATAAAATCAGCATCGCAAGATGCTATTTTAAGATCTAATTTCTCTTTACCTTTAAGATTTTCAGATACAAGGATGTTCACTGATTGGAACGCAACCACACCTGGTGGTCATTCTGGCTTGGTTTTTCCCCTCCATCTTGGATTTAGGGTTTTCTCGGGACGAGGAAATCTCTAAGTTCGGGGTGGAGGGTGGGTGGTACGTACCTCGGGGTTTTCCCCATCCTTTTCATACTTAAGTTTTCACTATCACATTCTTGATACAAATTTTCAATATTTTCAAAATTCTTTAACGTTTTTCTAAGAGATTGAACAGATACTTGATGAGATTTTGACACTTTTTGACACTTCCTGATTTCATTAAAAGTCACTAACCAATTTGCTATGTATTTTCAATCATTATATCCTCCTTATTCGAAGTAAATCCTCAAAAGGACCAATTTTTGAAACAAGCCTTTTGCTTGAAATCATCTTGTGAAGCTTATGATTCCTAACATCATGATACTTTTACAAAAATGACAAGCGTTTGTTGAACTGATAGGGATCAAACATGTCATGCTTCCTAACTGACTAGTGGAACAACAACATGGAATCTCCACTAGATCCTCATCAAGTCATTATTTGAGCAAAGTACGATAAAGAGAACAACCCAGTTCATTGAATTGTAAATCAAGTTGCATTCTGATCTAAACTATCTTATATACCTCTTCTATCATCTTTGTATCCCTCCATTCATCTAAAAGAAACAAAAATAACTGAATATGTGCCAAACCCTAAGTTCGGGGTGGCACGCCACTTCCCTCTTTATCTGCTTCTTCCATACCCCTCGCAAACAAATAGGAGTGTACCACCTAAAATGCAATCTCAAGTCGAATAGAGGAGAGATTTGCAAACAAAAAGATGCTAAAGTGCACACAAAAAGAAATGCAATCTCGAGTTGAATAGAGGAGAGATTCGCACAAAAAATGCAATAAATGAAATTGCAAAGCAAATAAAAATCTTGAGTCGAATAGAGGAGAGATTTACTTCTTCCTTCCATACCACCCTTCACTCCCTTTTCTACCTAATGGCACAGTGATTGCCTACCCTATCCTGAAAAACACCAGTGTCAGATCAAATGCACACTTGTCATTCTGCGGGTGTCTCTGAACTCTTACGAAACACTTTGACGTACTTGTTGTTGGAAAAAGTGAGGAGGAAGTGATTTTGGAAAACGAACTCAGGAACAAAGATATGGTAAGATGTGATTTGTGGTCTCAGGAGGTTGAGTTACTGAGTCATATTGTGTAAAAAGAAAACATTTGTGATGTGAAGATGAAGCGATCACACGAATTGAAAGTATTCATTTGGCGATTGTTTCAGATTTTGTGTTACTCGAGGATGAGCAACGTTTAAGTTTGGGGTGTTTTAATGAATGCATATTCATTATGGAATTCAGTTATCACTTTGAAACAAATTCAACTCCATATATATACTTTCTCACTCATTAAATACCAATGTGAATCATAATGCCCAAACCTACTTAATTGATTCGATTATCAAGGTTTTAACTAAATATTGTTTATTTAATGCAGGTTTGACAAAGCTTAACAAGCAGGCAGGGTCCACCTTCATCTCTGGCTCTGGTCAAGAAATCTAACCAAGCAATTCCGTCCATTCGGTCCCAAGACCGCTTGGGTCCATGCGGTCCCAAGACCGTTTGGGTCCATGCGGTCCCAAGACCGATTGAGTCCATGCGGTCCCAAGACCGTTTGGGTCCATGCGGTCCCAAGACCGATTGGGTCCATGCGGTCCCAAGACCGTTTGGGTCCATGCGGCCCCAAGACCGTTTGGGTCCATGTGGTCCCAAGACCGCTTGGGTCCATGCGATCTCGAGACCGTTTGAGCAGCAGAGACCATTTGGTGGAATCACTCAGCCGCAAAGGATCGAGCAATGCATGAACTCAAGATCGCGAAGCAGAGTCCTGACCACAGCCGTGGTGGCCCAAAACGGCTGTGGTCTTCTGCCATCACCACAACCGTGTGACATGGCCACGACCGTGGTGGATCATCCCCAACACCTGACTTCATACTCGCCACGCCCGTGTAAGGCAGCACGGCCGTGTGGCAACTACCTAACCACGACCGTGGTGCCACGCCACAGTCGTGGCACAATTTCATCAGGGCCCGATTTCTCACCCACCACACCCGTGCAAGGAGGCACGACCGTGGGGCAGCGACGTCACCACGACCGTTGTGCCCCACCACGACTGTGGTGTGTCGTCTTCTACCTTTGTACCTCCGCCGAGCAACACTTCTTCTCTCTGATTCATCCACGATCACGCCGACCCTCTTTGTTACCTCCCTAGGCGCCGCATAGCTGTGACATGGACAACACAGTTGCCTCCCTTTGTCCCTTGAGCAGCTTGCTTGATCATAGAGCAAATCAGACGGATCGACCTGAAGGTCTAACGAACCTGCTGCGGTGACTGCTTGTAAGAAATGACTAAATTTCTTGGATCGAGTAGCTGAAGGATTGAATGACTACTTAGAGGAGATACCACGGATCATTTGTCCTCAAATTCCTAGACCGATTCCGTAGCAAACGGTCTACAGACTGTTTGGAAGCAAACGGTCTACAGACCATTTGGAGGAAAGTTGCTACATACAGTTTGGGTCTTTGAGTACGGAAGACCGTTTGGAGGATTCATCGTGGACCGTTTGGCCCCAGAGCTGAAGACCGCTTGGAGGAAACCACATGGGCAGCCACGCTTTCCAGACAGTTTTCTAGAAAATGGTTTACAAATTGTTTGCCTATGTCCAGGATCGGTTGCCCAAACCGTTTGGAGAAAATGGCATGAAAAAGTCAAAGAAGCGAAGACCGTTTGGAGAAGATCTTTTACAGATCGTTTCCCATAACAGCAGCAGACCGTTTGGTCCCTTTTAATCAGAAACCATTTGGGGGTTAGTCCTATGCCTATAAATAGGACCCCAAGGGTCCTCACTTAGACATCGGATCTGGACGTAGCCAAGCTGCCTGAACACAGTTTCGATCTAAATCCAATCCAATTTACACCATTTCCATTCCACTGACTGCCCATATTGTAACCAAGGAGGCTGAGGAGAGAAGGAAGACGAAGTGAGCAAGACTATACGGTCTATCTTGGCAACTCCCATTCACATCCAGATCTGCCTCGACACGACGTAGAAGGCCGTATCTTCTTCACCGAGCTGTGACTACCTTCGGCACCGAGTTCATGGCGGATTTCTCTCTCTTTCTCATTCTTCTTGTTTCTCACATCATGAGCGAGTACTACCTTTTCTCCAGGGTGCGGGGACTAGCCCCGCTGCCCATGCAAGTCATGTTCTTTTGTTAAACTCTCCATGGCAATGTATATAACTTCCCATTTCGTTGTTATTTGGTATGTTTGTAGTTGATTATCTGCTTGCTTTCATCTTGTTCTCTCCTATATTGTGAAATCTTCTATATGTGGGATAGAATGGCAGTTTACAAGGTTCGACTCTTTGACGAGAACTTCTGATAAGATTCCTTGAGGTCATAAGTGTATGATCTGTGAGGGGACGAGACATCTAGTCTACGGTGATGCTTATGTGGTCTAAACATCCCTCAGGGAGGACCACAACCTTAGTTGGATTTTGTATCGTCTTTGTTTATCATCGATGTTAGTTTGTAGATCTATCACTTGCTTGCTTATCGATTAATGTGGTTGACCCTCAAACTAGAAATAGAATGGGATTTCTTCAGATCCGTAAGTAAGTGATCCGGTTGGTGACGAGACATTTGATGCCTAAGGTGATGCTTACGTGAACCTAACGCCCTTACGGGGGGTTCTGCAGCAGCTCTATTTGGATTGATATATTTTCTTGCCTGGATTGTTTGCAATTGAATGTGTTTTCCTGTGTAGCGGTGGTGAAACTCGGTACCATCCCAGCGATTCCATATCATTGATCTAAACCCAACCTTAATTCAGCTTTTACTTTCTTGCAATTAGTCTAAGTAACCTCAAATCAACCAATTGTTCTAAATGTTAGTTTTACTTGAGCAAGATTCGACTGACAAGGATTCTTTAAAAGGTTGTCCTTTGGGTTTGATCCTTAACTATACTATGATAAGACTCATCCGCTTGTGGGTGGTATTATTTCACTTTGGTTTGGTAAAAGCTCGGGGATTTCAACCCCGAGTGAGTTTGTTAGTGCGTTCAAAAATACCACGTCAAAGTTCCATAAACTTTGATTCATACTCATTAATAGTAATAGCCCCTTAACGAATCTTTTCAAAGTGAGATATCTTCTCATCTAGGTAGGTCTCTGAAAAATATCAACTAACAAATTACCTCCAAAACTCCTCCCATCCTATCACAACTCCTGGCCTTTTCTCCTCTTCTATGGCCCACCAGTGGCCAACACTACCCTTCAACAAGTATACCACATGCTTAACTTTATCTTCTTGAGTGATGTTTAAGATTTTGAATATCTTTTCCAGCTCAGTCAACCACATGTCAGCATATGTTGGATCAGAATTACCTACATATTCAATCGCCCCAACACATCTAAGACGTTCAAATGTCTTCCTAACACCTTGGGAATCCACATTGGAGGTGGTTGCCCTCGCTTGAGGTGATGGCGCCCTGTTAGCGATATGTGTAATTGTGGCTATAATCTGTCTAACCATAGACTGAAACTCAGGATTGGCCATCATTGTTTGGTCAAGATGAGGCATTGTGGGCAGCTCTGGCCCTTCTTATGACACTCTCTCTTCTCATCTTAGTACAACATAGCTACTCTCAACATGTTCTTCATGTCCTCCAGACATATCTGCATAAGCATAAACTATGATCAGATATGTTGGATACATAAGAACAGACTCAAACCTAAATCCTATGTCCCTGTAGACTCGATAAACCTAGTGCTCTGATACCAACTTAACTGAAACACCTCATCACGCTAAATGAGATTACTCAAAACATAAAACACGATCAACTACTAATTAATCACATAGTAAAAAATGTAGAATAATTAAAACTAGTTCCAACAATGTAAATAAACTCTAGAACATTTACAAAAGGTCCATCATTCCATTCTAATACACTGTAACAAGTATTTACATATGGGTCCAAAGAACTTAGTCACATCCTGCTTACAAAAGATATTTCACATGTACATGCCATATATTTACAAACATTGGCATACTACCAAAATCTTGGGTCGATACGAGTATATCATCTAGAAAACACATCCCATACCCAGACCTGAGAGTACAAGGATGACACTAGGACTCTACTACTAACATTTACAACTAACCAACCTTCTGAATCTATTGATTACCAGGTTGGTTCTCTTCCAAAGAGTGACCTCGACCTCATTGCATGTGACCACCTCAAAAATGTGGTGACCCACAGGTGAGACTCAGTCCCAGTGAGAGATATAACTCTCTCCAACATATATTGATTTTAACATATTAATTAATAGTAAATATATTAAGCAGTTAGGGTATTGAACATGCAATATGAACAAATTGAATAGTTTAAGCATACTAAGCAGTTAAGCAAATAAGTTGTAGCATCAAGTCGAATTACACAATTTTCATAAGTCTGTATTATGTAAGAACTATATAGTGTAAAGACAAGACAAGGGTTAATTTACCAATGTGAAATGTATTAAACCCTAGCAATTATACTACACAGCTAGTATTATATCTTTTATTATGATGCCCTGGGGAGTTTGACCTATACCACTCAAATTCTAACTGACAACTGTGAAGTGTTATTCAGTTCCGCATAAGATCTAGGAGTGTTGGTATCCTAAGATCTCTTCCCCTCGGTCAGTACGAGTAAATTGTAATGACATACCAGTAAAACTAACAATAGTGACATATAGTCGACTGATAACAACTAGTTTGTACTTGGTACAAGTTATGACACTAGAAAATAGGGTATAAAAAACCCTCTAATCTGAGGTACAAGTACAGTTGTCCCGAATCACATCAAATGTTAGAGGCATGACCATAGCCATCCTCCATAACCTACAATTGTGGAAGACAAGGATATACCCTCAACTTGCCACCCCCACATACTCAACAATATACACTCTGAGTTTCCCTTAGGAATACTCGTTTCACCATCCAGTAAGTTCTGACACTAAAGATGGCTCTACGGCATAGAGCTCTACATGATTAAGGTTACACTTGATTAATTACTGCCAATTGAATGCATTAAGGCTTTATCATACAAGTGGAAATTCAAACCCTAATTCTTTTCTAATAAGAGTATATGTATAACAACTTCAAAAGATATAAAACATTTGAGATATAAATCTTAATCACATTACCAGATACTATCATTCATTGCAAATTAATGGACCACACTTATTATAATACTATTATAAGATACCAATATGTTATCACAAATTCTAGGGTTTTAACCCTTATCAGAACATGAAGAGGATTTCACCTCAATCATGGCTTCAAACATGCCCAAAGGTCTTTAAGACCATCACATTATTTATGGTAAGGTTATCATCATCATTCCATGCCATAAACAGGGCTCAAAATATCATTAGCACATATGTGTCCATAGATAGTAACATGGCAAGGCACTATGATATTCAAATAGTACTACATTGTGGTTTCTACACAAGAAGAATGTAATTCATTATCACATTAATCCTTCAAGAGGTATGATTATAAGCAATCAATATCATATAATTACATTAAGGTTAGATATAACAAGCTAAATCACATAGGAGTTACGCATCCCCTTATTATAGGGATTTATCAAATATAACTATATGATGGAAAAGGTAAGACTACAAATTGATGGTATTGAAGCATCGACTTATCATCACTAGGACCCACATATAATATCATGCGATTTATTCTAATCCATTGGATGTTGAAGCATCCAATATTATTCATTGCATGATGCTCATTGTTCAAGGTTATCAATTGAAGTATAGGTCTAACCATTAGATCAATCGAACCAAGGAACCATTGGTTCAAGATTTAGTCAAATATACAATTACATTCTTAACTCATCATATACGGTGATGACCTAATCTACCATTAACTGTGATCATTAGGTCACCATTGGTGGTTAGATCAGTAATACATTCAGTTAACACCATCAAATATTAAGCTAATGTCATCATCAATTGATAACATCATTAGAATACTTAGTGGATGTATTTAAACATCTAATTGAGCCAAAGTCTGACCTAAGGGGGTGACCATTTGTCACCATAAATTTGACACCCTTGATCACGAACATCAGTTGCCAAGATAGCAACACTATTGGTTGTTGAATGGTATGACCATCAGTTGTGTGATAGGGAAGGAAATAGCTTGAAATCCTAATTTGGACCATCAATTGTTTTGTGCTTAACACCATAGGTTGTTTCTATCAACCTATCCCAGATCATGTTACACCTTAGAAAGGATTTATACATGTTTAAAAGTTCATATAGAACTGGAACAGAATAGGGAACACCACAAAATTCGTAATTCTAAATAAGCATGATTTCTTTAAGCTTAGTTCATCACATTAAAGCATAAACATGAACTAACAAGCTTCTAACAAGCAATATAAGTGAAGAATGTTATATAACTTGCCTCCATTGAGTAGTTCATATCTCAAACATCAAGAATATCGAGAAAATAAGGTAAGAAATCCCTAGATTAAGATCTGAACTTGGCAAAATAAGCACTTCTCTCCATAAGGAAGCAAAACCCTAGAAAAAGAAACAAGAAAGATAGATTTTTGAGTTCTAGAGCCACTTTCACCATGAAACAGCAAGGTTATCACCTGGATATATATAAGAGGAAGAATAGAAAAGAAATAAATAAAGGAAATACGGAATACTTACACTTTTATGTCAAGATCACTAGGAAGTTACTTTAGGAACCCCTAAATGAAGTCAATTGCAACCCTAGATCCTTTTTCCAAGAAGATCCCCACTTTCTTCTTCATTGGACAGAAAAATTCATGGACACAAAGAGGGAGAACGAGGTTGGGAGAAGGAGGGAAGTGGTGGAGATAAAATGGCTAATTTTGGTGCTTAGGGATAAGTATATGAAACTTTAAGATATAGAAAAAGAAAAAGTTGAAGTTCTAGTATCTATCCAAGTGTCCATGGCTTTAATTTATTAAGAATATACAAGCACACACACAAGAATCTCCCCCACCATCTGTATAGACCTTATTATCTTTCCTTTGTAGAATTTCCCATCCAATCAAATAATTCAGTTGTTGATAGCTACTAAATGTAGCTCATCCATGAAGGGGTAAAACCTAAAATACCCCTAAGGAAAACACCTTCAAACCATGGCTCAACTAGAATCCCCATGGAACAAAATAATCAAGAATGATAATACAACATCTAGGAAACATAATGTATGTGACAAATTGCAAAGAAATCCCCTCCATAGGGTAAATTGTAGAAAAGACCAAAATGTACAAACAAATTGCTTAACTTGCTCAAACAGTGTCCAAATTGGACCAAATTTGAAACTTGAGTTTGTATTATGATTTCAAAGCATATCAAAAGGTTAGATAAGGGTTAGAGGCATTGAATTATGGTAATTAACCTTATTCAACTCATTAAGTAAGTTTAGGGGCCTTACACATTTTGTATGTCTTGCTTAAGTTCAATCAAATCCATCTATTGGATTAATCAAGTGTGAACTAAGCCCATCCTTTGATGATCATGATTTTCATTGTTGTACAAGACCTATATATAAGTTTTGATATGACTTAGTTCGTGATATTCTTTTTTACCTTGCCTCTCAATCTATGTTCCATGTCCCAATAAGAGGCTCATGTGGCCTTTCTTGACACAGGCTTGATGGTATGTACTCTTAACATCCTACTGACATCTTATTATTTGACTGGATAGATGGAAAATACACATGTGTTGATGCTCATAGGTGTCTCTCCTCTATCATATGTTCTCTCAAGTAACTTTAAACTAGGCTAGTAAGCTATTGATGTTGTTGCATGATGCACCAAATAATTTTCACTTTTCACAGGCCATATGCTATGGATTTTGTGCATTTATTGCTCAGTTTTATATTAATTGCACATGGTTTATCATTATTATCCCGTGACACTCATTTTCATCAACTATTCATTATTTTATTATTTCATGTTGATTTATCTTTATTTGTGGAACTTATGTTCTTTATTATTTAATTTTAGGTAAATTGACAAGAGCCAGATAAGCTTGGTGCTATCGAAATGTGCATCGCTATTACTGACATTTTAAGAAAATGAAGAGGGTGGAGTCTAAATAATTAGTAGTACTGACAGATGAATCGGTACTACCAACAATTTAATAGGAGTGCTCTAAAATGGAAATCGGTGCTACTGATGTTAGAGTCTATGGTATCGACTTGGATTGAAAAATTCAACACGAGATGTTAAGGAGAATCTCGGTGCTATCGAGACCTATGTCGGTATTACCGACATTTCACAGAGGATCGCACAACTGAGATAGCCTCAGTACTATGACACCTTGTCAGTACAGGGTGTCATACTGACTTGTCATGATCAGGTGAGATTAAAGATCGTAGTTAATCCAACGGTTGCAAATTAATGATGCCCTAAGTCACTTCTATGACTAAGGAAAGTTTGGCCATACATAGATATCATGTTGTTTTCCATTGCACGACAACTAAGATCTATGGGAGAAGAAAGAAGAGAAGAAGGCCACATTTTGGATGATTCAGGAAACTCTGGTGGATAGATTTACAGTTAAAAATAGCAAATCACTCTACTTATAAGGAGTCATCCAGTCAATCTTCTTCAGGGTTTACTTTAGTTTTCCAATGTTTCCCATGTTTTTCTTTTCTTCTCCCATGTCTATGACAATGGAAACCATGCAGGGTGAATCCCCTTTGTTCCTTAGGATCTAGGAGTAGCCTGATTTTACATTGTACTTGATGTTATGAATTAATATCTATATTTCTCTTAAGTTCTGGACATATCTCTAATACTTCTTCATGAATTATCTATTCATGATCACCATAGGTGATTTATTAGACTATTAATTGCTTAGGGAGGGATTCAGGGTTGGACAGATTGTATATTTCTTAGTTTAGACCGCACTTCGAGAAAAGGCCTACGACTGTAAAGGAAATAACCTAAAGAATACATTAAAGCACCTAACTAACAATAGAATTTCTATGAGAGTGGACTAGTATTAGAATTGGTAGTAAATTATAGTACAAGAACAAGTGATTCTTTCTACTGGTCCCTTAGTACAAGGTTAGGAGGAATAAATATTAATGAAATGATTTTAATTATAATTTGAACCATGGCAAAATTGTAATTTTAAGAAATTCATTCATTATGTGATCATAACCAGTAATTTTAGTTTTAATTCCTACAATTTAGTTGATTAATCACCAATCACTCTTTTTCTTCGGTCTAGCTAATCAGGTCACTATTTGTAGTAGTTTTTGGACTCATGTTTTCCCTGTATTTGATGTACATGCCTCTTTGGGCCTATATCACTTCTATATGTGCACTTGCCTTTTGTATGTGTAGTAAACATGTTGTCATTGCACAAAAGGTATAAACGCATTGTGCAGCTTGTATGAAAAACGACCATTTTTTCCATAGGAGTACCTGTTGATGATGTGACCTCTCTTTTGTGGGACGTTCAACGTGTGGCCAATAGGAACCTTATGCTATCATCTTCTACATTATGTGATTTTGTTTTTAGCTCTATAGGCTTCACCATCCAAAAAGACAGACAACCCAATTTATTGCCTGATGCACTGAATATTATCTTCTTTTCCCAGGCGATTTTATTATGTATTTCATGCATAGTTGCTCATTTTGCTACTACTTATACATTGTTTGTCATCATTATCATGAGACACATATTTTCATCAAATATTATTTATTTTCATGCTTTGATATTGATTTATCATAATTAATCATACTTATGCTCTTTATTTTGAATTTTAAATAATTTGACTACTTCTAATTCAGCTTGATGCTACCAACTACTTTATCGATGGTGCTGACATTGGAAGAAAAAGAATATGCATGAATCAAAGATGCTCGGAGGTGCTAACCATAGGTTCAGTACTAATGAATTTATAGATAGTAACACACCCAAACCATATCGGTCCCACCGACCTATTGTTCGTGGTACCAATAAATACATGGAGAAATCATTAGTGAAGGAAGAAAGCAACTCGGTGTTATTGACACCATCGTTGATAGTACCAACACTTATGAAGAGTTTCGAACCCTTAATAGGAATTTTTGCCACAGACTTCCTATCGGTTCTACCGAGTGATCATACAAGATTAAAGATCTTAATTAACATGATGACCATGACTTAATGATGCCCTAAGTCTCTCTTATGACTAAGGAGGAGTTTGGCCAGACCTAATTACCATGTTCTAGTTCACTGCACGACGACAGAGAGATGGGAGAAAAGAGAGGATAGGATAAAGCCATGTTCTGAAGGATTCGAGCACCTATGGTGGAAAGATTTGCAGGCAGAGGATAGGAAATCATCAGGTTCATCAGACAGAGTCATCATGATCATCTTATCTAGGGGATTCCATTAATTCCTTAATATTTTCCTCTTCTTGTCCTCTCCCTTCTATGTGTATGGAAATAGAAATCATGTGGGGCATATCCCCTAGTTCCTTAGGACCTGGGAGTAGCCCGATTATGCACTACTTTTTATATAATGAATTGACATATATGTTTCTTCCTAATTTATGGACATAATACTATGATTGCATAATGAATTGACTATGATTGGTCCTCATAGCTTATTTCTCAGATCCTTAATTACTTCACGAGAGGGATCTAGGATTAGAAAAGTCATATTATTGCACAATTTATACCGTGTCTCGAGAGAGGGCTTACAAATGTGAAGGGAATAGCCCAAAGGATTCATTAAAGAACCTAACTAATAGTTAAATTGTTATGAAAGTGGGTTTATATTAGATTAGGTAGTAGATTACACTATAAGAGAGGGAAATTATTACTACAGGTCCCTTCATCTAGGGTTAGGAGAAATAAAAGTGTGAATTGTGCTAAAACTATACTCCTAAGGAATCCATTCCATTTGAGATTAAAACCTCATTAATTTTGTTTTAATTCTTGCAATCGATTAATTAATCAATCTATCACTCCATTATTAGGTCTAGCTGATCAAATCACAGTTAGTAATAATCTCTAGATCACAACTCTATACCACTGACCCAAAACATTGGTGGCACTAACACCTTGGACGGGACTGATCGAGATACAACTTGGTACCACCAACATCCTGTCATTGGTATTTACATAAGAAAACATAGAATTTTTGGATTTTGAGATTAACGAGCCAGATCACTTCTATATGATGATCGGTGGTATCAATCAGAAGACACATTCAAGTTGTTGGTACTACTGCCATGGTGTTGGTACCACCGATGGGGATCTATACATGCATCAATGCATCGACAGCCACAAGCCATCAGTTCTAATGGCTAATAGAAACACACAAATATTTTGGGGTGAGTCAGTGCCACAGACACCTCTGTCAGTGGTACTAACACAGCACATCAGGACAACTCGTAGGCTATAAAAGTAGATGTGTGGGGTGTTATTCCCCTCCTTTGCATATTCAGAGGATTTAGAGCTCCAAGACAACCAAAGTTTTCCTGAATCTCTCTTTTGAATCTCCTTTCTCTTATTGGATCAATGGCTGCTAGGAGGTCAGCTTCATTGGCAGGTTGAGCCAACATGATGGTGCTAAATCTGGCACACATGACCTTTGTCAATGAAGATCATAAGAAGTTATTATCAAGCATGATGAAGAGAAAGATCATACCCACGAGATATGGTGATTGGGCTTACCTCAATGACGCAGACTTCACCAAGAGTATTCATCAAGTTTATGCTGCCAAAGCATGGTGGGAGATCACCCTTTCTTTGGTGTTGGCCCACATTCTAAGAGATCATATGTGAGTCCATGGCATCCTTGGAGGTTTACAACATTCTCCAGCATGGGGAAGGCTGGGACAAAGGATGGGTGCGCTTCTACCTCTACAACACCATCCATTACTTCATACTGGTGGAGTTCAATGTAATCTATGGATGGCCAGTAGGGGATGTGTGCTTGAAGTTGGACGAATTCAACTCCACATGGGGATGGTCTTATGACAAAATTATAGTAAGGATTCACCATCAACTGGTATCAATCATCTGTCATGGATATTGATCATTCATTAGCCTATATTTTGCATCGGTATCTCACCGACACCATCTTAATTTGCCAGGTCTACAAAAGGTCAAGGGAAGGTGCATTAAGATGATTTCTTTCCCTTTAGGCATTCTTGTCCCGATGGCAAGAGAATGTAGACCCCGTCTCCTTCTTATTGCAACATATGCTAGTGGTAAAGCGTAAGGTGTTGAAGATACGGATGTACATTTCTCGGTCTAGACCGGTGGACTAGACCGGACTGATTATTCGATCTGGTCCGATCTTGGACCGATTTTACTTACGGCCCAGACCTCAGTCTCGTCCGGTCCAAAACTAGTAGAAATTGTTCTAGACCGGTTGGACCGAATAACATAAAAAATGTCTTATACGTATTAATGAAATCCAATACTTATGAAGGATTGTGGGATTTGTTGTACATTATTAATGACTCTAGTTGTATTAGTAATGTTCCTAATATTCTCATGATAGTTTACTCTCTCAAATTGTAAAAATTTAATTGTGTAACTCAGCTTGTGTTAACAAACTCAAATAGATTATTAATTATTTAATAATAATAATAATAATATAATTATTTTTTTATAATCAAGATTATATGAATATTTGTTATCCAGCCTGGTCCTTCATTTTTCCGATCTGGTCTCGAACCAAACTAGTTCTTACTTGGTCCGGTCCACAGTCCATGATTTTTTTATTAATCGGGTCTCGGTCCGGTCCAAGCCGGTCTGGTCTGGGTTTGGACCGATGTACAACCCTAGTAGAGGAAGCCTATAATTCATTTTGGTGGGCTCATTACAACATTGGCACTCCACCTGAACCTCAACATATCCACCTCCAATGCTTTGAGGGCCTCCTCCAAGTTGGATTTCAACCAATCTAAGAGGGCTCATCTCGTTAACAAGCACAAGGGCAAGGTGTTTTCCTATTGCACGGTGGATGATTAGCTACGAGAAAGGGTACTCCCTGATCCAAATTTTTCATCTATGAGGGTGCGCTTCTTGAGGTGGCCTTTGGAGGAGTAGAAGCGGTGATGGAGGAGAAGGATGACCCTAATCCAGAATGCTTTGGGGAAGTTGACAATGATGAGGGGAAGATTCATTCACTAATGGAGGGTTATATACCGGTCTTCATGAAGACATGGAGCATCAAGCTCCGCCGCTCCACCTCCAGCGCACATACAGGTATGTATGGGACACAAAGTTGATGGTATCGAGATCGCCCCAGCAGAATAAGCTTTTAGTGATGGATTCCATAGTAGAAGAGACATTTAAGGTGTCGATACCATTGACCCATAGTCGATGATATCGAGATTACATCAGTGTGCCAAAGGTCAGCAAGTCGATACCATCGAAACCACCGTCAATGGTATCGAGCCATCTTTAGAGAGGAAGCCAGAAATTGAAGAAGTGTCGCTACCCCAAGGTGTCGATACGATCGACATCACGTCGATAGAATGACACCGCTCGATCAAGAAAACACTCAGGACGATCTTAATCATACGACTACGATCGTTTGGTGGACATAGGTGATACCTATACCTAAGAAAGACGGCCCAAGCTGTATGATGACGTCATTAGCCGCCAGACAAGTTTCAAGAAGGAGAGGAGAGAAGAACGCAGTCGAGACCTACACCCTCATCATTCTGAGATCCACAGAAGATGTTTTCCACCTCAAGAAGGTTGTAGAACGTTCACCCCGCACCAAGGAATGCCCGGATCTTCTCCGTTCAGGGGCTACACAATATCTATCCACATTTTCTCCATGTTTTCTCCTTTCCTCATGTTGTTTTATGTTGAGATGAACATGCAGGGCTAATCCCCTTTATCTTTAGGATCGGGAGTAGCCCAGGTAATCGTTGTATGATACTTTTTACATAGTTTATCATAATTTGTCTCTTAAATCTGTGGTATGATGTCGTTTTCTCAATTATATCATTATGATTGATCACCCTAATGATAATCTAATACCTTTAATTACTTTGAAAGAAGAATTAACGGTTGAAAAGAGATGATAATCACATTAACTAATATATCCTTTAAACAAGGCGATGTACAGTTAATGGTGGAAACCCAGAGTATGATCTTCATGCACCTAGTTTAGGGTATATGTTACTACGACCGTAGAACCGACCTAGATTTAGGTAGTAAATTGCATCGTGAAAGCAAGCAATTCTGACTACAGGCCACTACCTGGAATAGGAGACGAATTAGGATAATGTGTGAGAAATAGTACAATGAGAGCCTGTGGTGAAACCGCAATCCTAAAGATGTCATTTTAAATTGATCAAACAAACCATTTAATCGATTGCTTTGTTTTCTTTTTTTCATTTTTCTTTTACTTTATTTTTCAAATCAACTCTCAAACATTTTAATTGGTCTAGCTGATCGTGAATAGTTAGTAGGAGTCTATCGAGAATTTCGTGTCTCTGTGTTTAACTCGGGCCTCACAAGGCAAGTATTACATTGACGCGTGCACTTGCGTTGCACGCATAGTAAAATCTTATCAAGTTTTTGGTGCCTTTGTTGGGGATATGGCAATTGTTGGCACTACGAGTGCTGCAAGCGGCCACTGTAGTCCACATTTCATTTTTAATTTAAAATTTTTAATTCTTTAAATTAATCATTTATCTTTCATATTCACTAATCGCCTAGCATTATGCTTAATCAAATTTACTGCCTTGTAGGTACTAGTGCATGGTGAAGACGCGTAGCACAGACTACGCATAGTCATCAACCCGAGGATTCAGATCCAGATTCTAAACCAGAAGCCATGGCTAAGGAACAGACTATATGGGAAAAGATCAAGGCTTCTTCCTCTTCCACATCTAAGGGACCAATTAAGAAGTAGGCCATCAACATTCCTAAATACAAAATTGATCCATGCCTAATTAATTTGGTCAACTATAATGCATTCCACGGTTTAAAAAATGAAGATCTGGTGACCCATATAAGTCAGTTCGTGGAGAATTGCGACATGGTAAAGATTGACAGGTTTCCACCGGAGGTGCTTTACTTGAAGTTATTTCCCAGTTCTCTGGAGGGAAATGCATGAGAATGACTGCATAATTTGGACGACGAGTATGTGGAATAGTGGGATCACATGGTTGAAGTTCTTTTCGAGAGATTCTTCCCACATGAGAAGATGAATGATCTCGTAAGAAAGATCCACAACTTCAGCCAGAAAGCCGATGAAACATATTCTGAGACTTGGGAGCGCTTTCAGATAATGTTGAGGAGGTGCCCACAACATGGGTTAGACAAGGAGAAGCAGGTCAAGATTTTCTATTTTTCTCTTTCTGAGCATGATAGAAGCAACCTAGATTCAGCAAGTTTGGGGTTCTTCTTGAACAACACAGATACAAGGTGTTGGGAGATTTTAAAAAACATGGCTAAAAAGCAGTCCTGGGGTGATAGAGATGCACCAGAACAAGTTAAAGTTGTGGGAGATGCCAAAGCCATAAAAGAACTCAATGACAAGATGGACTTAATTGCGAAAAGGTTACTTGTATAGGAGGAGGAATCTGAGGAAGAAGTGCAGGTCAAATACATGCGTCAACAACAAGGGTACAGAAATAATGATTACTCATGGAGAAAAGACAAAAAGTTTGTGTGGAAAGATCCAAATAATTTTTTGTAGGATTCGGATGCCAAGCCACAACCCACGACAGAGGAAAAGAGAAATGAGTTGCTCAATCAAGTGATAAAGCAGAATCAAGACCTAATGAGCACCTTTGGCCAACAAATCAAGCAATAAGGAGAGTTTATGAATCAGTTTGGGCAAACTCTACAAAGTCATGGGGCCCAAATGTGCACTCTTGAGACATCAATAGCGCAGATGGCAGCTGAAATAGCAAGCATGGAGAAACCAACACAACAAGGTTTTTTGGGAAATACCAACATTCCAGGAGGGAATCAACAAGATAAGGCAATTTTGTTGAGTAGTGGCAAAAAGATTTTAAACTCCAAGGTCGATGAACTAAGCATAATATAGCCAGAAGCAATGGACGAGGCCACAAAGGATGTCACAGCCACAGAGATAGTGGATGATGCTGCAGAAAAGGTCACAGAAGAGCCCATCCTAGAAGAAGAAATTGTTCAAGAGACTAAGAAGAGGACGTCATATGTGCCACCACACCAGAGGGCATAGGTTGTCCCCATCCCTTACCCCAACAGCCTCAAAGCCAAGAAAGTGGATGTAGAGTTTAAGAAATTTTTAGACAGTTTCGGAAACTTTCTATTAACATTCCTTTGTTGGAGGCAATTGAGTAGATACCTTCTTATTGAAAATTCTTAAAGGATATAATTACCAAGAAGCAGAAGATTCCTGATACTAAGGTGGTATTTCTTAAAGAGCAAGTTAGCGCCTTCATTTTGGGCACATTCCCATCAAAGCGACAAGATCTGGGCTTCTTCAATATTTCATGTTACATTGGCAAGGTGAAATTTGGCGAAGCATTGTGCGATTCTGGGGCAAGTCTAAACTTGATGCCCCTATCTACTTTTAAGAAGTTGGGACTTAAATAATCTAGACAAAGCAACATGATGATTGAACTCACAGATAGTTCTGTGGTTAGGCCATATAGAATTTGTGAGGATGTCTTGGTGAAAGTTGACAGATTTGTATTTCCAATCGATTTTGTAGTTATGGAGATGCAAGATGAAAAAAGGAATGAGTTTCTCTTAGGAAGACCCTTCCAGGCTACTACTGATATGATACTAGAAATGGGTAGAGGTCGTTTGACGTTGGGTATAGCTGATGACAGATTTGAGATGGTCATGCCACCAAACACAAAACAATCACAGGCAAAGGAGCATTGTCACAAGGTGAAGCACTATGATCAGAATATTTCTCTTTGTTTAGGAAAGCCATTTCTGGATATGGCTCACGTTATGACTAAAGTAGACAAGGGAACACTGGTTGTGGATATTATGGAACAAACAAAAGTTGTATCTCTTTGCAAAGCCATGGGTTATCCAAATGATGAAGAGGAAGAAATTTGTCTATCTATTGAGGATGATGCTATAGCAGTCTCGATGATCGACTCATATCCAAAATTGCCCCTTGAGGCATGCCTATTCAATGTCATGGATGATTGGATGAGAAGCACATCTTTACGAGAATGTGTAAAGATGCTTCAAGTGCTTCCTTGTTTCTACGCCAAGCATTATGAAGATCTAGGGCCTCTGCCACCACCACTTCAATCTTCGTTGGTCAGCCCACCAAATCTTGAGTTGAAGCTGCTACCCCCACATTTGAAGTATTCTTTCTTAGTGGATGATGAAAATCTCTCGGTGATCATCTCGGCATGTCTGAGTGTCGATGAGGAAGAACAATTGATGATCGTGCTAAAGACCACTGTGGTGCATTCGGGTGGCCAGTCTCTAATATTAAGGGGATCTCCCCGACACTTTTTCCGCACAAGATTTGGCTCGAGGAAGGAGCCAAGCCTGTGATTCAGCCTCAACGTCAACTCAACCCGAGCATGATGGAGGTCATTAAGAAGGAGGTGATTAAGCTCCTTTCTGCGGGAATCAACTATGCCATTTCAGATTCATCATGGGTAAGCCCAACACAGGTACTCCCTAAAAAGGGGGGAATTACTATCACTCAAAATTTTATAAATGAACCTGTCACCACCTGATTAGTAACCAGGTGGCGAGTTTTTATTGATTACCGTCGCCTCAACTCTGCCACTTTAAAAGACCATTTTCCTCTTCCATTTATTGATCAGATTTTAGAGCGGCTAGCTGGCCGCTCTCATTTTTGCTTTTTAGATGGTTATTCCAGCTATAATCAGATTTCTATAGACCTGAAGGATCAAGATAAGTCTACCTTCACTTGTCCTTATGGGACTTTTGCATATCGCCGCATGGTGTTTGGGTTGTGCAACTCACTGGCTACCTTTCAGCGTTGCATGCTTGCTATTTTCTCGGATATGGTTGAGCATTGTTTAGAGGTTTTCATGGATGATTTTTCCATCTACGTTGTGTCGTTTGATGAGTGCATGTACAACTTAGATAAAGTTTTATAAAGATGTGAGGACACGCATCTAGTCCTTAATTGGGAAAAGTGTCATATGATGGTTAGCGAAGGAATTGTGCTTGGACACATGGTGTCTAGCAAGGGATTGGAGGTGGATCCAGTCAATATTGAGGTTATTTCCAAACTACCTCCACCAAATTCAGTGAAAGGGGTGAGGAGTTTTCTTGTTCATGCAAGGTTTTATCGTCGTTTCATTAAGGATTTCTCTAAAATCGCTAAATAGTTGTCTGAATTGCTTGAAAAAGATGCAATGTTTGATTTCAATGAAAAATGCTTGCATGCCTTCAATGTACTTAAGGAAAAATTGTTCTCTACATCGGTTGTTCAAACGTCATATTGGACTAAACTCTTTGAGCTCATTTGTGATGCATCGGATTTTGTTGTAGGTGTTATTCTTGGACAACATTTTGAGAACAAACCCGCAGTGATTTTCTATGCATCTAAGACTTTAAATGAGGCACAACTTACTTACACCAGCACTGAAAAGGAACTTCTTGTTGTGGTTTTTGCATTTGAAAAATTTCAGCAATATTTAGTGGGGTCAAAAGTTGTGGTATCGTCAAAAGTTGTGGTATGGATGGACCACGCCGCCATAAAGTACTTAATGGAGAAAAAAGATGCCAAGCCTCAGTTGATTAGGTGGATCTTACTTTTATAAGAGTTTGACATTGAAATTAAGGATAAGGTGGGAATTGAGGATGTAGTTGCTGACCACTTGTCTCAGTTAGAGCAGGTAGATGAGAGAGATATCAATATAACCATTACCGAGACATTTCTTGATGAGAAAATCCTTTCATTAAAATCTAAGGATCTATGGTGTTCATACATTGTTAATTATCTTGCATGTAAAGAAATCCCAGATGATTGGACTTACCAAGAGAAAAGGAAAATTTTCCATTCGTTGAGATATTATTTCTAGGATGATCCCATTTTGTTGAGATAATGCAGGGATGGCATTTTGCATAGGTGTGTACCGGAGGTTGAATATGATAGGGTGCTTAGCCACTGTCATACACTAACCACCAGCAATCATCATGCAAGCTCAAGGACGGCGGCTAAGGTGCTAGAGAGTGGTCTTTATTGGCCTACACTCTTCCGAGACACCTATGATTATGTGAGGATATGTAATCCGTGTCAAAGGGAAGGTAACATTTCGAAAAGGCAAGAGATGCCCCTCAACGTGTTTCAAGAAGTGAAGGTATTTGATTTGTGGAGCATTGATTTCATGGGACCCTTTGTGTCCTCAAATTCCAATTTATATGTTTTTCTTGTCGTTGATTATGTATCAAAGTGGGTAGAGGAAATACCCACACAGACTAATCACGCTATTGTAGTGTGCAGGTTTGTGATAGATCATATTTTCTGTAGGTTTGGTGTGCCATAGATGATCATTAGTGATGGAGGCACCCACTTTACAAATCGGAAGTTTGTTGCGTTATTGAGCAAATATGGGGTTAAGCACAATGTAGGTACCCCGTACCACCCGCAAATACAAGGGCAGGTCGAAGTGTCAAATAGAGAAATTAAGAAGATTTTGGAACGCATCGTGACCTCGTCAAGGAAGAATTGGAGTGTGTTGCTACTGGATGCATTGTGGGCATACATGATTGCTTTTAAAACACCTATAGGCACCATGCCTTTTAGGTTGGTTTACAGGAGGGCCTGTCATTTTCTGGTGGAGTTAGAACACAAGGCGCACTAGGCGTTAATGAAACTTAATATGAGTTATAATGATGCAGGGAAGAAGAGAATGTTAGATCTAAATGAGTTAGATGAGCTAAGGATGAACGCTTATGAAAACTCAAGGATCTACAAAGAAAGAACAAAACAAATCCATGATCGCCACATTCAAAAGCGTGTTTTCAAAAAGGGAGATTGCGTGTTATTGTTCAACTCGAGATTAAAGTTGCATCCCGAGAAACTGAAATCCCGGTGGAGTGGACCTTTTATGGTGAAAGATGTCTGACCACATGGTGCTATTATGGTGAGAGATAGAGAGCTAATGTTCTTAGTGAATGGTCAACGAATAAAACTCTACTATGGGGGAGATTTCACAAAAAAGGTGCATAAGGTTAAATTCATGGTGCTTGTTGGGCGCTTGTTGGGATGCAACCCAACCATAGGTAGTTCATTTTTTTTAGTTAATTGTTCATATGTTTCTTTAAATTTTGCAGTTTGGTTTGTAAAAATGATGCCCTGATACGTGTGTTAAGTGTGCAGTATTGCTTGGGTGTCGATACCATCGACCCTTGTGTCGATGGTAGCGACGAGGATGCAGAACGACATTTGTAGAAAAATTGCTCCGTCGATACTATCGACAGCCTCATCGATAGTATCGACCACTCCTTAGGTTGAGTTACGAAGAATTCTGGAGGAGGTCGATAGTATCGACCCCCGAGTCGATACTCGTAAGATCTCTAGAGATTTTCAGATGGATTCATCTCAGTGAAATCGATACCATTGATGGGGCAGTCGATGGTATCGACCTGGTAGTAGCAACAAAGCATCTCCGGGGCTTGTGAAGATAAAGGACACATAAAGTGTCGATACCATCGACAATTTTTCGATACTATCGACTTGACACATCACCAATCCGCAAGAAGATATCAACGGTGCTCGCCAAATTCAGAAGTTGATCCATGGTATAGGTCGCTACCATCGACCCGAGTTGATGGTATCGATGTGTCATCGATCTGGGCCCCCACATCCAACCATCGACGATCGTCGATAGCAGCGAATTCTCGGATTGCGCTACAGGTGTCGCTACCATCGACACCTCATAAATGGTATCGACGGGTCAACAGTGGCTGCTATCTCAACTATAAAAGGATGGGTTGAATTCATTTTCTCTTCACACCTTCAGACATTCTCCTTTCCTACTTGCGCTTGAGCACTTGTGAGCAATAGGAGGTCTTCACCGAGCATATAGTGACTGAGCAATCTTCCCCGAGCTCTTCATCGACTACGGGGATCATCTTCTCCGACCTTCACCGAGCTCTTCGTCGTTATCCTTTCTATTCACAATGGTGAGGAGAGTAGGAGCTTCTTCCTCGAAGGCGGCCCCCATGGAGATTGATACGTTCATTCCACCCCCACCATGCTCGATTCCCCATCCGAGGATCGTTCACCCTTCGTCCGAAGGGAGGAAGATTTAGGAGGAGCTATTGAAGTGAAAAATTGAGCCTACCTGATATGTTAATCAGGCCATGATCTGTGACCTCATGTTTGAGGCCAACCTTGCTTATGTCCTTCAGGGTCAAGCTAGTCATACCCAAAGGTTTCCTTCCCAAGTCCAGTACCAAACCGAGGGACGCCCCTTTTTCGGCGAATGGCCAACTTACAAGGAGTTGGTGGCAAAATTCATGGCATCTCTTGACATCTGTGTCATGCCCAATGACCTCATCACCACCGATCGGGAGTGGATCAAAGGGCGAGTGTCTTTCCGACTCTTCAACAACAACTACATCATTACCCTCGACTAGTTCAATTCTATCTACAACTGGTATCATTCTCCTAACCAGTACAGGAGGCCAGACAGTCGGGCAGACTATGATGCTATATTTCTTGATCTGGTGACCACTCCAATGGGAAAGGCGATGAGCTATCACAATGTGGCATTGGCCGACTTTGAGCACCAGTTTGTTTGGGTTCTGCAACGCATGTTATGTGTCACTTTCTTTGCTCGTAGCGATCTGGCACTGAGTAAATTTCAAGAAACGGATCTGTTTTTCCTCTACAAATTGCTGACTAAATAGGAACTCAACTGGGGCACATTTTTATTAACGCTTGTGTTCGATGTACGGAGGAGTACCAAACGAGCCCCTATCCACTTTGGGGGGCTTATCACGCTGCTAGTTGTCTATCTCGGGCTAGATCTGTCACAACTCACTCCGCTGGTCAACAAAAATAAAGTCGATCTAGAGCACTTACACCGCTCCATCCTTATAATCGTCGATGGCGGTGTGGAATATGCTCATTGCCACATCAGGAAGGAATATATACGACTATCACTCTCGGACCCCACCTTCAACATTCAGGCGGGCCAACACTTTCGGTGGCCCATCATTCCTATTGTCAAGTCTGAGGAAGAAGTTGAAGTTGTAGATGAAGACGATGATGCAGGGGACGGCGAGGAGGAGGAAGAAGAGCCTCTCATTCCTCTTCGATCTGGAGTAGCCCCTAGGAAGCATCCACTCTTCTACCCGGGAGATTCATCCTCTTCTCAGCCACTGCCACCACAGCCCTCTCAGGAAGGAGAGGATGTCTACTCACTGTAGGGTATGTACTCTATGCTCCAGAGCATCCAGGAGACACAACAGCAGCACACTACCTTCTTCGCCGGTATTCAAGATACTACAAACTGGCTATTTGTGAATCAGTAGGCAATTTATGAGAACGAGCGCCTCCTCCTCACCAACCAAGAAAATATCCACAACTGGTTGTATAGGATGGAGATGCAGCAACATCTGTTTTATGATCACTACTGGAGCCAAAACTACTTCGGGGGATATCTGCAACCACCGCCCATGCTGCCATATGATCCCACTTTTCATGGGAAGTATCCTAAATGGGACTCGAACACCCAACAACACCCACCTTTTCCACCGCCAGAACAATAATGGGTAATATTGTTCCACCTTCTGAGATTGTTTTTGACTATGAGGCCATAGTCAAATTCAAGCTTGGGGGGGAGATGGAACAATTTTTGTCTCAGTTTTATTTCATTTTCTTTTATTTTAGCATGTCATCTTAGATTTTGGCAATTTCTTCTAGTTTTGAGTAATTTTATTATTTAAGGCTTTCGAGGATCCACTTGATATCTAGTGTAATATGTGGATGTCTAATGTTAATGTGTCATCTCAATGTTTTCACATGGGAGTTATGTGTGCAATCATCTGAAATTGAGCATAATTAAAAACTTGTTCAGAATTTGCAACTTGAATTTATTTGGAATTGAGCACACAACTTATGAAAATAATTGGGTTTGTCAACTTTAAAACATAAGATCATAACTTTACATCCTTATGATTCAAGAAATTTGGACGGACATGGATGTTGAACCTAAACTGACCAAACGGTAATGGGACTTTAATCAAAAGTGAGAGAGAGAAACCCTTTGATTGATTGTTATACATGTCAGTAAGGAGGGACATATAATATTTGCCAAAGGTTCTGTAAATTATTCTTGTGATCTATCCACCTCATTTTATTCACATTCCACCATAAGAACTGGGAGCACATTACAGTTTTCATTTCTTGATTGTATGTCATCTGGATAGATTTGCATTATAGCTAGCTTTTGCATTAAAAAAAATGGAAAATGAAATAACAACTTGTAGATGAATCATGCATGCATACATTCTCAAGTGCATGTCTTTATAGTGGCGTAATTACTGTCATGTAGTTGCATTTTGCATATTTTTGAGCATATAGGACATTATGTGCCTTATTTCTTCTAAAAAATAGGAAAAGCGGGAAATTTGTTATATACCCTCTAAAAAGTAAGTTGGAATGCTTCAATGATAGTAGTTATGTGAAAATAAGCCAAAAAAAAGCATGAAGAAAATAATATGGTGAATGTTCTTCTAGTCAATTGTAAGATGAGGGTTTGAAAAAAAAAAGAATAAAGTGAAATTAGAGGGAGAAAAGAACTTGTTTCAACTGCATAAGAGGAAGAATGAGGACATGTTGGAGTTTGTAGAAATTCTATCTCACGTTGAGATGGAATAGAAAGAACATGCATCATTCCACCAAAAATGTAGGCATTAGCTCATGTTCATATGCATATGCATTATTTAGGTCATTTTTGTTGATTTTGCATGTTAAAATTGTCTTATGCTTTCATTTCTTCCACAACCGCCCATTTCATCCACCCGTTGCTCAAAATGGTAGGCCACCAATGATTATCTCCTCATTCGTGTGTATACGGAGATCTGCTTCCATGTAGATGGTAGTTAGTACATGAGCAACGTAGATAGGAGATCACAAGATGCACCAAGCCTGAACTGGAGGAATTTATTATCTTAACTTCCTTATTTGATAGTTTACGTCGATCAAGGGGTGGGCATCTCTTATGGGTGATTATTGTCACCTTAGGGTAGTTATTGTTCCATGGTTAGTAAAGGCCGGTATGTGAATGACAGGTGGGAATCATATAAAGATGTCTTTTTTGCTAACATGTTCTTTAGTTGACTCTCGCAATGTTATTCTATAGTTTTGTTGCTCGAGGATGAGCAAGTTCAAGCTTAGGGGAGTTTGATGTGAGGATTTTGAGTCACTTTTATGGGCTAGTTTTACATTCATTTTATGCATTTATTAGTCATATTTGTGGTTAATATTGCATGATTCACTTTCCTTAGTCTATGATCTCAAAGTGCATCAAATTTACCTTATTTCACCTTATTTGGTATCAATGATCATATTTATCGGACTTGATTGGTGTTCTTCTCGTTGTTTCAGGGAATTCACATATCTGAGGCCGTCGATACCATTGACAGCCGTCGATTCCATCGACATGGCCACAACAACAAGTCAGAAAACGACTAGAACCGGTCGATGGTATCGAGATCGCCCCAGCAGAATGAGCTTTTAGCGATAGATTCCATAGCAGAAGCAACGTCTAAGGTATCGATACCATTGACCCATAGTCGATTCTATCGAGATTACATCAGCGTGCCAAAGATCAGCAAGTTGATACCATCGATACCACTGTAGATGGTATTGAGCCATCTTCAGAGAGGATGCCAAAAATTGAAGAAGTGTCGCTACCCCAAGGTGTCGATACAATCGACATCACATTGATGGTATCGACACTGTCCGATCAGTAAAACACTCAGGACAATCTTAATCGTACGGCTGCGATCTTTTGGTGGCCATAGGTGATACATATACCTAAGAAAGACGGCCCAATCCGTATGATGACGTCAATAACCGCCGGAGAAGTCTCAAGAAGGAGAGGAGAGAAGAATGGAGTTGAGAGCTACACCCCGATCATTCCAAGAGCCACAGAAGATGTTTTCCACCACTAGAAGGTTGTAGAACGTTCACCCCATGCCAAGGAATTCCCAGATCTTCTCCGTTCAGGGGCTACACAACATCTATCCACATTTTCTCCATGTTTTCTCCTTTCCTCATGATGTTTTTCGTTGAGATGAACATGCGGGGCTAACCCCCTTTATCTTTAGGACCAAGAGTAGCCCGAGTAATCGTTGTATGATACTTTTTACATAGTTTATCATAATTTGTCTCTTAAATCCGCAGTATGATGTCATTTTCTCAGTTATATCATTATGATTGATCACCCTAATGATAATCTAATACCTCTAATTACTTTGAAAGAAGAATTAACGGTTGAAAAGAGACGATAATCACATTAACTAATAAATCCTTTGAACAAGGTGATGTACAGTTAATGATGGAAACCCAAAGTATGATCTTCATTCACCTAGTTTAGGGTATAGGTTACTACGACCGTAGAACCGACCTAGATTTAGGTAGTGAATTGCATCGCAAAAGTGAGCAATTCTGACTACAGGCCACTACCCGGAATAGGAGATGAATTAGGATAATTTTGTGAGAAATAGTATAACGAGAGCCTGCGATGAAACTGCAATCCTAAAGATGCCATTTTAAATTGATTAAACAAACCATTTAATCGATTGCTTTGTTTTCTTTTTTTATTTTTCTTTTACTTTCTTTTTCAAATCAACTCTCAAACATTTTTAATTGGTCTAGTTGATTGCGAGTAGTTAGTAGGAGTCTACCTAGAATTCCGTGTCCCTGTGTTCGACTCGGGCCTCAAAAGGCATGTATTACATTGACACGTGCACTTGTGTTACACGCACGGTAAAATTGTGTCAGGAAGCTTCTTTAGTTGCAATGTGCCATTAATGATAATGAGCGCCTTCTCTTGGCCAACCAGGAGAATTCACCTAAAGTGGATTGAGCATTTCAAATAGCCACATTGTGATAATTACTCGAGCCAGGAGTAGTTTTCCAACTACCCTCAGCCGCCTGAGATGCCCACTCAGCCACCCAATTTCACTAACACTTCTACCAACCTAATCCAAGTGTTCCACCACCACCATTCTAAATTTTTACCATAGTTCCACCTCTTTGATTGGATTCTAACTATGTGGACATAGTCAAGTTCCATCTTAAGGATTTTCAAACAGCTCTATCTTCATGTTTTATTTTAGTTGTTTTAATTCTAAATTTGTAGGATCCATAGCTATCTAGTGTAATTGTGGAGCGTAATTATCATGATTTTTGCCTTCATCATAGTGTGTGCTTTTGTGTTTTTTTCAATGAAATCTGAAAAAATTGAAATAACTTACAAAATGTCATTTATTTGAAGAGCTTAGTTGAAAGTTCTAAAGGCAACATCACCTGGAGAAATTGTATGGGTTAGTCAGCTTGAAGACATTTAATATGAATGAAAAATCTTAATTTACCGATGAATTGGGGATGATGATGGGGTTGGAGCCTAAACCAACCAAACAAGTTACGAGATGTTAAATAGGATTTTTAGAAAGAAACTCTAAGGTTACCCTATACACATGTTGATAGGACAGGGACATGCCATAGTTTAAGAAAGGCTTTGTCTCTTAATTATGTGATTCCACCAACTTTTTCGTATATTTCATCCACAACCTTAAGATGGTAAAGTAACCTAAATGGTTTCCTTTTGATTGAATTGCATAGAATAATAGGTAACATGATAGTTTTCTTCTATTGCACTAGTTATGAAAAAAATGTGCATATCAATTAGTTGCATAAAAAACTCATGTAGATTGCATATTTTATGCATCATCCATTCTTTCATTGTGTACTTATGTCATTTTCCTCCAAAAATAAAGTAAAAGGGTACGCATACATACCACTCTTGTAAAGAGGCGAGATCACCTCTTTACTAAAATTTATTGGAAGTACAAAACATCCATATTTTTAGAAAGACAAAAGATATTGAGGGATGCATGTATAATATTCCAAGTAAATAAGCATGCAACAGATACATTAAAAAATGTCAATAGTAGCGGAAATAAAGTACTAAGCCTATTACATGGCTTTCATTATTCATTACATGATTATTCCCAAAAGAAAAAGATAAGAGGAAAGGATCTAGCTATAGCAACCTAGACATCCTTTCAGAAAGCTTGAGATCTACTCCTGAGATGAATTCCTTCAAACTTGTCCTTCTCCTTACTCAGCACCAGCACCTGGGTGGTTGGGAAGCACCCAGCAAAAGGGAAAAGAAAACAAGGTATGTGTCACAAAACTAGTCTAGGATAACAAGATAATTAAAGAAAATAAGAACATGCTAGGGTTCATCATAAGATGAAGATAACAAGAGTATGAGGCTATATTCAAAAGAAACTTAACATTAATAATTATATCAAAAAGGATTTGCATGTAAGATAATTATGTCTACCTAACTAAGTAGGGTTGAGGCACCTACCGGACCTGTAACCTATAGGTGAGGGGAGAATAATACATTCCCAATCACCTATACAATTATATAGGGGAGAATAAAAACATTCCCCAGGGCGATTAAATACATGCCCTCTGTGGGTTGTTGTACATAAGTACCGAACATAAATCTACATGCTCAAAAAGTAGTCATGACAAGAGTTGTCATAATAATAAGCATGGCAGTGGGGTATAAGACCCAAACAAGAAGAAATTATAATATGATTTGAGGCATGAACAATATTATGATTCAAGAATAGAAGATTTAGGGTTCATTTAAGCCTCACTAGGGAAATATAGGGTTTTTCTACAATTATCCCAACATAGGGTGTAAGGAATGCACATACCTCTCTTACTAATATCAATTGCTAACTTTCACCACTTTAATTGAGTCCAAGTTCCACTTTGCCTATTTTCAATGTATTAACATGTATTAGAGTACATAGTGCACATTAATATATAGAAACCCTAATTACACAACTTTTCATAAAAAATCAGATTTAGCTTTTGAAAATATCACCAATGAACTTATTAGGTTCTCCTGATCAAGGAAACATATTTTTATGTTAATTTTGGAGTTATGATGATTAAGATGTAATTTTTATGGATTTTATGCATTAAATTCGTTTTACAAAAATCACTCTTTGTCAAACCATGAAATAAGACCTTAAAAATATTTTTATTATATATATATTAATTTTCTAATTCCAAAACATATTTATTTGTCAAATTTGGATAAGCGGTTTAGAAGATATGAATTTTTCAATACTAACCAATAGTAAATTGCCACATCATCAAATTGATCGAGATAATTAAAGAGAGAGGCAGAGGGAGAAAACACCATTTGACCCAATATCAGATTTCAATTTGCATAGGTAACCAAACTAGAGCTTCTAGAGAAGGTAAAATAGCAAGAAACCAAAATCTTAGAAGAACATGGTAAAAAGAGATGGAAATCGTCGATTTTCAACATAGAAGCATGAGTTTTAAGCATGTACTAAGAAATATATGAGAAGGGGGTTAACAAAACTTGCCTATAGGAAGGTAAGAAGGTCCAAATAGAAAGGATCCTGATATTAGAAAGTTTGTTTGCTCAAAGCCAAGCTCCTTTCTTGAGAAAAGATCACCTTCTCCACTTTAGAGGTGCAAACCCTAGCAAAAGAGCATGGAGATGAGATTTTTTAGGGTTCTTAGGTAGAGTTTTACCATGTACAGTCATAGTTTTGACCTGGATGAAGGTGGTAGGATACTAAAAAAATGAAAATAGAGAAGGAAAGGAGGATATTTACTAGTTTTTGTCAAAATCACCAAGGAGGAGCTTAAGAAATCCTAAATAGAGAAATTTGGAACCCTAGGAGCCTTCTTCACCAAGGTAGGCACCTTCTTTTACCTTGGGATAGAAAATTCATGGCCAAACATAGAAGGGATGATGATCTAAGCTATAATAAAGATAAGGATAGGATTTATTCTTGTATTGGGAGGTGGGAAGGGGTAGGCATGGCTTTATAAAGAAGGGGGCAAGCATGAGGTTTCTATGTGACTTTCCATGTGTCCTTATGCTAGGGCTTCATGGCCATGCAAGAGGAAAGCTCATGGACTCTTCTTGCATATAAACATTCGGTCCTAAAATCCCCTAGAGCCTTCTAGGCCATCCCCACCATCCTTTAAAGAAAGAAATAACCCCATTGGTTGATAGCTTTTAAAGATAGGCTCATTTATAAAGAGGGTAATCCCTATAATGCCCTTGGAAAGTAACACCTTCAAACCAAGGTGCAACCAGGTGCCCCATGGACCATGGTTCAAAATCTCTTGAATGGTAAGTGAATATCTAAGGATTAAAATTCAGGTGATGATTTGCAAAGAAATCCTCCCAAATGGGTAAATTGCATAAAAGTCCAGAATGTAACTAAAATTGCATAACTTGCACAAACAACATCCAAATCGAACCAAATTTGAAACTTAGGCTCATTTTATGTTTTCAAATCATATAAAAAGGTTGTATTAAGGTTTATATCACTTTATTATGGTAATTATTCTTTCATTGAGGTATTTGTGCATAAACCCTTATATTGGTACAATTAGTGAATAAATGTTCACTAAACCACTATAAATTCCACTAATTAAACATAAACGATATAAAGGATAGAAATGAAAGGGAAAATTGGGAAAAAGGTTTACATGGAGATTACATCTAAGATTCATTATGTTGTAGCACTCCGCCCCTTTAAAAGGATTTCATCCTCGAAATCTCAAGCAAAAAGAGAAGGGTGAGTATGTAACATTTCATCTCTCAACTCCCAAGTGGCTTCTTCCAGACCATGATATTTCCACACAACTTTTACCAGCTCAATCTCTTTGTTCTTCAGTTTCTTTACTCGGGAGTCAAGGATCTTCATAGGTAGCTCTTCATAGGTCAGATTCTCATGTATATCTAAAGGCTCAACAGTAAGCACATGAGAAGAGTCCTTCACATACTTCTTCAAAATAGAGACATGGAAGACATTATGAATCTTATCATATGAAGGAGGTAAGGCTAAGTGGTATGCACAGTCTCCAACCTTATCTAAGATTTCAAATGGTCCAACATTGTGGGGACTCAACTTGCCTTTAACTTTAGATCTAGCAATAGAACGGATAAGCTTGATCTTCATAAATGCATAGTCACCCACTAGGAAGTTTACATCGGACCTTTTCTTGTTAGCATACATCTTATGTTGATCTTGAGCAACTTTCATGTATTTCTTTATCAACTGCACCTTTTATATCATCATTTGCATGCCATCGGTCTTCACTAGAGGACATTCACTGGCATCATCCCAATGCAAAGGTGAACGACATGGTCTACCATAGAGAGCTTCAAAAGTTGGCATACCAATACTAGCTTGGTAGCTATTATTGTAAGAAAACTCAGATAATGGCATATACTGATCCCATGCACTACCCCAATCCATCACACAAGGATGAAGCAAGTCCTCTAGAATCTGAACTATTCTCTCAGATTGACCATCAGTCTGTGGGTGGTAAGAAGTATTGAAATGCAAGTCAGTACCCATCTCCTCCTGAATCTGACCCCATAAACGAGAAGTAAACTTTGGGTCACAATCAAAATCTATTACCTCAACTACTCCATGCAAGCATACAATCCACTCAACATACAACTGAGCCATATCTGCAACTTTGTAATTGGTTTTGAAAGGCAAGAAATGAGCAGATTTTGTAAGTCGATCAATAACCACCCAAACAACATCATAGGCTTTCTTGGACTTGGGGAAACTAGTAACGAAGTCCATGTGATCTTCTCCCACTTCCATTCTAGAATTTTAAGAGGGTGAAGAAGACCACCAGGTCATTGATGTTCGACCTTAACTTGCTGACATGTCAAGAACTTCGTGACGAATAGAGCTATATCATTCTTCATGTTCTTCCACCAGATGCTTCGCTGTAAGTCCTTATACATTTTTGTTGTGCCAGGATGGATAGTGTACTTAGACCCATGTGCTTCACTCAACACTTTCTATTTCAGATCACCCACATCAGGAATCCACAACCTTTGTCTAAAGCGGACAACACCATCTACTCTGACGGAGAAGTCAGATTGTAGTTTCTCAGTCAAGGCTTTCATCTTTTCCATCTCAGAGCTATCCAACTGTGCATAAATGTCTTCTGAGATCCAATTCAGTGTAATAGCAAACTAGCCATATGGACACACAACTTGTCTTCATCCACTAAATTGACAGGATGAGGTCATCATCTAGTCACATATTCAATATTTTCCCACATGGAACATCTTAGAGCAGCACAAACGACATCCTTCTTGTGACTTCAAGCATTAGCTATGACTTTTGCTTTTCTAGGATGATATGTGATGGTGAATTCATAATCTTTGAGATATTCCATCCACCTTCAGTTTCGTTGATTCAGATCCTTCTGTGTCAACAGGTACCTCAAGCTTTTATGGTCGGAGAAAACTTCAAACTTCACACCATAGAGATAATGTCGCCAGATTTTCAGAGCATGAACGATGGCAGCAAGCTCTAAATCATGTGTAGGCCAATCAGCTTCATTCGGTTTAAATTGGCAGGAAGCATAGGCGATCACCTATCTATTTTGCATTAAAACACACCCTAAGACTTGTTTAGAAGCATCAGTGTAGATGACATAGGGTATACCTTAAATAGGCAAGGCAAGAATGGGAGAAGAAGTCAAATACTCCCTCAACTTTTGGAAACTGTTCTCACATTCTGGTGTCCAAGAGAACTTGACCTCCTTTCGTGTCAGCTTCGTTAAAGGCAAGGCCAACTCAGAGAAGTTCTTGATAAACCTTTGATAGTAACCTGCTAAGCCAAGGAAACTATGGAACTCTGAGGGATTCTTTGGAGCTTTCCACTTGGTCACAGCTTCTACCTTTGCAGGATCAACAACTTTATGTCCATCAGAACTCACATGACCCAGAAACATCACTTCCTTTATCCAAAACTCACACTTTGAGAATTTTGCATAGAGTTGATTTTCTCGTAGTGTGTTGAGTACAATCCGTAGATGCTCACAATGTTGTTCTAATGTCTCAAAATAAACCAAAACGTCATCGATAAACACCACCATGAACTTTTCAAGGTATGGCCAGAACACTCAGTTCATCAAGTCCATGAAGGCAGTAGGGGAATTTTTCTAGCTGAAAGGCATGACCATGAATTCGTAATGGCCATAGTGAGTTATAAATGCCATCTTTGGGACATCATCTGTTGGTATGTATGCCCTGAGAGCGAATCATGGGATGATTGGTGGAATACATTAAGATTGATTTGATTAACATCAAAGGCAAGCTTCCAATTCTTTCTGGTTTAGTCATATGAGATAGTGATAGAACAAATTGAATGTCCAGAGAATGACAGTACTCAATGACGTATGCCTTGAGGTTAAGGACATGAAAGATGAGATCATATAGATGCTAAGAGTTTGTACATTCTTGTTATGTCCCTAGTCAGATGTCATTGTGGAAGGTAGATAGACAGCAATGACACACAAGACTAGATTGTGGTGTTGGTTGATGACAGAATCTCATTAGTCATGATATAGAGATATCAAACCAAACACATAGGTACTTGTTAGAGAACAAGTGTACCAGACAGACCCACCGTGAGTTTGACACATGGAACCATGACATGGTAGTCACAGTCAGTACTCACAGTGATGGTGGTGAGTGTGATTCTTTGACCTGAAATCACTACACTCAACACATGTTGTTGGGCACACTTTGACATCATCAAACACAGTCCTGAAACATGGGTTGTTATAAAGGTGATGATTGGGTGGCTTTGACACATGGGTCTTTTGAGGGGTGAGTGATAGATATGGGATTTGTCCCTCCTGAGGGAGTTTGATATCCAAGGCCACTTGATGAGTAGGATTGAGATAGGCGTGCGCACGCATGTGTGAATCAGTATGTGATATTGATGTTATACATATCTCGTTCAATCTACTCTGAGATCAAGAAAGTGAATGAACATTGACAGGATGACTGTTCCATGCCTCGAGTTCATTCGGTATATTAGTGACAAAAGGAATTATACATTCACTCTAACACCATTCACAGATTGTAGGATGAAAGATGTTCTCCAACTTTCTACTTTTACTTGGGTGGCACTGATGTGTGACTAGGCACCGCTCTTTGCTTGTGAAGTCATAAGTGTTATGGACTTTCACTGCCAACGTGAAATGGACCTACAGGGTCACACACATAGGATTTACCTGGAAGAGGAGTTTTGTCCACAAGCAATGTTTAGATTGATTACTTAAGGAGTTTAGTAGTTCAATTAAACACTCAATCAGTCGATGGCTCAATATCATATGGTTCAAGGTGTTGGACGCAATGATTGGAGTATCAGATTGATTGAAATCGCAATTGACTGATTTTTCCCAACCTGTGCTCCCAACGGATCGGCTCATGTGATGAACCGGTCGGATGAGGTTGTTGAACCGGTCGGTTGGAGTGTCCAGGCCGATCGGCTCATTCCCAGGTTGAAACGATCGATTCTAGAGCTGAACTGATCAGCTCAACTGGTGCAACCGACCAGTTGGGAAAGTCATGTCGGCAAGAATTTTCCTTTGGTTTCAAATTGCCCAATTCGATTGGGAATAACATTGGTATTCGATACCAATTGAGAACGAAACAAGGAAAGTCTTTTTGAGCCAGATTAGGACCGTGAACCGATCGGTTCAAGGCACCAACCGATCGGTTGGAGTGCCCCAAACGATCGGCTCAGGTCCAACTGATCAGCTCAAGGGCCGAACCGATCAGTTCAGTTGTGAACCGATCGTTTCAAGTTGCGAACCGGTTGCCTTTTGTGGAAAATTCTCGAACCCTTCTACTCCTGTGTTTAGTCTCGTATTTCCGGGGCATGAGAACCCTGTCCCATGACCCTCCTATATATATAGGGGTATTGGGGGCTTCTCATGGTATACTTCAGTGCAACCAGTTGCCTGTAAAGTTGTCCATCTCTCTGGTTTTGGTAACCGAGAGAGAGCCCGAGAAAGTGCTTCCCGCAAAAGGCAGGTGCAGCAAAGGAAAGACAACTGAAATTGCAACTGGAGGCAGGAGAGTGTATTGGCGACTAGTACGACAACAGGAGGGTGTGACTCCTTCCACTTCCTTGTGGGACAAGGAGTGTGGAGTTCCAGGTGGTCCGTGTGGACTACTTCAGAGGCGGAAGGTCACTGCCGCTTAGGAGGACAACTATCATCCGACAGTCCGGTAGGAGGAGGAGTCGTTAGTCCCGGTGTGACCAGGAGCTGCACAGACGCCGTCCAAGACCGAAGTTGAAGACCGTGCATTACGCGAGGTATTGTCGCCGAGCAAGCCTCGGGACAAGGTATGATTCCACAAACCATCCCTTTCCTAATATATAGACGTTGACGCGTTTCCTTGTTTCGGGTTTGGGGGAGAAATTTTTTGTTTCCGCTGCCTTCTCTTCCTCCCCTAAAACCTAATAGTGGTATTAGAGCCACGTCAACTGCTCTATGTTTTAGGAATATCGATATGATCGATTTTGGTTTGTCACCTTTATTTATTGCATGCGATGCGAATAATATTGGCTTTATGCATGTCCAATCCTAAATCCACAAATCCCAATTACATATATGATATGTATTATTAATGCACTCGATACGCGTCGCCCTTAAATGAGTTTTGTGGTGGATGTGTGTAGCATGATTATGGCCTATAAACCCCTATCTGTGTGTGGTTTTTTGTGGTTGCTTGCATCTCGGTCTGCGCACCGATCTTCCCTCTCTTATTCCTAATGTAACTCGAAATAATTTGAGATTCTTTCCTACCTTTGCTCCCCCCAAATGTAACTCGGGGTTTCCCTTTTTTAAAGCAATGTAATAATTAGGATAGATTTTATTTCCTGTTATGTCGAAGACCGGCGAACATCTGACGATAGCTGAAACGATCGGTTCAAGGCGTGAACCGATCGGTTGACGTTCCATACGGTCGGTTCAAGGAGTGAACCGATCGGTTGATGACCGGTTCGAGGAGCGAGACGAGCGGGTGGCGGACATGACGAGATGCATGATGACCAAGCGAACCGATCGGTTGGAGGAGCCAACCGATCGGCTGGTGGAACCCAGACGACCGGCTGGAGAGTACAGATCATTCATATGATGCATTGATCAACTCGGATGGCAAGGCACAGATGTTCATCTTGTACAGGTTGCTTGTGATGTAGACCTAGATGACCGTGATTCCTCTTGGCTCGAGGAATCACATTAGGATGGCCATAATCATCGCTTTTTATCGTTTTGTGCATGTTTTCTGTGGGATATAGCATGTATATGATATGTATTATATATTTGGTGATTGGATATGTATATGTATATAAAAACCAAATCCCTCATTAAATATTAAGTTTTAGATGCCTTCCAAATGCGACACACGTGAAAAGCTTGATCGACCAAGTGTGGGCACGCCCAAGCGTGGTGCACCGTCTATCTCGTGGAAGCGTGAATGATGAAATGTGTGGGTCTACCCAACCAGGGTGCATATTCATCGTGTTTGTTTTGGGTCGGACTTAACAAGGTGACCAAGATAGGATCTAGCGCCTTGAGGCATGGAGATGATCATGGCAAGGAGTTGCATATGACATCTTATCAAGAGTTGCATATGATGCAATTGGCAAGAGTTGCCTACCTGAGAGATCTAATTTGTGGGTGATAGCCCAAGCTGGTCCATGACTTAGAGGATTTCAGGATCTTGCCCACTAGAAGGTTGTACACTGCAATCTTCCGAATTGATGGTGAGGGCTATCAATTTGAAGTAAAATAGTGGGAGCGATAATTAATTAAAGGCGTAATTTTTATCGTCACCTTTTCAAATCAATCAAATAAGTCAAAAGAGTTTTGGACTTAAAATTGCATATATTTCCTTTTGTCAAAATAAATGGTTAATCAACAATAATAACTTTATTTGCGATCGGTCTTAAAGACCAACAAATTAAATGGGAATAATTCCACAACTGGTTAGGATGATGAGAAGTGTTCTCAAAGAGCGAAAGCTCTAAGTCCTAGTTATACCAAGACCAGATAAACTCAATCCCACCACATCAATGGCTGAAAGTATGCTTATGGAATCATACCGAGGATGACATTGATGAGGAGTGCTTGATGTTGTGTTCTCTTAACTATGAGTTGCAGAGACAACATGAGACATATGATGTCTCAAAGACACTGTCCTATTATGTCATGACAGAAGGAGATCCAGTAAGGTATTCACACACTCAATGTGATTGGGTATGTGGAAAACCTGACTAAGAAGGATTCCCTCTGAGCCAAGAGTTGGCTATTGATATGATACTGCAAATGTTGTGAGAATCATACAATTCATGATAAGCTACAACATGAACAACTTTGACAAGCGTTGACAGAGTTGTTGGACATGTTGAGGATAGTAGAGGCAAAGATGAAGAAAGACAAACCATAATCTTTGATGTGATCAAAGAAAAGGTAATTCTTAAAGGCAAGGACAAGGGCAAACCAAAGAAGTGTTCTAATGCTAGCCAGCGATCCAAGCCGTCTTCAGCCTCAAGGCACATGGGGAAAGGGTGTATGAGGGAATTTCCCTCTATATCTGGAAGAACAAAAGAAGACGAAGGAGGCGAATGAAGCCTCTACTTAAAGGTGTCATGAAAGTAAACTTGTAACACTTTTTGAGGTATATGATACCAAGATGTAAAGTGTAAAGCACTCATAATTGGGGCAAGTGTTGCCGCCATAGATAGAGTACTTTAGTTTATTTTAAGCCAACAAGGCATGTAATACAGTTATGAACTGCTATTTCATATATTTCCAAAAGATAGAAACACTTTATTTTGCATATTGTATGACAATGATGGCAATTAATAAAGTTGAGTTTTCAATCATAAAGATATGATCTTTGTGGCAATGCCTTGTTTATCTTGTGGTATTCGATATGCATAAGATAAAATGATACCTAAAAGTTATAGATAACTCAAACAATAAAATTAGCATCAATCATAAGAAATTCATTTCTAGTTTCCATGTGATGGATAAATCTAGACTCTTTTGGTTAAGAGAACCAGTAAGAGACATGAATATCTTGTACATGATTAATCAATCTTCACTACTGGTAGTGGGAGAATGATTATCCAATTAGGTATAATACATGTGATGTATTTACCTACCTATTGGAGTAAATGCTAATACTTCAAATGGTGTTTAGAGAAATACCAATATGATTATCTTGAAGTGTTCAAGAATATCATAGATGAAGTATGAATTTGGTTAAGTGTTAATTCTTGATGAGATCAATGAATGAAATACTTAGACCAAAATGTTTGAGATCCTTATGAGTAATTATGATAGTGTATCATAGTGAACTCATGATTAAGGCATGGTGATGTCTAAATCAAGAAGGAATCATGCTCTAAGGAGTTAGAGAATGATTATCAAATAACTGAATTCTTCTTAAATAAAACAATACCCCACACTAATAAAGGACATTGACAATCACAATGAGTTCTTATATCCTTGACAGATACACCTCAATTATCTATGTGATGAGTTGTTCATGTGATGAGTCAACTATCTAGATGAATATGAGGAACCGAATTTTGAGTTATGGTTTATGACCATTACATCCTAAATGACATCCATGTGAACCATAAGGTATGACCTTGATGGTAGCACCCATTGGATAAAATCCATAAGTGCAAATGAGTCTTAAGTGTTAAGACACATGGATAACATTTTGAGAAGGATGATGCTTGTTGATTACAACTTAATGACTAAGACATTTGGCATATGGATACTAAAACCGCATTCCTATGAGGAATAAAACAAGGATGTGTACGTGACACAACCTATAAGGTTTATGAATCCACTCATGCAAATGAAGTCTATAAGTTACAATGGACTAATCAATGTGATTGATTGAGTACAAGCAACTCAGAATTGGATCTTTACTTTGATGATATAGTCAAAGGGTTTGACTGATATGTCAAAGATAAAGAAGGGATATGTGATTTAGTGGGAGCGTGTTCACATTCCACATGTTGATGTGAAATGGAAATGTTCTAGAATGGAAATCCAAAAGTGGAAATTATCTTTGAGGAAGATAGAGATGTTTCCTATGTGATAGGAATAGAGATCTATAGAGATAGTTCTCGAAAAACCTCTTGACCTAAAAAGAGAAAGCATACATTGGCAATCTATACTGAAGTGTTCAGTATGCATAGATTCAGTGGGAGAAAACTTGTCCATACTACATGGAGTTAGTATCCCAAGGCCAAGTGTCCAATTCTTATGAAGAATGGGAACACTAAGAATAGATATGGATCTATCATGTATGTAATCATCCCATTATCTTGCATGTACAGACATGGCAAGAACAAAATGCATTCATCATCTTGTATGTATGACATGACAATATGATGTGCTCATCCTGATAACTCGTATGTGGGACATGACGAGCGGATGTCTGTCTGCTTCCAGAAAGGGTTACTGGAATACCATAAGAACTTGATAAGTACTTGTGAAGTACTAGTTCTATGGAGATAAGGAAGAGTTCGATATAAAGAGTTATATTGATGCGAACTTCCGAAAGTACAGAAAATTAATCACAAAATGTACATAGGATATATAAAAGTGAAAGTTTGTTGATGATTGGAAGTGTTCCAATAAAACCATTTAAAAGGGAAATGTCGAGTATCTATGTGTTAGAGAACAGCAGTAGATACTATATGGATCTGGAAGTTCATGAGATGAACTTATAGATATTCCGCTCATTGATGACAAGTCTGGAATCTGTGATCATGCAATGTGGCTAAAGGTTAGCAATGGAATACTAGATCACATATTACGGCAACTCCATCTCATACGTGCGACGTACAGTGAAGAGATGAGAGACATGCAATTTATACTGACTTTGGCAAGGTGTTTCCATTACTCACTATGTTGGCACTAGAGCACAGTAACATGTGGACCATGTTTGAAGATCACTATGAATATGATTCATGGGTGATTGGCTCACAGTGCAAGTGGGAGTCTGTTGGTATGTATGCCCTGAGAGCCAATCATGGGATGATTGGTGGGATACATTAAGATTGATTTGATTAACATCAAAGGCAAGCTTCCAATTCTTTCTGGTTCAGTCATATGTGATAGTGATAGAACATATTGAATGTCTAGAGAATGACAGTACTCAATGACGTATGCCTTCAGGTTAAGGACTTGAACGATGAGATCATACGGATGCTAAGAGTTTGTACATTCTTGTTATGTCCCTAGTCAGATGCCATTGTGGCAGGTAGATAGACAGCAATGACACACAAGACTAGATTGTGGTGTTGGTTGATGATAGAATCTCATTAGTCATGATATAGAGATATCAAACCAAACACATAGGTACTTGTTAGAGAACAAGTGTACCGGACAGACCCACCGTGAGTTTGACACATGGAACCATGACATGGTAGTCACAGTCAGTACTCACAGTGATGGTGGTCAGTGTGATTCTTTGACCTGAAATCACTACACTCAACACATGTCGTTGGGCACACTTTGACATCATCAAACGCAGTCCTGAAACATGGGTTGTTATAAAGGTGATGATTGGGTGGCTTTGACACATGGGGCTTTTGAGGGGTGAGTGATAGATATGGGATTTGTCCCTCCTGAGGGAGTTTGATATCCAAGGCCACTTGATGAGTATGATTGAGATAGGCGTGCGCACACATGTGTGAATCAGTATGTGATATTGATGTCATACATATCTCGTTCAATCTACTTTGAGATCAAGAAAGTGAGTGAACATTGACAGGATGACTGTTCCATGCCTCGAGTTCATTCGGGATATCAGTGACAAAGGAATTATACATTCACTCTAACACCATTCACGGATTGTAGAATGAAAGTTGTTCTCCAACTTTCTACTTTCACTTGGGTGGCACTGATGTGTGACTAGGCACCACTCTTTGCTTGTGAAGTCATAAGTGTTATGGACTTTCACTGCCAACGTGAAATGGACCTGCAGGGTCACAAACATAGGATTTACCTGGAAGAGTAGTTTTGTCCACAAGCAATGTTTAGACTGATTACTAAAGGATTTTAGTAGTTCAATTAAACACTCAATCAGTCGATGGCTCAATATCATATGGTTCAAGGTGTTGGACGCATTGATTGGAGTATCAGATTGATTGAAATCGCAATTGACTGATTTTGCCCAACCTGTGCTCCCAACCGGTCGGCTGAGGTTGTTGAACCGGTCGGCTGAGGTTGTTGAACCAGTCGGTTCAGGGCACCATCGATTGGTTGGAGTGCCCCAAACGATCGACTTAGGTCCAACCGATCGGCTCAAGGGCCGAACCGATCAGTTCAGTTGTGAACCGATCGTTTCAAGTTGTGAACCAGTTGCCTTTTGTGGAAAATTCTCGAACCCTTCTACTCCTGTGTTTAGTCTCGTATTGCCGGGGCATGAGAACCATGTCCCATGACCCTCCTATATATATAGGAGTATTGGGGGCTTCTCATGGTATACTTCAGTGCAACCAGTTGCTCTGTAAAGTTGTCCATCTCTCTGGTTTTGGTAACCGAGAGAGAGCTCGAGCAAGTGCTTCCCGCAAAAGGGAGGTGCAGTAAGGGAAAGACAACTGCAGTTGCAACTGGAGGCAGGAGAGTGTGTTGGCGACTAGTACGTCAATAGGAGGGTGTGACTCATTCCACTTCCTTGTGGGACAAGGAGTGTGGAGTTCCAGGTGGTTCGTGTGGACTACTTCAGAGGCGGGAGGTCACTGCCGCTTAGGAGGACAATTGTCATCCGACAGTCTGGTAGGAGGAGGAGTCATCAGTCCCGGTGCGACCAGGAGCTGCACAGACGCCGTCCAAGACCAGAGTTGAAGACCGCGCATTGCGCGAGGTATTGTCTTCGAGCAAGCCTCGGGACAAGGTATGATTCCACAAACCATCCCTTTCCTAATATATAGACGTTGACGTGTTTCCTTGTCCCGGGTTTGGGGGAGAAATTTTTTGTTTCCGCTGCCTTCTCTGCCTCCCCTAAAACCTAACATCATCATCCTTCATGCACATCTGGTAGTAGCCACTTCATAGATCCATCTTGGAGAACACATTGGCTGATTTAATCTGGTTGAACAAGTTGTCGATGCGAGGAAAAGGATAACAGTTCTTCACCATCACTTAGTTAAGCATGTGGTAGTCCATACACATCCGCATCGAACCATCCTTCTTCTTCACGAACAGGACAGGGGCTCCCCAAGGTGAACCACTGTGGTGGATGAAGCCCATGTCAAGAAGCTCTTCTATCTACTTCTTTAGTTCGGAAAGCTCGGCAGGGGCCAAGCGGTAAGGCGGCTTGGATATTGGCAAAGTTCTGGGTACAAGCTCGATGGATAACTCCACCTCCCGAGTTGGTGGTAAACCAAGTAACTCCTTAGGAAATATGTTCGGGAATTCCTTTACCACATCTATGTGGTCGAGAGAAGGAGGTGTAGCCTCGAGTACTATAGAGGCTAAGAAAGCTCTAAACCCTTGTGAGACTAGCTTTTCAACTTTGATGGAGGAGATAAAAAATTTCTGATCTTCTCGCTTCCTACCCTTGACACACAATATTCCCTCAATAGGATGTGAAAAACTAACCTTTGATTCTTCACAAAACAAAATAACTTTATACCTCTTCAACCAATCCATTCCCTGGATGACATCAAATGCGGACATGTCGAGCAAGATGAAATCTGAGGGAAACACTATACCAGATATACAGAGGTTCATGGTCAGAGTTTGGAGATACAAAGAGTAGATCTTACCACTAGGGTTTTTTTACATCTAATATATGATCCATATACTCAGATTCTATTTCTAACATAGAAGCAAGCTAACATGATATGAAGGTATTGGATGAGCCAGAATCAAATAGTGCCTTTATAGGATGCATATTAAGATGCAAGGTACCTTCAATAACTTCATTATCTTCGCCTGGTTCCTCATCATTGAGAGAAAACACTCTCCCATTCTGCCTCTCCACTAGTGGTCGCCTCGGGTTCTGTTTGTTGTTGTTATTATTATTCCACAGAGGCAGATTCTGCCTTGGCTGTTGCGGCTGCTGGGCATTATTCTATCCTTGCTGGAAATGGGGGCAGAGAGGTCGGATATGCCCAACATGGCCACACTCGTGGCAGGTCGTAGGAGGTCAGTTTTCTCTACGAGCAGGTGCATTGTTGACAGGACATCTCCCTGGAGGATGGTGGTGAGAGCACCTATTGCACCAATCACATCCGCAATTCTCATTCTGGGTAGGGTTCTTCCTCTTGTTGTTGCTATAGCCATTACTGTGTCCATAAGATTGGAATCATCGGTAGGACTCGATGGCCAGGGCCTTATCCACCATCTGTTGGAAGGTGAGTGGAAGCTGTGGAACAAGACTTCGACACACTTGGTAGTTTAGGCCCTCCAAGAATAATGTTACCCTTCTTTCAACTTCAAGGTCAGTGGCATAGCATTCCAGAAGTAGGAACCGTTGGATTTAGTCGGCCACACTCATGCTTCCCTGCCTGAGGCTGTAGAACTCAACTTCCTTTTTCCTCAAAAAGGCAAGACAGATGTACTTCTCCCTGAAGAGATTCAGGAACTGGTCCAATCCATGGTAGAGGTGTCTCGAGGGCGGGCGACACCATTCCACCAGACACGCGCTGGTCCATCCAGCACATATGTCATGAACCAAACTTTTTGGGGAGGAGGGAATGACATACCCTCGAAGGTCCAATCCAAAGACAACACTCAGTCATCAGCTTTATCCACCATGTTGTGTTCACTTTCACCCTTGAAGTAGGGTGGCTGCATCTTTATGAAGTCAGTGAGGGTGAACTCCCTCAGCTTGTTGGCATTGGCGGACACTGTGTGGAGCTACCCCATCATGGTGGAGAGCAACTGGTGTAGCATTGTCAGCTCTTTCTCCGATGTGAAGGAGGGGGTTCCCGGAGTAGCAGGGTTGACCACACTATGGCCGGCAAGAGTCACATGAGTGTTTCCCACATTGGAGTCATTAGGGTTTGACTCCTTTCCCTTGTTCCTATTGTCGAACAAGTCACCTATCCTGAAAGGTAGGGTTAATATGTTAAGTTCCTAGGAGTATTTGAATCATAGATGAAAAAAAGAATAGAATCATAGATGAGAAAAGAATATCTAGAATGATATTGCCTAAAAGCATAATATTTTGGAAAATTCATATCAGCTCAGGCTAGGGCGGTATCATATGTGCACGGGAGTCCTCGTAAACCAAGCTAGTGGTGTGGAGGAAAATAAAACAAGGTATGTGTCACAAAACTAGTCTAGGATAACAAGATAAGTAAAGAAAATAAGAACAGGCACTACTACAAAAATGGCTTATAACGTCACTTTTAATGGTGTCAGTTGTAATAATACACCGACACGTAAACCATGCAGTGTCGGTGTATAAAATAAGCCGACATCAATCTATGAAGGGCAACCAGACATGGGTATCACTTTTATTCAGTGTCGGTTCCTTAATAAGAAACCGACACCTAAAAGTAACCACCAAAACCAAAATTTCCAGCGAAAAAAATTACCTCCAAAAATTGACATACATCATCAGTTTTTAAGACAGAAACCGAAAACTAAAGGTTTTCTGCAAGACATAAATTTTCTCACTTTTTATCGTCGGTTTTGTGACAATAACTGACGCCATTTTGTTTTCGCATGAATAACCGCGAAAATTTTCACCTCCCTTTAGTGTGAGTGTTTGGTTGCAAACCAACACTTAAAGTTGTTATTGTCGGTTTTTGTTAGCAACCGACACCTATAGTTAACTTAACAGCATGAGGCAGACTCTTCCTCTTCTGTTTCATTCATTTCTGCTGATCAGGGTTTTTGCTCTGATGATTTCTTTACTCCAAGGATTCTGCTGCTGCTCTGCCTCTGCCATCACCTCCGCCTCCGCCTGTGACACCACCGCCTCTCGCCACCTCTGCTTCTTCCAGACGTTGCCGGCGACCACAACTCTCTGCCCGGTGACCGCCCGACCAGAGCTCTCTGCCGCAAGAGCAGCAGCATCGCCGACAAGGAGCAGCAGCGTCGCCGGCAAGGAGCAGCAGTGCCGCCCGCACAAAGCAACACTGCCGCCTGCACAGAGAAGCAACACCACCGCTAGAAGCAGCCAGCAACGTCGCTGCTTGAAGCAGCCAGCAGGGCCGCCTCTTTGAGCTGCTAGAAGGGCCGTCGGTTGAAGCACGACCAGCCCTTCTGCACACCCATTATCAGGTTTTCCCCTGACCTTCCCCCCTATTTTTGCTTTTCCTATATCACAGGCATGCCCATTAATCCTATGGTTGTGGCTATGTGCTTTCTTTTTATATGTGTGGTTTACATGCATCAATATTCTGTAATTGTTCTATGACAAACTGCATTTTGTTCTACACAATATTACTCACATTTACAACATACTCACATATCAATTCAGGGTTAATGTGTGGGATTTGGGGGAGGAATATTGCACTACAAGTTCTTCATGTGCTTATCTATGCATAACCTTTTATATTTATTTATCCTCTCTCAGTTCATGTTTTAGAATTCTAGGTAGTTTTAAGCTACATCTTCACTACTTCAACCACACAAAAGTATTGATATGTAGATTCATCAAGTTGATGAATGCATTATTACATTGTTTAAAGCTTGATTAATTATGGTAATCTAATCATTATGTTTTAAAACTAATGAGAAGATTTAAACATTATTTGATTCACATAATTAGGGTTTGAGAATTGAAAATCCTAATCGACATAAATTAGGGTTTTGGTAACATATGAATACAAAATTTGATTAGTATAGTCGTGTACTAAATGATTTTCAGCATTTTATATACAACTAGGATTTAGTTGAAATTTGTACATGGTTTGGAGAAATTAGATATTAGTTGGAAGAATTTTTTGGCTTGTTTGTCGGCCGATTTTACCCAAGATAAACTCAATCGGCCATGTATTCAAACTGAAATATAGCAGTATAGTATTTGAATATTATCTTTTTATTGGTATATCCAATTGATCTGAAATTTTAATTATGTTTTGGAAACTCCATTTTGGATTTCTTGTTAAACTTTCCTAATTTTTTAATGATGTTTGAACTCTATAGAGAGGAGTGGCGGTTGAGTATTCCCTAGATTAACTCGACCGGCCATGTTGCATACTATATTGATTGACGATCCATGGGAAATTCTATGGATATATGACTATGTTATTTCATGTGAATATTGCCTAAAAATCAGGTCAGTGGTCAATATGCTTGGGAATTGAATTGACATTATAAAATCATATTTGAATTGTATTAGAATGAATTATACAAGTGTTTGTTGAGTCTTACTAAAATTGAATATGATATATACATAAGGATCAGTGTGAGGTGGCAATATTCCCTATTTAGGGTTGTGTTGATGGATTACTAAATTATGTAATTCTTATGATGTTGAATAAATGATGACTTCTTGAAAACCCTAGAAGTTTAGTATTAAGATGAGTATGAGTGATAAAGCTAGAAATTGTATATAATGGTGCAAAAGTGATGAATTGTTGAAGTGTAAGTATTAATACTTGTATCAGATGGCTGATCAGGACCGTGCTGATGATCACCGTGAGGGTGAGGATGTGCTTACACCACCTGACAATGTAACTTTTAAGAATAGATCCCTAAGGTTTCTATCTATATGTTCATTTATAATTATATTATGTAAGTCTGTTTTTTATCAAATTTTAGGTTGGTGATGTACCCCCTGAAGAAATTACAACACTTGATGAGTAGCAAAAGAAAATTGAGAAAGTGAGGGGCATCACAATGATGAACAAGTTAATACAGCACAGGGGCAATGGACCCAAATTGGCTGTGGATTTCGATCAGGTAGGAAATCCATATGGAGTGAACCGCAACTCATTTGTTTCATATCTTGGGGTTCTTACTCGCAGCCATTGTAGTCTTATCCTAGAATCATGGCATAGAGTTCCTAAGGAGAAGAAAGACCACATATGGAAGGAACTATGCGTGAGTTGTTATTATTTGTAATTCTATTTGTGTAGATTACTAATTTTTAGGATACTAGTTAATATCAATTCTATTTAATTTGTAGAGAATATTTGATCTGGATGAAAAGTTGCATCGTAAATGTGTGATGCAACGTTGTGGGAGGGTCCTAAGGAACTATAGGACCAATCTCACCCAAGATTACATACGCGATGTTGAGAATAGGTTCTTGATAGATTCCAATTCTAGACATTGATCAGTATTTCACGAACTTTACACTAATAATTTTTGTTTGTATTCTCTTTAAAAAATAAATATAGGAAGAAGGAAGCCACACAGTAGTGGAACTACTTGGACCCCAGAGAATGGGAGGTGTTTGTTACCCAAAGAAAAATAGATGAATTCAAGGTATTAAGCGTCGCCACTCCCAATTTAATTAATATACATTTTTATGTATTCACCTATTCAAGATTAACCTTTAGTTTTACTAACCAAATTAATGTGCTAACTAACTAGGATAAGAGTGATGCTCAATGAGCAAGGCGTGCACTGAATGTGCACGACCACACAATGGGTCCAAGAGGATATGCAGGCATTTGCCAAAGACTACAGGATGAGTCTACTCAGCCTACTGCTACTCAGCAGACTGTAGAGTCCTCTACTGCTGCTCCCGCACCTCTGCCTCATCATGTTATGTGGATAGTTGGGAGGCAAAACAAGAAGGGAGAGATACCGAAGCCTGCAACCGTTGAGGCGGCTACATAAATGGTAAAAATCAAACTCTTAGAGCAATCTATCGATACTGATTATTGTTATGTTTACTTATGAATTTTTGTTGATGGTGCTTAGCGGGAGCTGAACGAGCAGAGGAAGCAAGGCAAGTTCATCCCTCAGGGCACAAGGGATGAACTGATAGTTGCTCTGGGTAACCCAAAGCATCCTGGACGAGTAAGGGGTGCAGGCGCTGGTGTGGGCATCAAAGAGTTCTTTGGGCCATCCCAGCGTAAACTTGTCCCAAAAGTGGGACTATCACAAGCTGAGGTAACTTATTCTTATTTTAGAACGTTATTGTGAAAGGGAATTCAATAATCAGAAACTAGCATTTCTTTTATCCATGTATAGGTAGATTCCTTAATTGAAAAACGACTCCAGGAAGCATTTCACAAGTGGCAGACATCTCAGACTGCCACTCAGACAGTACCTGTGGCGAACCTCTCTTCTCCTACTCCTCGTACTACAGAGGTTGGGAGTAATCCTATAGACCCACCTAGCACGTCCTCTGTAAGTATTTTTATGGCATATATAATAGCTAGTCTGTTCAAGATGATATGTTTGTGTATATATGCATATAACATTCTTTACGTAAATTTGTAGGGGTTGAAGCCATGCCGACTACAAAGTGAAGGATATATCGTTGCAGATGCATCGGCTTACCCACCCCTTAAAGGGTGCATGTTTCATGGGAGTCCAGTACCAAATGGCATGGTACGTGTGAGCCCCACACATATACTCGCTGGCTGGACAAATCTTGCACTGCCTCATGCACACCCAGATGTTGAAACACTTGGTGAGGTAGTAGGCGGAGTGATACTGTGGCCCAAAGCAGATGTCCTCTATACTGATATTGTATGATAAATTTTCATTACTTTACTTTGTTAGTGTTTATATATATATGAGTCAATTGATATGAATTATATATACAGGTCAAAAAGATGAGACCTGCTACATCTCGGCCTCCACCTCCTCAACTACCAAGTTGGCTTCCAGGGGACCTACACGCCTCGATAGGTCCTAATTGTAGGAGTGTGGCAGTATGGATCGGCAAACATAATCCAAATTTCCCTATAAATGTTACTATTCCGGAGAATGCTACAGGTAAATCATATGATAACAATCTATTTATACAAGTTTAGCATACGTATTAATGCATACGTAATAGAAGTTCTGGATACGTATTAATGCAGGTCAAACATTCGGAAACAACATATTTATACAAGATATTTTGGAGTTGTTTAAGTATGAATGGCTGAACACATATATGATAGAGCTGTGGATATGGTGAGATTAATGCATATAGAAATCTGGTTTATACATCCATATACCTTGTTTTATATACGGCAATTTGGTTTCTTATATATTAATGCATATGTAATACATGTTTTGCAGCCACTTATACAAGACATGTAAAGATTTTGGGTTTTTCCATGTGGGATTTTTGGTTCCATCTTTGATTAGTCTTGTAGATACAGACCCTGGTTCAGTTACTTCATACTGCTGTGATGCTTTTGAATATTTTGGTAAAAATAATAAGACGGTGATAATAGCTCTATTCAATGTCGAGTAAGTTTACTTTGCTTGTAATTTGGACTTAAGCAAATTATATTTTTATTGCGGATATTGAGTTATTAATTTTCTACTTTCTTACCTATAGTTCTAAGCATTGGGAGTTATTAGTTATTTTCCCCAAGACATTCACCGTCTATTATCTAGATCCTGCGAGGAGTGAGTTGGATGTATATGGACATGCAATTAAAAGGCCATTATTCTCGTGAGAAATATTTTATGTTTTATATCTATTAACATCTGTTACTGCATTACTATTTAATTATGCAATTTAATGTGTTACATTAACATATATAGGGCTTTACAAGAGTACAAAAAATCTGGAGGAAAGGTCCCCAGGAAAAAAAATCTGACACTCATTTGGAAGAATGTGAAAGTAATTTCCTGACTCCAATGTATATATTATTTATGTGAAGTGTGCTTATTTGTATTTTTGAATATTTTGTATGTTTCAATTTATAGTGTGCTTCACAACACAATGGTTGGGCATGTGCCTACTATGTTATGTGATTTATGGACCTAATCATCAAACATGTTGTATTGGAAATCGATAACATACAACAGGTATTATACATAGTCTCGTTAGATAATATGAAATATATGAATCTTATTATATATTATTATAATTATGTATGTACATCATTCTCTTTGTAGGTCTTTAAAACTGAGGACTTCAACACAGGTGCAAAGCGTTTCGATGTACATGCTCCCTATACGAGAGATGAATTAGATGTTGTAAGAGAAGATTGGGCAAAAGCCCTACAAAGAGTGGGAATTTTTCAATATGATTTTGATGAAAATGATGACAATGATGATGATAAATAAAGAATAACTTTGTTCTCATAATTAATTTTGTGTGAATTTGAATGAATTTTTATGAATTGTCATATGTGTGTGAAAATCATCAATACATGAATGTTTCTACATGTGTCTGAATGTGAAAAGAGATGAAATAAATGGAACTGCAGGTTGCTACTGGTTTCTACATGCGTGTGATGAAAAAATAATATGAATTAAATTTCTTATACATGAGTGTGAGTCACATATATAATAATTTTTCCATCATGTTAATTTTGCAGGTTTGTGGCCTGTTGTTGGCTGATATCAATGGATGTCGTAAAACCTACAGTTCATAATTGAACTGCAGGTTTCTCATCCTGTGACCAGCCACAGCAGGTCTGCAGACTGACAGGAAAAAAAATCAAATCACAGGCGTCGGTTATTTGTATAAAACTGACGACATACGGTTACAGTGTCGGTTTCCATTCTAGTACCGATGTTGATTTCCCTAATGAGGCTAGACACCATGGTCGTGTTGGCCAGCACAGCCGTGGCAGTGGACCAGACATAAAATGTGTGTCGGATATCTGTATAAAACTGACGATATATGGTTACAATGTCGGTTGTCATACTAGTAACCGACGTTGATTTCCCTAATGAGACCAGATAAGCGTGTGATTCCGTGTCAGTTTTGAAGCAGATAATTGACGCCTATACCCCCTGCTGGCGTGTTTTTGGTGGCGCGCGAAGGGTTGTGGCGTCGATTTGAGAACCGACGCGTAAAGGTTGGGCTTTTAGCGGCGCCCACATAGGTGTCGCTTAGAAATCGACACTAAAGGCCTTAAATAACCGACACTAAAGGCCGGTTATGTAGTAGTGAGGCTAGGGTTCATCATAAGATGAAGATAACAAGAGTATGAGGCTATATTCAAAAGAAACTTGCCATTAACAATTATATCAAAAAGGATATGCATGTAAGATAATTATGTCTACCTAACTAAGTAGGGTTGAGGCACCTACCAGACCTCTAACCTATAGGTGAGGGGAGAATAAGACATTCCCAATAACCTACACAATTATATAGGGGAGAATAAAAACATTCCCCAGGGTGATTAAATACATGCCCTATGTGGGTGGTTGTACATAAGTACCGCAACTTTAAATTAAATAAAACATAAATCAACATGCTAGAAAAGTAGCCATGGTAAGAGTAGTCATAATAATAAGCATGGCATGGGGTATAAGACCCAAACAAGAAGAAATTGTAATCTGATTTGAGGCATGAACAATATTAGGATTCAAGAATAGAAGATTTAGGGTTCATTTAAGCTTCATTAGGAAAATATAGGGTTTTTCTACAATTATCCGAACATAGGGTGTAAGGAATGCACATACCTCTCTTACTGATATCAATTACTAACTTTCACCACTTTAATTGAGTCCAAGTTCCACTTTGCTTATTTTCAATTTATTAACATGTATTAGAGTACATAGTGCACATTAATATATAAAAACCCTAATTTCAGAACTTTTTAGCAAAATTCAGATTTAGCTTTTGAAAATATCACCAATGAACTTATTAAGTTCTCCTGATCAAGAAAACATATTTTTATGTTAATTTTGGAGTTATGATGATTAAAATGTAATTTTTATGGATTTTATGCATTAAATTCGTTTTACAAAAATCACCCTTCGTCAAACCATGAAATAAGACCTTGAATATATTTTTATTAGATAGAGATTAATTTTCCAATTCTAATACGTATTTATTTGTCAAATTTGGATAAGTGGTTTAGAAGATATGAATTTTTCAATACTGGCCAATAGGAAATTACCACATAAGCAAACAGATAGAGATAATAAAAGAGAGAGGGAGAGGGAGAAAACACCATTTGACCCAAGATCAGGTTTTAATTTTCATAGGTAACCAAACTAGAGATTCTAGAGAAGGTAAAATAGCAAGAAATCAAAACCCTAGAAGAACATGGTAAAAAGAGATGGAAATCATCGATTTTTAACATAGATGCATGAGTTTTAAGCATGTACTAAGTAATATATGAGAAGGGGTTAACAAAACTTGCCTATAGGAAGGTAAGAAGTTCCAAACATAAAGTATCCTGAGATTATAAGGTCTGGTTGCTCCAAGACAAGCTCCTTTCTTGAGCAAAGATCACCTTCTCCACTTTAGAGGTGCAAACCCTAGCAAAAGAGCATGGAGATGAGATGTTTTAGGGTTCTTAGTTGGAGTATTACCATGTATGGTCATGGTTCCAACCTGGAAGAAGGTGGGATGATACTAACAGCATGAAAATAGGGAAGGAAAGGAGGATATTTAGTAGTTTGGTCAAAATCACCAAGGTGGAGCTTAAGAAATCCTAAATAGGGAAATTTGGAACCCTAGGAGCCTTCTTCACCAAGGTAGGCACCTTCTTTTAGTTGGGATAGCAACTTCGTGGCCAAACATAGAAGGGATGATGATCTAACATATAGTAAAGAGAAGGATAGGATTTCTTCTTGTATTAGGAGGTGGGAAGGGGTAGGCATGGCTTTATAAAGAAGGGGGCAAGCATGAGGTGTCTATGTGACTTTCCATGTGTCCTTAGGCTAGGGCATCATGGCCATGCAAGAGGACAGCTCATGGACTCTTCTTTCATATCAAAAGTCGGTCCTAAGGCCCCCTAGATCCTTCTAGGCCATCCCCACTGTCCTTCAAAGAAAGAAATAACCCCATTGGTTGATAGCTTTTAAAGATAAGCACATTTATAAAGAGGGTAATCCCTATAATGCCCTTGAAAAGTAACACCTTCAAACCAAGGTGCAACCAGGTTCCCCATGGTTCAAAATCTCGTGAATGGTAAGGGAATATCTAATGATTAAAATTAAGGTGATAATTTGCAAAGAAAACCTCCCAATTGGGTAAATTGCATAAAAGTCCATAATGTACCTAAAATTGCATAACTTGCACAAACAACATCCAAATCAAACCAAATTTGAAACTTAGGCTCATTTTATGTTTTAAAATCATATCAAAAAGTTATATTAAGGTTTATATCACTTTATTATGGTAATTAAGCTTTCATTGAGGAATTTGTGCATAAACTCTTATATTGGTACAATTAGTGAATAAATGTTCACTAAACCACTATAAATTCCACTAATTAAACATAAATGATATAAAGGATAGAAATAAAAGGGAAACTTGGGAAAAAGGTTTACATGGAGATTACATCTAAGATTCATTATGTTGCACCTCTAAATGGAAATTTTTTGGTTCAATGAGTTTGTGTAGTGAAGTCTGGGCATACTCTTTATGTAGGGAAATAAGGGCACAGAGTATAGAAGTGGAAACAAAAAAAAAATCTATTTGTATTCCCATAATAGAAAGATCGCATAAATTACTATGAAATAGGAAGGATGGTTTAACGAGTTATACATGGTCCTGGAGAAACTCTAGCGACAACAAGTCACTTTAGTGCAACTGTCTACTAGTTTCTCTTGGACGGTGGTTGTGCAGTTCCTAGTCTTCACCATGAACAACGAACTGAAAAACTTCTACAGTGACTCATGTGGTCTCACCATGAACTATAGGTTGACCTTTCTCTCCTAGATGTAGAAAAAGGACTCCTACCTCTAGATTAGTCCACACTGACCAACTGGAACTCTTGTCATTCAACTAGAACAGACAGGAAGGAGTTGTCCCTCCCTTTGGCATACTAATCACCAACTTGCTCTCCCACAATAATGATCTTCAGTTGTTCTCTCTTGTAGTTATTCCTCCCTATTTGGGTATGACTTTCTTGGGGTCTCTTCATTACAACAACCATAGAGGACAAAAATTATTAGAGCAACTGATTCTCAATTGTCTATGTTGTACTTTGGGAATCTCCCAATACCCTTCTATTTATAGGCAGGGTTAGGGTCAGGGTTCTCAGTCTGTTTGGGATCCGTGTAGGAGTGGAAGGGACCGGAAGATCTTGAATTTTTGCAACCTATACACCACGAGATGGTTGTATGGTCAAACAATATGGCCATCTCACACTGCCAAATGGCCGCATGGTAGTTTCTCAATCGCATACAAAATTGGCAACTTGTTTCCCATTAATGTTAGACATTAATTCCTTATACCTTAACTATTATGCAATCGAAATGATATGGGAAAGTATGTAGAACCTTCTTCTAGCCTAAAGGAGTGATCTCACACATGTGAGGCGGTCTTCTTGCTCATCCAGACGGTCATTTGGTGAGTTGAGCCAAACTGGTTGGTTCAACAAATTGAACTGATTGGTTTGCACCTTATATTGGTAAGAAATTAGCCAATCCAATTTCTCATCAGTTTGACAACCTAAATGGTAGTTTGAACACTTGAGACACTTGTATGGTACTCCATACGGCCGTCTCACCCTATGAGATGATCATTTGGCAGTGCAATCAACCAATTTGTTGCGTGAATTAAATACCTAAACAATTTCATAATTAATCCAATCACCATTCAAGATCAAACTCTACTTCTGGATGAGTTCCTTTGTGTGTAACCCTATAGGTCCCATATCATGTTGACAGTGAATGTCCATAACTAATTTATGACATCACAAGCAGGGAGTGGTGCCTAGTCGTACATCAATGCTACCCATGTGAATGGAAAGTTAGAGAACAACTTCAACCTACAATTTGTGTAAGTTTTTGTAGTGAATGTATAATTACTTCGTATTTGATATCTAAAGTGAACTTGAGGCATAGACTCATCGTCCTCTCAACATTCATGTCATGTTCCTTGAACCAAGAGAAGAATGTTTGAGATAATGTGACCTCAATATCATATATTGATTCACATGTGCATATGCATGTGTTTCTCAGTCTCGCTTATCAAGTGGCCAGGATATCATACTCTAGTAGGAAGGACAAATGGCATCTCTATCACTCACAGTCTATCCCCGTCTGTCAAAGTCACCCAATCATCACTGTTATAACAACCCATGTTTCAGGATTGCGTTTGATGATGTCAAAGCATACCCAATGACATGTGATGAGTGCAGTGATTTTAGGTCTAAGAATCACAATCACCACCTTCACTATGGGAGCTAACTATGACTTCCATATGATGGATTCCATGTGTCACTCTCAAGGTGGTTCTGTTCGATACATTGTTGCCTAACATGTATATGTGTGCTTGGTTTTATATTTCCATAGCATGACTAAAGAGACTTGGTCATCAACAAACACACACTCCAGTCTTATGTGTTACTGGTGTCTATCTATCTTCCATAGTAACAACCGACTAGGAACATAATAAGAATGTAGACACTCTTACCATTCATATTATCTCATTTTCCAAGTCACGTACTTGAAGACATACGTCATCGAGTATTTCATTCTTTAGACATTCATGATGTTTCCTCATTATCTCATAATTGAATGAAACCAAATGAATTAGAAGCTTTCCTTTATGAGTATTAATCAAATCCTTTATGGTATATGCCATGTCAATCATAATATGATTGTCTCTATGGGCATATCATACCAACAGACTCCCACTTGCACTTAGAGATAATCACCCATGAATCATATTCTTAGTGATCTAAACATGTCCACCATGTTTTTTTCTACGCTAGTCCTAATTCAGCGGGTTAGCAACATTTTTCTATAGTTAAATATTGCATGTTTTCTTATCTCTTTTTTGTATGATTTATCATATGAGAGGGAACTCCCATAATGTGTTATGTGATATCCCTTGCCTAACAAGTAGCTCCATTGTTGTTACAATATTACTACTGAGTCATCAATGGTTGGAACATCTATAAGTTCATCATATGAACCTTTAGATCCATATAGTATCACTATGTGTTCATAACACAAGTATACTCGACATCTATTGTAGAACAAATTAATAGATATTAGTTTGGAACCCTTCCAACTCATTTCATTTATCCTTAAACATATTTTATTATGATTGCTTTATCATTATGGAAGCTTACATCGATGTAACCTTTTACATCCAACTCTTCCTTTATTTCCATCTTTAATTACTAGCAATATTTCCTTAAGTACTTACGGATTTATTTAATAACTTCCCAATAACCTTATTGGAATTTAATATCTTCTTGTCATGTCTAATACATACAAGATTATATGGGATAATCACTCTTATAGCATTCATAATAGATCCAATTATACAACATATGTATTTTTATCATGTCATTTCCATTCTTCAAAAGAATTGGAGCCTTTGGTTCATGAGAGACTAATCTAAATTCTCTCTCATTGAATCCTTCTATGTAGAACTCTTTCAACATGTTGCTATTGTATTTGTTCATGCTTCCATTGTGAAATATTAAAAAACTATCTCATAGGTCTTGATCCTTATATCATAAGGCATTTCACCTAATCCTTCATAGTTGAAGGTGTTTTCCATGCTAGCTCTCAATTTTCATAACTTTTAGATATTATTCCTTATCATATGTTGAATATTCATATATGCTCCCACTAAATCTTTTGTAGTGACAGATTCCATATTTTATCTTGATTCAAGTCAAACTCTTTGACTACCTTGTCAAGTGAAAAGATCCCATCTCTGAGATTCTATTTGGAATCCCAAATTGAACTTTTTTTTTCATAGACTTTATTTGCATTCTTAAAGTTACAAAACCTTTTAGGTTGTGTCACATACACATCCTATGATGCATTCCATTTAAGGAATCCAATTTTATCTTCATATGCCAACTCTCTTAGTCTATTTTGACTACAACAGCAAGCTTGACAATTGGTAAAGGAAATTCTATCATGTTCAACGACTTGAACTGATTTGAATAACTTTCCAACCAATTTGACCTTTTATTTTATCAATGTAGGTCCTTGTCACAAGACCCTATTTTCATCTTTTGGGTTTTACTCCTTAGGTTGTACTATCAAGGTCATACCTTGTTAGTTTACATGGATATGGTAATGGCCTTGAGACTTTACTCATATTTTGGTACTTAATAGTTTCTAGTTGTTTAGTTGGCTCATCCTGTTATGACTAGCCCATCTGAATTGTTGGATTCACAATCCTCCAATCCTAAATGTGTTCTACTAGAACTATTTTATTTTGTGTTACATGATGAACTCAAGATTCCACACATCTTGCGATTCTCTTAGTTCTTCATTGTACCTTTTTTTTATCTCAAACATTTCAAGTTCTACTTTTACTCCCACTGATTCTTTAGAAACTCAATTATCCTTTCAACAAAACACTTTTGTTATTGGATTGGGACTAATAGTAATATTCAGTAGTCATAGTTTATGGAAAAACCTTCATCAAGAAACTACTTTCTTAATGTAGGTTTCAATCCTTTAGACATATTGGAATATTCCCAAATCATATCATATATGATGTCTAATAAATCATTCAGACGGTACATCATTTATTGATTATATATTTATGAGTATATAGGAATATTTGATTAATCGATAATTATATCATGACTCAGCATAGTATAATTCCTTCATTCCAACACATCAACATGTTCAGATGGATTTCACTTGTGATACATTATCACAGTCCCTTCCTGAAGGTTCTCAAGACATTGATGCAAAGTATTTCAACATTTTCGTCTCATCAAATTTTCTTAATACTTTTATTGAAGTTATACTCTGTTTATAATCTCCTTGAACACTTCAAAATATTCTATTTTACTGAGTGTATATCATCGTATTACCAGTAAATGAAATGAGGTATAAGCAATTATCTTTAGCAATCATTCCATAAGATCTTCATGCATCACGTGTATGAGGTATGATGGAAGACATATCCTCCCACTACATCTAGTGAAGGACGCTATTTCACGTTATGTTAAAGCAAGAATTGCATATTTCCTTAGGTTCACAACCAAGGGAGTTTAGATCAATATTTATTCTAGATATTTATTTCTTATATATACATCCAATGTGACTATTGCTAATAATAAGCACGAGTTATCAATTACAGTCCTTTGGTATTAACATTGAAAAACTTATCCAAGATTCTTTCCAAGTAAATATCATTAGATATTTTGGCATTGCCATGCAAGATCATATCTTTTGAAAAAGAAACATTAATATCTCACTTTATTGATTCATCAATCTTGTCATACAAGATTCTTAAAGTTAATTTTTCTATTTTCTTGGCATAATGAAATAGAAGTTCTCATAACTCTATTAAATGCCCATTATGCTAAGATAAATTTAAATGTAGACTGATGCAACTCTTGTTCTGCCTTGTCCATCATTGTCCTCCATGAGGGCTTTTTACTTCTTATCAGATCATACACATCAAGTTTGTCAGGTCTCAATTTGGTATCACATACCAAAAGAAGAAGTAATCAAATTTATCATATAACATTTGCACCTGAAGTGGACTGTAACATACCAGAACTAGAACCCTACCCTAGTAGTTTTACCCTTTTGACTTAGCCAAACAAAGATAAGCTAATACATGTAATTAATCAAATAATGGAACATAAAATGTGTCACCTCAAGTATATAAGAAAACACATAATAATTTGTGCTTAATAATGACTCATTTGGATGATAATAAGAAATTAAAGAACTTAATTGGATAAATAATGAATTAATGGGCCACTAATGGGCCATATGACATATCTCATAAAACGAAGTCCCAAAAGTAAAATCTAAGTTTAAAATCGTGTTCCTTGGGTCCTAATTTCCTTGGGAGTCAAGTTTCACATTATTCACACAATAATAATTCATTTAATTCAATTTGGGAAATAAGGCATGAGTTTTACTCAAAATATCAAATAAATAATATATACTCCAAAAGAGGAAATTGATCTTAGATTCGTGATCTACATTATAAATATAGCCTTTGGGTGAATTTTCATCCAATTTGGAGAAAGTTTCCTTTAAAGGGGAAATCAGGAGAGAGAAAGTATGTAGAACTTTCAAAATATTAAATAAATGCTCAAACAACTCCAACATATAAAATTGATGGCAAATTCGTATCCAACACATTAAATATGACTTGTGGGTCAAGTTTCATCAAATTTGGATAATTCTAATACCACTAATGTAGGAGGAAAGAGAAAATATGATTTGATTTATTTAATACATTCAAAGTTTTCAAAAGGAAAATCTAATTTTATATTCGAAATCTACATGCTTTAATTAGCCTCTATGCAAAATTTTACCTAATTTGGAGTTTGTTTGCACCCTTTTTTGAGGAGAGAGAAAACAAGGAATTTATGTCATCACACTTTAGTCAAATAAGTTTTAATATCAAATTTAATTTGTCACATAGCTTTATCTTTGCGCGTTGATCTAGACCATTGATTCTCTGATCGGATGGCTCTTAGCTTGTCTTCAACCCCCAGTCGGATTGCTATAATAACTCATCGGCTCTCATTTATTCGGTTGATGATTTCTCTCTCTACAGTTGGTATTTCTTCAAGATTTCTTTGCCTTTGGATTCCTTGTTTGATTCTACTTATTTTGATCCCTACTTTCCATACCTTTTTTTTCTTATATTGTGAAACCCCAAACTTTGCCCAACAAGCAATTTCAGGCCATTGTTAACTTGCCTCCCTACCCATCCTTATCTATAAATAGCTCTACCCTCGGCTCTCTGGAGATCCTTGCAACGATTCTCTCAACCTAATTGAGCCATTGATTGAGCGTGTGTCGCCAGAGATCAGTCGGAAGTCCTGGCCTTTGTGTCAGGTCACTCTTTCTTTCCTCACCACCTTCGTGTGAATTGAAGGTAAGGTTGGTTTCGTCTTTGCTTGGGCTTTTTTTCGGTACCCACATCTCGGAGTTTGGTCATGTACTGTGAAATCACCCAAATTGGGCTGGAGCTCCTCAGCGCCATGGCTACGACCGAGCTTGGGGACGATCCCCTTGATAATTTTACCATTTTTCCCTCTAAAGTTCCTTCTTTCATTGTTTTCTCGTGTGGAGGCACCTTGGTAATTCGCCTTCTTATTTTCTTTTGTTGGTGCGGGTCTCGCTGACTTTGACCAGGCAACATGGATGCACCTGATTTGTCCAAGTCGCATGGACTCGATCCTCTCTCTTCACCTCTTTCTCTCTTATTTGGAATTTCCTAATTTTGTGATTTGTCGACTTTCTAAAATGCATAACTAATTGTACATGTGTCCAAAAATTACAAATAAATACTCATTGGATTCAGAAAAATGTAAGCTTTCTATTGATGATGGTATTGTTTCCTAAATACTATGTTTTATAAGAGGTGATTTTAATGGATTGACCAAAATAAGTAATAACTTGTCAAACTGGTAACTAAATATATATAAGTCAGAAAAATATAATATGTTTTCGATTCCTAATAACATAAAATAAAATGTGGCACAGTTTTCATAACCTAATTCACACATTAATAAAAAGGTTATTTTTAGGGTTTTGATTAAATAATGAAATCCTAACCCTAATTCTACATATATGCATCATAGGTTCTTTGGAGGCCTAGGGTTGGACCTTGACTTGGCTTTGGATAGAGTAGATTCTAAAGAGAGGTATGTTGTATCCCCTATTACTCTATGTTGAAAAATTCACCTATCTTTTCATTCTTTTGACCTTGGACTACACATATGTCTTATCTCTTGGTATCATGGTTCATGTGAACTATCTTTCTTATTGTGGTCTTAGATATTCTCTTGATATCTTATTTTGTGCCTTGGTGCATGTTGGTCTTATATAATGTTATGTGCCCACTTTAAAGTGGATGTTTATATGTTTGTGTTGTCCATTGTGTGATGGCAACATTGTATAATTCTGACTATATCATTCTGACTATACTTTTTACTTTCCTCTACATTAAACGTGCTATGTGATTCAGTAGCACTAGAGTAGTATAAATTACTTTGGTTTTTGGACAGTAATCCCCTATTGTTTATTAAAGAGGGTGGCAGTATATCATTCTCTATAACTGAGTGTGGCAGTAATCCATACTCAACTTTATATATTGTGAGATTGGCAGTATTCCTTTCTCTATCAGGTTCAAGTTTGTGCTTGGCTGCCTTTGTGCTTATATTGTTTTAGGGCTATGCTTATCTCACATGCATGCATGTTATTGATGTTGATTGTGGGTATGCCCTACCTTCTTTATGTGCCAGTATTGCACAATTTTTATTGTTTTTGTTATGAAAAGTATCTTCTTTTATTATGTGAAGATGATTCTTATTATTTTATGCCCTTATGGGTAGTCCTTACCTCTTGCATGGGAAGCTTGTATATTTGATGTCCTTATTAATTAAATTTCTCAAAATTTTCTTAAGTATACATATACCAGCTTTTTGCTGATGTTTTCTTTTCATCTCCTCTTTTGTGGGGTATGCTTCCTACCCCAAGTTAGATCAAGGAGAGGTGAAATTCGAAATCAACCTTGTAGCTGAGCTTTTGGAAGGCTTGAAGAGGTGGTTAGATGACCCTCAGCTTGATCTTTGGCTTATATGTTTAGTTTTCCTTTTAGACACCCATGTTTGGTGAAGTGATGTATATTATTTTATCAAGTTTTGTAAATTGTTAGATAATGATCTTTTCCGTTGCTACTCATTGTGTAATGATACATACATGTTGAATGTATTGGTCGCCATCCCTTTAGTGAAAAAATTTATGTGGTATTTGGGATGTTGCCTTTTTGTTTCTAGTAGTGAGTAGTTCCCCTCCGGGATCCCACTCCTTATAGCATGGTATCAGAGCCACTAGCAGTCAGTTATCTAACTATTTCAAACTTGTCTCCCTTAGGATGTTTACCTTTATCTTAGGTTGCTTACACCTAGTACCTTGCCTTGTGCAGGAAAAACCATAATGGCTGGAGATAATTCGACAGTTGACAACTAGTATGGTTATGAGACACCCCAAAACACTAGGTTTGGTTAGGGGACCTCAACTTCTGCTGGTTCTGTATTAGTCATCACTCCAGAGTAGGAGTTGTCTATGTATTGACAACTCTTTTCTACTTCCATGGTGGGAAAGATGAAAGACTCGTCTATGCCTGAAAAGCCTAAGGAGTTCTCGATCATGGAGTTCATGAAGATGCAACCACCTTCGTTCAAGGGTTAAGGTGAGATAGAGATGGTCAACAAAGATGATGATTGGGTGTTAGCCAAAGAGAGGACTTTTGATGGTATGGCATGTCCTCTACATCAAAAGGTTAGGTTTGCTTCATATGTCTTGGAAGGACCAACAAGAGTTTGGTGGAATGGAATTGTAAGGACTAGAGACATTTCAACCATGTCTTGGGTGGAGTTTTTGGCTCTATTCTGTAGAAAGTATATTTGCACTGTTACCTTAAAGAGGAAAGAAGCAAAGTTTTATAGCTTGAAGCAAGGTCCTTTATTTGTATCTACTTTTGTACAAAAGTTTCTATTGTTGGAACGTTATGTAGTTGGTTTGGGTGAGGAACGTAGGGCTAACCTTTTCCTTCAGGGACTCAACTACAATGTGGCTCATGCTCTTATCCCACAACTGCCTTTAACCTTTCAACATACGGTTGATAAAGATTTGGTTGTGGAGTCTTACCCAACATTTCAATCATAGGGAGTTTTACAAGAAGAGGAAGTCCTATGGTGATGAATAGAAAAGAGATAGTTGTGCTAAGTGCAATTGACCCCATCCTTTAGGGAAGTGCCCTCATGTTAGAAATCAATGCGCACCAATGGTATGTCACTATTGCAATGAACCTAGACGCATCCGACTTGATTACCCTAAGTGTCGTAATGGTCAAGCTCCAGTGCAACAACAACAAGTGCCTCCTCAGAATCTAGGCAACAATAATGGTAACAATAATAGAGGAAGACCTGTGGAAAGAAAAGCTGGAAGATATTTTTCTTTGGATGGTGAAGAAGTTAATGATGATGATCAAGAGCAAGTTAACCCATAGTTCCTTGTATTAGTCTTTACAAGTTATGTTTCCTTTTTGCATGTTTCTTAATGTAGTTGGATGTAAGAAGTATAACCTTTTGTATCTGAAGTTTAGTTTGATATAATAAGATGAACCCTTTTAAGGGGTGGTGGATAAGTTTGCTTATGGATGTTTTCATTTTGAGGATGAAATCCCTTTAAAGAGTGGTGTGTTCTAACATACCAGAACTAGAACCCTACCCTAGTAGTTTAACCCTTTTGACTTAGCCAAAAAAGGATAAGATAATACATGTAATTAACCCAATAATGGAACATAAAATGTGTCACCTCAAGCATATAAGGGAATATGTAATAATTTGTGCTTAATAATGACTCATTTGGTTGATAATAAGAAGTTAAAGAACTTAATTGAATAAATAATGAATTAATGGGCCACTGATGGGCCATATGACATATATCATAAAAAGAAGTCCCAAAAGCAAAATCTAAGTTTAAAATTGTGTTCCTTGGGTCCCAAATGCCTTGGGAGTCAGGTTTCACATTATTCACACAATAATAATTCATTTAATTCAATTTGGGAAATAAGGCATGAGTTTTACTCAAAATATCAAATAAATATTATATGACTCCAAAAGAGGAAATTAATCTTAGATTCGTAATCTACATAACATATATAGCATTTGGGTGAATTTTCATCCAATTTGCAGAAAGTTTGCTTTAAAGGTCAAATCAAGAGAGAGAAAGTGTATAGAACCTTCAAAATATTAAAGAAATCCTCAAACAACTCCAACATGTAAAAGTGACGGCAAATTCATATCCAACACATTAAATATGACTTGTGGATCAGGTTTCATCAAATTTGGATAATCCTAATTCCCTTAATGAAGCAGAAAAGAAAAAATATGATTTAATTTATTTAACACATTAAAAGTTTTCAAAAGGCAAATCTAATTTTATATTCGGAATCTACATGATTTAATTAGCCTCTGTGCAAAATTTTACCTAATTTGGAGTTTGTTTGCACCGTTTTTGGTGGAGAGATAAAACAAGGAATTAATGTCATCACACTTTAGTCAAATAAGTTTTAATATCAAATTTTATTTGTCACACGGCTTTATCTTCATGCGTTGATCTATATTGTTGATTCTCTTATCAGACGACTCTCAATTTGTCTTCAACCCCAAGTTAGGTTGCTACATTAACCCGCTGGCTCTCATATATTCGATCGATGATTTCTCTCGCTACATTCGGTATTTCTTTGATATTTCTTCACCTTTGGATTCCTTATTTGATTCCTCTTATTTTGATCCCTACTTTCCCTACCTTTTTCTTCTCAGATTGTGAAACCCCAAACCTTGCCCAACAAGCAAGTTCGGGCCATTGTCTACTCACCTCCCTACCCATCCTTGTCTATAAATAGCTCTACCCTTGGCTTTCTGGAGATCCTTGCAACAATTCTCTCAACCCAATTGAGCCATTGCTTATGTGTGTGTCACCAGAGATCAGTCGGAAGCCTTGGCCTTTATGGCAAGTCACTCACTCTTTCCTCACCACCTCCGTGTGAATTGAAGGTAAGGTTGGTTTTGTCTTCACTTGGGCGTTCTTTAGGTACCCACATTTCGGAGTTTGGTCATGTATTGCAAAATTTCCCAAATCAGGCTGGAACTCCTCAGTGCCATGGCTGCAACCAAGCTTGGGGACGATCCCCTTGATAATTTTACTATTTTTCCCTCCCAAGTTCCTTCTTTCTTTGTTTTCTCGCTCGGGGGCACCTTGGTAATTTGCCTTCTTACTTTCTTTTGTTGGCACAGGTCTCACTGACTTTGACCAGGTGGCATGGCTACACATGATTGGTCCAAGTCACGCGAGCCCGATCCTCTCTTCCCCTCTTTCTCTCTTATTTGGAATTTCCTAATTTTGTGATTGGTCAACTTTCTAAAATGCATAACTAATTGTATGTGTCACCAAAAATTACAAATAAATACTCGTTGTATTTAGAAAAATGTAATATTTTTATTAATTATGCTTTTGTTTCCTAAATACAATGTTTTATAATAGGTAATTTTAATGGATTAACCCAAATAAGTAATAACTTATAAAATTCATAACTAAATATATATAAGTTAGAAAAATATAATATGTTTTGGATTCCTAATAACATAAAATAATTTGTTTCATAGCTTTCATAACCTAATTCACACATTAATAAAAAGGTGATATTTAGAATTTTGATTAAATAATGAAAACCGAACCCTAATTCCACATATACGCATCATAGGTTCCTTGGAGGCCTAGGCTTGGACCTAGAATTGGCTTTGGATAGAGTAGATTCTAAAGAGAGGTATGTTGTATCCCCTATTCCTCTATGTTGAAAAATTCACCTATCTTTTCATTCTTTTGACTTTGGCCTACACATATGTCTTATCTCTTGATATCATGGTTCATGTGAACTATCTTACTCATTGTGGTCTTGGATATTCTCTTGATATCTTATTTTGTGCCTTGGTGCATGTTGGTCTTATATAATGTTATGTGCCCACTTTAAAGTGCATGTTTATATGTTTGTGTTGTCCATTGTGTGATGGCAACATTGTATAATTCTGACTATATAATTCTGACTATACTTTCTACTTTCCTCTACATTAAACGTGCTATGTGATTCAGTAGCACTAGAGTAGTGTAAATTACTTTGGTTTTTGGACAGTAATCCCCTATTGTTTATTAAGGAGGGTGGAAGTATACCATTCTCTATAACTAAGTGTGGCAGTAATCCATACTCAACTTTATATATTGGGAGATTGGTAGTATTCCTTTCTGTATCAGGTTCAAGCTTGTGATTGGCTGCCTTTGTGCTTATATTGTTTTAGGGCTATGCTTATCTCACATGCATGCATGTTATTGATGTTGATTTTGGGTATGCCCTACCTTCTTTATGTGTGAGTATTGCACAATTTGTATTGTTTTTTTTATGGCAAGTATCTTCTTTTATTATGTGAAGATGATTCTTATTCTTTTATGCCCTTATGGGTAGTCCTTACCTCTTTCAATCGAATCTTGTATATTTGATGTCCTTATACTTAAATCGCTCAAAGTTTTATTTAGTATACACATACCATCTTTTTTCTGATGTTTTCTTTTCTTCTCCTCTATTGTGGGGTATGCTTCCAACCCCATGTTAGATCAAGGAGAGGTGAACTTCAACATCAACCTTGTAGATGAGCTTTTAGGAGACTTGAAGAGGTGGTTAGATGACTCTCAGTTTGATCTTTTGCTTATATGTTTAGTTTTCCTTTTAGACACCCATGTGTGGTGAAGTGATGTATTATGTTATCAAGCTTTGTAAATTGTTAGATAATGATATTTTCCGATGTTACTCATTGTGTAATGATACATACAAGTTTAATGAATTGGTATGGATCCCTTTGGTGAAAATTTTTATGTGGTGTTTGGGATGTTGCCTTTTTGTTTCTAGTAGGGAGTGGTTCCCCTCTGGGATCCCACTCCTTACATTGACACCTCAGTGTCTTCCTTTTTCTTTTTTAGTTCCTCTAACGAGAGTGGGCAATTTCTTTTCCAATGTCCAGGTTGTTGACAATGGTGACATTTGCCTCTTTTTTTCACTCCTCCATTTTCTTTGAGATCTTAAGACTTGGGCTTGTGGCTAGCTTTAGAACCCTTCTTAGCTTTGCCTTTACCTTTAGACTTCCCCTTTGTCTTGTTGATCACCATCATAGACTTGGGGTTTTCCTTTCTTCATTTGTCCCTCAGTTGTCCTCAAGATGTCAAACAACTCTTTTGATGTTTTGTCAAAGTCGTTCATGTTGCAGTTCATGAAAAACTGACTATATGACTCTAGCTAGCAAACACTGCAGAATTCACATCAATGGCCAACTCTTGACCCAAGGGGAATCCCAATCTAGCTAGGTTCTCCACATACCCAATGAATTTGAGCACATGAGGACATACTGCATCTCCTTCTTCCATGTTACATTTGAATAATGCCTTGGAGAAATCATATCTCTCTTATCTTGCCTGATCTTGAAACATGTTCTTGAAATGTGTGACCATCTAAATCACATCCATGTCCTCATGTTTCCTCTGCAACTCATAGTTCATGCATCATAGCATCAGACACTTGACATCCACATCATCTTCAGTATGCTTCTCGTAAGCATCTTTTTTAGTCCTGGATGCATTTTGAGGTGGTTCTTTTGGTCCTAGCCTCTCGAAGACATAGAGCTTGCACTCCTGTGTGAGAATGATTCTCAATATCCTGAACCGATCATGGAAGTTGTTCCCATTAAGTTTGTCCTTCTCAAGGAACGACCCTAGAGAAAAGTGATTGTTGTTTGTTGTCATTTGATTCTACAAAAGAATTTGTAATTTTGTAAAAAACACTCCTTTTGATTTGATTTGATTAGATTTGATTATTATTTGGGCAATAATAATTAGGTCTTTAATTAATTATCATTCTCATTATTTTGTTCAAATTGATAACCCTGAAGTATCAATTTGAAAAATTGCAGAGAACAATTTTCTAATGAGAAAGATCCAAGACAATCCAAATGTGGCTCGACCAATGCCGCAAAACACAGTCAATTATCAAGGTAAGCAACTTTTACCAATTTCATGATATGCAATTCTTGATAGACGATATGCATAACTCCTTGCCATAATCATTTCCATGCTTCTAGGCTTAGACTCTCTAAGAATCACCAGTTAAACCTGACCCAATATCCAACACGATAATAATGCACCATGCGGAGGTGGAACCTACATTAGTAGCAGCACACTTCTACAAGGTAGATGGCACACCACGTGAAGGTGTAACCTACACTTGATCGAACAATCTTTTCATGTGGGTTGCTTGGAAAGCATCTTAGACTAAATATGTTTGATTGAGAGATTTTTATATCATATATATACATATATTGTATCCAATCACCACATATATAGTATGTATCATATGTATGCTATATCCCACAACATAAACATGCAATATAAAATAGAAATCGATGGTTATGGCCATGTCTATTATAATTCCTTAGAGCCACAAGAACTTACTACCAACTAGGTCGATCATCACATCACATGTATGAACCTATTGTTGATGTAGATTTGTGCTTGCCAATCTGGGTAGATCGGTTCAACCCTTGAACCGGTCGTCTCGCCTCTTGACTGGTCGGTTGGTCCTCCTATCCAAATAAAGCTTGGACTCCTTCCAAATAGTCAGTTGGGCATTCTGGGATGGTCCCCTGGCCTCCTATCCAACCAATGCTTAAACTCTTTCCAAATGGTATGTTAGGCCCTACTGGGAAGTCGTATGTCTCCATTGTTCTATCCTCTATGGTGCTCCAGAGGGTCAGCTCGTCTCACGAATTGGTCATCTCATCCGACGATAATCATCTTCTTTGTCATTGCAAGAAATAAAACTATCCTATTGCTACTTTTTACATGGTATAAAAAGAAACCTTGAGTTGCATTCAAGGGGAGAAAAGGTAGGAAAGAATTAACTTTACATTGGAAAGAGAGAGGCAGAGGCTCAGTATGAAAACTGATGTAAACAAGAACCAAACAAACCAACCACACACAGATATTGGGTATTGGCCATAACCACGCTACAAATCTACCATAGAACCACTTTTATGGTGACACATGTAAACTGCATATATATATATATATATATATATATATATATCAAAATCAGGTAAATATATTCCGACGTCCCCCCTAAAATTATAGGAGGTCGAGTTTACATGTAGGCCCAACGCCATACATCCAACACAGAGTTACAACTCACACTACTATCTAATGTGTAGTCTATGTCTAATACATTTACAAATTTTCACAGCAATAGTAGTGGCATTTGTATACTTTCCTTGGTGTCTTCTAGCATTCCTTTCTTCCCATACATGGTAGCATAGGCCGACAAGCATAAGAGTCTTCTTTTCATCACCTCCGCATCTCGAGATCATTCTTTTCAGATCAGCTGTAAGTTGAATATGTAGTCTGAAATTGTTGCATAAATACTCCCATATTTCCTTTGTGAAGGTGCACTCTCCCATTAGATGGTTGTGGATTTCATCTCCATCTCCACATAGCAAACAAACAGAATATATATCATAATTCCAACCCTTAATCTATCAAACGTAGTAAGAACAATATGGAGAAATTTGTAGACGTGCATGCTCCATTTAGGCACATATCTACCTACCCAAATCTGTTCTCCGACGGGATCCATTATTCATTTTGCTCGAGTCACCTCCCATATGCAAATCCTCTTGTCTTTGAGCTGCCATCCCCCACGACTATTTGCAATAAACAAGTGCTTGATTTGTGGTCAAGTTTCTCTCATGACATTGATTGTTCCTGAGTATCCCTCTCTTATTTTTGGTATAAAATCCAGCCCTCTAGGATATTTGTCTCTCATCCATTTCCCCTTGTATGTATATATATATATGTATATATGTATATATATATATGTGTGTGTATGTATGTATGTATGTATGTATGTATTTATATATATGTGTGTATATATATATGTATATATATAATAAGCAAAATGATCTATTTTTAGTTTTATCATTTATTTATTGCATGCGATACAGATATTTAAATGATCTCATATATATATATATATATATATATATATATATATATATATATATATATATATATATATATATATATATATATATATATATGTGTGTGTGTGTGTGTGTGTGTGTGTGTGTGTGTGTGTTTGGGATTATGTGGTAGTTGTTCGAATACACATATGAGATCATTTAAATATCTGTATCGCATGCAATAAATAAATGATAAAACTAAAAATAGATCATTTTTCTTATCCTAAAACATAGTAAAGTGATGTGGCTCTGAAACCACTATAGGGAAGTACAGGAACAGAGTATACCAGTGGAAACAAAAATTTATCTATTTATCAATTTTTATTAGTAGTGTGTGGTAGATCTGTGATGGTCACGGACGAGGGGAGCGTGGCGGCGGGGGGCGATCAAGGGGAAGGGGGCGAGAGGTGCCGGTGGAAGACCAAGGGGGTCACGTCGACGCACACAGTAGTAGGAAAGTTGGAAATACACCAGGTGATCGGAGCAACGATGAACATAAAAGTCAAGATGGAGGAGAGGAAAGGGGACAACCAATAAACCCTAGGGTTTCTGCAGCCCCGGATGTGATAACCCCAAAGGACACGGGTGTGGAAAAACTCAGTATTCCACATGTAGGGATCGAGTTTCATTTCGGTGGTATGAAGGGCTCCTCAAGCAAAACCCATACGGAAGCTAATAAGCGGATGAGACAAACCCTCGATCGTGGATAAGACACTAGTATGGCAGACGGGAGAAGTGCCATGGATGAACTATTCCCGTCGCTGCATGGGCAAAACCACGTTTCTACACAACATGAGAACCAGTCTGGTGGTAACATTTGGTCATCAAATAGCATGAGATCTGGGAGCAAGTCTACCGAACAGGGAACCTTCGATCTGTTCCTAAACAAGCTCTTCGAGGAGCATCTTAACCCAGGAGGTGGTTAGCTTAACTTTCATTGATGACAAGACTGATATCATCATCGACCCGATAGAGGAAGAGTTTCTGATTAGGCCGTGGCAATATGTTGTCATAGTGAAAACTATGGGAACCCAGATTGGATACATGACTCTGCGTGATCGTCTGCGAGCCATGTGGAGTCTGGTTGGTAAGTATAATATCTACGAGCTTGATCTTAACCACTTTGTTATACAACTATCCTGTCGCCGAGACTATGATATGGCCATGACAGGGGGCCTTGGAAGGTGTTCGGGTGTAATCTACTAGTCTAGGATTGGAACCCAACCTTCATCCCTTCAAATGATCTTCCGAGAAAGATTGTCTGCTGGATGAAAATTCTCAATCTACCTCTCCATATGTACGTTCAGACCATGTTTGAATGCATAGGCAGGGCACTGGGTCGATTGGTTAAAGTAGACGAACATACCATCAAGCGAACGAGGAGCAAGTTTGCTAGAATGGCTATAGAGATTGATACCACGAAGCAGCTGGCACCTTATATACAAATCAATGGCATTGATTATGAGGTCGAATATGAAGGACTGCCTTATGCCTGCGCTAAGTGTGGGGAGGAGGGACACACATCACAACTTTGTGAATCGGTAAGTGCCCAAAATAAAGCAGATAATGAGAAGGTGGAGCATGCCAAGATGAGTAATGCCAGATCTATAGATTCTGAGGAGTTGTCGTGGTAGACTCAACGCAGCAGGCGACGACGTCAGGGGAAAGAACTGGTAGGTAAACCCCCTGATACATCTATTGCTAGGAGTAATAGGTACGGGGATCTTCCAGAAGACCATGGAGATGTAGAAATAGATCCGAACAAACATCTGCAGAATGAGAATGGAACAAATATTGATGGAGGTAATAGAACAGCAAAAATATGGAAAAAGAAGACAAACACGAATAAAATAGAAACATCAGCACAAAAGGTAGAGGCTCTTAAATATATAACCAATACCCCAATGCCCCAAAGCAAGACTCAGGCGAGTGACAGAAACAACAAGAATATAGGAGATCATACCATGGCCAATCTGGAAATTGATGAAGTAGTGGAAATCTATTCAGTAGCTGAAGATGCAGTAATAGAAGATACTCCTGATCCGGTGAACTTTGACAGAAGTGCAACACCTATAGAGCAAAGAAATCCTAAGGAGAATAAAAATCCCAAAAAGTCCAAGATTGGAAAAATATTCAAGGGAAGTGGCCCCAGGATGAATAGGTCGGGCCTAACAAAATCGAATGTTGAAGGAACACGCAGAAGTCCTCGACAGCGAGGCTCTTAAGATTGTGAAGTAGTGTTGGAAGCTTTGAAGGCTGTTGTAAACAAAGAAAATGAAGAACCGTCCCTGTAAGCGGTCCTTTGTCCTAAACCTTAGTACTGGTTTGGTTGATGACGAAAATCCTTTGCTGGAATACCAGAGGAATAGGCAAAGCTGATACTTGCAGAGTCCTAAAAGAATATATCTCTATTCACAAGCCCTTGGTTACTGTTATTCTCGAGCCTAGAATCAGCGTAGATAAGGCAGTACACACTATCCAAAGACTGGGATTCTCGAATTCTCACAGATCAGAAGCACGTGGATTCTCGGGGGGCATATGGGTATGCTGGAGTGCAGCAACCTGTACAGTTGAAATTATTAATACCCATCGCCAGTTTGTGACTTGCAGGATTAATAACTCTTTCTATGCTACGTTCATTTATGCGAATCCACATATCCAGATACGCAGCCTAATCTGGAAGCATATTGCTGAGCTAGGTGACAGATACAAAGAGCCTTGGTTGGTTGCAGGAGATTTCAACACTACTATTACCCCAGCTGAAAGGATTGGATATTTAACTTTTAATCATAGGGAAGCACAAACTTTCACTGCCACTATGATGGAGGCAGGTTTATCTGACCTTGGCTTTTCAGGCCAACGTTTTACGTTCCGCCATGGCCTGAAACAAAGTAGACTGGACCGTGGCTTAGCTAATAGTGCTTTCATCACGAAGTACCCTGATGTTTTTGTGCTACACTTAGCGAGGGTCGAATCCGATCACTGCCCCCTGCTGATCAACATGGCTAGACGTGCGACTTGCCATGGAAGATTCACGACTAAAGCATCTTAGCAAAAGGAACTGACCTTTAAACCTTACCTCGATCAAGTATGGCGTAGGGATCTAAACTTCCAGAGCGTGCTTGCTATAGCCAGTCCAAACTGAGAATCTGGGACGGAGAGCTGCGGAAATCTAAACGAACGGATAAAGATAGGCTATTACATAACATTGATACTCTACAAAGAAATCTGGCAACACAGTATGATGATATTACTGATAATTTGTGCTTAACTATGCTGGATGATCTGAATAATCTGTTAAAGAAGGAGGAAGAATATTGGAAACAGAAATGTCACATTGATTGGCTTAAGGACGGTGACACAAACTCACATTTTTATCATGCCTTTGTCAACCAACGGGCAAGAATGAACAGGTGTGAAGCTATCAAATGACCTGATGGAGGATGGGCTATTGATAACAAGGAAGTCTTTAACTTGGTTACTTACTTTTATATAAAGCTCTTTACCACTCCTAGCTGCGTCAGCCAGCCGGCAATGCGGCGTATCCCGGGCAACTTTGAAATCATTTCTGAAGCTCAAAGACAGAATCTCGTGAGGGTTGTTCAAATGGAGGAAATAGAGAATATCCTTTTCTCCATGAACCCATTTAAAGTTGCAGGTCCAGATGGAACAACCACACATTTCTTACAATCCAATTGGTCCAATGTTAAGGAGTCTGTTGCAAAAACGATTCAAGAAGCTCTCAACTCATCCACTCTGGATGACAAGATTTGCAATGCTACCATTGTGCTCATACCTAAAGACAAGAAACCAGTCTGCCGCAGCCAATTCAGGCCTATTTCTCTTAACAATGCTATTCTTAAACTCTGGTCTAAGGTGGTTGTGGAACGCCTGAAACAATGGATTCCTAAATGGGTCAGTCTGGTACAAAGTGCGTTTGTACCTGGAAGGAAAATTTCTAATAACATCACGGTTGTACAGGAGCTCATTCATACTATGAAAAGAAAGAAATCAAGCAAAACCATGGCCATAAAAGTTGACCTCACCAAAGCTTATGATAACATGGCATGGAGTTTTATCCAGGATACTATCGAGAGGATGGGTATTCCAACCAATTTACAAAACTACATCATGAATTCAATCAGGTCTGGTAGCTCACAAATTACTTGGAATGGTGAGACGACACCTCAGTTTAAACCATCCAGAGGGTTACGACAGGGGGACCCTCTAAGCCCGTACATCTTTGTTTTGTGTATTGAGAGGTTAAGCCAACTTATTGATCAGTTAGTGGTAGAAAAGAAATGGATTCCTATGCAGCTAGGAAGAGGAGGACCAAGAATAGCTCACTTATGATTCGCGGATGAATCTAATATAAGCACCATCATGAAGTGCTTCAAAGTCTTTGAACAAGCGTCTGGACAAGCTATCTCGGTTGAGAAAACTAGAGTCTATTTCTCGAGAAGTGTTACTAGACATGAAGCTGATATTATATGCAGAAGAAGTGGCCTGCAGAGAACTCACGATCTGGTCAAGTACCTTGGGGTACCTATAATACATAACCGGGTAAGAAAGGAAACCTACAATGAAATTCTGGAAAAGGTAACTAAGACGATCAATTCCTGGACGGCAAAGAGATTATCTATGGCGGGACGAGTTAGCCTGGCCAAAAGCACCTTAACCTCTATACCTACCTATGTTATGCAGACGGCAAAGCTGCCCCTTCAATTATGTAATAGAATTGATGGGGAAATAAGAAGATTTATATGGAATGGGGGGCGAAGCAAAAGGGGGGTTCATCTCATATCTTGGAGCCGAATCACCAGCAGGAAGATTCATGGAGGCCTAGGGATTAAATCCATGAAAGAGTGGAATCAAGCACTCCTTATGAAGAATAGCTGGGATATTTATAGCAAAAGGGGGCTGGAGTGAGGCCATGTCTAAGAATATCTTAAAAGACACGCCAAACCCAGCCCAGAATCTTTCTCATATGTCTCGAAATGTTGTCCTCACCAAACCGTTCATGGAAGCTAACACATATTTGTGTCCTGTGAGTGGAAATTCCATAAACGTTTGGTATGATAAGTGGATACCAAATGAAATCCCTTTGAGCAACTATGCCCTACATCCCATCCCTACCGAGCTGGATGATTTGGTAGTAAGTAGCTTGGTAAATATGGAGGGACAATGGGATCGAAGCTTCTTAGAACACTGGTTTCCAGCTAAAGTTACAAAGTCTATTTATGATTTAAACCCCCCTACAGATCCAGCGGCTAAAGATGTAAGGGTGTGGATGCTCAATGAAGGAGGAAGCTACACAGCAAAAACGGCATATCACGCTTTACGAGCAGATACTGAAATCAAAAGAAACGGTCATTGGCACTGAATTTGGCATGCACAGGTGGCAGCGCGAATAAAGATGTTTATGTGGATTACAACAAATGGAGCTCTTCTTACCAATCACAACAGAAAACGTTGGAAGATGACAACTATTCCTACCTGCCCCAGATGTAATGAAGACGATGAGACCACCCTACACGCTCTCCGGAATTGCCCCAAGGTAAAAACTGTGTGGCATTCTATTCTGTAACTCGATAACTCTCATCGGTTCTGGACTGTCGATAGTTTTGATCAGTGGATGAGTCCGAACATTAAGGCCCCAGATCAACATAAACATCTGTTCTTCATTGTTTGCTGGAGTTTGTGGAAGCAGCGTAATCTGTGGATCTTTGAGGGCAGAGAGAATAATCCTCAACACCTAATCAATCTCATAAACCATGAAATTATGATGAACAATAGAGCTTGGACCGCAGCGGGAAACAACAAGGAGTAGATTCGAAGACAAAGGCCAGAGAACCCCAAGCCGGGAACCATCCGCTTCAACACTGATGCTGCTTGGAAAAAGGGGAAGGGTGCTATATCCGTAGTCATTACAGATTCTAATGGCCATTGGCTAAGTGGAGTTGGTTAGCTTGTTACGGCAAAGAATCCTCTGGAAGCAGAGCTGATGGCGATTGGGTTGGCAGCTAACATCATTAAGGAAAATGCTACGCAGTATGTTGAGATAGTTACAGACTGTCGTCAAGCATCCATTATGATCTGTGATGAGTACTGGAAATATCCTCGATTTGCTAATATCATCTGAGGAATACAGCTGATTAAGAAGGAGACTACTGAGATAATCTACACTGACAGGAAGAACAATAGGCACGCTGACGCTCTTGCTAAATATCATTCTCAACAAAGCATTGGCTACAACCATTATAAAACCCCCCTAGAGTTATGCTGGACACTGGTCTATCACCTCCATGTAATGGTAGTAGTACTACCATGTTTCAATTCTTGCAGTTATCCAATAATTGTAATGCTAATTTTAATTTCGCTTGCACGAGGTGGGCAAGATGAATAAGATGACCACCTGACTTCTCTAAAAAAAATTATCTATTTGTATTCCAATAACAATAAGATCATGTCAACTACTATGAAATAGGAAGGATGGTTTAATAAGTCAAATACCTGGTCCTGGACCCAAGTCCAACAAAAAAAACTCACTTCAATGCAACTGTCTTCTAGTTGATCTTGGGTGGTGGTAGTGCAGCTCCTGGTCTTCACCATGAACAACAAACATAACAACTTCTACATCAACTCATGTGGTCTCTCCATGGACTGTAGGCTGACTTTGCTCTCCTAACTGTAGCCAAAGGACTCATGCCTCTAGAGTAGTCCACACAGACCAACTAGAACTCATGTTGCTCAACTAAAACAGACAGAAAGGAGTTGTTCCTCCTATTGGCGTACTAGTCACCAACTTGCTCTCCCATAATAATGATCCTCAGTTGTTCTCTCCGGTAGCTATCCCTCCCTAGTCAGGTAGGACTTGCTTGGGTTATCTTGGTTACTACAACAAGAGAGAACAACAATTTTAAAAACAACTGATTCTCAATTGTCTATGTTGAACTTTGGTAAGCCCCAATACCCCTCTATTTATAGGCGGGGTTAGGATCAGGATTCCCAGTCTATTGGAGATTTGTGTGGGAGTGGAAGGGGTCAGATGATCTTGAATTTTTTCAACCTGAGAACCACGAGACGGCCGTATAGTGACCCATACGGTCGTATGGTCATACGAGATGGTTGTCTCGCACTGTGACACAGTCATTTGGCAGTTTTCCAATCGCATATGAAATTGGCAACTCATTTACCATTAATGTTAGACATTAATTCCTTACACCTCAAGTATTGTGAAATTGAAACGATTCAAGAAAGTATCTAGAACCTTCTTCCAGCCTAAATGAGTTATCTCATGATGCGAGGATTTCGAGTTACATTTATAGGCTAATTTTATACTTGTTTTTTGTTGTTATTTGTCATTTTGTGACTCTAATAACATGATTCATTTCATTCAGCCTATATTCACTATATGCATCAAATTTATCTTATTTTATCTTATGTCGTATGAATTATCAAATTTTTAGGATTTGATTTGTATTTTTCTATTGGTTTTAGGTACTTTACATTCTAGGACCCATCGATGCCATCGACAGATCTGTCAATGCTATCGACATGGCAATAGTGACCAGGCCAGAGGGAAAGCATCCAGGTCGATACCATCGACCATACTGTCGATGGTCTTGAGATTACATCAGCATCCCAAAAGTCTACCTGTCGATACCATCGACAACACTGGTCGATAGTATCGAGATGCCAACAGGCGGATTCTAGAAATTGAAGAAAGTGCTGCTACCCTAGGGGGTCGATACCATCGACACCCCGTCGATGGTATCGATGTCGTCAGATCAGGAAAATGTTCAGCACGACTCGAATTGAATGGCTACAATCTTTTGGTGGTCGTAAGTGGTATCTATACCAAGAAAAAGATGGCCCAAAGCTGTCATGGATGTTCTATGGCATTGCACGAGTCCCGGAGAAGAGGAGAGCAAAGAACAGAGCCCAGAGCTACGCCACAGATGTTTCTAGAGACATAGATGGATGATTCTTCCGTCGGAAGGTTGCAGAACGTGTGTGTCGCACCGAGGATCATCGAGATCTTCTCTGTTTCAGGGGTTACACCATATTTTCATTCGTTTCTCCATGTTTCCCTCTTTCTTTTCCATGTGTAATGTTAATATGAATATGCGGGGCTAATCCCCTCTATCCTTAGGACTGAGAGTAGCCCGAGGAATCATTGTATGACAATGTTATATTGATTTTCATAATTGGTCTCACTTTCCCTTGATATGTTATCGTGTTTCCATTGAAATTTACTATGCTTGATCACCATAGTCGATTTTTAATACCATTAATTACTTCTGATGGAGAATTAGTTGTTGAAAAGACATGATTTACACATTAATCAATAAATTCCTTAGACAAGGTAATGTACGATTAATGGTGGATACTTAGAGAAGTAATTAAAGCACCTAGATCTAGGATATAAGTTACTATTGATGTGGAACTAACTTAGAACTAGGCAGTGAATTGTATTGTGGAAGCAAGAAATTCTGACTACGAGCCATAATCAGGGAAAGTGAACGAATTATGTTAATTGTGTAGATTTGTGTGCAGTGATACATCACGGTGAAACCACAATCCTAAGGATTTCCATTTAATTTGATTAAATTAAACATTTAATCATCGTTCACTTTTGTTTTCTTTTAGTTTTATTTTTATTTTTGTTTTAAACCCAACAATCAACTTTTCCCAGAGGCCTAGCTGATCGCGACCAGTTAGTAGTAGTCTACTGAAATTTCCATTTCCCTAAGTCTGATTCGGGCCTCACAAGGCCTATATTACATTGATATGTACACTTGCATTATACACACGGTAAAATCGTGTCAAGTTTCAGGCGCCGTTGCTGGGGAAACGGTAAATTTTGGCACTATGAGTGATGCAAGCGGTGACTCTAGGCCACTTATTCTTTTTATTTGCAATTATAATTATTGAGATTAATTGTCTATCTTTCAGATTATTTATTCGTCTAGCACTGTACTTACTCAATTTTCCACATTTCAGGTACTAATGCATGGTGAAGACATGTAGTACGGACTACGCATAGTCGACACCTGAGGTTTCACCTTCGGGATCTGAAGATGAGTGAATAAATACACCACCCAAAGATGTTGAAGAATAACTTGAGACTTTTACAATGGCTGAGGAGCAGACCATTTGGGAAAGGATCAAAGCTTATTCTTCCTCTGCACAGAAGGGGCAAATCAAGAAACAGACTATCAACTTACCCAGTTACAAGATTGACCTAGGGCTGATCCAGCTGCTCAACTCGCAGGCTTTCTGTGGGTTTAAAAATGAGGACCTAGTGCCCCCACATTAGCACGTTTGTAGAGAACTGTGACATGGTGAAGGTGGATAGGTTTCCATAGGAATCCATTTACCTAAAAATGTTTCCATCATCTCTGGCAGGAAATGCAAGGGAGTGGCTATACAATTTGGACGATGAGTATGTGGAATCATGGGACATGATGATTGAAATTTTCTTTAAATGATATTTCCCGCCCGAGAATACAAATGATCTCACGAGGAGGATTCATAATTTCAAACATCAGGTTGGCGAGACATACTCGGAGGCTTGGGAGCAATTCAATATCATGCTGCGAAGATGCCCACATCATGGGCTTGATCTAGAAACCCAAGTGAAGATTTTTATTTTTCTCTTAATGAACATGTTAGGAGTACTCTAGATTCAGCTGGAACAAGGTTCTTTCTAAATAAAAAAGGTTCTAAGTGTAGAGAAATTTTAAAGAACATGGCTAAGAAGCAATCCTAGGGTGAAAGAGATGCACCAAAATAGGTCAAAGTTGCAGGTGATGCAAAGGCCATTCAAGCATTAAATGAGAAGATGGACCAACTGGCCAAGAAGCTCTTAGAGAATGAGAGCAGTGGGTCTGAGGAGGAAGAATATGTAAAATATATGCATCAACAGGGCTATAGGAGTAATGACTACTCTTGGAGAAAGGATAAGAAATTTTCATGGAAGGATCCAAATAATTTTCTACAAGGCCCGGAGAAAAAACCATGACTGAGTGCAGAGGACAAGAGCAATGAGTTGCTCAATCAAGTAATAAAGCAAAATCAAGAGCTGATGACTACATTCGCCAAGCAAATTTAGTCACAGGGTGGAATTCTAAACCAATTTGGTCAGACTCTACAGAGTCATGGTGCACAACTGAGGACTCTTGAGACAACCATGACCCAAATTTCAACTGAGGTGGCTGCAATGAAGCAAATCATTCAACAAAAACCAACTGGTAATGCAGAGCCCGTTCAGCCACATCAACAGGTTAAATATATTTCAGTCTACAAAGCATGAGAGCTTCCTGTTGAGGAGGTACATGAGCAGAGTATCATGCATATAGACTTGGAGGACAAACCCAAAGTTCCATACCCTCACAGCTTATATGGATTTCCAGGAGTATGTGGGACGCCATGCAGCTCACTCCAAGATTCCACCACTACCGTGCCCATATCTCTGAGTTTTGAATAGATTCCTATTCTACAAGAGTAGATGAAAGCTTTACTTCGTAGTGGAGTAGCCACTAGCAATATAGAGGATCAGCCACAAGTCATGCCATCCACAGATGATGTACTAAATTTGATCCTGAATGGTGGCATTGAAGCAAGCTTAGGGGAGGAGATCCATAAAGTTACATATATTCCACCGCACAAGCGCATTAAGGAGCCAAGCATGCCATTCCCAGATAGTCTGAAGCTGAGGAAAGAGCAAAGGCACTTCAAGAAATTTTTGAGATCTTCCGGAAGATCCACATTAACATTCTGTTGGTGGAAGCTATAGAGCAAATTCCTTCATATGGAGGTTTCATGAAAGACGTCATCAACAAGAAACAGCGGATCAAAGATACAGATGTTGTCTGTGTTGATGAAATAGTTAGTTCTATAATTCAAGGAAGGTTGCTAAAGAAGAGAAAAGATCTAGGATGTTTCTACATCCCATGTTCCATAGGTGGACAACATTTTCCAAAAGCACAGTGTGACTCGGGAGTAGACATTAATCTTATGCCACTTGCCACTTTTCAAAAGTTGGGATTGAAGAAGCCAACACAAACTTCCATGACAATCGAGTTGGCGGATGGATCCATTATTAAGCCACAAGGTATATGCGAGGATGTGCTAGTCAAAGTTGACAAATTCATCTTCCCTATTGACTTCGTAGTAATGGACATGAATGAGATGGAAGGATGTGAGATGTTATTGGTAAGGCCATTCCAAGCTATGGCTGATGTAATCACTGCCATTGGGCAAGGCTACTTGACGCTGGGGATTGGTAAAGATAGAATTAAATTTAAATTTCCAAGTGAATCATTAGAGACATCCTTTAGCAACCCAGGTTAAGGTATCTATATCGTCTAGCCTAAGATGTTAAATAAGGGCGCTTGTTGGGAGGCAACCCAACCTTGGTACATTACATGTTCATGTGCTTTATTTTTTGTTTTCCTAAGTAGTTTTTATTACCGTTGTAGTTAGTTTGTAAAAATGATACCCTGATATGTTTGTTGAGTGTGCAAGTTGGGAAACGATCGATACCATCGATGCCTAGGTCGATGGTATCGAATTTGGAACAGCGGAAATTTCTACCAAAACTTCATCCTGTCGATACTATCGATGGCCTCGTCGATGGTATCGATAAGGGAACATGCACATATATGCTCGAGATTCAATGGTATCGACCAATCCATCGAGGGTAGCGAGATGTCTAGAGATATTCACAGTGGACCTTCTCAGAAATCTCGATACCATCGACACATTGGTTGATGGTATCGACACATCAACAATGCAGTTGTAGGGCCAAACCTCATGAGGAGCAAAGGCATGTGCAGATGTCGATGCTATCAACACCATGTCGATGGTATCGATGCACACATCAATGATCTGTAGTCTTCATCGAGCGGTCCGCAATGCATATTTGTGGACGGTGTCGATGGTATCGATACCTTGTCGCTACTATCGACGGACCGTCAGTAGTGCCGACTAAAGTTATAAAAGAGGACAAATTCTTTCCATCAAATTTCAGGGGCAATCTCCTTCTTGGGATCCTAGCAGCTACCAGTACCAGCCACACCCACCACCAGAGCAGTAAAAGGGGTATCATTGTTCCACCTCTTAAGTCTTGATTTGAACTATGAGGCCATTGTTGAATTCAAGCTTAGGGGGGGTGTTGGAACAACTTCTATCTAGTTTTTCTTTATTTTATTTCATATTTCATTTGTTTTTGTAGTTTTCATCTTTCTTGTTATCTTTCTTAATTTCTAGATTTATTGTTTTCTAGGATCCACTATCTATCTAGTGTAATTAGTGGAGTTTAAATGTAATTGCCTGTCATATTAATGTTTTCATGTGGGGGTTTGTGAGAAAATGAATTTGAATGAAAAATCTTTAAGAAATTGTAAGCTTGTCTTGTAAAGACTTGAGGACATCGCTTGTGGAACTCTTTGGGTAGGTCAACTTTAAAACATTTGAACATGATTGTATATCCTTATGGTTCATGACAAGAGGATTGATATGAATGTTGAGCCTAAACTGACCAAACGTTAATGTGACTCTAATTTGAAGTGAGAGAGAGAAACCCCTTGATTAATTGGTATACAAGTCAGTAAGGAGGGACATATTTTATTTTCTAAAGGTTCTGTCAATTAATCTTATGATCTGATCACCGCGATTTCATTCATTCTCCACCATAAGAACTAGAGCACATTATGGTCGTTCACTATTTGATTGCATTCCATGTAGATAGGCCTTGCATTACAGTTATTCTTGCATATTTTGCATGAAAACTGAAAAAAAAAGATATAGAGTAGTTATACATGCACATTATCCTTAGGTGCATGTCATTTAGTTGCATAATTGTCATAATGAAGTGCATTCGCATCTTTTGAGAATATAGGTTTACATCATGTGTCTTATGATCTTCTAAAAACATTAAAGGTGTTGAACTTGTTCCATACGCTCCAAAAAGAATGCATCAAATGCACAAGTTATGTAAAAGGAAGGAGGCCCAACAAATATTCCATTCTTGTTTATGGAAACGAGAATTGAAAAAAAAAAGTATGAATAAGAGGGAGAAAGGAACATGTTCTCACCCGCATTTTAGGAAGAACAAGAACATGGTGTAGTTACTTAGATATTCCATCTCACTTTGAGATGGAATGATAGTGAATGCATCATTTCACAGAAAAAATGTAGCATTAGGGCATTCTCATTTGCATTCGCATCATGATAGGTCATTCATTTTTTGGTTTTTGCATGATCGACTATATTGTGCTTCCTTTTCTTCCATAGCCACCCCTTTCATCCACCTATTTCTCTAAGTCATAGGACACCCATGATATTCTCCTCATTCATGTATATTAGGAGATCTGCTTCCATTTAGATGGTAGTTAGGAAATGAGCAACGTAGATAGGGGATCACAAGATGCACCAAGTCTGAACCTGAAGATTCTATTATGTTAACTGCCTTATTTGATAGTGTTTGTTGATCTTGGGATAGACATTTCTTATGAATGATTATTGTCGCCTGAAGGGTAGTTATCTTTTTGTCGTTGGTAAGGGTCGGTATGCAAAATGCAGGCGGGAATCATATTGAGATATCAATTATGTGATTATATTCTTTAGTTGACCCTCTCAATCAGATTTTAAAGTTTTGTTGCTCAAGGGCGAGCAAGACTCAAGCTTAGGGGAGTTTGATGCAAGGATTTTGAGTCACATTTATAGGTTAATTTTATACTTGTTTTGTATCATTATTTGTCATTTTGTGACTATAATAGCATGATTCATTTCCTTCAGCCTATAATCATTGTATGCATCAAATTTATCTTATGTTATCTTATGTCGTATGAATTATCAAATTTCTCAGATTTGATTTGTGTTTTTCTCTTGGTTTCACGTACTTTACATTCGAGGACCCATCGATACCATCGATGGATCCATCGATGCTATCGACATGGCAACAGTGACCAGGCCGGAGGGAAAGCATCCAAGTCGATACCATCGACCATACTGTCAATGGTCTCAAGATTACATCAGTGTCGCAAAAGTCAGCCCTTCGATACCATCGACCACACTGGTCAATAGTATCGAGATGCCAACAGGCGGATTCCAGAAATTGAAGAAAGGACCGGTACCCTAGGGGGTCGATACCATTGACACCCTGTCAATGGTATCGACGCCGTCGGATCAGGAAAATGTTCAGCATGACTCGAATCGAACGACTGCAATATTTTGGCGGCCGTAAGTGGTATCTATACCGAGAAAAAGACAGCCCAAAGCCATCACGAATGTTCTATTGGATTGCATGAGTCCCGGAGAAGAGGAGAGCAAAGAATGGTGCCCAGAGCTACACCCATGACGTTTCTAGAGCCGTAGACGGACGATTCTTCCATCGAAAGGCTGCAAAATGTGTGTCTCGCACCGAGGATCATCTGGATCTTCTCCGTTTCAGGGGTTACACCATATTTTCATTCGTTTCTCCATGTTTTCCTCTTTCTTTTCTATGTGTAATGTTGATATGAATATGCAGGGCTAATCCCCTCTATCCTTAGGACTGGGAGTAGCTCGGGGAATCATTGTATGACAATGTTATATTGATTATCATAATTTGTCTCACTTTCCCTTGATATATTATTGTGTTTCCATTGCAATTTACTATGCTTAATCACCATAGTCAATTTTTAATACCGTTAATTACTTCTGACGGAGAATTAGTGGTTGAAATGGCACGATTAACACATTAATCAATAAATTCCTTAGACAAGGTAATGTACAATTAATGGTGGATACTCAGAGAAATAATTAAAGCACCTAGATCTAGGGTTTAAGTTACTGCTGGCATGGAACTGACTTAGAACTAGGTAGTGAATTGTATCACGAAAGTGAGCAATTCTGACTATGGGCCATAATCAGGGAAAGAGAACGAATTATGTTAATTGTGTAGATTTGTGTGTAGTGAGACCTCGCGGTGAAACCACAATCCTAAGGATTCCCATTTAATTTGATTAAACTAAACATTTAATCATTGTTCACTTTTGTTTTCTTTTAGTTTTTTTTATTTTTGTTTTAAACCCAACAATCAACTTTTCCCATAGGCCTAGCTGATCGCAACCAGTTAGTAGTAGTCTACTGAAATTTCTATTTCCCTGAGTTCGACTCTGGCCTCACAAGGCCTATATTATATTGATACGTGCACTTGCGTTATACACACGATAAAATCATGTCATCTCACACATGTAAGACGGTCATCTTTCTCACCGAGACGGTCGTCTGTTGAGTCGAGCCGAATTGGTTGGTTTAACAAATTGAACCAGTCGGTTCACACCTTACTTTGGCTAGAAATTAGCCAATTTGGTTTCTCATCAGCCTGACAACCCAAATGGCCATCTCAACACTTGATATGCTTGTCTGGTACTCCAAACAGACATGTCACCCTGTGAGATGGTCATTTGGTAGTGAAGTCAGCCAATCTGTAGCATGAACTGAATACCAAAACATTTTAGTAATCAATCCAATCATCATTAAAGATCAAACTCCTCTTCTTGATGAGTTCTTTGTGTGTGACCCTATAGGTCCCATATCATGGTAGAAGTAAATGTCCATAACTAACTTGTGACATCACAAGAAGAGAGTGGTGACTAGTCACACATCAGTGCTACCCAAGTGAATGGGAAATTGGAGAACAACTTCAACCTACAATCTGTATAAGGTGTTGTAGTGAATGTAAAATTCATTTTTCTTTGATATCCAGAGTGAACTCGATGCATGGACTCGTCATCCTCTTGACACTCATTTCATATTTTCTCGAACCAGGAGCAGACAGTCTGTAATAATTTGACCTCAATATCATATATTGATCACATTTGCATCTGCATGCATTTCCCAGTCTCGCTTATCAAGTGGCCATGATATCATACTCCAGTAGGAGTGACAAATCACAACTCTATCACTCACAATCTATCCCCATGTGTCAAATCCACCCAATCATCACTATTATAACAACCCATGTTTCAGACTGTGTTTGATGATATCAAAGTGTACCCAACGACATGTGACAAGTGCGGTGATTTCAGGTCTAAGAATGAAAATCACCACCTTTACTATGAGAGCTGACTATGACTTCTATATGATGGCTTCCATGTGTCACTCTCAAGGTGGGTCAAACTGATACACTATTCCTTAACATGCATCTGTGTGCTTGGTTTGATATTGCCACATCATGACTAACGAGACTCAGTCATCAACCAACACAAACTCTAGACTTATGTGTTAATTGTGTCTATCTAGATTCCATAATAACAACTGACTTGGGACATAACAAGAATGTGCACACTCTTAGCATTCATATTATCTCATTCCCCAAGTCACGTACTTGAAAACATACATCATCGAGTATTGTCATTCTTTAGACATTCATAATGTTTCCTCATTATCTCATAACTGAATGAAACAAAATGAATTGGAAGCTTGCCTTTATGGTTATTAATCAAATCCTTTATGGTATGAGCCATGTCAATCACCATATGATTGGAAGTATGGGCAGAATATCATACCAACACTTTAACCATACAAAAAAATTAGGGCAAAGAAGAAAGAACAAAAGAAAAAAAGAAAAAGAAAACATATATGTCAAATAAAGAGGGAGAAAACTCAACTGTGAACTTTTCTTCAAGAAGAGATGAAAACAGCTAATATGATGTATTCTTTTACTCCATTCTCATTTATCACATGAGTCTTTCAGTGCACACATCATGCCACCAAAAATATTTGGCATTAGGATTTGTACATTTCTCACTTCCATCATATTATAGTTTCATCATATTTTATTTTTTGCATAAATAATTCAGGTGTCACTTGTGATTCTTCACAAGCCACCTACTTCATTCCACCCATTGCTCTTTATGGTACGCCACATATATAATTGATCTTCTCATTCAAAGTTATTAGGGAACTGCTTACAATTAGTTTGGTAGGTAGAAAAGAGCAATATAGATAGGGAATCACATGATGCAACAAGTGAACACCCTATTAAATATAATTAACTGCTCTATTGATAGTGTTTCACTAATCTAGGGATAGAGATCTTTAATGAACATTTTTGGTCACTCTAGAGTAGTTATTTATTTAGTGGTCGGTAACAGACGGTTTGGGACCGCCAGTTGGGGGTAGTTGAGAAATCAAGTTTATATTATTTGTCCTTTTACTGACTTGTCTAAAATAGATCCAAGGGTAGTGTTTCTTGAGGATGAACAAAATTTAAACTTAAGCGATTTTGATGCACTGAATATTATCCACTTTTCTCGGGCTATTTTATTATGTATTTCATGCATAGTTTCTCATTTTCCTACTACTTATGCATTATCTGTCATCATTATCCTGTGACACATATTTGCATCAAATATTAATTATTTTAATCATTTTTATTGATTTATCATAATTAATTAGACTTATGGTCTTTATATTGAATTTTAGGTAATTTGAGGTCCTGATTGAACTCGATGCTACCGACTGCTTTGTCAGTGGTATCGACATTAGAAGAAAAAGAACATGCATGAATTGAAGATGTTGAGTGGTATCAACCATAGGTTCGGTACTACTAGCTTTCTGGACAGTAATGCACCCAAAGCATATCGGTGCCACTGACCTATTTTCGGTGGTACCGACAAATACATGAAGAAATCATCAATGAAGACAGAAAGCAACTTGGTGCTATCGACACCATTGTCGATACTACCAGAACTTATGAAGAGTCGTGAACCCTAAATAGGAGTCAGTGTCACTGACTTCTTGTAGTACCGACTTGATGCAATCATACGAGATTAAAGGTCTTAATTAATTTGACCATTACAGCTTAGTGACGCCCTAAGTCTCTCTTATGACTAGGGAGGAGTTTGGCCATACCTAATTATCATGTTCCAGTTCATTGCACGATGATAGTGAGTCAGGAGCAAAGAGAGGAGAAGAGAAAGCCACGTTCTGAAGGATTTGAGCACCTATGGTGGATGGATTTGCAGCCAGAGGACAATAAATCATCACGTTCGTTAGAGAGATTCACCTGAATCATCTTTTCTAGGAGTTACCATTAATAGTTTAATGTTTTCCTCTTCTTCCCCTCTCCCATCTATGTGTATGGTAACATAAATCATGTGGGTCTAATTCCCTAGTTCCTTAGGACCCGGGAGTAGCCTTGTTATGCATTATTTTTGACATTATGAATATATATATATATATATATATATATATATATATATATATATATATATATATATATGTGTGTGTGTGTGTGTGTGTGTGTGTGTGTTTCTACCTAATTTATGTAGATAATACTATGATTGCATAATGAATTGGCTATGTCTGATCAACATAGTTATTATCACAGATCCTTAATTGTTTTGAGAGATTGATTTAAAATTAGAAAAGTCATAGTATTACAGTTTATACCATGCCTCAAGAGAGGGCTTACAATTGTGAAGTGAACAACCCAGAGGATTCATTCAAGCACCTAAGTAATAGTTAAATCGCTACGAGAGTGGGGTTTATATTAGATTAGGTATTAATTACGCTGCGAGAGCAGGCAATTCCTGCAATAGGCCCTTGGTCCAGACCTAGGAGAAATAAATTTTAATAAGTGGTGTTAATTGTAGTGTGAACCATGATAAAACCGTACTCCTAAAGAATCCATTCCATTTGTGATAACAACCTCATTAATTTAACTTTATTTCTTGCAATCAGTTAATTAATCAATCAATCAATCAATTACTTCTTCGTTAGGTCTAGCTGATCAAGTCACATTAGTAATAGTCTCTGGATAACTTTTCCCTGAGTTCAACACTCATGCCTCATATGTCTATATTACACGATATGTGTACTTGCCTTCTATACGTGTAGTTTACACGTATTATTGCCCACACTTCTGTGAAAGTATTATTGTAAAATATTTTATATAGTTCATTCATGTTTTATCAATTGGCTTACTTGAGTGTTATGTCCTCCATCTACTCGTTCCATGTAAACTCTTCTCCTCTATATAAAGGAGATGACTCTCACTAATCAAAGTAAGTTGCATCATTTTTCTCCACGTGTTACTTGGACCATTTTTTATATACGTAGCTATTATTTAGCAAAACCAAATTCATAACTATTGGGTATTATGTAGCTGTTATGGTTTTTTCCTTCCCTTGTGTAAAAGTATAGAGGACCGTTCTTTCTAATTCGCCTATTATATGACTGCAATATTTTTCAAAAGCAAGCCGTAATATTTGACTTTATTAGCTTGTTTATTATATCATGGTAGCGGTTCTGTAATCATATCTATGTGGGAAATAGTTAAAAGGAAAGACAAAGATAAGTAGAAATGCTCTATTGAGCCGATGACCAACTATGTTTGTAGCACACCAATTGAATTCTGTTCAAGGATTCTTTTTGATGGTGACAACGACTACTTATTTGGCTAGTAGTTCGCCATTCTATTAGAAACGTCGGTCATCCTCCGTCCCCTTCTATAAATAACAGGCGTAGAGAGTTGGCTTAGGTAGTACTTGGGCAGCCATACACATGTCCCATACCTAAATCTGGGAGCCACCCCTTCCCTACCACGATCCCCTGGTTGTTCTTAACTTTTCTCGGATCTTATATTGATCTGTTGCGGTACATATGAGATTTACTAAAGGCGACGTGCTTTGTTGAAAATCCCGGGGTATGTGTATCTGGGCGAGGAGGCAACATATGGTGATGCTGTTGACAGAAGATAGAGAGCACAGATGATGGCGTGCGTAGTTTTTGCACACTGTTCCTTTGTGCTCTCTATGCTTCTGTCATCACCTTCAGAAAGCCCCTCCTAACCAACCATCAGTTCTCAATTTATCATTCGTTCATCTATTCTGTGTATTTTACCATAGATCTAGAGCACTATCTTTCTGTAAGTTGTATTTTCTTGCAGTTCAGAGTTTCCGATGAACAATTTAGGAGCACAAGCTGGTGGGCTGGTGTACCGAAGTGCCTTTCAATCTTCAGCGGATCATCTTGACCATAGCTGCCGGAGCGCCACAAGTGATGCCTAAATCGAATTTCTGACGAAATGTTCTTTCGTTCATGATAATGAAAAGAAGCATGATTTTATTACAGATTTTTGCAGGTCCAGTTGCTCTAGGTAGCGTAAAAATTTTCAATAAACATTTAAGCCATCTTTTGAAATTTGACTGAGAATTATTTTCAAACAGCATATCTTGTGCATCAACAATTCTCCACTAGCAACACATACTCATGATTATAATACAGAATTATAAAGTTTACGAATTAGTGGTACATGTGCTGGATTTTTTTCCACTAGTCGATGTTGTTGTGTACTTGTTGGACTGTTCCATTGAAGTTCGACGCTAACAAACTGCTTTACCAGCTGTATAACAATTTTTTAGATAATTAATCTAGTTGTTGCACTTATAATGTCTGCCACATGAAGCACAAGAGATACTGGTTCTTAGTGTATCCTAAATTAAAGCATATAATATAACATGGGCTCTCATCCTGAATTTAATAGCAGAAAAAGGTGAAGGGGGTCTGAATCTATTTATTGCATGTCTCCCGGATGAAAGATTTTCTTTTGGGAATACGTTTCCTGTAGCAGCTAAGATACAGTTGGACATGTGAAGCTGCAGAAATTTATTGTTGTGATAGCCTCTGAACTGTACTAAAATTGAATTCAGTTTGCCTTAAGAAAACAAGACATTAGCTGTATCTCACCTAATTCATTTGCGACAGGTCCTTTCCGTTTCTCTTCATCACATGCAAACTACAAATGGAAAATCAATCTACCGATCTATACAGTCTTTCTAATTGACTTTGCTTTTCTGAGGGAGGCACATGCTCTGTCTAAACAGAGTACAGATCAGCACACATGCGCAACCTATTGAGATGTCAGACAAATTTATATATGAAAATTCTAGATGCACTTCTGCAGCTCCACTCCTGAAACAAATAGATTAACGTGAATATATGTTTTGTGTTTGCTTTTAAAATTTTAAGTCATAAGTCCAAATTTGTTGATGTTACGAAGTTAACCGGTTATCTGTAATGAAGGATTCAAAGATGAATGAAGGACATGTCCGATCTTTTGAGCTTTCAGTAAAACGTCTGAAGATCTTCAAAAATATGAGGTTAGTGACTGAGTACACTGAGTTTAGTGCAGTTTCGGTTGTCATTTTTATTGTTTTGAACATATTCTCTCATGGGTCAAGATTTTTTAACATATTCTCTCATGCCTCGTGTATTTTTTTACTACGCTCGACGACTCAGATAACATTGTTTCCTGTAGATGTATTTGTTTGTGTATAAAACATGTACCTACCGTCTCAAATGACCATCGCATAACTTGTCATCTATAAGCAACGCCCCGCTATATTCTTTATTGCCATTTCTCAAACAATTTTTTTTGTCTTCTTGCACATCCATACAACATAAGAATTTTTTGTCACATTTACTGTCCAACATTGAGTCCCATATAGCATGCCTAATAATAGATAACTCTTTTATAAGTAAAGATTTTAATTTATGTGGGATTTTCTGGTGACACACTATTTGAGTTCCTTCATTTCAAATATCATGTTATGATCACGTGACAAACATCATTTTGAAAATTGCTATCCAATTAATTAATAAATAACGAGTAACGTACCCTCAAAAAAAAGACAACGAGTAATGAACTTGTCACATTTAAATATACCCACGAATATGAAATTTCCCAAGTCACTCACGAGTTTAAAACTAGTCCAAGCTATGCCAGTTTATTGACACTCACTCAAAACACTTTGACGTGACAAAAAGTGACTTATTGTTGACATCTTACTATATATGACACTCGAACGTAGGCATGAAAATGATAATTACAAAGACGGGTAAAAACCTATGTAGAAAAGGATTGTGGACTAATTGTCGATAATCAATGGCGGATCTTGGAGTGATATATTGGGGGAGCTATAATGTACTATGAAGTAGTCAAGTGTATCCATCTCAAAATTTCAAAAAAATAAGAGTCAAAATAATTTCTTTTACGTCAAGTGCAATGATAGATCAGATAATAAAAGAAAATATAACGAAATTAATGACACGATATAACTATAAAATTTTAAAATATTGTATATCTCCTCAGTAATGTTCGTAGAGTCCGCAATAATAGAATTAGTGTCAAATAACTTTACAATCCCTTTTTCAATGTGAATTTTGTTCCTTTCAATTTTTACTAGAGCACAACATAAATCTGAAACACACTAAAGGCTCATGAAATCTGGATTTGTAGTCCATGAAATGACAAAGTAGATATCTCAAATCAACCTTTTCTTGATCACTGAAATCAAATGAGTAATACTTAAAAAAAAAGGCAAACTTTCAATAGTTATATCTTGTAAGTTATGCTACTGCGATGTAAAGTTAATATAAATAATTTTTCAAAAGTTATAAAGGCAAATTGGTATTTTATATAAAACTACGCGTATGATAAATAAATAAAATCAACGACAAGATGACTTATAAGATGTTTCCGTCACTCCATGATACGTAGATGGTGAATAATGAAAAAATCAGTCAAGAATTGGACGTAAGAATCGACTTTGTTTCTCTTTGATCTGTATTGTTATTCACACATATGTGTGTGTTTGAAAAAGGTAGAAGCAACTAATTTTCAAAGATTTTACAGGTCAGTTAAACAATATTGAAAGTCGATTTTGAGCAATTATGTGAAACTCTATTTGAAAATATCCATGTCTACCCATATTTAACAGGTCATGTTGACGCTTGTTTAACAAAACATAGAGTTTACAGATAGATTTATAGAGGTCAATTATTTCTTTTATTTATATTTGTTATTTTGGATAATGATAGTTAGTAAAAGATTAGAGGAGAGAGAGAAAAATTACACTAAAAATCAAAATAGAATAGGAATCTTAAAAGGCAATATCACAAGAAATCCTCTTGGAATTCGTAAAAGCAAACTGAAAAAGAATCTATGGGTGCATTAAATTACCAAGTAATTGTCGGATAAGAGTGAGAATAATAGATATTTTTTTATTATATTATTTAATTTGGAAAGTATAAAAGAACCATCAATGAAAACTCTTTGGAGGAAGTTTATCAAATAAGAAACTATCAACGCAATAAAGTAGATTAATTTACACCTTTTAACCAAATCATATTCATTGATTTTTAAAAATCAAAATGGCATAGAAATTGTTATAGGGAATAATACAAGAAATATTTTTTGTAATTGTAAAAGCAACATAAACTGAAAAAATCTACAAATACATTAATTTAGTGAGTAAATCTTGGAAATGTGTTAAAACCATAGGAAATTTTTATTGTATGTTTAACTTGAAAAGTATAAAAGAACCACAAATGTAAAACTCTTGGGGGGGGGGTATCAATTAGCAATGGTCAAATGCCATAAAGTAGATTAATTAATAACTTTCAACCCAAACATAGGCGGGCCGTGCCCCACCCCCCAATCTTACAGGAGATCTGCCACCGCCGATAATTAGCTTCAAACAATTCCACTTAACTTTGTTTATACTCAATTAGTATACTTAGTTTCATTGGCATTGAAAGATTGCCAATTACTTATAACAACATTCATTTAGAATTAATGTTTCATATAAAATATAATTGTATATTAAAAAAATAAGTTTATAGCAAAAAATTAAAATTCTTTTTCAATGTTCTGGGTCAGAGTTGGACCTCTCATCCTCGGTCACATTTTGAAAAAAGACGGTCTGACCAGTTCACTGTGATCTCAATCATAGTTCTTGGACTCAATCCAGCATCATCGTAGTTATTCGGGCAGTAACAAGTCAAATCGTCCATGAAACCTTATATACTAAGTATATCGTCGCATTTTGCCGAATCTATTATAATGAATTATAACGTCAACCTTTTTACCATATTGTATTTTACTCGCATCGTACAGTTTTTTGCCGTGAAATGCTCAAGACATTTATCTCATAACGTAAGAAATAAGCATAGTGGGCTTCGTTAATTGGATTGACGGTAAAGATTAGACGTTAAGCTGCTTAGGATTAGGCACGTGCAATGCTCTTCTCATTGTCGCAACGGCTAAAGGGACAGGTTTTTGGATTGGAAATCAGAAAACACTGAATATACAACGAATGCGTCAAATGCAAATGTTAGACGGACCAGTTCCTAGCTTGAGAATAAACCTTCTATATTGGATGGGAGAGGGAAAATAGTAGGGACAGTCGCTGATGAGATTGTTATTAAGAATAAGAGAGGAAAAAGGGGAAAAATAACGAAAAGGAAAGAGCAATAAAATAAAAGTGAGAGAACAAAATAGAGGTCTTGAGCTGATGTATTGTCAAACAGCAGAAACGTATTACTAGTAAAGAGTAGAACATTAATATGTACAGCGACACAAACCATATCATTTAAAACCCAAAAATAATATATATAAAATATGTAACAACAACTAATAATGCACAGAAAACAGCAACAATTGAAATGTACTAAATGCAGAAATGTCAGAGATAACAAACTAATAAAACATAAATATATTCATAAAAATGGCATACAAAGTATTAATGTAAGCATATGGCTGTAAAAGGATATGGGTGCGCCTGCATACTCTCAAACACATACTCTCTGAACAGGTCACGGGTATAAATTTCTATAATCGTAATCGCTTGTCTAATTGCCTCTCAGCAGGTACGACTATGATTATGTATATACTCATATTCTATATACTTTTATATTTATATAATTATATTTTATATAAATTATTTATATTAGAATGTAATGTTGAATGTTGACGCACTCACATCTGACAAGTATAAATACCTTCAATTATAATATAAATAAATTCATTAAACCTTACACACCCTCACCAGCTCGATATGTACATTTTACGAAATCTTATATGAGAGAAACTAAATTCATTTTCGTGTTCCACTCCTCTTTGCTTACCACCGGAATGACATTTCTTCGTAGCAAATATAGAGATATGTTACATATTGGATGCACGTTTCCTCAGTATGTGAAGGCAATCCAAGACAATTTCCAAGGTCTGCATTGAGTGTCTTAATGTATAGTCAAACTCTGTAATATTCATTAATAGAGCCAATAATTATCATTCATTTTTTGTTTGATTTACCTTTATCAAAATGTTACTCTGAGTTGTCCATTTTAAGGTTACTTTTATTTATTTATCAACTACCATATTTTTATAAAATATAATGTATTTGACAGTACCAACAACACCCAATTAGTATGCCAATTTATATGTCTTAAAGTTTGTCATGTGTTATTGTACAAAGTCTATGCATAACCATATATCCAGTTACCCCTCGTATATCTAGTGGTCATCTGGATATAAGTATAGTACAAAAATAACTTTTGACAAAGCGGGTATATATCCATATGAATCCCCACTTAACTTTTTTTGAAAACGGGAGTTCATATATTGCTATTTAAATCAACAATTACATCATTCAAGCATTCCCTAGGGAAATTGTCTTGCCAAACCACAGAGACATCAGTTAGGCTGCCCTTTTTCTCTAGGTTATGAGCAGCATAGTTGTTCTCCCCGTTGATGTGGATAACAGAAACAAAATCTAGCCTATCCAAAAACTCCCAGATCCGATCGAGAAGTCTGAAGTAAGTCGAGCTACCTTTACTTTTCTTCTAAATGTCATTCACCACAATGCTCGCATTTGTTTCCACCTCGAGGTTGAAAAGATTCCAATCTTCATCCATCTTCAGACCCACCCAAATCGTCTGGGCTTCAGCAGTATGGCTGTCATGAACCACAAAAAATCCAATAGCACGCCCCAATTATTTTCCCTCTATCGTCACAGAAAATAGCACTAGTGGTAACTTTGTTTCTATCAAAATTAATAGTTGCATCAATATTCATCTTAATGTGGCCTTGTTCAGGAACTCTCTAATAGTTGATTTTTGTTCTGGCCTCCCTGATCAGTTGGCCCAAAGGGTTGGTTTTGTACAAACCAAACCAAGAAGCTATCTTGGTAAAGATGATGACAGGTGGGCTTCCAATAGCATTGAAAACAAAACTGTTTCTATACTTCCAGCAAGTATAGCACACTGTTATAATTTTACACATCTCCACTTTACTATGTATATGGAGCAACCACTACCAACAATCCTTCATAGTTGTTCTAGGTAGTATCGAAGGTATGGATACCATGTTAGAGTGTGACCAAAGAACCATAGCCGCTTCACAATCAAAGAAGATATGGAACATATCCTCATTAGTGATCTTGCATAGCTGACAATCAGGACCAATTGTCATGTTCCTTCTACTCATATTCATTCTGGTTGCCATGTGTTCGTTGCACGCTTTCCAGACAAAGTGCTTGAACTTTGGTTGAACATCCATCTTCCAAATAGCACGCCAGAGCTTGTCCTCTTGTAACCCCTGGTTTTCTTTGAAATCAAAATCACCATAACTGAGCCAATAGGCAAACTTTACACTAAAAGCACCACTTCTTGTCGGGTACCAGTAGAGTTTATCTGTTTCATTATAGAATGGTGGGAAGGTATTGATTGTCTCTATATCTTCAGCATCCAAGAGGTCAATGATGTACTCTTTCCTCCACGTCATATAAGTGATGTCTATCAACTCATACACAAACCAATCCTCACCATCATCTACATAACCGAGTTTTGAGCATATTCCTTTTCTATTGGGTAGCCAAGCATCACCCCATATTCCCACCTTTGACGGCTTTCCAATACTCCATCTCAAACCTTCCTTCAGCAAGGACTTCGCACCCCAAATGATGCGCCATGTAAAGCTGGGGTCGAATCTTATGTACGGCTCAAGGACGTCAACATTTTTGTAGTACCTCGAAGCTATGAACAGAGCACAAAGGGAATCCTTGTTTTCATGTAATCTCCACGCCTGTTTATCCAAAATGGCTTTGTTGAAAGTCTTCATATCCCTGAAACCTAGACCCCCCTCTCTTTTGGATTTACACAACTTTTCCCAAGCATCCCAATGGATTTTCCTTTTGTGAGTTGTAGTGCCCCACCAAAAGTTTGCCATCATACGGGTTATTTCATCAAGGATATTAGTAGGTAGTTGAAAAATGTCCATCATATATGTTGGGAGGGCTTGTATTATGGACTTGATCAAAACTTCTTTCCCTGCTTGGCTCAAGAATTTCTCTTTCCAGACTCTATCTTTGATTGACATAAAAGTTGCCTTCTTTGATCTCCCTATGACAGTAGGAAGCCCAAGATATTTTTTATGTTTGTCCACTAGGTTAATGTTCAAAATTTTTAGGATCTCCTCTTTCTTTGTTGATTCGACACTTTCACTGAAGGACGCTTCTGACTTTATAGTGTTAATGTTCTGACCTGAGGCTTCTTCATAGCAGCTAATAAGGTTAGCTATCGTTGAAGCCTCTTGGGGAGTATCCCTTGAGAACAACACGTTGTCATCGACAAAGAAGAGGTGGGATACAGTGGGCCCATAAGCACAAGACCTGGATAAATGGATCTGGTTTGCTTTAGTTGCAGCTTTGATCAGATAAGAGAAGGAATCCACACACAAAAGAAATATGTAGGGAGATATAGGGTCCCCCTACCTAAGTCCTCTAGTAGGCTTGACCTCATCCTTTCTCTTCCCATTGATGATAAAAGAGAACACAGGACTGGTGTATCCTCCAATTTCTAGAACCACTCCCAACTAAAACCATAGGCAAGCATTATCTCCTTTAAAAAGTGACATTCGACCCGGTCGTATGCCTTGCTCATGTCGAGCTTTAGGGCCATATTTCCTCTTTTCCCTTTTTCTTCCTTTTCATTGAGTGGAACATATCAAATGTGATCAATGCATTATATGTGATAAGCCTCCCCGAAATGAATGCACTCTGATTCACTATGATGATGTCATTGAGGAGGTACTTGAGTCTATTCACCATAATCTTCGTTATAATCTTGTACAAAGTATTGCACAAGCTAATAAGGTGGAAGTCATTCATGGATTTAGGGAACCTGCACTTAGAAATCAAAACAGTGTTAGTTTTGGTAATCCTTCCTATTTCCTCCGTATCTCTCCACCAATTCCTAACAAAGTTCACCACATCACTCCCACATATATCCTAGAAAGTTTGGAAGAAGCCAACATGGAAACCATCAGGCCCCGGGGCTTTTGTCGGATGCATATTGGCTAAGGCTTCCCACATCTCACTCTTATCAGGATCCTTCATTAGTTTTATGTTTGTTTCTTCATTTATTAGGCATGGGATATTGGTTGTGCTTTCATGACTGTGATTGGATTTTTCAAAACTTGAACAAATCATTTTAGTAGTGTAGCACCACCCCTTCAACCTCCTTTTCCCCCTCCACCCAAACACCCTCGTTATTCTTGATTTTGTCAATGATGTTTTTCCGCTTTGTTTGGGATGCCATTTTGTGAAAAAACTCAGTATTACAATCCCCATCTTTCATATAGGCTTCCTTGGCTCTAAGATACCAATAGGTTTCATTATTCTAATGAAGGAGGCTCAGCTCTTCATTCAGATTTTTGCATTTTTCAAAGGTGATAATGTTCATTGGTAAGGCTTGTATCTCACCTAGCTCCTTCTCCACTTTTTTATTTTCTTTTTAATATTGCCAAAGTTCTTGTCAGTCCACTCTCCCAGCTTACTAGCACAAAGGTGAATTTTTTGAGAATGTGACCGTCACCCACCATTCCCCACCCTTCTTTAACAATGTTCTATAGTTAGGGTCACTAAGCCAATATTTCTCACACTTGAAATCCTTATTCCCCCATAAGCTTGTTTTGCACTACTGAGTATCAAGTATAATAGGTGATTGATCCAACCCCAGTCTCGGCTTGACCTTTACCCAGGCATTAGGAAACTTGCAACACCACTGGAAATCCACCAAAGCCCAATCCAACCCCTCTTTAATATCAGTTCTAAAGGTTTTTCCTCTTTCCCAAGTAAAGTGATCCCCAATAAAGCCAACGTCCATGAGGCAGCAGACATGAACAACATTTTTGAACTCTTCTATCTATCTTCTAGATCCCAGAGAACCTCCTTCCTTTTCTTCATACCCAAGGATTTCGTTGAAATCACCAATAAAAAGTATAGGTCGTTGTTATCTTTAGATAGGCTTCTCAGCATACTCCACATTTTTTGTTTGTTGTTGCTATCCGCCCACCCGCAAATACCAGTGTATCTCCAGGAAGAATTATCACTGTCTCCTTCAATATCCACCAAAAAATGGTGTTGCGAGTAAGATATGATCTTGGCCTTTGTATTCCTCCACCACATGCTAATACCTCCCACTCTTCCAACTCTACCCAGATTGACACCATTAGGAAAACCACTGCTGATTCTAAAAGATTCCATGTTTGTATGGTTGATCATTGTTTCCATTAAGAAAACAAGATCTGGCCTCTCCTCTCTACAGATTCTGCAGAGGTTATTTCTTGTGTCAAGCTTGGCTAGGCCTTGACAGTTCCAACTCAAGGTTGTCATTGCTCTTCACGACTCTGGCTTGAACCAGATACCGCTACTTGGGAGTCCCCTTCCCATAACATTGTGGTGCCTTCATTCCTTGCTATTTTGTCTCCTCTTATTAGCTTCTCTCCTCCGTCCCTTATCATACTATCTTCATCTTCACCTAGCTTCCTCTTCATCTCCCTTCTCACCACCCCCTTCTCATTCCCCTCCTACCTTGTAATACGCCTAAATCTTCCTTTTCTGAGCGTTTGTGTAACTGGCTCTCTTTTAGGCATTTTCACAATCACCTTTTGTGCCCTGATGTTGGCTTTGTCGATGTGCAAAACTTTCACCTTTTCTGTTTCTCTGTTCTCGTTAGTATTGGTGAATCGAGTAGATACTCTCATGATAGTAGTCTCTTTGGTTTTATGAGCTTCAGCGCTGGTTTGGCCTTCCTCCCTCTCCTCTGTCTCCTTGAATGTATCTTCCTCATTAATGGTGTGTACAAATATCTCCCCATCACTACTTCTTATCTCAACTGCTTTATCCTTGAAGCTACTAGGACCCTCGACATGTGTTGTCTCTTAATCTCTGCTCATGCATATTCACGTAGTTTCTTTGTTAGGCTCCTTCAGTTTCCTTTACTTCTCCCTTCCTCACAGACAGAACAAAAGCCCTCTTCCCTTTTCCCCTCCTCGCTGAACAACCCCCTACGCACTTCCTCGTAACGTCCACCCTGCATTTGGTAAAAAGCCCTCTTCTTATCCCCACTTAACTAAATGGTCATGACAATGAGTTTGACCATGCCCACACCATGCCTTACCCATTTACAACCCTATGTAGCAAAGATGACTGGGGACATTTATTACACATATGTTAGTTATTTATCTGAATATATATAATTCATTGTATGAAAATCAAATATGGTAATGTACAAAATTATTAACTATAATAGATATAAATAATCATATAATACACATACCGTCATACGAATATCTTTAAAAACAAAAAGTTCATAAATATCTAAGATAACATAGTATGAAATATACAATAGGAACCCAAATATCTACATATAATACAATAAAAGACACATCAATTCGTTAGCACACAAAAATAATATATACATAAATGTAAGCAAGAATAAAACAACTAGAGATTAAAAAATACAATACATGTCAAAATACAACTAAATTACATAAAGCAAAAGATATTATATGGATTACACAAAGACATATAATATGATGACTCCAAAACAAATTAAAAAATAATTTTCATATATTAGAGAAAGAGAGAGAACAATAAAATATTTAACACCTAATTGTTTACATATTTAATTGTAATGTAGTATGTGTGATTTATTTTTTATTTTTTTAACTTCCACTTATGTTCCATACATCTTATACAAATGTAGATGGTCCCAAAGAAAAAGTTCGTTGTTAGTTGGCAACCAGTCGTAAAACTTGTATGTATCTTTTATGACATGGCACATGTATGATAGTTCAACTGCAAATGTTAACACTTTTAGAGGAGAGACACCAACATTTCCTATCACGGTTGGGTTTATCAAGGATTATTTTTATCAGTGGTTTATAAGGATCTCGAATCAATTAATATATATTCATTCTTGTTATGGATGACCTTCACAAAACATGCTCAACATGATATTACTTGATACATGTTATATTTGTTGATTATACTATGTTGAATGATTAAACCAATGATGGATTGAATGATAAGTTAAATTCTAGATAAATGTGTAAAAACCTAAGGGTTACATGTTAGTAGGAGCAAAATTAAGTATATATATTGTAATCTCAACCAATCGAAAATTGTAAAATGATCGGACTAAATTTGAAAAAATGTACCTACCAAAGTGTGATAAATTTCATTACATTTATATCACATGATTACTACTTAATGGTTGAAATAAATAAATGTAATAATATTATGTGTCCGGAAGATCAATCTCAAATTAAAAAGTGAATTTATTATACAGACTTTTATTGTGTATTTTTCAATGTTCAGTATTTTTTTTGTTCGTAATGTGTTTAGTCTTTGTTATTTAGTAATGTATTATCACACTTTGTTTATCTTGGTTTGTATATATCGTCGATGATCTCTTTCTCTCATATTTCACTATATCATAAAATGATAGAGCAACACACACATCCGGCCCTATCATCCTGCACCTGTATTCTATGTACAAGTGGGTGCACCTGCAAGTTGGCACTTGGCCGTATGTACAGAGAAAACGGAATCTGTATGCAACAATGCCCGAGACTAGAAAACATTTTTTTCTTGTTTATGGCGCAAAAAGCAGCGAGCACCTGGCTTTAGTGGGTCTGCTAGTTTGTTTGACCGCAGAGTTTAGACGTTCAGCTGCATAGGATGAGACACGTCGAAGGCAGTTCTCCAAACTCTTGGAGTGCATAAGCTTTTTTCGTATCTCACTTTTTTGAAATTTAGTTAATTATAGGTAGGCAATGTATAACGTGCTCACCCAGGCATATAGAGGGTACAGCCGGCATAACCTCAATTGCAAAAGGAAAGCTTCAAATTGTTGTGGAAAATAATACAAAAAGGGGAACGAAGCGGCAACAGCCTGAACAGTGACGATGCTTCGAATCGATAACACACACGTCCCCTAATATAGTCCAATACGCGGGAAACTAGTTGCATTCTTACTGGTTGCGCATGTTGCCCAGCTGGATGGTGGAATAGGTAGTACGGAGACCAGAATACCATTTATTCGGCAAGGGTTAAGTTTTGCCAAGATTTTGGATGCAAAATCGTACATGTTGGTCACCTGAAATTGTACTTAGTATATCTCTCCTCGGTTGTAGAACAGTACGTTTTCACAAGGGCTTACATATTGCCAGGATTTTGGATAAGATGGTACAACTGATCACCTATAAATGTACTTATATATTACCATCCCCAGTTGTTGAAAAGTGAGTTGTTATATAATGCTACCCTGAAAACTCTGAAGTGTCACTAGTTGCAAAGGTTAGTTTAAAAATCAGTACATCCACTGCATGAGTTCCACTTCCTCTGATAGACTATGGTACAACCACTGCATGAGTTCCACTTCCTCGAATAGATTTTGGTTTGGTTTGCGCTTCACGCAGTAAACCTCAAACAGATGTTTTATCACTGTTTACAGGCCATCTTTTGAAATGAAAAAGTCCCATAGGGAGGGGCACGTCTTCTATGTATGATTTGTCACACAGATTCAAATTATACGAATTTATATGATTTGCACAAAATTATTGCCATCAAACAAGATATCAGCATATCAGAACCGTTTAGAATATATAAACTTGAAGTAAAGAAGAAACTAAGAACCAAAACAACAATATGAATCTTTAACTATCTGGGAACCTCCGTCGTCTGTGCAAAATTAGATAATGGTTTGCTGTTTCTTGTTGCTTGAGAATCACAGGAGTGAAAACCATTGAAGAACTGGGCACTGAGTGCATCCACCAATCGTCTGTATGACGGCTATGCGTCCTAGCTCCCAACCTGAAGAATAACATGCTTTCTAATTGGCTACTTGAGAACTAAACATACTCACAGTTGAAATTGCAACAAGAGCTGTAGTATCGACCGAAACCATTCCACTGATAAGGCTGCTGATCTATAACTTTTGATCTTGGAGGTATATCAAGGGATTCAATCTGAATGCAGAACAAGTTTAAACATCGCACAAAAAAAACTCCGCCTCTTTTTTTTTTTGGATTTATCAGTACCGTAGTCACTTTTACGAACTCCTTTGTCTTTACTCAAATGCGAAATAAGTTACACCAACTGCATATGCTCAAGTGGATACTTAAAACTGAACCACCCTATGATCCATTCAAAAACATAGCAGCTACCAAAGTTATGGCTGAAGTACTGAGAAACAGTAGCCAAATTTGTATCCGAAATAACAGCAGTTATAAGTAACAAAGCACACCAAACAGCTAACAGCCAAAAATCAGATTTACCTCACATATTTCCTTTTGGCCGGCATACCAGACAGTGATGGAGTTGGTCACGACCACATATCCAATCGCCGAATTCCATTTTTCTTGGGGGCAGCTAGCGTAGGCGAGGTGTCAGGAGGCTCTTTCAAATCACCAAAGAGAAGTTATGCGCCAGGGAGGAGGTCGCCAGTTTCCCTAACTGATCGTTGCATACAACCACTAAGAGTTTGGTACTTACCAGAAGCCAGTCACGCCTGCACGGTCCCAACATGTTGCTGTGATTCTAGAAGACCAACGAAACTATCCCAACCTATTCCTGTTGGTTGATCTTCTCTTAGATAAACTAAGCTTCAACAAATTTTGTAGTAGGAAAGATGAGTACCTACCTCACTGATCTGCTGAATGACTTTAGTTTGAGCTCAAGTCTTTCATAGAGCGATGATGCTGGACTGTGCGAGGCTTTAATGTGAATGGTATTGTCTTTTTATATTTGTTTTCTTTTTCTTATGGAGTTCTAAAGAAAAAAGCTATCAGGTGGGTAAGATTAGAGACTCAATATCTGTGCAGTCTATCAGTCACTCTCTATCTATTTCCCACTTTCTCTACTCCCAAGTACACTTAAATCGAAATCTTATCCCCTGCTGTACTGCGACGAGAATCAGCCCTATACACCCCACTTCATTCACTCTTTTCATCAATTAACTACTATAAAATACGATGCACTCATTATTGCATTAAATAATGAAATTTGAATGAGAGTTCACGAAATACAAACCTTTAAAAACTAGTTAGATTGGGGCAAAGTATAAAAAACCTAGGTTACAACTTCGGCAGAAACACAATATATAAATCACTGTTCCCTTATGTTTTTATATAAAAGCAGTTTATAGTTTGCCAGCCTCTTTAAGACACAAGGGGATCATGATGAACACCGAAGATAACAAGGAAATCGATGCATAGGAATGTGTAAGAAATTGCCCAAAGAAAAATTGATTGAAAAACAACAAAAGGGAGGAAACATTACCCACAGGTAAGAAATACGCAGTGAGTTTCATAGGTCTGGCTAGCTATCTGAACTACGGCAAACATGTGCAGTGCCTCCATTAAGAATAATGCATAGATCTGAGAACAGAAACGATATATGTGCTAGTATTGCACTAGCAATAGAACAAACAAAAAGCAACTGGACAACCTCATTATAAATACTGAAATTTCTGTCGACTTGTGGATATAAGGGATATACCGAGTGAAAAGGTTCAAGAGGCTTGTCGTGGAATAATATGTTCTCATAGTGTAATAAAGAAATACTTCAGTTCTTCGCAGAATTTGGGGTGTTGCCCAAAGATAAGGAAACATGATCTCCGCTAGCTAGATACTAATGGAGAAATTAAACCATTACAAACATAGTGTACTTGGGTATAACATTGACACCTGATAGAAATATTGTGAGTAATAAACGAACAGAATGCGTAAGCATTGACCAAGTCGCACCGTAAAATATAAACACAAATTAAGAAGAACCTGGAGAGTATGATCCGCATGATGCCATGGATCACGCAACACAAGCTAAAAGAAGCAACAGAAGAACCACAAACACAAGCGACCATGCACTTTTCACAAACGATGGAGGAGGAGGCAATGAAAGGATCGAATGGGGGGTGGGGGCGCTTGCGGAAGTAAGGAAAAACTCACAAGTTTACATAGAAGCTTCACGTCAATGTTTGTATCCAAAGATGAGTAATGGAACTGGCCAACTTTGTGAAGAAGTGGCTGTACTTGATAACTACATTAGGGTTTTTTACCGGAGAATTCGATGATCTCAAGGGGAGAGAAACAGATGGCGGAAGCTGGAGAAAGGCAAAGTACGGGATGAAAAGATTATATCAGTAAAAGTTCGTAATTAATTGAAAATATAATGAAATGCTGCTGCAGAAGTATGTGTAGAATGGAGTGAAAAGACAGAATCGCACAGCACGAGGACGTTCATCCCTGCCAAAGGCAGAGCCTAAAAAAGCGACGGCTCTAACCCTAGTCAGGGAAGTAATGTCGGAATCTTTCTGTTTTTTATATTGTTTCACAGAGCTCTTTTGTTGTTCAGCTTATGGTTTATTACGGTAGAAAGTTAAATTTGAAACATTTTTGACAAAATATCTATCCCATAGCTTCATTGCATAACACAATTTTTCAGTTATGGCAATATTATAGCAACTGTGAATAGTTCTAGGACTTGTTAGGTAGGCAATGGTTAACAACATTGGCTTTTTAAACAAATTGATTTGCATCGCTTATCAAGATAATTATCAACGAAATTATTCTAAATAGTGATAGTTGACGTTATATTATCCATTAAGTTTTTCAATTGATGATTCTAGTTTCTTTATCATTCGGATCATATTCCTCAAATAATACTAAGTATGTTGAAATAAGAGTGTTGTTTGTTAAAATAAATATCCAGATGGTAACTGCATTGCAATATACTTTACTTAGACATCATCAACAGAACAACATTAGCCTAACATCCAATCCCAATACGCTCAACCATTCTAACGGTATACACCTCAAAAAACTAGCCAAAGTACATAAATCCATTAACGCATATCCCACACATTGCCCATCAACTTGTTCGGTCTATAGCACCCTCCATACGCACCCACTGTTAGGCCAAATTGATATCAGATTTAGTTGAAAATCCGACTCCTAAAGGCCGTGCCTACTAAAAGGAAACTCCACTTTCATCGTCATAATACTTTGCAAATTGTAAAATTGAAATATCTCAAAGTATCCACTCATGAAAACTAAGGTTAGGTGGGGCACACATCATTTGTAACATACCAATGTTGGATCTTAGGATGGGTGATTGGATGCTCTAGAGGGGGTGAATAGAGCTGAATGCACTAAAATAAAATTCATTAGACTTTCAAGAGATTTCATAAGATAAGGTTGCTAAATAGGAAATTTGAGTGCAACTAAATCATAAGTAGCAAGGGAGAGAGAAATTGAACAAGCACCAAGTGACAAGTTATGTATAGTGGTTCCACACTCCAAACTATGAGTATATTAGTCCACTACCTAGAGAGGTCAACCTCTAGGATTTCTAAGTGTATCTTCATCTATATATTCACTTATAAGAATTACAACACATGACCCACTAAAGGACTTACCTATCAAATACAAAGACTCTTCAACCTTATCAAGGATATGCCCACTTTGTAACGAGTTTTCGGCCTTCTCCAAGGACTTACCCACTCTTGCATAAGTCTTCAGCCTTCTAGGAATTACCCACTCTTCTTGGATCTTCAGAATTTGACTTCACCTTCACTCGGAGAAGCTTTCACCAAGGACTTACCCACTTGAGAAAGGAGTCTTTTACCTTCACCAAGAGATTACCCACTCTTGCTCCAAGTCTTCTGCCATGATCTTAACCAAGAGACTCCTTCCCTTATTCTTCTTTACCTCTCTTAGCTAAGAGAGAGAACATTTATCTTCGTGATTGAAAGAGAGATTGGGAGGTGGTGGAAGTGAGAGCCTCACAAGATATATATATATATATATATATATATATATATATATATATATATATATATATATATATATATATATATATATATATATATATATATATATATAGGACTAGCTCTCTTACAAATCTCCTACCCACTCTAATGGATGTAGCAAGTGATTAAACTTAGAGAGAGAGGAGACAATGTAGGATGCACTTAGCTATAGATTAGGAACCTCATATAGAGTTTTGCATTGAATACTCAACTTTGGAATGAAGCCCAAGGGGTCCTATTTATAGTTGGGGATGCCTCTTAGCCTTTGGAAACACTTAAGAACAAAAATTAATCGTTTTGTGGCTTGTAACAGTTATATTTCGATTGTTGCAACTCCAAAACAGCTAGAAATACTTTTATGCACTTCTTCGTACAATGCTATCAGTTGAGTTTCTATAAAGGTAAATTGACCGATCCCACTATGCAACAAGAATAATTTAAGCCATTGAACGAGTTTATCTTGGGGTAACTCGATCGATCCACATAAATTAATTTTGGTATGTAGAGGGATCGGTCGAGTTATGTGAAATGGAAACTCGACCGATCAAAAGTCATTTTCTAGATCAAATCAGGATCGGTCGAGTTGCAACTCGACCGATGAACAATCTGATGTGAATTTTGGAAAGTAGCTTTTCAGTGCTTAAATATTTGATCTAAGTGCTCCTGTTTGTAATAGATTGAGTACTCAATATATTCCAACTAAAGTAGGGATATGTAATGATGAGTTCAAACACATCACCTTTATTTATATATTTTAATCTTTATTTGACAATATTTTCTTAGCTAAATAATTTTAGTTAATTATTTTAGTTTTACTTTTTTCTAGTAAATTGAGGTTTTTTACTGGATTTATTATTCCTTTTATAAGAAAATAGACAATTTATTTCAAAACGTGATTTTTGTTTTCAAAATTATTCCAACTAAAGTAGGGATATGTAATGATGAGTTCAAACACATCACCTTTATTTATATATTTTAATCTTTATTTGACAATATTTTCTTAGCTAAATAATTTTAGTTAATTATTTTAGTTTTACTTTTTTCTAGTAAATTGAGGTTTTTTACTTGATTTATTATTCCTTTTATAAGAAAATAGACAATTTATTTCAAAACGTGAATTTTTTTTTCAAAATTACTCTTGGAAGATGTTTGCCTAAATTCTCCCAATGTTAAAATACTTATATACAATGCACCAGAAGTTCCATTTCTATTACGTACTAACTGTAAATTGAATGTGTAAATATGAGTTAGAAAGGAAATTTCATTTCTTAAAAGAAAATCATATTTTTTAGACTTATTTGAAACCCTTTAAGGGAGCGAAATCCGCTTGAAGTTCCAGTTTTGGAAATTTGCAACAAAGATAGTCGAATGGTCAAAATTTTAAAAGAAGACAACCCAATAAATCTCTCTTTATAGTGCAAGTAAATAATGTTGTAAAATCTTATCCTAGGCAAATCCCCTATACCTTTGTGTGGAAAAAATACAATTAAAGACTTAGTCAAATGCCAAAATGAAAAAGTCATCAATGTAGTCAGAGTTTGGTCAATGTGACTTTGAGCAGAAGTAAACGGTTCCTCTTGGGTTTTCCCCCTCCTTTCTCCCTATAATAATAGGTGGGGACTCCAATCACATTTTCTATCACTTCTTGTATCACCTTTTATACCTATTCCTCTGGGATTTACATTGTAATTTTATTCATTATATTATGTCTGAGTAGTTTTCTTTGGGATATGGGAACTAGCCTCATAGTTTGTTCGTGTTCGATGTAATCAATTCCATTATTTTAGAAAAAGAATGATTTTTCTTTTGTCTATCTCTTGATCTTTGGTTGATTGATATAATCTCATGGAGTGATGTGATTGTGGATCTCCACCAAGAATTAACCTATAATCCATTAACTACAATCACCTAACTTGTTTGTTATAGTCCATGGTGACACGATCACCTAATCCATGGGTTCAAACGTCAGATGAGAATCACATGTCTCTGGATGAGATCTAAGAAAGTAACATTTTGGGCGGTTAGATAAGGATTCACAAATGTCAGAATCAATGGGTTTGCAGAAAGTCCAACCCTTGTGAGATTCATCTCAAAGGACATGAATCTACATGGTCCTGATTTGATCATTGAAACTAGGATTTGATTTGTTGAGTAAAGGATGGATACCAGTGACGATCTACCAGACCCTGATTTCTTTTATATTTTGATCTTTATTAGTTTATTTATGTACTTTTACTTTCTATTTTTAGCATAACTAAACTCTCAACAAACTTAATTTTCCATTCATATTCTCGCGATTGGTTTTGAATTTCAACCATTTTCTTCAGCCATTTGATCTATATGTTACTACTAGAAGGTTGGCCTGTTGCTTGCAACAGGTTGACCGCCTCTTTAGAAGGTTAAGTTCTACGACTTTTCCTAGCGATTTGGTGTGCAAAAGACATCCATCAAATTTAGCATCGTTGCCAAGGACAACACGTGATTGTTTTTCAAACCTGATCACTTGTATATATATGATTTCTCTTCTTTCTTTTGATAAGTTTAGTTTAAATTTATAATTTTTAATTTGTTCTATGATTTCTTTCTTGTTCATAAATTCATTAGCTTGTCTATAATATTTATATTTGTTCTATATTTTATTCCTTCTTTCTAGTTTTTTTATTTTGTAATTTTAGTTGTTTTGTAACTTTTAGTTCGGTTAAAATCTCATCCTTTAGTTTACTTTCATAAATTTTTGTCTTGTTTCATAATTTCTTTTTTGTACTTTTATAATTACTTAACCTAATAAAACTAGTTCAGGTAGTGTATCTCCTACTATAAAGTTTCCATTCTGTTAGTACTGCTTTTTTGTTTACTTTTATAATTTTTAATCTTGTTCAATAATTTCCTTTCTTAGATTTTTGTAATGTATTTTTCTACTGAGACCCATTCTGGTAGTGTATTTCCTCCTACTACTAGTTTCCATTCTGGTAGTACTACTTCCTAGTTTGTTTTATAATTTATCTTTTTTATAATTTCTTAGCTTATCCTTGTAATTTTTAGTTCTTTTGTAATTTCTAGTTCACCTCTTAACTTGTTTTAGTTCTTTGCATACTTTTTTCTAGTTTAGTTCTTTTTCCTTTTTTCCTATCTAAGATTTGTTTTTGTAATTTGTTTCTTTCTTAAAAAAGAAGGTCTTTCAAAACGGAATCATCAACACATTACGGTCCACAATGTTCATTGTGTGGTTATTACAGCCGCACATCTCCTAAGCTGTCCAAATGTGTCCCCAGATTATGGCATCACCTTATGTAATCTCGAGTCTTCCTATCCTAGTGGGTATTATGTAAATTCTAACCCACAATTTCTCTCGGGCAATTATAAGAACCCATGCTACCTTTATACATATTCTAATGAGGGATGATATGACCAATAGAATGATGGGGTGTATGACCAACAAAACTTTGGGGAATGTGAACCTATTGTTAAAACCAATGTACTCCTCAACAAGAAGAGTGATGTGGGGCCCTAGAAAAAATAATAATGGAGTAATAGGAAATATAAGAAAATCAACAAGTCATGTTAGCCACTTTACTAGAGGCCCAATCACAAAGAACCCCAAAGAAATCATAATAGCTTAAGATGTTTTTTTGGGAAAATGATCATAATGATCACATGTGCATGTCATACATGTTGAATTCTGCCAAGGAGTCATGTTAACTTTGGTATCCTGACCTTTCCTCTAGAGGCTTTATTACTTAGGTATGAAAAGTCAAAGTGGGAAAGTTGCATTTTGAAACTCCAACAACTCTTCCTATCAGTGACATAAATCCATGTGCTATTAATGACCAATCTGCTTTGACGGAATCTATTCCGGATGATAAGCCCCAACCCTCCAAGGATGTAATTATTCCTGACACCCTGTCACAACCTATTCCTATTTTACATATGGTGATGGGAAGGTGCCACTACTTGAAGGAAGTCGCATGCCCACACTCCTTGATTGTAAAGTTGATTTTATATTTTTACTTCCTCCAAAAACCTTGGGAACATCTTGTATAGAGGACCTTGAGCCACATATATTACCAAGGAAATCCACTAATCCTTTTACCATAGTGTTGATCACATGATTTCTCATGAGCATAAAAATATTTATAATGTTGATTTTATTATATTTATTCCTTTCATATCAACACCGCTTCTCTTGTGTAAAAATCTACGTGACAAGAGGAAACTTGAGCCATATCCCCCGTCTGATCTTGCACAAGAGGCACCTCATGTGTTGCCAAACTGGCTCAAGTTCCATCTTGAGTTAATCATTCCCGATCCACAGACATTGATAGTACTTCCTTCACTGTTGAAGGAAGATCTATGGATCTTACTAAAAGGAATGTAGAGTAAGAATCAACATCATTTTTCTCATCCTGAAAGCCTCTTTGAGATTCCAAAACCACCCAATCACCAGGGTACTATGAAGCTCCTTTTTGTAAGGTTCCAACCGTCATACACATTCCATTCAGCTGGACATTCTTCAAGCTACCATGACCCCCTGGTGATGTCAACACTTTTCTTCCCTCCATTCCAAATTTAAGTTTTCTTAGGATGAGAAAAAATTTAAGTTCGGGGTCGAGATGGATGGTACGTACTCATTCCACCAACTCCATCTTAAAATTCTTAACATTTCTATTATGTTACGTAGTTTAAATCTATATTTTTCTTTTGGTTTGGCATTTATCTAGTTGGCCATACCTTTATTAAGTTGTCCATAATGATAGGCATGTTTATTAATATACCCCCTTGAATGATGAACTTCATAATTTATAAACTTGTTATTAGTAGAAATTATCCTGTCACCTAGGATCTGAATTAATACCATTCTTTGAAAAAGATGGCAAGTCATAGAGGGCTAATAGAATTAAAAAATAATGCTTCTTTATGTAGAGCTATAGATTAACTTGAAATAATGATTCATTTTACATAACTTGAAATTAATTGATCCAATGTATGATACTCTCAATGAGATTAAATCTAGAAAAATGAGTTATACAAAGAACACTATTTTAACATTTCTTCCATCACCTTCTTACCTCTCCATTTGTAAAAGAAGATGAAAACAAAAAGTCAATGTGCCCAACTCCAAGTTTGGGGTGGCACACCCCCTTTTCCTCCCTCTTTTACTTCTTCCATAACCCTTGTAAATTTCATAGGGGCATACCATCAAGAAAAAATGCCAAAAGAACACAATAAATATGCAGTCAATGTAACTGTAAACAAAGAAATAAAAATGTCTCAACTCGAATAGAGGAGAGATTGCTTCCTTTCATACTTCCTTTCCCTCCACTTTTATGCCTAAGGGGATGGCTACTGATATACTCTTGTGGAGTGATTTGATCACTGATCTCCACAAGAGTGAACCCATAATCCCTTAGTTGTGATTTTTATCTTTTTATCCAACTATCTCGTACTTGTTTTTGTAGTAAAATGATTATATCTTTGTTGGGGCAAACTAGGATTCTCACAAGGATGAACACGTAATATTTTGATGCAATAAACTATTTTATATTATGATATTTATACTTGTTTGACTTGTTTGTTACAGCTCATGGTGAAGCTATCACCTGATCCATGGGTTTGAATGACAGATGAGAATCGCATTTCTACGAATGAGATCTCAGAAAGTATCATGTTGGATGTTTGGAAGAGGATCCAAAAATGTCTGGATCAAAGGGTTTGTGGGAGCTCCGACCCTTTTGGTATTCGTCTGAAAGGAAATGAATATGCATGTTCCGAATTAGATTATTGAAACTAAAAATTGATTCATTGAGTAAAGTATGATATTTGTGGTGATCCCCCAAACCCCCAGTTCCATTTATCATTTGATTTTAATTAGTTTATTTTTGCACTGTTACTTTTTGTTCTTAGCATAGACAAACTCTCAATAAACTGGATCGTCTACTTTTTTTCTTGCTACTGGTTTTGGATTTCAACCATTATCTTCTGCTATCCCTTGGATCAATACTATATTGCCATTAGGTTGACCCATTGCTTGCAATGGGTTGACCACCTCTTTTGAAGGTTAAACTCTCAGACTTTTCCTAGTGATTTAGTGTGCAAACGACACACATTAGAGAACCACAAACCACTAGGCACAAAATGAGAACTAAAACCTCAGTGCTCGTATATAAAACATGGAAGGGGAATAAAACCCAATGCTATTCAGGAGAATAATATCCAATGCCTATAATTCTAACATTGTAGGGAAATAAAACCTAATGCATGATAGGGGAATAAAACCCAATTCCTAAAACATGATTAGTCTATTATTTGTTATTACTAGTCCAGGTCTAACATGCAAATATAGTAGGCAAGATAAGTGTGTAATCTAATTAATATTCTAGTACTAAAGAGATGTGAACATCCATATATGAGGAATGGAGAAACATGACTTATACATAAGGGAATTGTGATTCCAATAATTGATAACTAAGAATTTATGGATAATATACAATATTCAAAGAGAGAATTCAATGATATTAAAAAAGAGGAGTGATAATAGAAAGACACCTCATTATTAACAAATTAGGATTTTTTTCATTAAATGACCAAATAGAATCCAGAGAGAACACATACCTCACAAAGACCTAGATATCCAAAAAAATTACTTCTATAGTTTGGAGGTCATGCATTTCAACACCTCATTATAAAATTAAAACAAAGGCCTAGATGTCCACAAATAAATCCTACATTTTAGAGGCCATGCCTTTCACCACCTCATTATAAAATTAAAGCGTTTGGGTTAATGATGATTACCTAATTAACTAAAATCCAAGAAAATACTTGGAAAACTATGATTTTCCATTAGAAGCCATTTCAAATGACATATGTAATTTTCCTAATTTCAAGTCATATTCTTTCTTGAAACTTAAATAATTAGTTATGAATTATTTGAGGTTAATACATTGTATATGTTTTATAAAATAGATCGATGTTAAAAGATAAGCACCTCGAAATCATGCATCATTATCTTGACATGTGACCAAGTTAATTGGTAACGTGATTGAATTGTGAATCCTAAAACTAACAAGACAATAGAAAAAGTCTAATGGGATTGTAGGGCGTGACATCAAAATCTGGGCGATGAGAAAAATAGGAAGTTTGACTTTCGAATGCTCCTCCTTTGTAAAGAAGTTGTTCCTATGTAGGTTGTTGTGTGAGGCCAATAGCCAATGTGAGGACTTGAATCCAAAAGTGATGGTGATGATGATCACCATGCTCAACTATTTTTTGAGGCAACAACACATCATAGGATCCTATGTCCTATCCAAGGCACCATGGATACCTTTTATGTGAACCAGGAAGAAATTAAGAAGCCATGAAATTAAAGAACTAAGCAACAAGGAGGATTTGGGTGAGTTCGAGGTGTGTAAATGGCCCTACATAGGCACATAACCACAAAGAAAAATTGGCAATTTATAGAAACTAGATGTCAGCGACATTAACTGAAGGTAAAAGAGAAATGAAGATAAAATGGAGTGTACCTCTTCTCCCATGAAAGTGAGAGATCTTCCTTCTTTATGATGCCTCGAGGAGGTGCTCAGGATTCTCATGGGTCCTTACAATGCCTTGGAGGTACCCAAATGACTTTGCAATGAAGAACACTACTCATGAACTCAGAAAATCATATTTCCAACTAATATCCTGATGAAACCAGTGAGTAAATACGACTGTTCAAGGTTGAAAAAATCTATCACTATCATCTATGACCTACATATTATTCGAGACTCTGGTTGAAGTTTGGCATGGTACTAGGGAGATGGAGTTTGTCGAGAGAGAAGGTTGCCAACTAGGTTGTAGGTAGGGTTTGGTTTTATACACCTACAGAGAAGAATAATGTTATAGAAGCAAGGGAGGTAGGTGGAAAATGGGTGTTAGGCAGATTTTAGAGCCATCAATGGCCATCTGGTGGTGTGTCCTGCTTGCTAGTTTTGGTTGTAGGTGTAAGAGAAGAGGGAAAAGGATGAATAGGGTTTTAAAGGATTAAGGAGGGAGGGAGGATAGAAAGGGAAAGTGAGATAGAAGGGAATATAAGGAAAAATAGAAAGAGGAAGAGACGAGAATCATTGGGGTGAGGAGAGGAGAAGAATGGAATTATAAGAGAGAAAATTACCACCGATAGAACCTAGCATTGCATGAGGAACAAGAGTGGGAGAGAAAGACGTGCTTGTGTTACACTAAAAAAATAGAACTTTGTGTTAAATGAAATTTTCAATGCATTAATGTGTATTCTAAGGCTTATAAATTCATTATATCAAATATGAGGGCAAATAATGTCCATTTGACCTAAAATTTGACATGTTGGTTAATAGGACATGAGAATTTATTTTTTCATTAGTTTCATTTTCTTGATGTTAGATAATTCAATCCTTTTATTGGTTGATTAATAATCATTTAATGCATTTTTTATCACTTTTAAACAATTTGATATATTCATTTGTAGTTATCTGTTTTGTTTTGTTAATTAGAATTAGGAGGGTGTTAAAGTTTCTTCAAGATACATTGATTAGTTCATTTACAATCAAACCTTACTGTTGAATATATTGGGTTATTATATCTTAAAATTTCATATATAAATGAAAGTCATAAATAAATGGAATTATGTGACTCCAATTATTTCTAATTTAATATCAGACATGGAAAAAAGAAAGATAAATGAAATGTTCTTAAGGGAAATGGAGGGTTAATCTAGGAGGATAGATTCAAGTATGTTACAACACTCCACCCTCGAAAAGAATTGAATCCCCAAAATCCATTAATACATATATATGTAGACTAAGTTATACTTCCAAACCAAACAATATATTTCTAGTCATTTGGTGTAGTGGATCATAATATACTACCATATATCACAGTTATATATCAATCCCAAGGTGCAAAAATATCACTCAATTTTCCACAGATCGAATAGTCTTCTTATTATAAAGATTGATCTAGGAAGATTACACCTAGACCTAGGATCATTTTCACAATGTCATTTTCATTAGGACTAACACAATGTTATGATAGTTTCAACATCCTATAATCAATTCTACAATTATTATTATTCTTTATCATTTTCTTTTATGGTATTCATTTCTATAAAATATCAATTGTGCATGTATTGTTAGGGTATACCATGTATATGCATATTTTTCTCTCATGGCATAGGTTTATTACATTTATTACTTTTTACAAGGAATATTAGTTATCTAGTGTCTCAAAACTGAGCATTTCATATAGACTAATAAACATATTAGGGTTAACGTATTCCATTAGGGGTTTATTTGCACTCATGGTTATCACGACACATTTGATCATTGTAGTGTGTTGCATGAAACTATTGAATTAGTCATCCATGATTTTTTCACACACTTCACAATACACATGTTTTATAGAGACACATGTAGTACATTTTTACTTTATACTTTTATGATCACATGGAAAATATGTGTGTTAAAAACTTTAACATTTTTAGTGTACTCAACCTAATTTCTAGCATAGAGTTATTCTTACCATTACATTCCAAGCAAATTAGGGCATAGGACATTAATTTAAGCATTTTTAGGCATCGATCATTTTCTCTATTTTTTATTTTACCATAAATTAGTACTTTAACTAATTTATGTTCATCTTTTTAAGGTAAAATTTTACCATAACTTAGTACTTCAACTGATTTATGTTCATCTTTTTAAGGTAAGTGAAGATAAATTAAAAAATATTTTGAGTATCGAAGTACAATTCATGTGATTATATTAAGAGTTACACAAGTATTTCTTATTACAACAAATATTGATTCCAATTATTCCTAAATCTACAGACCTAGCCTACAAGACTCTGTCCCTTAAAACATTCACTATATAACCTATATAACCTTATAGAGATTCAATGGGTTAGACCAACTATCTCATATTTGTACATTCGACTTCTTCTACTTATATCCTATAGCACACTTGGGGCTAGGGTCTTAGGGTTGAACATGGCAGTCAAAAGTTTCTTCACTAAAGGGTTTCTCTACTACACAACTTTCTTGTTTTTTGTGACTTGGTTCCAAAAACCATTTATAAAATCCAAAATTGTTCCACTATTTAGACATAATTTTATAAAGAAAATAATAATTACAATGAAAAAATGGAAACCATTATCCACCACTCTAAATATATACCAAACTGATCCGAGAACCAAATTAACCATTATCCACCACTCTAAATATATACCATAATCCTACAGTCACTTTATTATTCTGAAAGAGTCTAATTTACACCCATTAGTAGGGTATACAATAAGAATATCTAAAATCTAGATTAGATGGAAAGTGTAATGCCCGGGCCCACTGCCCAAGACTCTAATAGAGTTTTAGAAATGACGACTGGCCCCAAGGACCACCACTAGCCTTAACTGCACACTTTAATCTCACTCACGCACAAGTCGGGGTCAACTTCCCGACTGGTCACCCATCCTAGTACTACTCCAAGATGAGCACGCTTAACTATGGAGTTCTTTAGTGATGGGCTCCCGGAAAAGGAGGTGCACATTGGTGATATGGGAAATATATACCATAATCCTACAGTCAATTTATTATTCTGAAAGAGTCTAATTTACACCCATTAGTAGGGTATACAACAAGCATATCTAAAATCTAGATTAGATGGAAAGTGTAATGCCCGGGCCCACTGCCCAAGACTCTAATAGAGTTTTAGAAATGACGACTGGCCCCAAAGACCACCACTAGCCTTAACTGCACACTTTAATCTCACTCACGCACAAGTCGGGGTCAACTTCCCGACTGGTCACCCATCCTAGTACTACTCCAAGCTGAGCACGCTTAACTATGGAGTTCTTTATGGGGAAGTCCAATCATTCCTTTTAAGAGTGTTTTATCTGAGACTTCAAATCATGAGATGTTACAATCTCCCCCACTTAGACTCTTGACATCCTCGTCAAGGCTCAACTATAAGGCCTCATAATCTCTTCCCCATTTTAGTACAGACCCACAATGACCCATGGACACCCAACTCCCGATCACGGAATACCAGCACAAGGGTGGCTACGTCAACCATGGACAACCCTTTCCTACATGCCTGGACTGCACAACTCAAGACCGGCATGCCATGCCCATGTGGGCCCCACCTACTGGAGGGGTTATGGCTCTGATACCATTTGTAACGCCCGGGCCCACTGCCCAAGGCTCTAGTAGAGTTTCAGGAATGACGATTGGCCCCACAGACCACCACTAGCCTTAACTGTGCGCTTTAATCTCACTCACGCACAAGCTAGGGTCAACTTCCCGACTGGTCACCCATCCTAGTACTACTCCAAGCTGAGCACGCTTAACTATGGAGTTTTTTAATGATGGGCTCCCGGAAAAGGAGGTGCACATTGGTGATATGGGTAGTCCAATCATTCCTTTTAAGAGTGTTTTATCCGAGTCCTCAAATCATGGGATGTTACAAAAAGAAAGGTTTCATATGGCATGCAATTCACGTATAATAGGTCCTATTTCAGGGCACCACATCCACTACTTGATCCTTCTCTCTAAACATGACTTATACCATCTCATCTCTGATAATTGGGTAGTTATAAGATCATCAAATCCCTATAGGAAGACATTAGGGTTCCTTCTTTGCTAGAAAATTTACTACCATACTGTCATCATAAGACAAGTTGTCCCATATAGTCATACTACTACTCGTCTCAATCATTAGGTAAACCAATCACACTATGGAAATGGGAGAGAGGTAAGATGTCACTCATGTTGGGGTTCTATGCTTGTCATCCATGCATCCTCACTCCTTAAAGTTAACATATGAATCACATGCTATAAATTCAATGAAGGAAAGGGTTTAATCTGATAAATAAGGTTAAGATAGATATGAGTGTTCAAGTCCAAGTGAGAGCTAAACAAAAATCTTAGAAGGCAAGAGATATGAATCAACATCTACAAACACAACTCTTACCAAGTGAAACTTTTGCCTCTGTAAAGAGGGTACAGGTGATGAAGGTTACTAGATACTGAGTATCAACCACCAAGGTAATTTGGGGAATGGAAGTGACTAGATTAGCCAGGGATTCAAACCCTATTTTGTATTACACTATTGAGAATTAGGTATATTATCAATATGTATAGCTTACTTATTTCTATTTTAAGAAGAAATATGGGATAACATGAAATAGTCAAGTCACTGACTACTTAGGCTCTGATACCACACTATAAGGAGTGGGACTTGACGTGTATTTTACTACGCGCTAAAAACGCAAGTGTACGCGTCGAGTAATATAGGCCTTGTGAGGCCCGAGTCGAACTCAGGGATACGTGAATTATTGGAGACTTCTACTAACTAATCGCAATCAGCTAGACCGATTAACAAAGTAAGGATTTGTTGTTCAAATTAAAAGAAAATAAAAATCAACCAAAGAAAACAATCGATTAAAGGTTAATTTAATCAATTAAAAGGATATCTTTAGGATGGCGGTTTCACCGCGGGTCAACATTGTATTAGATTTCATATAATTCCTCACACTTCTCTCTCTATCCGGGTAGTGGCCTGAAATGAGAATTACCCACTGTCGTGGTGTAATCCACTACTTAGATTTAGGTTGATTCCATCATCATAGTAATCATTCCCCTAAACTAAGCGCATTAAGATCGGTCCCTCAGTTCCCACCATTAATTTTACAACTCCTTTGTCAAGGGTTTTATTAATTAATGTAGAATTCGTCTCTTTTCAACCGTTAATCCTTCTGTCAAAGTGATTAAGGGCATTAATTTATTATTATGGTGATCAAACATAACAATAGCAATAGAGAAAACGAATTTATACCACGGATATGAGAAAAAAAATATGAATTATCAATATAAAATCATCATACAATGTATCCCCGGGCTACTCCCGGTCCTAAAGATTGAGGGTTTTAGCCTCTCATGTTCATCTTACACAAATACATGGTAGAAATTGGGGAATTCATAAGAAAAACGTGAAATAAATGGGAAAACCCCTGAACGGAGAAGAATCGGTGGATCCTTGGCGTAGAACACAAGCTTTCCCCGCCTGTCGGTGGTGGAAATTGTCTTCGGCAGCGTCTGAATCACCCGGAATGAGCTTCTCGGCCTCCGTTCTCCTTTCTCTCCTCCTCGGCACTCGTGCAATCCAAAATGAGATAATGGTCACGTCTGGGCGGCCGTCATTAGGTATAAGTCCCTAATTAGGTCGTCAAATAACAACAGCCGTCCGATCGAAATCAAAACAAATCCAACGCATATCTGCCGGCGTCGATACCATCGACGCGAGTCGATGGTATCGACACAGCGGATTAGCGGCAGCTTTCCTTTCTTTTATTCTGAGCGCCTGTCATGATCTCGATACCATCGACTTGGGTGTCGATGGTATCGACTCCTTTAGCGTCGGTTGTTGTCGTTTAGCGACGCTGTAGCTCTCCTTGAGTCGATGGCATCGACTTGCGTCGATGGTATCGACTTCATCCTCGCCAGCGGCCTGGAGACATCTCGATGCCATCGACATGGGTGTCGATGGTATCGACTCTGTATTGCTCTTCTCGGCTGACAACCTGTGGCTTGGTCGATGGTATCGACATCCGTCGATGGTATCGACGGAAGCAGATACTTGTTCTTCCTGAAATTGCACAACAAGACCAAGTAAATCCACACGATTTATGATAAGATGATCAATAATGCTTAAAATAGTGAAACAAAGGGGATTTGATATAAAATGATGGCAAAGACCAAATAAAGTGAATTATGCAATAATATCCATGAAAATGAGTAATTAAGGCACAAAACACATATGAAATCGGTCTATAAATGCGACTCAAAATCATCGCATCAAACTCCCCTAAGCTTAAACATTGCTCGCCCTCGAGCAACTAATCCTTAGAATAGAATTGCGAATGTCAACTAACAATCAAAATACCAACCCACATCACAAATGACTCCCACTGGACGTTCTCAAACCGGCCTACCCTAATCACAGAACAGTAATTACCCTATAGGCGACAATAATCATCAATAAAAGAAATTATCCTTCAAACCAATGAACACTATCACATAAGGCAGTTAACATAATAAAGTTCGCCGATTCATCCATGGTGCATCTTGTGATCGCCTAAACTACGTTGCTCGCCCTAACTACCATCTACATGGAAGCAGTCCTCCTTATAATCATGAGTGAGGAGAAAATCACGGTGACCTACCAATTCGAGCAACGGGTGGATGGAATGGGTGGTTCATGGGAGAATATGGAAGTATTACACAGTTTCAGTATGCATATAACAAAATGCCCTAAATGATGCAAATGCACATTAAGAATGCCCTAATGCCTAAAAGTGGGTGGAATGATGCATGCACTAACCTTCTACCTCAAAATGAGATAGAAATCTACTCAAGCCACATCATGTACTCAATTCCCCTGTTATACAAGTGATATCATTCCTTTCTCCCTCTTATTCCATTTCCTTCTAAATTCTCTTTTTTTTTTTCTTTTTTTTTCAAAATTTTTTTTTCTTTCAGATTTTTTCTTTTCCTCTTAGCCCACATATCCATAATTGCTTAGAGATACATGTGTTAGGCTATTTTCTTCATGATTGGAAATCTTTGTACTAATGCGAGGGTATGGAACAATTTAGATCACTTTTCAGGTCAACTGAGATACATGGTGTACTTATGCATGAAAATCATGAAAGTATGAGTGCAACTACATGACATGCACCTAAAGGTAATGTGCATGAATCACTATACATTTTTTTTCTCGTTTTATGCAAAAGTATGAAAATAACAATGCAAATTCTATCTACATGCTATGCACACAAAAGAAATTGAAACTGCACTTTACTTCCAATTCTTGGGTGGATTATAGAAAATGGGGTGGAATGATCACAAGATTAAGTGACTGAACCTTAGAAGAAAATTATGTGTCCCTCCTTACTGACATGTGTAGTAGTTTAAAGGGTTCTTTCTCTTACATCTGATTAAGGTCTCATTACCATTTGATTAGGTTAGGCTCAAACAACCGTTACTATCCACTTTTCATGAGTCAATGGGGGTGTGAGTATGACATATTGCTTCAAAGTTGACATAATCAATCATTTTCATAGAACAAGTTCCCCAAGGACAACCAAGTAAAGCTATCCAAAAGACACAGAAATTTTTTTTTAAATTCCCTTAATTTCCCCATGAAAACAGCAAGATGACAATTTTTAAGACATCCACGATTACACTAGATAGATGTGGATCCTAAATAAAAATTTAAAATTGCAAAAACAAATAACAAAGCAGAAACTAAAAACAACTTAAAGAAAAGATAAAAGATAGAGTTGTTCCAGCCACCCCCCTAAGCTTGAATCCGACTATGGCCTCATAGTCAAAAACCAACTTAAGGGTGGAACAGTGATACCCTGATCAATCTTGCGGAGGCGGTGGTGGGTATTGTGGTGCCGTAGGATCCCAAGACGGGTACTCCCCCTGGAAGCTTGGATCATATTGGGTCCTCGGCGGAGGCTGTGGATAACCTCCAAAGTAGTCTCGACTCCAGTAGTGGTCGAAGAAAGGCTCCTGCTGCGTCTCTATCCGCTGCAACCAGGTGTGCATTTGCTCTTGGTTGGCGAGGATGAGCCGCTCGTTCTCGAACATAGCCCGTTGGTTGTCAAGTATCCGGCTCGTAGTGTCATGAATACCGGTATACATACCCATGTGCTGCAGCTGAGTCTGCTGTATGTCCTGCAGCATGGTGTACATCCCTTGCATGGAGTAGGGATCCGCAGCTGTCTGCTCTTGCTGTGGTGATGGCGGCGGGGGCTGAGATGATGAAGATGCACCCGGGTGCATCCTAGGACGCTTCCGTGGTGCCACGCGTGCTTGAAGAGGTGTGAAAGCCTCCTCGTCCTCCTCGGCCTCGCCTTCTTGGTCTTCACCTCCGCCTTCTTCTTCGGAGGACTCGATGGCTATGATGGGCCATCGGAAATGCTGCTTGCCCTCGATGTGGAAGACGTCGTCCGGCAGGGATGCCTCCTGGTAAGCTTGGTTGACGTGGCAATGAGCGTACGCCAACTCGTCCCAGATAAGAATGAGGTTTGAACGGTGCAAGTGTTGCACGTTCACCCTACTCCGCGTAGAAATCTGAGTCATGGACTGAAAGTTCAGCCCCAAGTAAAGCGCCAACTTGGTGACAAGACCACCAAAGTGTATTGGAGCCTTCCTTGTGCTCCGCTTCACCGCCATGACGCGCTGTAACCAGAATGCTCCCCAGTTGCACTCTTGACGTTTCAGGAGTGCATAGAGAAAGAACAGGTCACTCTCCTGAAACTTGCTCAAAGCAAGATCGCTCCGAGCGAAGAAAGTCAAGCTCAACATCCTGTGCAGGACCCGGACGAACGGGTGCTCAAAATCCGCTACCGCGGCATTGTGGTAGCTCACGGTCTTCCCTGCCGGCACTGTAACTAGCTCGACGAAGATTTTGTCGTAGTCGGTGCGGGCGTCGGGGCGTCGGTGATCGTGGCGGCTGTGGTTCCAGTTGAAGATGTCGTTGAACTGCTTCAACGTGATGTTGTAATTGTTGTTGAAGAGTCGGAAGGACACCCTTCCCTGGATCCACGTCTGGTCCGATGGTACCACGTCATTTGGTACGACGCAGATATCAAGAGACGCCATGAACTCGGCCACCAGTTCCTTGTATGTGGGCCATTCACCGAAAAATGGTTGCCCATCCGCATGACAGTCCATCTCATAGAAGCGATTGGTGTGCCGCGCTTGCCCGGCCAACACATAGGCCAAGTTGGCCTCGAATCCCAGCTCCCTGATCATTCCCCGGTCCACATACCGGGTGGCCTCGAACTTCCGCTTCATTATCTCCTCGTATACCTTCCTTACATCCATGTTGGCATGAATGAGGTGTGGACGAGAGATGGAAGCGGTTGGAGGAGGAACAAACTCCTCGATCTCCATGGGGTGCGCGCTTGATGAAGATGCTCCGCCCGTATGCACCATGATTGCGAGAAGAATGAGATTGGGAGAAAAGAGCTCGGTGAAGATGGAGAGAAATTCTCCGCTCGGTGAAGATCTTCGCTCGATGACGCTTCTCCGCAGGTGTAGAGGGCTCGGGGGAGTGCTCGGCGTAATGGGAGATACTTGCTCTGAGGGTGTGATGTCATATGACGTTGCAAGTCCCCTTAAATAGACTTGATCGGCGCCCCTGTTGACCCGTCGATACCATCGACGCGGGTCGATGGTATCGACACGTCTCGCGGGTAGCCGCATCTGTCGCTGGTATCGACGGCTGACGTTTGCTGGATCGAGAAACCCGGATCGCTGATGGGTCGATACCATCGACAGAAGTCGATGGTATCGACTCAGCACCCGGATTGCTGACGTGGCTGTTGCGATCGTCGTCGATGTCTTCATGCGGATCGGTGACATGTCCGTCGATGCCATCGACGGGTGTCGATGGTATCGACTTGCTTTTATTGCGACACCTCTGTTTATTGCATTCAACCTGTGATGATGTCGATACCATCGACGAGGCCGTCGATGGTATCGAGTTGACTGAGCAAAAATCGTCTGAATATCTCCAGAGATCTCGATGGTATCGACTGGGGTGTCGATACCATCGACACTTTTATTGCGACCTGCCTGTGACCATGTCGATGCCATCGACGGGGCCGTCGATGGTATCGACGCAGTGTGATTTCTGCTGGTGTCAACCTGAACCCATGTCGATACCATCGACTGATGTGTCGATGGTATCGACCCTGCCTGTTCCTGCACATTTAACAAACGGATCAAGGTATCATTTTTAAACTAAAAAGTAAACAAAATAAAAGCAAACTACACCTAACATTAAACTATCCTAATGTACCAATGGTTGGGTTGCCTCCCAACAAGCGCCCTTCTTTAGCGTCTTAGGCTAGACGTCGGTCCTTCTTCTCATTCATGTACAAGTGAAATGAGTTTAACCTCATTCACTTTCCTCTTATAGTTCTCACCAAAGTACAGCTTCAAGCGTTGCCCGTTCACCAAGAACGTGGCCTCTCCATCTCGCACGAGAGTCGCTCCGTGCGGTCTCACTTCTTCCACCTCGAAGGGTCCACTCCATCGGGATTTTAGTTTCCCGGGATGCAATTTGAGACAAGAGTTGAACAATAGGACACTGTCTCCTTTCTTGAATGTGCGCATCTCAATGTGGCGATCGTGGATCAGCTTTGTGCGCTCCTTATAAATACGGGCATTGTCATATGCCGTCATGCGTAGCTCATCCAATTCATTCAATTCAAACATTCTTTTCCTCCCGGCCTCATCATAGCGCAAGTTCAGCCTTCTTAGCGCCCAATGGGCCTTGTGCTCCAATTCTACCGGAAGATGGCACGCCCGGCCATATGCCAACCTAAAAGGTGTAGTGCCTATAGGTGTTTTGTACGTCGTTCGATAAGCCCAAAGTGCATCCGGTAGCAATGCACTCCAATTCTTCCGTGTAGATGCTACGGTCCTTTCTAAAATCTTCTTGATTTCCCTGTTTGATACCTCCACCTGTCCTTGCGTTTGTGGATGATATGGGGTGCCAATGTTGTGCTTGACCCCATATTTCTTCAAAAGTGAAGCAAATTTCTGATTTCGGAAGTGTGTGCCTCCGTCACTAATGATCATTCGAGGAATCCCGAACCTGCAGAAAATATTCTCTTTGACGAACCTGCACACTACATTCGAATCATTAGTCCTTGTGGGGATTGCCTCTACCCACTTCGACACATAATCCACAGCAAGCAAAATATAAAGATTTGAATTTGAGGACACAAAGGGTCCCATGAAGTCAATGCCCCATAAATCAAATACCTCGACTTCCTGAAACACATTCAGGGGCATTTCTTGTCTCCTTGAGATATTACCTGCACGCTGGCACAGGTCACACTGCCTAAAAAAATCATAGGCATCCCAGAACAAAGTGGGCCAATAAAGGCCGCTCTCCAACACCTTAGCTGCTGTCCGTGAGCTAGCATGATGTCCTCCCGTAGGCGACGCATGACAATGATGTAGAACACTTTCGTACTCTACCTCCGGCACGCACCTGCGAAGAATACCATCCCTGCATTGCTTCAACAATATTGGGTCATCCCAAAAATAGTATCTCAATGAATGGAAGAATTTCTTCTTCTCTTGATAAGACCAATCTTCCGGGATGATCCCGCAAGCCAGATAATTCACAATTTCCGCAAACCATGGTTCTTTAGAATCAATTTTTAAAAGTTGTTCGTCGGGAAAAGTCTCGGTAATGGGTATATGCAAACCTTGTTCATCCACCCTCTCTAACCTAGACAAGTGGTCAGCCACCACATTTTCAATTCCCGACTTGTCCTTGATTTCAATATTGAATTCTTGTAGGAGCAAAATCCACCTAATTAGTCTAGGCTTCGCATCCTTCTTCTCCATCAAATATTTTATTGCGGCGTGATCCGTCCACACAACCACCTTAGAACCCACTAAGTATTGCCAAAATTTCTCAAAAGCAAAAACAACAGCAAGTAACTCTTTTTCCGTGGTTGTGTAATTTAATTGAGCATCATTAAGTGTTTTTGAGGCGTAGAAAATCACAGCAGGCTTGTTATCTACCCTTTGCCCCAAAACAGCCCCCACAGCATAGTCAGACGCATCACACATCAACTCGAAAGGCTTTGTCCAATCCGGCGTTTGAACAACCGGAGCCGAAATCAGCTTTTCCTTCAAAACCTCGAATGCGTGAAGACATTTCTCATTGAAATCAAAAACTGCGTCTTTTTCCAACAATTCCGATAATGGCTTTGCGATTTTTGAAAAATCCTTGATAAAGCGCCGATAAAACCCAGCGTGTCCTAAAAAGCTTCTCACCCCTTTTATAGAATTTGGTGGGGGTAGCTTAGAAATCACTTCAATTTTTACGGGGTCTACCTCTAGACCCTTACTAGACACCTTGTGTCCTAGCACAATTCCTTCTGTCACCATCATGTGACATTTCTCCCAATTGAGGACCAAGTGTGTGTCCTCGCACCGCTGCAAAACCTTATCTAAATTATAAAGGCATTCATCAAAAGACGCTCCATAAACCGAGAAGTCGTCCATGAAGACTTCGAGACACCGCTCCACCATGTCAGAGAAAATGGCGAGCATGCAGCATTGAAAAGTCGTCGGCGCATTACATAAACCAAACGGCATACGACGGTAGGCGAAAGTCCCATAGGGACATGTAAACGTAGACTTCTCTTGATCCAAAGGATCAATAGAAATCTGGTTGTACCCCGAGTAACCATCTAGGAAACAAAAATGTGACCGACCGGCTAAGCGTTCCAAAATCTGATCAATGAATGGCAATGGAAAATGATCTTTCAGAGTTGCGGCGTTCAATCGGCGGTAATCAATGCATACACGCCACCCGGTTACCAATCGGGTGGTGACAGGTTCATTTAGAAGATTTGTAGTGACTGTGATTCCCCCCTTTTTAGGGACTACCTGTGTGGGGCTCACCCACGTCGAATCAGATATGGCATAAATAATCCCTGCAGCAAGCAACTTAATGACTTCCTTTTTGAAAACCTCCATCATGCTTGGATTTAGACGTCTTTGAGGCTGTATGACTGACTTGGCTCCTTCCTCAAGCCGAATCTTATGTTGACAAAGTGTAGGGGAGATCCCCTTGATGTCCGCCACTGACCACCCAAAGGCTCCACGGTGGTTCTTGAGCACTATCAATAGCTGCTCCTCCTCATCCGCACTAAAGTATGCAGAAACAATCACTGGCAACTTGTCCTCCTCAGCTAGAAAGACGTACTTCAGGTGCGGGGGCAATGGCTTTAACTCCAGATCAGGTGGGCAGATAAGGGATGATTGTAGCGGTGGGGGCAGTGTACCCAAATCTTCATAGTGCCTCGTGTAGAAACATGGAAGCATTTGAAGCATTTTGGCACACTCCTTGAGTGAAGTACTCCGCATCCAATCATAAGTGACATTAAGAAAGCACGCCTCTAGAGGCAATTCCGGATATGCATCACAGACAGAAGTAATTATCACATCATCCTCCCACGAAGGTGGAATGTCCTCATTCTCATCATTTGGAAACCCGACAGCCTTGCATAAAGAGACAGCTTTCGTTTGCTCCATAAGGTCTACCGCCAAAGTCCCATTGTCTATCCTGCTCATCACATGGGCCATATCTAAAAATGGCTTCCCGAGACAAAGTGAGATATTGCTTTCCACATGCTTCACCATGTTGCACTGTGCCTTTGCTTTAGTAGATGTATTGCTGTTGGGCATGACCATCTCAAAGCGATCATCCGCAATGCCTAAGGTCAAGCGACCTCTCCCCATCTCCAAGATCATGTCAGCTGTAGCTTGAAATGGGCGACCAAGAAGTAACTCATTGCCGTGTTCGTCCTGCATCTCCATCACAACAAAATCAGCGGGAAAAACAAAGCGGTCTACCTTTACCAAAACATCCTCACAGATTCCATATGGTTTCACCACAGAATTATCGGCCAATTGGATAGTCATATTGCTTGGCCTTGACTCCTTCAATCCAAGTTTCTTGAATGTAGAAAGGGGCATCAGATTGATGCTTGCCCCAGAATCACAAAGCGCTTCGCCAAATTTGAACTTCCCGATAAAGCATGAAATATTGAAACACCTGGGATCCTGTCGCTTTGGCGGAAAAGTGCCCATAATAAAAGCACTCACTTGCTCCTTCAATACCACAACCTCAGTGTCGGGTATCTTCCTCTTCTTGGTGATTACATCTTTAAGGAACTTTCATTAAGACGGGATTTGTTCAATTGCCTCTAACAAGGGAATATTCACAGATAACTTTCTAAAGCTGTCCAGAAATTTTTTAAACTGTGCATCCACCTTTCTTGCTTTTGCACTATTGGGATAGGGAACCGGAACGGTATGTGCCCTTTGATGAGGTGGCACATAGGGAGTTAATTTCTGTGCTTCCTCCTCAGTGGCTTGTCCTTCCTTACCATCTTCGGTTGTGTCATCAATTTGCTCTATGACTGGTGCGGGCTGCTCCTTAGCAGTTGCTTCTTCGACTGTGTCCTGCGGTGTGCTTGTGTCATCCGCCCTTGGATTAAGCACCTTCTTACCGCTCCTCAACAATATGGCCTTGGCCTGTTGGTTTCCCCCGGGAACATTGGTGTTCCCCAGAAAACCCGGATGGGCCGGCTTCTTCAAGCTTGCAATCTCCGCTGCCATCTGTGCCATGGAAGTCTCTATAGTCCGCATCTGAGCCCCGTGGCTCTGCAACGTCTGCCCGAACTGGTTCATGAATTCACCCTGCTGCTTTATTTGCTGCCCAAAAGTGTTCATCAACTCTTGATTTTGCTTTATGACTTGATTGAGCAACTCCGTGCTCTTGTCCTCCGTGACCGGTGCAGGTTTGGCGTCCGGATCTTGCAGGAAGTTGTTTGGATCCTTCCATGAAAATTTCTTGTCCTTCCGCCATGAGTAATCGTTGTTCCTGTACCCTTGCTGTTGCCTCATATACTTGACCTGAGCCTCATCCTCGGACTCATTGTCTTCCTTCTGCAGCAACTTCTTTGCGAGAAGATCCATCTTCTCATTCAGCTCTCTCATTGCCTTTGACTCACTGGCAACTCTTGCTTGCTCAACTGGGCCTCTTTCTCTTTCTCCCCAAGATTGCTTTCGTGCCATATTCTTCAGTATTTCCCAGCATCTTGTATCAGTGTTATTTAGAAAGAATCCAGAACCGGCCGAGTCCAAGTTGCTTCTATCATGCTCGGAGAGAGCAAAGTAGAAGATCTTCACTTGGGTTTCCTTGTCCAATCCATGATGTGGACATCTCCTCAACATGACTTGAAATCGCTCCCAAGTCTCAGAATAGGTTTCACCCGCCTGTTGGGTGAAATTGTGGATCTTCCGGATCATATCATTGGTCTTCACAGGAGGAAAGAACCTCTCGAAGAAAACCTCCACCATGTGATCCCATGATTCAACAAACTCGTCGTCGAGGTTATGAAGCCACTCTCTTGCCACTCCAGCCAAGGAACTCGGGAATAAATTGAGATAGAGCACATCCTGTAGAAATTGATCTATCTTCACCATATCGCAGTTCTCCACAAACTGACTAATGTGTGCCACTGGATCTTCATTTTTCAGTCCGTGAAATGCATTGGATTTGACCAAATTAATCATTGCTGGGTCGATCTTGTATGTACGTATGTTTAGCCCCTGTTTCTTTATAGGCCCCTTTGATGCCGAGGAAGAAGACGCCTTGATCTTCTCCCATATTGTCTGTGCTTCAGCCATTACTTCTTCTTATTCTGGCTCAGATTCAGAATGTATATCACTGTGGTGTTCCTCCTCGTAGTAGTCCTCGTCCTCTGGTCCCGCAGATGGAACCTCAGGTGTGCGATTCACGTAGTCTCGACTACGTGTGTGCACCATGCAAAGCACCTGAAATATGGAAATAGGGGTTCAGTACAATGCTTTGAACGAGTCAACACAATTATAGAGAAATAAAGGAATTTTTGAAATTGTTTTAAAATTAATAAAAAAAAATGTGGCCTAGAATGGCCGCTCTTAGCACTCAAAGTGCCAATAATTCGCCGTATCCCCGGCAACGGCGCCAAAAACTTGACGTGTATTTTACTACGCGCTAAAAACGCAAGTGTACGCGTCGAGTAATATAGGCCTTGTGAGGCCCGAGTCGAACTCAGGGATACATGAATTATTGGAGACTTCTACTAACTAATCGCAATCAGCTAGACCGATTAACAAAGTAAGGTTTTGTTGTTCAAATTAAAAGAAAATAAAAATCAACCAAAGAAAACAATTGATTAAAGGTTAATTTAATCAATTAAAAGGATATCTTTAGGATGGCGGTTTCACCGTGGGTCAACATTGTATTAGATTTCATATAATTCCTCACACTTCTCTCTCTATCCGGGTAGTGGCCTGAAATGAGAATTACCCACTGTCGTGGTGTAATCCACTACTTAGATTTAGGTTGATTCCATCGTCATAGTAATCATTCCCCTAAACTAAGCGCATTAAGATCGGTCCCTCAGTTCCCACCATTAATTTTACAACTCCTTTGTCAAGGGTTTTATTAATTAATGTAGAATTCGTCTCTTTTCAACTGTTAATCCTTCTGTCGAAGTGATTAAGGGCATTAATTTATTATTATGGTGATCAAACATAACAATAGCAATAGAGAAAATGAATTTATACCATGGATATGAGAAAAAAAATATGAATGATCAATATAAAATCATCATACAATGTATCCCCGGGCTACTCCCGGTCCTAAAGATTGAGGGTTTTAGCCTCTCATGTTCATCTTACACGAATACATGGTAGAAATTGGGGAATTCATAAGAAAAATGTGAAATAAATGGGAAAACCCCTGAACGGAGAAGAACCGGTGGATCCTTGGCATAGAACACAAGCTTTCCCCGCCTGTCGGTGGTGGAAATTGTCTTCGGCAGTGTCCGAATCACCCGTAATGAGCTTCTCGGCCTCCGTTCTCCTTTCTCTCCTCCTCGGCACTCGTGCAATCCAAAATGAGATAATGGTCACGTCTGGGCGGCCGTCATTAGGTATAAGTCCCTAATTAGGTCGTCAAATAACAACAGCCGTCCGATCGAAATCAAAACAAATCCAACGCATATCTGCCGGCGTCGATACCATCGACGCGAGTCGATGGTATCGACACAGCGGATTAGCGGCAGCTTTCCTTTCTTTTATTCTGAGCGCCTGTCATGATCTCGATACCATCGACTTGGGTGTCGATGGTATCGACTCCTTTAGCGTCGGTTGTTGTCGTTTAGCGACGCTGTAGCTCTCCTTGAGTCGATGGCATCGACTTGCGTCGATGGTATCGACTTCATCCTCGCCAGCGGCCTGGAGACATCTTGATGCCATCGACATGGGTGTCGATGGTATCGACTCTGTATTGCTCTTCTCGGCTGACAACCTGTGGCTTGGTCGATGGTATCAACATCCGTCGATGGTATCGACGGAAGCAGATACTTGTTCTTCCTGAAATTGCACAACAAGACCAAGTAAATCCACACGATTTATGATAAGATGATCAATAATGCTTAAAATAGTGAAACAAAGGGGATTTGATATAAAATGATGGCAAAGACCAAATAAAGTGAATTATGCAATAATATCCATGAAAATGAGTAATTAAGGCACAAAACACATATGAAATCGGTCTATAAATGCGACTCAAAATCATCGCATCAGGACTCAAGAGGGGATCTGCTCAAATAATATATAACAAAGAGCCATGTAATAATAAAGCAGTGAAAAAACATAACTATTTTCATTTTTCACAAATATCCCACATACATTGTTATTCACCTTAGGAAGGTGGTACTACAAACTGGAAGTGGTACATGTAGTTACATATGAGACCCTTAGCAATGGATTACTAGGCCATTCCAACCTATTCTTAAGAAGAACCATCACATACAATCTCCTCCTAAGTTACAACTCTCTAATGCACCTATACATGGGTTGCTTTGGGAGAAACACCCAAAAAATAGAATAAAAGTATGTGTCTGAACACAACTAAGTATGTTCATAAAGTAAGATTTGGGCATTAGAAGGGCTTACAAGTCAAGAAGAGGTATTCTCAAAAAAAGAGGGGGACATAAACATATAGGTAGGTCCCACAAGAATAAATAAAAAGAATGAATTATCCAACAAACGAATAATAAAAATTTAGGCATTACAATAAGAGAACCAATTCATGAACTAAAGAATTTCCTACCTTTAATAAAAACTAAAAAAATTTAAAAGTTTCATGTAGATTACAAAAAGACTAGAATAAACTAAAGTAGGGATAGGGAACCACAAAGCACTAGCCTTGCAAGGAGGACAAAAACCTCAATATACATTTATAAAACATGGCATGGGAATTAACCCAATGCCTTACAGGGGATTAAAACCCAATGCCAACAATTATAATATTATAGGGGAATAAAATCAAGTGTGTGGAAGGGGAATAAGATCCAGTGCCTGAAACATGGTTAACCATGCCAACAAAGTAGTCAAGACCCTAGGGTAATCCAATTAATATTCATATACCAAAGGAATGAGAACATCCAAGATTTGAGGAATGGATTCATATGACTCAAATAAAAGGGGAATATGATAGAAATAATCAATAATGGATAATTCAATGGATAATATTAAATATTCAAAGAGAGAGTTCAATGAATTTTAAAAAGGGGTGTTCCAGTAGAAGTAAACCTTGATATTAACAAATTAGAATTTTGTCATCAAATATCCAAATAAAATCAAGAGAGAGCACATAACTCACAAAGGCCTAGATATCCACAAATTACTACTAATGTTTACAATCCATGGCTTTCACCACCTCATCATAAAATTAAAGAATTTAGGTTAACGATGACTACATGATTAACTTAAACCCTAGAAAATATTTTTTTGCAAAACTCTAATTTATCTATAGAAAACTGTTCCAAATGACATTAGTTGTTTTCCTAATTTCAGTTCATATTCTTGCTTGAGACTTAAATAATTAGTTATGACTTATTTTAGGTTAATACATTATATGAGTTTTATAAAACAAATCGAAATTAAAAGAAAAGTACCCCTAAATCACACATCATTTTCTTGTTGTGTGACTAGGTTAATTGGTAATTTTCTCAAAATTATGAATCACAACTAACAAGCACTAGAGAAAGACTCTAATGCACTTGTATGGTGTGACATCAATATATGAGCGATGAGAAAGATTGGGAGTTCTACTCCCAAACATTCGTCCTTTGTCGAGAAGTTGTTCCTATAGGTTGTTGTGGTGAAGCCTATAGACAACAAGAGGAATCAAATCTGAAAGTGATGGTAATGACCATCACCATGCTCAACCCCTATTGGATTCAACAACACATCGCATGAGGAAGAAATTAGGAAGCCCTGTAATAGAAGAACTAAGAAACGAGGAATCTCTGGGTGAGTTTGCCGAGGCTCAACAGCCCTACATAGGCATACAATCACAACGAACACTGGCTATTTATATAAACTAGGTGTCCAAGCCTTCAAATGACGTGGAAGAGGAACAAAGATAAACTACAGTTTACCTATTCTCCCACGAATATGATAGATCCCCCTTTTCTGTAGTTCCTCGAGGCGGCGCTCAAGACACTAACCGATTCTTGCAATGGCTTGGAGTCATCTTAACCAATATGTAATGCAAAACACTGCTCCTAAAATCAAAAATCATTAATCCAACTTAAGACCTGATGAAACCATAGGATAAAGAAGACTCCTCGAGGTCTGAAAGGAATGTCATTGTCTCTCTTGATATGTATATTATTGAAGACCCTAGATGAAGTATGGTGTGGCACTAGGGAGATGGAGTTTGTATAGAGAGAAGGTTTCCAACTAAGTTGTAGGTAGGCTTTGATTGTATACACATTGAAAAATAATGATATTTTCGAAGCTAGGGAGGTATGTGGATAGTGGGTGATAGGCGGATCGTAGAACCATTGATAGATATGTAGTAGTGATGGCCTACTGGCTAGTTTTTGGTTGCATGTGCAAGAGAAGAGGGACAAGGACGTCTACAGTTTTAAAGGATGAACGAGGGAGGAAAGAAATAGGTACAAGAGGTGGAAGGGAATATAAGGATAAAATGGAAAAGGAGGAAGGGAATAAAATCATTAGGGTGAGTATAGGAGAATAACACATTTGTAAGAGACAAAATGACAAGTGGAAAAAGCCCTTCTGAGGCAGCCTGACAATTTGTGAGGCACGAGAGCAGGAAAGAAATACCCTCTTGTGTTCCACTTAAAAAGGGGAACTTGGCGGTTAATCAATACTCATTTAATTCATTTATTATCATTTGTAAACAATTTTATACATTCATTTATATTCATATACTTCCTTTTGCCAATTAGACTAGAAAGGAATCAATGTTGGGTCACAAAATATTGACCGGTGCATTTACACATTCCAATCTTACTATTGAATATATTGGGTTATTATATTTTAAATTTATTATTTAAATTATAGTAATAATTTATGGAATAAATAAGTCAAATAGTTTCTAATTTAAAATCATTAATGAGAAAATAAATAAAACTGAAAAGTGCTCAAGGAATATAGAGGGTTAAACTATCAAGCTAGATTTGAACATTTTACAACACCTATTTCATATGTAATGTGTACCCAATCACTACCTTTATGGTAAACCTTATTGAAACTCATGCTTATTAGTGTCGAAGTCCAACAAAACACATATGATTAATGTAACGACTTCAGTTATGAGGATTACACTCACCACCTACACTTTGAGATATGATTCTTATTTCCATGGAGTGATTTTCTTGTATTGTTCTGAAGGTTTGTATGTTCAATACACTTGTTATTTAACAAGTTCTTAAGTATTTAACTCGATCTCCAATATTAGACTAATGATATATTAGCATCAGTCATCATAGGTTCTTCTTTTGTGTATTAACATCATACTTTCTACTTCTAGAATAATATCTAACTAGGGACTCTGAAACAATGAATACTTTAAAGTATACATATTTTAACATCTTTCGCTTTCAACCCAAAGCCATATGTCATCGAGTCAAACATTATTAGGATATTATTACATTTAATCAATATATGATATCAAAAAATTATAATAATTTGCCACTTACTCATAATCATATCAAATTCACCATTTCCCATTACAATAATCATATGACTATCTCACATGTACACTAACAAAATAAACATCAACAAAGGTGTGGAAGTTCATGTGACACTTTTTGATGGATACACTATCCTACATGTTGGGATACAATCCTCTTCAACCATTATTATCTTGTAAAATTCTATCGCATATAGTTGTGAACTATATCTGATGGGATTCAAGAACAACAAATCATTTGTAGTGGCCATCATGGTCTTTTACTTTAATGTATCATGCCATCTCACCATGTCATGCACATAAATACTAGGGTAGTATCGCAATCCAAACCACCTTTTTAACTCAAACCATGAGGTGACCTCTTGAGATCGTTGTATCTATTCCACCAATGATTTCTAGTTCCCTTTCAGAAGGTAAACAACACGCTCAACCAGGTTTTCCGTTGGAATGTGATCTAGCTTAAATATCTTTTCTATCTCAAGAAGACAATCTTTTCTTCATCGGGATTAGAACTTCCCTATAGTCAAAACCTCCAATCTTCTTAAGATTCTCAATAGACTTGATCATATTCCAAACTCGATCATAATAATGTGTTAGGAGTGATCTCAGTCTTCCCTCCATCTTGGTGATTTCATTATCATGCCATGATCCATCACTTTCATATTAAGCATAAATTCAATAAGTGGTACTTGTGGCCAATATGGAGGTGTTGCAACTTATTCTTCATCATCAGGAATATACTTAGCCCACATTATTGGTTATTCTCTCATTATAAGAGGTTGACTTGGAGGTATGAGATCATATTTAGCTTGTCATTCAGGATCTATATGAGCTCCACTAGGACCAAGCTATCAATTCTCAGCCTAGTTCTCTCACAAGCATCATTTTTTATAGATAATACATAAGTACAATATATTGTGCCATAATATGAAAACTAAACACATTCTATATTTTTATACTATAATAAACCTAAGATTGGATACCAGGTTGTCAGTAACCACTCCAAAATCAATCAAAACATGATTTATGGAGGTGGTATTACCAAGTTAATAAGTAACTAATCCCAAACATAATACATGATATCTAAGAATATATCAACTAGTAATGAAAAAATATATATACCTTAATTTATTAAGACCATTGTTTACATATCATATGCATAAAGAATCACTAAACCACACTTATATCACATGCACATTAAGTCAACCATTTATGATGAACATACATATACAAGTTCATAGTTAGCCACATGGTACAACATTCATTAAAACAACACCCATGCATATACCAAAATTGTAGTAAAAGAACCTACCTATACACACATGTTAAAACTCAAACTTCACCTAGAATAGAAGTCACTCTGATTATCTATTAGGATGAGGAGTAGATGACTCTACTTCTAGAACTAAAGAGTTGTTCATTGTTTGTTTAGGCAATGAATAAGTGAGAAGTTAAGTCATAAGAGTATGTAAGCATAATTCAATCTTCTTATTTATTAACTAAATCCAATTATGATCTAAGATTGTCATTGCACATCATGTGTGTGTAGTTTTAAGGTTCACTTATTATTAATAAATAATATAATATTAGAAAGGTATGAAAATGAAAAACATCATATAAGACTATAATCATTACCAATTTAGTTATTACCCTATAAGAATTGGGCTTACACAAATCCTAATAGAATATTCAATGTTGTGATCACATGCATGACTCAATGTCCAATCCTAAGAGTATATCCTACCACCCTAAGACAAATATCTCATCCCAGGTCAACCACATGTCTAGGTAGGACCCTATAGCATTTCTACATTCTGATTCACATATCTCAGTACAAGGATAGGTCATACCATATCACATATCGTATCTTTCACACTTTTTGTGCCATTTTATTTCCTATATCTCCTAATCTTTACTTTATCAAAATATATTGAGAGAGTTGTGGCCTCACTCCAACCTATGTGGGCCTCCCTAACTCCTAGTGGATTAGTCCACTCCAAGTCTTCTTCTAATGGATACACTACTAAATGAAAGATGAGTTTACATTTATCAAAAAGTACCTTCTAGAATATATAGGGAAACTATCAAAGTGATACTAATATGTATATTTATAATATTTAGTATCTTATTTGTTTTAAAGAAATTAGATGATACATATCACAAATAATTCATCTAAATCTCCATTAACGATATATTTAGTATTAACTAAATTAGCAAGCCATCATCAAAATCAACCATGAAGTGTGATTCTATTGTATAGAATTAAGTATTCGTATGAATATTCATTACCTACATAAGAATTGTATACATTTCTAGAATGCATGTCAACTCCCATTCATATATCAAATTCTATTTTTTCCCATCAATTTTCATCTATATAGTGCAGAATGAATCATATGCTTTGTACAAAAGATAATTTTAGGATCATATTGTAATTAGACTTGTTTCCAAATGTCAAAAATATTCATAATCATAATACTTACAGTAAGAACAATATTATCAAATTACATGATAAGGAGATAAGAAGAACAATATGTTCTTATTTATCATATATTTGATTATCTACTCAAATTCTTGTAGGTGGAGTGACGAAAATTTAAGTTCTTCTCCTATAGTTCAATAAGAGATCCTCAGTGCACCTATATTTCTGTAGCACCACCTCTATGTCACCACATTAACATAAAAGTTATGTATTTGGGATTAATTGAATTATAGATCATTAAATTTGGCTCGATCTTCAAAGGGGAATGTTGTTTAGAGTATATGGGAGGATAAAAAAGGATAGAACATCAAAACCTAAAGAACTAATCAATAATTTATGTCACCAATGATCTAGATGAGGTACTTGAGTAGAAATACCCAAACTCCTATTTGATATACACCTTGATTACTCCTTCGAGGGATAATTTTTGTGATAGGGGTTTAGGCAGTGAAGAATGGGGGGAATGACATCTTGGGGTTGAAAAGATTCAGCTTGTTATATATGTATATAGATCTTTATATTTCTATTTAAATTGTTTTTATTAAAAAATTCAATCAGAAACACAAGATGGGAAACTTTCTTGGATTTTGGTCTAATTTTTTATTTCGATGTATTCAAAGTAATAAAAGTTGGGATCAAGGATAGAATCACCTTGCTAGTTTGTCTGACTTATCAAAATTTGTTCTGACCTTCAGACCCAACTTCCAAGAAAGTTGACAAGTTTTGTAGCGTATTGATTGAAGTGATCACTTGGACCTCATTAGTTGGTTTGAGCTCTATCGAGTTCAACCAACTTACTGAGCTACCTCTACAAAGGAAAACTTATACCTCTAAAACATCCTCTAATGATTCTTAAACCTAGTTTGATTCCCATTTCATATATTATCTTGTTAAATCTTCAAACACTTATGTTCCTAATTGTCAAAAAGATTGAGTGTTTCTCATGCTTTTTCTTTTATAAGTATCACATCAACTCATACTTCTTTGTCATGATTGTCTATTCAAGTTTATATGTAATTCATGTATTAGTTCATTTCATGATACAATTTTCCTATTTATATCAATAGTTACATCCAAACATACAAATATATATTTGCTAATAATGATTGTTTTTCTATATAATTTCACCAAATTAGGGGGGTTGTAAGAACCCTGACTTGGTGTAGCTTCCTAATCCTATTGTGTTATTTTAATCACTTATCTTGATGATTGATGATGTATGTTTTGGAATTTTTCCAGTTAGCACTTGTTTGAGGGACTATGTGCAAATTTCCCATGTTTGAGTGTTCCCTTGAAGTTTGCACATAACATGTTTCCTTTCCTCTCTCCCTATATTTCTTGGACTTTTTGGATGCACTTAGATGATATATCCAAAACTTTTGCATTTCCATCAGTTGAGGATCTGATCCTAATGATCCGCCTTTTCCATCAATAGAGGACTGATGGAAGTGTGCCTGGTTCTTTATTAGTTGAGGACCGACATGGTTCCTTTGAGATTTCATCGGTAGAAATATATCTAAGTTTTTTTAGTTGAGGACCAAAGAGATTGTTCTGCATTTGCATCAGTTGAAAACCAATGGAAGTGGTTGGTCTTGAGACCCTTTACAATTTCATTAATGGACTACCAACAAAGCAAATGGCTGATTAGCATGAGAGCTATGATTGGTTAATATCAATGGAAAATCAAGCACCATATACTTATGGTTTGTTTTTATTCTCTACGAATGATGACCCTAGAGTATGTTTTGTGATGGTCTTCTTGAGAGCTTGAACTAACAACATCTCATATTGCAACTACTGATAACATGGTAAGGAAGTCTACCCATTAAACTTGTGATCACGTGTACTGATGGATCATTGGGGATTGTCTATAGATGGGATGACATGTTGATGTAGGTATGAGTGTTTTGAAATAGAATAAGACATATTTTACCACCTTTCTCTCTCCAATATACACCCCTTGTACTTCCTTCTTGCCTCACTTGAGTGATCTGAACCCTATAGTATGTAGTAGAGTGAGACACCATCAATTAACATCTATCAATGATAATTCTGCTATCATCAATCTTCAACTTCATCATCATTTGCCTTTATTCTTTTCTTTACTGATGTGAAATGAGATTCCAAGTGACAATCAAGCTTATATCCATCTAAGTAAATCTCAAATCCATCGATCCCTTGATGATCTACCACCTTCTTTCTTCTATAAATGTTTTTTAAGTGGTTTTACTCTAGGGTTTTGACTATTAAATATTACACCTTTTTTTCCTTATGCATCGTTGCTCTAGTTGCTTTTAGACCATGGATCACCAGTTGTAGAGCATGTTGAGAAGAGTTTACCTTTGGTTTTAGAGTTTGTCATGAAGCTCAAGGTGTCACCATTGTTCTTCATGAGTGGACTTGTCTCCACTCTCTTCTGGTGAGTGATATGACCTTTGACTCATTTATTACCTACATCTAGATGTAATACTCCCTAAAAATATTCGAAGGTTGTATCTCTATAAATCTTGAACCTAAGATCTCACGGATATGAACTACATGTTGTAGTTATGTCTCTAGAGTAGTATCCCTATAGTACATGATTGTTTACTACTTCTCTATACATCTTTGGCTTCTGATGAATGAATAATTTCAAAAAATATTTCTTTTGTGTAGGATAATAGCTTATGTTCTTGTATAGTAATGGCCATACACTGATCTTTTCATGAGTATAATATTAATCATGTTTTGTGGTTATTTATCTTGCTATTATGTTGTTGAAAACTATAAAAATGGTTTCTTTATAGGAAAAGGGATGGTTCTAATCATCTATTGTGAAACAATGTGAGTGTGTTGTGATATGGTACTTGAGATGATTATGTAAAGGCTTCCCGATTTCTTAACTTTCATACTCTTTAAGGGTTGTGTTATACAGAAAGACTCAACATGGGTAAAGGTGCAGTAACATGCCATGTTTTGGGAAGTGAGATTTTGGTAATCTTTCATTTTGTATATTCTGAAGTTTCTAGTGACATGATCAATCATCACTCATCGATGGCTGATGCACATGATTTCTCTACCAAACTTCAGGCTAAGTTAGGCATGCCTTCCAAAGAGTTTCTCTCATACTTAAGTGTTTTATTTACATTATATCTATATTATCTAAAATAACTCGTATGCACCCATTTTCTCTATTTTTCATGTATTTTGATCAAAATTACTACATTTTATTAACTTCCTTATATATAATTGCTTTATTTTAGTTTGAACCAAGCACAAACAAAAGAATGTTGGTACGACCAACTCAAGTCAGTGGCACCGACATGAGAAGTAAGGGGACCAACAACAAAAGAAGAAGAATCTAGAAAAAAGTGAGAAACATCAAAAGGATTCTTGGTACCACCGACCCAACTTGGTGGCACTGATATCACAATCCCTAATCACAATATATTGAAGAAGTTAGTGGCACTGGCAATTTTCTGAAGGCTAAGATTCAACAACGCTCATTCGATGGTCTATTTGACAAGTTTTGCCCTTTCTTTCCTTTGTAAACCCATGGGGCATCTCATTCTAGGGTATCTCACCTAGAGGTCATCCCATTGGTCATCCTTGGATGAATTAGAGTCCAAGGAGGTGGAAACAAAAAGAACTCAAGCAAGTCACATCCCAAGGAGTAGTTCAATGAATATAGCACTGTTAGGCTATAGATGTCATGTCTTGTACCATGTTGTAGATGTTTTATAAGGATTTCTCTTCTTCCTTTCTTTCCTTTGATTCCATGTTGAGCATGAGGAGCTAAACCCTCATTCTTTTGGACCCGAGAGTATACTGGTGTTGACTCTATGTATGTTAATATTTGATTCAATATAAACTATATTTTATTTGGATTTCTGATACTGGAAAATCTTTATTGACTTATTTATGACTGATCACCATGAACAAATTTTAGATTGTTAATTGCTATGAAAGAAGAGTTAATAGGTAGAGAAGACATTATGATCATAGTCAACAAAATGTTTTGAATATGGGCTAAAAAATTTTGTATTATGTTGTAAAAAGGGATTAGAGATTAGGATAAATAGTGTGCTATGCTACGAAAGCAGGTAGTGCAAGCTACAAAAACTGAATCTAAAGAAGAAAGATAAGATTATTAATTGAATAGCATGCATGCATAGGTTTACACTGTGGTAAAATTGGTACCCTAAATAATCCATTATCTGATCCCCCATCCAATTTATCTTTTGCAATTTAATTCTTGTTCTAGTTTAATCACTCAATCAACTGCTCTTTGGCCTATCTAATATATTGTATTCAGTACTAGCCTCTAGCCATCCTAGTTTTCTAAGATTGACATTCGTGTCTTTTTTAATCCCTTTACTACTCTGACGCGTACATTTGCATTTTATACACACTTAAGTTGTGTCAAGGTTTTGGCACTGTTTCTAGGGAAATGACATCACTACACTAGCAATGTTGAAAGTGGCCAATCTAGGCCACTTACTTTTTCTATTAATCTCCTTTTCAGTAAAAAAATCAATTGCAAAAAAATAGTTGTTACCATTAGTTAGTTTTGTGTGAGTGTCAAGTTTATTTTCCTTTTTAGGTACTTGTTTATGGTCCATACACGGACCATTGACTACAATGAGTCTCAATACTTGAGGGAACTCTAGAGGTTGAGCAAGAGTAGGAAATTAAAACCAAAAATAAATGTTAGAAGTTGAAAAGATGTCTAACTCTGGGGAGTACGAGGAAGACTTGGAAGTTTCAGATGATGAGAAGACCATATGGAAGAAAATTGAGGTGTCATCCATTAAAACACAACTGGGTCCCATAAAGACACAAGAGGTCAATATGGGAAGATAAAAGATTAATCCAAGACTTGTTTCTCTTGTCAAGTCACAAGCAATCAAACGACACATCAATGAGGAACCAATGCAACTTATTAATTGCTTTGTTGAAAGATATGTTATGATAAAGATAAACCACATCCCAACCATTATAATATACTTGAAACTATTCACGTATTCTGTGACAGACAGAGCCAATCCATTATTCCTTAATCTACGTTAGAAATCAACATGCTTATAGGAAGAAATTATTGATGCTTCCTTTAAGAGATACTTTCCCCAAAAGACCAATCATTTAATGAGAAAAAATTATGAGTTCAAGAAACATGCAGATGAATGTTGTTTAGAGGCTAGAGAGTGATATCATAACATGTTAAAAAAGGTACAACAACATGTGATTGATGTGTATGGTCAAGTCAAGTGATTAAACTATGGCTTGCATACAAGAGAGAGGACAACACATGATAGTACCAATACAAGATTCCTTCTCGATGATAAAGAAATGAAGTGACATGAAATCTTAAAGAATACAATCAGGAACCAATCGTTGGTCGAGAATTGTGATTGTTCTACCTCGACTAAAAGAGTCAAGGATTCATATAAGGTTATGGAATTCAAGACATTGGTAGACAAGTTGACAAATAAACATGAGAAGAAAAATACCATCTCATCTGTATAGGAAGCAAACTACATGTATTTGCAATAACCCAATAGAAGGTATGCATTTTCATGGAGAAGTAATCTGAAATTTTCTTGGAAGGACCCCAATAACTTCCAGCATGACCCATCACGGGAACATCAACATCATGTGTACCAATTGTAGGGTCCTCAACAATTCTAACTTGATCAAGTCCCAAAGAAAGATGATAACTTGAAAGATATGCTTGGGAAATTTTTCAATAAAACCACAACATATGTTGAGGAATCAGGTATGGTGCAATGAAGAATATGGAAAGGGTGATCAAATATAGAAAATCAGAGAAGCAAATTATGGAAGCTCAACTTAGGAGTACCAAATGGTCTTGAGACAGTTTGGTCCAAACCCTCTCAAAACCACATGGACCAAAATGTCATTTCAACACCTACACGATCCATGATTTCAATGGTGAACCAATTATCAATTGATTCCTTGCTTTCTTTATTACTTGAAATATTGAATCAACTTTCAATTTGACCATCAATTAGGGTTTTGAACCCAATTTATCTAGGATTTCAACTCAACGAACCTTCAATTAGGGCATTGAATCGAATAGCCATCAATGATCGACATTGTGGAATTGATTCCATTACAACTAATGAATCATCATCAAATTTTTGATATGACCAGACCCCAAACGGTCTTGAGGTCATTTGGATGACCTCCAAACGGTCTTGAGACCGTTTGCCTCATCCTATCCTTGGATTTTGTGAAATTCCATTAGGGTTTAGATCATTAGATTGATCACCAAATCAGCACTTAATTGCATTTCAATTTGGTATATTTGGACCTTCTATTACTCATCCCTACTTAACCGTAGACCTCCAAATGGTCTTGGGTGACCCCCAAACGGTCTTGAGACCGTTTGGTCACAATCACCCAAAAATCTAAATTAACCAAATTGAATTTCAGCACTTAATCCAATTAGGGTTTGCTAATTGATTAACCTTCAACTGATGAACCCTTTAGAATTAATCCATAAAATTTTATGGGTCATCAACCATCAATATTAACATCAATTTTTTCCAAACGGTCAACCCTGGTCAAATCTCCCAAATGATTTGAAACCGTTCAGCTTCAAACGGGTTGATGAAACTATTTGCTTTCAAACGGTTTTGTTGAAACCAAATGAGCAACTTGTTGAAAGTGAATGAAGTACAATTTCTTTGGGAAATGTGTCCAAGGTGAGGTCATCATCATCTACCTTTGTCCCTGAAGATCTTAGTACTTCTGATTTCATGGAATTATCAATTTCAACCAACAATTAATCTAGAAGACAAAGGAATCAACGAAATTGCAAGATTAATATTTGAATAACAATGTAAAGGGGTTCAAGTTATAAAACCCGCCTTCAATAGAGCTTCAAAGCTTGGAGCTTCACGTCAAAAATGGTAGAAGAAGCTTTTACACACCACAAGGATCGTTCCTCATGCTTTTGAGTGAAAAGGGATGGTTAGAAGTGAAGATGGGATCGAGATATGAAGGAATCATGCATTAATTTGTGATTTCCACCATGAAAGTGAGATGAATGAAGGTCAAGAAGCTTACCAACAGGTTGAGGGTCGTCTTCCTGATGTCCCTAGCTTCCTTGAACGTTTTTGCAAGCAAAGAAAAGAAGTGGATTAGAAAAAGTCCTTGGTTTGAGTGGTAAAGGGTGCTTTTATAAGAAAATCAATGAGAGAGAAAATTTCTTATAAAACTCTTTTAATTCCAAAAATTGTGCCACCTCTTCCTCCTCAATTCCGTGCATGCAAAGCTATCTTCATTATCTCCAAACTCCATTCCATTATCCAAAAATTAATGGAAAAGAAATTAAGCACCTTAATCATATTATATTAATATCCCATTTTAGTGGATATTACTTTCCATTAACTTAATGTGAGTGGTTCTCCACTCAAGTTAGATCTTTTCGTGGCCTAGAAAAGGCACAAAGGTTTTCACACTTGAACAAATCCAACCATATCGTTTTTGGTTGAAGGTCCTTCAAATACTTTATTTATTTTTGCTTTAATTTGAAGTAAAGTTCCATTTGTGATTAAATCTTGATTATTTTATTATCAAGATTCTCTCTCCTACAAAGTAGCTCAAATGAGATGCCCCTCTCATTTTATTGACTCTAAAAGATGCCATGAATATTAAGGACCTTATTTAAGTGGTAAATTACATATTGAACCCTGGGTTTTGGATAAATTGCACATTACACCAAAACTAGGTTTTAATGCACAAACATTGCTTTATCAACTCTTTCTTGGTACTCAGGCTCTCATTAGCCTTACCCTCTGCATCATCTTCATTCCCATGATGCTTAAACACATGAGTAACATATTATCATGTAATATTTGCAATTTAACCCCTCAACTTGGGTAATTTGCACTTTAGTCCAAAGCAAGTAAAACATTACTTTCAACATTATTCAAAATGGACTAAAATAGAAATATAAGTTCCTCTTGAGCCTTAATTACTTTTTAAAAAGATAATATCAAGAATCTAATTATCTTTCTTAAACAAAACACCTAGGGTTAAAGCATAACCCAGGTTAGGGATGTTATAGTCACTATGAATACTCTAGAGTTGTGGTGTCCTTGAGGGAGTGGAGCACCTACTATAGTATTGCCAAAGATGGATGGAGTCAGGAACTTGGTGATAAAATGGCCCTCCTTCTTGTAGTTATAGAAGATCGGCTTGGGATGATGGCATACCCCACCATGGAACCGCCCACAAGTCTTGCACTTGGCATTAGTTGTCCTCCACTAGTTTTGGTGGGTTTTCTATCCTCCTTTACCTGAATGCCCTCCTTTTCCTGATCCCATATTATTATGTCCAGGGTGGAACTTCCTAGACTTATCCTCCTCGGTGGTGGTCAACTCTAGGTATCCCATGCTGGAAAGCTTCTGCAAACCCTATTCCCTTTCCTGTTTGAGGGCCATATCTAGATTTCATATATTCTCTTGGGATGGGATGTGATGACTATGGTTTTTAGGTGGGTAGCATGGTGTCCACATAGTGATCCACCAGGCGATCTTCAGTCTTAATAGGTGCATAATGCTCCAGAAGCCTAAACTTCTGGGTGTAGTCAGTCACTAAGAGACTTTCATTCTTAAGATCAATGTACATCCTCTCATTCCTCTTCCTCTCAGCTATAGGCATAAAACAATCAGTGAAGAGGGTTTTGAAGGCTTCCCATTCCATATTGTCCACTTCTCCTCCCATATTCCCACCAGATTTTTGCCCCTCCCTTGAGCAGGTGTGGCAAATCTAACCTTCTTTTCATTAGGTACTTCTAGGGTACATAAGCTAGTTTCCACTGACAGGGTCCAGGCTTCAACCATATCCATCGCCTCAGGCTATTCCTTCCCCCAAAAGGTGTCAGGGTTATGTTTGATGAAGTGTAGTACAGTTACTTCTTGCATCCTAGATGAATTGGGTTCAGGGGTTCCTTTTAGGGCAATGGTCTCCATGAGGTCTAGGAGGACTTTCTTTTGTTCTTCCCACCTATTCCTGGTCATTTTCTTAGAATCAAGTTCTTTAGGAGTTTCAGGTTCTTTCCTCTTCTTAGAGGATGATTCCTCAGAAGCCTTAGAGTTACAAGTCTTTGGAGGCATCCTGAAATTAGGCGAAATACATTAGATATATCATCTTTTTTTTTGACATATTCTATTTCATTATTCTTCTTTATTAGTTATCAATTATCTTAATGTTATGATTGGTGGAGGATATTCTAAAATCCTTATCAGTCAGTCCTAATGACTTCTAAATAAAGTGACTCTTTTGCTATCCTTATATCATAGAGATGAGAGGCAAATATTTATAATAAATGTTAGGGGGGAATTTTTCTGTAGAAGAGGTGAGAAGGAATATATATGGATGAGAAGGGTCATTAATTAAGGTATGCCCAAGAAGTTGGGGACACTTAGGGTATCGTCCAGGTAGACTTATATTGCCATATAGGAAGCCTCATGATTTCCAAGCTAAGTGGCTCAGAGACTTTAGCCAGATCCATGGCAGATGTTATCCTAGCCACCTCCACCCTTCATATCCCTAACTCAAGGACTACCCTAGACTCACAATAGGGTGAATGAGATTTTATGCGACTATGATGTGTGAACATTGGCTTTGATACCAACTGTGATGACCCCAAATCCAGTATACTTTCCATAATGACATTCCTTAGATATATAAGAACTCATATCTAAAAGATGTCAAAAGGGAAAATATAAGGAATAGCTATTGTCAACTAGCATATAATAAGAAGTCGGATCATTGTTCACACCATCATTCAAGTAATCACACAACCATCATTCAATAGAATAAAAAGTCATATTACATTATTCATTGGAAATAGATATGAGTTCTTAAGGAGAAAGAAATACATAGGACATAGACATCCTACACACCATCTAATGAAAAGAAATAACTATCGAAATAGAAAATAAGATGAGAGGCAACCATCTAGCTAATCATCCTTTATGAACTTTATTTAGTTTCTTTGAGTACTTTGAGATGCATTACTTGTTCCTTGAACCTAGAAAACACGAGAAACAAATGATTAACATAATGTTGGCACGTGGTTAAAAAATTCTATACTATGTTGGCATATTTAAAATACTTGAAAAAGAAGAAATATAATGAAAACACTATTTAAAGATGAAAATTAGGTAAACTCAAGTTATTAATCACATTTCAATGGACATGTATTACTATGGTGGAATTAGCACAACCAACACTTATATTATTGGGCCCTATCCACGCATACCTTGTACCATTAGGGATCTCCCCGCGTACCTTACCATTAGGGAGGTGCTAGACAACCTTAATACTTACTTTCTCTAATAGGGAGATTAATGAACCATCAGTAACTACATTCCATTTTCTTTCCTCAGTGTTCTTAGTGTTCTAGGCTAAAAAGTGACAATATGTATAGATATACATCCAAAAAGATTATTCAATTACATGCAAGCAATTACTCATAATTATATCATCCAGTAAAAACTAGTGTTATACTTAAATCCACGTACCTTGAATCTCAGATCTTGATTTCAACAAGCCTAGATTAAGAGAGTAGATCACCTTGAAAGAGAAATAAAGACCTAATGTCATTATGGGTTCTCATTATCTCATATTAGTGTTTGATTTTTAATTGGGGTTACTTTCATTTTCCCATATTTAGGTCAGGGATTATCCATTACTTTTATCTTTTTTTGGAGTTACAAGATCAGATCTTCATATTAAGGTTTCATCTATTTGATGATACCTATTTTTATCCAAAAAGGAAGCATCCATAATTAGGGATTCTATTATGGGTTAGATCATTAATGGTTTCCCATGAAGATTCACATGAAACTAAGGGATCAAAGTTAGATCGAGGGTTTTTGGGGCCGACCATGATCATAAGGGATCATTAAATAGTTAGGGTTTGGCATATAATTGCATGAAGGTATACATATGTAGAGAGAGAAACTAAAATTTAGGGTTTTCTATAATTATTGAGTTAAGTATCCCTACTTGATTAGGTTTTCGAGCAATGTGAGGATCAGGGACCCTATTAGGGCTTGGTTATTACAAAAGTGTTAGGTTGCATTAATAATGTCCATTATGCATATTAAATGACATAAATAAAGTAATCATGCTATAGGCTAATTTTTTTGAAATAGAGTAATAAATTAGGTTATGAAAATGGTTTCATTCGATTCCTCATATTTATATCATAATTTTGATATATAGTTTTTCTGTTTTTAGATGTTCCTATCATTTTCTATGATTTTTATAATTTAAATAGGTCTCTAAATAAAAATAGGTTTTTAGGAATTTACCTGATAATGTGGATGATTAGGAGTGATCCACATCAGATTTAGTTGGAAAAGATTATCTCGTTGACCCGCAATCCTCTCCTGTTGAATTGGCACATGGTGAGTGGACCACTTCGCTCCCTAATGGTGTCATGTCCTCTCCTCCCCTTACTCTAGTGTTGCTTGCTTGAGTATTTGGAATCGATTCCAATGATGACTCCCTTTGTAGGGAGTTCTTCTGGTGGCTCTTTGATGGTGTTGATACCTTCGTGGGCTCGTCCCACAACCACACAACACAGTACCAAGCCGTGGATCCCTCTAGAACCCTTCTCCGTTGTGAGAGAGGATGGGCTTGTCGGTGAGAGGAGGGTCAGAGGTGAGGAGGTGTTTAGGGTTATGTGTGCATAGCCATAGGGGTGTGGTGGAAATTGGCGAAGGTGATAGAGAGGAAGATTTTGGGTGGCAGTTCTCGGGGGTGTGTGTCTGTGGTGGAGTGGTGGTGGGATGAAGGTGGAGTAGATTGTGGCTTTCTGGGGTAGATAGATTTGAATTGAGGTTCAAAGATGACTAAAGAGGATTGGGAGAAGCTAATGAAGGTTTCAAATAGGTGTTTGGGAGAGAGGACACGAAAGCCCTAAAACAACCACCACCGCCAGTGAGAGGAGTGGAAAAGAGGGAGTTTGTTCTCCCTGATCTGAGGGCAAGGGAGATCAAGGTTCAGTTCATTGAGTTCATTTCGGAGAGGGGAATCTCTCCTTTAAAATATGAGGCTCGACTTGGTCTAGGTGGTTAGGATGAGGGGAAGGAAAATCTCAGCTTTGGGTGTTACCATCCACCAGCAGATGTCAGGGTTGAAGATAACTTGGTGGTCGTTGATCTTATTTTGAACGAATGAGATCTAATGTCTACAATTAAAAACCCACGCCCAAGCCTCTAAGGGGGCGTGTGAGAATTATGTATCACACTGAATCAATTTAAAACGACCAACTTAGGTCCAAGGGTTTAAATAAATCAAATAATGTGTGAAAATTCAAATACATATAACTCTCAATTGGTTCATCCAGTAGAAGTAAAATTGTAGGTAGAACGTCATGACAACATTAACTAATTGTGGTATAAATTTGAGGTTCAAATAAAAATGTTGACCATGGTTATTGACTAAGCACATTAATACACCTAATTTACACTAATATTCATTTAGGGTTTGCTTTATTTCAAAATTTTGTGTATCCAAGAGATCAAAATAATAAATGGAGAGGGTTGAGGGTATTTTAGGAAATAAATTGAGAAAATTTGTAAGAGAGAGAAAGCAATGTAAAAAAATACACTATGTCACATGGATAATATTTTAGGTTCACTCCCATATAATCTTTATATGTTTGGAACTTCTTTGTTTCTCTACATTGTTTCTTCAATAAATGTAATGCTTGATTGTTCACAATTCAACTCCTCACCTATGTCTTCCTATATTCCCTTCATCCTAGCATCAAAATCCTAGGGTTGTAGACTAAATGACTGCATGAATTGTAAGAAATTTGGATCACTAGTTTACTTTGTAGTACTAGATTCTTCAACATCAAAACATCAAACCTTCTTGTCATAGACAGAAGTACCCTAGTGTTCTTATGTTGGTGTGTCATTTTGGTGTTTCTTGGAAAGCCTTCTTTGGAAGTTTTCTTCAACTACACCATATTTGATGCCACATGTGACAACTAAGATCCCAAACCATTTGGAGACCCAAGCTCATGCGGTTTCAATATTTCCTAGCTCATTCAGTTTCAAGCCAATGATTGCTTAAACGATTTCAAGGATAATGTGCCCAAATGGTTTCAAACCGTTTGAACCTTGAGAACCCAAGACCGTTTGAGGTCTAAGTAGGCAAGACCGTTTGAGGTCCAACATGACTAATCCTTTTGGATATCTAATCTAATTGAAGATTCAATTGATCAATTCATTTGAATACTCATGTGATTGAAGGCTCAATCGATCAAATCCTCTGGACATCCTAGAAGAGGATGAGAGAGAGATTTATACATGTAAGATAATCATGTAGCAATCAAGCCTAACACAATTAAAATAAAGGTGATATACAATTAGGGTATGATCCTTGGTAAAGAGATCATGAAACCGTAATTGAGTTAATTGATGAACTCAAACCCTAAATTAGGGCAATTCTGAATGAAACCCTAATCTAAGAAGTTAATGTGATACGAATTTAGGGTAATGACATGAGTAACCCTAATTCATGGTATTTTGATATAAAACCCTAATTGGGATGAATAATAAACCCTAATTGTGTGTTATTGAATGTAAACCCTAATCTAGGGTGATGTAATGTGAATAGTAAACCCTAATTCTAAATAGGGTGAGGTTGTATGAAACCCTAATTCTGGTATATGCTATTTAGCATGAAACCCTAATCTTGGAAAATGAAAGGATGAATCATTGGTCCCAAATGAATAAAGGGGGATAAGTAACCCTGATTGCTATAAAATGGGAAACCCTAACCCTGGTATGGGAATAGTGGTGTAACCCTGGGATAGCATGGGACAGAAATATGATTGATATATATGTTATCATGTGTGCTAACCATGCAGGTATTCTGAGATGATGAATATATCCAGGTATGAGCTATGATGCTTTATTTATTGAAATTAGTTATTGGGCCTTGTGTGCCATAATATATCTTGCTGCCTGGTAAGAGGTGGCAAGAGAATTAATGTGCCTCAAGTGCCATATGAGATGCTTGTGTAGAAAGTATCATGATTACCTTGGTCAAATGACCTGAAGGTGATGGTTACCTAAAAGAGTGGTAACAGTGCTCAGTGATGAGCTCAGGGTTTGAATACCCAGAACCATATGTTTATTTGAGGGACTGAGATCCCAATGTCTTTTAAAGATTGAAAAGTAATTGATATAAATAGTACGTGTTTCTCTATAGCATTTGTCTTATTAAGTTATGTTTCCAAACTTGACTGATGCTAAAATAATATGATAATGTACCTAATTAATCAAATGAAAGCTATTCATGTAGTGCTCTGACAATAGATCCATCATCGTCAGAAGTGGCTGACGGTGAAACAGGTTTTATAATCAACCTGAGATTTTGGTTTGATGATACTTGGAATGTCCAATGTGGACCAGTATGTAAATATACTACTATGGTTCTTGTTTAAAGAATCTTTGGTAATGGATATTTTTATAAAAGGTTTTAATTTTTAGTGATTTATAGTAATTCTGCTACTAACGAAACGCTTCCGCATTAGTTAGATGAGTTAATAACGTTTTGTTCGAACAATTTATGACAAATTAGTGGTATCAGAGCTCTAGGTTCGCTGAGTCTACAGAGACATAGGATTAAGGTCGTTGAGTCTGTTCTAAGTGTCTTCCAGTTTATCTGATAGTGTCTTCTTCTCATATAGGAGAAGAAGAACTTGAAGATGTTTGGATCACATGATGAACATGCTACTGAGAGAAGCGTTGCTGCACTCGGAGGAGGTGCAAGGGATCAAGCTAGGGAGGAACATGTACCTGAGATTCCTTGGCTTGATCAAGTTGCACTAGGGAACCTAGCCTTCCAAGCTATGTATGGGAAGTTTATAGCAGCCATGACTCACATGACAGATAGGATGCCACTACCTACACCAAGGGCACCGACCCACAATGAAAGATAGAGAGATGGCAAGACCTTTGAAAGGCTTCAGAGGGTAGGAGACACAGAGTATGCTGGAACAGTTGACCCAGCAGATGCTGACTTATGGTTAACTGAGCTGGAGAAGGCCTTCAGAGTCCTTATGATTTCTGAAGATTAGAAGGTGAGACATGTTGTCTACCTACTGAAAGGGAGTGTGGGTCATTGGTGGACCATCGAGGATGGCAAAAGACCAGGAGTTGAAGTCATATGGGACAAATTCCGACGGGAGTTTGTTACTAGATACTTTCCCAAGACGTATCTAGATGAGAAAATCTCTCAATTTGAGAGGTTGAGGCAAGGACTGATGAACATTAGTGAATATGAAGCTATGTTCATGGAGCTATTGCGGTTCTGTCTGCACATGGCAACTACTGATGAGGAGAGGATTCGACATTTCGAGAAGGGGTTGAATGCTGAACTGAGCACTCTGATGTCTGCATTGGAGAACTGGGAGAGGTTTGCTCCTTTTTTGGAGTCTGTGAGGAGGATTGAGAGGTCTGTGATCGAGAAGCGACATACCAGTAATAAGAAAGTGTATCCTCAATTTCAAGGACCCGTGTTTGAGAGTTTTGAAGAAGCCTAGATTCTCTGCACCACCACAACCAAAGTTTAATGCCCCAACGTAGTGGACGTCAAGTAGGGGTAGGGTTCATAGTTTTACTCCAAGTAGAGCCCCCAGTACAACATCAACATCAATGACAGGGCCACCCAGGTAGAGTGTGGGAAGTTACAACTGCTACTAGTGTGGGAGGTCAGGACACTTCAAGAGAGATTGTCCTGAGAAGGTCAGAACTGTGACTCAACCCCAAAGACAAAGTCAGCAAGGCTCACAGAGGTGACAGTTCAGTAACAATGCTAGAGGACGTGGACAAGCATCCCAAGCTGGATCGTCAGCACCCAACAATCAAGGACAGGTTCAACAACAAGAAACGACTAGGTTCTATGCCGTGAACCAGCCTGAAGCAGTAATCAACCCTCGGGTTGTGACATGTCAGATGAAACTATTTTATTCTAATATGTCTTCATCCTGCTTCATATCTGTGTTAATTGATCCGGGTTCTATGCATTATTTTATCACTCGAGAAGTGATTTATGACTGTAAGATGACTGTCAGTCATAGAACAGATAGTTTGATGCTCGAAACCCCTTTGTTGGGATCTACAGTGTTGCGAGAGGTGTGTTCTCCCTGCAATCTTTTCTTTTCTGAACATCACATTCAAGTGGATCTTATACCACTTGAGATGCAGGGTTTCGATGTAATCCTTGGAATGGACACCTTAGAGAAGTATAAGGTTGTCTTGATTTTAGTTCCAAATAGGCTGTGTTTATAGACAATGACGACACATGGATCTTTCAGGGAGATAAAAAGATTCTTCCAACTTGCTTAGTGTTAGCTATGGTAGCTGAGAAGTTGATGAGATAGGGATGCTTTGCATTCTTGGCTCATGTGGTAGATACCACAATGAAGAGCCCTCATCCTTCTGAAGTTCTGATAATTAGGGAATTTGAAGATGTATTTCCTGAAGAACTTCCAAGTGTTCCACCGCCCCGAGAGATTGATTTTGAGATTAATCTAATTCTGAGCATACAACCCATAGCACAAACGCCATATAGAATGGCACCTACTGAGATGGCAGAGCTCAAGAAACAACTACAGGAGTTGTTTGAGAAGGGTTTTATCCGACCTAGCACTTCACCCTGGGGTGCTCCGGTTCTTTTTGTTAAAAAGAAAGATGGGTCTATGCGATTATGCATCGACTATAAGCAGTTGAATAAAGAAACAATAAAGAATAAGTATCCTCTACCAAGGATAGATGACCTGTTTGATCAGTTGCGTGGTGCAACTATCTTTTTTAAAATAGATCTGAGGTCGGGATACCATCAGTTGCGTATCAAAGAGGATGCCATATCTAAGTCTGCTTTTAGAACAAGATATAGTCACTATGAGTTCATAGTTATGTCGTTTGGACTAACTAATGCACCGGCTGCATTCATGGAACTCATGAATAGAATCTTCAGACCTTTTCTTGATCAGTGTGTAGTTGTCTTCATAGATGACATCTTGATATATAGTAGAGATGCTCAACAACATGAGCAACACCTCCGAGAGGCTTTGACTTTGCTAAGAGAGCATAGGCTATATGCTAAGTTTAGCAAATGTGAGTTCTGGTTACCAGAAGTTTCTTTTCTAGGACACGTTATATCTTCTTCAGGTATTCGTGTTGATCCTAAGAAGGTAGAATTTGTCCTACAATGGGAACAACCAAAGACACCGACGGAGATTCATAGTTTTTTTGGACTAGCAGGCTGTTACAGGAGGTTCATTAAGAACTTCAACTCTATAGCTTTATCCCTGACTAAGTTGACCAAGAAAGATATTCCTTTAGTCTAGAATGACAAGTGTCAACATTCTTTCCACTTGTTGAAAGAAAGGTTAACTAGTGCACCTGTGTTGGTGTTACCGGAGTAGGGGAAAGGGTACATAGTCTTTTGTGATTCATCCAAGAATGGCTTAGGATGTGTGTTGATGCAGGATAAACAAGTGATTTCTTTTTCTTCTCGACATCTTAAGAAACACGAGGAGAATTATCTGACACACGATCTAGAGCTAGCTGCTGTGGTCCATGCTTTGAAGATCTGGAGACATTATCTCTATGGCAAAACATTCCAGGTTTTCACAGACCATAAGAAATTAAAGTATATCTTTTCACAACATGAGCTGAAAATGAGACAATGCCGCTGGATGGAGTTAATGAAGAACTACGACTGTACAATTGATTATCATCCAAGGAAGGCTAATGTGGTAGCTGATGCACTAAGTAGAAAATCAGCGACACCAGCCTTAGATAAAGCACAATTGAATTCTGTAGTATGTCTAAGAGAGATATGTTTATCTCCTTGAGGCAAAACAATGTACAACTTAAAGTATCATTGTTAGCCGGGTTGTAAGCTGAGATGCAGGTATAACCTACTCGGAGACAGCAGATTAAAGAAGCACAACTGAATGATATTGTGATTCAGTAGATCAGGTCAGAGTATGGTAGTGAGAAACGAGATGGTTTCCATGATTCAGATGATTAGGTAGTCTGTTACCATGGTAGGAGGGTAGTACCTGATGTTGATAGCTTAAGAAAGTTAGTTCTGGAAGAAGCTCATTCTTCTATGTATGATATGCATCCAGGGAGCACCAAGATGTATCAGAACTTCAAAGATATGTATTGGTGGCCTGGTTAGAAGAAAGATGTTGCTGAGTTTGTTATGCAGTTTCCAATGTGTCAACAGGTTAAAGATGAACATCAAAAGCCCGCAGGAACAATGCAATCTCTGCCTATACCACCGTGGAAATGGGATCATGTAACCATGGACTTTGTGGTTGGTTTGCCTAGAACACTCAAAAGTCATGATACCATTTGAGTGATAGTTGATAGGTTGACTTAGACAACACATTTCTTACCTGTCAAAACAACCTACATAGCTGAGAATCTTGCACAGATATACATAGATGAGATAGTGCGTTTGCACGGGGTTCCTGCTACTATCATTTCTGATAGAGGTCCCCAGTTTACGAGTCATTTTTGGGAACGACTGCATAAAGATTTGGGTACGTAGTTAAGGTTTAGTACAACCTTTCACCTAGAGACTGACAGACAATCTAAAAGGACCATACAAACTTTGGAGGACTTGCTTAGGGCATGTGTCCTTCAATTTGTTGGAAGTTGGGATCTACACCTGAGCTTGATAGAGTTTGCTTATAATAATAGCTATCAGCACAATATTGATATGGCACCATATGATGCATTGTATAGTAGACGTTGTAGATCTCCTTTATGTTGGTATGAAATAGGAGAATATCAACTTTTGGGTCCTGAGTTAGTTAAGCAAACAACTGAGAAGATTAAAGTCATACAACAACAATTGAAAGCTGCCTAGGATAGACATAAATCCTATGATGTCAAGCGTCATAGACCCTTATAATTCCAAGTTGGAGACAAAGTATACCTCAAGGTCTTACCTTGGAAAGGTATCCTGAGATTTGGAAAGAAAGGGAAGTTAGCTCCTAGATTTATGGGGCCTTATCCAATCATTGAAAGGATGGGAAAGGTAGCCTATAAGCTGGAGTTACCACCTGAGTTGCATAGATTGCACCCAGTGTTTCATATCTCTATGCTAAGGAAGTGTCATCCTGACACAGAGTTAGTTCTACAACTTGTGGAGGTAGAACTAAATGATGATATATCCTATGTTGAAGTACATGTGTTGGTTCCTGACAGAAGGATTAAAGCTGAAAAAGAAAGACATTAGTCTTGTAAAAGTTCTCTGGCATCACCGTGTCATTGAAGAAGCTATGTGGGAGCTAGAGGAAGAGATGAGGAGGAAATATCCTACTCTTTTCTCTTGATGTTTTGTTGATGATTTTGGGGACGAAATCCTTGTAAGGGGTGGATAATTTGTAACATCCCTGACATGGGTTATGCTTTAACCCTAGGTGTTTTGTTTAAGAAAGATAATTCGATGCTTGATATTATCTTTTGAAAAGTAATTAAGGCTCAAGAGGAACTTATATTTCTATTTTAGTCCATTTTGAATAATGTTGAAAGTAATGTTTTACTTGCTTTGGACTAAAGTGAAAATTACCCAAGTTGAGGGGTTAAATTGCAAATGTTACATGATATTATGTTCCCCATGTGTTTAAGAATCCTGGGAATGAAGATGATGCAGAGGGTAAGGCTAGTGAAAGCCTGAGTACCAAGAAAGAGCTGATAAAGCAATGTTTCTGCATTAAAACCTAGTTTTGGTGTAATGTGCAATTTACCTAAAACCCAGTGTTCAATATGTAATTTACCACTTCAATAAGGTCCTTAATATTCATGGAATATTGTACAGGAAAGAAAATGATAGGGGCATCTCATTTGAGCTAATTTGGAGGAGAGATAATCTTGATATTAAAATAATCAAGATTTAATCACAAATGGAACTTTACTTCAAATTAATGCAAAAATAAATAAAACATTTGAAGGACCTTCAACCAAAAATGAGATGGTTGGATTTGTTCAAGTGTGAACACCTTTTTTCCTTTGCGAGGCCACGAAAAGATCTAACTTGAGTGGAGAACCACTCACATTAAGTTAATGGAAAGTAATATCCACTAAAATGGGATATTAATATTATATGATCAAGGTGCTTAATTTCTTTTCCATTAATTTTTGGATAATGGAAGGGAGTTTGGAGATAATGAAGATAGCTTTGCATGCACGGAATTGAGGAGGAAGAGGTGGCACAATTTTTGGAATTAAAAGAGTTTTATAAGAAATTTTCTCTCTCATTGATTTTCTTATAAAAGCACCCTTTACCACTCAAACCAAGGACTTTTTCGAATCCACTTCTTTCCTTTGCTTGGAAAAAAGTTCAAGCAGGTTAGGGACATCAGGAAGACGACCCTCAAACTGTTGGTATGCTTCTTGACCTACATTCATCTCAATTTCATGGTGGAAATCACAAATTAATGCATGATTCCTTCATATTTCGATCCCATCTTCACTTCTAACCATCACTTTTCACTCAAAAACTTGAGGAACGATCCTTGTGGTGTGGAAAAGCTTCTTCCACCATTGTTTACGTGAAGCTCCAAGCTTTGAAGATCTATTGAATGCAGGTTTTATAACTTGAACTCCTTTACATTGTTATTCAAATATTAATCTTGCAATTTTGTTGATTCTTTTATCTTCTTGATTAATTGTTGGTTGAAATTGATAATTCCAAGAAATCAGAATTACTAAGATCTTCAGGGACAAAGTTAGATGATGATGACATCACCTTGGACACATTTCCCAAAGAAATTGTACTTCATTCGGTTTCAACAAGTTGCTCATTCGGTTTCAACAAAACTGTTTGAAAGCAAACAGTTTCATCAAATCATTTGAAGCTAAAGGGTTTCAAACCATTTGGGAGATTTGAACAGGGTTGCCCATTTGGAAAACATTGATGATAATATTGATGGTTGATGACCCATCAAATTTGATGGATTAATTCCAAAGGGTTCATCAGTTGAAGGTTAATCAATTAGCAAACCCTAATTGGATTAAGTGCTGAAATTCAATTTGGTTAGTTTAGATTTTTGGGTGATTGAGCCCAAACGGTCTCAAGACCGTTTGGAGGTCACCCAAACGGTCTCAAGACCGTTTGGGGGTCACCCAAATACATTTGGAGGTCTAGGGTTAAGTAGGGATGAGTAATAGAAGGTCTAAAGATACCAAATTGAAATGCAATTAAGTGCTGATTTGGTGATCTATCTAATGATCTAAACCCTAATGGAATTTCACAAAATCCAAGGATAGAATGAGGCAAACTGTATCAAGACCGTTTGTAGGTCATCCAAATGACCTCAAGACCGTTTGGGGTCTGGTCATATCAAAAATTTGATGATGATTCATTAGTTGCAATGGAATCAATTCCACAATGTCGATCATTGATGGCTATTCGATTCAATGCCCTAATTGAAGGTTCGTTGAGTTGAAATCCTAGATCAATTGGGTTCAAAACCCTAATTAATGGTCTAATTGAAGGTTGATTCAATAGTTCAAGTAATAAATAAAGCAAGGACTCAATTGATAATTGGTTCATCCATTGAAACCATGGATCGTGTAGGTGTTGAAATGACTTTTTAGTCCATGTGGTTTTGAGAGGGTTTGGACCAAACGGTATCAAGACCATTTGGGACCAAATGATCCCAAACCATTTGGAGACCCAAGCTCATGCAGTTTCAATATTTCCTAGCTCATTCAGTTTCAAGCCAATGATTGCTTAAACAGTTTCAAGGACAATGTGCCCAAACAGTTTCAAACCGTTTGAACCTTGAGAACCCCAGACCGTTTGAGGTCTAAGTAGGCAAGACCGTTTGAGGTCCAACATGATTAATCCTTTTGGATATCTAATCTAATTGAAGATTCAATTGGTCAATTCATTTGAATACTCATGTGATTGAAGGCTCAATCGATCAAATCCTCTAGTCATCCTAGAAGAGGATGAGAGAGAGAGAGATTTATACATGTAAGATAATCATGTAGCAATCAAGCCTAACATAATTAAAATAAAGGTGATATACAATTAGGGAATGATCCTTGGTAAAGAGATCATGAAACCCTAATTGAGTTAATTGATGAACGCTAATTCTAAATAGGGTGAGGTTGTATGAAACCCTAATTCTGGTTTATGCTATTTAGCATGAAACCCTAATCATGGACAATGAAAGGATGAATCATTGGTCCCAAATAAATAAAGGGGGATAAGTAACCCTCATTGCTATAAAATGGGAAACCCTAACCCTGGTATGGGAATAGTGGTGTTACCCTGGGATAGCATGGAACTGAAATATGATTGATATATCTGTTATCATGTGTGCTAACCATGCAGGTATTTAGAGATGATGAATATAGCCATGTATGAGCTATGATGCTTTATTTATTGAAATTAGTTATTGGGCCTTGTGTGCCATAATATACCTTGTTGCCTGGTAAGAGGTGACAAGAGAGTTAATGGGCCTCAAGTGCCAGATGAGATGCTTGTGTAGCAAGTGTAATGATTACCTTGGTCAGATGACCTGAAGGTGATGGTTACCTAAAAGAGTGGTAACAGTGCTCAGTGATGAGCTGAGGGTTTGAATACCCAGAACCATATGTTTATGTGAGGGACTGAGATCCCAATGTCTTTTAAAGATTGAAAAGTAATTGATATAAATAGTATGTGTTTCTTTATAGCATTTGTCTTAATAAGTTATGTTTGCGAACTTGACTAATGCTAAAAGAATATGATAATGTACCTAATTAATCAAATGAAAGCTATTCATGTAGTGCTCTGACCATAGATCCATCATCGTTAGAAGAGGGTGATGGTGAAATAGGTTTTCTTATGAGATCTCCTGGAGTTTGCATATTATTGAATATGTGAGGGTCGATGGGCGAAAATATCCTCATGTCCTTATGTAGGAATTGATGGAAGGTAAACATTAAACCTCTCAATCCTTCATGCTTCCGGGATGGATGTATCACTAATCTCCCGATGATGTTAATGTCAGATCGATGAAGGTAAACATAAAATCTCTCGATCGCGAGGAGAGTACAGCCGAAACTGTAGCTCTATAGCTAGATTCCACTATACCCTGGCAAGCTATGTAGAAGAGATACAAGATGTCCTGTATGTGATCTCACACTGACCGAGATGTGGGAAGTCATGGAATCCGGCTCTTGCACTTGACTTTGTATGGTACCGATATTGACTTCACAGTGATCAGTTGGAGTATGAGCGATATACCTCATCTCGTCAGAGCTGAAGTATGTTTGAAAAATATAATCAGTCATATAGCGTATTTGCATAAGATTGTAATGTGAGAATTACTGGTTGATGCTATGCTTCTTAGCATGTTCTTGATACATAAATGTTATTTATGTTCTTTAATTCTTTATTAAATAAGAGACATGCTGCTTTGTCAAGTTATAACTGAAATACTTGAATAGGAATGTTGCTCTAACCTGCATAGATAGTGTTTATCTTCTTTTGAAATATGTTATCCCACTGCTCAGTTTATTTCTATTAAACTGCAACAAAAATGTTACGGTGGAGAGTTATATCTCTCACTGGGGCAATTTTTATAATTGTCTCACCCCCATGGGATTCAACATTTTTAGGTAGACGCAGACAAAGAGGCAGAACCTCTGTAATAGAGGAAGAGCAGCAACAGCAATAACAAGGACAACAGTAACATCCCAGGTGGGGATATTGGTTGTCAGGCTTTGTACATAAAGTCCTATGTGTCGTCTCTGTACTCTCAAGTCCTAGGAGTCAATAGATAGTATTTTTATAATCAACCTGAGATTTTGGTTTGATGATACATGGAATGTCCAAGGTGGGACAGTATGTAAATATACTACTATGGTTCTTGTTTAAAGAATCTTTGGTAATGGATCTTTTTATAAAAGGTTTTAATTTTTAGTGATTTACAGTAATTCCGCTGCCAACGAAACGCTTCCACATTAGTTAGATGAGTTAATAACGTTTTGTTCAAATGATGTATGACAAATTAGTGGTATCAGAGCTCTAGGTTCGCTAAGTCTACAGAAACATAGGATTAAGGTCGTTGAGTATGTTCTAAGTGTCTTCCAGTTTATCTAATAGTGTCTTCTGCTCATATAGGAGAAGAAGAACTTGAAGATGTCTGGATCGTATGATGAACATGCTGCTGAGAGAAGCGTTGCTGCACTCGGAGGAGGTGCTAGGGATCAAGCTAGGGAGGAACCTGTACCTGAGATTCCTCGACTTGATCAACCTGCACTAGGGAACCCAACCTTCCAAGCTATGTATGGGTAGTTTATAGAAGCCATGACTCACATGACAGATAGGATGCCACTACCTGCACCAAGGGCATCATCCCATAATGAAAGATAGCGAGCTGGAAAGACCTTTGAAAGGCTTCGGAGGGTAGGAGCCACAGAGTATGCTGGCACAGCTAACCCAGCAGATGCTGACTTATGGTTAACTAAGATGGAGAAGGCCTTCAAAATCCTTATGATTCTTGAAGATGAGAAGGTGAGACATGATGTCTACCTAATGAAAGGGAGTGTGGGTCATTGGTGGACCATCGAGGAAGGCAAAAGGGAGTGTGGGTCATGGGATGAATTCCGAGGGGAGTTTGTTACTAGATACTTTCCCAAGACATATCTAGATGAGAAAATCTCTCAATTTGAGAGGTTGAGGCAAGGACTGATGAACATTAGCGAGTATGAAGCTAGGCTCATGGAGCTATTACAGTTCTGTCCACACATGGTAGCTACTGATGAGGAGAGGATTTGGCATTTTGAGAAGGGGTTGAATGCTGAACTGACCACTCCGGTGTCTGCATTGGAGAACCGAGAGAGGTTTGCTACTTTTGTGGAGTCTGTGAGGAGGATTGAGAGGTCTGTGATCGAGAAGTGACAGAACAATAATAAAAAAGTGTATCCTCAGTTTCAAGGACCCGTGTTTGAGAGTTTCAAGAAGCCTAGATTCTCTGCGCCGCCACCACCAAAGTTTAATGCCCCAACGCAGTGGACATAAAGTAGGGGTAGGGGTCGTAGTTTTACTCCAAGTAGAGCCCCCAATACAACATCAACATCAGTGATAGGGCCACCCAGACAGAGTGTGGGAAGTTACAACTGCTACCAGTATGGGAGGTTAGGGCACTTGAAGAGAGATTGTCCTGAGAAGGTCAGAACTGTGACTCAACCCCAGAGACAGAGTCATCAAGGTTCACAAAGGCGAAAGTTCAGTAACAATGCTAGAGGACATGGACAAGCATCCCAAGCTGGATCGTCGACACCCAACAATCAAGCATAGGGTCAACAACAAGCAACACCTAGGTTCTATGCCATGAACCATCCTGAAGTAGTAATCAACCCTCGGGTTGTGACAGGTCAGATGGAACTATTTTATTCTGATATGTCTTCATCCTGCTTCATATATCTGTTAATTGATCTGGGTTCTACACATTCTTTTATCACTCGAGAAGTGATTTATGACTGCAACATGACTGTCAGTCATAGAGCAGATAGTTTGATGCTAGAAACCCCTTTGTTGGGATCTGCAGTGTTGCGAGAGGTGTGTTCTCCCTGCAATCTTTTCTTTTCTGAACATTGCATTCAAGTGGATGTTATACCACTTGAGATGAAGGGTTTGAATGTAATCCTTGGAATGGAAACGTTAGAGAAGTATAAGGTTGTCTTAAATTGTAGTTCCAAACAGGTTGTGTTCACAGACAACGGTGACAGATGGATCTTTCAGGGAGATAGAAAGATTCTTCCAATTTGCTTAGTGTCAGCTATGGTAGCTGAGAAGTTGATGAGACGGGGATGCTTTGCATTGTTGGCTCATGTGGTAGATACCACAATGAAGAGCCCTCATCCTTCTGAAGTTCTGGTAGTCGGGGAATTTGAAGATGTATTTCCTGAAGAACTTCCAGGTGTTCCACCGCCCCAAGAGATGGATTTTGAGATTAATCTAATTCTGGGCACACAACCCATAGCACAAACACCATATAGAATGGCACCTGTTGAGATGGCAGAGCTCAATAAATAACTACCTAAGTTGTTTGAGAAGGGTTTTATCCGACCGAGCACTTCACCTTGGGGTGCTCTAGTTCTTTTTGTTAAAAAGAAAGATGGGTCAATGCGATTATGCATCGACTATAGGCAGTTGAATAAAGTAACAATAAAGAATAAGTATCCTCTACCAAGGATAGATGACCTGTTTGATCAGTTGTGTGGTGCAACTATCTTTTCTAAAATAGATCTGAGGTCGGAATACCATCAGTTGCGTATCAAAGAGGGTGACATATCTAAGTCTACTTTTAGAACAAGATATGGTAACTATGAGTTCACAGTTATGTCGTTTGGACTAACTAATGCACCGGCTGCATTCATGGAACTCATGAATAGAATCTTCAGACCTTTTCTTGATCAGTGTGTAGTCGTCTTCATAGATGACATCTTGATATACAGTAGATACGCTCAACAATATGAGCAACACCTCTGTCAGGCTTTGACTTTGCTAAGAGAGCATACGCTATATGCTAAGTTTAGCAAATGTGAGTTCTGGTTACCAGAAGTTTCTTTTCTAGGATACATTATATCTGCTTCAGGTATTCGTTTTGATCCTAAGAAGGTAGAATCTGTCCTGTATTGGGAACAACCAAAGACACTGACGTAGATTCGTAGTTTTCTCAGACTAGCAGGCTATTACAGGAGGTTCATTAAGAACTTCAGCTCTATAGCTTTACCCCTGACTAAGTTGACCAGGAAAGATATTCCTTTTGTCTTGAATGACAAGTGTCAACATTCTTTCCAGTTGCTGAAAGAAAGGTTAACTAGTGCACCTGTGTTGGTGTTACCGGAGCAGGGGAAAGGGTACATAGTCTTCTGTGAAGAATCCAAGAATGGATTAGGATGTGTGTTGATGCAGGATAAACAAGTGATATCTTTTGCTTCTCGACAACTTAAGAAACACGAGGAGAATTATCCGACACATGATCTAGAGCTAGGTGCTGTGGTCCATGCTTTGAAGATCTGGAAACATTATCTCTATGGAGAAACATTCCATGTTTTCACAGACCATAAGAACTTAAAGTATATCTTTTCACAACATGAGCTGAACATGAGACAGTGCCGCTGGATGGAGTTAATCAAGGACTACGACTGTACAATTGATTATCATCCAGGGAAGGCTAATGTAGTAGCTGATGCACTAAGTAGAAAATCAGCGACACCAGCCTTAGATAAAGCACAGTTGAATTCCTTAGTATGCTCTAAGAGAGATATGTTTATCTCCTTGAGGCAAAACAATGTACAACTTAAATTATCATTGTTAGCTGGGTTTTTAGCTGAGATGTAGGTAGAACCTAATCTGAGACAACAGATTAAAGAAGCACAGCAGAATGATACTGTGATTCAGCAGATCAGGTCAGAGTATGGTAGTGAGAAATGAGATGGTTTCCATGATTCAGATGATCAGGTAGTCTGTTACCATGGTAGGATGGTAGTACCTGATGTTGATAGCTTAATAAAGTTAGTTCTAGAAGAAGCTCATTCTTCTATGTATGTTATGCATCCAGGGAGCACCAAGATGTATCATAACTTCAAATATATGTATTGGTGGCCTGGTTTGAAGAAAGATGTTGCTGAGTTTGTTATGCGGTGTCCGGTGTGTCAATAGGTTAAAGTTGAACATCAAAAGCCCGCAAGAACAATGCAACCTCTGCCTATACCGCAGTGGAAATGGGATCATGTAACCATGGACATTGTGGCTAGTTTGCCTAGAAAAGTCAAAAGTCATGATTCCATTTGGGTGATAGTTGATAGGTTGACTAAGACAACACATTTCTTACCTGTCAAAACAACCTACACAGCTGAGAAGCTTGCAAAGATATAAATAGATGAGATAGTGTGTTTGCACGGGGTTCCAGCTACTATCGTTTCTGATAGAGGTCCCCAGTTTAGGATTCATTTTTGGGAACGACTGAATAAAGCTTTGGGTACACAGTTAAGGTTTAATACATCCTCTCACCCACAGACTGATGGACAATCTGAAAGAACCATACAAACTTTGGAGGACTTTCTTAGGGCATGTGTCCTTCAGTTTGTTGGAAGTTGGGATCTACACCTGAGCTTGATAGAGTTTTCTTATAATAATAGCTATCAACACAATATTGATATGGCACCATATGAGGCATTGTATGGTAGACGTTGTAGATCTCTTTTATGTTGGTATGAAACAGGAGAATATCAACTTTTGGGTCTTGATTCACTTCAGCAAACAACTAAGAAGATTAAAGTCATACAACAACAGTTGAAAGCTGCCCAGGATAGACAGAAATCCTATGATGACAAGCGTCATAGACCCTTATAATTCCAAGTTGGAGATAGAGTATACCTCAAGGTCTCACCTTGGAAAGGTATCCTGAGATTTGGAAAGAAAGGGAAGTTAGCTCCTAGATTTATGGGACCTTATCCAATCATTGAAAGGATGGGAAAGGTAGCCTATAAGCTAGAGTTACCACCTGAGTTGCATAGATTGCACCCAGTGTTTCATATCTCTATGCTAAGGAAGTGTCATCCTAACACAGAGTTTGTTCTGCAACCTGTGGAGGTAGAACTAAATGATGATATATCCTATGTTGAAGGACCTGTGTTGGTTCTTGACAGAAGGATTAAAAAGCTGAAAAAGAAAGACATTAGTCTTGTAAAAGTTCTCTGGCATCACCGTGGCATTGAAGAAGCTACATGGGAGCTAGAGGAAGAGATGAGGAGGAAATATCCTACTCTTTTCTCTTGATGTTTTGTTGATGATTTCGGGGACGAAATCCTTGTAAGGGGTGGATAATTTGTTACATCCCTGACCTGGGTTATGCTTTAACCCTAGGTGTTTTGTTTAAGAAAGATAATTATCTGCTTGATATTATCTTTTGAAAAGTAATTAAGGCTCAAGAGGAACTTATATTTCTATTTTAGTCCATTTTGAATAATGATGAAAGTAATGTTTTACTTGCTTTGTACTAAAGTGCAAATTACCCAAGTTGAGGGGTTAAATTGCAAATGTTACATGATAATATGTTCCTCATGTGTTTAAGCATCATGGGAATGAAGATGATGTAGAGGGTAAGGATAGTGAAAGCCCAAGTACCAAGAAAGAGCTGATAAAGTAATGTTTGTGCATTAAAACCTAGTTTTGGTGTAATGTGTAATTTACCCAAAACCCAGGGTTCAATATGCAATTTACCACATCAATAAGGTCCTTAATATTCATGGCATCTTGTAGAGGGAATAAAATGAGAGGGGCATCTCATTTGAGTGACTTTGGAGGAGAGAGAATCTTGATATTAAAATAATCAAGATTTAATCACAAATGGAACTTTACTTCAAATTAATGCAAAAATAAATAAATATTTGAAGGACCTTCAACCAAAAACGAGATGGTTGGATTTTTTTTCAAGTGTGAACACCTTTGTTCCTTTTGTAGGACACAAAAAGATCTAACTTGAGTGGAGAACCACTCACATTAAGTTAATGGAAAGTAATATCCACTAAAATGGGATATTAATATAATATGATTAAGGTGCTTAATTTTTGTAACGCCTGGGCACACTGTCCAAGGCTCTAGTAGAGTTTTAGGAATGACGAATGGCCCCTCAAACCACCACTAGCCTTAATTGCATGATTTGTCCTCACTCACGCGCATGCCGAGATCAACTTCCCGACAGGTCACCCATCCCAGTACTACTCTAAGTTGAGCATGCTTAACTATGGAGTTCTTAGTGATGGGCTCCCGGAAAAGGAGGTGCACCTTAGTGATATGAGTAGTTCAATTATTCCTTTTAAGATAAACTTATCCAAGGCCTCAAATCCTGGGATGTTACAATCTCCCTCACTTAGACTCTTGACGTCCTCGTCAAGTCTCAACTATATGACCTCATAATCTGACCCCATTTTAGTGCATACCCATAATGGCCCATGGACACCCAACTCCCGATCATGGAATACCAGTACAAGGGTGGCTACGTCAACCATGGACAACCCTTTCCTACATGCCTGGACCGCACGACTCAAGACTGGCATGTCACATGCCCATGTGGGCCCCACCTACTGGAGAGGAATTGGCTCTGATTCCATTTGTAACGCCTGGGCACACTGTCCAAGGCTCTAGTAGAGTTTTAGGAATGACGACTGGCCCCACAAACCACCACTAACCTTAACTGTGCGCTTTGTCCTCACTCACACACATGCCAGGATCAACTTCCCGACAGGTCACCCATCCCAGTACTACTCCAAGCTGAGTACGCTTAACTATGGAGTTCTTAGTGACGGGCTTCCGGAAAAGGAGGTGCACCTTGGTGATATGGGTAGTCTAATTATTCCTTTTAAGATCAACTTATCCAAGGCCACAAATCCTGGGATGTTACAATTTTTTTTCCATTAATTTTTGGATAATGGAAGGGAGTTTGGAGATAATGAAGATAGCTTTTCATGAACAGAATTGAGGGAAGAGGTGGCACAATTTTTGGAATTAAAAGAGTTTTATAAGAAATTTTCTCTCTCATTGATTTTCTTATAAAAGCACCCTTTACCACTCAAACCAAGGACTTTTTCGAATCCACTTCTTTCCTTTGCTTGCAAAAATGTTCAAGGAATCTAGGGACATTAGGAAGACGACCCTCAACCTGTTGGTAAGCTTCTTGACCTTCATTCATCTCAATTTCATGGTGGAAATCACAAATTAATACATGATTCCTTCATATCTCGATCCCATCTTCACTTCTAACAATCCCTTTTGACTCAAAAGCTTGAGGAACGATCCTTGTGGTTTGGAAAAGCTTCTTCCACCATTGTTGACGTGAAGCTCCAAGCTTTGAAGCTCTATTGAAGGCGGGTTTTATAACTTGAACCCCTTTACATTGTTATTCAAATATTAGTCTTGCAATTGTGTTGATTCCTTTATCTTCTTGATTAATTGTTGGTTGAAATTGATAATTCCATGAAATAAGAAGTAATAAGATCTTCATGGACGAAGGTAGATAATGATGACATCACCTTGGACACATTTCCCAAAGAAATTGTACTTCATTCGGTTTCAACAAGTTGCTCATTCGGTTTCAACAAAACTATTTGAAAGCAAACAGTTTCATCAAACCGTTTGAAGCTAAACGGTTTCAAACCGTTTGGGAGAGTTGACCAGGGTTGACCGTTTGGAAAAAATTGATGCTAATATTGATGGTTGATGACCCATCAAATTTGATGGATTAATTCCAAAGGGTTCATCAGTTGAAGGTTAGTCAATTAGCAAACCCTAATTGGATTAAGTGTTGAAATTCAATTTGTTTAATTTAGATTTTTTTGTGATTGAGCCCAAACGGTCTCACGACCATTTGGAGGTTACCCAAACGGTTTCAAGACCGGTTAGGGATCACCCAAGACAGTTTGGAGGTCTAGGGTTAAGTAGGGATGAGTAATAGAAGGTCCAAAGATACCAAATTGAAATGCAATTAAGTGCTGATTTGGTGATCAATCTAATGATCTAAACCCTAATGGAATTTCACAAAATACAAGGATAGGATGAGACAAATGGTCTCAAGACCGTTTGGAGGTCATCCAAACGACCTCAATACCATTTGGGGTCTGGTCATATCAAAAATTTGATGATGATTCATTAGTTGTAATGGAATCAATTCCACAATGTCAATCATTGATGGCTATTCGATTCAATGCCCTAATTGAAGGTTCCTTGAGTTGAAATCCTAGATCCATTGGGTTAAAAACCCTAATTGATGGTCTAATTGAAGGTTGATTCAGTAGTTCAAGTAATAAAGAAAGCAAGGACTCAATTGATAATTGGTTCATCCATTGAAATTATGGATCGTGTAGGTGTTGAAATGACTTTTTGGTCCATGCAGTTTTGAGAGGGTTTGGACCAAACGGTCTCAAGACCGTTTGAGTCCAAATGGTCTCAAGACCGTTTGAGTCCAAACGGTCTCAATACTGTTTGGGACCAAACGATCCCAAACCGTTTGGAGACCCAAGCTCATGCGGTTTCAATATTTCCTAGCTCATTTAGTTTCAAGCCAATGATTGCTTAAACAGTTTCAAGGACAATGTGCCCCAATAGTTTCAAACCATTTGAACCTTGAGAACCCAAGAATGTTTTAGGTCTAAGTAGGCAAGACCGTTTGAGGTCCAACATGATTAATCCTTTTGGATATCTAATCTAATTGAAGATTCAATTGGTCAATTCATTTGAATATGCATGTGATTGAAGGCTCAATCGATCAAATCCTCTGGACATCCTAGAAGAGGATGAGAGAGAGATTTATACATGTAAGATAATCATGTAGCAATCAAGCCTAACATAATTAAAATAAAGGTGATATACAATTAGGGTATGATCCTTTGTAAAGAGATCATGAAACCCTAATTGAGTTAATTGATGAACTCAAACCCTAAATAGGGCAATTCTGAATGAAACCCTAATCTAGGAAGTTAATGTGATATGAATTTAGGGTAATGACATGAGTAATCCTAATTCATGGTATTTTGATATAAAACCCTAATTAGGATGAATAGTAAACCCTAATTGTGGGTTATTGAATGTAAACCCTAATCTAGGGTGATGTATGTGAATAGTAAACCCTAATTCTAAATAGGGTGAGGTTGTATGAAACTCTAATTCTGGTTTATGCTATTTAGCATGAAACCCTAATCCTGGACAATGAAAGGATGAATCATTGGTCCCAAATGAATAAAGGGGGATAAGTAACCCTAGTTGCTATAAAATGGGAAACCCTAACCCTGGTATGGGAATAGTGGTGTTACCCTGGGATAGCATGGAACTGAAATATGATTGATATATCTGTTATCATGTGTGCTAACCATGCAGGTATTATGAGATGATGAATATAGCCAAGTATGAGCTATGATGCTTTATTTATTGAAATTAGTTATTGGGCCTTGTGTGCCATAATATACCTTGCTGCCTGGTAAGAGGTGACAAGAGAGTTAATGGGACTCAAGTGCTAGATGATATGCTTGTGTAGCAAGTGTCATGATTACCTTGGTTAGATGACATGAAGGTGATGGTTACCTGAAAGAGTGGTAACTAATAACCTCCAATTTTGGATGCTTATCTTAGTCTTTTCTTTAGTTTTCCACACCCTTTCTTAAATCAAAAACAGCCATAACCCTTAAATATTCCCTCTTATTGTAAATATATCTTTAGACTAACTTTTCCCTTTTATATTTGCAGAAAAACACACAAAAAAACCATAAAAGACTAAATCAGCCTCAAGACCGCATGGATTCAAATGGTCCCGAGACCGCATGAAGCCAACTGGTCCCGAGACCGCATGGAGTCACACGGTCTCAAGACCGCATGAATCCAACCGGTCCCGAGACCGCATGGAGTCACACGGTCTCAAGACCGCATGAAGCCAACCGGTCCCGAGACCGCATGGAGTCACACGGTCTCAAGACCGCATGAAGCCAACTGGTCCTGAGACCGCATGGAGTCACACGGTCTCAAGACAGCATGAAGCCAACCGGTCTCGAGACCGCATGGAGTCACACGGTCTCAAGACCGCATGAAGCCAACCGGTCCCGAGACCGCATGGAGTCACACGGTCTCGAGACCACATGGAGTAAACTGGTCCCGAGACCGCATGAAGCCAAATGGTCTCAAGGTCCAAACAGTCTCAAGGTCCAAACGGTCTTGAGATCCTAAACGGTGTCAAGGTCCAAACGGTCTTGAGATCCAAACGGTCTCAGGCCCAAATGGTCTTGAGGTCCAAACGGTCTTCAAACTGTTTGGACTTCACTTAAGACCTATAAATAAGACCCCAAGGGTCCTCCACCCATGAAGAAGTTTTCAGACGTCCAAAGGCTACGTCAATCACTCCAAAGCAAATCCGACTTCCATCCTCCGCCCAGGGGCTGCCGGTCTGAGTCCCACACTCCATCTCGAAGCTTCTTTCTCTCTCTCTACCAAAGAAGGTGGGAAGAGGGGATCTCGTCATCAAGCAACCCGTGAAGCTGGTGGATCGTCTCTCTTTCTCTCCAAGGGGTTGACTTTACTCTCTCCTTTGTGGGGATGACACACTCTCTCTCTTTTTGCCTCCTTCTTTATCCTAGTCATGAGCGAGTAGTCTCTTTCACTAAGGTGCGGGGAGTAGCCCCGCTACCCATGCTTTCATATCATGCAAATGTAATCCATAGTTTGTAATATAGAGTTTATATCTTTTTAGTTCAACATCAAACATTTAATGAATGCTTGTTGCTTGATCACCAACTTGTGTTATCCTTTATCTTTTAGTATGAATTGTCTACGTTTGTACTATAAGATTTGAAACTCATTTGCATGTTGGTTCTTGGTCATGTATCCACCATGCATATGTTTCAGTATCTAGGAGTGTCTTTCAAGAAGTGGAGTATACTCACTCCCATCGATGTATTTTCATGCTATGAAATGGAATCAGTTGATGTGTGAAAGTACAACCTTGTTGAGTCGAGGAACACACTTTGCGAAGGGAATGTTGTAAAGTAAGTGACCATACCTACATGGATGGTTGGCGTTACAACATTCCCACGCTCCTCATAGTTAGTTATCTGAAAGGAAACTAAGTCTACAAAGATACTAACTGATCTAACTCTTATTGCAGGTTATGCTTTTATGTTGCATGTGTTGATCCATGTGTAGTGGTGGTGAAAACCGATCACACCTTAGTGATTCCTTATCATTTCTAACAACCTAAGTTTACTTTCTTACCTTTACTTTACTTGCATCTAGCTTAAAACAACCAAATCAACCTTTCGATCTAAATACCAATTATCAAGTGATTAAATGAAATTCTAACATTTTCCATCTAGTTGCTCACAACAAGACCGTTGTCCCGTGGATTCGACCCTTAACTATACTGCGATAAGACTTCCACGTATCTTAGCATACGTGGGTGGAGTTCTCTATCTAGTATAAGCAAGGATAAACTTAAAGACCTACCATCTTTAGGATTTTTAGTTGGTGCACGCAATTCCACGTAAGTGGAAGATCCATAAAAAATTGGCGTCGTTGCCGGGGACAACAAAACATTTTAATTTCATTTAGTATCTTGCTAGTTGGTTAGGGTTTTACACTTTCTTTTAATCATTAATCCATATCTTCTTGAATTCATTATATCTCTACCATCATCTAAAAGGTGTTTTCTTCTATCTACTCAGGTAGAAAACGTGTATGCAACCAACGCATAACCTCGGATTCTCCCCTGATCCAGAGTATGACTCTGAGGTAGAGAAATGCTTCCATCGCCACATTCGTCTCAATCGCCAACGAGCCAGGTAAATGGCCGACGAACAACGCCAGGCTGCTTTGGTGATGGAGAGGGTAAATGCCGCCATCCCTGCTCAATGAGCATAACTCATCGTGGACACTCGTGCCCAAATCCAAGTGGAGATTCGTACGAAAGAGCAAGCTCACATCAGAGCTGAAACTGAGGCAACAACCCAAGCTGCTCAGTTGGAGTTAAGGAACAAGCAACTGAGGGACTATGTTGTCCCAAAGAACTATGAGGATAACCACCCGGTCCGACCTCCGATTATTAATATTCCCACCTTTGAGATTCGGACCCAGTGGATCCAGATCATGCAAGGCATCTCTTTCTCCGGAGGTTCTGGAGATGATTGCATGGATCATCTGAAAAGGTTTAAGGCACTGTGCCGCCTGGTTCTGCAAGCCGGAATCGCTTTTTATGCGATAATGCTTCATCTGTTCCATTTCACTCTATCTGGGAGGGCCCTGAGTTGGTATAACTCACTTGACAGGGAACCCATAATAACCACCTGGGCTCCCCTAGAGGAAAAGTTCTTAGAAAAGTTCTTTCCCCCTTCACTGACTTACGAGATCAGGGGGCAGATTAATCACTTCTCTCAACTTCCTGGAGAATCCCTTGCTGAAGCATGGGAAACGTTTAAAGAACTTTTGCGGAAGTGCCCCCATCATGGAATCTCCCAGAACCAATTGATAGAAACCTTCTATCGGGGAGTGAGCGATGATATTAAATAGTTTATGGATTCCTCATATGGAGGAAACTTCATGAGAAAGAATTATGAGGACGCCTGGAAAATTGTTACACTCAGAGCTGAAAACCAGTCTAACTGGGGACGGTCAGCCGCTAAAGGTGTCCTCAAGGTCTACAAAGCTGAAGAATCAATAGTGATGAAGGCAATAGCTGAAGCCCTGAAAACCATAGTTCATAAACAACAAGCTCTCGAGACCTCTCTTGGAGAGTTTGATAAGAAGAAAAATCCTCTTGTTCAACAAGTCAAGGCCGCCACAGGGACCTGTGAGGCCTGTCATGTTTCTGGCCATCCGACCCTTTCCTGCGGTATGCTCTATAATGTGATGATGGATCTGCATCCACCACCACAACCATATGAACCCATCTATGACCAATCTGAAGAACAACTACCGGAACAAGTCAATTCCATCCACTCTATCCCTGGATAAGTCTATTACAACCCTAATCCGCCAAGGAATCATCTAGGATTTCAGTATGGAGACCTTGCTGGGACCGCTAATCCACAACATCAGACACAGGGGGGACCCCCTAGTAGGTTACCACCTGGATTCCCAAACAATTTCAACCAAAATCAAGGGAATTCCAGGAATAACTTCCCTAGGCCTAACTACCCCAGGAACCAATCGACCTACTATCAGTACACTCATCCCCCGCTCCATCCACAGCTGCGTACGCAGCAACCTTAGCTGGCGCTGCCACCACAACAATCTCAACAAGCCCAACAACAAAGTCCTCTGAAAAACACTCCTTCTCAACCGGAAGATGAAATATCCTTGATACGGCAGATGCTGCAATCTCAACAGACTATGCTCGCTAATCAGCAAGCACAATAAAAAGCAGTAGAAGCCCAGCTTGCCCAGATTGCTGCACAATTGAAGCCTCCGACAGGCACATTTGCAGGGAAGCCCCAATTGAATCCTAAGCATGGACAGAACCGACATGAACAGTTGAATGTTGTCACCATGAGATCGGGATGCACTCTTCATAAGAATACCAAGATCACCCCGGATAATGATGATACCCCCACTTTTATGACGAATGAGAGCCCGCAACAAGGAATAGAGAAGCCCTCAGAGGGCACAAAGGGCAAAGATAAAGACCAAGTGTCCACATAACCTGAAGTTTTGCAATATAAACCAAGAATCCCATATCTAGGAAGACTGTGAGAAACGAAGATGGACACCAGGTTTCAAAAGTTCAAGGAGGCGATGAAGAAACTATACATTGATATCCCGCTCCTTGATGCTCTTTCTGAGGTGCCGGCCTGGGAAAAATACCTCAAGACCTTACTATCAAGAAAGTACATCACCAAGGAGCAAGAAACTGTTAAGCTTGCTCAGACCACTTCTGACATCATCTTAAACAAGATGCCCAAAAAGAAGAAGGACCCAGGCTGCTTTGGAATCCAATGTTGCATTGGAAATGCATCTACTAAAAAAGGATTAGCTGACCTAGGGGCCAGTATATCCATCATGCCTTATTCTATGTGCAAATGTCTGGGTTTCACCGAATTGCTGCCTACAGCAATGACTATTCAATTAGCTGATTCCACCATAACCGCACCTCTGGGGATCATTGAAGATATCCCAGTAAGGATAGGCAAGGATGCCTACATCCCGTGTGACTTCGTTATCATGGATATTAAAGAAGACTTGAGATACCATATTATTTTCGGCAGACCTTTCCTCGCTACTGCAAGGGCGCTTATAGACGTCGAAGCTGGCACCATCATTCTTAGGATCAGAAAAGAAGCAATTCAATTCAGAGTCCTTAATAGCATGAAAGGCCCTAGCATCCAAGAGGAGGTTTTTCTTCTTGATGCAATACAACAAATGTCTCAGTTAGAAATATCTGAGCCAGCTGACGAACTAGAGAATGTCCTAATTAATCCGTATGTTGAATTCTCTGTGAACGAACTAGTTCAACAGTGTCTGCAGCATTTAGAAAAGGCCGAAGAAGCATCAACGACCACTTTTGAAGAACTTAAAGTTGTTAACATTATAGAAGCAGCTGAGCCACCAAAATCCCCTGAAATGAAGACCTTACCCATAGGGCTTAAACATGTTTTCTTAGATAAGGAAAAACTATGTCCGGTCATCATCAGCTCTGCCCTTACAGAAGATCAGGAAGAAAGGCTTCTAGAAGAGCTGAAGAAGCACAAAAAGGTCATTGGATATAAGATAACTGACCTAACTGTCATAAATCTGGCCCTGTGTATGCACAGACTTCCAATGGTTGAAGAATTCAAGCCATCTCGCGAACATCAGAGGAAACTAAATCCTAATCTCAAAGAGGTGGTTCGCTTGGAGGTCCTCAAATTACTTAAAGCTGGCATAATCTACCCTATCTCTGACTCCCAATGGGTTAGCCCTGTCCAGGTTGTTCCTAAAAAGGGAGGCACTACTGTCGTGCTTAACGAAAAAATGAGTTAGTACCCACCAGGACTGTAACAGGGTGGAGGATGTGTATTGATTATAGGAAGTTGAACAAAGCCACAAGGAAAGATCACTACCCTCTAACCTTTCTCGATGATGGCCGGGAGCATTTAGCTCATCAGAAATATTTATGCTATCTTGATGGTTATTCCGGGTTCTACCAAATACCCATACACCCGGAAGACCAGGAAAAAACTACCTTCACCTGCCCTTTTGGGATGTACGCCTTTAGAAGAATGCCATTCAGGTTGTGTAACGCACCCGCTACGTTCCAACGGTGTATGTCCGCCATCTTCGCCGGATTAACTGAATCCATCATGGAAGTGTTTATGGATGATTTCTCAGTTTACGGAGACTCCTTCGATAATTGTTTAATCAACCTTGGACAAGTTCTGCAACGTTGCGAGGAAACAAACCTTATCCTGAATTGGGAGAAATGCCATTTCATGGTAACAGAAGGTGTCGTCCTCGGGCACAGGGTGAGTGACAGAGGAATTGAGGTCGATAAAGCAAAAATTGATGTCACATCGAAACTGACGCCACCGAAAGATATAAAGGGAGTAAGGGATTTCTTGGGTCATGCGGGATTCTACAGAAGATTTATCAAAGACTTTTCAAAGATAGCAAAGCCTATGACCCAACTCCTGACTAAAGATACTGAGTTCATCTTCAATCAAGAATGTATGCAAAGCTTCTTCACCCTCAAGAATGCTTTAATCTTCGCACCTATTCTAAGAGCCCAGATTGGTCGCAGCCCTTTAAAATCATGTGCGACGCAAGTGATCACACTATAGGGGTTGTTTTAGGACAGCAAATTGATAAGAAACCCTACGCCATCTACTACACATCCAAAATGCTAGATGAAGCATAGAAAAACTATACTACCACAAAAAAAGAGTTTTTGGCTGTCATCTACGCGTTCGAAAAATTTCACTCATATTTGATTGGTTCTAAGGTCATTGTTTATACCAACCACTCTGCCATTCGATACCTGATTCAAAAGCAAGATGCCAAACCCAGGATCATCCACTGGGTGCTGATGCTTCAGGTATTCGACTTGGAAATTAAGGATAAAAGTGGAGTAGAGAACGTTGTAGCTGATCATCTCAGCCGTATTGAGGTTGAAGAAGATAAAATCCCTATCCGGGATTCTCTTCCAGACGACCAGCTTATGAAGGCCACCCATGGATTCCCTTGGTATGCAGATATCATCAATTATCTAGCCACAGGGATTATCCACCCCTCTACTTCCTACCATGACAAAAGGAAGTTCCTTCATGACATAAAACATTATTATTGGGATGAACCCTACCTGTTTCACCTATGTGCTGACGGACTCTTCCGTCGTTGCTTGCCAGAAGAAGAAATAACCCTGGTCCTAGAGCATTGCCATTCAGGACCCACGGGGGGAACATGAGTGCTAAGAAAACTGCTATAAAAGTTTTACAATCTGGTTTCTTCTGGCCCATCATATCAAAGGATTCATACGATTTTGTGAAAGCTTGTAACAAATGCCAATTTTCTGGCAACATATCAAAAAGAGATGAAATGCCCCTCACTATGTGGCAGGAAATTGAGCTTTTCGATGTGTGGGGGGTAGACTACATGGGCCCTTTCCCTTCATCCTATGGCTTCTCTTACATCTTGGTCGCGGTGGACTACGTCTCAAAGTGGGTCGAAGCTGTACCCACTGTGTCCAGCGATTCCAAGTCTATTATTAAATTGTTCAAAGATATTATTTTCCCAAGATTTGGAGTTCCAAGAACTGTCATATCAGATGGCGGGACCCATTTCTTGGAACGAAGTTTTGAAGCCTTACTGAAAAAGTACGGAGTCAATCACAAAGTCGCAACACCCTACCATCCACAGACTAGTGGTCAGATTGAGATATCAAATAGACAATTAAAGGCAATTCTTGAAAAACGGTGAACAGAAACCGCACTGATTGGTCCATCAAACTTCCTGATGCCCTTTGGGCATATCGAACAGCCTATAAAACACCAATCGAGACAACCCCGTTCCGTTTGGTGTATGGGAAGTCGTGTCATCTTCCAGTAGAGTTGGAACACAAAGCCTGGTGGGCCATCAGACAACTAAATTTCGATCTTAAAAGTACAGGAGAAAATAGACAACTCCAGCTACAGGAGCTAGAAGAACTCCGTATGACTGGCTATTAGAGTGCCAAAATCTATAAGAAGCAGACCAAAATGTGGCATGACGGTCATCTTAAGAGGAAAGACATCGCCGTCGGCAACAAAGTACTCCTTTTCAACTCCAAGCTCAAGTTGTTTCCCAGAAAACTTCGAACAAAATGGTCCGAGCCCTTCACCATAAAGCACAATTATCCAACTGGAGTTGTCATAATTGTCGACAACAACGGAGGAGAAAGGACGGTCAACGGTCACCGTTTAAAAAAATACTACACTCCGACAGACAAAATGCCAATACAAACCATTGAAATCAAAGACCCCACGCCGTCAGCATAACAACATCACAGTTTCGTCGAGCCAGCGACATAAAACCCAGACGCTACTTGGGAGGCAACCCAAGATTTCAACTTCTTCCTTTATTTCCCGTTCTTTTATTTACCTTAGGTTTATATTATGAAAATATACAAAAAAAATTCATATAACCAAAAAAAACATAAAAATAACAAAATGAAAATATACAATTTTTTTTATAAACAAAACAAATAAAAAAAATACAAAAATCTGTTCGCCCTTAACCCTCCCAAACGGTCCTAAAACTGTTTGGAACCAAACGGTCCTGAAACCGTTTGGAGCCAACCGGTCTCGAAACTGTTTGGGGCGAAACGATCTTCAAACCGTTTGGAGCCAAACTGTCCTGAAACTGTTTGGAGCCAACCGATCTCGAAACCGTTTGGAGCCAAACGGTCTCGAAACTATTTGGAGCCAAACGGTCTCAAAACCGTTTGGAATCCAAACGGTCGCTAAACCGTTTGACCTAGGGTTTTTGTCAGGTCAACCCCCCATTTCCTATAAATATAAACCCCACCCCCTCATTTTTTCTTCTTCGACTCTCGAATTATCTTGAGCTTCTGTTCAAGTGTTGTTCCATTGCTTTCGTCTCCTTGCTCCCGCGCAGCTCACGCCCGTCGACCTCGCCTCCGCCTCCGACGCTCTCGTCGTTGTCTTCTCCACCAACAACCACAAGGTAGTCCATCCACCTTTGCAGTGCCTGCTTTTGCCAGCATGGAACCCTCCACCCTCCCTCCCATTGCCGACTCTGTCTTCACCTCCGTCATCATCTACGATGCCGGCATGGCACCCTCTGCCCTCTTTTCTATCGCCGCTGGACTCATCGCAATCCTCTTTGCCTTCGCCTTTATCGCCGCTGGCTCCGCCACTATTCTAGTTTTTGCCAGTTGCCTCACCCGACGTTTCACCTTCCAAACGGTCCTAACACCGTTTGGAACCAAACGGTCTTGAAACCGTTTGGAACCAAACGGTCCTAAAACCGTTTGGGACCAAACGGTCTCCAAACCGTTTGGGACCAAATGGCCTCCAAACCATTTGGAATCAAACGGTCCTGAAACCGTTTGGTACCAAATGGTCCTGAAACAGTTTGGAACCAAACGGTCTTCAAACCATTTGGCCTTCCACAATCGTTTATGTTTCATAATAAACAAAAATTAATACAAATAAAAATCCAATTTCTTTTCTTAAGCATGTGTTCTTACTTATAATTTTTCCACTTTTCAGATATGGCATCTCCAGCCAAGTACGCCTCAGGAACTGAAGTTGCTCCTTCTTGGACAAAGGAGCAAATGATGGACGAACTGGCCAAACTCCAGAAAATCAGAGATGTCTTCAACAAGACTGGAAAGGCCCCACCAAAAGTCAAGATGATGGAGGTTCTGTGTGACATTGACCGCCTCAACAAATGTCTAGCAGAGGCAACTGACGACAAAGTGGAAGAAATCTCTTCCGACGACGATGAAGGCTCGGAATACACGCTAAATCCCGAGGAGGAATCCCCAGCTGAAGAACAAAAGGGGAAATGCAAGGTCTAGGAAGCTGCAACCGGACAACCTTCCAAGAAATGAGCCAGAAAGCAAGTCCGACCTGCCACTGCAAGGGAGCAAATCTTGGCAGGAAACACTCCACCAATCACCACCTCCACCGCCGCTCCCGCAATCATCACTACCCCCGTCTTCTCAACTACCACCACCACCACACCACCACCAGAAAACCTTTTCATCCACACCATCCAATCCATCGACAAAATCCTCAAACCCACAAAGTACGTTTGCTCAAGCGTACTACTAAAAATGGGGATTTATGACAGAATCCTCATGCTTCTTGACGATGCAAATATTTCAAAACTGTGTTTTGTCCCCGAACCCTCTTTCATCGAGCCTACTACTGAATTCTTTACCTTCCTTGCTAAAGAAGTCGTTGAAATCATGGATAGATCAAGGGACGGTGGTGACCGTCGGCTGGTCACTCAACTCTTTGGCAGCAGGGTTGTCATCACAGAAAATATGTTGAATGAAATCTTTATAGACAACCAGGAACAGCTCAAGAACACCAAAGCCATGGTAACTGAGAATTCCCAGTTCAACAGACATAACTTTTGGAAGTCCTTGACAGGACTCCCCACCTACGATGCAAAAACATGCAAGGCATCCAACATACAATATGGGCTAGTGCGCACTTTACACAAAATCCTCGCAGGCGCACTCTTCCCCAGGACAGAAGGAGGAAATGTTATAATTTTAGATCTCTTTGTTCTCTGGTCCATTCTACACGGGATGCCAGTCAACATTGGACGTCATATGATCCAGAAAATATCAGCTTACACCCTGGGGAAGGAAATCTACATGGGAGGTCATGTCACATCCATCATCAAATACCTCAATATGGACAGACCCCTACCTCGCTGAACACCAATAAAGGGCGACATCCTTACTAATGAACAAACCTTGAAGAACTCCTTCATTATTAAGGAAAAGGATGCGAAACTACATTATGTCTTCTGCCCTACAGTCAAGTCATCCAGAACTCTCCTCCCGCTACTGGAGCTTGCTGATTACGACAAGGAAAAGCTCCTCTTCTCTGACGAGGAGCTTACCCAACTCTTAGCTTCGGTTAAAACAACCGAAAAGAAAGCAAAAGCGGGACAGACGGAGCTAAGCATCACATCCCCGGCAGCTCGATCATCAAAAATACCTGTAAAACGACCTTCCAGAAGGCAGTTGCAGGCACAACAGTTGTCGGGGACACCCACCTCAAAACCACATCCAGAAGACAACCCTCTTACCGACGATCACATTACCACCTCATCTTTAGACTCCTTCATTATGAGCCTAAATGATCAGCTGACCGCCACCACCACTCCGCCCACCACCTTTCCAACATCCACCACTCTTCCTTTCTTCACCACATCTACGCAACCACTCGAATCCTCTTCTTCACCCTTTTTTCCCTCGGGCTCTCCCTTCTCCACCCCTATGCCCAACTTAACCACTTTCCCATCCACCTCCACACTTTCTACCCCATCACTATCAATACCACCACCTTTCACATCCACCACCACCCCGACACCGCTGGTGACCCCATCCATAGTCACCACGCAGTTCGGGGCACCATTAGTGTCTCTTCTGCAAGACACTACCACCGTCCCACGCAGGCCCCAACCACCCCACCCTTCCGCCCCTGGGGCCCACTTTTCCAATATCGGGATTATCCAAACAGGTGGCCATGATCGACGAACAGAACCGTGCCTTGCCCAACATCCTCCAAGGTTTTCAGCAACGACATGTTGAGGTGGCTAAGCAAGTTGATCACATCAACAACCACTACCTGCCCGAGCTGGTCCTTGGAGCGAAGCGCCAGCAAGAAGCGACGGCTAAGCAAGTCGATGAGATCTATACGTAGACCCAACCTCTACCCGAGACTCTCCGCGAGCTCAAGCAACAACAAGCAACTCTTAGCACGCGCTTGGACACCATCGGTAGCACCCTCACACAACTAAACAATCGCCAAGAGGAGTCTGCTTATAATGAAATCCATCAATTATGTGCTCAGGTAACAGAACTTACAACACGTCTCCTCTCCGCCGAAGGCCGATATAACGACATCAAAGAAACCCACGACACACTGCTTGAAACACACAGGCATGTGTAAGTGGCATTCGATGAGTTGCAAGCCATCCATCGGCGGTGTAAAAGGACCGCACGCAAGAAGCCAGCAGAAAAGGCATCGGCTGACAAAGATGAGGATGAAGAAGACGATGATGAGGACTCTGACTCCTCGGCTAATTCCAATAATAGCACCTCCTCAGATGACAAATCGGGCGACCTAGGCAATGCTGGGGACGGCACAAACAGAGGAGCTGAACCAAAACATGACGATAAAGACCCCAGGTCCCCCCCACAATGAAAATGTCAACATGTCATATGGGGACCAATTCCTTGATTATTCTGCTTTGGGATCCATTGGGGAATCTGCTAAAGACGCGACTTTCGCCGAGTTCCACCAATGTGTATTAGGAACCAGTGCAAACCCGCCACCACCTCTACCGCACAAAATGCATGATCTTGATATGGTGGCCATCTCCACATTAGATGCTCAGGACATTTTTATACTGAACACTATTGTGGATGATGCAAAGGCAGGGGAAGACATCATCTACCATAACACCAAAACTAGGCGCAAGATGACATGAGAAGACTTCCACAACATCATGCAACCTCGGTCCACGATACCAATGGCAATCTTCCATGTCCTTCTTGCCAACTGTATAGAAGTATATAGAAGTTCTAAGAGGCAGCAATGCATCTTCAACGCCTCGCCTGCTCTGTCTATCGGCCTTTTATACAAAGACATATGAGCAAAGTCAATCGAGTGGCTGCGTACCGGTTTAGCACGACGGGCACGTTATCTTACTGTGCCCTTTCAAGTTTCAGATCATTGGTTGTTTATGATAGTCGACACCGAGGCTCAGGACACCAAGGTCTATAATTTTTGTGACGCTGTGCTACCCGCCGGTACAATAAACTTTGTTGGTGAAGTAGCAGGTGAAGCAAGATGCATACCCTTCCGGCTGCTTAAGTTAATCTGGGCCAAACGCCCATCTCTCCGCCAAGACTGGAGCCAGCCATGGTTCCAAATAATCAACCCTCAAGTTCAAGCTGCCGCAGGATCTGGGGACTGCACTTTCTGCACCATACGTCACATCCAAGCGTTGAACCAAGAAATCCCTTTTACTGACCTAGTTGCTGAAGATTTTCACTCCTTGCGAGGGCGTTATGCCATGGAGCTCATTTGTGATATAAGGTTATTCAAGGACCCAACAATGGCACTAGATGACATTACTCATTATCTTTTTTCAGCTGTCCAACACCCGCAAAGGCGACCTTTCCATCAAACTCTGAAAGAATTGGAGAAATCAAAGGAGTCGGTCTTAGCTACCGAGCAAAGTGAAAGTGGCATAGATCCTTTTTCTACCATAGATCCAACTCCCGGACTTTGACCTCAGTGCTTGCAAAGGTCTCTCCGGCATTGAACTATGCCTCATCATGTCGAGGCTTTCCGCCGAGAAGGATGAACTCGTGTTCATGTATGGTGACATTCTAGTAATGGCAGACATGCTTCGAGAGACTTTACAGTTTAAAGGATCCCTCTCCGTAAGCTTAATGGTCGTTTATCAGTTTCTACTCGGCCAAAATAACCCAACAACATATATGGCATCCCCATACATGAAGCATGATCTCCTAAAACTCAAGAACTTCAGAACAACTGAAGCACTGATCTCCTTTTTACAACACACAACGCTGAAGTTCATCATGCTACCCTTCCTTTATCATGAGCATTGGATGCTCCTGGCAACAAACCTACCAGAAGGAACAACTACAATCTATAACAGCTCCAACAGCCAGTACAATCCCCCACAGAAGAACTATGTCGTGACACCACAGACGCCAACAGAGGTAGTAGCGAAGGAATGCGCTGACAAATTAATCGCCTTTCTAAGTCAACATACAAGGGCCTACGACAAATAACATTTTCATCGCCCTTCCTTCAGCCACAAGTGTCCCCAGCAAATCCGAGAATCAAATGACTGCGGCTTCCACATCCTCTATTGGATGTACACCATCATCGTCCTTCAAAGACCAGTAGAGGATATGACTGACATGGATTATCACGCTCTACGTGGATAGTTTGTAGCTAATCTTCTTCAATCACTAGGGGCAAGCTCTGGATTAACTTATCCTGCATCCCTTGTCATCATACTTCTCAACCTATCACTTTGACACTCTGAGGAAAGAGTGTGTGATAAGTTAGGGGGGAGGTACATGAGATAAGGGCGATGTATCATTTCTATATCCCTCTTCTCCTTCATTTTTATTTTTCTTATTTTCATTTACACATTCAAGCTTTCATTTCAAATAACTCACCCAACAATAAATTTTTGGAATACAGTCACCCTCAGCTAACTTTAGAATCATGTTAGTCCTCAAAAAGTAAATAGCACTTAGACATTTAATGGCGACTTAATAATATCTCTCTACTATTGATTTTCATGCTTTTGTTTCACTTCTACATCTGACTCTCCACAAGTCAATATCAAGGCAGAAATAAGTCGAGCTCTCAAGGATGAGAGGGGTATCAGGCGACTTCTAAATCAAGAAGTCTTTCAAGCGGACCACAAAATAAGTGCATGTTGAAAAACTCTAAGAACAACTTTCATCTCTTCAAATAAAAGAGGCTTGGCCGCCCAAATTATTTTCCCAAATAAAACCACAAAACCCAAGCCTGCGAGTTTTCGAATAAAAGCCAGAGAGTCGAATAAAATTATGAGAGTTGTGCCATAAATAAGGATCTATATAAAGAACCGATGAAGGTCTCACCTGGCTGGCACATTCAACTGCCCTCACAAAGGCAGATGTGTCGTGCCCGGTAGTGAAACCCTAAGGTATCTAAATATATGAAAGGCTTATAAAGGACTCACCCGGCCAGTACATTCAGCTGCCCTCACAAAGGCAGATGTGTCGTGCCCGGTAGTGAGATCCTAAAAGCATAGACAACCCCTCCCCCACTTGAAGGGGGAGTCACACTTCAAGTCTTTATCCAACCCTCATACCCTCTCTAGCTTCCAGTAGGTCCTTCAGAGAGGTATAAAACTGATTAGAGTCAACAACATGCACAGAATAAAGGTGGTCCCGATGCGAGCTACGAGATACGGAAGGAACCTGAGACCCAAACAACTCTTGAAACCTGAAAGAGTCAAGGTAAGCAATAAGACCTGATATGACCTTAGGAGAACTTAGGTCAAGAATTGAGGCAAGAGTATGGAAATCCTAACTAAATAAAATCGCCTCGCCATTACATGACTTAGCTCTATCTAACTTGAGGACAAGCTAGACTCTAAGTTAGGGGGGGTGATAACCTCCAATTTTGGATGATTATCTTAGTCTTTTCTTTAGTTTTCCACACCTTTTCTTAAATCAAAAACAGCCATAACCCCTAAATATTCCCTCTTATTGTAAATATATCTTTAGACTAACTTTTCTCCTTTATATTTGCAGAAAAAGACACAAAAAAACCATAAAAGACTAAATCAGCCTCAAGACCGCATGGATTCAAACGGTCCCGAGACCGCATGAAGCCAACTGATCCCGAGACCGCATGGAGTCACACAGTCTCAAGACCGCATGAATCCAACCGGTCCCGAGACCGCATGGAGTCACATGGTCTCAAGACCGCATGAAGCCAACCGGTCCTGAGACCGCATGGAGTCACACGGTCTCAAGACCGTATGAAGCCAACCGGTCCCGAGACCGCATGGAGTCACACTGTCTCAAGACCGCATGAAGCCAACCGGTTCCAAGACCGCATGGAGTCACACGGTCTCAAGACCGCATGAACCCAACCGGTCATGAGACCGCATGGAGTCACACGGTCTCGAGATCGCATGGAGTCAACCGGTCCCGAGACCGCATGAAGCCAAATGGTCTCAAGGTCCAAACGGTCTCAAGGTCCAAACGGTCTTGAGATCCCAAACGGTCTCAAGGTCCAAACGGTCTTGAGATCCAAACGGTCTTAGGCTCAAACGGTCTTGAGGTCCAAACGGTCTTCAAACCATTTGGACTTCACTTAAGACCTATAAATAAGACCCCAAGGGTCCTCCACCCATGAAGAAGTTTTCAGACGTCCAAAGGCTGCCTCAATCACTCTAGAGAAAATCTGACTTCCATCCTCAGCCCAGGGGCTGCCGGTCTGAGACCCACACTCCATCTCGAAGCTGCTTTCTCTCTCTCCGCCAAAGAAGGTTGGAAGAGGGGATCTCGTCATCAAGCAACCTATGAAGCTGGTGGATCGTCTCTCTTTCTCTCTGAGGGGTTGACTTTACTCTCTCCTTTGTGGGGATGACGCTCTCTCTCTCTCTTCTTCCCTCCTTCTTTGTCCTAGTCATGAGCGAGTAGTCTCTTTCACTAAGGTGCGGGGAGTAGCCCCGCTACCCATGCTTTCATATCATGCAAATGTAATCCATAGTTTGTAATATAGAGTTTATATCTTTTCAGTTCAACATCAAACGTTTAATGAATGCTTGTTTCTTGATCACCAACATGTGTTATCCTTTATCTTTTAGTATGAATTGTCTACGTTTGTACTATTAGATTTGAAACTCATTTGCATGTTGGTTCTTGGTGCATGTATCCACCATGCATCTGTTTCGGTATCTAGGAGTGTCTTTCAAGAAGTGGAGTATACTCACTCCCATCGATGTACTTTCATGCTATGAAATGGAATCAGTTGACGTGTGAAAGTACAACCTTGGTGAGTCGAGGAACACACTTTGCAAAGGGAATGTTGTAAAGTAAGTGACCATACCTACATGGATGGCTGGCGTTACAACATTCCCGCGCTCCTCGTAGTTAGTTATCCGAAAGGAAACTAAGTCTACAAAGATACTAACTGGTCTAACTCTTATTGCAGGTTATGCTTTTATGTTGCATGTGTTGATCCATGTGTAGTGGTGGTGAAAACCGATCACACCTTAGTGATTCCTTATCATTGTTAACAACCTAAGTTTACTTTCTTGCCTGTACTTGGATCTAGCTTAAAACAACCAAATCAACCTTTCGATCTAAATACCAATTATCAAGTGATTAAATGAAATTCTAACATTTTCCATCTTGTTGCTCACAACAAGACCGTTGTCCTGTGGATTCGACCCTTAACTATACTGCGATAAGTCTTCCACATATCTTAGCATACGTGGGTGGAGTTCTCTATCTAGTATAAGCAAGGCTAAACTTAAAGACCTACCATCTTTAGGATTTTTAGTTGGTGCACACAATTCCACATAAGTGGAAGCTCCATCAGTAACAATGCTTAGTGATGAGCTGAGGGTTTGAATACCCAGAACCATATGTTTATGTGAGGGACTGAGATCTCAATGTCTTTTAAAGACTGAAAAGTAATTGTTATAAATAGTATGTGTTTCTTTATAGCATTTGTCTTAATAAGTTATGTTTGCAAACATGACTGATGCTAAAAGAATATGATAATGTACCTAATTAATCAAATGAAACCTATTCATGTACTGCTCTGACCATAGATCCATCATCGTCAGAAGCGGGTGATGGTGAAATAGGTTTTCTTACGAGATCTCCTGGAGTTTGCATATTATTGAATATGTGGGGGTCGATGGGCGAAAATATCCTCACGTTCTTATGTAGGAATTTATGGAAGGTAAACATTAAACCTCTCAATCCTTCATGCTTCCGGGATGGTTGTATCACTAATCTCCCGATGATGTTAATGCCGAATCGATGGAGGTAAACATAAAATCACTCCATCATGAAGAGAGTACAACCGACACTGTAGCTCTATAGCTAGATTACACTATACCCTGGCAAGCTATGTAGCAGAGACACAAGATGTCCTGCATGTGATCTCGCACTGACCTAGATGTGGGAAGTCATGGAAGCCGACTCTTCCACTTGAATTTGTATGGTACCGATATTGACTTCACAATGATCGGTTGGAGTATGAGCGGTATACCTCATCACCTCAGATCTTAAGTATGTTTGAAAAATATAATCATCTATATAGCGTATTTGCATAAGATTGTAATGAGAGAACCACTGGTTGATGCTATGCTGCTTAGCATGTTCTTTATACATAAATGTTATTTATGTTCTTTAATTCTTTATTAAATAAGAGACATGCTGCTTTGTCAAGTTATAGCTGAAATACTTGAATAGGAATGTTGTTCTAACCTGCATAGATAGTGTTTATCTTCTTTTGAAATATGTTATCCCACTGCTTAGTTTATTTCTATTAAACTGCAATAACAATGTTACGACGAGAGAGTTATATCTCTTGCTGGGGAAATTTTTATAATTGTCTCACCCCCGTGGGATTCAACGTTTTTAGGTAGACACAGACAAAGAGGAAGAACATCTGTAATAGAGGAAGAGCAACAGCAAGGACAACAGTAACATCCCAGGTGGGGATACTAGTTGTCAGGCTTTGTACATAAAGTCCTATGTGTCGTCTCTGTACTCTCAGGTCCTAGGAGTCAGTAGATAGTGTTTTTATAATCAACCTAAGATTTTGGTTTGATGATACATGGAATGCCCAAGGTGGACCAGTATGTAAATATACTACTATGGTTCTTGTTTAAAGAATCTTTGGTAATGGATCTTTTTATAAAAGGTTTTAATTTTTAGTGATTTATAGTAATTCCACTACTAACGAAATGCTTCCGCATTAGTTAGATGAGTTAATAACGTTTTGTTCGAACGGTGTATGACAGAGACTATAGAGGAAGCCAAGGCAATCCCAACCATCTTGTTGAAGGTAATCTTAATTCCCTTCATTTATCTAATATCTTGTTCAATGCCTTCAAATATTTATGACATAATTATCCTGTGTACCTATTGTATTCTTAAATGATCATCATGTTAAAGCTTTATTCTATTCTAGATCAATAAACACATTCATTTCTCAAAATCTGGCATCTATGTTACACTTGCATATAAGATACTTGGGATATATTCTTGATGTGTCAACTCCTAGAGGAAAAATACTCACTACATTACAGAAAATTGATGTCTTATCTCTAAAATTCAAAAATCATGACATGCCCTTTGAATTCATCCTCTTAACTATGGAAGAATTTAGTATTATACTTGGTATGGATTGGCTATACAAGTATCATGCCCAGATTGACTATAGAAACAAGACGGTAGTCCTCTCTCAACCTCATTCTTATCTTGTTATGATCCCTAGGGGAAGTGAAGTATATAATAATATTATAATTTCATCTTATTAAAGATAAAGAGCTCATTTTTAAAGGATATACAATCTTCCTCACATTAGTATCAGAGACCACTCCTAGTAACGGTCCTATAAAAAGACTGGAGATGGTACATGACTTTGTTGATGTATTTATGGAGGAGCTCCATGGGCTGCCTCCGAATAGAGACATTGAGTTCTCCATAGATCTTCTTCTTGGAACCACTTCAATTTCTAGGGCACTGTATAGGATGGATCCTGATGAGCTTATGGAGTTGAAGAAACAACTACAAGAACATATAGACACAAGTTTTATCCTGCCTAGTGTTTCCCCTTGGGGTAATGAAGAAAGTTTTATGCGTATGTGTATTGACTACCGCATGTTGAACCAGGACCCTATTAAAATTAAGTATCCCCTCCCTTGCATTGATGACCTCTTTGATCATCTTCGTACTGCCAAAGTTTTCTCAAAAATTGATCTTCGTTCTGGCTACCATCAACTTAAAGTCAAAGATTTTGATATTTCTAAAACTACATTTCAAACTCATTATGGGCATTATGAATTTCTAGTGATACCATTTAGGTAGACCAACATACCTAGCATATTCATGAATCTGATGAACAAAGTCTTCCAACCTTATCTTGATGAGTTTGCAGTCATATTCAGTGATGATATCTTTGTTTATTCTAATTCCATGGAGGAGAACCATGAGCTTTTGAAGGCAGTTCTTGAAATCCTTTGAGCTCATAATTTCTATGGCAAGCTCTCTAAATGTGAATTCTGGATTGATAAAGTAGTGTTTCTTGGCCATGTCATTTTTGCAGTAACATATCTATTGATCCCGCCAACGTATCTGATTGGCAACCTCTTTGAAACCCCTCTAAAATTCAGAGCTTCTTGGGTTTAGCTGGATATCATTGTCGCTTCATTCCCAATTTCTCCAAAGTTGCACTTCCTCTAACTAAGCTTACTCAAAAGGATGAACATTTCATATGAACAGCTGCTTGTGAGTCCAATTTCTAGGAGTTGAAGCAAAAAATGACATCCACTCCTAGTCTAGTTCTACCTTCTGGCAATGAAGGATTTGTGATATTCACAAATGCTTCAAGAAATGGGTTAGGATGTGCCCTGCAATAGCATCGGAAGGTGGTGGCCTTTACATGCAGACAACTAAACTTAACAAACTTAATTATCCCACACATGATTTGGAATTAGCTGCAATTATTCATGCTCTCAAAATCTGGAGGTACTACATGTACGGGGCGATGTTTGATATCTTCATCTACCACAAAAGCCTGAAATACATCCTGACTCAGAAAGACCAAAACTTGCATCAATGTCGATTGATTGAGTATTTGAAAGACTCTGATTTCACTATTGGTTACAATCCAAGAAAACCTAATGTAGTCACTGATGCTCTTAGTAGAAAAAAAGTAGTATGTTCATCTTTATATGTTCCCGAGTGGAGGAACATGGAGGATCTAGTAGGCCTGAAGCCATAGTTTATATCTGATTGTCTCTAGGTCAACAACATCTCTATTATGTCTCTATTGAGACATAGAAAGCTAGTCCTAATGTTGTAGAGCTCTCCTCTCTCTTATTAAAGCCTCGAACACATCTATCTGTAGGTCTTGATGGCTGTATTCGATATAAGAATTATGTGTGGGTTCATGAGCAGTCAGTTGTGAAGACAAAGATTCCCAGTGAGGTACATGGGTCAAAGAAAATAGTTCATCCCGACACAACTAATATGTACAAAGACCTACAACGTCAGTTTTGGTGGAGGGGCATGAAGCATGATATTGTAGAGTTCATGCCCAGATGCTTGACATGCCAACAAATCAAGGTAGAGCACCGGTGACCAGGCGGTCTACTACAACCTTTGGAAATCCCAAAATGGAAATGGGAGCACATCACCATGGATTGCTTGGTAGGACTACCCATGACTAGAAAGGGATATGATGTTGCAGGAATTATAGTGGATCGTCTCACAAAGTCAGCTCACTTTCTCCCTTTGAATACTACTACCAAAGTATTAGAGCTGGATGGTCTCTATATACCGAAGATAGTACTTCTACATGGAGTTCCAACATCCATTGTCTCAGACAGGGACCCAATTTCGATTCAAAGCTGTAGAAGCAAGTTTAAGAGGAACTGGGCACCAAGTTGAACTTCAATACATCATACCATCTGCGGACAGACATGTAGTTAGAATGCACAATACAGATTCTAGAGGATCTTCTGCAATCTTGTGTTCTTGATTGGGAAGGCTCGTGGGACCACTATCTTCCTTTAGATTAGTTTGCATATAATAACAACTATCAGGTGAGTATTAGGATGCCTCCCTATGAAGCCCTCTATTGTCGTCCCTGTAGATCTCCTCTACACTGGGATGACATTGGGGAACACACTTTGATGAAATATGAGGAGATGCAACTATATATAGACAAAGTTGCATTGATTAGGCAAAGGATGAAGTGGATACAAGATATGTAGAAATCTTATGTAGATGCTCACCTGCAAGAATGTTAGTTCAAAGAAGGTGACATGTCTTTCTAAAGACCAGACCTATCCAAGCTTTGGAAAAGAACAAGGGAAAGCTCAGTCCGCGATATGTGGGACCCTTTCAGATCCTAGAAAGGGAGAGTGAATGTGCTTATCATCTTTCTTTGCCACTTCAGTATAGTGCCATGCACAATGTCTTTCATGTATCTAATATGAATCCCTATGTCAAAGACTCTAGTCTAATTCTAAATCATGATACTACTACATAACACGCCTTTGGCGTTGGTTGTTTAACCCCTTTTAGCGACGGTTTTCAAGCGACACCTATGTGGGCGCCGCTAAAGGTTGAACTCTTCGGCGTCAATTTTATAACCAACACCTATATAACCTATAGGCGTCATGTATATATAGTTGGACGACGCCTATAGGGTTTGCGCCACAAAAAAGGGTGCCATCTAGGACACTATCTGTGTCGGTTTTCACCTAAAACACCGATGCCATATTCCCAGATGCCACAGCCGTGCTTCCCTGCACGATTGTGTTTAGTACTATAGGCGTCAGTTTTATACGAATAAGTGACGCCTTTTCCACCATGTCCGTGCTTTCCTGCACGGTCGGGTTGTTTTTCATATTAGGCGGAAGTTTTTATCCAATAACCGATGTTGTAGGCCTTTGATGACGGTGTTCCATAAATAACCGACGCCTTTGATTTAATTTTTTTTTTCTTATCAGTTGCAGGCCTGCTGTGGCTAGTTAGTAGGATGAGAACCTACAGTTTAGTTTTCTGAACTGTAGGTTTACGACATCCATTGATATCAGCCTACAAACAGGCCACAAACCAACAAAATCAACAAATATTTTTCACACAAGTAGATACATTCAGACATCAATTCATTTATCACATTCACACATGTAGAAACATTCAAATACATGTAGAAACATTCAGACATGTATAAACATTCAGACATGTATAAACATGCATGCCTCTAAAATTGTGATCTTTTATCAATTAACAAACCTTCATTGTGATCTCCACGCACATATAAGTCATCATTAGCTTCAATATTTTGTGGAGTTGGCAACCCAACTGAGAACGGACTGGAGTCATCATACTTATCATAGTACTCTTCTTCATCTATAGGATCTTCAATGAACTGTCTTTTACCATGAAGAACAACTGACCATTTATCATTTGCAGGATCATTGATATAGAATATTTGTTTCGCCTGTGATGCCAATATGAATGGTTCACCCTTCTCGCCAATCTTTTCAAAGTTCACTAAAGTGAAACCCAATTCATCCACTATAACTCCTTTGGTGTTATTAACCCAATTACATTTAAAGAGCAGAATTCTAAAATCTATGTAGTCAAACTCCCATATGTCTTCAATGACACCATAATATGACATTTTAGCTTCACGTGGACTCTTATCTATTGCACTTGCAAAATACATAGTCGACGCTTGAAGAGTGACCCCACTATTTTGGACGAAACTCTTATCATCTTGGCGCTTTGTGTAATATGTGAACCCATTAATGTCAAACCCTTCATAAGACATAACATTTGGTTTTGGTTTAAAGGCGAGGCATTTGATAGTTTCCATAATATCATTTGGTGTTTGAGATAGTTGATGTAAGACTTTATCTTTAAACCACTTAGTAAAAGTCTTATTATGTTCTCTAGCAAGCCACATTGAACTTGCTCTAGGATGTTGTCTCTTGATGAAATTGGTATGTTCCTCAATATAAACACTCACTTCGTCCATGTTGTGTAAAATATATAAGTGACCTTGGTCCAACTGCTCACGGCTGATTACTTTCACCCGTGATCCCAAAATTCCTTTACCCTCCTCAATATTCTTGTCATTAACAGGAGTGTTATTACCACTCTAAAAGTCATTGCAAAAATCCATAACCTCTCTCGCCACATAACCTTCAATAATACTCCCTTCAGGCCGATAACAGTTTCGAACATCACCTTTAAAAATGCTCATGTATCGTTCAAGGGGATACATCCAATGCAATAAAACTAGTCCCACCATTTTCACTTCCCTAGTCAAGTGGACAACAAGATGTACCATGATATCAAAGAAAGAAAGAGGGAAATACATCTCAAGCTGACATAGGGTAACAACCACTTCTCTTTGCAAATTATCGAGAGTATCAGGGTCAATAACATTGTTGCATAGACTGTTGAAAAAGAAACAAAGTCTGGTGATTGCAAACCTTACATGCTTCGGAAATATAGATCAAATTGCCACGGGCAATATTTGTTGCATTAGAGTGTGACAATCATGAGGTTTAAGACCTATCAACTTCAGATCTTTCTTTGATACCAATCTACGGATGTTGGATGAGTAACCATGTGACACCTTAACATTTACCAAGCATTCACAAAAAGCTTTCTTCTCCTTTCTAGACAACGTGTAACAAGCGGGAGGTAAGTATGTTCTATTATTACCCATTTCACATAATTCTGTTAATTCTGACCTTATTCCCATTTCACATAGGTCCAGTTTGGATTTTATCCCATCTTTAATCTTACCTGGTATATTTAACAGAGTACCAATGATGCTATCACAAACATTTTTCTCAACGTGCATTACATCGATACAATGCCTGACTGTCAAAGAACTCCAATAAGGAAGATCCCAAAATATTGACTTCTTCTTGAAGGAAGAATTGTCACTCCGTGTGGCCGTACTACATTGTGATTTCTTACCAAATTCATTGACAATGTCTTTTACTCTTTCATAAACAACATCCCCTGGTATAGGTTAAGGTGCACTCCGTTCATCATTCCATCCATTGAATGCTTTGCTCTTCCTACGATACAGATGGAATTTTGAAAGAAACCTTAGATGACCAAGATATACAGTGTTTCTTCCATGTTTTAGTCTTATTGAATCAGTGTTTTCTTCACATATAGGACACGCTTTAGCTCCTTTGACACTATATCCAGACAAATTCCCATATGCTAAAAGTCATTAATAGTGCAAAACAACATAGTGTGCAAACGAAATGTCTCTCTTCCTGAAGCCTCATAGGTCATCACACCTTCAGCCCAAAGTTTCTTTAAGTCATCAATCAAAGGTTCAAGATAAACATCGATATCATTTCCAGGTTGTTTAGGGCCCGATATCAATAATGACAGCATAACGTACTTATTTTTCATACACAGCCAGGGAGGAAGATTGTATATAACAAGCATGACTGGCCAAGTGCTATGTTGGCTGCTTAATGTCCCATATGGATTCATCCCATCTGTACAAAGCCCAAGTCTTAGATTCCTATCTTCTTCACCAAATTTGGGGTATAATAGATCAATCTTCTTCCACTGTGGGGAATCAGACGCATGTCGTAGGATCCCATCATTATTTTTCTTAACATCTGCATGCCACCTCCAATTCTTCGCATCATTCGGATTTGTAAATAAGCATTGAAATCGTGATATTTTAGGTAGATACCACATCACCTTGGCAGGAGAACCAGTTTTGGACTCCCCCGAAGTCATCAATTTATACCGTGACGCACCAAAATTTGGACAATCTTTCAAATCCACATAGTCCTTTTGAAATAATACACAATCATTCGGGTATGCGTGTATCTTCTTGGCCTCCATTCCCATTGGGCACAACAATTTCTTTACCCGATATGTTGAGATTAGCATCTCGTTTCCTTCAGGAAGCATTTCTTTCAACAAAGTCAACAATGAAGTGAATCTTTTATCGCTCCATCTATTGTTAGCTTTCAACTTATACAATCTCAACACAGTGCTAAGCTTCATAAACTTAGCACAGCCTGTGTATAATGGTATTCCAACATCATGCACAATGTTTCTAAAGATAGGAGGTGGATCAGTGTGCTCTACCCAACAACTATCCAACATCGCATCAACGATGTCTACTGGAACTGGTTCGTTCACATCTACGTCATCGAAGGCAATTTCTTCTTCCACCCAAGCACTGCTATCGACATCCACTGGTTTCGAGTTTGAAATCTCTCCATGCCAGTGCCATTCTGTATAGCCTTGTACAATCCCGTTGCACATGACATGACTTTTGATTTCCTCACCAGTGCTGACTTTCAAGTTGTTACTGCAATGCCTACATGGATAGTAGAACCTATCTCCAGGTTCTTTCCTATGTTCCTCGGAAAATCTAATCAACTGATCAAGACCAAATATAAACTCTGGGGTGCAACGATTGCGAATGGACATCCATGATCTATCCATTCTATGATCAAAGAGAAAACAAATATATATTAGGACAAGATTAGGGTATACACTTACATCATAAGTGAGATTAGGTGTTCACGAACAGTCCCAAACCGGGGAACACCTAATCTCCTATTATCTAGACCCATCCGGTTTTCTATTTGTTTGGCTTATTTGCAATTAGGGGTAGACACTGGATTCTGATGGTAATTGTCCCAGCCATGCTAACTATATATTATCTAGACCCATCCGATGTTGAAGTAGACAGTGCGGGACATGAAATAACGATTGGGCCTGCGGCTAGAATGTGATGCGTTACATGGAAAATATTGTCAGATTAGGAGGTACAATGAAGTTGGACTCCATACAAATAGTATATAATTTAGTGATTGTTCATTCTAATTTATACCAATGTACAAGTAATATAAAGAACAATGATTGTTCACTTTCTAGGCCAACAAACACATGTGATGTCATTCTTATATATAATAAATGTGTACTACCTATCTCATCCTTGAACACCTAATCTCACTAGTAAGTGTATAATGTGTATTGGGTTTTCAAAAAAATTAAGTAGCATTTCCCCGCTGTTCTCTAAGTACATATGTACTTAGAGAACGAACAGGGAAATGCTACTAAAATTTTCTCGAAAACTCAATACACATTATACACTTACATCCTAAGTGAGATTAGGTGTTCAAGAACTGTCCCAAACCGGGGACTATCCAAGATTTACCCCTAATAAGTAAATCTTGGACGGGTTTCTAGGCCAACAAACACAATAATAGATATGTACATGTTAGGGTTTCATCACAATTGATGTTATGGTTTCATCAATGTTAGGGTTTAATCAAATCAAATTAGATTGCTAGAATGGACAAGTTTAAATCTTATTTCAACATGCATCAAAATTTACTGAATTAGGTCAAGCATTAGGATTAGAAGCACAAATATATGCAAGCAAAAGATTTGTTCGTATCTTAGATATTACATAAAGCATTACATAAAGATTTGTTCATATCCTTACCAACAGCAAGCACAGCCGTGCTGGACAACACGGTCATTCTGGGCAGCACGGCCGTGGTAGGCCAACACAGCCACGACCGTGTTTGTTGTAGGTAAGGAGCTAGGGAGAAGGAAGAACAGAGGCTACGGCTACCTAGAGGCTACGTCGGGCAGCAGGCAGGCAGGCGGCACGACATGGAGGACGGCGACGAGCACGGAGCAGACAACGGCGACGACAATGAGGACGGCGGGCGGCGGTGACGCTGAGCAGCAACAACGGCATCCAGCGTCGATGGCGAGCAAGCAGCAGGCAACGTCGGCGGCGAGCGAGAAGTAGTAGGTGGCGAGCAGCAGTGGGTGGGCAGGTGGCGACACAACAAGAGCAGAGAAAGGGGAACAGTTGCTTCGCGATGAAATAGAAGAAAGGGGTACAGTTGTTGTTCGTGGGTATATTAAGTTGGTAAACGACGTCGGTTATCTAAAACAAATGACACCTAAACTCTTCAGCGTCGGTTGTTCTTTAAAAACCGACGTCCAATTAGACAAATTTCGCCCTAAAAAATTTAGCGGGAACCATTATCGGCATCGGTTATCAAACGATAACCGACACCTAAGTTGGAACTTTTCGCACAAATTTTCATCTTATATAGGCTTCGGTTAGATGTTAAAAAACCGACGCTGTATGTGACACTTTGGGGCCAATTTTTTTTCACTCGAAAATTGGATTTCGCGGGCGATATTAGGTGTCGGTTTTCTATTACCAAGCCGATGCTGAATAGAAAGTGGTACCCATGTCTTGACTATAGACGTCGGTTTACCTACATCACCGACGTTGAATGTTATAGGCGTCGGATTTCCTAAATAATCGACGCCCAGAAAAGTGACATTGAATGTTGTTTCTGTACTAGTGTGAGCCTCTACAATTCAATGATGATCTAACTTATGCTGAATCCCCGATCAAAAATCTTGATTTCAAGAAAAAGGAGCTTCACAATAATTGGCACATAGATATGATGAAAGTTTTTTGGAGCTACCATGATCACTCTAACTCCACCTGGGAGCTCAAGTCTGAGATTGAGAAAAAATATCCGCATCTCTTCCATGTTGTATGGATTTTGAGGACAAAATTCTTAAAAAGGAGGGGAGAATGTGATAGAGTGAGTTTTTTTTACATTACTTTCTCTCTCTTACAACTTTTCTCAAGTTATTTCCTAAAATACCCTCTCCCTCTATTATTTTGATCTTTTGGATACAGACAATTCTTAAATAAAGTAAACCCTAAATGAATACTAGTGTAAATTAGGTGTATTAACGTATTTAGTTAATAATCATGGTCAACATTCTTATTTGAACCTCAAAGTTATACCATAGTTAGGTAACGTCGTCAGGAAGCTCTACCTAAAATTTCATTTCAATTGGATGAAGCAATTGAGAGTCATAGGAATTTCAATTTTCACACATTATTTCATTCATTTAAACCCTTGGACCTAAGTTGGTCGTTTTAAATTGATTCAGTGTGACACATAAATGCCACACCCCCCCTTATAAGCTTGGGCATAGGCCTTTAACTGTATAACTTAGATCTTAGCCATTCATTCAAAATAAGATCAATGACCACTGAGTCTTCTTCAACCCTGACATATGTTGTTGGATGGTAACAGCCAAAGATGAGATTTTCCTTCCCTTTGTGCTAACCACCTAGACCAAGTTGGACCTCATATTATGGAGGAGAGATTACCCTCTCTAAAACAAACTCAACGAACTGAACCTTGATCTCCCTCACCCTCATATTAGGGAGAATAGACTCCCTCTTTTGCGTGCCTCTCACTAGTGGTGGCGGCTGGTTTAGGGCTTGCTTGCACTCACTCCCAAACACCTATCTGAGACCTCCATTAGCTCCACCCAATCCTCTTTAGTCATCTTCGAACCTCAATTTGAAGCTATCTACCCCAGAAAGACACAACCTACACCACCTTCATCTCACCACTACTCCACCACAGACACACACCCCAAGCACTGCCACCCAAAATGTTCCTCTCGATCACCTTTGTTGATCTCTACCACACCTCTACGACTACTCACACCTAACCTAGAACACCTCCTCGCCACTGACTTCCTCTCACTGGTGAGATCATCCTCTCTCCTGGCAGAGATGGGCCCTAGAGGAAGCCGTGGCTTGGGACCGTGCTATTTGGTTGTGGGATGAGCCCACAAAGGTATCCACACAATTACAGAGCCACCAATAGTACTCCCAGCAAAGGGAGTCATCACCAGAATTGATCCCAACTGCTCGAGCAAGCAGTTATAGAGCAAGGGGTGGAGAGGATGTGGCACCAATAGGGAGCTGACGTGGTCCACTCACCATGCACCAACTCTGCAAGAGAGGATCACAGACCAGTGAGATAATCTTCGCCACCTAGATTTGACATGGACCACTCCTAATCATCCACGTCAACAGATAAATTCCTAAAAATTCTATTTTCATTTAGAGACCTATAAAAATTAGAAAAATCATAGAAAATAATAGGAACATGTAAAAAAAGAAAACCTATGTATCAAAATTATTAGAAAAAGATGAGGAATCAAATGAAACCATTTTCATAACTTGATTCATTACTTTTTTTCCAAAAAATCCTATAGCATAATGACTATATTTATGTCATTTAATTTGCATAATGGACATTATTGATGCAACCTGACACTTTTGTGATAACCAAACCCAAATAGGGTCGATGATCCTCACATGGCTTGAAACCCTAATTAAGTAGGAATAATTCACTCAATAATTACAGAAAACCCTAAATTCTAGTTCCTCTTTCTACATATGTATATCTTCATGCAATTATATGACAAACCCTAACTATTTAATGACCCCTTATGATCATGACCGACTCCAAAAACCCTAGATCTAACTCTAATCCCTTTGGATCATGTGAACCCTAGAGGGAAACCTTTAATGATGTAATGCATAATAGAAACCCTAATTACAGATGGTTCCTTTTTGGATAAAAATAGGTATAATTAAATAAATGAAACCTTAATATGAAGATCTAATCTTGTACCTCCAAAACAAGATAAAAGTAATGGATAATACCTAATCTAATCATGGGAAGATGAAAGTAACCCCAATAAAAAATAAAACCCTAATATGAGATGATGAGAAGCCATAATGACATTAGGTCTTTATTTCTCTTTTAGGGCGATATACTATCTTGTTCTAGACTTGTTGAAATAGAGATCTAAGATTTAGGGTACACTGGTATAAGTATAAGCCTAGTTTTTGCTGGATGATATAATTATGAATAATTGCTTACATGTAATTCAATAATCTTGTTGGATGCATATCTATACATATTGCCACTTTTCCGCCTTGAATATTGAGTACACTATGGAAAGAAAATGGATTGTAGTTATTGATAGTTCATTAATCTTCCTATTAGAGAGGGAAAGTATTAATGTTGAGTAGAACCTCCCTAATGGTATGAGGTACGCAGGGAGATCCCTAATGGTACAAGGTACGCGGGGATAGTACCCAATAATATAAGTGTTGATTGTGCTAAGTCCACCATTGTAATACATGTCCATTGAAAAGTGATTAATAACTTGGGTTTACGTGACTACCTTTAATAATGTTTTCATTTTATTTCTTCTTTTTCAAGTATTTTAAATATGCCAGCACAATATAGTATTTTCAACCATGTACCAACATTATGTTGATTTTTTGTTTCTCGTATTTTCTAGTTTGAGTATTGTCATTCTTTAGACATTCATAATGTTTTCTCATTATCTCATAACTTAATGAAACAAAATGAATTGGAAGCTTGCCTTTATGAGTACTAATAAAAACTTAATGGTATGTGCCATGTCGATCATCACATGATTGGCTCTCTAGGAATACCTTACCAATAGTTTCCTATCATTTTATGTTCCTCCTTCCCATCCTTTGATTCTATATTGAGCTTGATGAGATAAACACCCATTCTTTAGGACCTAAGAATAGATCGGTGTTGAATATTTGCATGTTTGTGTTTCATTCAATGTAATCTATCTTTTTTTTTTTAAATTTTGATAGTAGAAAAACATTTTTGCCTTATTTATGTTTGATCATTATGGGTATGTGTTAGGTAGTTGATTTCTATGAAAGTGGGGTTAATAGTTGGAAAAACTATATCAGCACAATCGATAATGTATTGTGAAAGCAGGATAACCATTGTGAAGTATTTTGTCTAGAGAGAGATTCTATCATTTACCTTTTTGTTTTAGTTCTACAAAAGCAGATTAGTAATTCAGATAAATAATGTTATACGCTACGAAAGAGGGTAGTAAAAGACATAGAAACTTATCCAAGTTAGCAAGATGATTTGTATTAATGGAATGGAATGCGTTCATAGGTTAACACTGTGGTGAAACTGGTATCCTAAAGAATCCATTTATCTCATCATCCATCCACTTCACATTTTACAATTTTAGTTCTTTTTCTTGGTTTGATCACTCAATCAAATATATTCTTAGGCCTAGCTGATTTGTTTAGGTTAGTAATAGTCTCTACCCATTAAAATTCTATGAGTTCAGTATTTGGGCCTTTATGTGTCCTTTTACTATTGTGACATGTACACTTGAATTTCACAAGCACTAAAGTCGTGTCAATGGCTTTATTAACATCTTACTTGATATTAGCATAGAATAAAGAATGTAACTAATAAATATAAATGTAATTTGTAGAGACCTCAATCCTTAGATCGATTCTCATGGCTCGTTTAGGGTAATATGAGTAAATATGTAGAAACCTATGATTTCATAATTAATAATCATACTTGATTGTCTTAATTGGGTGATTAGATTTATAAATAAATTTTAGATTATATTGTAAGTTTCGTTTAATAAAGATATATTTAAAAATTTGTGCTAATTTTGACTTCATTTGCTCAAGTTTTGTAGTTTTATAAGCAGTTGTGGGATTATATGCAATATGCCCATTTCTTGGGATATAATTACTAACATATGCATATATTTTTTAATGGTGCTCTTAACAATCTTGTGAATTTTACTTCATTTGAAAGTTTTTGAACTTTGTTGCATGGGGTACCAGTCCCTTATAGATAATAAATGAGTCGGTTGTAAGGCCCTGTATTTTTCTCATTTGGAGACTTTATAGACCTCTTGACCAACAAAATATGTTGTATTATTGGAGGTCATTTTAATTAGCTTAAGAATAAAGTTTATAATAGAAGAAAATTCATCTGTCTGATCCTGATGAGTTTTGTGTTCTTGACCAATAGAGAAACAATAATCAAACATCCATTTTCCTTTTACTCACCACCTATTGAGCTTTCTGATGATCAACCCATGGGAATTGATGTTAAATCAGGGTTGTACCAATGATCTTTTGCTTCTTCCGTTGATGGAAATTTTTAATATTCTGATGATGATGATTGGAGAGTTGAATCAATGAAATCAATAATAGGCTGGTCAACAAGAAGGCACCTTATCTTACAGACGAGAATGCACATAATAGAAGCTCTGATGAAATTTTGCATACTGATGAAAATCCTCAAAGTACTTCGACCAATGAAGAAACCAACTAGATGACTGATGGTTTCTCTTATTAGGTAAATGATGGGTGTCCTTTCTGAATGATCGGTGAATGATCTGAATACCATTGAACCGACCATGTTTCTAAACACAGGTCCATGGATTTTTTGGTTCCTTTGAATGAAAAAAATACTAACTTAGACCATTTGAATCAACCCTTACTATAAATACTCCTCCCCACTCTCATATAAAAATCTTTTAGAAAAATTCCTTGTTGTGTTTAGACACCGACGAAGGGCCATTAGTGGTCGACAAAAAGTGCAATGGTAGATGCATGCTTTGGATCAAGCCTTCTTAGGACAGATCTAAGTCTTGTAGACTTGTTGATTTTATATCCTTTTCTAATTGTTTTTCCCTTCTCTCTTCTACCATCGAATGGATTCATGGTTCTACAAGTTGGAAACTTGTGCATATAGCTAAGAAGCCCTATTTTCTTCTCTTTTTGTTGTAGATACATCCTATTCTTGAAGAAAATGAGCCTTTTTGGATCCTTTGAGGAATGAAACTTGGATCTAGGTTGGTATTTTTCGTGGTTCTTGGTTTGGAATTCATTTTATTCACCCTTAAGGCATGTGATATAACTTTTTATGCATTACTTGCTTTCTTATTAAATGCATGATATTAATCTTGATCTACAAATCTGTAATATACCAAAAGATGGAATTGCATGCATTATTTTGTATGAAGAAGATGGTAATTAGAATCGTCAGGTCTTGTTAAGGTCTTACATCCAATTTTTTTCTATATAATGAGTGTTCTTTTTAAGCATGCAAGAACTAAATTCATACTACAAGTACAAAAATATTTAGAATGTCATTTTGATGGCCTTTTGGTACCCAAGGAAGGGAATCTAACCCACATGATATCCTTGCTCTAAGATAGTCATACTATGAAAGTTATAAGGTTTATTTTAGTATTATTGTTCTATAATGATGATTGGATGAGATTCTAGTATTGAAGGTTGCTCATCCATGCAAGGTGTTAGACATGTTTTGCCTAATTCTTAGAAATAAAATTATCTTTAGATTCATTGGAGTTTTAAGCTAAAATTTCATGTGCTACCTTGTTTGTGTCTTATTAAGATCTCTATCAAAAGTTTCATAGGATAACGAGGTTTATAGACGAGTTATCATAGTTATGGTGTAAATGAAAAATCAAGTTCTTATGTGCCCTAATTTGAGGTTTGGTCCTCTTTATGGCCAAGTATTGTTAGATATACCAGGATTGAGTAAAATGGAGTTGTTTTATAAATTTTATATCTTTTGGAGTTATAATAAATGATTTATTTCATAAAAATACATCTAGGTGTCTTGTATGTAACTTGATTGATGCATTAAAAAAAATTAATTGGCTTTATTAATCAAGTGTAACCCTAACCATGTATAGAGATATCTTAGGGTCAAAACATGATGGATAATGAAAGGTGTAATCCTTAAAACAATTATATTTGTGAGAAGGAAGTGGGAGTTGTATTGTTGAGTATATGTAGATGTAGGGAGAGTTTTATTTGTCATCATGAATTCAAGGTGTTTGAGAACAACAATGGTATTGTCTTGATTTATATGAAATAGAGAGTGACTATAGTTGTAACTCAAATACCCTAGTTATTCAATTTAGCAATCTGTGTACTCAGGATGGACCACATTTTCAGTTCCCTTCTGGTAGACAAGGTCATATTCCCACTACATTTTATCACTTGTACTAACCAAGTGGAAGAAATCTGGATTATTTTGGTCATCCTAGATCTTATGTGGGGCTTATTGTAACTTCATAGTGGTCAGCTAGTAGTTTGAGTGGTACTTATCAAACTACCCATGTCTTAATGAAGTATGCAATCCAATCTTGTATTGTATCTATTAGGATTATTTTGTGAGTCACATTGGATGACAATTATTGTCTTACTCTGGTATCATTTGTGGTTCATATCTTAACATGTTAAGTTATTTGTGCATGTACATTTACTTATAGATGTTCATTTGATAGACTCTGATTAGTCATCTAGCTTTTTATATTATCATCTTTGACAATTTTAATTACATAGTTTTCTTGTAAGAAATCAATATTATCAGTTTTTATTGTCTTTGGGACTTGAAGCCTCACCCCATGGGTTTCCACACCTTTTCAGGAGACCAAAAGTGAAGTCAAGCCCTTGGTAGTGAGGAGCCTTAGTTTCAAGATCAATAGAGCTGAGAAGCGGGTGTGTTAGTTGTTAGAGTCCTAGGATTGTCCACGTACTCTTAGGTCTAGAAAGGGCAGTTTATATATGATATATATCGAATCGTATTTTTTATGTATGCCAGGAACAATGCAAATGTAGAATTTATATGGAAAAACCTTTTGGATACAAAATGTAGTCCAGCCCATGGTCAATCATGTAAAGTTACCTAATATATCTATATGTGACGTTTGCTCCTTTATGCAAGGAATCATATAAAATATTTGAAATTTTAATCAGTTTTAATTATGTATCTTTTTGGTAACATGATTAATTAATGTTTAATCATTGACTAGGTTTGGAAATTTTCTTTTTGTGTGGTGGGTAGTCATAGTTGTGAGAAGATGTTCAAAGTCATATATTATTGAATATACGGGGACATTTGGGTTTTCTACACCCTACACCTTTAAAGTATAATCCAAACTTGAAAAAGGTTGACGACCAGTGAGGAATGGCATATGATATGTGATGATTTGTTGATTAATGACATGAAGGATGGTTACTATGAGTTTTGTGTCATTAACTTTGTACCTAGGGTAGGCTAAGATTGGTGGACCAACTCTTAAGCAAATATCTATAGAGGACTCAACCAATGGGCTATTTACCTTTTAGTTACCTCACCTCAACTCGAGGTTGTTTGAATAGATCAAGGGAGTCTAAATATCCTTAGATAGTGAATGGATGGCTAGGATGGCTTAGTATAATCTATCTAGTGGATTGAGTGGTGTGCCTCAAGCTTCCTAGGGCATTATAAAATATATCCCAGTCGAGTATCATAAGTTTTTGTAGGTTTATTTGGCTCTAAACATGGATGTTCTCTTGATATGCTAAGTATTTAGGAAATTGAATATGTATATATTGTCTAACATCTCTTTCAAGCTACTCAAGTAGGAAGGTAATGTTGGGTAATCATGTACTTATAAATACATAATACTTTTCATATACCGAAATGTTAAAAGTCTTTAAAAGTTTATAATCTAGTAAGGAATTGATGTCTAAGGTGTTATATCATATAGTAGGGAATTGGGTCTCACCGCATAGTTTCTTCACACCTTATAGGTGAGCAGAAGAGTAACATTAACAGTGTGGAGAAGTTCAACAAGGATAAAATTAGTCATAGATAAGGAGGTAAGTGATGTTTGTGTGAAGCGATCCCACATGTATATGACATTTGTGTGACCTTCTCTAGGGATAAAACATATAGTGGTTGAGTTTTGTCCCTAAACACTCATGTCCATGCAGGTAAGTTTTATTATATGTATTTCCAACTTGAGTTCTTGCTATACGTGCATGAACTCTAGATCAATATTTATACAATTGTAAGGTTCTATGTGCATGTTCTATAATAATGTCCCATATGTAAAATGTCTAAATGAAATGAATTTTTGTGAGATATCACGTAAGTGGCTTATAAACGAATCTTGTACCAAAGTCTCATATATTGAAAAACATGCAACATGTTGTGGTGAACTTGTGTAATGATTACATGCATATGATAATATTACTAATAATGTCGAGCTAATTTTTTTTCTTGTGATCTTTATGTAGCTTTAGTGGTTAATAATGGTTATTTTTTATTGACTTTTTATTTGAGTAGTATCTCTCTTGTGATAGTGGGCCATCACAAATTTTTAGTATCAATGACTACGCTAGTACAAAAACTATCTCTAGCATCAGTTAAAACAACCCTATAATGTTGGTTATAAACCGAAACCTAAGTGGGTGACATTACAACCATAGGTCTAAGACTTTGGTTCTTTAGTGATGGCAAAACTAACGCCAAAGATCCAGTGTTAGCTGTAATCGACAAAGATAGGAGTCTTAGGCATCGGTTGCATTACAAAAACTGACATTACAAGAGCCATACCAGGTCATATTTGTAACTGGTAAAGGACCATGCATCGTTGGTTTGGAACCAATCGACACCTGTCATGATGTACAATGTTGGTTGCATACCCAAATAACCGACGACTATGATGTACACTGACAGTTAAATATACAAAACTAACGACAATGACATGCTACCAAGTGAGGCCATGATGTCGAGCATGACCATTTTGGTTTTGTCCTTTAATGTTAGATATTTTACTCAAACTGACAACTCATGTCTATAGTGTCAATTTTTTTTGTTATAACCTATGCGTAATTATTGTTTTGTTTAAATAGTAGGCCTACTGCCCAGCTGATCAGCAGGATGTACAACCTATAGTTCAGAAATGGAGCTTTGAATTGTAGGTTAACATCATCATGTGCGTTGATCTTAACAACATTCCTCCACACCTGCATTAACAAACATAATATATGCATATAATTCTATTCATTCTTTAATTCCATTTCAATCACATGTGCAAATATAAATCTTCACATTCATTCACACACATGATACTTCATCTACATATACACCAATTCCATTCTCATGACATGTAGAAACAAAATTCATTCATTCATACACAATTCATTCATTGATCTTCACATTCACACACATGAATATAGATCATCATTCACATATGCACCAATAATTTACTTTCATGAAATTAAATTCACAACATAAGCAACACATGTTTGAGATAGAAATAATGACTTTAAATTTAGAAAAGTCATTCCTTACCCCAATAAAATTCAAATTTCACTTCCCTTTTGAAGTCTTCTTCCCATTATTCTCGTGTATCATCTAGTTGTTCTATCATGTAGGGAATTTCTATGTCTTCTAGCTTTTCTTGTGTATTGAAGTCTTTTGTTTTAAACACCTACAAAGATAATGATGTATATAATAAATAAGTTTGATATTTTCATATTATCTAATGAGACTATATGCTTATGATGATCCAGACTATATATATGGATTACATTATTTATCTCGTCGATGTCTACTACCACATATCTAACAATCAAGTCCATATACCACATCACGTAGTATCTACATGCCCAACCATTGTCTTGTACAGAACACTTTCAATTTTGACATTCAAAATGTTAATAAATAAAAATAATGTTAGTTGGAATAAATATACATTGGAGTCAGAACACTACCTTAACATTCTCGCAAACTATCACTCTTTTTTTTATGGCAAGACTCCCTATTTTATTAACCCAGTGAATCAAGGCGTACAAGGATTAGGGCCACATCAATGATTCCATATACATCCCTGTTGGTCGAACAATGTCTAGTACTAGCTAGTTTAGCAATACTATGAGCTACACTATTATACTTCTTACAAACATGGGAAAAAGAATTAGAAACAAACCATCTAGCTAAATCTAAGATGTCTCTAACAACGAGATCCAGATGATCATGTCATCCTCTTGGATGGAAGAGCTCCTGACTGAGAACTAAGGAGTCCATTCCTATGTGCATATGATGCCATTACCACTCCAAAGCCATCTGGATACCAGATAGGACTGATGATGCTTCGCCCAACAAAGAGGTGAGATGGGCATGCTGTTCCTCCACCAACACACCAAGGGCACTTTTTCTTGTCCACATTTCCTCTAGCTTTTTTGAATTCTTTTATAGCCCTATACATTAACGTAACACATTGAATTGCATTAGTAAATAGTTGTGTAAAATATATGTTAACAAATATAAATATAAAAATTTACTCACGTGAATAATGTCCATTTCAAACCGTGTCCCAAACTGTCTATTTTTTCATCCTTAGGATCTAGATAACACACAGTTACCGTTACAAGAAAATAACCAATGAAACCCAATGTTTACCCCTGAGTAATAAGAAGGAAAACAAAATATAACTCAAAATCCACAATTAAGTGTAATTTATCTAGTCAAAATTACAAGAAGAGTAAGTAAACTTACTCAACATTGTATGGATCTAATATCATGATCTTTTTATTTTTACCAAAATATTTAAATGCGGTAGAGAAGTATAGGGTAACAGATGCATGGTTTTTAATTACATGACTAATCAAGAATGGAACTAGAAATGCCACATGATGTAGAGAAAACTCTTTACTGACCCTATGTAAGTGTATGTATAACATATCTTATGTATGCATTAATACATAAGAAAAAAGACCAACATATATAAAATGAGGTATATTTCTATATAAAATCTCACCATTACCAAAGTTCTATAATAGATGTATTCAACCAAGCATAACCAAACAACTCCTAAACATCTTACAAAAATATACTAGTATCATGAGATTGACCTATAATGTCCTCCTTAATAGAAAATATCTTATCCGACCATATGTCATAATCACCTATCCATAGTGCTAAACTGAGGACCTATCGAGTCGAGTAGGTCCATTTCAAGCCAATTGGGTATTTGAGGAGGAGGTGGAGGTGGAGGACAAGCTGTAAGGGGTTTCTTAGGCTCTATGTCCAACACATATACAATCTTATATCAATGGTTTCATGTATATAAAGAAACAAAAACACTGTAAATTTACCATACATCATTATAGATAACTCTATCTTTAGGCCACACGACCATGCCGCCTTCTACACCACCTATCATGTCATGGTCAGGGTGTGCAAATAGTGGTGGAGACTACTTCCAAGGGGTGTAGACAAGGTTCAGTGACACATGAACCACATCGGCAAGCAATGGTGAACCATGAGTCATGCCTCCTTCAAGGTGTGGGAATGCCACACCCACAACAATGACATATTCTTGCAATTTAAGACAACATGACCTCAACCCATACAAATTTACATAGAGTGTTATATATATTATGTAAATCATTGAGAAAGAATACTATGTCATACAAAGAATTACAAAGGATTTGCTAGATGATGGGTCCATATGATTACTCACAACCAACTGTGTTGGGGGGTCCACCTCATATGAAGAGTAGGGTTGTATAGGTACTATCATGGTAGCTGCTGATTGACAACATAAATGTTGTTTCATTGCTACCTGAATTCCCTTTGCAATTAACTTTTTTACCTCCTCTTTTGAAAACCCCCCTTTGACAAATTTGGTCTTATGCTTTGATGTCCCATAGAATGCTCTTACACTGACACTAGAGCCTACATCCCTAACAGGTCTAGGATGCTCTAGGTTACCTAGAGAAACTGTTAATTCATACCTTGTACCCTCATCGATGAAGTTTCCTTGTTTACTTTGCTTGTAGGGCTACCGCTAATCATCATGAATAGTAATTGGTAAGTAAAACATAATAATCATCAATACTAATTGCTCTTAGAGTTAAATTTTACCATTTTTGCTGCCGCCTCAGTAGTTTTAGGGTTGGGTATATCTTCAAATTTGTTTTGCCTCCCTGCTATCCATATATCATGGTGAAGTAGAGGTTCAATAGTAGTAGAAGACTCAATAGTCCTAGTAGTAGGATGGTGAAAAGAAGACACCTACAATAGCTTTTGGCAAAGATGTCCATAGACAGCTGGACCCATCATGTGATTGTGCACATTCTTTGCACGTCTTTCCTTTTGAGCATGCTTGCATCCTGGTTAGTAATAATATTCAATAGTAACTGATAAGTAAAACATAAAAATCAAGGTCAAGGTAAAACAATGAATTTTTAAGAATGCATTCATAATGGGGAGTGAGGCTTAATACCTTGAATTCATCAGTATTTTCATTACAACAAACACCCCCCATGTCTCTGGGTCAAGATAGCTCCATTGCTCAATGGATGACTTCTTCCTCTTCTCAGCGTCCCCTATGTATAGTCTTGTCAGAGTTGTTCTATAATTCCTCAGTACCCTCCCACAGTGTTGTTTCACCTTTTTAAGATGTAGATTTTCATCCAGGTCATATATGCTCTACAAAATTTCATATATACTTAATGGAATATTCTTTAAAATAGAATTCTAAATAAGTTTAAAAATAGAATTACAAATGATAATATCTCACACATAGTTTTTCCATATGAAGTCATTCGTGCTTTTATAAATATTATGCCAAGCTTCTACTGCTACACTACAATGTCTATGAGTAAGAACCCATATATATGCCACAAAATAGCTAGGGTTATTTCCAAAAGGATTTCTTGCATGATCAAACTCAACGACCAACTTCAGTCTTTTACCCCTTTGTTGTATAATCTTGTTCACCATGGTGATGCCACTTATTTTTGACTTTTTATGATGCTTCTCATCAAGATGAGAATGATCCTCAGGGAATACATCCTCAACCTAAAATTGACAATAAAACACATACGAATAAAAATATATAACTAATAAATGTGATGAAATAATACAAAAATACAACAAGATAGACATATTATAAAATGCACATCTATGTAAAAAAAATACACAACTTACACAAGTGTCGAGGTAAACATTGTGATACTACTCATCCTCATGGTAATCATCATCACGAACATCATACTCATGGTCATACACCATCTGAAAAAATATCATATGAAATATTCAAACAATCAAAATTTAAGATTATAAAATGCACATCTAACATTAAAAAAATAAATGCATGCCTCTAATATTGAGATATTTTATCAGTTAACATTCCCTCGGTGTGATATCCACCCACATATAAGTCAACGCCAGTTTCAATATTTGGTGCTCACAAGCCAACTCAGAATGGACTGGAGTCGTCATACTTGTCATAGTACTCTTCTTCATCTATAGGATTTTCAATGAACTGTCTTTTACCATGAAGAACAACCGACCATTTTTCATTTGTAGGATCATCAATATAAAATACTTACTTTTCCTATATGACATTATGAATGGTTCACCCTTCTTGACAATATTTTCAAGATTTACTAATTTGAAACCCAATTCATCCACTATAACTCCTCTGGTATCATCAACCCAATTACAATTAAAGACTGGAATTTTGAAATCTACATAGTCAAACTCCCATATGTCTTCAATGACACCATAATATGACATTTTACCTTCACGTTGACTCTTATTCTTTACACTAGAAAAAAAACAATGAAGATGCTTGAAGGGTAACCCGACTTGTTTGGATGACACTCTTATCATCTTGATGCTTTGTGTAATATGAAAACCCATTTATGTCAAACATTTCATAAGACATAATATTCATTTTTGTTTTAAAGGCAAGGTATTTTATATTTTCAAAAACATTATTTGGTGTTTGAGATAGTTGACATATTATTTTATCTTCAAACAACCTAATAAATGTCTTGTTATTCTCTTTAGCAAGCCACATTGAATTTACTCGAGGATATTGTTTCTTGATGAAATTGGTTTGTTCAATGATATAAACACTCACTTCATAAATGTTGTGTAAAATATACAAGTGATTTTGTTCCCACAACTCACGACTAATTACTTTCACTCATTCTCCTAAAGCCCCTTTCCCAGAATAGTCCTCAATATTTTTTCCATTTACAAGAGATTCATTACAACTCAGAAAGTCACTACAAAAGTACATAACCTCCGTGGCCACATAACCCTCAACAATTATCCCTTTAGGCCGATAACGATTTTGAACATCACCTTTAAAAACACTCATTTACTGTTCAAAAGGACACATCCGATGCAAGAAATTTGGTCCCAACATTTTCACTTCCCTAGTCAAATGGACAACAAGATGCACCATGATATCAAAGAATGAAGGATGAAAATACATCTCAAGTTGGAATAGGGTAACAACCACTTCTCTTTGCAACTCATCAAGATTCTTATATTCAATAACTTTGCTACAAATAGTGTTGAAGAAGAAACAAAGTCTAGTGATTGCAAACCTTACATGCTTCAACATTATAGATCGAATTTCCACAAGCAATATTTGTATAATTAGAGTGTGACAATCATGAGATATAATACATATCGACTTTAGATCTTTCATTGATACCACTATAAGGATATTGGAAGAGTATCCTTATGGTATCGTAACATTAAGCTAGCACTTGCAAAAAGTTTTCTTCTCCTTTCTAAAAAACTATAACAAGCAAGAGGTAAATATGTTTTATGATCACTATTAACTACTTCTATTAATTTTTTCCTTATTATAATTTCACATAGGTCCATTATATATTTGATGCCATCTTTAGTCTTACCTTGTATATTCAATAGAGTACCAATGACGTAATCACAAACATTTTTCTCAACATGTATGAGATCGATCCAATGCCAAACTACCAAAGAACTCCAATAAGTAAGATCCCATAATATTGAACTCTTCCTGTATAAAGTTTTGTCACTCTGTGTGGGAATGGTACACTATGATCTCATAGCAAATGCATTGACAAAGTCTTTTACTATTTCATAAACAACCTCCTTTGATATAGATTTAGGGGCACTCTATTCCTCATTTGATCTGTTGAACACTTTGCGCAACCTTCGGTAAGGATGAACATTTGGAAAAAACCTTTAATGACCAAGATATACAGTATTTCCACCTTATTTTCGTCATATTGAATCAATGTTCTCTTCACATATAGGGCATTCTTTTGATCCTTTTACATTGTATCCACACAAATTTCCATATGCTGGAAAGTCATCAACAGTGCCAAACAACATAGCTGCAAATGAAATGTCTCTCTACGCGAAGGATCATAGGTCATCACACCTTCTCCCTAGAATTTCTTTAAGTCATCAATCAGAGGTTCAAGATAAACATCAATATCATTGCCAAGTCCTTTAGTGCCCGATATCAACAATGACAAATTGATGTACTTATTTTTCATACACAACCATGGAGGAAGGTTGTATATAATAATCATGATAGGCCAAGCTCTATGTTGGTTGCTTAATGTGTTGTATGGATTCATCCCATCAGTAAAAAGCCCAAGTATCAGATTCCTGACTTCTTCATCAAATTTAGGGTACAATAAATCAATCTTTTTCCACTGTGGGGAATCAGACATGTGTCTATGGACCCCATCATTATATTTCTTTACCTATGCATGACACCTTAAATTCTTCACATCCTTGGGATTGGAAAACAAGAGTTTAAACTGTGGTATTATAGGTAGATACCACATGACCTTGGCAGGAGAGCCAATTTTGGTCTTCCTCAAAGTTGACATTTTGTATCTTGACACCCCACATTTTGGAAAATCTTTCAAATAGACATAGTCCTTTTAAAATAACACAAAGTCATTCAGGATTCCATGTATCTTCTTAGCCTTCATTCCCATTCAGCAAAACATTTTCTGTAATTCGTATGTTGATATTGGAAGACCATTGCCTTCAGGAAGAATTTCTTTGAACAAAGACAACAAAGATGTGAAGCTTTTGTCGCTCCATGTATTGTTAGCCTTCAAAGTATACAATCTCAACATAGTGCTCTACTGTGTAAACTTAGTACAACCTGAGTATACATTCTCTCAACATCATGCACAATGTTTCTAAATAGATAAGGTGGATCAATGTGTTATAGTCCACAACTATCTAGTATCACATCGACCATGTCTATCAGAATCTGTTCGCTCACATCTACATCATCGACGACAATTTCTTCTTCAGCATAAGTATTGTTATAGACATCTACTGATCTCACCATTGGATTCTCTCCATTCCAGTACCATTATGTATATATTGGTATAATCTCATTGCACATGACATGAATTCTGATTTCTTCAACAATGTTGACTTTCATGTTGTTACCGCAATGCCTACATGGACAGTAGAACCTATCTCCAGGCTGTTTCCTATTTTCCTCCACAAATCTTATAATAGGTCAAGACCCACGATAAATTCCGGGGTGCAACAATTTCAAATGGACATCCATGATCTATTCATTCTATGATCAAAGAAAAAAAAGTATTAGGATTTAGTGTTTACATGATTAGGGTTTAAGATTTACAGATAGATTTGCGTTTATTATTTTCGATTTAGAGATAAGGGTCAGCTAGATTAGGGTCTATGGTTTACATATTATGCTTTAGGGTTCAATAATGAATGTGTGTACCACTTATACCATTCTTGAACACCTAATTGCACTAGTAAGTGCATAATGTGTATTCGGTTTTAAAAAAGATTGGCAACATTTCCTTGCAGTTCTCCAAGTACATAGATGTAGATGGGAAAATGTCCAGCAACATGGGAAGTGCTAAGGAAACATATTGCTAACCGAATATACATTATACACTTACATCCTAAGTGAGATTATGTGTTCAAGAATAGTCCTAAACTGACGACTATCCAAGATTTACTCTTAATGAGTAAATCTCAGACGAGTTTCTAGGCCATAATAAATGTTGCCATCTATAGACCTATGATCTCAGTGTCATCAGGCACTTCAAATCGCCCCCACTATAGGAGTGAATCTATGATTCTATATTATGAGGGTTTGTGGTGTATTGTGTGTTGTACAAATTTATTCAACAACATTTAATCATAATCAAAATACCATTAATTAGAAAATGTATGGATGTCATCAACATTTAGCATTATCAAAGCATAATTAACTATCAAAGAGAAGACTACCATCATTTATACTAAATAATGTTGTGGGCTCCAAAACAAGGTTGTCAAGGCACACATATATACAAGGTTTATCCATGCTACATGTTTTCACTTAGCATTTTATTTTTTCCATATATTATTAACAATCAAGCCAATCATCAATTGTACTAACATCTATTGGGGGCATGTAACACACCCCAGTATTTTGTGTCTTATCTTTAGTGAAAGAGAGAAGAAGCATATAATAGAATCCCTAAGTTGTCAATGGTGTTGGAGGCGATGGCAACTTTACCTCTAGCAGTGGTGACAATGACAGTGGTGGTGGAGCCGACGACGACAGTGATGCACTAGCGGCAGTGGCTGGAGGTGGTAGATGGCAGTGAGCAGTTAGAGGTGGCAGATGACGTACATGAGACAGGTGGAGGAAGAGCGCCTAAGAAGAGTGGCGGCGAGCAACGACGGCAGTGAATTGCGTAGCTGGAGTAGGGAGAATCGCCAGAGACCTAAGCTAGAGCGGAGAAAATCAAGATGAAATAAAGACTGGTCGAAAGTCTATTTTGTGTGAGTGCTATTAAGTTACCCATCATCGCCAATTACCAAAAAAATGACACATAAGAGCATATTCATCAGTGTTAATGAAAAAACTGACACCTATGCTATCTCTACAGACGTCCATTTTATAAGAAAATAAATGCAAGAGGCCTTTAACAGAATGAAAAAAAATCATCCTGATGTATGGCGATAGTCATGGTTACATTTAGAATAAATACAGTTTCATCTAAAAAATTGATGCAAGAGGCCATAATACAGATGAAACAAAATCGACTTCAGTAGGGACTGAGGCATCAATTTCTAGAACATAAACCGACACTAGAGTGCAATTCCGGGGGGGACAATTTTTGGCAGATACATGGCGTGAACACTAAGATGTCGGTATCTTGAAAAAAATGACACAAATTGTGCAAAGTTTTGTGGTTTTCATGTGAATGAATGTTAGTTTTTTTGAGATGAAACTGATGCCTAAAGTATTTTGGAGGAAAAAATTATTTCATGTGATGATGTTTGTCTTCGATTATGAATAGACTGACACCCATCTTAAAATTTTTGGAGGCAAATATTTTCCCCTAAAAAATTGTATTTTGCGGGGTTACTTTAGATGTCAGTTTTCTTGGAAGGTAACTGGCGTTAATGAAAAATAGTACTCGTGTCTTTTCTTAATCGGCTGGACTTCATCTATTGCAATGTTTGTTCTAAAAAACCGACATCATTTAGTATATAATTTCAGTTTTTTAGTGTAACTGGCATCATGAAAAGTGACATTAGAGGCCAAAAATATACTGGTGCTAGTTTTTTTGAGTCCATAAGGGCATATTAATATTTTGTTGTGTCTATTATTATGAGTCCACCATATCTAACTACTGGTAATGGTTATGCAGAATATGGTTGGACCTTGTGATTAACACATGGAGTGAAGTTTCATTCAACTAATGGCAAAGGGAAGAGACAAGCTCATGAGGAGAGGTTGTTTGAGAATAAGTAGTTTGAGAAACCTAATATGGCACCTTTGAAGTGGATGATGCATGTCCACTTGGACTTCTAGGCCATGTTTGGATGAATGATGTCTACCTTTACTCAATTTATGGGAAATTTAACAACTCTAGTAGGCTAGGCTTAGACCTTAAGTTTCAAATCAATAAGCTCTAGCATTACATTTGAGCGACAAAAATTTCATAGGAGCCATAGAGAGTACTCAAATATAGTAGATCTGGCTCATGCGGATTTGTGGCTAAGTACTATAAAAATGGCCAACTATAATGGTTCCTTATCCCATTGTGCAACATGTAAACAACTATGGTAATAGATTGTGTGGTCTTTAGGGTGTACAATAAGTGTTTCCCTTTGTAATATATACTTTTTATACAAAAGATAATGCATCTTATAGTGTTTAGGAAAGTCTGTTGTGATAGGGGTGCTTTATAAAATAGGTATTACATATTGTAATATTTTTATTATATAATACGTAATGTGTGTTGTAGTTTCTTAAGAACAATTATTGTGATATGCTTGATTTATACAATATGTGTTAGCTGTTGTAATATGTGGTTCGATACAATAGTTATTGCATGTTGTAGTAGGAAATTATATAAAACATGTGTTGTTTGTTGTAATATATAGTTTGATACAATAGTTATTTCTTGCTGAATTATCCATATCATTCCAATTTACTATTTGGTATTCTAGGTAGTATTCAAACTAGGTATGTAACCAATTGACACATAACCACAAAACACGCAGTAAAAAATGTAACATTTGATTCAATCATGAGATGCATATAAAGTCCAATATTAATTTTTCAAAATCCCTATTTCTTATTTTTACATTATCTTGGATACACTTGAATTCACATTTCTTCTCTAGTTCCTAGTAAGATGATAGTTGAAAATAAAATAAGATATGTTTTCCTGAGAATTTTCTTTTCTATTTTTCTTAGTTGTCCACTTTGAGTTTCATCTCCATTTATACCAATGTTTCTCCTCTGTTGTTGCACTCTATAGTTTGTGATATTGTATATGTATGGAATGAGTCAACTTAACCTGATCTCGATCTCATTACACAATTATTGATTCATGTCTATGTTCCTATAGTGTTTAGTATATTTGAAAAGGTTGTTGCATGTTACAAAAGATATATGTGCATCTATACAAGAGGGGTGTAAAAGTTTCCTTAATCACAAAGTTATAGAGTTGACACTACTACACAACAATATAATCAAAAATATTTAGATGCCTTCTGGTTCTGACTGATTTGTATTTGCAAGCATCTTCAAAGACCATAATGCAAGAGATATATCACACCATCACTTAAGTTGCATTGATGGATATAACAAATAGTATTTTAGTTCACCTTCAAATTTCATGGTAGACCATGAAACTTAAAAGAACATACAAATAAGAAATAAAACTACAAGTAAGTAAGACAAAGATAGAGTAAGAGGACACTTTAAGAAAAATCACAATTCAAGGAAGATCATACATAAAAACTCTATTAGAACTGGTACATATTCAGTAGAGAGGCATGTCATTACAATTAGATAGAACATTGTGGGTAATCATATATAGATAGAAAGTGCTCTTACAACACAAAAATTTACAAGTTCAAGCAAACAATTCTTATCGTATATGTTTTTTTACATTCATAAATTGTGTCCTAAAATTAGAAAAAAAGTATTACGAGACATTGCACCAACAACTGGTCGATTAATAACTCATGAAGAAAATAAATCATACATTATCCTTGACCAAAAACTCAGTCATTGCTATAGGTGATGTTATTCAACACCAAGTGTTTGAATCTGGGAATTTTTTTAGGGAATTATATTTCTTCATTTTCCACAGTGTGGTTGGTCATGGAGGTGTGTAAATCTATAATAACAATGTTAAATATTAATTGTTGAAAGAATAGTTTACATGTTGGGTTTGTTAATAATCGAACAAAAACATAATCATTTCAGTCTTTACTATTTTAGTTCATGGAAACATTGACAACCCTCAAGCTATCATGTAAACTAAAAGGAGAAAACAATGTAGATCCACTAAAATAAGATGAAAAGATACGTAATGGCATTTGATTAGAGTCAAACTCATTATGATTTGAAAAATGGACCAACCACTATATCTATGAGTGTGTAGTTATAACAACATCCATTTTTTTAATGTTAGATGCCTATGTTAACTTTATTTCTATTAACTTTTCTTGATTTAGCTTTATAAATCCCCTTTATTTTATCACTCAATGAATAATCGATTGCCCACATACCATTTATGCACTTTTGTGGGAAAACTGCTACACTCATCTTTGTCATTGGTCGAAGGTCGACGAACCTCATAGAAAAAGCAAACATGCTGATGGAGCTCCTATAAATGATCAATCATGGTCTAATACACAGAACAGAAGTTTAGCTTGACCATCAGTCCCAATACAGTGGAAACACAACTCGTCTCCCCAATGACTATATACACTTGAGAGCTAAGGGCGAGCATCGTCCACATCCCAATGAATGTACATCCCTTTGAATGTACAACTCTTTGACCAAATATGACTGGAAACCCCATAGTTCGTTAGTTTCTCTTAGCTATCCCCTTAACCAATGAGAACCTAATCATGCCAAATGACATGGATGCCCAAAGATCCAACCATTGGATGAGAGAGGGGAATTCCAATCATTGACCTATTGGGTTTTATGGGACAGAACATGCAGCAGAAACAAAAATTGTATCTAACCACAAACCCTCAACCTGCAGATTTCATCAACAACTATGAAATAGGAAGGATGGTTTAACGAGATATACCTCGTCCTGAGGCTTGCTCAGTGAAAATACCTCACAGCTAGTGTGGTCTTCAACCACCTAGTCTTTGACATCATCTATGCAGCTCTTGGTCTTGACCCACACTGTGGTGGAACATCATCCTCTGGAGTGACAGAAACCTCCCACCTCTATAGATAGTCCACAGGGACCACCGGGGACACTAGTCATTCTAGTTGAACAGACTAGAAGGACTTTTCCCCTTCTTTCAGTGTACTTCTCACCGACATACCTTACCACAACTAGTCGATGTTCTACAATTGTCTTTCCCTCACTGTACCTCCTCCCTATTCGGACGACACTTGCTCGAGCTCTCTTGTTTACCAAAACTAGAGAGAACAACAACTTTGTAGAACAAATTATGCTCTGAGTTATGTGTTCTGAGAAGCCCCCTGTACCCCTCTATTTATAGTAAAGGGAAAGGTCAGGGTTCCCAGTCTGTGCAGGAGTAGAAGGGTCCATATTTTTTGTGAATTGTTTGCACTGCGACAGGAGAACCGATCGATTCATAACTAAATCGTTTGACTAGCCAGGTGAGTCAATCAGTTTACCCAGTGAATCAGTCATTTCACTTCCCAGACTTACTTGTAATTGACTTTCCTATTTCATTTCAAATTAATGCAAAGATTAATTCTTTTCCCAATCAAATTGTACTTGTGAAATAAGAAACCTTTCTCACAAACCAGGAAACCCAACACTTGCTCATTTGGTCCAGATGAGACGATCGGTTCACCAGAGTGAACCTGTCATCTCACTAACCATTAGCCGATCGGTTCACCCAGTGAACTGATTGGTTAGTGGTCCAAGTTCTGCAAAACTCAGTCAATTTAGTTCTCAATCAATGTGACACTCTAATAAGTTGGTTCAATACTTGAACTTGATGATTCTGAGTCAAGTCTATTAATTGAATGTTTAATTGAGTACATAAACCCTTTAGTAATCAATCTAAAAAACATTCTCAGATAAACTCCTCTTCTAGGGTAATCCTATGTGTGTGACCCTATAGGTTCCATTTCACATTGATAGTGAATGTACATAACTTACTTATGACTTCACAAGCGAAGAGCGATACCTAGTTGCACATCAGTGCTACACAAGTGAAAAGGAAAGTTGGAGAACAAATTTCAACCTACAATTTGTGATTGGTGTTATAGTGAATGTATATTCCCTTTGTCACTGATATCCAAATTTCAACTCGAGGCATGGACTTGCCATCCTCTATGTACGTTCAATTCATGTTCCTTGAACTAGAGCAAACTGTCTGAGATATTTGTAAGCTCGAAATCATATATTGACTCACATGTGCATGACCTTGCATTTCTCAATCTTTCTTATCAAGTGGCCAGGATATCATACTCGTTTAGGAGGGACAAATTCAATATCTATCACTCACAGTCAAAACCCCATGTGTCAAAGTCACCCAAGCATCACCTTTATAACAACCCATATTCCAGGACTGTGTTTGATGATGTGAAATTGTACCCAATGACATGTGATGAGTGTAGTGATTTTAGGTCTAACAACCACATTCACCACTAATATGATAAGAGATTATTCTAACTAACCAAGTGTGGTTTCCATGCATCACTCTTATGGTGGGTCTGTCTGATACATTGTTCTCTAACATGTATCTATGTTCTTGGTTTGATATCATATATCATGACTGATGAGATTCTCTCATCAACCAACACACACTCTAGTCTTTTGGGTTATTGATGTCTATGGTTATTTCCACAATAACAACCGACTAGGGACGATAGTGAGATTTTACATACTCTTAACATATGTATGATCTCATTGGTGAAGTCATATACTTAAAGACATACGTCATTATGAATTTTCACTCTCAAGACATCTAACATGTTATACTATTATCTCAAAATAGTTGAAACATATAGACGGAAATTGCCTTTATTATTATTCAAATCATTTACAAAGTATGCCATTACAATCATCATATGATTAGCTCTACGTGCATACATACCAACAGACTCCCATTTGCACTTAGAGCCAATCACCCATGAATCTCAATCCTTATGATCTAGCATGACCATCATACTTCTAATGTGAAAGTGCCTTAGTCAAGAGATCAGTAATACTGTCTTTGGTTGGTACTCTACAAATCTTCACATCTCCTCACTATATGATCTATCGTATGGGATGGCAGTGCCTCTATATGTGCTTGGACCACTGATGTGATCTTGGTTGTTTATTTTATTCAACAGCTCCATTGTTGTCACAATAAATCTCAATTGCATCATAGATTCTAGGAACCACCCCATGTTCAGAGATGAACTTCTTGATCCACACAGCCTCCATCACTACATTGGATGCAACAATATACTCGACATCTGTAGTAGAATATGCAACTATCTCTTACTTGGAACTCTTCCAACTCACAACTCTGTTGTTGACGCAAAACACAAATCATGATTATGATCTGTAATCGTATTTATCAGTTTGGAAGCTTGCATCAGTGTAACCCTTTACCACCAACTCTTCCTCACTACTGTAGATGAGGAACTGATTCTTAGTCCTTCTCAAGTACTTGAGGATGTTCTTTATGGATGTTTAGTGAGCATCTATAGGATTTGACTGATATCTACTCGTCATGCTGAGTGCATACGAGACATCAGGACAGGTGCATAAAATTACGTTCATGAAGGACCCAATTGCTGATGCATATGGAATCCCACTCATGCATTCCCTCTCTTCACAAGATTTGGGACATTGAGCTCTATAGACAGGAACTCCATTTACCATGGATATGTTTCCTCTCTTCGAGATCTCCATGTTGAACCTCTTCAACATTTTGTCAATGTATGTGCTTTGACTTAGTCCAAGAAGCCTCCTGGCTCTATCTCTATAGATCTTGATTCCTAAGATATAGGAAGCTTCTCCCAAGTCTTTCATGTTGAATGTATTTCCTAGCCATGGGTTTACCTTTTGTAAATCAGGGATGTCATTCCCCATCAATAGTATGTCATATACATACAATATGATGAATGTAGGCATGCTCCCACTAACCTTCTTGTACACACAAGTTTCATCTTCTTTTTTACTAAAGACAAACTCTTTGATTGCTTCATCAAATCAAATATTCCAACCCTGAGATGCTTGATTCAATACATAGATTGACCTTTGTATCTTACATACTTTATTTGCATCCTTTGTATCTATAAAACCTTCAGGTTGTGTCATGTACATATCATTAACAAGATTCCCATTAAGGAATGCAGTTTTAATATCCATCTACCAAATCTTATTGTCATACTATGCTGCAATAGCAAGCATGATCGTGACAGACTTAATCATGGAAACTAGAGAAAATGTTTCATCATATTCAACCGCTTGAACTTGTCTAAAACTTTGCAACCAATCTGCCTTTATAAGTTTGCAGATTGCCATCCATGTCAGTCTTCTTTTTGAACACCCATTTGCACCCTATGGGTTTTATACCTTCAGGTGGATCCACTAAGGTCCATACCTTGTTGGTATAAATGGATTCCATCTCAAATATCATGGCCTCAAGCCATTTATAAAAATCTGGTCCCTCGATAGCTTCTAGATATGTAGTTGGCTCATCATCTATGACCAACTCACTACCTTCTTGAGTCACAAGATATCCAAATATTTCTGCCTCAAGGAGTTTAGTACTAGATCTACGAGGTCCCTTTGTTACTTGAGGAGACTGAGATTCCACAACCACTTGTGAATCTCTATTTTCCTTTAGTTCATCTATTGGTTCAATATTTTCTTGATGGCCTCAAACTTCTTTGAGCTCTATTTTCCTACCACTGATTCCTTTGGAAATAAATTCCTTTTCTATGAATACACCAATTCTAGGAACGAACACATTGTTATCAAATGGAGTGAAAAAGTAATATCCCCTAGTTTCCTTTTGATATCCAACAAGGTAACACTTGTCTGATTTGGGTCCAAGCTTTTCTGGAAAAAAATTCTTGACATAAGCTTCGTATCCCCAAATCCTCATAAAAGACACATCGGGACGCTTCCCGTGCCATATCTCATATGGTGTCTTTTGAACCGATTTAGATGGTACAGTTAAGTGTATATGCGGTGGTTTCAATAGCATAACCCCAAAATTGATCAGGAAGATCAACGAAACTCATCATTGATCGCTCTGTATCTAGTAATGTGCGATTGCTTCTTTATAATACACCATTATGCTGTGGTGTTCCAGGTGGAGTTCGTTGTGATACAATACCACAAGCTCTCAAAAGGTCCTCAAACTTGTGGCTTAATTATTCTCCACCTCAATCAGATTGAAGTGCCTTAATACTTTTTCCAAGTTGGTTTTGTACTTCATTCATGAAATCCTTGAACCTTTCAAGAGTTTCTAACTTATGTTTCATCAAGTAAACATAGCCATACCTATTGAAGTCATTAGTAAAGGTAACAAAGTACTAATACCCTCCTCTAGCATTTGTTCTAAAAGGGACACATACATCAATATGTATGAGTCCAAATAGATCACTCACTCTTAATCCTTTTCTAGAAAAGGGAGCCTTGGTCATATTGTCCAATAAATAAGATTCACATGTATCTAATGATTCAAAATAAAAATAGTCTAAATAACCATCGTAATGGAGTCTAGATATGCGATTCTCATTTATGTTCCCTATACGACAGTGCCAAAGATGTGTTTGATTTAAGTTGTTGAGTTTTAGTCTTTTAGTATTTACATTATATACATCCGTATTTAGATACAACAAATAAATACCATAAGACATTGGAGCATAGCCATAATATATTTCATCTTTTGAATTGGAATATCTTCCATTTTTAATATGAAATTCATAACCATCCTTGTCCATACAAGATACAAAAATGATGTTTCTATTTATGGAGAGTTCAAAATAGCAGTTCAATAATTGTATTACAAGCCTCATAGGTAGAGATAAACTATAAGTTCCAACTATTGTGGAAGCAACTCTTGCTCCATTTGCGACTCATAGTTCAACCTCACCTTTCATCAAAGGACTACTTCTTTTTAGTTCTTTCACATTTGAACAAATGTGTGATCCACATCAGGTATGTAATACCCATGATGAAGAAGCAGTTAGGTTAATCTCAATTATGTATACATCAGAAGTAGAGATCAGTATCTCTTGCTTCATCTTCCTTGGTTTCCTTATACCTCTCCATATTTTGAGTGTTGAAGACTTGGATCTTAGCTTGGCTTGAGAATGCTTCTTTGCCTGGCCTATGTCCTTTGATTCCATTCCACTATTCATCATCATGGAACTATAGTTCTTCATTTGTGCTTTGACATTTGACAAAATGTCAAGAAACTCTGAAAATGGTTTAGCCATGTTGCACAAGTAGTAATACTTGATAAACATGCTATATGATATAAGCAAAGATTGAAAAATCATATTTGCGGCCAACTCTTAACCCATAGGAATTCCCATTTTCTATAGACGTTCTATATGCCCAATCATATTGAGTAGATGGGGTCTAACTAGATCTCCCTCTCCTAGTTTGCACTCAAACAATACCCTAGAGACATTATCCCTTTCTTTCTTATCATCCGACTCATAGTCCATACATGCTAGTATAGGATTCTACATGTCAATATCATCATTGGAATGCTTCAAGCAAGCATCCATTTCAGCCATAGGCAAACATATAGTGGATTTCATTGGCACTGGTATCTTAGGATCATAAAGAACATTTATCATGGTCCTTAACCAACTATAGAAATATATGTCAATTAAATTATCCAATTTCAACGATGATTTCTTTTCCATTTGATTCTACAATATAAAACATTTGCATTTTGTCAAAGCTCCTTTTGATTTAATTTGATTTGAATAAAGTTGATAATATTTAATTAGGCCTTTAATTAATTATTGCTCCTACTATTTTGTTCAAACTGATAGCCCTTACCATAGATTTGGAAGATTGCAACGTACAACATTCTAGTGAGAAAGAACATGTTTTCCTCCAAGTCATGGACCATCTAGGGTTGTCACCCACAACTCAATTCTTTTAGGTAGGAAAGTTTTTCCAATTGCATCTTATGCAACTCTTGATAGATGTCATGCACAACTCCTTGTCATGATCATCTACATGCCTTAAGGTGCATGATCTGATCATGGTCACCTAGTTAAGTCCAACCCATATGCCAACACAATGAATATGCACCCTGCTAGGGCATACCAACATATTCACCATCACACTTCCACGAGATAGACAGTGCATCACTCTAGGGCGTGCCCACACTTAGTTGATCAAGTTTTTCATGTGTGCTGCTTTTAGAAGGAATCTTAAACTTAATATTTATATTGAGGGGTTTGGTATTTATATACATATACATATCCAATCACCACATATATAGTACATATCATATACATGCTATATCCCACAAGAAAACATGTTCAAGCGATAAAGTGATGATTATGGTCATTCTATTGTAATTCCTTAAGCCACAAGGAATTATGGTCATCTAGGTCTACATCACATGCAATAGCCTATTGTTGATGAAGATATGTTATTGGGCTATTCCAAGTAGATTGATTCATCCTATGACCGATCAGCTCACCTCCTGGCCGGTCGGTTGGTTATCACCAACCAATCATATGGATCCTCCAAACGGTCAGTTCACTGGGTCGTTGGGCTCCTCATCAGTCCACCAGCTTCTTTTCTCATACGGTCAACTGGTCGTCTTGGTCCTTCATCTGTACATCTGGGTTCCCACCATTCTTCGACATAATAGGAAATAAAAATATGCTATTTTTACATATTGCATTGGGAAACCCCAAGTTACATTCGGGGGGAGCAAAGGTAGAAGAGAATCTCGAGTTATCTTTAGTTACATTTGGAATAGAAGATACGACTCGATACGCAGACTGAGATGCAAACAACCACAAACAACCATGCACACATAAGGGTTTATAGGCCATAATCATGCTATACATCTACCATCAAAACTGTTTTAGGGCGATACATATTGATTGCATATATATACCATATCAGATATGTATATAGGGATTGTGGTGTTTAATCAGATATGCACATTAGCCAATTAAAGTATTCACATCACACACAATAAATAAGTGGCAAAAAACCAAAATCAAATCATATTGATTAATCCTAAAACATAGTATGTTGACGTGGCTCTGATACCACTATTGGGTCTTGTGGGTCAGAACAGGCAGCAGAAACAAAAAAATTATCTAACCACAAACCCTCAACCAACAGATCTCATCAACAACTACAAAATAGGAAGGATGGTTTAACGAGATATACCTAGTCCTAAGGCTTGCTCAGCGACAATACCTCACAGCTAGTGTGGCCTTCAGCCACCTAGTCTTTGATGACGTCTGTGTAGCTCTTGGTCTTGACCCGGAATGCAATGGAACGTCATCCTCCTGAGAAGCAAAAACATCCTGCCTCTATAGATAGTCCACACAGACCACCGTGAACTCTTTTTGTTCTTGTTGAATAGATTAGAAGGAGTTGTCCCCTTCTATCAGTGTACTAATCACCGACTCACTCTCCCACAACTAGTTGTTGTTCTATAGTTGTCTTTCCTTCATTGGGCCTCCTCCCTATTTGGGCAACACTTGCTTGGGCTCTCCTAGTTACCAAAACCAGATAGGACAACAAATTTGCAGAACAACTAATGTTTTGAGCTGTGTGTTCTGAGAAGGCCCCTATACCCCTCCATTTATAGTAGAGGGTAGGGTCAGGGTTTCCAGTCTGTGTAGGAGTAGAAGGGTCTGGAACTGTTTGCACTTTGGCAGGTGAACCGGTCAGTTCATAACTGAAGTGGTCAACTAGCTAGGTGAGCTAATCAGTTTACCCAGTGAACCGGTCATTTCAGTTCCCAGACTTGCCTGCAATTTACTTTCCTATTTTGTTTCAAATTAATGTGAAGATTAATTCTTATACCAATCGAATTGGACTTGTGAAATGGGAAATTTTTCTCACAAACTGAGAAACCCAACACTTGCTCGATTGGTCCAGATGAGCTGATCGGTTCACCAGAGTGAACTGGTCATCTCACTAACCATGAGCTCATCAGTTCACCCAGTGAACTGGTCAGTTGGTAGTTCAAGTTGTGGAGAACTTGGTCAATTCAATTCTTAATATATCTAGCACTCTAAGCAGTTGGTTCAACACTTGAACTTGATGATTCTGAATCAAGTCTATTGATTGAATGTTTAATTGAGTACCTAAACCCTTTAGTAATCAATCTAAACAACATTCTTGTATAAACTCCTCTTCTAGGTTAATCCAATGTGTGTGACCCTATAGGTTCCATTTCACGTTCGTAGTGAATGTCCATAACTTACTTATGACTTCACAAGCAAAGAGCAGTACCTAGTCGCACATCTATGCTACCAAAGTGAAAAGGAAAATTGGAGAACAACTTTCAACCTATAATTTGTGATTGGTGTTACAATGAATGTATCGTTCCTTTGTCATTGATTTCCAAATTTGAACTCGAGGCATGGACACGTCATCCTCTACATACGTTCAATTCAAGTTTATAGAACTAGAGCAGACTGTCTCCGATATTTGTAAGCTCAATATCATATATTGACTCACATGTGCATGACCATGCATTTCTCAATCTCTCTTATAAAGTGGCCAAGATATCATACTCCGTTAGGAGGGAAAAATTCCATATCTATCACTCACAGTCAAAACCCCATGTGTCAAAGTCACCCAAGCATCAACTTTATAACAACCCATATTTTAGGACTACATTTAATGATGTGAAATTGTACCCAATGACATGTGATGAGTGTAGTGATTTTAGGTCTAACAACCACATTCACCACTAATATGATAAGAGATTATTCTAACTAACCAAGTGTGGTTTCCATGCATCACTCTTATGGTGGGTCTGTCTGATACATTGTTCTCTAACATGTATCTATGTTCTTGGTTTGATATCATATATCATGACTGATGAGATTCTATCATCGGCCAACACACACTCTAGTCTTTTGTGTTATTGATGTCTATGGTTTTTTTCACAATAACAAATGACTAGGGACGATAGTGAGAATGTACATACTCTTAATATCAATATGATCTCATCGTTCAAGTCACGTACTTGAAGACATACATCATTGAGTATTGTCCCTCTCTAGACATATAACATGTTATACTATTATCTCGAAATAGTTAAAACATATAAATGGAAATTGCCTTTATTATTATTCAAATAATTTAAAAAGTATGCCATTACACTCATCATATGACTCGATCTATGGGCATAGATACCAACTCGACCATCAATTGACGATGTTGTTGGCCAACAACACCATATGTCCATTGATCACTGGGTCCTGTATAGAAAGGATACCACCACAATATTTTTTATAGAAGACACTTACCCCAAGGTCGACAACATAGCAAGAATCTTGTCTCAGGTGCCTTGGTTAAAAGAAACGATTCCTATATATAGAATATCAAGACCCCCATTATAGGGACCTTCTTTTTCCACCATGAAGTGTTCCCCAATCCATTCCAGATCCATTGATCGATGAAACTATGTATGAGAGTCAAGTTTTGTGGATCCCCATTGACCATCCCCAAGTTCTACAGGTCTTCACTGAGAGAATAAGGACATCTAGATCCCAACATCTCCACGTCATCATCGAATATTGTGAATAAGGAGGTGTTCACTGACTTTCAACCCATAGATTTGTTGTATGTTGTATTTTTCTCCTTCTTTGATTCGTTCATCCTCTCCAATCCATCCTTTGTCATGTCGACATATACTTGTAAATTATAAATGTCATTCACCGATATGAATGGCTAGTTCATTGGGTTCGGAGTAGCCACTAAGTCTCTCCAACATGTAGATACTTATATTTGTTGATTTATATACTGTTGGAAATGTTTATCTCTGTATTCTTGTTCTTAATGCTTCGCATGCATGATTAGCTACTATAAGAGAGTGAAATCACCCCTTTACTAAATTTTTGAAGAATTGACGTCCATTCCAAACACTCTCAGAGGTATGATTGAATGGGCATAAATTTTCGAAATTTATTCAACATTGGTATACAAAAGACCATTAGAAAGTAGTGGAAATAAAAAAATAACTAACTATATTCAATTTTTGATAAAATGTTTACTAAAATACATCAAATTCTCCCATTAGGTTTACAATAAGATACAACAACAGGATCTAGATAGAGGGAAGTCTATACTACTAGTCTCCAAGCAAAAAAGCAAATTCTCCATCAACTGAGTCCAAGCCAAAAGCTAAGATCTTCCTTGTCTTATCCATCACCTTGTTCAACACCTGGGTGGTTGGGAAGGCACCCAACAAAAAGGGAAAGGGAAGAAAATTATGTGTCACAAAACTAGTCTAGGATAACAAGATAAGTAATGAAAATAAGAACATGCTAGGGTTCATCATAAGATGAAGATAACAAGAGTATGAGGCTATATTCAAAAGAAACTTTCCATTAACAATTATATCAAAAAGGATTTGCATGTAAGATAATTATGACAACCTAACTAAGTAGGGTTGAGGCACCTACCAGACCTCTAACCTTAGGTGAGGGGAGAATAAGACATTCCCAATCACCTACATTATTATGGGAAGAATAAGACATTCCCCAGGGTGATTATTTACATGCCCTCTATGGGTGGTTGTACATAAGTACCACTACTTTAAATTAAATAGAACATAAATCCACAAGCTAGAAAATTAGTCATGGAAAGAGTAGTCATAATATTCAATAAGCATGGCAGTGGGGTATATGACCCAAACAAGAAGAAATTATAATCTAATTTGAGGCATGAACAACATTAGGATTCAAGAATTGAATATTTAGGGTTCATTTAAGCCTCATTAGGTAAATATAGGGTTGGGCTGCAATTATCCCAACATAGGGTGTAAGGAATGTACATACCTCTCTTACTGATATCAATTATTAACTTTCACCACTTTAATTGAGTCCAAGTTCCACTTTTCCTATTTTCAATGTATTAACATGTATTAGAGTACATAGTGCACATTAATATATAGAAACCCTATTTTTAGAGCTTTTTAGCAAAAATCGGATTTAGATTTTGAAAATATCACCAATGAACTTATTAGGTTTTCCTGATCAAGAAAACATATTTTTATGTTAATTTTGGAGTTATGATGATTAAGATGTAAGTTTTATGGATTTTATGCATTAAATTCGTTTTACAAAAATCACCCTTCGTCAAACCATGAAATCAGACCTTGAAAATGTTTTTATTAGATAGAGATTAATTTTACAATTCCAAAACATATTTATTTGTCAAATTTGGATAAGTTGTTTAGAAGATATGAATTTTTCAATACTGAACAATAGGAAATTCCCACATCATCAAACCGATCGAGATAATTAAAGAGAGAGGGAGAGGGAGAAAACACCATTTGACCCAAGATTAGATTTGAAGTTTATTAGATAACTAAACTAGAGATTCTAGAGAAGATAAAATAGCAAGAAACCAAAACCTTAGAAGAACATGGTAAAAAGAGATGGAAATCATCGATTATCAACATAGAAGCATGGGTTTTAAGTATGTACTAAGCAATATATGAGGAGGGGGTTAATAAAACTTGCCTATAGGAATGTAAGAAGGTTTAAACAGAAAGGATTATGAGATTAGAAGGTCTGGTTGCTCCAAGCTAAGCTCCTTTCTTGAGCAAAGATCACCTTCTCCACTTTAGAGGTGCAAACCCTAGCAAAATAGCATGGAGATGAGATGTTTTAGGATTTTAGGTGGAGTTTTACCATGTATGGTCATGCTTCCGACCTAGAATAATTTGTAACTAAGACTAACAGTATGAAAATAGGGAAGGAAGGGAGGAAAATTACTACTTCTGGTCGAATTTACCAAGGAGGAGCTTTAGAAACCCTAATAGAGCAATTTGGAAGCCCTAGGAGCCTTCTTCACCAAGGTAGGCTCCCTCTATTACCTTGGGACAGAAAATTCGTGGCCAAATACAGAAGTAACTATTATCTAAGCTAGAGGAAAGAAAAGGAGAGCAAGACTTTTCGAATTGTGAGTTGGGAAGGGGTATACATGGCTATATAAAGAAGGAGGTCAAGCATGAGGTGTCTTAAGGGACTTTCCATGTGTCTTTAGCCCAGGGCTTGATGGCCATGCAAGAGGAAAGCTCATGGACTCTTCCTGGATATAAAAATTAGGTCCTAAGATCCCACATATCGTTCTAGGCCATCCCCACCGTTTTTCAAGAAAGAAATAACCTCATTGGTTGATAGCTTTTAAAGATAAGCACCTTTATAAAGAGGTAATCCCTATAATGCCCTTGGAAAGAAATACCATCAAACCAAGGTGAAACTAGGTTCTCCAATGGTTTAAAATCTCATTCATGGTAAGGGAATATCTAAGGATTAAATTCAGTTGATAATTTGCAAAGAAAACCTCCCAATTGGGTAAATTGCATAATAGTCCAGAATGTACCTAAAATTGCATAACTTGCACAAACAACATCCAAATCGAACCAAATTTGAAACATAGCCTCATTGTATGTTTTCATATCATATAAAAAAGTTATAATAAGGTTTAGAGCACTTAATTATGGTAATTAAGCTTTCACTGAGGTATTTGTGCATAAACCCTTATATTGGTACAATTAGTGAATAAATGTTCACTAAACCACTATAAAATCCACTAATTAAACATAAATGACATAAAGGATAGAAATTATAGGGAAACTTGGGAAAAAGTTTTACATGGAGATTACATCTAAGATTCATTATGTTACAACTACCATTTTGTGTTGTTTGGTTGTGAACACCTCAAGAGAGTAGTGTTAACCTATTTCTAAGAGTTATGGAGTTGGATTAATGCATGAAAATGTTGGAATGTAGAAGCTAATTATGTGGTTTTATATTAATTATTTGTTTTTCATATTGAGAGAGAGAGACAATCTTATGATCTAGATCTACCCTAAGTCTGAGAGAGGAGGGAACAAATAGTTTTATATTATTGATTGTAGACTTGCTAAGGGCAAACAATGGGTGTGTGTATTGCATGTTGGTGAGAGATCATAGATAGTGAAACCCAATACAAGTTTCCATCCATCCATATTTTCTAAACCACACTTAAATATGATTTTGTTTTGTCTTTTAGTTCTTTACTTGGTTTATTACTTTGTTGTTTGGATACCCCCATTCCATAAGGAACACCTATGTTGCTTTTGGTTAGGCCTAACTAGGCAAGACTTTTGATTCTTGACTTTTTCCACCATAGTCCCACAAGTCAACCCTCTTTACTACAAAAGTCTCCCTTGTTATTGTTGTGGTAATCTAAGTATCGAGCTACAAATAAAAAATCTGATTACTCTAGATATACTCTTTTTGGACATGTGATTTTTAAGAAAATCAACTTTTGGAGTTGTTTCTGGGGACAGGGAGAACCAACAGTGTTAAGATTCCTTAGTCAACCTAGCATACACTCGTTCCTTAAGTCTAGAAATAGACTTACTTTAGGTCCTATAACTATTTCCTTCTCGGATACCTCATATCACGTGTCTAGTTTCTAACATTATCTATGTGATTTGTTTCAGGATGTTTATTGTGAACCAAACCACTTTCCCCTTTAACTACAAGGACCATTGATCCTTAGAGGATAGTTTCTCATAACATGGATTAGCATGTTGAGGATCACAATTAAGATCATCATGAAGAAGAAAAATACGAAGAACATTTTGATAAAGTAGAAGGACACCCTCATGTTCTCAAAGACCACATGGTAAGGATGGTGACAAAGAAGATGGAGGCCCATATCTCAGAAACTTGTTGGCCACTCATTCTAATGAGTCTCTGAACCCTTTTATCATATTGATATTCATTTATGCCCACTTGGAGTTAAAACCCACCCTCTTCTCTGTGATAAAACAAAGGTGGATACTCTCTAGATGAGAAATTCTATGACCACCTTGATGCTTACAAGAATGTATGTGACACCCTGAAGATGAAGTGTGTACCACAAGAGGTGATCTATTGTAAATGATACAATATATCTATAAGGGGCAAGTCCCTATCATGGTATCCTACCCTAAAAGATAAATGTAATAACAAATGGGGACACCATGTTGATGCTTTTGTCACTAAGATCTACCTAGTAGAAAAGTCCTTATGCAATAGACACAAGATCATGAATCTCAAGAAGAAACTTAGTGAGAATCTATATGAAGAATTATAATAATTTCAAGAGTATCAGATAGAATGCCTTCATTACAGTTATGACAAGTTGTTTCGTATTACCACCTTTTATGATGGACTTACCTCATTTGAGAGGACTTCACTCAATGTCCTTCTGGAAGTGATTTCTTTAGTAAGAACCCAAAGGACTGTATGACAATATCGATAATACAACTTCTCTACAAGTTGGAATAGACTATGAAAGAGGACCGATATGTAGTGTTTCTGATGTGGGGACGACTGTCGAATGAAAGGCCCTCAAAGCTCTTACTGCCAAGATTGATACAATTGCCACTGATGTTTTCCAGATGAAAGATTTTGGGAACAAGTGGAAGAATGGAGCCGAAACTATGATGAAGTTTTATACATGTGGGGATGGAGGACATCTACACCCACAAAGAGGAGGACAACCAAGATGATGGTAATGAGAATGTATCCTACGTGAGATTTAACAGATTGGACCACCCTGGATTTGTTTATTGAAACAAAAAAAATGCTGAGAACTCCCACCAACTGAATGTTCCAAACAACCCACCTAATAGACCACCTGGGATTGGTAGAGGAGGAGGACCATATGGGTTCATTCATAACACAAATTATTATAAAAATAGGAATAATCTTCAAGGCCAGAACCTGAATTGAAACTCTAGGGGTTCAAGCCAAGTTCAGAACTAGGGCTTGTCTCCGTAAGATTTGATAATTGGGATGTTTGCCTTCGCAAAGAGCCTTGATGATATAAATGAAAAACTAAACCAAATACCTATCAACTATAATTGTCTGTTGAACCAGATGCAAACTTGAAAGGTAGACATCTCTTTGCAAATTACTAATATGTAGGTGCATAAGAATATGATCGACCAAAATTTGCAAATCTCTTCAATTTGACCAGGCATCCTCAAGAAAGGATCCCATTTACGTGGATTTTAGTACATTAAAAATTCACCTAAGTGTTTAAATCCCCAAGGTTTTACCAAAACCACATGCAATAATACCACCCTCAAGTGAGCGAGTCTTATCACATTATAATTAATGATCTAAGCCCATGGGATAACATTTTTTCAAACCCTACTTGTCGTGTCCAGTTGGATTAAGGCTAATATTTAGAACCAATAGTTGTTTTGGATTGATTAAACTAACTGCAAAGAAAGTAAATGAGTAGGGATAAAACAAGATCTGAATTAATAATGGAAGTCATCGGGGTGGTTTGGTTTCACCATCACTACATGCTCAAACACATGAACACATCTATGATTGATAAAACCATTCAAATGGTGCAAAGCAAAATCCACCTGTTAGTTGTGGGAAATTACATAGATATTCTCATGAGGTTGATGTCTCATCACCCATGGGTCATGTATATACTACTCTGGAAAATATCCCTATAGAAATTCTCATCAAAGACATCAACCAAGTTAATCAATATTAAATCCTAAGCATTGAAGTTCTCACAACATAGGAATACAATAAATCATGCAAAGAAGGTGATCAATCCACAAAGCATGCACCAACATTGAATTGGGAAAGTTATATATAAGCCATCGAATGTCAAAATATGGGCATGCAATCATAGACAATGGGACGAGTCCCCACAACCCAGAGAGAGGGACTACTCACTCATCATAATGAAATTTGAACAACGGGAAGAGAAGGAGAATCTAGTCATCATCATCATTGGTGGAGAAGGAGTGCATCCTGGTGTGAGCAATGGAATCCTTGAACCTAATGAAGTAGATGGAATTAGTCAAATCAAGGAATAAAAACATGGACTCTTATCAGGGGTAGTGTTCCTTTTTTGGCTTCATTCCTCCTTGGTTCTAGGTCACCAAAGAGAAGAAGTATGTGGATGGAGGAAAGGAGAAGACAATGATCGAACCACCTTCTTGGATACATGATGGAGGGGACCGAAGAATGATGATGGAAGATGATGGATGCAACAAGAGCACCATAGGGGTGTCACCACAGATAGATGGAGATAGTCTCCCTTAGTCATGGCTAGAGTGCAGAAGCCTGGTGGTGTAATTCAGAAGGAGTGATCCGTCAAGGTGGTGGTAGATGCCTTCTAATTTATAGGTTGTGCTTGTTACCATTAGAGCGATTGACAACATGTTTGTAGGGGTATGGATTAGCAGTCATCCTAGTAGTCGATGGGATGAGGGATCATCGAGTGGGGAAGCTATTGAATCTTTGGTTGTCAACAAAGTCTTCAGACCCCATCAGTTGACACACTTGTGCATGAACCTCATTGGGCTAGGAGCATCGTCCTCTACCTAGTTGATGAGTGCAATATTCCCATCAGTGAGTGTTGAAGCAATCATGTTGGGCTTGGTTCTTTAGAGTCTTCATAAGTTGGTGAGGATATTGAGTTATGTTAGGTTTTCAACTTTAGCAGTCGATGACCTCACTTCCCCATTCGTTAGTCGATGACCATCTTGCTATGGATCCAACCCACCCTGGGGGGGTGTTGGTATACCATTGGAGATCAACGTTAGTTAAGGCTTATGTCAACCATGCCATGGGTCGACATTCAAATTGACCATGGAGAAATAGGTCCAAAACATCAATAATTTCTTGGGCCCACTAGTCACTTAGTGGGACCAACATTGACTAAGATGGTACTACATGTCAAAAGGTTAATCCTACCATGGAAACTAGTAGATTTCATAAAAACCCTAAATATTCACATAAAACTAAGGAAAATTATATATAAGAAAATTCAAAGGTAACTAGAGAGATCTAAGTGCAAAATTGAACCAAATGTGGGACTAGAATATATGATGAATATGCATTCATCACCCATCTACAATAGAGTGTAGTTCTATAGGTCATGAAACAATGATAATGGCCACACTAAGGCCAAGCAAAATTTTGTACAAACTCATGACAAAGGCTACTCGAAAAAATAATGCTAAATTTGATTCCCTACCTGAGAATATTGTATTCGAGAATGAACCTAAAGTTGAATAATTTTTTATGAAGGCTACGTCAAAATAAAATTTTAAGGGAAATAATCCAACAAAAGAGAAGAAACTTGATGATGCTAAAGAAGCTATAGCCAATAGGAATCCTTATGCACGAAGGATCTCATTACCATACAAGCGGATCAAGGATCACCTTAAGAAGAGAAGAGAAGTTATCAAAGCTATGAAGGAGCTACACCTTGACATACCATTCCTCAATGCCCTCAAAGAAATGATAACTTATGCAAAGTTCTTCAAGGACCTTATAACCAAGAGAAGGCAAGGGGATGAGATTGAAACTGTGAGACTCACCAAAATGTGTAGCACTTTTGGGTAGGCAAATATGATAACCAATCAGAAGGACCTTGGAGCCTTCACCATCCATTCAATGAGGGAGAAAATGAAGAAAGAAAGGGATTAGATGATCTTAGAGCAAGCATCAACTTGATGCCACTCACATCAACAAATAGTTTGGGTGTGACTGATATGGTGAAAACTAGAATGTGTATTCAACTAGAGGGTCACACTTTCAGTGAGCCTATTGAAATAATAAAGGGTGTTCCAATCTATGTTAGAAGATTATTTATCCATTGTGATATAGTTGTCACTGATACAATTGATCAACATGCCCACTGATTTTTGGATGACATTCGTTTTTATGTAAAGAGATCTATTTTAAGTAGAACTCTAGATCATTATCATAAGAGTTGGAAATGAACATATTGACTTCAAGGTCCAGGACTCCATGAGAGGGCAATCTCTTTTTTAATCAGTCAATTTTATGGATAACTATAATAAATTATGTGAGGAAGTACAAGAGAAAAATGTTATGGTGGATTGTCTGACGAGATCATTAAAAAATCCTAGTCCTAACGAGGAAGACCCTGAGTTAAATTGAACTAATCGACTAGTTGGAAAAACTAGGAAGTGACTGTAGTGATGAAGAAGATTCTATGATAGAAACTCTAAAATATGCTCTCCTTGAGAGCAACTCTAATGAAGAAGAAACACTCAACCCTATGCTTGAGCTAAAGCAACTTATTGAAGGATTCAAGTATGAATTCCTAGATAATGAATAAATAAATCATGTAACTATAAGTGAAGCTCTATTTAATAAAAGTAGAAACTTCTAGACGAGCTTAAGTTGAGAAGAAAATCTATTGGTTATTCTATTTATTATATAGAAGGATTGAATCCTACTGACTTCATGCATAGGATTCATCTAGAATCATATGCAAATTGTCTAGTTCAAGGGAAAAGGAGGCTAAGTTTGAATCTAAGAAAAAGTTTGAAGGAAGATGTCCTGAAACTCAGAGATGCAGGGATTAGATAGCTAATTAGCGGTAAAAAGTGGGACAACCCCATACATGTTGTACCAAAGAAAAGGGGAAGTATTGTCGTTATGAGCAAAAATGGTGATGAAATAGCGACCAAGATTGTGATTGGGTGGATAATGTGCATGAAATAAAGGATGCTTAATGCTCCCACTAGGAAGGATCAATTTCCTCTACCCTTCATCGATCAAGTGCTTGAGTGTCTTTCTCCTCACTCATACTTTTTCTACTTTGATGGGTATTTTGGATTCTACCAAGTTCTTATTCACCACTATGAACAAGAAAAGATGACATGTACATTCTTCTATGATACCTACACCTTCAAGTGGATGCAATTTTGATTATGAAATGAACCGTCAAGCTTTCAAAGGTGCAAGATAGCTATATTCTATAACTTTTTGAAATATATAATGGAAGTCTTCATGGATGACTACTCAGTTTATGGAACTTTATTTGTTAACTGTGTGAGAAACATCTCCCTTGCCTTTAGGATATGTGAAGAAAAACACTTAGTCCTAAACTAGGAGAAGTCTCACTTTACGGTAAAAGATGGGATTGTCCTTAGACACAAGGTTTCAAAAAAAGGCTTTGGTTGATCTGAGTAAAGTTGAAGCAATAGTGAAAATACCACCTCCTAAGTTTTTTAGTTGATTGAGGAGTTTTCTTGGGCACGTTGGATATTATAGGACATTCGTTAAAGATTTCTCAAATATATCTAAACATCTCTCTAGTCTATTTGTCAAACATGTCATTTTCACCTTTGACGACACTTGCTTGAAAGCTTTGAGATTTTGAAAAGTGCTCTAGTGACTGCATTTATCATTCAAGCTCGAGATTGGGATTTCCTATTCGATCTGATGTGTGACACAAGTGATTATGTTGTCAGTGTTTTCCTTGGACAAAAAAGGGACAAAAAGAACCATGCTATCTACTACACAAGAAATATAGTTGATGAAGCACAAATAAACTACAAAACCACATAGGAAATGCTAGATATTGTCTATGCTTTTGATAAGTTTTAGTTATACTTGACCTGATTAAAGGTCATTATGTACATTGATCACAGGGTTATTAAATATTGAGTGATGAAGAAAGACAGAAAACCAAGGCTTCTAAGGTGGGCACTCCTACTACAAGAGTTTGACCACTAAATAGTTTATTAAAAAGGAACTGAGAATGTAGTAACACACCACATGTCTAGAATCACCTCTGGAAAAGATAGCTCTTTCCTCATCAATGATAAATATCTTGACAAAGCCCCAATGATGGAAAAGGCCATAAAACCTCTTGTGCCACCTTATGTCAATATATGCAATTTCCTTACCTACCAGAAACTACCTCCAAATATCACTTAAAATGAAAAGAGAAAGTTGTTCTCCAATCTAAAGAACTATTACTGGGATGACCCTTTGGTTTTTCTGAAGTGTTCTAACAACCTATACCAAAGGTGTATAATTGAATAAGAGGAACCAAAGATTCTCTAGTAATGTCATTCCTTGTCGTACGACAAACACCTTGTGTGGTGACATGACCACAACTAATATTCTATACTCAGGATTCAATGACCCATAATGTACAAAGATGCCCACACCTATGCCAAGTCCTACAATAAGTGCCAACACACTATAAGTATCTCAAAAAGAAATGAGATGCCTCTTTTGGATTGGATAGAACTGGAAATTTCCAATGTTTGGGGATTCATTAGATGGGACCCTTTCCCTCATCATGTGGAAATCAATATATATTGGTTGAATTTGACTACATTTCTCAATGGGTAGAAGTCATTGCTATACCCAATTGTGATTCTAAGACCATGATAAGGTTATTCAAGAATGTTAGATATCATAAATATGAGATGCCATGCACCATCATCAGTGACAAGGGATCCCATTTTGAGGAAACACAATTTGAGGTCATGTCGAGGAAATGTGGGGTGAAACAAAAAATTGCTACCCTATACCACCCCAAATGTCAGGACAAGTTGAAGTTTCTAATAGGCAGATAAAGCAAATTCTCAAAAAGACTATGGGATGCACAAGAAAAGATTGGGCAATGAAGCTAAATGATGCCCTCTGGGCATATCATACAAACTACAAGACACCCATAGGGACCACTCCTTATAGGTTGATTTAAGGACAAGCCTTCCATCTCTTATATATCTAGAGCACAAGGATTTTTGGGCCAACAAATTCCTAAACATTGACCCTCAATTAGCCGAAAATAAAGATTTATGTGACAAGAGCTCAAAGAGTTGAGGCTTCATGCATACGAGAATTCTCAAATATACAAGAAGACAAAAAAGGTATGGAATGATACCCACCTAAAAAGAAAAGATGTTAATGAAGGGGATAAGGTTTTGTTTTTTAACTCATCCCTAAGACTCTTTCCCAAGAAACTCAAATTTAGATGGTCTGGACCCTTTATAGTATCAATGATATACCTTTCAGGGTTGATGGAATTATATAGTGAGAAGTTTTGTACTTTCCATGTGAATAGACACAAGGTGAAGCGGTATTATGAAGATGAGGCTTTCTCAAGGAGAGTTGAGAAACAGTTACTAGAACCACCACCACCACCAGAAGAATATTAAATAGAATGATAGAGAAAGTTAAGATAAAGACCAGAGTTAGTTCTTCTTGGGAGAAAACCCAAGTATTCCAAAAGTTTTGCTACAATTTAAATTTTTAATATTCAGAACTTTCTCTTTATTTCTAGTCTAGTCAAGTTTTCATTTCTATTTTCCTTTTTGCACTTTGGTAATTTGCATAAAGTAGTTTTTTATTTTATTTTTAATGTAAATAGAATAAAGATAGTAGGTAATATGTTACCCCTTGCACAAAAAGCAATCAATTGAAGATGAAGTAGAAATCAAAGACTACCTCTATCACATACAAGACAATCAGAAAAGTCACCAGGTAGAACATGTTGGGAGACTAATTGACTAACCAAGGATCTGGATATCACTTAGCTAGCAAGCCTATCGAGCGATAGAAGGAGTAGTCTCATCGAGCACTTCAACTCGCAAGAATTCCTTCAGTCCCCAAGATAGACGATCCTTCGGGCATCATGACCAACCAATGCCATACTGATGAACCTTAGTAGATCTGTCAGATAATATAGTAGGCAAGCAGTCAGGAGTATAAGTTAACTCATCATTAGTCACTAACATACAAAAATTGTGAATCTCCATAAATAGAAGTCCTATCAAGCATTGGTTGAAGAAGTTGTCGATCCGACAAACCTTAATGAACCCATCAGAGGAGCTGACAAGTGACACACCGATAACCCCTGATCGATCAGATATCAAACCCCAATGAATATCACAATATTGGGGTATACATACCCTATCTAATTGAATTGACAAACTTTGTTCTCTAATTCTCTAATGATTTTGTAAAAGAAAAAACCCCTAGCCACCACACTCTGAAGCATTCTATGACATTTCATGTCAAATTGACAACTGCCACAACCATATCCACCATTAACCTTCATCACCAACAAACCCTAGTCTAACTATCTTCGACCGATGCCATCACTATTGTTCCATCTCCATCACGATCCAAGAGAAGATGACCGAGCACTACCAAGCTTCTCGTTGAGTAAGTAGACAAACCACAATACACAAAAATATTCAGGAGCCACAATATATGTGATGTCATATGAAGAAATACCCCAATGAAGATCTCATCATTGGTCTTAGACATGAGGAGCACATACTAACCATCTACATTAAACCACCTTAGCCTTTGTTTTCCCTTTTCTTACTCTTTCCTCATTGACAATTTCCCACTATCTTCTTACCTAATATGTTTGCAATGACAAAACCTTTAGTCCACCCTTTTAGTCACCCAATAGAATTCTCACTAACCCCACTCTCATCAACCTGACCCCAACATAATTTCCTTTGGTCTCCATATTTTGTTTCCCAATCTACCTGTCCTTTCCTGATTGTTTATGTTGAATATCGATGGTCTGCAACGTAGTTGTTTTATGCCCTCGGGATCCTATTTGCTCCCTTGTGATCCCCTTTCTTCTCTCTGATCTGTGAGATGAAGTTCCATTAATATGACTCTAATAATAATTCTCATCGACCCCTACATTAGAATCCATCAAGACTTGACCAAAAAAAATTCTATTTCCCATTATTTCTAAATCATTGTTCAGATTCTATAATAACCTTCAATTATTTGCATGTAATAAATTATTTAGTTCTAACTTTACTATCAGTTATGTCTAGAACACTAGATGTCTACCTCAACTTCTGAATCAAGAGAACTTAAAACTGCATCAAAAGAAGAAAACCAAGAGCTACTGCTCAAGGTCAACAAGTAATGTGACAAGAACAATGGAATGAACTCAACAGAGAGATTAAAGATACATTTAGAAAGTGATCAACTAGTGAAACTCCTGAAGATTGTAACTGACTAATTAAAAGATAAAAAAAATCCAACCCCAATCTCGTCTAATTATATACCATCAGAGGAGGAAGGAAAGATAAAAAAGAGAAGGAAAGCAATTGTAGGGGCAACGTCTACAACCCTAGTGATGAAGAGGACAAGGGTAGGGAAAAGGGTAAAATTTGAGGCTAGGTTCCAAGAGTGTAAGTTCCACCCACTATAGGATCGGAAACCATTGTCAAAACTCCCACTCATACTACCATTGTCACAATGTATGAGGCACAAACACTTCTATACATGGAAAACTAGCAACGCGAGGACATATTTAATCCCAGAGATTGAGAACAAAAGGCTACGTACATCATGTTCACTAAATGCAAGACCAAACAGTCAACTAGATGCACTTGCATTGAAACCTTAGAAACATTAGGGATAAGATAAACGAGTATTGGTGAGAGTATCCCACATATTTTATGCATGCATGTTCAACCAATGACCATATGCAAATCTAGCTATGGAATTTATATCATCACTAACAAAGATATCAGTGGAAGAGAGTAAAGCAATAAGCCGGAGGAGCCTATAAGATGTTTGTTTGTATGTTGAGAAAAGAATCATTTTATATGAGCAAACAATAAATGTAATATTTTGTATAATATAGACGAACAAGTGGCCATTTCGACTAAGGTAGGGTATGATAGGGAAGTAAGACAGTTCAACAGTAATAGGATTTGAGAGAAGTTAACTAGAGAGTTGAAGCACAAGCTAGGATCTTCAAAATGTGCTGAAGTACACTATAGTGTTATAAGCGTGATTCAACAATATTTCCCCTATTCCATATTTGCATGAATAGACATAGGAAACATGACTAGGGGGATTTTTTATAATCTAGAGCATATTAGAAAAGAAACATGTGAATATTGGGCGATTACTGATAGAGAAGTTTTGGCTTTTTAGATATGGCACACTTTAATTTCGATGATGCAAAGGTTTCCCATTTGTGTCAATAACATGTGTTGTTCATTTCTTAGGTGATCACAAAACTTAGAAATGATCCAACATAAATGAACAAAATATGTATAAAACACTGCTATACATGGAAAACTAGCAACGTGATGACTTATTTAAGCCGAGAGATAGAGAACACAAGGCTACATACATTGTGTTCATTAAATGCAAGACGAAACAGTCAACTAGATACACTTGCATTGAAACCCTAGAAACATTAGGGATAAGATAAAAGAGTATTGGTGAGAGTATCCCACATATTTTATGCATGCATGTTCAACCAATGACCATATGTAAATCTAGCTATGGAATTTATATCATCACTAATAAAGCTACCAGTGGAAGAGAGTAAAACAATATGCTGGAGGAGCCTATAAGATGTATATTTATATGTTGAGAAAAGAATTCATTTTATATGAGAAAATAATAAATGTAATCTTCTGTATAATATAGACGAGCAAGTGGAGATTTCCACTAAGGTAGGGTATGACAGGGAAGTAGGATAGTTCAACAATAATAGGATTTGAGAGAAGTTAACTTGAGAGTTGAAGCACAAGCTAGGATCTTCAAAATGTGCTGAAGTACACTCTAGTGTAATAAGAGTGATTCAACAATATTTCTCCAGTGCCATATTTGCATGAATAGACATAGGAAACATGACTAGGGGGATTTTTTTAATAATCTGGAGCATATTGGAAAAGAAACATGTGAATATTGGGCAATTACTGATAGAAAAGTTTTGGCTTTTTAGATATGCCACACTTTAATTTCGATGATGAAAAGATTTCCCATTTGTGTTAATAACATGTGTTGTTCGTTTTTTAGGTGATCACAAAACTAAGAAATGATCCAACATAAATGAACATCTATACTACTATAAAAAGAGAGAGTTTTACTTAAAAATTACAATTTTGCTATTTCAAGCCTAGCCAACCAATCAAAACACACGAATTTGAAATACTACAACCTCCTTCTTCCACTCTCTTCTCATATTTTTCAACACTTTTTGAACTATTTTTTATTTAGAAATTCTTTTCACCACATGTATATTTGCTCCAGCCTGCCACTCCGTTAAAACTTCCACCCACCCAATGACGTTGAGACATAGTCATACTACACCTACTCCCTCTCTTATCACTAAAGGTCAGTTTGTTAAAACAGAAACATAATAGTTATAATCTATGTATTATCTGCACTTAAAAAAAAACAATTGAATTATCACACAACACCACGTTCAAAGCGCCTTCACGTTCAAACTCAATAGGTAAGAAAAACAATAGAAATATATATTACTTCCAAGTTCAAAAGACCTCCACGTTCAGCGGGTCAATTAGGAAAGTCAGTTCCTATAGCCTACAAACCTGTGACCAACCTTTCCACCACCACCCAAACCACACACACACTACCAAACCTGTGAGAAAACATCCAATTGTTCATGTGGCCATCAAAAAGTCTTCTTCCACATGCATCTGTTCTCACATTTTCAGACTTTGTTTATCACACTGCAAACCATAAAGTGATCTATGATGTTGCTACTTGTCAAGGATCTGGGTTACTTTTATCAACGATCAACTTGACACTCTGAGTATCACATCACACGACCATCAAGCAACTACTACTATCAAGGAGTCTGGGCTGCAACTGTTATCAAGAAGAAGACACTCTAGGTAGTACAACATTCATAGTATTAAATGTAGCATATGACATCACTCATACCACACTCCTTACCTTTTTTACACCTCATGCAATATCACAATCTGGAGATTGTGGAGTATTAGATCACATGATCATAAAGTAAAAGTAAACGTCCATGTGCTGCTATCAAGCAACCTGGGATGTGCTTCACTGCTCAAGGTAATATGACATTCATAAGATTAAACTCACTAGAAATTAATGTTTTATACATTTTGTAAAATAATACCACAATAATTACCTCATGTAATATCACAATCTTGAGACTCCAGAGTATCATATCACATGACCATAAAGCAAAAGTAAACATCAATGCGTTGTCATTGCTGCTATAAAGTAGTATGGGTTGTGCTTCACTACTTAAGGTAATACAAAATTCATATTGAACTCATCGCAAATTCAAGATTCATGCACTTTAAAAATAATTCCCTACAAAATACCTTTTTATGTAAAGTTATTATTGCTATCCATGAAGTACCATCATCATGGGACTCAGAGTCTCAGATCACACGACTATAAAATATAAGTTGATGTCCATGTGAAGCTAGTGCTATCAAGGAGTTCGGGTTGTACTTCCCTGCACCAGGTTGTGATACCTTTTTAAGTACATTTGCTACTTCTGCCAACCAGGAAACTATTTTTGGGCTTTGCTTCGGTATTGCTGCACACAAAATCAACATGTAAGATATATCATATAAACTCATCTTTTATACATTTAAATACCACACTTTTTAACCTTTTTAAGCCTCATACCATAAATTTGTCATCATATTTAGTCTATGAGTATCACATCAAACAATCATAAAGTGCAAGTAGATTCCCGTTTGCTACTTGAGCAATCAAGAAGCCGTATTTTCTAAGTTTTGCTTCACTATCTTGAAGAAAACACTCCTGATAATACAACATTCATAGTATATAAAATATAAGTATTGCCACCTCTTGGAATGCACACACGACAAATGGATTAAATTAGCTGCCAATACAATTGATATTTGTCACACCTATTGTTCTTATATGATCAATTGCATATGCTTCTTGCATATAATTATTATGTACATATTTATTTGTTATTCTTAAATATAATCAATAACAACTTGTAACAGAAACAACTATCTTGACCTGAACTACACATGATCAACCCTTTTTAGGTACATTTGGTACTACTGCTACCCAGGAAGCTGTTTTGGGGATTTTCTTCGGTATTTATGCACATAAATTCAACATGTAAGATATATCATATAAACTCATCTTTTATGCATTTAAATACCAAAGTTTTTTACCTTTTTAAGCCTCATATTGTACATTTTTTCATCATATTTAGTCTATGAGTATCACATCAAACAATCATAAAGCACAAATGCACACCCATTTGCTACTTGAACAATCAAGTAGCAGCCATATTTCTAAGTTGTGCTTCACTGTCTAGAAGACAACACTCCAGGTAATTCAACATTCATAGTATATGCAATACCAGTATTTCCACCCCTTAGAATGCACACATGACAAATTGATTAACTTAGATGCTAGTAAAATTGATATTTGTCACACATGTTGTTGTGTTTGTATATGAACAATTACATATACTTCTTGCATATAATTATTACGTACATATTTATTTGTTATTCTGAAGTATAATCAATAACAATTTGTAATGACAATAATTATCTTGACCTGAACTACACATGATCAATCCTCAACTAACCTAACTTGGTCCTAATTTGCCTTGGATTTCCCTTATGTGGCATATGCTGGATTTAATTTGGAATATCATGACCTAATCATACCTAACTTTCAATCATTTTCCAAAAATTAATATAATTTAACTCTTATTTGGCAAAATCAAACACAATTTCAGGAATCAGTCATGGTTTACCAATCAGACTTTGGATTCTCCCAAATCAACGCTAACTTATAATTGGGACTAACTTGGTCTTAATTTGCCTTTGTTTTTTCAAATGTAGCATGTGTTACACATAATTGGGAATTTCATGACCCAAAAAAATCTAACTTCCAATAATTTGCCCACATTCATCTAACTAAACCTCAATTTGGAAAAATCAAAGATGTTTTAAATTAGACATAAATTTCCAAAATCATTCATGTTCTACATATTTATTCGTTATTTCTTCTCTATTTTCCCAACATTGATTGAAACGAACCATATTTTGGTCTATATTAGACCTATGTCTTCCCTAAAACATACATATTTATTCCTTAATCCGACATGGAAAAATCATACCACGCCCTAATTTGTTCTAAACTAGGCCAATTACTTTCCTAAACAAGAAATAAATATACTTACTTATTCCTTATTTCTTCCCTATTTGCCCAACATTGTCGAAATGAACCCTAATTTTGTCTAAGCCATACCTATTTCTTCCCTAAACATACATATTTATTTAATTTTTCCTTGATCAGACTTGGAAAAATCAAACCAGACTCTAATTAGGTCTAAGCCAAACCTATTTCTTGCCTGAAAAAGACATGTTTTCTTCAAATATTACCCCAGAAATTACCTTTGTTTATGTAATATTACTGTTTCTATCCAGGAAGTACAATCATTGAGAGACTCTGAGTATCCGATCACACGACAATAAAATAGAAGTCGATGTCCTGACGTGGAAAATATCACACTAACAAATTCACTCGGGGTTAAGAACCCCGAGCTTTTACCAAAACCTCGTGCAATAATACCACCCGTAAGCGGACGAGTCTTATCGCAGTATAGTTAAGGATCGAATCCTAAGAGAGAATGTTTTTAAGAATCTTTGTTAGTTGAATCTAGCTCAAGTAAGACTAATATTTAAAACGATTGATTCAGTTGAGGTTAATTAAACTAAATGCAAGAAAGTAAAATAGTAGTATTAAAGTTTGTTCTAGATTAATGATATAGAATCGCTGGGATGGTATCTGGTTTCACCACCAATAAAAATGCAAACACATCCAAATACATAACATCCAGGAAAGCATTTAACTATCGAAATCGAACTCCTACGAACCCTATCAGAGGGATGTTTAGACCCGCATAAGCATCCCCTTAGGCATCAGATTTCTCGTCGCCATCTGGATCATGCACTTATAGTTCCAAAGATACAACATCCAACTAAGGCTGTGGCCCTCCCTGAGGGATGTTAAGACCACAGAAGTGTCACCGTAGGCTAGATGGCTTGTCCCCTCATGGATCAAACACTTACGACCTCAATGAACCCCATTTTATTTCTATTTGGAGTCAACCGTGGTAATCAACATACATGTAGGCGATTAGTCTGAAAGCAAACATCGACGATTAACAAGAAGATACAACATCCAACTAAGGCTATGGTCCACCCTGAGGGATGTTTAGACCACAGAAGAGTCACTGTAGGCTAGATGGCTCGTCCCCTCACAGATCATACACTTATGAACTCAAGGAACCCTATCAGATTTCTCGTCAAGGAGTCTACCTCATTAATCGATATTCTATACTACAAAGAAAAGTTATATACATTGCATTGGAACATTAACTGAAAAGATATGGTTGCTTGGGCAGCGGGGCTAGTCCCCGCACCCCAGTGAAAAGGAACTACTTGCTCATGATGCGAGAAATAAGAAGAATGAGAAATAGAGAGGAATTCACCATGAGCATGATGTAGAAGGTGGTCGTAGTTCAGTGAAAATGATGTGGTCTCCTACATCGTGTCAGAGCAGATCTGGACAAAGAACGAGGGATGCCAAGACATACCTGACAATATTTCTCACTCCGCCTTCCTTCTCTTCTCGGTCTCCTTGAGTTGCAGCGGGAATGATAGGTGAAGTGACAGTGGCATGGTCTGACCAGCGTATAGGCAGCCTGTCGGCGTCCTGGAACTGATGCCCAAATGAGGACCCATGTGTTCCTATTTATAGGCTTAGATGGGGTCCTCACATTTTTGCTATGAGTCCTCCATACAGTCTGTAGTTAAGTGACCATATGGTTTGGTTGTTGTAAGTGTCCATATGGTCTTGGTATACATGCCTTTATCAAACGGTCTTGCAAGACCTTTTCCAAATGGTTTAGTGTAATTGACGTCCAAACGGTTTGCTTGCATGTGACTAAACGGTCTTGCATGCATCCCTTTTTCATACAATTTGGCAGAGCCAACAACATCAAAAGATATCACATAGACCTTTTCCAATCGGTCTCGTACAAGTCCATCCTCAAACGGTCTCCAACCCTTGTCTCTATCGGTCTCTTAACCCTGGGCTCCAAATGGTATCGGTAATTTCCTCCAAACAGTCCTTATGCCCATACAATCTTGAACTTCCCAATGTTGTCACACGATCTTGGCGATTGATACTCATCCAAACAATCATTTGTGCCCTTCAAATGGTTTGCGCTAGTCGATCAGTCTCCAAATGATTTGCTTCTAATGGTCTTGTAGACCGATATCCTCCAATCAGTTTCATGCAATACAACTCCAAACGGTCCTCACAAGGATAACTCTCTTCGCTCCAAACGATCTAGGAGTCATGTGTTGCCCAACCAGTCTTGGTGGTTGTCATCTAATCAGTTTCGTGCATAAGTCGAACAACCGATCATGATACATCTGCTGGCCAAAAGGTCTTTGAAGACCGTTTACCACTGCACGGTCTGTGACGACGACCATTGTTGCAGTGGCGGGCGGCGGTGCTACTGAAGCTCAGGAATGCTGGGGTGCGGTAGATGGAAGTTGCATGTGAGGAGGTACCGATGTTGATGGTGTGTCAGCGATCAGATGCGGCGGTCGCTGTAGCAGGTGGCAGGCTCGGCGGTAATGCAGGTGTAGGGAAAAGGGAGAGGGCGCCGAGGCTGGTGCAGGGCTACACCGTCAGGTGTAGGGGTACTACGAATTAGGGTTTGTAGAGATTGAAGATGACGAGAGGAAGGAGGGAAGAGGGAGCGAGAGGTCCTCCATTTGGTCTTGAGAAGGTTACTGGCCAAACAGTTTGAGAAAGCAGGTGCGGGTCACACGGTCTTGAGGGACCGTTTGAAGGAGAGTGATAGGGCAGACCATTTGCCCAAATGAATAGGGGTCATAGATCCAAGATTCGATGGTGAGGAGAGATAGAAGCCCAAACAGTCTTGAATGACAGTGATCCAAATGGTTTGAGGTGAGGTAGCCCATATGGTCTTGAGACTGTATGGATGAAACCGAATGGGCGAGACCGCATGAATGAAACCGAATGGGCGAGACTGTATGGTCAAGACCAAGGATGAGTGAGGGTAGATCAAGGATAGATAAAGGTGGATCCCACTCATTTGGGTTTGATGTGGATGATAGTTATTTGAGATGAAGATTGGATGGTGGTGATTGTAGTGGATTAGGGTTGAATGGAGGTAGGTGACATTTGATGGTTGAACCTGATAATGATCTACATAAAATCAACATAAACTCAGTTAAAACCCTAAAAAATCAAATCAATTAAGTATTTTTGTACTTTGTGATACCTTGTGTTATTTAGTGAGTGAAAATGGATGCATTGAGTAAAAAATGAGTTCAAGATGGCAAATGAATATCATGATGAATATGCATTCATCAAAACACCCTGAACTTAAACGTTGCTCGTCCTCGAGTAATAAAAAATCTGAAAAATTGCTAAATGAATACTTTCTGGTCATGTGATTGCCTCCTTTTCACATCATGATTGTTTCCTTTTTGCTTAGTATGACTACGCATCTCAACTTCCTGAGACAACTGAACACATCTTACCATATCTTTGTTCCTGAGTTTTCTTTACAACTTCACTTCCTCCTCACTTTTTCCAACAACAAGAATGTCAAAGAGGTTCATAAGAGTCTAGAGATACCCGCAGAACAACAAGTGTGCGTCTGAACTGACACTGGTGTATTTCAGGGTGGTGGAGGCATTTATTTGTGCCTTTAGGTAGAAAAGGGAGTGAAGGGAGGTATGGAAGGAAGAACTAAATATTTCCTCTATTCGACTTGAGATTTTTATTATATTATTTGCAATTTCATTTATTGCATTTTTTGTGTGAATCTCTCCTCTATTCGACTCGAGATTGCATTTCTTTTTGTGTGCGCTTTGGCATCTTTTCTTGGTGGTACGCCCCTATTTCATTGCAAGGGGTATGGAAGAAACGGATATAGAGGGAAGTGGTGTGCCACCCCAAACTTAGGGTTTGGAACTATTTTGGCTATTTTTGTTTCTTTGTGAAGGATGGAGGGGTACGAAGATGATAGAAGAAGTGTAAAAGATATATCAGATCAGAATGCAACTTGATTTACAATTACGTGCATCAGGTTGTTCTCTTTATCGTACTCTACTCAAATAATGACTTGATGAGGATCCGGTGGGGATTTCATGTTGTTGTTCTACTAGTCAGTTAGTAAGCACAATGTGTTTGATCCCTATCAATTCGACAGACACTTGCCATTTTTGCATAACAATCATGATGTTAGGATTCATAAGCTTCACAAGATGATTTCAATCAAAAGGCTAGTTTTCAAAAAGTGGTCCTTTTGAGGATATGCTTCAAATAAGGAGGGTATAATGATTCAAAATTTATAGAGATTGAAATGTAAAGTGTCAAAACTTCATCCGGTATCTGTTCAAATTTCTTTTGAAAACTTTAAAAATTTTGAAAATTTTGAAAATTTAGGTCAAAAATGTGACAATGAAATCTTAAGTCTAATTTAGATGGGTGAAGGTGGGAAGTAAGATACATACCACCCACCCTCCACCCTAAAATTAGAAATTTTCTCGTCTCGAGCAAACTCTAAATCTGAGATGGAGGGGAAAATTCATGGCGTTTGGACCACCAGATGTGGTTACATTCCAATCAGCGTATTTCCTCCATCTAAAAATTTCAAACATAAATACCATTCAGAACTCAAAATAGCATCTCGCGATGCAATTTTATTTGGTGTAAAATTATCTAAGAAAAGTAAAAACATAATTAGGGAAAAATCCTAATGCATAATTAAAGATACGAATTTATTTATCGGGTTGCCTCCCGACAAGCACCATTGTTTTACGTCAATCGATCGACTTGATTCCTTCAACTTCTACGGTGGATACGTTGGATTGGTGAGATCCAACATCATTTCAGATTTTATATCAGTAGAGGTGAAATATCTCTTCAATCGTTGACCATTTTCCACAAATTCACATGTGTCTTTTCACTCCATAAAGAGAAAGCACCATGTGGGTAGATGCTCTTGACAATGTAAGGCCCTGACCAGTGAGAACAGAGTTTTCCTGGGAAAAACCGCAATCTGGAATTGAACAGAAGAACTTAGTCTCCAATTTGAATGTCCTTCCTCTTCAAATGACCATCGTGTCACAACTTTGTGCGTTCTTTATAGATTCTGGCATTCTCATAAGATGTCATTCTGAGCTCTTCTAGTTCTTGGAGTTGCAGTATCCTGGCATGGCCCACTTTCGTAATATCAAAATTTAGTTGTTTAATTTCCCACCATGCCTTGTGTTCCAGTTCTACCGACAAGTGAAATGAATTTCCATATATTAATCTAAATGGTGTAGTTCTAAGGGGAGTTTTATAAGCAGTTCGGTAGGCTCACAAGGCGTCATTGATTTTTATTGACCAATCTTTTCGGTTGCAGCCTATAGTCTTTTCCATAATAGCCTTGAGTTGGCGGTTAGAAACCTCTACCTGTCAACTTGTTTGTGGATGGTAGGGTGAGGCTACCTTGTGAGTTACACCATATTTTCTCAATAGAGCTTCAAAGCTTCTTTCAAGGAAATGATACCCTCCGTTAGATATCACAATACGTGGGATTCCGAAATGGGGGAAAATGATATCTTTGAACAACTTGATGACAGGTTTGGAATCACTAGTGACGGTTGGTATGTCTTCAACCCATTTTGAGACGTAATCTACCGCCACTAGGATGTATGAAAATCTATGAGAAGATGGGAATGGACCCATATAGTCCACACCCCAAACGTCAAATATCTCAACTTCTTGCCACAAGTTTAGCGGCATTTCATCTCTCTTTGTTATATTTCCTATTATTTGACACATGTCACATGACAGGACAAAGAAATAGGAAATATTTGGATATGGTTGGCTAAAAGAATCCACATTGAAAAACCTTCAAGGTAGTATTTTTAGAGCTCATACGTCCTCCAACTGGTCCTGAGTGACATTGCTCCAAGATAAGTTGAGCTTCTTCCTCAGCAATACACTATCTGTATAGACCATCGACATATAGTTTGAAAAGGTACGGCTCATCCCAGTAGTACTGTTTCACATCATGCATAAATTTCTTTAGTGCATTTACGGTGCATTCAGGATGGATAACCCCAGCAACAAGGTAGTTCACATAATCTGAGTATCACGGTGTGGTTTCTGAGACCTTCATTAGTTGGTCATCTGGAATGGAATCGTTAATCGAAATCTTCTCAGTATCTAGAGTGTGGATGTGGCTGAGGTGGTCTGCTACCACATTCTATGTACCCTTTTTCTCTCTTATTTCTAAATCAAATTCCTACAAGAGGAGAATCCATGTAATTAGTCTAGGTTTACATCCTTCTTTGCCAGAAGGAATCAGATTGCAACATGATCTATGTAGACAATGACTTTTGAACCAATTAGGTATGATATGAACTTTTTAAAGGCATACAAGACTATCGAAAGTTCTTTCTCAGTAGTAACATAATTCCTCTGAGCTTCATCGAGGGTCTTCGATGCATAATAGATCGCATAGTGTTTCTTTTCTATGCATTGTCCCAAGATGGCACCCACAACATAATCTCTTGCATCACACATAATTTCAAAAGGGTGGTCCCAATTGGGAGCTCTAATGATAGGTGTTTTTGTGAGAGTGTAAAGAAGTGAAACCACTCCTCTACTAGAAAGAAAAGACCACATCCCTTAAACCAAACACCACGTAAAATTTTTTGCCAAAGGGATGGGGATCAATTCATTCAACATGTATGTATCATTACACAATGAGTAGCAGCGGAAAAGAATATTATCTAACAATTTACAAAGCTTGATACAACACTTCACCACATATATGTATCTAAAGGAAAACTATACATAAAAGCCAAGGACCAAGCTGAGGGTCATCTAACCACCTCTTCAAGCCTCCCAAAGATCAACTACAAGGTTGATGTTGAAGTTCACTCTCCTCGATCTAACCTGGGGTTGGAAGCATACCCCACAAAAGAGAAGAAGAAAAGAAATACATCATCAAAAAGATGGTATGTGTATACTAAAGAAAATTTGAGCAATGTAAGGATATAAAGGACATCAAATGTAAAGGCTTCCCATGCAAGAAATAAGGATTACCCAATCGAGCATAAAAGGAACGAATCACAAATATATGATAAAAGGAATACTTGCCATTAAAACAATAATAAAAGTGATGCCACAAAAGCACACATAAAGATTTTAGGGCACAAAACCCAATCAACCTACATGTAGGTGAGATAAACATAGCACTAGAACAACATAAACAACAATTGGCAGCCAACCCTAAAAAAGTTGAAACCTGATAGAGATTTGGCACATAACCAAACTCCCAATATATTTAAAAGTTGATCCAAGGCTTCACATCCTTAAAACTCGAGTATGGGGCACCACCACCACCATCCCATAAACAAAAAGGGCACACACCCAAAAAACAAAGTAATTTACATTATTCTAGTGCTATTGATTCACATTGCATGTAAATATAGAGGCAAGTAAATAGTTTAGTCAGAAGATGATACAAAGGTTGCCATCACACAATGGACAATACAAACCATGTAAGATCCACTTCAAAGTGGCACATATCAATATAAGGGACCAACATGAACCAAGGCACATAAAAGATATATCAAGAAAATATCCAAGTACATAACAAGTAAGATAGTTCTCACGAACCATGGTAACAAGAGATAAGACATTTTGTGTAGGCAAAAGTCAAAAGAATGATAAAGTAGGTGAATTTCTCAATATGGATGAATAGGGGATACAACATACCTCAATATCACAATCTATGTCCAAAGAACTTCTAGATCCAAGTCTAGGTCATCCAAAAAGCCTATTAAACACATATACAAATTTTATGTCAATTTCATACACATTAACCAAACCCTAAAAACCACCTTTTAATTAATGTGTGAATTATGTTATTAAAATCCATTTCATATTTTAGTTTATTCTATTAGGAGTCCAAAAAATATTTTATTATATTTTTCTGACTTATAAATATTTAGTTATGAATTATACAAGTTGTTATCTTAATTAATTAGATCCATTAAAATAAACTCTTTAAAACATGAGATTCATGAGACAAAACTAGTTCCATTAGAAAGCTTGCATTTTTCCAAATCCAATGAGTATTTATTTGTAATTTTTGGACAAGTAGATAATTAGTTATGAAATTTAGAATTTTGACCAATCAAATAACTAGATAATGCCGCATAGGCGAGAAAGTCTACGAAAAGTAGGTTGGGCCCGCATGACTTGGCCCAATGAACCCCGGCCAAGTCAGCAGGTCAATGGCTCATTTGACTTGTTCCAAAGTAAGAGACAAGAACACAAAATGACATAAATACCCCTTGGCGGAAAAACAAATAAGAAATGAAAGAAAGGGGGTAGAAACGGGAAAACGCAATGTCTCATCTTCTTCCTCGTGGACACCCACTGCGTAAGAATTGAGCAAGCAGGAGCTTGCAAAGGTTTTGGGCAAAACCGGCCGGTGTGACGATTCACGAAAATAGATATACCAAGTTGAAGAACGGACCCTCACGAACCTAGAGAGCAATTCAATTAGGACCGAGATGGCGTGGAGAGGGAGCAGCGACCACCGCAAGGTCATCTCGAAGAAGTGAACACCGGCGAGAAAACATATGTGTTCTTGAGCAATTGATTGATGGAAATCATCTCATGGGTGCTAAGGCAGTGTGGGGTACCCATATATATATAGTGGAGGGTGAGGGGAAGTCCAGGATGGATTGGGACAAACCATGCTTGCGGCGCAAGGTTTGGGGTTTCACGATCCGAGAAGAAAAAGGTAGGGAAAATAGAGATGGAAGGATGCGAATTTCTCTCCTGAACGCATAACAACAAAAATCACGACAAACCGATGAGAAAAGAGGGAGAAAGATCCAAAAAAACTAGGCCCTACGGCCAAGGTTACTGTTCACGCACGTGTCTCTCCTACCCAAGGTAGGAGATGATGCGCACACCATCTGATCAAGATCAGATGGTCCTCATCGGCCGTAAAAATCAAAATTGGTAACTATAGCCAGAATAGGATTTGCATATATTATTAAATGAATTTCTCTTTCTTTATTTGAGGACCCAAACAATTCTAAAAATTAACCAAAATTTACAAGATGAGTGCTTTCGACGCGTAGAATCCAAATATTGAATTAGATTTGTCTTTTGAGAATTTTTAATGTGTTAAATAATTTAAAACTTATTCTCTTTCCTTCTTCATTAATGACATTAGGATTACCCAAAAATTATAAAAGTTGACCCAAAAGTCATATAAAGTATGTTGGACACGAATTTGGTATTATTTCCTTTTGTTGAAGTTGTTTGTTATTTTAAATAATGAGTTTAAAGTTCTGTACACTTTCTCTCTCCTTAATTTATCTTCTCATCAAATATTTTCCAAATTGAGTCAAAATTCATCCAAAGATATATTTTCACATGTAGAACATGAATTTGGCATTTGAAGACATTTATTATTTTATTTAATTCATTTAAATTTTACCACTTATTTATCCTTTTAATTTATTAGAGGCATCTAGAAACTTTATAAAAATATAAACTTGTCCTATACGCAATAATAAACGTTTGGAATACAATTTTGGAATTAATTAATTTTTTTCAATATATATTTAATATTTTTGATCTTTAAATCATTTTCTCTCTCCTAAACAAAATAAAATATTTATCATTGATCAAATTAAAAAACATTCACACATAGGCTCATTTTTACATATAGATTTCGAATTAGTAGTTATTTTTCCAATTTTGGGATGTTAGATATTTTATTTCACCTTATTGGCTTATCTCCTATTTTCTTTTAATAATGACTTTAATATATGCATTTATCTTCCAAATTAGGTGATACTTGGCCCTTAAGTTTCGTTTAGATCAAGAAAACTAATTTTAATATCAAATTATCTCATGGTTTCCTATTTGTGATTTTGGAACAATATATTCCACATTATCTCCTATTATCCAAAATATCCCATATTATCTCCAATTATTACATTTATCATCTCCTTTATGTATATTTTGAGATTTCCTTTCATTTTCATATTCTAAAAAGTACTAGAAAGTTCTAGGATGAAATATTTTATTGTTTTTATTACTTAGTGTACAATTTGCACTTCAAGCCCATTATTAAAAACCCAGTTGAAGTATTTGTGCATATAACCCTATACGGGAAATATTTATCCGATTAAGTTCTTTAATTTCTTATTATCATCCAAATGGGTCATTATTAAGTACAAATTTATTATGTATTCCCTTATATACTTGAGGTGTCACATTTTATGTTCCATTATTGTCTTAATTACATGTATTAGCTTGTCCTTATTTGGCTAAGACAAAAGGGTAAAACTATTAGGGTTTGATTCTATTTCTGGTATGTTACAACATACCACCCCTTAAAGAGATTTCGTCCTCGAAATCAAAACATCTATAAGAAAACTTATCCACCACCCCTTAAAAGGGTTCATCTCAACAAGTCAAGCTAATCATCATCAAGGTATTAAGACTACCCACATATCTTTTAGTTATGAAAGTTTTTGAGTTTTATATTTCTCATTTATCTAGCTAGAAGTCATACCAACTAGGGTTGAGTTTTAGGTCCTCATGTATTTAACCTATCAACCCTACATGATCACCCAAAAGTCATAAGGTTTCCTTCAAGGCAAGGATACTAGGTGTAAGCAACCTAATATAATGGTCAACATCTTAAGGGAGATGAGTTTGAAATAGTTAGATAACCGACTGCTAGTAGCTCTGATACAATGTTGAAAAGAAGTGAAACCACTCATCTACTAGAAATAAAAGACCACATCCCTTAAACCAAACACCACGTAAATTTTTTTGCCGAAGGGATGGGGATCAATTCATTCAACATGTATGTATCATTACACAATGAGTAGAAGTGGAAAAGAATATTATCTAACAATTTACAAAGCTTGATACAACATTTCACCACATATATGTATCTAAAGGAAAACTATACATAAAAGCCAAGGACCAAGCCGAGGGTCATCTAACCACCTCTTCAAGCCTCCCAAAGATCAGCTACAAGGTTGATGTTGATGTTCACTCTCCTCGATCTAACCTGGGGTTGGATGCATACCCCACAAAAGAGAAGAAGAAAAGAAATACATCAGCAAAAAGCTGGTATGTGTATACTAAAGAAAATTTGAGCAATGTAAGGATATAAAGGACATCAAATGTAAAGGCTTCCCATGCAAGAAATAAGGACTACCCAATCGGGCATAAAAGGAAAGAAGCACAAATATATGATAAAAGGAATACTTGCCATTAAAACAATAATAAATGTGATGCCACAAAAGCACACATAAAGATTTTAGGGCACAAAACCCAATCAACCTGCACGTAGGTGAGATAAACATAGCACTGGAACAGCATAAACAACAATTGGCGGCCAACCCTCAAAAAGTTGAAACCTGATAGAGATTTGGCACATAACCAAACTCCCAATATATGTAAAAGTTGAGCCAAGGCTTCAAATCCTTGAAACTCGGGTATGGGGCACCACCACCACCATCCCATAAACAAAAAGGGCACACACCCAAAAACCAAAGTAATTTACATTATTCTAGTGCTACTGATTCACATTACATGTAAATATAGAGGCAAGTAAATAGTTTAGTCAGAAGATGATACAAAGGTTGCCATCACACAATGGACAACATAAACCATATAAGATCCACTTAAAAGTAGCACATATCAATATAAGGGACCAACATGAACCAAGGCACATAAAAGAGATATCAAGAAAATATCCAAGTACATAACAAGTAAGATAGTTCTCACGAACCATGGTAACAAGAGATAAGACAGTTTGTGTAGGCAAAAGTCAAAAGAATGATAAAGTAGGTGAATTTCTCAATATGGATGAATAGGGGATACAACATACCTCAATATCACAGTCTATGTCCAAAGAACTTCTAGATCCAAGTCTAGGTCATCCAAAAAGCCTATAAAACACATATACAAATTTTATGTCAATTTCATACACATTAACCAAACCCTAAAAACCACCATTTAATTAATGTGTGAATTAGGTTATTAAATCTATTTCATATTTTAGTTTATTCTATTAGGAGTCCAAAACATATTTTATTATATTTTTCTGACTTATAAATATTTAGTTATGAATTATACAAGTTGTTATCTTAATTAATTAGATCCATTAAAATAAAATATTTAAAACATGAGATTCATGAGACAAAACTAGTTCCATTAGAAAGCTTGCATTTTTCCAAATCCAACGAGTATTTATTTGTAATTTTTGGACAAGTAGATAATTAGTTATGAAATTTAGAATTTCGACCAATCAAATAACTAGATAATGCCACATAGGCGAGAAAGTCTACGAAAAGCAGGCTGGGCCCGCATGACATGGCCCAATGAACCCCGGCCAAGTCAGCAGGTCAATGGCTCATTTGACTTGTTCCAAAGTAAGAGACAAGAATGCAAAATGACTTAAATACCCCTTGGCGGCAAAACAAATAAGAAAGGAAAGAAAGAGGTAGAAACGGGAAAACGCAATGTCTCATCTTCTTCCTCGTGGACACCCACTGCGTAAGAACTGAGCAAGTAGGAGCTTGCAAAGGTTTTGGGCAAAACCGGCCGGTATGACGATTTGCGAAAACAAGTATACCAAGTTGAAGAACGGACCTTCACGAACCTAAAGAGCAATTCAATTAGGACCGAGATGGCGTGGAGAGGGAGCAGCGACCACCGCAAGGTCATCTCGAAGAAGTGAACACCGGCGAGCAAACATACATGTTCTTGAGCAATTGATTGATGGAAATATCTGCACGGGTGCTAAGGCAGTGTGGGGTACCCATATATATATAGTGGAGGGTGAGGGGAAGTCCAGGATGGATTGGGACCAACCATGCTTGCGGTGCAAGGTTTGGGGTTTCACGATCTGAGAAGAAAAAGGCAGGGAAAATAGAGAAGGAAGGAGGCGGATTTCTCTCCTGAACACATAGCAACAAAAATCACGACAAACCGATGAGAAAAGAGGGAGAAAGATCCAAAAAACTAGGCCCTGCGGCCAAGGTTACTGTTCACACTCGTGTCTCTCCTACCCAAGGTAGGAGATGATGCACACACCATCTGATCAAGATCGGATGGTCCTCATCGGCCACAAAAATCAAAATTGCTAACTATAGTCAGAATAGGATTTGCATATATTATAAAATGAATTTCTCTTTCTTTATTTGAGGGCCCAAACAATTCTCAAAATTAACCAAAATTTATATGATGAGTTATTTCGATGTGTAGAATCCAAATATGGAATAAGATTTATCTTTTGAGAATTTTTAATGCATTAAATAATTTAAAACTTATTTTCTCTTTCCTTCTTCATTAATGACATTAGGATTACCCAAAAATTATAAAAGTTGACCCAAAAGTCATATAAAGTATGATGGACACGAATTTGGTATTATTTCCATTTGTTGAAGTTGTTTGTTATTTTAAATAATGAGTTTAAAGTTTTGTACACTTTCTCTCTCCTTAATTTATCTTCTCATCAAATATTTTCCAAATTGAGTCAAAATTCTTCCAAATATATATTTTCACATGTAGAACATGAATTTGGCATTATTATATTTTTTGAAGACATTTATTATTTTATTTAATTCATTTAAATTTTACCACTTATTTATCCTTTTAAAATTTTTGATGCATATAGAAACTTTATAAAAATATAAAACTTGTCCTATAGAAATAATAAATGTTTGGAATACGATTTTGGCATTAATTAATTTTTTTCAATATATATTTAATATTTTTGGTCTTTAAATCATTTTCTCTCTCCTGAACAAAATAAAATATTTCACATTGATCAAATTAAATAACAATTCACATATATGCTGATTTTTACATATAGATTTCGAATTTGTAGTTATTTTTCCAATTTGGGGATGTTAGATATTTTATTTCACCTTATTGGCTTATCTCCTATTTTCTTTTAATAAAGACTTTAATACATGCATTTATCTTCCAAATTAGGTGATACTTGGCCCTTAAGTTTCTTTTAGATCAAGAAAACGAATTTTAATATCAAATTATCTCATGGTTTCCTATTTGTGATTTTGGAACAATATATTTCACATTATCTCCTATTATCCAAAATATCCCATATTATCTCCAATTATTACATTTATCATCTCCTTTATGTATATTTTGAGATTTCCTTTCATTTTCATATTCTAAAAAGTACTAGAAAGTTCTAGGATGAAATATTTTATTGTTTTTATTACTTAGTGTACAATTTGCACTTCAAGACCATTATTAAAAACCTAGTTGAAGTATTTGTGCATATAACCCTATATGGGAAATATTTATCCGATTAAGTTCATTAATTTCTTATTATCAACCAAATGAGTCATTATTAAGTACAAATTTATTATGTATTCCGTTAGATACTTGAGGTGTCACATTTTATGTTCCATTATTGTCTTAATTACATGTATTAGCTTGTCCTTATTTGGCTAAGACAAAAGGGTAAAACTATTAGGGTATGATTCTATTTCTGGTATGTTACAGCACACCACCCCTTAAAGAGATTTCGTCCTCAAAATGAAAACATCTATAAGAAAACTTATCCACCACCCCCTTAAAAGGGTTCATCTCAACAAGTCAAGCTAATCATCATCAAGGTATTAAGAGTACCCACATATCTTTTAGTTATGAAAGTTTTTGAGTTTTCTATTTCTCATTTATCTAGCTAGAAGTCATACCATCTAGGGATGAGTTTTAGGTCCTCATGTATTTAACCTATCAACCCTACATGATCACCCAAAAGTAATAAGGTTTCCTTCAAGGCAGGGATACTAGGTGTAAGCAACCTAATATAATGGTAAACATCTTAAGGGAGACGAGTTTGAAATAGTTAGATAACCGACTGCTAGTGTCTCTGATACCATGTTGTAAAGAAATGAAACCACTCATCTACTAGATAGAAAAGACCACATCCCTTAAACCAAACACCACGTAAAATTTTTCGCCAAAGGGATGAGGATCAATTCATTCAACATGTATGTATCATTACACAATGAGTAGCAGTGGAAAAGAATATTATCTAACAATTTACAAAGCTTGATACAACACTTCACCATATATATGTATCTAAAGGAAAACTATACATAAAAGCCAAGGACCAAGCCGAGGGTCATCTAACCACCTCTTCAAGCCTCCCAAAGATCAGCTACAAGGTTGATGTTGAAGTTCACTCTCCTCGATCTAACCTGGGGTTGGAAGCATGCCCCACAAAAGAGAAGAAGAAAAGAAATACATCAGCAAAAAGATGGTATGTGTATACTAAAGAAAATTTGAGCAATGTAAGGATATAAAGGACATCAAATGTAAAGGCTTCCCATGCAAGAAATAAGGACTACCCAATCGGGCATAAAAGGAAAGAATCACAAATATATGATAAAAGGAATACTTGCCATAAAAACAATAATAAAAGTGATGCCACAAAAGCACACATAAAGATTTTAGGGCACAAAACCCAATCAACCTACATGTAGGTGAGATAAACATAGCACTAGAACAACATAAACAACAATTGGCGGCCAACCCTCAAAAAGTTGAAACCTGATAGAGATTTGGCACATAACCAAACTCCCAATATATTTAAAAGTTGAGCCAAAGCTTCACATCCATGAAACTTGGGTATGGGGAACCACCACCACCATCCCATAAACAAAAAGGGCACACACCCAAAAACCAAAGTAATTTACATTATTCTAGTGCTACTGATTCACATTGCATTTAAATATAGAGGCAAGTAAATTGTTTAGTCAGAAGATGATACAAAGGTTGCCATCACACAATGGACAACACAAACCATATAAGATCCACTTCAAAGTGGCACATATCAATATAAGGGACCAACATGAACCAAGGCACATAAAAGAGATATCAAGAAAATATCCAAGTACATAACAAGTAAGATAGTTCTCACGAACCATGGTAACAAGAGATAAGACATTTTGTGTAGGCAAAAGTCAAAAGAATGATAAAGTAGGTGAATTTCTCAATATGGATGAATAGGGGATACAACATACCTCAATATCACAGTCTATGTCCAAAGAACTTCTAGATCCAAGTCTAGGTCATCCAAAAAGCCTGTTAAACACATATACAAATTTTATGTCAATTTCATACACATTAACCAAACCCTAAAAACCACCATTTAATTAATGTTTGAATTAGGTTATTAAATCTATTTCATATTTTAGTTTATTCTATTAGGAGTCCAAAACATATTTTATTATATTTTTCTGACTTATAAATATTTAGTTATGAATTATACAAGTTGTTATCTTAATTAATTAGATCCATTAGAATAAACTCTTTAAAACATGAGATTCATGAGACAAAACCAGTTCCTTTAGAAAGCTTGCATTTTTCCAAATCCAACGAGTATTTATTTGTAATTTTTGGACAAGTAGATAATTAGTTATGAAATTTAGAATTTCGACCAATCAAATAACTAGATAATGCCACATAGGCGAGAAAGTCTACGAAAAGCAAGTTGGGCCCGCATGATTTGGCCCAATGAACCCCTGCCAAGTCAGTAGGTGAATGGTTCGTTTGACGTGTTCAAAAGTAAGAGACAAGAACACAAAATGACTTAAATACCCCTTGGCGGCAAAACAAATATGAAAGGAAAGAAAGGGGTAGAAATGGGAAAACGCAATGTCTCATCTTCTTCCTCGTGGAGACCCACTACGTAAGAACTGAGCAAGCAGGAGCTTGCAAAGGTTTTGGGGAAAACCGGCCGGTGTGATGATTCTCGAAAACAAGTATACCAAGTTGAAGAACAGACCTTCACGAACCTAGAGAGCAATTCAATTAGGACCGAGATGGTGTGGAGAGGGAGCAGCGACCATCGCAAGGTCATCTGGAAGAAGTGAACACCGGCGAGCAAACATACGTGTTCTTGAGCAATTGATTGATGGAAATCATCGCACGGGTGCTAAGGCATTGTGGGGTACCCATATATATAGTGGAGGGTGAGGGGAAGTCCAGGATGGATTAGGACCAACCATGCTTGCGGCGCAAGGTTTGGGGTTTCACGATCTGAGAAGAAAAACGTAGGGAAAATAGAGATGGAAGGAGGCAGGTTTCTCTCCTGAACGCATAGCAACAAAAATCACGACAAACTGATTAGAAAAGAGGGAGAAAGATCCAAAAAACTAGGCCCTGCGGCCAAGGTTACTGTTCACGCGCGTGTCTCTCCTACCCAAGGTAGGAGATGATGCACACACCATCTGATCAAGATTGGATGGTCCTCATCGGCCGCAAAAATCAAAATTGGTAACTATAGTCAGAATAGGATTTGCATATATTATTAAATGAATTTATCTTTCTTTATTTGAGGGCCCAAACAATTCTCAAAATTAACCAAAATTTACATCATGAGTTATTTCGACGCGTAGAATCCAAATATGGAATTATATTTGTCTTTTAAGAATTTTTAATGCATTAAATAATTTGAAACTTATTTTCTCTTTCCTTCTTCATTAATGACATTAGGATTACCCAAAAATTATAAAAGTTGACCCACAAGTCATATAAAGTATGTTGGACACGAATTTGGTATTATTTCCATTTTTTGAAGTTGTTTGTTATTTTAAATAATGAGTTTAAAGTGTTGTACACTTTCTCTCTCCTTAATTTATCTTCACATCAAATATTTTCCAAATTGAGTCAAAATTCATCCAAAGATATATTTTAACATGTAGAACACGAATTTAGCATAATTAAATTTTTTTTAAGACATTTATTATTTTATTTAATTCATTTAAATTTTACCACTTATTTATCCTTTTAATTTATTAGAGGCATCTAGAAACTTTATAAAAATATAAAACTTGTCCTATACGCAATAATAAACGTTTGGAATATGAGTTTGGCATTAATTATTTTTTTTTAAATATATATTTAATATTTTTGGTCTTTAAATCATTTTCTCTCTCCTGAACAAAATAAAATATTTAACATTGATCAAATTAAATAAAAATTCACGCATAGGCTCATTTTTACATATAGATTTCGAATTTGTAGTTATTTTTCCAATTTGGGGATGTTAGATATTTTATTTCACCTTATTGGCTTATCTCCTATTTTCTTTTAATAAAGACTTTAATATATGCATTTATCTTCCAAATTAGGTGATACTTGGCCCTTAAGATTCTTTTAGATCAAGAAAACGAATTTTAATATCAAATTATCTCATGGTTTCCTATTTGTCATTTTGGAACAATATATTCTACATTATCTCCTATTATCCAAAATATCCCATATTATCTCCAATTATTACATTTATCATCTCCTTTATGTATATTTTGAGATTTCCTTTCATTTTCATATTCTAAAAAGTACTAGAAAGTTCTAGGACGAAATATTTAATTGTTTTTATTAGTTAGTGTACAAATTGCACTTCAAACCCATTATTAAAAACCCAGTTGAAGTATTTGTGCATATAACCCTATATGGGAAATATTTATCCGATTATGTTCTTTAATTTCTTATTATCATCCAAATGAGTCATTATTAAGTACAAATTTATTATGTATTCCCTTATATACTTGAGGTGTCACATTTTATGTTCCATTATTATCTTAATTACATGTATTAGCTTGTCCTTATTTGGCTAAGATAAAAGGGTAAAACTATTAGGGTAGGATTCTATTTCTGGTATGTTACAGATAGCATGCTTCAAATGGTTGAAACATTTAACACATTCTTCATCAAAATTGAACTCAACATCCTTTAGTAACAGATTTGTCATCGGCTTGGTTATCTTTGAGAAGTCCTTTATAAACCATCTATAGAAGCCTGCATGACTTAGGAATGCTCAAACTTCCTTTACATTGATAGGGATAGAGAGCTTGGAAATCACTTAAATCTTGGCCTTATATACTTCAATTCCTCAATTACTTACCCTATGGCCGAGGACATTGCCTTAACCATAAAGTGAAACTTCTCCCAATTCAGCACAAGATGTGCTTTTTCACATCATTTGAGAACAAGGGAGAGGTGTTTTAGACATGAATCAAATGAATCGCTGTATACATAAAAATCATCCATAAAAACTTCCATGTTTGTTTCAGTTAGACCAGCGAATATGGCTGTCATGCAACGCTGGAAAGTTACAAGCGCATTGCAGAGGCCGGATGAAATTCTTCTAAATGTGTATGTTCCAAATGGGCAGGTGAAAGTAGTTTTTTCTTGGTCATCTAGATGTATGTGTATTTTATAGAATCCCGAGTAACCATCGAGGTAACAAAAATATTCTTGATGAGTCAATCTTTCTAATACTTGATCAAGAAAAGGCATTGGGAAATGATCTTTTCGAGTTGCCTTATTTAACTTCCTGTAATCAATGCACATCTTCCACCATGTAACCGTTCGAGTGGGGATGAGTTCATTGTTTTCATTTCATATTACAATAGTTCCACCTTTCTTCGGGACCACATGCATGGGACTCACCCATGGCCAGTCTGATATCAGATAGATTATTCCACCAGTGAGCAGTTTAATGACCTCGTGATGGACTACTTCCTTCATGTTTGGATTCAACTTCCATTGATGTTCAATCGTAGGCTTGTGATCTTCCATCATGGGGATTTTATGCATGAAAAGCGCATGACTGACCCCAATGAGGTCACTCATCTGGTAACCAATGGCTTTCTTTCTTTCCTTTAGTTCTTTCAGGAGTTTATCTTCTTGTTCGGTCATTAGATTGAAATTTATAATAACTGGACAAACCTCGAGATCATCCAAAAACACGTACTTCAGTCCCTCAGACAGGGGCTTCATTTTGGGGGTCTTTGGTTTTTCGCATGTTTCTTCAGTAGCTTCCACAACCTTGAGTTCTTCAAAATAGCTTTAACATCTTCTTCCGTAGTGTCAACGTCAAGAACACACTCTTTAACTTGTTCATTGATGGAATTATTAGCAGATGGGTCTGTTAGAGTTACTTCTAAAGGATCGTGTTGTTCATATTCCTCTTGTATGAGGAGTGACATTTTCTCAATGCAATCGATCAAATAGACTTCTTCATGCATGCTTGGTCTTCACATGCTTTCAAAAACTTTGAATTCAAGAGTTTCTTTACCAAGTATGAGCAGCAATGTTCCTGCTTCAACATCAATTAGAACTCTTGCAGTGGCAAGGAATGGACGTCCAAAGATGAGAGGATATCTGAGGTCTTCTTTTATGTCCATGATGACAAAGTCACATGGAACATAGGAATCTTTTCCTACCTTGACAGGTACATCCTCAATAATTCCTAATGGGTGTTTTATCGAATTGTCTGCAAGTTGTATGGTCATGCCAGTTGGGAGAAGTTCAGCAAACCCTAGCCTTTTGTAAAAGCTAAGTGGCATGATGGAGATACTAGCACCGAGGTCTTCCAGTCCTTTCTTTCATGAAGAATCACTGATATGGCAGGAAATCCCAAAAGATCCTGGATCTTTCTGCTTCTTAGGCATCCTACTATGGGATGATATCTGAAGTGGTTTTAGCTAACTTGTCTGTCTCATATTCTTCAGTTATATATTTCCTGGTGAGGAGTGAATTTAGGTACTTTGTCCAGGCTGGTATCTCAACCAGCGCATCCAAAAAGGGTATATCAACATGAAGTTTCTTCATGACTTCCTTAAACTTGTTGAAATGGGTATCACGCTTTGTCCGGCTTAGACGAGCTAGAAAAGATATACAAGGTTTGTACATAGGGATATCGGGTTCTAGTGATGCTTCTTCCTCTTCTTGAGCAGCCTTCTCAGAATATTCTCTGCCGACTTACAATTAGTTATTGGTTCTTTTGGTTGAGATTAAGGAGTTGTGGAGTCTTGTATAATCACAGATTCATCCTCATCTATAACAACCATAGGTGGCTTGACAAGAGGATTAGAATAATCTTTTCCCAACCTAGTGGTAACCGCCTTCGGTTTTTTCTGGGTGTTTAGGATTGTTTTCCAGTTGGCCAGCAAAGACTCCAGCAGACAACTTTATGCTAGCTGCGAGTGGAGCTAGTTGAGATTCAATAGCCTTCTGTTGGGCTTGCTGGTTAGCTATCATAGTTTTTTGAGTTTGCAACATCTTTTCAATGGCTGTTAACTTGTCATCAGGAGAGACGGGACTTGCTTGTTGTCCTTGTTTTTGATAAGGAACTTGGTTAAGACTCTAGTACTGGAAATTGATTTGATAATTATTGAAGTTCCTATTCTGAAAGTTTCCCTTGAAATTTCCTTGATTTCCAAAATTCTATTGTTTATTATACTGAAATCCTGGTGGGCCTCGTGGTTGATTGTTCGAACCAAATTGATGCGAGTTCACTGCTCCAGAGGGGTTTCCATATTGAAAACCTGGATGGTTCCTATTCTGATTCGGATTGTAATACCCTTGGCCTGGAATGGTGTTAACAGCATTAAGATTCTCCATTTGACTATTATCTCCTTGCCCACATGTGTTGCTCAGAACAATATCATAGAGAACATTACATGCTAGAGTGGAATGGTCAGTACCTTTACATGCTTCACAGAACAATGAAGCTGACTTGATCTATTCTTGTTGAGGGGGTGCACGTTCTCTTCCAAATGCAGCAAGAGATGATTCAATATGATCTTGCTTGGAAACTAGGGGTTTGAGGGTTTCAACGATTGACTTGTATTTGGGAATAACTTCAGCCATAGATACCTTCAACACTCCTTTTCCTACAGACCTTCCCCAATTAGCTTGATTCTCAGCTCCAAGGGTGATGACTCTCCATGCGCTGTCATAACTTTGACGCATGAAATTTCCTCCAGATGAGGAATCTAAAAACCTTTTGATATCATCGTCCACACCCCTATAGAAAATTTCGATGAATTGGTTCATAGGAATTCCATGGTGTGGACACTTGCGTAGAAGCTCTTTGTATCGATCCCATGCTTCAGCAAGGGTTTCTGCAGCGAGTTGAGTGAAATTTGTTATTCGGCCTCTAATTTTATAGGTGAGATATGGAGGATAGAACTTTTCCAGAAACACATTTTGGAGTTGTTCCTAGGTGGTGATGGGTATTTCACTTTGCAACGAATTATACCAAACTATAACTCTGTCAGCAAGGGAATACTTCAAGAGACGGAGACAAATGGCATCGTCAGAAACTCCATTTTGCTTTGTCATAGCACGTAGATAAATAAACATCAAAAGATGTTCCTGACTATCCTCTCCTTGTTTTCCATAGAAAGGGTTGTTTTGAAGCAGTGTGATCCAATGTGCCCTAATCTCAAAATTAGAAGCATTGATGGGAGGAGGTTGTACTCGATGACGAACATTAGCAGCTTTGGGGATTGAGAACTCTCTAAGATCCTTTTGTAGTTCTGCTGCTTGCGTTGCTGCTTGTGCTGCTAGGATTTCTTCTTGAACTGCGGCTCTGACTTCTTGCATGAGCCTTTCTCTCTATGCATTGATGGATTGAGCCACCCTTCGAGCTATTTCTTCCTCTTGAGCCATCCTTGCTTGGTTTTCTTTGTTTTGATAATGAAAGGTTCTGTCAATCTACGAATCAAAGCTGGCGGTGAGTCCGGGACTGTTCAACCAGTGCATACACCAGTCTTGGCGGTACCTGAAATGAAAAGATCTGAAGTAAGATTGATGGAGTGGACTGAAATTCAAGTAGATGATCGATTGTATCAAAAGAAAAACAAAAATCCTAGATTAGCCTTAAAAGAACTAGATTTGAATAACTTATTCTGTTGTCCCTGGAAACGGCGCCAGAATTTGACATGACAAATATCACACTAAAAAATTCACTCGGGGTTAAAATCCCAGAGCTTTTACCAAAACCTCACGCAATAATATCACCCGCAAGCAGACGAATCTTATTGTAGTATAGTTAAGGATCAAATCCCAAGTGAAAACATTTTTAAGAATCTTTGTTAGTCGAATCTAGCTCAAGTAAGACTAATATTTAAAATGATTGATTAGGTTGAGGTTAATTAATCTAAATGCAAGAAAGTAAAAGAGTAGTATTAAAGTTTGTTCTAGATTAATGATATAAAATCGTTGGGATGGTATCGGGTTTCACCACCACTAAAAATGCAAACACATTCAAATACATAACATCCAGGCAAGCATCTAACTATCAAAATGGAACTACTGCGAACCCTCTCGGAGGGATGTTTAGACTTGCGTAAGCATCCCCTTAGGCATCAGATTTCTCGTCACCATATGGATCATGAACTTACAGTTCCAAAGATACAACATCTGACTAAGGCTGTGGCCCTCCCTGAGGGATGTTTAGACCACATAAGAGTCATTGTAGGCTAGATGGCTTGTCCCCTCACAGATCATACACTTATGACCTCAATGAACCCCATTCTATTTCTAGTCTGGGAGTCAACCGTGGTAATCAACATACATGTAGGTGATTAGTCTGCAAGCAAACATCGACAATTAACAATAAGATACAACATCCAACTAAGGTTGTGGTCCTCCCTGAGGGATGTTTAGACCATATAAGCTTCACCGTAGGCTAGATGGCTCATTCCCTCACAGATCATACACTTACAACCTCAAGGAACCCTATTAGATTTCTCATCAAGGATTCTACCTCATTAATCAACATTCTATACTACAAAGAGAAGAACAAGATGGAAGCAAGCAGGTAATCAACTATAAGCATATCAATTAGCAACGAAATGAAAAATTATATACATTGCCTTGGAATGTTAAATGAAAAGACATGGTTGCATGGGCAGAGGGGCTAGTCCCCGCACCCCAGTGAAAAGGAACTACTCAATCATGATGCGAGAAATAAGAAGAATGAGAATGAGAGAGGAATCTGCCATGAGCATGATGTAGAAGGTGGTCGCAGCTCGGTGAAGATGATGTTGTCTCATACGTCGTTTCAGAGTAGATCTGGATGAAGAATGAGGAATGCCAAGATAGATCAGGTAGTCTTTCTCACTCCTCCTTCCTTCTCTTCTCAGTCTCCTTGAGCTGCAGTAGGAATGGCATGTGAAGTGACAGTGGCAGGGTCAGACCAGCGTATAGGCAGCATGTCAGTGTCCCAGAACTGATGCCCAAATGAGGACCCTTGTGGTCCTATTTATAGGCTTAGATGGGGTCCTCACGTTTTTGTTGTGAGTCCTCCATATGGTCTGGAGTTAAGTGACCGTACGGTTTGGTTGTTGTAAGTGTCCATACGGTCTTGGTATACATGCCTTTATCAAACATTCTTGCAAGACCTTTTCCAAACGGTTTAGTGTAACTGACGTCCAAATAGTTTGCTTGCATGTGACTAAATGGTCTTGCATGCATCCCTTTTTCATATGGTTTGGCAGAGCCAACAATATCAAATGGTCTCACACATACCTTTTCCAATCGGTCTTGTACAAGTCCAGCCTCAAATGGTCTCCAACCCTTGGCTCTATCGGTCTCTCAACCCTGGGCTCCAAACGGACTCAGTGATTTCCTCCAAACGATCCTTATGCCCATACGGTCTTGAACTTCCCAACACTGTCACATGATCTTGGCGATCGATACTCATCCAAATGATCGTCTGTTCCCTTGAAACGATCAGTGTTGGTTGATCGGTCTCCAAATGATCTACTTCTAATGGTCTTGCAGACCGATATCCTCCAATCAGTTTCATGCAACACAGCTACAAACGGTCCTCGCAAGGATAACTCTCTCCACTCCAAATGATCTGGGAGTCATGCGTTGCCCAACCGGTCTTGGTGGCTTTCATCCAATCAGTTTCGTGCATCAGTCAATCAATCGATCATGATACCTCTACTGGCCAAACTGTCTTTGAAGATTGTTTGCCGCTACACTGTCTGCGATGATGACCATTGTTGCAGTGGTGGGCGGCGGTGCTGCTGAAGCTCAGGGACACTGGGGCGCAGTGGATAGAAGTTGCAGGTGAGGAGGTGCTGACACTGTTGGTGTGTTAGCAATCAGATGCAGAGGTCGATGTAGTAGGTGGCATGCTCGGCGGTAATGCAGGTGCAAGGAGAAGGGAGAGGGTGCTGAGGCTGGTGCAGGGCTACGCCGCCGGGTGTAGGGGTACTGTGGATTAGGGTTTGTAGAGGTTGAAGATGATAGGAGGAAGGAGGGAAGCAGGAGAGAGAGGTCCTCCATGTAGTCTTGAGAAGGTTACTGCCCAAACGGTTTGAGAAAGCATGTGCTTCTCACACAGTCTTGAGGGACCGTTAGAAGGAGAGCGATAGGGAAGACCGTTTTCCCAAATGAATGGGGGCCTTAGATCTAAGATCCAATGGTGAGGAGAGATAGAAGCCCAAATAGTCTTGAATGAAAGTGATCCAAATAGTTTGAGGTGAGGTAGCCCATACGGTCTTGAGATCGTATGGATGAAACCGAATGGGCAAGACTGTATGGATGAAACTGAATGGGCGAGACCGTATGGTCAAGACCAAGGATGAGTGAGGGTAGATCAAGGGCAAATAAAGGTGGATCCCACTCATTTGGGTTTGATGTGGATGATAGTTGTTTGAGATGAAGATCGAATGGTGGTGATCAGTGCATTAGGGTTGAATGGAGGTAGGTAACATCTGATGGTTGAACCTGATAATGATCTACATAAAATCAACATAAACTCACTTAAAACCCTAAAAAATAAAATCAATTAAGTAATTTTGCACTTTGTGATACCTTGTGATATTTAGTGAGTGAAAATGGATGTATTGAGTAAAAAATGAGTTCAAGATGGCAAATGAATAACATGATGAATATGCATTCATCATGTCCATGTGTGGATGCTCTTGTGAAGGAGTTCAGGTTGTCCTTCACTACACCAGGCATTAAAACATTTGTAATACCTTTTTAGGAACATTTTCTACTACTGCTACCCAAGAAGCTATTTTGGGGCTTTGTATCAGTAATGTTGCACAAAAAATCAACGTAAAAGATATATTGTATAAACTCATATTTTATGCATTTAAATACCATACTTTTTTATTTTTTTAACCTCATACTGTAAATTTTTCATTGTATATACTCTCTGAGTGTCACATCAAACAATTATAAAGTGCAAGTCCATGCACATTTGCTACTTGTGTAATCAAGTAGCTATATTGCCTAGGTTGTGCTTCACTATCTAGAAGACAACACCCCAGGTAATACAACATTCATAGTATATGCAATACCAGTATTGCCACCTCATGGAATGCACAAATGACAAATTGATTAACTTAGCTACAATACAATTGATATTTGTCACACTTTCTATTGTGTTTTTGTATGATCAATTACATATGCTTCTTGCATATATTATTATATACATATTTATTTGTTCTTCCTAACTCAGATTCATTTCATCCTGAAAGTGGCTAATCTTTATTTATTTTCATTACTCATCTACATCACACCTATCATGACCTAATGTAGACCTTATCCACCATAACTTGATCTAGCCTGATTTACCTTAACATGGCCTATGTTAAACCTAATTTGGCATTAACATGACATAAAATGTGAATTCCTTTGTTTTATGTGACATTGACCTAAATGATCCCTAAGTTGGCAAAATCAATCCATACCCTGATTTTGTATTAACACAGACCTATTTCTTCCTTAAACAAGACCTATTTCTATCTATTTATCCAACATTGATCTAAATCAACCCTAATTTGGTCTATACCTAATTCTTGCCTAAACAAGACATGTTTTCCACAATCAGACTTGATTTTAGCCAAATTAAACCTGAATTGACCTAAAATGATATTCATATCACCCCTAAAGTGACTAATCCCTGTTTATTTTCATTCCACATCTATGTGACACGTATCAAGACCTAATGTCAACCTAATCCACCATAACTTCTTCAAGTTTGAATTAATTTGCACCTGAATTGATTTAATATGACCCTAATATGGCCTATGTTTGACCTAATTTCTCATAACATGACATCAAAATATGTGGATTCCCATGATTTTCCCTACATTGAACTAAATGATCCCTAATTTGGAAAAATCAAACCTGATACAAAAAAATTTGATGACACTTGCATATAATATTCATGTGTTAACATTACCTAGAAGTCAATTAAGAATATATTAATAAACATAGCAGGGTGTTAGATGCAAGAATTATTATGTACATAGTAATTATTTCCAATAATTCTTAGGTAGATGCACATTAGGATTTTTATACAGTCTAAGAACAAGGTTTAAACATAAAGAGAAAAACATGAAAATTGGTCAAGCTCAACCAAACAAAGGTTTTATATACTTACAATAATTTCAATCAATTAAATCTAGCAACAGTAACGAGTCAATATAGGTTTTCTCACTAAATATTAAATATAGCTACTATTGAGGTTTAAATATAACGACAAAAACATGTTACTGGGCCATGTTCAACTAAACAATGATTTCAGATGCTTACTAAAATTAAAACTCATTACGTGTAGAATGTCATCCATTTCAGCACAAACTTCCAACATAAGAAATAAAATGACTGAGGAACAGTCAGAGAATACAAACCAGTGCAACCAAGTTTCTTATATAATGCGAAGACAATATATAAGGTAGCATTTTCATAAAAAAATAGTCTTTTATGAGTAATAATTACATAGTTAGCAAATGAAATAGTCCATGACTGTCAAATATAATTAGTACCCAGGTGAAGACTCAAACACCTACAAAGTAAATTAAATACGGAAAGGAAGCACTTTTTAATATCATGTGATTGCTTTCACATAATAGTATAGTTTCTCCTTGAGAAAAAAATAAAGTTAGATATTTTATAGGACCAATTATGTGTAGCATTCTCTCATTAGCTCATATATTATGGTCATTTGATCCTATATTCAGAATACCATGTAGTATCCAGTATGAAATCATATATTCTAAGTAGTCAATATTTTGCACACTGTATGGATCAGCCTATAAGTAGATGCATGGTTGGAAAACTACCCAAAACCACCTAGATGTCCCTCCCTCATTTTTCATGTCATCTAAGATACTTGCATTGATCCCATCATCTTAGTAGAGATAGGAATATTGAGGTGAACCATTAAGTAATGTGTTATATGACATTCTGATTATATTTAAGATAAAAAAAGTCAAATAATAATGAATGTAGTAAGCATTAATGTGATGATAAGGAAAATTAGAAAAATCTACAAAAGAAAGGACAAACAATATATAATAGAGGTCAGAGATGTAGATTTAAAACTATGAAGTTAGTACCATCGTAGGGCGCCAAATACCAACATTAGGACCTACGTCTCACATTGAACTTCTTACTTATGACGAGTTGCTAACACTGGGTTAATGATTCATTGGACCAGAGCAGGATTGCTATATGAATCCATCCCAGGTCCCTTATATAGAAGGACATCTTGACGTCGGCATTGAAAAGGTGGCCTTTTGTTGAAGTCCAAGAAGAATCATAGATAATTCCTGAAAAATATGCATATTCTAATCAACAACTACGAATGTGATGGGATAATATGCTAATTTTTTAGATCAGTAATGGGTAGGAGGAAGAAAATAAACCATCTTTGTGCAATAGTCTGAGTAACAGTTGGTAGATACAAGATCAAGCCCACCAACTCTGGATCATAGGATGAGGAGGGCGGATAGCAGGATATCTAGATAGTAGTGTTAGAGGGGAAGAGCAACATCAAAGGTGAAGGCAGACATCAAAGTCAGAATGGAGCATTAGATTCGGAAGTGGAGACTTGAATCGTAGTTGGCAACATCAGGCACGACCACAAGCTAATGCTATCAGATGTGAACAGTCGCATAGGGTACAAGCAGCGGGAACAATTGCAGATGAAAAAAATGAAAATTGGGTATTGAGAGGTGTTTTCGGTGCCCTAATGCTCTTATGTTGGACCTGGATCTAATGGCCAAAAAGAGTTCAATCATACGGGTGAAGATATACTTGCAGTTATCAACCTTTTTTCTTTGAAATGGGCCATCGTCCCGATAATGTTGTTAGCTTTCTTTATAATAATAGAGATTGATTGTCATCCTAATATTTTTATAGAGTTTTTTAATAACAAAAGAGATGTGGTTCACCTATATTAGTCATTGGTCATATCATATTAAAGTAAAATAATTATGTTTAAGAATTTGGGCATGAAAAGGCGTTTCTGTAAAATGGTTCTAAAAATACCAACATGTTGGGATTTCAAAAATATAGAAAATTATGGGTGCTATATGTTTGGGTCATAAAATTTAGGTGGATAAATTGCATATTGTATTTTCTCAAAATAAGTCTGGGAACTGAATTAGATTAATATTACAGTCACTATGTTAAAAGTTGGAATTGACCCAAAATGTTTATCAATGAAAAATGATTTTGACTTGACAAATCAATATTTTTGTACTCCTTCCGTCACCTGTAAAATATTGTTAAACATCAAAATGTCAATTACAAAGTGAACATACATTTTTCATTATTTTCCAAATACAAATTTTATGTATAAAGATCCGGATTTTTCTATTTAATAGTATTTTTTCTATATAATTTCAACAAATATTGTATGGCACGTGCATGTGCTCGCGTGTGTTTACTAGTAGTATGTATATGTGTGTGTTTGGATGCTTGTAGGTCAAGTTGTACAATGTATATGCTTTGTAAAAGTGCATTATGTATAATTTGCTAGGAATGATGTAAGAACAAGTGATTATCAAACTAATCCTATCCTAAATCTTTTTCCACACTTACATCAAGTCTTTATAAGAGTTAGGTGTCATTAAAAAATCATTTGATATGTTTTCCAAATATTTAGTCGTGACTTTATAGGGAATATTTTGGTCGAACTCTTCTTCGACCAAAATTCATTTCTGTTGAACTGCACCTCTACCTAGAAAGAGACATTGTAGAAAAAGAGTCATTGCAAACTTCAAAGAGAACCACTTTTGGTAAAATTACAGTTCAACCAAGATAAATATCAGTCAAAGTAATGTTCGACCGAGAATGTTCTATAGACAAAATTTACTCATTGTAATTTTAATTTTTGATATTCTAGTGGCTAGTTTAGCATTCAACTCGACCAAAAAACTCACAACAGCTATATTGGTAATTATTAAGTATTTCCTATATATAGGAGTGCCTTATGGACACATGAAACACAGTTGAGTAATTTATTACATGATATCCTTCTCCAAACATAGAATTCTACATTGCTATTTTAGATCAAAGCCACATCTTCATAGTTGTGTGCTACATCACCAAATATAGCTTTGCCTAATTCTTGTGGAGAGTTGGTTATCAGTTGTATATAGAGATCTGCATATTATGTATCCTGTAAGATTTGTAATTTCTTCTTCCTCTCTTGTTCTCTTTATTGTTCTTGTTTCTTCCAACCACTTCTTGTGACAAGGTTATGGGGAAGCTTTTTGGAGCTACTTCTTACGAGAAGAATATAACCAAGGAGGGAAGATTATTGTGATCTACTCCATTGTGCAAGTTCTCTTTGAGATAGAATAAGAGGGTTGTCTTGAGAAACAAAAGATACTGATTATTTTGTGTTTTTTGTATTAGTAAAAAAATGGAATAAAATACAAGTTAAAAATTCTGGTTGGAAACAACTAGGTAAAAGACTGACGTCTTTTGACAGAACCACTCTACATGTGTTTTTGTGAGGTTTCTTTAATTTTCCAATAACTTGATTTATATTTCCACTTCATCATCATTTAATAAAGTTGCAACTTACCTTCCTTTGTCTTTTACATTGCATACCTTTTTATTTATCTCTATTCGCCCCCCTCTAGGTATCTCAAGAAGTCGTTGATGCAACCCTATTTTAGGGCTTCATCTTGTGTTATATTGCTCTTCAATCACATCTATACCTGTTAGATTACATGTCATTCCCCCTAATATGCTTATTTGTATAAAATGCACTTATGGATATTATTTGCATGTTTTTCAGGCATTTGGACCACGCTTGATGGAAGAGAGAGAGAAGGGGCAATCCCAGGGTTCCTCTGCACTTGGAGAGGCCCAAAGTGAATTCCGATGCTCCCTCAACCTACCCCTAGTGGCCAAAGATCAATTGAAGCAAAGATGTCTAAGAAAAGCCAAAGATCCAAGTTAAAGTGTTGATCCAGGACCCAGCACGACCGTGGTACCACAGAACGGTCGTGCTAAGTTACTTAGAAATCAACTGGTTCAACATCCAAGTGAAGCAGAGGGCACTGTGCACCACAAAATGGCCGTGGCGCAGAAGAGCAAAACGGTCGTGCACCAGTACCATGACCACATCAACCAGGACCACCACGGCCATTTTAGCCACCACAGCCGTGGCACACCACCTCCACCATGACCGTGTTAACCCACCATGGCCGTGGCCGTTTTGACAAAAACCATGTAACTGTGCACTTTAAATTCCCACGACCGTGCCCCTACACCACGGCCGTGGCCTACCCTGCCCACCACGGCCGTGGTACCCCACCACGGCCGTGCTACTCACAGAATCCAGCCTTTTTTGCACTGCTTTCACCATTTTGCCCCTAACTTAACCTAGTTCTTCCCCCACACCTATATATACCTAGGTGGCGGCTGGGGAACGAGGCTGGCTACCTTCTACCCCTTCCTAGCTCCTCAAATCGCCACCCACTCCATTCCACTCCATATCCACCTCAAATCCACTCCATTTCACAATTTCCTCCACATAACCCCCCATATCTAAGCCTTCCATCCACTTCCCTCCATCATTTCACACCATTTCATCCAAGGAGATGAAGGAGGACGTCCCTGCAGCTGCTGGAGAGGAGGACTTCTTCATCTACACCGAGCTCCATGGCTTCTTCTACCTCTTTCTCCTCTCTTTTTGTATTTTGCTTTGTTATGAGTAGCTAGGCCCCTTGGGTGGGCTGTTTGGGGGAAAATATGTTACTTTGATGCCATGTTGGGGGAAAATGACATGTAAACTTTGTAAGTTCATTTGTTAATGATTGTATTCTATTTCTATCTCATTCTCCATGGATTTCTTGTTGATTTGTGTGTGAAATCACTTAGGAATTTAGGCAAATTGCTTATATGTGTGAATTTTGGGATTTGCCCCTAGGTCCAATTCTTGGATCCCTAGGTTGCCTCCCATCTTCCTACATCCTAATCAATCTCCCTAAACCTAAGTGAGAGATCTAAGTAGCTAGATTAGGTAATTCTAGTGCAATTAGCATGGAGCCTTCTCAAGACTAGAATGTGGGGGAATTGGGGTCCAAAACCCTAATGTCACCCCCCATTACTACCCTCGGCCCCTAATTGCCCTAGGAATGTCTAATGTAGAAACCTAGACTTGATTAGACTCTAATTGGATTGGACCTAACCCCTAACCCAATTGAGCCTCGTAAGGGTAGTAGGGGGTGTTAGGGACTAGTTCCCCTATACACTACCTAGCATATCCATGGCCAGTTAGTAGCTTAGGTTAATCCATTAGACTCTAACTTGTTGTTTGGTTTGGATGATCTAAATGAAATCATAATGTTCATATGTCACCCCCCAACTTAATTGATAAGTTCATACCCCTAAACAGCCCACACCTCTCTTTATTGCTTAAAACCCTAGTTTTGTACCTGCTTAGTTTAATTAGTTCTTTCCTTGCTTAGTTATCTTCTTGCCTTGTTCTTGCCTTGATCATGTTAGTTTAGTGATTTAATTGCATTTCTTTTCTCTTTCTTGCCTTAGCGTAATTTGTCTTTTCATACCTAGCTGAATCATTTCTTGCTTGTTTAGCCTTAATCTAGTCTAGGGTTAACGTAGATTTCATTCCTGCCTTTAATTCCTCACTTGCTCATAGTAGTTTAACAATTAAATCAACCTTTAAACCCTTAACCCTAGTCTCTGCAGTAGGAGCCTAGCTAAACTAACCTAGCTCAAGCGCCCCCTCTTTGCCCTGTGGATCGACCCTTTACTTGCCACCTTCCCTTCCTATACTACGACACGACCCCGTGCGCTTGTGGGTGTAGTGTTTTAGTGGACGTAGGTAGCTAGCTTAGGTTTATAAATTTTGAAAGCAAACCCCCATCCACCGTGCATTCCGACCTCGTGGGGCGCATCTATTCAATCGAGTAGTGTGTTAGCACCTCTAGCGGAATCGCACCAGTCGTTTATTTATTTTTCGTTCGAAGATGGAACGAAAGAGTTCTAAAGCGAAGGCCTAATTACATTGATGAGCTTCCATCTCCAATACCCCTACTACGTAAAAAATTTCAAGGAGAGTATGGGAAGAAGATTCATCAATTTAAAATATCTCCTCACTTATAGAGTACTAGAAAAGAAGAGAGAGAAAAGTACTTCTATGGAATCACAAAGAGAAATGATCTACTCCCTCTCCTATAAATAAGACATTATGATATTGATAAACTGCATTTCTCACAAGAAGACATCCTAAAGTGAAGTCTAGCTTCAGTATAAAGGTAGTAGAGATAAGTACAACCAAGACAATAACCAAAGGTGAAGAGACAACGAAACCATTGGCAAAGAATTCACAACACTGTAAGGAAAGGACCAAAGACTGGTACGACTGATGTTGGAATTCAATCAAAAGACACATCAGTAACATATGTACATGCATATCAACCAGCTATAGATGATACTAGAGCGGAAGATGCTATCAAAGGGACAAAATACAACATTTAAAATCCAAGTAGCATGCAACAATGATGATCAAGTTAGAGAAGATGTACTTCAGACTCTAGACGTTGAACCTCTTTCAAGTGGAATTCAAACTGAAACCCTGAATGAAAACCAAGGTAACCAACCAGTAGCTTCTCAAGAAAGCTAGCAAGGGGATTCTCTAATAATGAATCTAGAAAAATAAATCTTGAGAGACAACCTGACACATGAAGGGCAGAGGAAGCAATAGCAACAAATGAGGGTAAGGCAACGTCAACAACAACACAACCCAAAGAACATGACACCACATCAACTCAGGAAGAACTTGAGACCACCCAACATGAACCTATTTTAGTGACTGCAAAGTCTGAACTACCACAAGAACAACAATGTACACCAAGTCTTGGAGAGAATTTAGGGTGTCAATTTGATTAAAATCCTCTTATGCAAACACTATCTCTACAAGTAGATAAATTAGACAAAATAACGTCTATTGTTATGCAATTCATGAAAGATATAATGGCCTACAAGCATCAAATGGTGTAGAATATGGCATCCATGGTCGTCAAACTACCCGATCTACATAGAGAATGTAAAGAGATGCAATAAGAATTAGAGGAGTTTTGAAAGGAACTAGAAGATGAGGATAAGTGACACAATGAGAGGGCATCAAGAAGGGGACTAAGATGTGGGTCTAGTCCATCACCTTCTTCTGCCTCCTCTGTCCCTTGCAACTCAAAATCTCAAGGGGAAGTTGACAAGACACCTTTGGGTTAAAATGAAGAAATAAATCACAAACCTTCCCAGAGCAGATCAGGAAGCCCAACCAAGAATGCACAGTGGTGTAGTCACAAGGATTGACCTAAACATGTCTCTAGTATATGATGAATCACTAGAAGTGCACCAGGAAGAAGAAATTCTAGTACAACCAATGGAGGAAGATCCTTCAAAGCATGATGAAAGCACAACATTGCCTCTACACATCCAAAACAACACGAGAACATATAACAATATCTAAATAACCAATAACCAACACCAAAGCCATGCACATGCAATAAATGAGTTAAATGACAGTGATGTAGATCTAACCACATAACAAATGTTTGAAGAAGCATCTAGGCTTATGGGATTAGATATTAAAAATTCTTATATATATCTTCTATACAATGAACAAGGTGACAAAAATACTATTAATAATGTAGTATTTGAGGGGGAATAGTTGGCAAGGAGGGTGATATGGGAACCAAAATTACCAATCCCACAATAGAAAATGTGCCTACTGTCAAAATAACAGAACATGTATCACCTACACCTTTTGAACCAACCTCTAGTATAGCTGTAGTAGAAGGGATCTCTGAAGAAAATGATGGTGGATTAAATTCTCTCTTCAAAGACGCACCTGCCAAGGAACCCCAACCCTTTGTCCAGGATGATGTTCCACAAGGCCCCATGCCTCTACCCCTCCCTTGCAAAATGGTGGGAATGGGCATGACAACCATATCAAGGATTTCATGTAGGGATGTCCATGTCCTTATAGATGACATACATGAAAGTCTACCTAGGATGAACATTTTATATGACAATCAAGGGAGAATGTTTACATGAGACCACTTTAGGGTGATCTTTAGGAAGACTGTCATAGTAGACACACATCTATTTTAGGTGGTGTGTGTTGTGGTGCTCAAAGAATTTTTGCACCAAGACAAGCTCCAATCAATTTTTTATGGAACCCCCATCTTATCAAAAAGATTCGTCGAAAAGAAATTTGATTCCGTACATGTCAAGGAACTTCAAGCAACAATGTATAGGTAGGAAACACAATTTATTAGATTATCATATTAGATGATAGAACATTATGTGCTAAACCTCGTGGATTTACACAAATGACAGATGGTTATATACAAATGATGCACATAGCTGAAGTGTGATATGATGGTCTTCCATAACATATAGGCACGTGAAGTCCAGAAGATTTTGATAAGACTACAACATGAGATTTTCATGTAGGCTAAAAAAATAGTTGAAGTTGGAAAAACTTTGTGGTGAGCGTGAAGGTTCACTAAGGGCACATTTGGTTTGTTGGATTTTCAAGAATCCTACATTTATGCCATCCCACATTTGTGATATATACTGCATTGTCCAAATACCATTAACACAAATTTTATGTTTGGTTTCTTGGATTTGTAAAATACATGATTTAATTTTGTTTGGGTCCATCAACCAACTATACAGCTAGATTTTGGCATTTGGGAGAGTTTTGATGAAAACCAAAATGCGGGATTCCTATTATGTCCAGAAATTCCAGTATTACCTCTATTTCCTGAACCCTGTAAACCAACCATAAACTTTTTTCAGATGGATGCCAAAATACAACTCAATACGACAAAATCTAGGAAACCAAACATGCCGTAAGAAGAAGTTGATTATGTGGAGTGTTCATTTGTAGTGGTGCAACTTATGGAGGGGTAAATAAAGGTATTTCATTCAAAGATCATTTCGTTGAAGATATGCATGGACTATGTGGAAAAACACAATAGAGTTCATCTATGATAGATGGCTTTTAGTGAGACAGTGATGCCTCCAAATGTCATACCATGTAGACTTTAGATAGGCGTGCCTCTACCTAGAGCCTAGAAGTGACTCTGGTGCGAGGACCATAAAGATTTGTGGTTGGACCCCAACGAGAAAGAAAGAGCACTAGTGTGACAAAAATGTTGGAATGCCATAGATAGCAACATCCCAATCAACAAAGCAAAAATACAATATCTGAGCTATAGACAAGTCAAGAAAAGTATTAGAAAACACATCAAAGACCATAGGAAATAACCTAAACAACCTTATCAGAAGCACCAGTAGTCGTAGAAAATGAGGCAACTCATCCTAGACCAGTGGATCAATAGGATGGGTGGGGAGATAGACAATGAAGTCCTCCAAGCATAGCTAGAAGATAATGCCTTTTCAGAAGTAAGACCCGAGGGCCTGACTGGGATTTTGGAAGCCTCCTTTTCGAACTTTGACATGTGCTCATGTGAGAGTCCTTCACAATAATTTTTAAACATGTTCATAGCCAAACTAAAGGGAGAAAATATTGGAGACATGTTCTTGGACCGAGAAGGAATCTACATCTTAAAAGGCAACCTCTATGAAACATTAAAGGTAGATGGATATATGTTGGTAAGTGTTATGACAACTTACCAATCCCTTATCGAGGTTGGTATGACAAACAAACACACGGATTATATTCTAATATAGGAGGACTTCCTAAACAAAGAGAGTTCAAGAGAGAAAGACATATAAATATTGTGCTTACAAAACTCTCTCCCAAACTTTATCTTCCGACTAATCATGCACTACAATCATTGGGCACTCCTTGCGATAAATATCAAGGCACATGCATAATTTCCATATTATATGTATGGCGTCACTTATGCACCAAATAAATACACAAACATGATAAAGACACAAAGTGTCATATAGGATAAAGTGAGATTTATTGTAGAAGAGTTAGTCAAGTTTATCCAAGAACATGGAAGGGGATACCAATACATCCTAGAATTTAAGAAGCCATAGTCTACCACCGCAACCCTCAAAATATTCATTAATCAAACGAGTCTTTGCCCAGAGGGGAGTTATGGTTGAAAGTCCACAACATGAATGTTATGATCCTCTACATAGACTAAATTCTACTATGTTAGTGTGTTTTCACTAGGATAATGAGGGACTCGATTAAAACTTGTAAAACCTCACTCATTTACATATAGCCCCTATATGTTACACTCTGGACAGAGTGCATGATAAGTTTTTGGGTATGCAAATAGGCGAGGGAGGTATTATTCTAATCCTTCTACTTCACATCAATTTTGTTGTTCTAAAATTTGCATCACCACCTTATTAATTGGATACTAACTTCACTTTTGAACATATATTTTTTCTTCAAAAAACTTTGAGAAATTTTGAATTATAATTAGGAAATTTTGCTAAATTAAAGGGAAGAATTTTCTTACTAATAAATTATGATTCCAATTTTCCTTGATGTTGTCCTCAATCCCATTCTTAGACCTTCTTGTCTTCTGGCTTCTCAATGGTGTAATAATTTCAAGAGTAATAGATTTGGACTATAAATTCATTTAAAAATCACATACAATTATGTCTTTGCGTGATATTTATTTCAAGGCTCTATAGAATGCAAAAAGGATACTCTCTACCTCAATAGAAATTATCTAAAACAAAGAAGATTCACTATAGTACACTCTCAATTGATCTCTCTAGACTCCAAGTACATGTTGGAAAATGGATACGACTCACAAATGGAAAGAACTACCCCTTCTAGTGATTGAATTCCCATTAGGGACCAAAAGAGGCCTAGTTGTCCACTCATTCTGAATATCCTACCACCCTAATCCTATCAAGTAGAATAAAATCCACAATGTAATAAAATCATAAGAGTTATTCTTGACAAGATTTTGAAGGGTTTTGCTCAACCAATACATAGCTGCACAAAAATGTAGATATGTAGTTCTCGTTACTATAACCTACAAACCAAAATGTTACCCACTAGTCTTTCAAAGGGGATCTCAGATAACCACCCGAGATTACATTAGGGCGAGTGTTAGCTAACACTATTATTACAATAGTATCCACATTGAGTGATGCTAAGAAAGACAAAATACACCTCACCTCAGCCTTAGCCCGCCCCATGTCGCTAACTATGATACCCAAAGAAATAGAAATTGGGTGTGAAAGTGTAACATCCCACTTTTCATATAACATGAGTGGAATAAAAATTACTCGAGGAGGTGCGACAATATGCAAATCTTAGAAATTAAAATAACTGAAACACTTTGCATTGAATGAAGTCTGATTCATACATAGTTCTTGGTATAAGAAAACTACATCATGTTGATCTATGAAATCTATTGTAATTGGTAACATGACAAAGCATAATATTCATGATGTCTAAACTCTGGATCGACTTGGTAAATGAAGCCCCACGAGGCTAAGCTTGAGTATCTCCTAGTCCTTGATTTTCTTTTTATCCTTCACCTGCAAAAATCCAGCACACATCATGGCTGCATCCATGCAAAAAAAATATCCATTAGTAAGAGGCATGTGCCACTTATAAGACTGAAAGTCATAATAACTTGACATGAAGTAACTCGACTTGAAATAATTTGACATAAACTTGAACATGTATTTTCTTAAGCATTCATGAGTCACCAATAACATGAAGAATTGAACAATAAATATATGCATCTCTCTATGATTCCCACTTAAAAGAACATGCTTACTAGGAAAACCCTTTATTTTAGGAAAGCCTTGGACGTCCTCTTGAGGTCCATGATTCGAGAAGCATAGAAAAATTTAATTAATTCCAATTATCTTAACACTAGCATGATCTTTCAACTTTAACATGATGGCATTTCTCTCTCTTAATTTCATGATGGGATTTCTCCCCTTTAATGCCATGATGGGATCCTCCCTCTTAAATAATAATAGGGTTTTCCCTTCATGATCCCTATTCATTAGTCTTAACTATAATCATAATTAGGGTTTTACCATAGATTATAGGTAACTAACCAATCAAACAATGATAAATATACATGATGTCTTCTAGAGAATGCATTCATGATTCATGAAATCATCTAGGGTCCATAATCATAAATAACAATCAATAAACCAAAATTACTTGTGCCAAAAATGCATGGTCTGCTTACCTAGATTAAACCACCTTAGGTCAAATATTCTGACTTGATTGAGTCCTCTAGTCACCTATAATTTGATTAAAAGCATAATATGTATATTAGTTCATAGTCATTAAACCCTATTCTTAGTCTTTAAATTATTGAAGGGATTAAATGTGTAAAATATTGTTTGAAAATAGGCTAGATCTATACATAATCAAAATAGCTTTCTAATGCATATTTTTTCTCATTTCTCTGAGGTTGTATGTAGTTTCTAGGAATACCATCATAGTGACTAACCAGGGAGAAGGAAAACTTAGCCTGCCATTCATTTAAATAAAACATGAAAAGTCAAAAAAATCATGGTAGAGTATAACACATAAATCCAATATGTGGGGTTACATATGTTATTTAACCATATATCAATGTCGTGAAGGACATGTTAAAATCTCAAAAATTCCCTTACAACAAAAATTACCCAATTAATATCATGGGGTTTTGAAGGTCATTCTCAAACATGTGTTCTTCAACTCCGATCCATGGAGAGAGCACGACTCCATCCATCGCCAAGGAACTTCTAGTGAAATGGGAACCTGTGAGGACATCAAAAATAACACAAGAAAGTGAGTCAGATATCTTCATGAGGCTAAGGCAAATCCGAAGGGGAAAACACACAAAGGGAAGGTTGTTATGTTCATATATCATTGGAGAAAACCTAGAAATACGGGAGAATGAAGTTGAGGATTAGGTCACTGTGGGAGACCAGAACAAGACAATGAGAAACACAAAAAAGGATCATGTAGGCAAGGCGAAGTCTTGTGAAGCATCTTCGTGGTTGGAGGGCTACTGGGTTGCCGTGGCGACTAGCACTGGAAAAGTTTCAACCCCAGCTATAGAGCATGAAGGAGGGGAGACCGCAAGAAAAACTAATAAGTCAGACATGAATATTGGAAATTGTAGAACCTTACCAGACATTCAATAGCTTCAAAGAAGGTATGGGAGTTAGAGACAAAGCGATGGTTTTTGGGGAGAAAACTCAAGAAGAAGGTGGGGGTTTGGAGGAATAATAGGAACAATTGGTATAGGGGGAGTGAAGAGACCCCTCCAAGGATCATTTCGGGATCTAATAAGTAGGTAGGAAGAAACGTACAATTCTCTGTACAACATGGGGGAGCAAAGAAAGGAAAACCCTAATTGGCCATTTTGATCACATCTTACAAGGGGAGGGAAATTAGGGCTTGTGTAACACCATTGAGGATTCATAGGAGAATAAATCTCCAAAAATGATTGAGAAATGAGGGCAAAAAAGATCATGGAAAGGAAACAAATTGAACTAGTTTAGGCCTACAAATTAGTCGGGAGGAAGGGGAAACATTAGATGGAATGCATAGGTAGAGAAAATAAATGAAAGTAACACATGACAATAGAAATAATCAAAACCTTCATGTTATTCATGCATTAATTGAATTCGACACCAAATCTTATCGAAAAACCATATGGAAACTTTCTTAATTAAATTGGAGGTACAAACATGGTCAAATTAAACCCAAATATGGCCTCACGGCTCATTATGTACTCTAAGATCCTTCTTAGCCAACTGAATGTTGGTTTTCCACAAGTTTTCTTCATAGTTTCCAAATAAGTCATTTAACATTGTTTTTAATGCATTAAAAGGTGTAATTTGATACATCTTTCCCTTAATTGCTTTCTTGAGTGACTAATTATTTTCCACTCAATATATGTTTTATACACCTTTTGTGCTTTTTGGGAAACTTTCCATGAGGAGAGAGAAAAATCAATCATTTATACTTTCTTCTTTTATTTAATGACATAAAAGGAAAAAAGGAAACACTTTTTTCTCAAGGCAAGTACTCCATATTCATATTTTCAAATTCCACTTCTTTTCTATTTCTCTTCTATTTCTTTTAGACATATTAAAGAATAGGGGATAGAAAAATGAAATGAGAACTAATGTTCATCAAATTGAGTTAATTGCAACACATATTGCATAGATCAAAGAGAAAACATATTTTGACTCACATTTTAATTTCCTTACTTCATTATCCTTTAATATATTTCATTTCATGGCATATTTTCCATTAAAACCCTCAACTATTTTTATTTAATCAAAACCACATTCTAAGGATTAAATTATTATTGCAAGTTTTGGATGTTACAAATTCTACCCACCTTAAATAAATTTCATCTTCGAAATTTTCTTTATGCTACTACCCACCTTAGGATTTCTCTTACCTCTATAGTTAATAACAGTTAACATTTTAAAGTTCAAATTTTACATGAATTAGATATGTAATGTATGGTAACTAAATTTCATAAAATATTTATACGAACATTAACTATTACCTTAGTCCTCACCTCAGATTATACTGAGGATTTATGAATCCAAACTTATATTTCCACTTAGGGCACCTACGTTTAACCTTGTCAATAAACTCTATCATTAGGTGTAGATGACTATTTAATCTTAGGTCATTAGCTATACCCATCATTTCTTGACATGTGGTGATCTGGAACATGCCTAAAGATGTGGTATTTTGACATTTTGGTCAAGGTCAGAGTAGAATACCTCCCAGTTTACCTATACCAACATGAGCTTCTAAAGAGCATCGGTGATAGCATTAGAAAGACAATAAGGATTGATTCGACCACGATGTTGGATCACTGGGGTAAATTCACAAGAATTGTTGTTAAAGTGGAGACAGCTAAGCCACTGCTACCTTCTATCCTATTCAATGGTGAGAAGTTCAACCTGGAATATGAGAATATTCCTTTAATCTGCATGAAGTTCAGATGCCTTGGGCACAATGAAGGTGAATGTATACATGCCAATCAAACCTCACAGTCTGTATTGGAAGATGATGGAGTCGAACCGGCAGCCCCAATATACAACATGGGCATACATGTGAAGAAACTAGAAAGAATACCCCCTAGGAAAGACAAAGAGAAGACCAAGCAATCATATGATGAGATACGTGATGTATCGGATGATAAAGACCCACAACATCTACAACCAGTGAATGTTGAGGAAGAAGAATGGCAAACAACTCTCAGCAAGAGGAACAGATGTAAGCAGAAGAAGTCCCAATCAGCTAAAGTGGCAAACTCGTCTGTTAACTCAGTTTTATCCCTACAAAATGATGAAATCACTTATGGAAGATCTGATAGCCTTGAACCAACTGGGCAGATGGTGATCTTTAACCCATATAGCAAGATCCTGGATGGCTTAGCTGATCGGCATGTAAACCTAAGGAATAGGAAAGTCATCTTCCAAATAAACCAAAACCCTCCAAGATCAGACAAGGTAAGGAAGAAAGGGAAATATATTGGATACCACCTAGAATTCACTGGCACCTCAATAGCCAGATAGGTTGACATGGACATGAAAGCGGAAATGGACGGTAATATCTCTGGAGGACAACCCCCACATGGTTATAACATTTATTCACCCGTTCACTTACAACCCCATTATATCCCCAATGAAGGTCATCTTTTGAAATATATAGGGTGCAAGGTTTCAACTCAAGGATTATCTAATTAAAGAGTAAAAATATTCCTTAATGATTGATTTTCTAGTTATCCTTGAACCACATTGTAGTGGAGAGCATGCTTTAGACATCATCAATAGTTTTGGGTCTGAGTCATCTCATAGAGTTGAGTCGATCGGCTTGTCAGGAGGCATATGGATCATCTGGAATAGTACAAGATGCAATATGAATATTTTGGTCTGTCATTGACAATTTATACACTACCTTATTGATGGTGTTGCTGTAACATTTGTCTATGCTAGTCCATCTACTAAACCTAGAGAGATGCGCTGATCCTGGCTAATTACACTCAGCCATGATATTCATGGCCCATGAGCAGTCATAGGTGATTTTAATACCCTACTAAGAATGGAGGAGAAATGTGGAAGTAAGTATTTTGATTCAAGATCTAGCAACTAATTCCATGGCGTGATTAACTCAATGGGTCTGATTGAGGCGAAAACAGAAGGGCAATTATTTACCTATCAAAAGAAGCACTTACTAGAAAAGCTTGACCGAGCGCTCATCAATGAGGATTGGATCTTGAGCTTCCCTAATGCTAGTGTTATAGTCCTCCGTCATGAAATCCAATCACAACCCGCTCTTCCTCAGCACCAATGCAAACACCACAAGACGTGCCAACCATTTTAGAACCAAGGCTAGCTGGAACCTCACGGAGGGGTTCTCGCATCATCTTGCTACAAATTAGAACAAAGAAAACCATTTTCTAGCGACACTGCCAAAGTTCCAAGAAGCCACAATCAAGTGGGATCGAGAGACGACAAGGAATAATCAACAGAAGAAAGCTACTCTGATGCAGCTCATTGATAAAGCCCAGGTACAACTAGCACACCACATTACTAATGCATGTAATACACATACTATCAAATTATAAGAACAACTATGCAATCTCCACCTGTGCAAGGAAGCAAATTGGAAGAATAAGGCCCACAGTACGTGGCTCAAGAGTGGGGACAACAACAACAAGTAATTCCATTCAACTGTAAAGAACATGTGCCACCAGAACAAGATCACTAGACTAAATATTTATGAAGGCAATTGGGTGACTAATTTGAAGAGTTTGAAATGCCTAATTACTTCACATTATACCAAGCTTATGGCTCGTCCATCTTAGGCCTATGCAGGCTATATCACCACATATCATGGGACTTATGAAGGCCCCCCACTCATAGACATGATGAAGCTAGAAGGAATTACGACCTACAATGAGACAACTAATACAATCTTCAAAATGGCTACGTCGAAGGCCCCTGGGTCGGATGGCATATCAGCAGACTTCCTACAAGTGAACTGGAATCATGTTGGACTCTCAGTGTACCGGATGGTCAGCAATTGCTTTGAAAACTGTGTGATTGAACCCCAACTAGTAAACACACACTTGGTGCTCATCCCCAAGGTTAAATATCCTACTAAATGCTATGAATTCTTGTCAATCGCACTAAATAATGTGTTTTTCAAACTAATCTCCAAGATAATAGTAGAGAGGATCAAGCCCTTCCTGGGCAACTAGATCTTGCCCACGCATTCGTGTTTCATTCCGAATAGGTGAATTAGTGATAACATCATTTTGGTACAAGAAGCTTTGCACTCAATGAGATTCCAAAAAATCAAGAAGAAACTCATGGATGTTAAGCTTGACGTGGCTAAAGCCTTTGACAAGATGCACTGGGCATTTATTGAAGACACACTCATTAAGACCAGAATGCCAGAAAACCTTGTCAAGATCATTATGCAAATTATTACTTTGGGGGACACATCTATCCTATGGGAAGGAAAATCGCTACCAACCTTCAAAGCAGGTCAAGGCCTCTGATAGGGAGACCATATAAGCCCAAACATGTTTGTACTGTGTATTGAACGACTTAGCCAAGCTTTAAGTGAAAAGGTCAATGAAGGAAGTTGGAAGCCAATCGTTCTCAGAAAAAACTCCCTACCGCATACCCATGTATGCTTTGCAGATGATCTGTTACTATTTGGAGAAGGCACAATGAAACAAGCAAGAACTATTGTGAAGACGTTGGCAGGATTCACTCAAGTCTCAGGACAAGAGGTATCCACTACAAAGTCTTGTATCTTTCTCTCAAGTAACATCACCAAATAAGAGTGAAGGCATATCAGTAATGTCATGGGCATCGAGATCACTAATGACTTGGGGAAATACCTAGGGGTCCCCATCATTCATCAACGCATTAACAAAAGAACTGATGCATACTTATAGGATAATATCAAGAACAAAATGAACAGTTGGGCAGTGAAACATCTCAGTCTAGTTGGACGAATATACTTGGAAAAGTCAACACTAAAAGCTATTCCCTCCTACACAATGCAATCCATCACCCTGTCACCAACACTATTTGATGGAATCAGTCAACACATCCACAAATTCATCTGGCAAGGGAGCTCAGAAACTAAAAAGATGTCCCAAGTTTCAATGATGAAGCTCACGTCACATAGAGATGTTAGAGGTCTTGGCATCAAGGACATTCATGATCATAACTAGGCGTTAATGATGAAGAATGTATGGGACTTTATGCAAAATAGGGATGTTCCATGGGTAAAAATTATGCAAGCTAAATACATGAATAAGTGAAGCTTCAAGAAATCCTCAGGATCTTTGGCTTGGAACTTCCTCAAAACAACATTCACTCTCATTAAGGAGGCCAGGGTGAAGACAATTTTGAATGGGGCGTCAACCAATGTTTGGTTCGACCGTTGGTGCGGTTCCAAATCCATTCTAAATGGAAATAATAATGGGACCATCCCATCTAACCTCATCAACCTGAAGGTTCAAGATATTATCTCCTTGGAGGGGAATTGGGATTGGCAGTTCATAAAGAGTTACATTCCTGAAGAATAGTGGTTACACATCACAGGTCTTCAACCACCAAAATCACTCCTTGAGGATGATAATTGGTTGTGGTCATACGAAGCATTTGGGAAGTTTACATCCCCAAGAAAGGAGGCTACCATCCAAGGCAGCTGGAAGACTATTTGGTAGTCACATATCCCCAAGAAAGTCAAACTATTCCTATGGAAAATGCAGCACATGAGCCTCTTAACGAATGCAAAGAAAGTTAGGTACCACATGGATACCTCTCAAGAATGTACATTATGTGGTTATGAGCAAGAAACCATGGTCCACTGTCTGTGGGACTGTAAACCAAGTAATCCCATCTAGAAGGAGATGGGGTTTTGGCCAAGGATGAGTACATTTTCAGATGAGGAATGGGTTCCATACATCCTAAACTATGTCTCTGAGGCACCATCCATGTTCATTATCTGTGCAATAACCTGCTGGCACATCTGGCATGTGAGGAATGAGTTCACTCACAATGCCACACTCCCTACCCTAAATATGATGCTTAAGTTCATAAAGGAGTGTGCATGCTCCATCATGAAGCTATCACACAATATTATGAAGTGATGAACTCCCATTAAGAAGCATGTGCTCCCTGAGATACCACAAGACTCTGCCATTCTTTTTTCATATGCTTCTTACAAAGACGCCAAAGCAAGTTTGTGGATTCATGCCACAAATTCCTCTAGTAGGATTCTGCAAGGTGAAGGACACATGACTGTGGGTTGTGTGTTTCATGTGGAATTTCAATCCATTCGTCAAGTTGCTTTTCTTTCCAACAAACTTCATACCAACGATGCAATTATAGTGTCAGACTGTGCCATTGTTGTGGACATTTTCAACTCAAAGACGAACCTGATGAAGTTCAAACCCTACGTGGAGAGGTTTCACCAGCTGAACTCCCTTATATCATCTTGTAGAGTTGGCCTCATACCCATGGCACTCAACAAGGTAGCAGATAACATTGCTAAGGCCACTCTACAACACCTAGTAACTAGACTTACTTTGGGTCTGAGTAGTCCAATGCTTTTCAATACTTTATTATTTTCCTTTAGCACTGTTAACCCTCCATGGCTAAATGTATCAGTTGACATAGATATGTGACTCTTTGAGCCTACTAGAGAGAGAGGGATGGATATATTATCTCTTAGGTTTCAAAAAAAAGAAGTAAGCATAAGTTTGTTGAATGACAATTAAAACCATATTTAATGAATCTTGGAAATGAGATTTGACTTCCATATCACGACCTAGTAGAACAACAAAAATTTATCATACTATTTGAGCATACAAATAAATCTTGTGTTTCATACAAATCCCAGTGATATGAGATAGTTCTAACTCCACCTAGAAGTTGTGTGCGTATGCTTTGTTATGAACTACAAACCTTGATTCCTCAACAAATTCCTAACTATTCTCGTGGTCAAGGAAGGGTTGTCCACATCATTGATAAGTGCAAATTTATCCATTATAGTTGCATATTTTAAATCTCTCTTTAGGAGCATTTCATCATTATTATTTAGTATTGAAGTCAATTTGTTTAGTTTAGCTTTTGTCCATTTTATTTGAGGTTTTTACTAGTTTTAGCTAACTTTTGTAGGGAAATGAAGAAATACATCCAAATCCCTAGAAGGCCCATGAAATAGTGGCTCAATTTTGTATCTACTGCCTCCAAGAACTCTGAATCAAATGACCAACTCATCCAGTCAGTCAACTCACATGCACCAGATCTTCCAACTTTCTGCATCCTTATATGTATACCCTACACGAAAATGGTCATGACTTTTACATCCCAAGGTGGAATTTAATATCCAAGTATGCGTTGGAAAGAAAATGTAATTCTCTACATGAAAAATGTATCTTACATGACTTTCCAATCAGTTGATTGGCCTTATGATTATACTGACTCATTGTTGTAGGTATCAACAACAAAGAGAGTCACATGGTCAAAATATCACAAGAAGGCAACTCAATAAATCCCTCCACTTGGGGAAATCAGTTAATGTTGTAATATTTTAATCCTTTGAGTAAGAACAAAGTAAAATTGAAAAATTCCTCATGATTTTATGTGGTGGAAAGAATGCATTTAAAATCTAGTCAAAATTTGAATTAAGAAGGCTATTATTGTAGTAAAATTTAAATTAAAGAGGATCCAACAACCACCGCCACCACAAAGCCTAATTTCTATGGTTTTTCCCCTCCTTTCTCTTTAATAAAAGGAGGGGGTCTCAAAAGACAAAGCAATCACATTTTCTATCCCCAAATCCCCGTTGGCATGTTCTTGTTATCTTTTGTTATTATGCATGAGTAGTTTTTACAGGGGCATAGGGACTAGCCCCATATCCCATTCTTGTTCAATGTAATCAACTCCATTATTTTAGTAAAAACTACTTTCCGTCCATTTTTACTTTTTATTTTTGGATGAATTATAATACTCTTTTGTTATTCAATGTAATCAACAAAATAAAAGGAGGGGGTCTCAAAAGACAAAACAATCACATTTTCTATCCACAAATCCCCCACTGGCATGTTCTTGTTCTCTTTTGTTATTATGCATGAGTAGTTTTCTACAGGGGCATAGGGACTAGCCCCATGGCCCATTCTTATTCAATGTAATCAACTCCATTGTTTTAGTAAAAACTGATTTCCGTCCATTTTTACTTTTTATTTTTGGATGAATTATAATACTCTCTATTCGCTTCGTGGGTAGGAAACTATAAAGCGGCCAACTCATCAGTTGGATCCACAGGTAGTGGCATCCTAGCGGCCCTGTGGAGGTGATAGCTGAAGAACGGGAGGGCTTCATTGTGAAGATGCTGACTCACATCAAAAGGGAACGTGTCCTGAACGAGGATCCCTAGTTCATGGATGGGTCACTGATTATCGCTCATCCATGGAAACCAGGTCCACCTCTTCAGCCCCTCTCCCTCACGCACACTCCAGTTTGGTTCAATATTGAGAACCTGGGGAATCTGTGGATGCGCAAGCACATCGCATGCGTCACCAACACCATAGAGAACCCGGTCGACATCGATGATCTCTCTATCTCTACTGGTTGTCTTGGAAAAGCTTTGGTCTATATAGAGATAGGAAGCAATGCAAATATGCCCAAGGCGACGATGGTTGAAGTTGACTCAGTTATGAAGTAGCTGAAGGTTGAGGTGATAGCCAACCCAGTTACCTACCCCAACTGCAAGAAGTTTGAGCATAGAGGCCTGTCTTGCCCAATGAAGATAAGGAAGCCACCGCTTGAAAGGGATGTGCATGTTAAGTTGGGCAAACGAACTGTTTGTGGAAATGCCAAGGCAACCAAACCCAAAATGTTGTCTGACAAGCCACTAGACTCTGAAGTTTCCGACCATCCTAAGCAGATGATAATCTGTGTGATCTTATATCCCAGCAGATTATAGATACGGTCCTCAATGGACACATTGGCGATCACCAGAACCCCTTTGTAGGTACCAACACTCAACAGACCGAGCCTGATATGATCAGGAGCACCCCAATTTGTAATGCAGGTATCCTCGACTTTGATTGGGAGATGGAGTTAGCGAATCGTGGCAAAGAAGACAATGGATCTAACTCTTGGAAGATCAACAGAGTCTGGGAGAGTTGCAGATTCTCAGCTAAGTATCAGGATAGGAAGGAGAACCTATTTGAGGATGAGGATTCTAATGTTTATGAAGGTGACTTCGATCAGTGGCATGGGAAAAAAGAAAGAAAAAGTCAGCTTGGAAAAGACTGGTTTGAACTCTATACTCATCCAGTCCGACTCTACTAATCAGGGATTTTCTCCTTGGTGTGGATGTGTGATCTATTTGAGCCTCTAAATCTTCTTGTCTCTTGATTGGTGAATAGGATTAGGAAATCTATCTTTCCCTCATACTTTATGAGATTTTCACAACGCCATTGATAGGGAAGGTGGTTTTTTTCTATTCAAGGACATCAACTGATGGACAACTCATGGAAGGGCACCTCCTGCTATGCTTTCTGCAGCTTGGATGCTTTTGGCTTGGTGAAGGAACCTTTATTCATCTCTTCTAGATGATATAGCACTTCCTTTTATATTTGGTCAGTTTCCAGTTTTCCAAGATGACACAATTTGAAGGCCGGGTTAATGCTAGTGTGTGTACTGGTTTTCTTGGTTAATGCCCTTATCTATTAGGCAGTGTCTGTATTTTCTTAGAAGTTTTGGGGTCTTGTTCCTTTTCTTCTTTTGGGGGTCTTATAAAACAATCTTTGTTCTTTTGGATGTCTTCATCCCTGGTTGTATAGGGGCACAGAGTCTGTACCCAATGTTTTGGAATTATATAGTAACACATTTTTTGACCGACCAAAAAAAAAAGAATTATAATACTCTTTGGGGTGATGTGATCGCAGATCCCCATAAGAATGAACCCCTAATCCCTTAATGGAAATTTTTATTTTTTATTGATCTGATCTCGTACTTGTTTTCTTATAGAGTGATTATATTCTTATGGGGGTTCTAATATTTTAGATCCTCACAAAATGAACCCATGATCTTTTAACTATCTCCTGATTTAGATTATAATCCTCTTACCTAGTTATTGTGTTTGTTATAACCCATGGTGAGGTGATCACCTGATCCATGGGTTTGAACATCGGATGGAAATCACATATTTCTTAATGAAATCTCAATAAGTAACATGTTGGATGGTTTTGAAGAGGATCCATAAATGTTGGGATTAGTGACTTTGTAGGAAGTCTAGCCCTTGTCAAATTTGTGTTTCGAAAAGACACAAATCTACATGATCCTGATTTGATAAATAAATCTTTGGAGTTGATTCATTGAGTAAAATCATGGTTAATGGTGATGACCCCGGACCCCCAGTCCCCTTTATCATTTGATTAGTTATATTTCATTTATGTTATTTTAATTTTTGTCCTTAGCATAATATATCTCTCAACAAAGTGGATTTTTTCTTCTTGTTCTCGCTATTGATTTTGGATTTCACCATCTTTCCTCCGTCCCTTGGATTGACACAGTACTACCAGAAAGTTGACTTGTTTCTTGCAATGAGTTGACTGCCTTTTTAGAAGGTTAAACTCGATGACTTTTCCTAGTGATTTGGTGTGCAAACGACACTCATAAAATTTAGCGCATTTTCCGGGGATGTCACATGTTCTTATTCAAAATGGATCACTTGTATACATAATATTCCCATTTTTTTAATCTTTTAGTTTGCTTTTATAATTTATAATTTGTTCCATAATTTTAATTGTTTCATAATTTTTATCTTGTTTATAATTTTTAGACATGTTCTATAATTTTGTTCATTTTTTCTCTCTTCTACCGAGCTCCATTCCTCTAGTGATTTTCCTATTTCTATTGAGTTTTGATTTCTATAGTATTGCTTTCAAGTGTATTTTGCAAATTTATTTGTTTAGTAATTTTTAGTTCGGAAATAATGCCTTGGTTGTCTTTTAATGCTCGCTTACTTTATTTTCATAAATTTTAATCTTGATCTATAATTTTTATTCTTAGATTTTTGTTATTTATTTTCCTATTGAGACCCATTCATGTATGTATCCTCTCCTTCTATTGAGTTTTTCATTCCAATAGTGCCACCTTCTAATTTATTTTATAATTTATAGTCTTGTTTATAATTTCTTTTCTTATCTTTATAAATATTAGTTCTTTTGTAATTTTTATCTTACTCCTTATTTATTTTGTATTTTTGTTAATAATTTTTAGTTTCTAATTTCTTCAAGATCAAATCATTTTCCTTTCTTTCTATCACAGATCCTCTTTTGTAATTTATTTAATATCAAAAATATCTTTTCAAATGGAGTGGTCAACACATTATGGTTCATAATGTCAATTGTGTGCTTATCACAACCGTACATCACTAGATTGTCCAAATGCATCCCCTCATATTATGGTGACACCTTATAATATCAAGTCTTTTTACCAAAGTGGATATAATGAAAATTACAATCCATAAACTTATGAATACTATTATGAGGAACAATGATGCACATATCAATATGAGGGATGCGATGACTAAGAATGTTATTGGGGTATGGTGAAGACAACTAACAAAATTTTAGGGGGAATGAATCATATTTTGAAAACCAATATACACCCCAACAGGAGAAGTGGATAAATCCTTAGAAAGAATATTAGTGGAGCAATAGGAAATATTAGAAAACTGAAAAACTTTGTTATCTACTTTACAAGAGGCGTGATCAAAGAAACCCCCAAAAGAGATAGAGCAACCAAATATGTTTTTTTTCTGACAATGTTGATGATGATCCCATGTTTATGTCATTTATACCAGATCCTACCGAAATAGCACAGACTGAGGAGTCACAACTGTCATGTGATGGATACATCAGATCTGCTAAATGATTTATTACTTGAGTATGAAAATTGATAGTAGGTTAGACATCCTTATCCTGAAGCTCCAATAACTCCTCCCATCATTGTCATAAATCCATATGTTATTAATGACAAATCTTCTTGGGTTGAACCCTTTCTAGATAATGGACCACCACCCGTTCATCATAAATAAATAGCTATTTCTAGAGAAAGGCTTCCTCATTAAGAGTCTTACACTCCACCATAGTCAATGTCTTTTTCATAGACGAATGATCTAGATGAGGAGCCACCACCACTTGAAGAAAGTCACGAGACCCCACTTCGTGAATGTAAAGATGATATTCCCATTTTATATCCTCATGAACCCTTGGTAACATCTTGCATAGAGGAACTTGAGCCACATTCTATATCAATAAGGAAACCAGCTAATCCTTTTTACCAGGATGTTGATTGCATGATTTTTTAGGAGAATAAAAATATTTATATTTCTGATTTAATGAATTCATTTCTTTCATATCAACACCACTTTTCATGTGTGCAAATCTAGGTGATGAAAAGATACCCCAACCATATCATCATCCTAATCTTGCACAGTCGACAATGTATGTGTTACAAGACTGACTCAAACTCCACCTTGAGTCAATGCTTCTGGATCCACGTACATCGATAGCACTTCCTTCATTGTTTAAGGAAGACTTGTGCATCTTACTGGAAGGACTGTGGGGAAAAACTAAACATAATTTTTCTCTATATGAATGCTTCTTCGAGCTTCCACGACCATCCAATCACTGGGTGTACATTTAATCTCACTTTAGGAAAGTTCGAGTCGTCGTCAACATTCCATTTAGTTGGACATTTTTTGAGTTACTAGGGCCACCTAGTGACCTCATAGAAATTCATTCCTCTGTTCGGAATTTATGTTTTTCTCGAAATAAGAAAAATTTTAAGTTCATGATGGGGGTGGGTGGTACGTACTCATTCCACCCACTCTATCCTAAAATTCATACAATTTCCTTTATGTTATGTAGTTTTACTTTAATTTTTTTCAAAAAGTCACCTTTAATTTAGGCCTTTATCTACTCGGTTAGGACATCATCTAGTTGGTCATGAGGATATGCATGTTTATAAATATTCCCTTTAGAATGTTGCAACTTCTTTTGTAACATAAATTATAAAATCTTCCATAGATAGAAATTATCTTGTCACTGAGGATTTTAATTCACACCATTCTTTGGAAAAGATTGCAAGTTATTGAGGACTAATAGATTCAAAAACAATGCTTCCTTATCTAAAGTCATAGATTAAGTCAAAAAAATTCTTGCTTTTTAATATCTCATAATTAATTGATCCAATAAAGGATACTTATAATGTGTTTGAATTCAAAAATGATTTACACAAAGAACAATATTTTCTACACTTCTTCCATCACCTTCTTATCTCTCCATCCACAAAAGAAAAAAAAAGATGAAGTGTCAAAGCTATAAGTTTGGGATGGCACCCTTCCACTCCTTCCATACTTCTTGCAATAAATTGAGGCATACCATCGAAAAAATGCCAATGAGCACAAAAAAAATGTGGTTAATGTCACCACATTACATATATAAAAATGATCTCAAGTCGATAGAGGAGAGATCATTCTTATTCCATACCTCCTTTGACTCTGTGTATGCCCAGGGGGAAAATATATTAACCTCAACAAATCAAAATAATCCATGTTCTGGTGCAATGACTCATAAGAATATGTGGGGAGTGCTAAATATGAACGAAATATGAAATATGTTTTATTGGGGTTCTTGAAATGGAACCAAGCTATGAAATAATCTTGAAGTAGGGAAAATGAAAATTATTTTTCATGAATCTAGGACTCCAAGGTTGCATGGCCATATAAGGTGGAATGAATCAAGTGATGTTATGCAAGTGAGGATGATGGGCCTAAAGTATTATGTTGTAGTGTTTTTGATTCAATGTTGCTCAAGGATGAGCAAAGTTTAAGTTTAGGGTATTTGATAAGTGCATATTTATACATCCCAATTGCATATTTTAGATTTCTCTTTAGGAGCGGTTAATTATTATTAATTAGTTTTAAATTCAATCTATTTAGCTTAACTTTTCTCCCTCTTATTTGGATTTTTTACTAGTTTTTGCCGATTTTTGCAAGGAAATGATAAAATCCATCCAAAGCCCAAAAAGGCCCATGAAATAGTGGCTCAATTGTCTATTTGCCACCTCTGAGAACTATCAATTGATTGACTTACTCATCCAATCGATTGACTCACATGCACCAGATTTTCCAACTTTTTGCATCCTAATATATATACCCTGCACAAAAATGGTCATGACTTTTACATCCCCAAGGCATAATATATAATGTGCAAGTATGTGTTGGAAAGGAGATTTAATTCTCTACATGTAAATTTTATCTTGTACAGATTTCCAATCGGTCGACTAGACTTACAAGTGGACCAAATTGTCACTGTGGTAATCAAAATCAAATTGAGTCACATGGCAAAAATATTAAAACAAGGTAACTCAGTAAGTCCCTCTGGAGGCAAACAATTAATATTGTAAAATTTTACTCCTTTGACTAAGTACAAATGAAATTTTTCCAAATCCATATGCTTTTATGTGGTGTAAAGAATGCATTTAAAATCCAGTGAAATTTCTATTTAAAGAGCCATTATTATAGTCAAACTTCACTCAAAGCAGATCCAGCAACCACCGCCACCACAAAGCCTCATTTCTAGAGTTTTCCCCTCCTTTATCCCTATAAAAGGAGGGGGGGACTCCAAAGACAAAGGCATCACATTTTCTAACCCCATATCCGCCTATGGGTCTATTCGTATTCTCTTTTCTAATGTGCTTGAGTTTCCTCCTTCTTATTGCTCCTACTCTAGCAACCTTCTCTTCCAAGGGGTAGAGATGGATACTGGAAGCCTTTGATGCAATCGATGAAGAGAAATGTAGTAGAGAAGAGGTTCTCTCTCGATTCACTGCATCATATTCTCCAAAATTTCCCTCCTTCTTTGCTCTGTTCTCTAGTTGAAAACTATTCAAATAACGAGTGATAATCATCCCAAAAGTGTCCACTAGTATTAAAAAATGAGGGACAATTTTTCTTAAAACTGTGAAGAAATTTTGGTGACACATCATGTTGGTGAAGATAAATGACGTGTTACACTCAGTAAATGAAGGTAAAACTACCTTGCATGAAGATTTCATGGTGTATTGGTTAGATAACATGCCATGTTGTTGCTAGTTGAGAAGATCTAGGCATTTCTAGATTTAGTGAACATGGTACATTCATTTAAGACATGTCGTGTTGTTGTGCTATAGAGACTCATGGATTGTAAGGACATGACATGTATATTTAAAGATATCTCATGTTGTTCTAGGTAGGGAGTTTGGCAAACTTTTTGGAGTGAAGGGACACGGCGTGTCAGTTGGCCTAAACATTGTGTCTACACATTGTGTTGTTGCACATTTGAGTGAGGATGTTCCTGTCTACAACTAACACACCGTGTTGGATAAACCACTTGGCGCATTTCTGTCAAAAATTCAAAAATGTTTTGAAGGTTTTCCAGTCTCTTGGGGAATGTAAATAACATCAAATTGTAATTAAATTAACTTTATTTTCTCATCAAAATATTTTAGCTGCAAATTACAAACATGGAACAAGTAAAGGTAATAATAAAATACAAAATATAACATTATTAGAGGCAACTCAAATTTCATGCAAAATTGAGAAAAAGGACTATATAAATCGTTCACATCAAATCCCCCAAAGCTTAAACCACTGCTTGTCCTTAAGAAAAAAGAACATGGAAACAAAATTGAATAAAATTGTTAAGCATGTGTATCAATCAAATAGAATAGACAAAGTATATCAAGTGAATCCAACCATAGTCAGTGGGTTATTGCTATTAGCCATGAGTTCAACTAAAACACCCAAGGTTTAAGTTTGTGCAGAAAAAGTGGCAAAAATCTAAATGGAAGTATCAAGATAAGAAAGTTAAATATAATTTAGATGACCAAGCCAAATAATTAGTGAATATGCAACCAGATTATCTCAATTATTAAGGATATAAAAGATGAAATTTGAGTTAAGATATATAGTCTAGGAGTGCTCTCCTTGCTTTTTAGAAACAATAGTAAGAAATGAAGTATGTGTTTTGACAATCGATAGCTTAAATAGACTTATACACATGTCCGATGTCGGTTGGGGTCATTTACCCTCTTTTAGGAAGTTACACCAAACCATTGTAAGCAAATCTGACTTACACTAATCTATCATGATACATGGGTGGTTTAGCCATCTTTCATGGGGATTAATATAAATTTAGAATAAGAGGCCAAAATAATTAAAAATGAGTCATGTTTTGATTAGTACCACTTGGTGTTAAACTAGAGTCTTTATCCCAAAGCATGGAAGTGTTAACTAGATTGCATAATCAGTTTGATTTCATTCATTTATATAAAAAATTTCATTGAGAAGGGGGTTGAAAATGTACCTAGAATTTGACAAGTACATCTATAATGATAAACAATGTTGTAGCTTTGATTAATCCAAAAAGATGCATCTTTTACATGTATTATACAGTCAAGAGTTTGAAAGATGAACTTACAAGCTAAAAGTGATAACCAAAATGAAGTCAATGTGGTTGATAACAAATTTCATTTAATTGATTCATGGATTGTACAATTTTTTCCTCAACTAATATTGCCCAAGTACATAATAGGAGAAATGATTTATCATAACTTAGAATTGAATCCAAAAGGAAACAAGACTAAAAAAACTAGATTTTACACTATTAAAATAGAAATTTAAAAAAAGAAATGCAAAGGAAAGTAAAACTAAAATACTATCCAGTCCCCCCCCTAAACTTGAAATTTCCAGTGTCCTCAATGCATAAATCAAACTAAAGTGGTTTGCCGCCAAGTACCTACCATGAGGTGAATTAGTGAGAGGGGTTGGTTCCCTCATTAGAGGATTGGAAATGCCACCTCAAGGTATCATCACCTAGGATGTCAGTGAATGTCTACTCCTGTACTGGCGGTGGAGGTGATACAGACATGACATACTAGCCGTAAGAGATGTTCTACATATCCATCCTCTAAATCATGGAATGCATATCAAAGTATTGTTGGCTCAGCATTGGTCAAAGCGGGTATCCTACTAATTTAACTGTTGTTGACATACTCTTAAAGATGTTTCACATTTGGCATAACCCAGATATAGTCAATATGTGTGCCAATTGAAGGAGGAGGTGGTGGTTCTTCTACCATAGTGAAAGTCATTGGTCTATCTCCTGAATTAGTTTCTTCATCAAAATTAAATTTCCAATTGTCTTTACTCATCAAAGTGACCCCCTCTAGATTAGGTGTTAAATGATTTTTTTATGCCCATGGAAGCATTATCTGAACTTCTTGTTATTAGAGGGGTCCCTAAAAGTTAAACCTGATGATGTGAGAAATTGAAGGTCAACCCTATTCCTCCTGATGGAAGCTTCTGACCTTGTCAAGTCAATGTTCAATTTTTGGGAAATATCAGTTATTAATCTCCTATCATAATGTCATCTAATTTCTTCCTTCTAGGTTTGAAGAAATGGTAGAGAATAAAATAACTTGTATTTATTTATAATTGTGTAACACATACCACAAGAAAAATAAGTCTTTCTTCCCAAAGACACCTTCTATTTCTTTCTTGGAAAAAGACAAATGTGCTAAGAATCCTGTCATGTAGAGGAAGATATGGTTGTGAATCTGTGATGTCCTAACAACTTTAGCATCATGAATGTCATCTTTAGTGATCCCCTCTAGAAATCATAATTATTAAATTGTAGAGGCATTACTATACTCCCTCTATAGGTACATTGATATGCATCACAAATTTGCTTAAAATTAAGTTTATAACCATGCCCAAGAAGACAGAAAGTGATAATTCCAAAAGTTTTAGATGTGTTTCTTGGGTCTTACATTGAATGCAGAGTAGTATGAAATTCATAGGTCAATCCCTCTCCTCTATGGAGCTTGGATGTTGGTATATAGAATCTTCAACACCAACCCATATTCAGATTTTGGTATATATAATCTTTGTCAATAGTAATGTTGTGTTGAGTGGGCAAGATATAGGCGGGTGTTGAAGATGAGCCCTCTCCTCTATGGAGCTTGGATGCTTGCTTGATGGAGTTCATGAGAGTTAAATAATCGTGGCTATGATAAAGGACACAACATGTGTCTAGAACGCAAAATCGAGTGTGTGCAGAATGCAGTCATGATGTGTGTACTATGATTCCAGGAAAATAATAGGTGAAGAAGAATGTGGTGGAATAAGGTGTGCACAGTGGCTCATGGCATGTTCCTTGAGATCCAAAGAGTTTTCACGTCATCACTATTGAGTTGGAGTTGATCTCTTACATGGAAGATGTGATCGATGAAGAATATGGAGGATTGATGCTTTTAGGGATTGGGGTTTGTCTTGTATGGCTGAGATGTCTCACGGAGTGGGGGTAGATGGAAGAGAGGCAGTGAGATGCTGTGATTAGAACTAGTATGGTATCAGATTATCATTGTTTATGGGAGAGAATGGAGCTTTCTGATGGAGATTACATATGCCAGAGCTCTAGGCAATGGGGAAGGATGTCGATGGCAAGGTCAGTAGTGTCGAGAGGTGGCTTTTGGATGTGGTGGTGAAGTAGTGGCATGGGTTTGAACATGGCGGCAATAAAAGGACAAAGATGTCTTCTAGTTGGGTTGCTTGAACATGGCGTGAGCTAGGGAAAGGTGTGAGAATGAATTTCAAATCAGGGTTAAAACCCTATTTCAGCCCATCCAACACAAGGTGTTTGTTCATACACTCACCATGTATTCATTGTGTATCACACTTTCCTTTTTATTTTTGCTCTATTGAAGAACAACATGTCATATTTGAATAAGGACACATCATGTTCACCTTCATAGAAGTTCTCCTGTATGGTTGGTTGACCTATGCCATGTTGTGCTTGTTTTCATCCACAGCATGTCTCATTCTACTACAAAAGTTCAAAAACAAACTCCATTTGTGGAACATTTGTTGGTATGTATGCCCAAAGAGATAATCATATGATGATTGTAATCACATAACTTGTAAATGATTTGATTAATAATAAAGGCATTCTTACATTTTGTTTATTTTTATTTAGTTATGAGATAATGAAATAACATAATAAATGTCTAGAGAATGATATTACTCAATGGAATATGTCTTCAAGCACCTGACTTGAACAATGAGATCATACGTATGTTAAGATTATATAATTATCATTATGTCCCTAGTTGGATGTTATTGTGGAAGGTTGATAGACATCAATAACACATAAGACTATAGTGTGTGTTGGTTGATGAGAGAATTGCATTAGTCACAATATGTGATATCAAACCAAGTACATAGATACTTGTTGAAGAACAATGTATCAGATAGACCCACCATGAGAGTAACACATGGAAACCATGAAAATGGTAGTCATAGTTAGTTCTCATAGTGTTGGTGGTGATTTTGGTTCTTAGACTGAAGTCACTACACTCATCACATGTAGTTTGGTATTCTTTGAGGTCATCAATCGTGATTCTAAATAAGGGTTGCCACAAAACTAAATATTGGGTGCGCTGTGACAGATGGGGATGACTTTGAGTGATGTAGATGGGATTTGTCCCTCCTACAGGAGTATGATATCCTGGCCACCAGATTAGCAAGACTGAGAAATGAATTACCATGTACATGTGAGTTTATATGTGATATTGAGCTTACATATATCTTAGAAAATCTTCTATAGCAAGGAATAAAAATCGAATATTGAAGATGATGACTACTCCATGGCTAAAGTTCGATCTGGATATCAGTGATAAAGAAACTATACAAACACTATAGCACCAAACACAAATTGTAGGTTGAAGTTGTTCTACAACTTTCCATTAACTTGGGTAGCAATGATGTGTGACTAGGCACCACTCTCTACTTGTGTTATCATAATTGGTTATGGACATTCACTGCCAACGTAATATGGGACCAATAGGGTCACACACATAGGATACACCTAGAAGAGGAGTTTAATCATGAATGATAATTTAATTGATTTCTAAAGTGTTTAGGTATTCAATTCAAGCAAACAAATCTCCCAGTTGGACTCCCAACTGATCGATTCATATAATGAAATGGCTAGTTCAAGTGTCAAGTTGATTGAATATTTCATTGGTTGAACTTTGGATGAACCGTACATGAACAGACAGGTTCACTAAGTGATCCTATCAACTCATGTTCCTGAGACGACCAGTTCATGAGATGATTTGCCCAATTCATACGTTAAATTCGATTTCAATAAGGATTAGTGTTGTCATCATGGCATGTATTAATTGGGTTAGAACTGTCAATGTAATTGTGATTGGGAAACATGTCAAACCGTCTGGTTCACTTGGTAAACTGATCGGCTCACATGCCAACCGATTAGTTCACTGGTTGAACGACTATTTTTCCTGTCTCTGGTTGTGAAAATTTGTGAAATTTCAGTTCCTTTCACTCCCACACGGATTGGGAACCCTGACCCTAACCTCTCTTATAAATAGAGGGGTACTGGGGGCTACCCAGAGACACAACTCAACTGTCTCTGATAATTTTTTTCCTCTCATGCTGTGGTAACCAATAGAGGGCCCGAGAAAGTCCTACTCGATAAAGGGTAAGATAGCAAAGGAGAACAATTGTGGGAGAACAAGTTGGTGACTAGTACACCAAAGGGAGAGACAACTTCTTCATGTCTATTCTAGTAGGACGACAAGAGTTCTAGGCAGTCTGTGTGGACTTCCATAGTGGTATGGAGGCCATTACCAACCTCTAGGAGGACAGCATCAACCTATTGTCTATGGTGAAGACTAGAAGTCACTACAAACCTTGTCCCTATGCAACTAGAAGATAGCTACATGACTACGACGATGAGGAGATTGTCACTGGACTTACTCCAAGACCAGGTATATTCTTAAAATTATCCTTTCTATTATATAGTTATTGATAAGATATAATGGTTTAATGGGAAGCCGGTTTCAATCTACAATATTTTGGGACTATCAATATGATCAGATTTTTGGTTTTATCATTTATTTATTGCATATGATACAAATATTAATGTCCATTCAAGTACCATACATAAATCTCCAACTAAAACATATATGATATATATATATATGCAATTCACATGGGTCACCCTAAAAGCAAGTTTTGATGGTGGATGTGTATCAAGGTTATGGCCAATAAACCTAATTATCAATGCATGGTGGTTACTTGTTTATTTTATATTCTATTCGGTTTGCAAGGTAGCCTCTATCTTATCTTCCAATTGTAAAGGTGTTATTCTCTCTACCTTTGTTCCCTCAAATGTAATTTGAGGTTTCTCCATATCATGTAATAGTAGGATAGTTTATTTTCTTGTTACTATAAAGAAGAAGCGTTGAAAAACTGGAGGACCAAGGAGTATTGATCAAATGGAGGACTCAAAAGATGGTGCACCATAGTCTAGATGACCAGGAAGGTGACCAACCATCCAACCAGGAGGCGAGCCAACCAGTTCAAGGGTTGAACTGATCAACCCATATTGGCAAGCACAAATCTTCATCAACAACATGTTTCTACATGCGATGTAGATCCTAGGTTGTGGTATTTCTCTATGGCTCCAAGGAATTACATTAGGGTGGCCATAAGTTTCACTTTTTGTTTATTGCATGTTTTAGTTGTGCGATATAGTATGTATATGATACATACTATATATATTTCTGGTGATTAGATAAAGTTTATGTATTTATAATTACAAACTCCCTCAAAAAATTATTAAGTCTTGGATGCTTTCCATAAGAAACACACATGAAATGCTTGATCGACTAAGCATGGGAACTCTAAGGGTGGTGTATTGTATATCTTGTGGAAGTGTAATGGTAATAATGACGGCCTGCTAAGCGGGGTGCATTATTATGATGTTGGCTTAAGGGTTGGACTTAACTGTCTATCCTTAATAGGATTAAGCACCAGAAGCATGTAGATGACTATGGCAAAAAGTTGCACATATCATTCATCCAATAATTGCATATGATGTAATCAACAAAAGTTGCATACCTTAATAATTGACTATGGACGCTAGTGTTGGCATGGTAATAGTTGAATTGTTTTGGATCTTGGCTCACTAGGAGGTTGTAAGTTACAATCTTCCAAATTTATATGTGCGGGATATCAATTTAAATAAATTAGTGGGAGTGATAGTTAATTAAAGGCCTAATTAATTATCATCAAATATTTTTTAAATCAAATCAAATCAAATAAAAAAGAATTTTTGACTAAATTTGGACTTTTCTCTTCTAGAATCAAATGACAATCAAATCATAACGATGATTGGTCTTTGGGAAGGACAAACTTAACGACACTAATTTCAACAACTGATTTTAGACTTTTAGAAGGGTTCTCAATGAAGAGTGCAAGCTCTATGTCTTGGATAAACCAATAATAGAATTACATGCTCCTGATGTGCCTAGGGCCAATGTGTATGCTCATTGTAAACATTCAAATGATGCCCTTGAAATAAAGTACCTTATGATAAGTTGCATGAACTATGATCTACATGAGCAATGTGAGGGCATGGGGATTCTTGAGATGGTAACACATCGCAGAAAATGGGAACCATAATCTAACTAAGCAATAAAGGCACAATGCTATAAATTTCCTCTTTGAGTGTAAGATGACATAGGGAGACTCGGTAGAGACCCATGTGCTCAATATGGTTGGAAAATGGAACATCTTGGAGAGTTGGGATTCTATTTGAGGCAAGAGTTGGCAACAAATATGATTCTGAATCATTTCCTGAATCATATAGCCTATTTATTGAGTATTACTGCTTGAATAAAATGGCCAGATTGCTATTAGATTTTCTTGGCATGATGATAAATGCGTAAGCAAAAAAGAAGAAGGACAAATATGCTATGGTGAGTGGCAAAATTGATTCTGAGGATGAAGGCAAGGCCATGAAGAGTTTTGAGGCTAAACCCAAATCCATATCTTCAACACTCAGGACAAGGAGAAAGAAAAGTAAAAAAGGAAATTATCCTTTGTACTTGAAGGCATTCAGGGAGAAGAAGATGGGGATGGTGATGTCCACTTCAAGTATATATGTTATTGAGATAAACTTATCTACTTCTTCCTCTTGGGTACTAGATACCGTATGTGGATCTTTTATGGAAATGCACCAATGAATTATGGTGTTTATTTTCTAGACTAAAAGAAAAATGTTTATAACATGTACACTAAGAGACTAAAACTCATATACTAAAAAAACATACCTTTGGCATTGTCATATAGGGCCTTTAAATGAGAATCACATATCTAGAGTCCATAAAGATGGTTATCTGGACTCTTTTGATTTTGAATAAATAAAGACATATGAATCTTGTTTGTTGAACAATATGACTACGTTCCATTTCACTGGCAATAATCAGAGGGCTAGTAATCTATTAGGACTCATACATACTGATGTATGTGACCCTTTTAGAACAACTGCTAGAGGTGGGTATCAGTACTTCATTACCTCCACTAATGACTTCATTAGGCATGGTTATGTTTACTTGATGAAACATAAATCAGAAACTCTTGACAGGTTCAAGGAGTTTGTGAATGAAGTATAAAACAAATTTGGGAAAAGTATTAAGGAACTTCATTCTAATCGAGGTGGAGAATACTTAATCCAAGAGTTTGAGGACCTTCTACAATCGCATGGGATCATGTCTCAATGGATTCCACCTGGAACACCACAACATAATGGTGTATCAACAACATGGAATCATACATTGTTGGATATGGTGCGATCAATGATGCATTTAGTTGAACATTCAACTACCTTCTAGGGTTATGCTCTTGAAATTCCCACGTTTACACTAAATTTGGTACCACGTAAACCAATTCAAAAGACACCATATGAGATGTGGCATGGTAAGAGGCCCAATGTGTCTTTAATGAAGAATTGGGAATGTGAATCTATGTATAGAAAATGTTTTCTAAAAAGCTTGTCCCTAATTCTGCTAAATGTTATTTTGTTGGATATCCTAAGGAGACTAAAGGGTATCACTTTTATTCCCTATCTGCCAGCAAAGTGTTTGGTGCCAGAGATGTTGCATTCCTAGACACATAATTTATTTCTAAAGGAATCCATGGGAGATAAGTGGAAGTCGAAGAGGTTAGAGATCAACATGAAAGCATTGAACCATTATATATAAAAGAGGAACAAAGAGAATCACAAAGTGTTGTGGAATCTTAAATTCCTTGTGTAACACCAGGACCTCGTCAATCTAGTAGCAAACACCCTGAACCTGAAAGATTTGGATATCTTGTGACTCGGGAAGGCAGTGAGTTGATCATAGATGATGAGCCAATAACCTATCTAGAAGCTACTAAGGGTGTAGAGTCTGAGAAATGGCTTAAGGCCGATCTGAGATGGACTCCATGTATACCAAAAAGGTATGGACCTTGGTGGATCCACATGAAGGGGTAAAACCCATAGGGTGTAAATGGGTTTTCAAGAAGAAGATTGACATAGATGGTAAAATATAAACCTCTACGGGAAGACTGGTTGCAAAGGGCTTCAAAAAAGTTCAAGTTGTTGATTATGACAAAACCTTTTCTCTAGTGGCCATGGTTAAGTCCATTAGAATCATGCTTGCAATTACATCTTATTATGATTATGAGATTTGGCATATGGATATTAAAACTACATTCCTTAATGCAATCTTCTCAAGGATGTATACATGACACAGTCTGAGGGTTTTATAAATCTAAAGGATTCAAATAAAGTATGTAAACTACAAAGGCCAATCTATGGGATGAAGCAAGCATCTCGGAGCTGGAATCTTCATTTTATTGAGACAGTCAAAGAGTTTGGCTTTAATCAAAATGAAGATGAACCTTTTGTGTACAAGAAGGTTAGTGGGAGCAATATTGTATTCCTCATATTGTATGTGGATGACATACTATTGAGCGGAAATGGCATCCCTATTTTATAAAATGTAAAGAGTTGGCTGGGAAATACATTTTCTATGAAGGACTTGGGAGAAGCATCCTACATCTTGGGGATCAAGATCTATAAAGATAGATATAGAAGGCTTCTTAGACTATGTCAGAGCACATACATTGACAAAGTGTTGAAGAGGTTCATCACAGAGAGCTCATAGAATGGAAACATGCCCATGTATCATAGAGTTTCCATATGCAAAGATCAATGTCCCAGTTCTTGTGAAGAAAGGGAACACATGAGTAAGATTCCATATGCATCTCAAATTTGATCTATCATGTATGTAATGTTTTGTACCCATCCCAATGACTCATATATGCCTTGAACATGACGAGCATATATCAGTCAGATCCAGGTGATGCTCATTGGACAATCGTTAAGAATATCCTAAAGTACTTGAGAAGAACTAAGGATAGTTTCTTATCTATAGAGGAGAGGAATAGTTGATGGTAAAAGGTTACACTGATTAAAAAATTTAAACTGACAAAGATGATTACATATTGCAATCAGGATTGGTGTTTTTCCTCAACAACAGAGTTGTAAGATGGAAGAGTTTCAAACAAGAAATAGTTGATGATTCAACAATTGAGGCCAAGTATATTGTTACATCAAATGCAGCAAAGGAGGGTGTATGGATCAAGAAGTTCATTTGTGATCTTTGGGTTGTTCCAAGAATCAGTGATGCAATTGAGCTATATTGTGACAACAATGGAACTATTGCACAAGTTAAGGAACCCAGATCACATCAGCATTCCAAAGATATACAAAGGCATTTCCATCTCATATGAGAGATCATACAGTGAGTAGATGTGAAGATTTGTAGAGTTCCAACTGAGAAATATGTTGTTGACCCCTTGACTAAAGAACTTTCACAAAAGAAGCATGATGGTCATTTTACATCACTTAGATTGAAATTCATGAGTGATTAGCTCTAAGAGCAAGTGGGTGTTTTTTGGTATGCATGCCTAGAGAGACAAACGTATGATGATTGTAATGGAATAACTTGTAAATGATTTGATTACTAATAAAGGAATGCTTCCAATTTATTCTATTTTATTCAATTATGAGATAGAAGTAACATAATAAATGTCTAGAGAATGATATTACTAAATGACATTTGTCTTCAAGTACATTACTTGAACAATGAGATCCTATGGATGTTAAGAGTATATACATTCTCATTATGTCCCTAGTAGGATGTTATTATGGAAGGTTGACTGAAAATAATAAAACATAAGACTAGAGTATTTGTTGGTTGATGACAAAATCTTTTCATTCATGATATGTGATATCAAACCAAGCACACAGATACTTGTTGGAGAACAATGTACTGAATAGACCCACCATGAGTGTAACACAAGGAAACCATGATAATGGTAGTTAGAGTTAGTTCTCATAGTGTTGGTGTTTCTTAGACTTGAAGTCACTACATTCATCACATGTAGTTCAGTATACTTCTACATCATCCACTGTGATCTTGAATAAGGGTTTCCATAAAGGTGATAATTGGGTGAACTATGAGACATGGGGATGACTATGAGTGATATAGATGGGATTTGTCCCTCCTAAAGGAGAATGATATTGGGGTAATCTGGACTTTTCTTTTTCCTCATGTATGTGTTATTCACTTTATATTTGCATAAATTTCTCACTATAACCCTCAATTTCTTGTTTTGAGTTGTTTTTATGACTTAGAGGTAATCATATGTTGACATGAGAAGTGGCGACACTCGTTTTGATATAAAATCAATGTTGTACCTATATTATTGATCATCATCTCTCATCCCCTTTTAAACTCATATAAGTATGTCACTCTAGACTTATTTTTTAATTAATATGTAGAGTACACTCTAACGTTTACATTGCATCAAATTTCATCCAAATCCAAGTTAGTATGACAGACTTATGCATATTTGAAGTATTCCCTTACTTTAGCCCTTTTAATCGCATTTTCAACCAATCTGGGACAAGGGCGCGCTGCACATTTAGACCAATACTTTTTTTCAGCAATCTGTCTCACATGACTTTGACGAATCAAAATATTGTACCTATATTCCCTTGATTTTGATCATTTGGATCTAAATTCCATGGATCACAATACCATCTAACAGTAGTCCACCCATATTCTACCTTTTTACAACACAAAGGTGTATGACGGTCATTTTGATTTCTTGGGACACCCCAAAGCCCCACCTAACCCCAAATTGTGAGGTCCTTTCCATCCATCCACACTCCCTTTCTTTCCACCATTCTTTCCCTCTCTTTTTCACCCTCCATTTTCCCTTCTAACTTCTTGATTCCTCAAACCCTAACCAAGGTCACTACCTTGGATTCAGTTTGTGCTTCTCACCCCCAGGCCTCCTTTTGGCCTGATCTCACCACATTTGACCCCGTGGTGCAATGCAAAGTCATTCTTCACCTTTTGCTGATGTGGGGAGGCATCCTACCCTCTTTCTTGGGAGATCCAGTGAGCATCTGGCTGCGGTGTTGCCCTTTCTTATGGGCTTGCTGGATCAACAATCATGGTGGCTGGAAGTCAAGGACAACAACCAAAGCATGATGCCTGGTGTGTGCGGACTATGGGCCAGTGGAGGTGGTGGCCATGACATGCGGCCCACTATTGGAGGTCCAGGAGAGAAGACTGACCAAGACACGAGCGACGTGGCCAATCTGCAGCCCCAAGACCATGAATCAATGACACATATAGCCCAAATTGAGGTGAATCTTTCAAAAATCGCCATAAAATATTCCTTTGTCCAGTAATGGTGTGCAATATATGATATTTGATCAGAAAAACATGTTATATTGAATAAATATTACTAGAAACTAGATCTACTTTCTCTTCTTCTATTTTCCCCTAAAGAATGCTTTTGATGTCCTTTTGAGGTGTGTATCCTAATTTAATACATGATATTGATGTTTTATGTCCCAAATATTATTGTTAGACTAATATTAGTCTCTTAAACACCTTTATGCATCATGATTCAAACTTTATCCATTCTTGCACACTAAAATGGTCTTATGTTGATGAGATGATCTAAAATGAGCTTTTATGCTAAAGATCAACTTTAAAATGTTGAATCTTGCTCAAAGGCATTTCATACCACTGTGAATGCTTTAGATTAGTACTTTCATCCTCAAATTTAATATTTTTTTATCATGATCTTTCTTGGATGCTAAGGATGATATTGTGACACTTAGTGTGTCGTAACATGACTTTATGTGTACCTTTGTGATGGATGCCAACTATTATGTTTTTGTTGATCTAATGTATGTGAATACATTATGTGAGCTCTAAAATAGTAGTTTATCATGACGGGTACCCCTAAGTTCCAAATGCAATATTCTTGTGAACTTATGTGGGTAAATTGTTTAAACTTGATTTGAATTGTGATCTAATGAACATGTTTATGACTAGATCTCTAATCTTGCATGAGTCTTGGCCTAATGATTATACATACTATCTTATGCTTTGAAATCAGTAACTTATTGATTCTTGTAACACCTAATCCAAGTAGAAGTTATCTATACTCTAATGATGATTAGCATACATGATAATGACTCAATATGACTTGTTATGCCAATGCTGATGCTAGTGTTGACTAAGCTTGTTCAAATATTATGATTGATCTATTTAGGATCTTGAAGATCTAATCACTTATCCCAAATGTAGTTGTGATATGTCATTCTAATAGCTAATGAACCCATAGTGTAATATGTTGCTCGATAGTTCCTATGCATGACCTAGTTTAAAATATTGAAAACTATGTTGAAGTAAATGAGAATCTAGACTTAGGTGACACATCCAACCTCCATGACAATGATTGATGGACCTAATATTGTTAATTGTAATCCAACTGTGCTTATTTGTCATGTCATGATCTCTATGATGACTCTATTGCCATAATCTTATCAAGCTTCTTGGATCGAAGGGATCTAGAAGTGGGTAAATAGAGCTTCAAAACTTGCACAAAAATAGTTAGACCATAAATTTACTTCAACTAGTAATAATTGCAAATAGTAAATTTGATGGAAATATAAACATGCTTAGCAAGGATGAGAGAAATTGAAGCTACCAATAGGAATAATTATAGTGGTTCCACTCTCCAAACTAGGAGTGAGTCAGTCCACTACCTAGAGAGGTCAAGATTTATGATTTCTTAAGCTTGTCTACTCCTTATATTCACTTATAAGAGTTACAACAAATGAGAATTGTTTTTGGGACAAGGATATCCAGCTTCCCTTTAAGGACACGGGAGCCAACAACCTTATAGTCAAGGTCTTACCTATACAAGAGCTAGTCTTCTACCTCACCAAGGTCTTAACCACTCCTACAAAATGCTAGATGCCTTCACCAAGGTCTTCCCCTTCTTGTAATGAGTATTTGGCCTTAAGGCTTTACCCACTCAGCTCCTTCGATCTTCCGCCTTGACCTCCTTCATGTAGAGAAGCTTGAAGCAGCTTCTCCCATAGCTTGAAGAAGAATTAACCTCCACTTGGAGAGGCCTTTATCAGCACGCTCTTGAAAAAAGAGATTGGGAAGGAGAAGCATTGAGAGATTTTAGAAGTGTAAAATGATGAACCTATCTAACACACAACTTGTCTCACTCATATGGATGAACTGGTGTAAGCAAGAGAGAAAGGGGATCAAGTGGACTAAAATCACTCAACTATGGCCAGGACCTTATATAGCATGAATGAGTAAACTTGGAATGAACTCCAAGGGGTCCTATTTAGAGTTGGGGTTGTCCAATAGAGTATGGGAACAATTTTGAATGTTTTCAACCCATTTGGATGGTTGCAACGGATATAATTTCAAGATCTTCAACTCTCTAATGGTTAGAATCACTTTTTCAGTGTTTTTCATACAGTGCAATCATTCGAGTTTCAATAAAGATAACTTGACTGATCCCACTATGTGACAAGACCAATTTAAACCAATATTTGAGTTTGTCTTGGTGGAAACTTGACTGATCCACTAAAATCAATCTTAGGTAGAGAGATCATCAGTCGAGTTCTATGGATAGGCATCTCGACTGATCGATATCATTCTCAACATTCATCAAGGATCATTCCAGATTGTAACTTGACTGATGAAGTATTTGAGAAGAATTTTCCAAAATGATATTGAAGTGACCAAATGTTCGAATTAAGTGTCCCTGGTTTTTTCTCATCTTAGTTGCAAGTCCTATCATCACTACAAAGGATTGCAAAATTAATATAAGGTTATTTGGAGTGTTTTCCAAAAACACACATTTGCATTGTTGTTGACTTGAACTGAACCAAGCTAGGGCTTGAGCAATTTGATCCTTTTCATGTACCTAATGCCTAAAACCAATTTTAAATAAACATATTAGATACATATGAGCAAAATTTTAAGTCATTATAAAATTATTGAGAATGTGAACATTAGGTCAATATTCTCACCCTTTTTTAAAATGACAACCCATCCCTCAACATACTAAAAAGAATATGAAAATAAACATTTACCATTGAGAAAGGATGTGAGATTTAAACATTTACCTTATAAATTGCAAAAGGATACATGATTGAACAATGTTAGTTGATCCCCCTCAATTCATGCTTACCAAAGCCAGCATGGTTAGTCTAACCACAAATAACCATAGAATATATACATACTATGTGGTCCTCTTCATAGTCCCATGATATGTAAATAAATGACAAGAAAAGGATCATATAAGCATTAAAAAAATTTGAATGATATCACTTCTCCCCCTTTGTCATATCAAAAAGTAGGGTGGTAGAAGAGCTAAAAACATGTCATCTTCACAAACACATGATAACACAATCAACCACATAACACACATCAAACAGAGATGAGGTAAAGAGAATTAAGAAATCTCGTGTCATAATAAAAATATGGGATAACATACCACCAACTCATAAGATATAGTCAGCCAAGGAGTTATGATACATAAGTTAATATTACAACATTGAAACATATTCTCACAGACCGAACCATAAACCAACTATAAATATCAAGATGATAAAATAGTAAGCCTTAGATACAATGCCCAAATGTCTTAGTATATAAAACTCTAAAAATATAGATAAGATCAGTAACTAAAGACTAAAGAACTAAAACATCTAAGAAACGTATATGCTATCTATGTCAAAGGAGTCATCATCAACACCATCATCATTGGTCTCGGGTTCGCAATCCTCATCTCCATCTTAAGGTGCAGTAGAGAAACCAACATCAATTTCATCACCAGAGGCACCAGCAAAGTCTTCATTAGAACCATCATCAGAGCCATCATCCACAATGTACTCATCTTCATCAACATCATCCTCAGTAGACTAGTCAAGCATATTCTCATTGATAGGAGGAACCAAACCACGACTGGGCCATCTGGCAGACTGCTCATCCTAAGACATGTGAAGAGCAAGTAACTCATGTGCCTTCCGGAAGGTGGGAGTAGAGGTTCCAAGACTAGAAAGTAGGGTAGTAAGAGGGCCAGTAGGTAGAGACAGAGTAGGAAGCGCTCCAGGAGCATGGGTAGGTCCACCATCATCAACATGTGTGATAATAGAAGTAGTAGGTGTTGGGGTTGGGTAGAAGTGACTATATGCATAGGAAGCATAGTCACTACCTAGGTATGGCTGGTAGGCAAGGTAGGCATGGATACAGGATAGGTTCATGGTAGACATGATTTGGAAAAAGTCCTGGTGGAGGTGGTCTCGAACCTGAAGGTTGTACACCTACTGGTGTATCAGGTAACTCATAAGAGATTCATTTGATACTGAGAAAGAGGCACGTCAAGTTGGGCTGGTGGTGGAGTTGGAGGGCCCTAGGGGAGGTAGAGGTGTAGGATATAGGTGTGGTAGATGAGGGACGAAGGAAGGTCTTCCTGATTTTGGTTTCACTAATGCAAACTCCTTTCCAACTATCTTTGTTATTGAGATCATGGAAAAGAGATTTCTTGATAGCAAAATCGAAAAGACTGCAAAATAAGGCATGGTAGGGTGGATGGGTACCATGAGTGTTCTTCCCTAAGTCATTGTAGGTCATGTGATGTAGAATGTATCGTGACCACTTGAATCCAACATTCTTTAAGAGACCATACATGATCACAATAGTGTTCTCTACAATTTCCATTTGGTTTTTCTTTGGGTGGATGTTGTATTTAACAACTAATGTGAGAGGCCTATTCTTGAGATCAAGGGAAGGGGATGGCAAGATCAACTTATTCCTATAGGGTACCTGAGGATTCTTCAAGAACTTGTGGATATAAAGGAGACTAAGATCAATGTGCTTATAGAAAGCCTCGGGGTCCAAGAGGTCAAAATAGTCCACATAGTCCTTCCTCCATGTGTTGGTGACCTCAATTCCATTGAAAAAGATATTCAAGGAATCTTCAGAGATTGTGAATTTGGTCTTGACAATCATAGAATTGAGGATTACCTGGTTGTTGGGTGGTGGTACTATAGTGTCGTAGTTCCATGAAAGATTGACATAGAATTCATGGACCGCCTTGGTGCTTATGATGGAATTGTGAAAGCATCGGTGTTCTACACACAAAGTGCCCCAATGATGGGTATGGAAAAGATCGACAATCTCTATGATAACCTCCTTTGTTTTGAGGAGAGGCTCAAACAAGGCTCTAAATGGATATGGGTTCCTATGAAGTAGTTCCTTGTAGTGATTGAGAGCTTCAGAGGAGATAAAAGAGGTTCCATCAAAGGATATGAGGCAAACATTAGAGGAGGATGGGTTAGCTCCACATGAGGTGGCTCTCTTTCTTCTTTTGGATGCCATGGGGTCATATTGAGAAGAAACAACGACCAAAAGATGGAGATATCCTCACCAAAATGTCATCTAACCACCTAGGATGGTTGTGGGATAGGCAAGGAAGACTAGGCTAGGAAAGGGAAGGGACATGTCAACCTAGAGTTGAAGGTTAAGGGAGTTGGAGGTTGTAATTGGTCAACTTTTTTCCGATTAAGAGGGAGAAATGTCGGTCGAACCCTATTTAAGTTTGGTCCAGCTCATCCATTGGTCGAGTTCTAAGTTTAGGAAACTTGACCAATCGACCTATTCACATAACCTTCAACCAAGGGAACGACCAAGTTGGCAACTCGACTGAAAGGCAACCTGTCAAAAAACTTGAAATTTTAATTCCTAGCCTCTAGAGTGTTAATTTAATTTATTTCTTTAGCATATTGTGCATTTTATACATATTGAGGCACATTTCACTCACCATAGGGTACAATTTCATGATAAAAAAGTGTTTGCAAAAAAATACCCAAAATGAGCAAAACAAGGCATAGAAACAAGGAAATTTTAGCACATATCAAGTAAGAGATGATAAATTTTAATAAACAAACATATGGGTAATAGAAAATCTAGCTAGAAGGCATATCATTCTCATCATGAGCACTTATAAGCAGTTTTGTTCTAATAAAAGCTAATTGATCTCTAGCTAGAGGTTTACTAAAAATGTCTACAAGCTGATTATCCATATCCACATGTGCCATAAAAATATCCTTTTTGGCAATGTGGTCACGATGAAAGTGATGATGGACCTCTATATGTTTAGTTCTACTATGCAATATAGGATTGTAAGACAAGCTAGTTGCATTAGTATTGTTACAATAGATAGAAGAAGCATCAAAATAAATGTTAAAGTCTTGTAGCATTTGCTTCATCCATTGGATTGGGGCACACCAACTTCTAGCTACAATGTATTCAGCCTTGGTAGTTGAAAGAGACACAATGCTTCATTTCTTAGGGAACCAAGAAACTAGGCAAGGTCTTACGAAGAAGCAAGTGCCACTTGTGCACTTTTTATCAAACAAGAATCATGTGTAATCCACATCACTATAAGAAATAAGTGTAAAGTCCTTTGACTTACAAAATCATAGTCCAAAATTTGGGATTTTGGCTAGATACTTTATAATCCTCTTAACATATATAAGATGTGATTTCCTAGGACTTGATTGAAAGCGAGCACACAAGTCAACATTAAACATTATGTCAGGTCTAGAGGCAATTAAATAAAGTAAAATTTTAATCATACCTCTATAGAGCTTCTCATTTACCTTTTCATGTTCTTCATCTCTATCAAGCTTGGCAGTGTTTGACATGGGGGTGTCCATCAGTTTGGTGTTCTCCATCCCAAAGCACTTAAGTAGCTCACTTCCATACTTTCCTTGGTTGATGCAGTTACCTTCCTTGGTTTGCTTGATTTGGAAGTCGAGCAAGAAAGCAAGCTCCCCCATCATGCTCATCTCAAATTCTCTGCATCTTATCATAAAACTCCTTTCAAAGATTGGATTAGTTCCTCTAAAAATTATATCATCAACATAAATTTGAATGATCAGAAAATTGTTAGAAGTATGCTTTAGAATCATGGTTGAATCGACTTTCCCATGATATAGCCATTATCTAATAAAAAGTTCTTTAGTTTCTCATACGAAGCTCGAAGTGCTTGTTTGAGACCATAGAGAACTTTTTCAATAGATAAAAATGGTTAGGCAAGTTATCATGCTCAAATCCCAGGTTTGTGTAACACACACTTCCTTCTCAATTTTACCATTCAAAAATGCATTTTTCACATCCATTTGATAAAGAAGAACTTTTTTTTGACCGGTAAAAGAAAGAAACATCCTAATTGACTCAAGTCTATATACAAGTGCATATGTTTCACAAAAATCTATACCTTCTTTTTTATTGTAGCCTTGAGCAACTAGCCTTGCTTTTTTCCTTATCACTTTTTCACTTTCATTAAGCTTGTTGAGGTAGAACCACTTTGGTGCCAATGATCTTTCTATCACTTGGTCTCGGCACAAGAGTCCACACTTTGTTCTTCTTGAACTGCTCCATCTCTTTTTGCATGGCTAGGATCCATTCATCATCTTTAAGAGATTCTTTGACATCTTTTAGTTCCAACAAGGAGATGAAGGTGCCATCTTCTTCTTCTTTATTGTAGGCAACCCACATCTTAACTCTTTCAAAAGGATTTCCTATTATTCACTCTTTAGGATGATGAATTTCAAATTGAGGGGTTGGATCATTCTTTTCTTCATTCTTTTCTTCTTCATCAACTAACACCTCCTTTCCATTTTCAGCAATGTTGAGCTCTTTCAAGAGAGGGATCACCTCATCTGCAACATCATCATTAACAATATCCTTGGAAATAGAGGGGTTAGTCTCAACAAATCTAACATTTATAGATTCTTCTACTTAACACAGATCAATGTTGTACATTGTATAAGACTTGTTCGTAGTGTTATATATAAGAAAGGAAGCCTTGTAGGACTTCATATCAAACTTGTCGAGAGAATCCTTGGTGTTCAAAACAAAACAAGGACACCCAAAAACATGAACGAATTTAATTGAAGGCTTTCTACCATGTCATAGATCATAGTGTGATTCTTCAAATAAGGATGAGTTAAAACTCAATTTTGCACAAAACATGCAGAACTAATGGCTTTGGCCCAAAACTTCTTTGGAGTATCATACTCTAGAAGCATAGTCCTAGCCATCTCCGCTGGTGACCTATTCTTTCTCTCTACAACCCCATTTTGTTGTGGCATTTGAGGTGAAGAAAAGTTATGTGCATATCCGGATTCCTCACAAAATCATTCAAACAATTCATTTTTGAACTCTCCCCCATGATCACCATGGATAGAAATAATCTGGCATGAACCTTTATTTTTAACTCATTTGCAAAAAGTCAAGAAAACATGGAGAGTATCACTTTTTGAAACAAGAAAGAAGGTCTAAGCATATCTAGAAAAATCATCAACAATCACAAGACAATACTTGCTACAACAAATCAATTGTGTACGCATTGGTCCAAATAGATCAATGTGAAGAAGCTCAATAACTCTTTTGGTGCTAAGGAATCCTTTGGATTTGAAGGAGGACTTGGTTTTCTTTCCTTGGTTAAAAGGTTGGCATTCATCATCCTTTTCAAAATTCAATTTAGGAAGTCCTTTGACCAAACCCTTCTTGCTCAACTTCTTCATTTGATGCATATTTACATGACCAAGCCTGCAATGCCATAAAGAAATATCATTCAAATTGGCAACAAGACAATAGCCTTAATAAACTCAAGAACAATAATATAAAGATTACCATTTTTAGTTGTCTTATATATGACATTGTATAAGAGGGAATCTAGAAGCAAGCATTCTAAGGAAGTAATTAGAACAAGATAACAATTATCGAAAAGTTGACTAACACTTATTAAATTGTGATGTAGGCCATCCACAAGAAGTACATTCTTGATGCAAAGTGAATCACCTACATCTCCCTCACCTATTACTTTACCCTTGTTGTTTCCCCCAAATGTCATAGATCCTCCTTTCTTTTTGGTGAATTTATTGAAATCACTGATTTCACCCATCATTTGTTTTAAATAGCCACTATCAACAATCCATTTTCCTTTTACCTACAAGAGAGTAAGATAATCGATGCCCAATTCAAACTTTGGCATCCGGGGTTAGCTAGGGCGACATGCTTCATCTTTGGGTTGGTCCCATTCTCCCTATAAGGACAATAAGTAGAACAGTGATCATCACTCTTACAATGAACATAAATCATAGGGTTCTTAGAGTCAAAAGACTCTCCATGGAAGATTGGAGGTCCCTTTCTTTATTCTTACCTTTCACTTTTCCTTTGCCTTTTGAGGCACCCTCATATACTAAGCCACTCATACCACAATGTTTGGTGGAGTGATCCAAGACTTCATTTTGGGACTTCTTCCCTTTGAGGAATGTTTGCAAAGTGGCTCTCAATTTGTGGTTATCATTGGATAGAGTGACAATAGTAGAAGGCAAATAAGAAATATCATCATTAGCATGTAGCAGGTTGGCCTATAAGAAGAGGGCTTTAGTCAAGTAAGAATCTCTTTCCAAAGAAATAGAAGCAACTTCATTGCTAGATAAAATAGGTATAGAAGGTAGATCATTAATTTGAGAAAGCAACCTAGCATTTTCGTTTCTAAACAATACAACCTCATCAAGATCAATTCTATTTTCATCCTTAGTAGTATCACAAGAAAGATTAAGATCATTAATTTCAGTTTCAAGCAAAGCATGCTTAACTATAAGGGCTTGGTTTTCTTCCTTAAGAGTAGTTATGTTCTTAAGGTAGACACCATTCTAAACTTCAACTCCATTGTATTGCAGCTCAAGATAAGAAACTACCCTTTCAAGGAATCATTGTATTGTAATGATCTTACCCAACCTCTTCTTCTTAGATTTACATTCAGAATAAGAAGAGAAGGCAGCATTATGCATATCAATGTCTTCACTTGTGGAGGCCATGAGTGAAAGATGGCATTCTCTTTCATTGGATCTTGAGTCAGTAGAGGAGGATTCCTCCCAAGCTACATGAGTTACATCCTTTCTTCTTTTCTCATTCTTATCCCTCCTCTTGTACTTTCCTTCCTTCTTATAATCACCCTTCTTGTTGTGGTTGCTCTTGTAGTGACTCTTCTTGGCCTTTGGACATTCATTCTTGAGGTTCCCCTTTTGTCCAAATTCATAGCACCTATGAGTTGAGGATGAGGAAGACTTTCCCTCGAAGTGTTTTCCCTTGGAGTAGTTTCATTCTTGATCACTAGGGTCATCATCTTCACTTGAGGTGGGAGGAGAGGACCGAGAAGCAAGTTTTTGTTGGAGAACCATTGGCTCCTCTTAAGATTTGAAGGCATTGTCTTTTATCTTCTTTGATTCCTTCTCCTCTTACTTGTCATCTTCTTCTTGGTTGTCAAGTCTTGGCTCATGAGCTTGAAGGTTGCCAATGAGATCCTCCGTGGCTAAGTCTCCAAGACTTCTAACTTCTTTAATTGAAGTCACCTTGAATTTCCATCTCTTGGGAAGGGACCTAAGTATGTTGTAGTTGATTGCCCTTCTATCCAAGGGGTGTTCCAAAGCTGCAAGTCTGATGACAATGGTGTTGGGCCTTGATTATATGTATGCCACTCTTTCCTTCTTTCCCATCTTGAAGTTTTCAAGTAGCCGATTGAGCATGTCGATTGTGGACTCCTTGACTTGTTGTGTGCCTTCATATGTAATGCACAAATTGTTCCAAATCTCATGGGTTGTATCTAAGATGAGATCTCGTTGAACTCAGAGGGAGTTAGGGTAGCATTGATGATGATTATCTCCTTGGTATTGAGCTATGCCTTCTTGACTGTAGCTTCATCCCAACTAGCTACATCACCAGTTGGCTCATTGTATGGAAGAATCACCACATTCCACATGTCATAGTTGGTCCCATGAAGGAAGAAATGCATCCCTTATTTCTAATAGAGGAAATTGGTGTCATAGAAGACTGGAGGCCTCGTGGAGAAGCTTCCCTCTAGATCGAGGGACAAGTAAGTCAGCCATCTTCTTGTATCATGGGAGATGTGTCGGTGAAGACCATGGCTCTGATACCACTTGTTGGATTGGAGGGCTCTAGAAGGGGTGAATATAGCTTTAAAACTTGCACAAAAATAGTTAGACATTTAATTTACTTCAACTAGGCATAATTGCAAATAGTCAATTTCATGGCAATCTAACATGCATAACAAGGATGAGAGAAATTGAAGAAAACAATTGGACAAGTTGTTTTAGAGTGGTTCCACTCTCCAAACTAGGAGAGAGTCAGTCCACTATCTAGAGAGGTCAAACTCTAGGATTTCTTAAGCTTGTCTACTCCTTATCTTCACTTATAAGAGTTACAACAAATGACATTCCTTATCCGAGATAAGGATACCCAGCTTCCCTTTAAGGCCAAGGGAGACAACAACCTTACAATCAAGGTCTTACCTATGTGAGAGCTAGTCTTCTACCTCACCAAGGTCTTACCCACTCTTGCAATCAGCTGGATGCCTTCACCAAGGTCTTCCCCTTCTTTCAACAAGTATTTACCTTTGAGGCTTTATCCACTCAATGCCTTGGTTCTTCTTCCTTGATCTCCTTCTTAACTCAAAGAAGCTTGAAGCACCTTCTTCTACAACTCGAATAAGCATGAATCTCGTCCTTCACTTGTATAAGCCTTCATAAACATGATCTTGAAGAAAGGGATCAGGAAGGAGAATTTGTTAGAGAGTTTACAGTGTAATATGAGGAAGCTCTCACACACAACCTATATCACTAATATGAGGGAATTGAAGTGTAAGAAAGAAAGAGAAAGGGGCTCAAGTAGACTAAAAGCACTCAAATATGCCAATGACCTTGAATATCATGAATGAGAAAACTTGTAATGAAGTCCAAGGGGTCCTATTTATAGATGGGGGTTTCCACTAGAGTGTGGGAACACTTGTGAATGTTTTCTAGCCATTTGGAGAGTTGCAACAGATATAATTTTGAGATTTGCAACTCTTCAACATTTACAATCACTTTTTCAACATTTTTTGTATAGGCAATTGGTCGAGTTTCAATCAAGATAGCTCAACCTTTTCCACTATTTAATAAGACCAATTTAAACCATCATTCAAGTATGTCCTAGTAGCAAATCGATCCATCCACATAAATCAGTCTTGAGTAGAGAGATTTTCGATCAAGTTCTATGGATAGGAAACTCGATCGATCAATATCATTCTCAAAATTCATCAAGGATCAGTCAAGATTGTAACTTGACCGATGAAGTGCCTGTGATGAATTTTCCAAAATGATATTTTAGTGATCAAACATTCAAATTAATTTTCCCTGATTTTTCCTCATCTTAGATACAAGTCATATCATCAATAAAAATGATTACAAAATTAATCTAAGGTGATTTGGAATGTTTTCCAAAAATGCACATTTGCATTGCTTTTGACTTGAACTAAACCAGGCTAGGGCTTAAAGATTTCATTCTTTTCATGTACCTAATAGTTGAAATCAATCTTAAACAAACATATTAGATATATATTAATGGAATGGTTAAGTCATTATAAAAATATGGATAATGTGTAACACTTTGGTCAACAAATCTTACTTTAAAGGGTTTTCTAAATCAAATTGTTAATCATGTGCTCAACTCAAGGTACAATTTATTCTCCTAGTGGCTAGACTAGTGGTATTGAACTTGCTTGTATGCTTGTATGCTTAAATTGTTTGGCTTTATATACTTGTTTGAGATACTTGTTCCCTATGATTAGTATGTTTTTTTTGCTTCAAATATGTTGAAAAAACCTTGAAGATAATTGAACTTGTACATTATAAAAACCTTGTGTACCTGCCTAAATTCTCAAGCTAAGGTCACAAGGTATACTCCTGGACCCTTCCATTGGGGAAGCAAGTCAAATGGCACCAAAATGTTGGTCAGTATAATGGAAATGCACGTAAAACATGTTTGCTTGTTAATAACCAACTCTTTAATGCTTTTTACTTCTTTCTTATCATTATATCAAGTTTTGCCATGCATATATGTTTCTTAACCTGCGAGTTTATGTATTTTATAGCTCACTCAACACAATTTTGCTGATGTTTACCCATTTTATGTTTTTAGGTAGCAAGTACACTATGATTCTTACTATGATCATTGCTTCTGCTATATTATGATAATATGTTGTTCTAACTCTTAGAATCATCTGATGTCATGCAAATGGTATTCCCACGGGTTGATATATGGGTTAGATCTTGTGACATGTACTAGCCTAGCTTCCTTTTATGCCATGTTATCTCTTATCTTATTCTTTTTGTGATTTTATTCATGCATATGTTATGTGATCCATTCTAGGGACAGATGCCCAGGTCCACTCACCTTTGGTTGTGTATCCATTAGGAGTGTGGACTTGGGATAACAAATGGTTTTGTGACAAATGATATGAAAGCTATCACATATTCTCTATGCATGTTTAATTACCCAATTCCACCTACCTTAGATAGTATTCTAGCATCTCATCTCTTCTCTAAGGACTACCCTAATCCACCCATTAGGTGATGATTAGTTAGCTTCTCATCTCCTCATGTGATTCATCTACTCACAACTATCATTCACATGATATCTCAATTATGGGTATTTTATGTATGGGAAAGACTAAAACTTGAATGAAATGGTAAAATTTGAGTAACATAATGATGATGCTATGATCTAACCTTAATTGAAAACTCTATTATGACTAATGAAAATACTTTTTTAGTTAATTAATCATGTATGAATCCTCAAATAATGTTAACTCAACTTTACCAAACCTAGACCACATGTTCTCTATGTTTAAGATAAAATGATAGCAATCTTGATTAGATGAGATAAGGATGATTTGTACATTATATCTCATAGTTTATGAGGTCCATATTTGATTGAATGCATGTTGCCCTATTCTTGACAAAACCTCAAACATGACTAAGCTAATTTCACAATTTGATATATGCGATGATTATGCTATGAAATGTCTAAGCTCTTGGACTCTCAAGATCATGATGGAAGACTTTGATACAAAATGCATCTTCCCTATTTATTCATATGCCTTGTAGTGATCTAGAATTTGGATAATGTGATGGGAATGGATCTCTCTCTTACCCTATTAAACTTCAACTCTTGGATTGCACCATTTGACTTCTGGATTTCTAAATATACCCTTACCATGATCATGAAAGAAAGGGAACATGATTATGACCTTGATCTTCCAAAAATATAAAAATCTTGATCTTTGATATCATGACCCTGTGAAGTATGGTATGACAATTGATACTCTCCCTATTTGGATATGCTTGAAGGCTCATGACTATTGTAGACTACTATACTAGATTAATGTGAGTTAACCAATTGGTGTAAGGATTGAGGTAACCTTAAATGTCACCTAAAATTTTAAGGATTTAGTATACAAAGCATGAAAGAACATATAATGAGTATAATTCTTTGAACCCAATCATGCCATCTCTGAGGGACAAAAGAGAAATTCACTGAGGAAGTGACGAACAATATGTGACCAAGCCCAGGAGTGAAGGTCACCAAGAGGCCAAGCCTGGGAGGGAAGGCCACCATGAAAACCAAGCACAGGAGGGAAGGTCACCAAGAGGACAAGCCCCAAAGGGAAGGCAACAAAGAAGACCAAGACAAGGACAGAAGGTCACCAATATGACCAAGCCCAGGAGGGAAGGTCATGATGAGCCCAATTTTGGGACATAAAGTAACTAATGTGCACCCTTAGAGATGGAGAAAGTATGGATTAAATAATTACACTAAAAATAATGTACTCCAATATTGTTAGTAGAACCTCAAGAAAAATGTATATGACAACTCTGTAAAACCTCAGGAGTAGTAGAACACTAAGTCACCCCTAAGGTCAAAAGTACAAGCCTAAACCCAAACTGCAAAATATCTGGACCCACAACCTTGATGTTCAAATTCTTAACACTATATTGATTAATGATATTTTGATGCATAACTACTGACCTTGATATTAGTTCAACACCTATGATCACCCTATTTCGATCTTGAGATCACCCTTGGTTTATGATTTATGACTTACATGTTTGTGGAAAAAAATGATATGATGATTATGTTGATTTTCTTGATATATGACTTAAGGGAGAGATTTCTTGTGGACTAGTTTAGGACCTTCCATTGATTTTGAGCACAAAATCATGATATTGAAATATGATGTTGTCTTGAATTTTTGAAATATGAAAACTTGATGATGGATGTATAACCCCACCTAGGCCAATGAAAAATCTAGAACCCTAAATGTTGGAAAATGAAATTCATGCTTTACTCTTGATTTAAAGATCTCTATTAATTTGACATAGAATGTGATCTCTCCAAATTTGTGATCTATAGTATAACCTTTACAAATTGTGACTTTTATGATGACCTTCTCAATTTGATTATCGATGTGGCTACACTCTGTCATTGATGCTCGATTACTCGATTTTGGAATGAAATTGAATGAAAAGATGATACTTTAATAGAATGACATGATGATTTTTTTAATATGGAATGGGAATTCCAAATCTTGATTGAATAATTGTACTAATTTTAGGGACAAAATTACTCTCAAGGTGGGGAGGATCTGATAACCTGTACTTTTCTCTTTCCTCATGTATGTGTTATTGACTTCATATTTGCACTATTTTCCCACTATAACCCTCAATTTCTTGTTTTGAATTTTTTTATGAATTTTGAGGTAATATGATGTTGATGTGAGAATTGGTGACACTCTTTTTGATATAATATTAGTGTTGCACCTATATTATGCATCATCCTCTCTCATCCCCTTCTGAACTCATATATGTATCTCACTCTACATTGATTTTGTGATCACTATGTATATGACTCTCTATCATTTCTAATGCATCAATTTTGTCAAATACCAAGGTACTATGAGAGAGGTATGCCTATTTGAAGTCTTCCTTTTCTATATCCCTTTTAATCACATTTGGAACCAATCTGGACCCAAGGGTGTGTGTCCCACTTAGACCAATACTTTCTTTTGTCAATCCGACTCACATGTCTTCGACCAATCAAAATGTTGTGCCTATATTTCCTTAATATTGGACCTTTGGATCTGATGCCCATGGATCCCGATACCATCTAATGGTTGTCCACCCATCTTCTACCTTTTTGCAACACAACATTGTATGATGACTATTTTGATTAGATGGGACACCCCAACACCCCACCTAACCCTAAATTGCAAAGCACTTTCCCTCCACCCACACTCCCTTGTTCTTTCCCCCATTTTTTCCCTCTCTTTTGCACCCTCGATTTTCCCTTCTATCCCCTTGCTTCCTCAAACCCTGACCATTGCCACCACCATGAATTAGGTTGGCTTCTTGCCCCCAGGCATCCTTTCGGCCTGATCTCACCACCTTTGACCCAATAGTGCAATGGCAGATGCAGTCACCAGTTATTGTGATGTAGGGAGGCCTCCTACCATCTTTCTTGGGAGGTTCGATGTGCATATGGTTGTGTCTTGGCCCTTGCTTGTGGGATTGATGGAACATGGATCACGGTGACGGGTGTGTGCGGACCGACTACTGGTAGAGGTGGTGGACTTGATGCACGGCCCACTACCATGGGTCTAGGAGCACAAACCAATCAAGCCATGGGTGATGTGGCCCATCTTCTGTCCCAATACCAAGAATCAACAACCCAGATTGCCCAAATAAGGGTGAAACTTTGAAAAATTGCCATAAATCATTTCTTTGTCCAAAACTATCATGCAATATATGATCTTTTATTAATAAAACGTGTTCTATACAATAAACATATCTCCAGAACCTAATTATACTTCATATTCTTATGTATTTCCCTAAAGAATGTTTTTCATGTCCATTTGAGATGTTTATCCTAATTGGATGCATGATCTTGATGCTTTATGTCCCACATATTAGTGTTAGACAAATATCAGTCTCTTAAATAACTTTATGCATTGAGATTCAAACTTTATCCATTCTTGTACACTAAAATGGTCTTATGTTGATAAAATGATCTAAAATGAGCTTATTTCCAAATAACTAGTACTTCTTAAGTAGTTATCAAGTTCTTATGGTATTCCAATAACCCTTACTGGAACTAGACTGACATCTACTCATCATGTCCCACATACGAGTTATCAGGATGAGCACATCATATTGTCATGTCCTACATACAAGATGATGAATGCATTTTATTCTTGCTATGTCCTATACATGCAAGATAATGGGATGAATACATACATGATAGATCCCACTAGAGGGGGGTGAATAGGGTTTTATAATGATTTTAATAATATTTTAACTCAAACAACCACAATTGAGATAATAAGAAGGAGACAAGGTGTTTATAGTGGTTCCAACCTTAGCCAATACTAAGGCAATCAATCCACTACCCGGTTGCTTACCCAATCGGGATTTTGAAAGTATTTAATTTTATTACCTCGCAAGGATGTTACATAAAATTACAACACTTTCAACACCCTTTGGACAACCTTCACCTTGAAGTAGTCTCACCAACCTTGAAGCAGCCTTCCTTGAAGTAACTTCAAGCTCCCTCTTGAAGTAGCCTTCCTCTTGAAGTAGCTTCCCATTGAGACATCCTTCTTGAAGTAGTCCACATACCTCCTTCTCCACCAAGAAGATCAAACCCTCTCCAATGCACAGCTTCCAACCCTAGGAGTAGCAAGGAGAGTACAATTAATAAGAAAGAACAAGAAGGAAAATAGAAATTACAATTACCACTTGTAGCACAAGGCTTGATTTCTTATATCAAGTGTTTTGATCTCCTAACCAATGAGTATGGAAGTGTAAGTTTAGTGGGTAGGAGATGCTAGCCTATAGGACACGAATTTAGAGCAAAGGAAATGAGTAGCAAGTACTAGAGTTGCTCAATTGCTTGAAACAAATTGCCAATTGGAAGTATGTAAGCTCAAGTATTGCACACGTGTGTTTTTGGGTGTCCTAAGGCTTTTCCTATTTATAGGAATCACCTATGAATGCTTAAGGACGTTCTAGACACTTTATAGGGGGTTCTAAGTGCTCAACTAGTCGTTAGGTATCCATTAGTTTCTATAACAACAACTAGTTAATTAATTCTGAAAGTGCAGACAGAGACATTCTCGGTCGAGGAATTGTCGACCGAGATCCCAGTCGGTCGAGGTCTTTGTCGACCGAGGGACAGTCTGGAGCAAGTTCTATAACGTTCTAGTCCAACTCCCAACTACCTTGTCTGCAGTGTCTAACGGCTACTTGGGTCATTCTCGGTCGAAGAGTTTTTCGACTGAGAGTGTCTCGGTCGAGAAGTTTGTCGACCGAGAATGACCCTGTTTCAATATTTTAAACTGAGTACTAAGTGTATGTATGAGTGAGCAGTTGTGACACTGTTGTAGGAGATGACCTATCTAAGTGTTGTGATTGACTAGGGAAGATCTAAACGCTTGATTTACATGATATCTAAGTACTTGTACATTATATACTTGTACACATTTTTACATTTGATTACAATCATGAAATTAAAACATTTTGAGCATATAAATCTCCCAAGAGTTTGTCATCCACCTAATTTCTACAACACTCAGGTAGCATGTTAGATATACAAGAATGAAATGTTTGTCATTATCAAAACAAAGGGATTAAATGATGTCCATTTAGCCATTAATCTCCCCCTTTTTGAAGATGACAAACATTTCCAAAATATAAATCAACCAGTCTTTAAAATGAGTTGAGTTTCATACCTGAGATTTACTTTGTAAATTATTTCTCTTGTTATATAAAATGTGTGCTTATTATTCCCAAAGAAGTATGGAACATGAAATCCAATTCTTAGGGAATATAGAAACTTTTAATGTAAAGCCAAGAGATTATGAAGATTATGAAACTCATTGATTGAGTTTTTACAACTATTTATTTATTTATCCCCCTTTCACATTTCAAAAAGATATCCTTTTAAAATAAATGTTGAAAGCTCCCCCTTAATTTGTTCTCCCCTTAAAAAATAACCATCAAATGATTAGAAAAGATGTCCATTAGAAGCCAAAATGACACGATTAAAATCATTTTAAGAAGCACAAATGTCAAAGAAAACATTTGAGGGAGTGATGAGTAGTTGCTTCCTTATCTTATTGAATTGATCTAGTGGAAGTGGTTTTGTGAAAATATCAGCCAATTGATCTTCCATATCAACATGATGAAGGGAGACATGATTTTTAGAGATATGATCCCTTAAAAAGTGATGACGGATTTCAATATGTTTGGCACGGCTGTGTAAAATAGGATTATGTGCTAAGTTTATAGCGCTTGTATTGTCACAAAAAATAGGTGTGGATGAAAAAGTAAAGCCATAATCGTTTAACACTTGTTGCATATAAAGCACTTGACCGCAACAAGATCCGGTTGCAATATATTCAGCGTCAGTTGTAGAGAGGGAAACCGTGTTTTGCTTCTTGCTGAACCAATATACTAAAGCTCTTCCTAACAAGAAACAACTACCGCTTGTGCTCTTGCAATCAATTCGAAAACCAGTGTAATCGACATCGGTATAAGCCTTAAAGTCCAAAGATTGTCCTTTAGGATACCATAGACCATAACTTGTAGTGTCACCTAAATATCGTAAAATCCGTTTGATGGCTTGAAAATGAGTTTGCATAGGTCGTGATTGAAAATGAGCACAAAGACCAATAGAAAACATGATGTCCGGTCTAGAAGCGGTTAAGTAAAGCAAGCTACCAATCATAGCCCTTTATAAGGAATCATCAATAGGTTCCCCATTTTCATACTTATTAATTTTAGTAGAGGTAGCCATTGGAGTGGTGGCATGTTTGCAATGGTCCATCCCAAAACATTTTAAAAGTTCATTGGTATACTTCTCTTGGCTTATAAAAATCCCAGTGGGCGTTTGCTTTATTTGAAAACCAAGAAAGAAAGTCAGTTCTCCCATGACACTCATTTCAAATTCTTTTTGCATAATATCACTAAATTTTTTGCACAAAGATTCATTTAACGCACCAAAGATAATATCATCAACATATATTTGAACAACTAGAAAGTCAGAGTCATATATTTTGAAAAATAAAGTAGAATCTGAATTTCCAATAAGAAAATTGTAATCAAAGAGATAGTTTGTATACATACTCACCTTTTTCCAGTATTTCAAAACCAGGTGGTTGGGCAACACATTTTATTCTTTCTATGTCCTATAGATGCAAGATAATGGGATGATTACATACATGATAGATCCATATCTATTCTTAGTGTTCCCATTCTTCATAAGAATTGGACACTTGGACTTGGGATACTAACTCCATGTAACATGGACAAGTTTTCTCGCATTGAATGTGTGCACACTAAACCCTTCAGTATAGATTGCCAATGTATTCTCTCTCTCTTTTCAGGTCAAGAGGTTTTTAAGAACTATCTCTATATATCTCTATACCTATTACATAGGGAATGTCTTTATCTTCCCTAAAGATAATTTCCACTTTGGATTTCCATTCTAGAACATTTCCATTTCACATCAACATGTGGAATGTGAATATGCTCCCACTAAATCACAAATCCCTTCTTTATCTTTGACATATCAGTCAAACCCTTTGACTATATCATCAAAGTAAAGATCCATCTCTGAGTTGCTTGTACTTAATCAATCACATTGATTAGTCCATTGTAACTTATAGACTTCATTTGCATTAATGGATTCATAAACCTTATAGGTTGTGTCACGTACACATCCTTGTTTTATTCCTCATAGGAATACAGTTTTAGTATATGTATGCCAAATTTATTAGTCATTAAGTTGAAATCAACAAGCATCATCTTTCTCAAATGTTATCCATGTGTCTTAATGCTTAAGACTCATTCACACTTATGTATTTTATCCCAATGGGTGCTACCATCAAGGTCATACCTTATGGTTCACATGGAAGTCATTTAGGATGTAATGGTCATAAACCATAACTCAAAATCCGGTTCTTCATATTCATCTAGATAGTTGATTCATCACATGACCAACTCATCACATAGATAATCGGGGTGTATCTATCAAGGATATAATAGCTCACAACTCGTTGTGATTCTTAATGTCCTTTATTAGTGTGGGATATTCTTTATTTAAGAAGAATTTAGTTATTTGATAATCATCCTCTAACTCCTTAGAGTATGAATCCTTTTGATTTAGACATCACCATGCCTTAATAATGAGTTTACTATGATACACTATCATAATCACTCACAAGGTTCTCAAACATTTGGTTCAAGTATTTCATTCAATGATCTCATTAACAATTAGCACTTTACCAAATTCGTACATCATCTATGATATTCTTGAACACTTCAAGATATTCATATTGGTATTTCTCTAAACATTGTTTGAAGTACTAGAATTAAGTCCTATAGGTATGTAAATACATCACATGTATTATACCTAATTGGATAATCAATTTCCCACTATGACCAGTGAAGATTGATCATGTCTTAGAGATTCATGTCTCTTACTGGTTCTCTAGCCAAAAAGAGTCCAGACTTATCCATCATATGGAAACAAGAAATGAATTTCTAATTATTTATGCTAATTTGAATGTTTGAGTTATCAATAACTTTTAGGTATCATTTTATCTTATGCATATCAAGTAACACAAGATAAACAAGGCATTGCCACAAAGATCATATCTTTGAAACATCAACTATATTGATAGCCTTCTTGTCACTACAAGATACAACAATAAAGTGTTTCTATTGGCAAATTGAAATAGAAGTTATCAACTCTATTTCATGTCCTTTAGGCTGAAATAAACTGAAAGGTACTCCTATCTATGGCAGCAACACTTGCTCAAATGTTGGGCACTCCTTTCTTGGTCCTTTCGTAAAGGCCATCACTTCTTTGTAGATCTTACATATCATATACCTCAGAAGCGGTTCATGTCATGATACCTTAGGTGGAGATCTCCATCCCCTCCTTCTTCTTCTTTTGTTCTTCCAAATATAGAGGGCAATTCCCTCGTTCACCATCCCATGTGCCTTGAGGTTGAAGATGACTTGAGCTACTGGCTAGCATCAGAACCCTTCTTAGCTTTTCCCTTGCCCTTGCCCTTGCCCTTGGACTTGCCTTTCTTTCTGTTGATCAACATCATAGACTTAGGCTTGTCTTTCTTCATTTGTGCCTCGAGGCTGAAGATGTCTTGGATTGTTGGCTATCATCAGAATGCTTCTTTGCTTTGCCCTTGTCCTTGCCTTTAAGACTTACCCCTCATCGATCAATGATTAGGGTTTTGTCTTTCTTCATATTTGCCTCTACTATCATCAACATGTTGAACAACTTTGTCAACACTTGTCAAAGTTGTTCATGTCATAGTTCATCATGAACTGTATGATTCTCACAACATTTGGAGTATCATACCAATAACCAACTCTTGGATCAGAGGGAATCCTTCTTAGTTAGGTTTTTCCACATACCCAATCACATTGAGTGTGTGAATATCTTACTGGATCTCCTTCTGTTATGGCATACTAGGATAGTGTCTTGGAGACATCATGTTTTCTCTGCAACTCATAGTTCAGAGAACACAACATTAAGCACTCCAGATCAATGGCATCCTTGGTATGCTTCCATAAGCATCCTTTAAGCCATTGGTGTGATGGGATCGAGTTCATCTGGTTCTGGTATAACTAGGACTTAGAGCTTTTCCTCTTCGATTGAGAACACTTCTTAATGTCCTGACCATTCATGGAATTATTCCCATTTGTTTATTGGTCTCAAGGATCGATCGCAAATAAAGTGATTATTGTTGAATAACCATTTATTGTATAAAAAGGAAATATATGCAATTTAGTCCAAAAACTCCTTTTTACTTGTTTGATTTGAAAAGGTTTTACGATATAATTAGGACTTTAATTAATTATTGCTCCCACTATTTTTGTTCAAATTGATAGCCCTCACCATCAATTCAGAAGATTGCAGCGTACAATCTTCTAGTTGGTCAAGATCCTGAAATCCTCTGAGTCATGCACCAACTAGGTCTCTCACCCACAACTTAGATCTTCCAAGTAGGCATGAACTTTTGCAAATTGCATCATATGCAACTCTTGAAAGATGTCATGTGCAACTCCTTTCCATGATCACCTCCATGAGTCAAGGTGCTAGATCCTATCTATGTCACCTTGTTAATTCTGACCCAAAGCCAACACGATGAATATGCACCCTGCTAGGGCAGACCCACATATTCATCCTTCACTCTTCCATGAGATAAACAGTGCACCACGCTAGGGCGTGCCCACACTTGGCTGATCAAGCTTTTCACATGTGTCGCATTTGGAAGGCATCTAAAACTTTAATATTTAATAAGGGATTTAGTTTTTATAAGTACATATACAGATCCAATCACCACAATATATAGTACATATCATATACATGCTATATCCCACATAAAACATGTGAAATGATAAAAGTGATGATTATGGCCATCCTAATGTGATTCCTTGAGCCAAAAGGAATCACAGTCATCTAGGTCTACATCACATGCAACATGTACAAGATGAACTCTGTGCTTTGCCTTTACTGGGTTTGATCAACTCATCTTCATGATTGATCGGCTCGCCATCAGGTCAGTCGGTTGGGTGCCACTAGCCGATCGATTGGCTCCTCCAACCGATCGGTTCATCTGGTCTTCGTGCATCTCCTCATGGCCGCCACTCGCTCATCTTGCTATGTGAACCGGTCATCTAGAATGCCAACCGATCGGTTCATGCCTTGAACCGATCGTCTCAGTTGTCATTAGGTTGTCTATTGTTCTTTGACATAACATGAAATAAAAGTTTTATCCTATTTAGATTTGCATTGAGAAACCCTAAGTTACATTCAGGGGGAGAAAAGGTAGGAAAGAAATCTCAAGTTATCTCGAGTTACATCAGGAATAAGAGATAGTGAATCGGTGTGCAGACTGAGATGCAAGCAACCACATTCAACCAAGCACACATACATAGGGTTTATTGGCCATAACCACACTATACATCCACCACAAAACTCGTTTAAGGGCGACGCGTATCGAGTGCACTCATATTACATATCATATATGTATATTGGGATTTGTGGATTTAGGATTGGACATGCATAAAGCCAATTTTATTCGCAACGTATGCAATAAATAAAGGCGATAAATCAAAATCAATCATATTGATAATCCTAAAGTATAAATCAGTTGATGTGGCTCTGATACCATTGTTGGGTTTTAGGGGAGGTAGAGAAGGAAGAGGAAACAAAAAATTTCTCCTCCCAAACCCAGAATAAAGGAATCACGTCAATGTCTATACAATAGGAAGGATGGTTTGTAGAGACATACCTTGTCCTGAGGCTTGCTCAACGACGTTACATCGTGGCTTACACAGTCTTCACCTTTGGTCTTGGACGATGTTTGTGTAGCTCCTGGTCTCATCGGGACTGTCGGGATTGACAGTTGTCCTCTGAGCGGTAGAAATATCCTGCCTCTGTAGTAGTCCACACGGACCACCTGGAACTCCAATCGCCTTGTCGCACAAGGCACCGAAAGGAGTTATACCCTCATGTCGACGTACTAGTCACCGAAACACTCTCCTGCCACAAGTTGCCTTTTTGCATTTGTCTTTCCCTTGTTGTGCCTCCCTTATCGGGTAGGACTTGCTCGGGCTCTCACAGTTACCACAACCAGAGAGAACGACAACTTTACAGAGCAACTGGTGGTTTAAGTTGTTGTTCCTGAGAATCCCCCAATACCCCTATATATATAGGAGGGTCATGGGACTGGGTTCTCTACCCCGAGCAATGCGGGATTAAAGCAGGAGTAGAAGGGCTCGAGATTTTCCACAAAAACAACCAACTACACCACCTGAACCGATCGTTTCAAGCATGAACTGATCGTTTGGGGACCTGAGCCAATTAGTTCATACCTGAACCGATCAGTTGGGGCAGTTGAGCCGACCGGTTCCAATATGAATCAGTCAGTTCACTCCCCAGATCTATTCCCAATTGACTTTTCCTCTTTTGTTTCAAATTGATCCAAATACCAATCCTTGTTCCAATCAAATTGGACAAGTGAAACAAAGAGAAATTTGTTGCCAACCTGACTTTCCCAACTCGCTCAGTTGGACAAGTTGAGCCGATCAGTTCAACCATTGAACCAGTCATCTCAACCTGTCCTGAGTCGATCAGTTCATCACATGAGCCGATCAGTTCACCAACCTGAGTCGATCGGTTGGGAGTGCAGACTGCACATAATCAGTCAATTGTAGTTTCAATCAATCTGATACTCTAATCAATCAGTCCAACACCTTGAACACTGTGATATTGAGCTATCAATTGATTGAGTGTTTAATTGAACTACTAAACTCCTTTAGCAATCAATCTAAACATCGTTTGTGGATAAACTCCTCTTCCAGGTAAAATCCTATGTGTGTGACCCTACATGCCCATTTCACGTTGGCAGTTGTGATAACCTAGCTTTTTGAGTTTTAATAACTAATACAATATTTGAGAAACAAGCATTGTATGTATAGGACAAATACCAAATTGAGGAATTGGTAACACAATCATGGATTCCTTCACCCAAATTAGGTGTTTTGAGATACAATAGAGGCCTATGATGCCTACTTGAATTCAATTGTGAATTAATACCCATACTAACTGATTAAGCTCTCATGAGACTAATCATTCATTTAGTGATCTAGTGAGTAGTGAACTAATTTCTTTTGAGGAAATTATGTACATATGGATCAACATTAGAGTTTGATGTCAAATAAATACATATTGAAGTTTTATATTTTTGGTTGATTTGACTTATTGAGATCAAGAATTATACTAGGATATATATATATATATTTACTTTGTATCACATGAGCCTAGTTGTACATATTTGATAGTCTGCTGGTTCCAAAATACCAGGAGTAGATGGTTGCAATCTGGACTCCCTAGGAAGAAGTCATGGCGAAAAACCTGGGATGCTAGCAAGATGGGACAAGTCTTTCACCCTCTGCGGACTAACAACCCTTGACTGGTGAGATATGGGCAAGGCGAGGGAGTTCAATCATCCTCATCATCCTCTCTTCATCGTTTCTCCCAGCCGAAACCAAGAAGATCTAGAGGTGCCATGACAAGCCGCAAGGGTTGAGACTGGGAAGAACCCACTACCATAGTCTACCCATGTGTGAAGGACTTCATAGAAACATAAAGGCATGGATTTGTTGGCTTCACTGCCTGAAATCCACCTACTTTCTCCTTCCCCTACCACCGATCTTCCACACCACGTCTAACATGCCTCAACAACGACTGTCAAGCACGTCGTGTTGGAGCAGCAGGGTCTTCCCGATCGTGATTGCGAGCAACTGTGATCTACCCACCACCACGTAGTGTATTGGACCCCTCAAAGCCTCACAAGGATGTTTGGATCCCACGCTGCTCCTTATCAGAGCTCATAGCTAGGCTGGAGCCACAACTAGAGGCATGCGCATGGAGCAGGGCAATGGAAGGATGGAGCATAGACGCCCCTCCCAAGCACCCTTCTCTGAAACCTCCTCCTTCATGGAATAATGGAGGATCGGCTTATGAGAACCCACGATCGGGGCACAGCAAGCAAGGAGTAGCCATTAATGACTTTAGTACCTCCACGAATCTTCTGGACTTTTCTGAACTCGAAGATGAGGATTCCAGTACCGGATCGTTTACCGGAGTCCCTCCTAGCGGCAACACTGGAAATAATGAGGATCCTTTGGCATAGTCATCTTGGGGCATTGTGGTCGTGGTCTTCGGCAACCAATAAGGATGTAACTTGGAGCTTCTCCATTGTTTCAGGTGATGCTTGGGAGTGGTGGAGGTCCTTGTGAAGCATCCTGGCGCAACCGCAGGCCGAATCAAGTACGGAGGAAGAAACCCCCCTTATCAAGCCATCGTGACCTAGCCGCCATAGACCAGAGAAGCATCCCGGAGGTTCTGGTAGTAGTGTTGGGTTTTAGGGAACAGCGAGAAGGCAGCGGAAACAAAAAAATTTCTCCCCAAACCCATACCGAGGAAACGCGTCAACGTCTATATATTAGGAAAGGATGGTTTGTGGAATCATACCTTGTCCCGAGGCTTGCTCGGGGACAATACCTTGCGCCTTGCGCGGTCTTCAACTCTGGTCTTGGACGGCGTCTGTGCAGCTCATGGTCACACCGGGACTAACGACTCCTCCTCCTACCGGACTGTTGGATGATAGTTGTCCTCCGGAGCGGCAGTGTCCTCCCGCCTGTGTAGTAGTCCACACGGACCACCTGGAACTCCACACTCCTTGTCCCACAAGGAAGTGGAAGGAGTCGCACCCTCCTGTTGACGTACTAGTCGCCAACACACTCTCCTGCCTCCAGTTGCAACTGTAGTTGTGCTTCCCTTGCTGCACCTCCCTTTGCAGGAAGCACTTGCTCGGGCTCTCTCTCGGTTACCAAAACCAGAGAGAAAGACAACTTTGCAGAGCAACTGGTTGCACTGAGTTGTTCTTTGAGAAGCCCCCACTACCCCTATATATATAGGAGGGTCATGGGACAGGGTTCTCTATCCCGGGCAATACGGGACTAAACGCAGGAGTAGAAGGGTTCGAGATTTTCCACAAAAAGCAATCAGTTCGCAACCTGAAATGATCGGTTCAGCCATTGAGCCGATCGGTTGGACCTGAGCCGACCGTTTGGGGCACTCCAACTGATCGTTTGGTGCCCTGAACTAATCGGTTCATGGTCCTAATCTGGCTCAAAAAGACTTTCCTTGTTTCTTTCCCAATTGGTATCGAATACCAATAATATTCCCAATCGAATTGGGCAATTTGAAACCAAAGGAAAATTCTTTCCAACATGACTTTCCCAACTGGTCGGTTGCACCAGTTGAGCCAATCGGTTCAACCCTTGAACCGGTCGTTTCAACCTGGTCATGAGCCGAACGGTTGGACACTCCAGCCGAACGGTTCAGCAACCTCATCCGACCGGTTCAACACTTGAGCCAATCGGTTGGGAGCATAGGTTGGGCAAAATCAGTCAATTGCGATCTCAATCAATCTGATACTCCAATCAATGTGTCCAACACCTTGAACCATATGATATTGAGCCATCGACTGATTGAGTGTTTAATTGAACTACTAAACTCCTTTAGTAATCAATCTAAACATTTCTTTGTGGACAAAACTCCTCTTCCAGGTTAAATCCTATGTGTGTGACCCTGCAGGTCAATTTCACGTTGGTAGTGAGAGTCCATAACATTTATGACTTCACAAGCAAAGAGCGGTGCCTAGTCACACATCATTGCTACCTAAGTGAAAGTAGAAAGTTGGAGAACAACTTTCATCCTACAATCTATGAATGGTGTTACAGTGAATGTATAATTCCTTTGTCACTGATATCCTGAATGAACTCGAGGCATGGAATAGTCATCCTGTCAACGTTCATTCACTTTCTTGATCTCAGAGCAGATTGAACGAGATATGTATGACATCAATATCACATACTGATTCACACATGCGTGTGTACGCCTATCTCAACCCTACTCATCAAGTGGCCTTGGATATCAAACTCCCTCGGGAGGGACAAATCCCATATCTATCACTCACCCCTCAAAAGCCCCATGTGTCAAAGCCACCCAATCATCACCTTTATAACAACCCATGTTTCAGGACTGCGTTTGATGATGTCAAAGTGTGCCCAATGACATGTGTTGAGTGTAGTGATTTCAGATCAAAGAATCACACTCACCACCATCATTGTGAGTACTAACTGTGACTACCATCTCATGGTTCCATGTGTCAAACTCATGGTGGGTCTGTCCGGTACACTTGTTCTCTAACAAGTACCTATGTGTTTGGTTTGATATCTCTATATCATGACTAATGAGATTCTGTCATCAATCAGCACCACAATCTAATCTTGTGTGTCATTGTTGTCTATCTACCTTCCACAATGACATCCGACTAGGGACATAACAAGAATGTACAAACTCCTAGCATCCGTATGATCTCATCATTCAGGTCATGAACCTGAAGGCATACATCATTGAGTATTGTCATTCTCTAGACATTCAATATGTTCTATCACTATCTCATATGACTGAACTAGAAAGAATTGGAAGCTTGCCTTTGATGTTTATCAAATCAATCTTAATGTATCCCACCAATCATCCCATGATTGGCTTTCAGGGCATACATACCAACAGACTCCCACTTGCACTACGAGCCAATCACCCTTGAATCATATTCATAGTGATCTTCAAACATGTCCCACATGTTTTTGTGCTCTAGTGCGAACATAGTGAGTAATGGCAACACCTTGCTAAAGTCAGTATAAATTGCATGTCTCACATCTCTTCATTGTACGTCACACGTATGAGGTGGAGTTGCTGTAATATGCGATCTAGTATTCCTTTGCTAACCTTTAGCCACATTGTATGATCAAGGATTCCAGACTTGTCATCAATGAGCGGAATATCTATAAGTTCATCTCATGAACTTCCAGATCCATATAGTATCTACTGTTGTTCTCTAACACATAGATACTCGGCATTTCCCTTTTAAATGGTTTTATTGGAACACTTCCAATCATCAACAAACTTTCACTTTTATACATCCTATGTATATTTTGCGATTAATTTTCGGTCCTTTCAGAAGTTCACATCAATGTAACTCTTTACATCAAACTCTTCCTTGTCTCCATAGAACTAGTACTTCACAAGTACTTATCAAGTTCTCATGGTGTTCCAGTAACTCTTACCGGAAGTAGACAGACATCCACTCGTCATGTCCCACATACGAGTTAACAGGATGAGCACATCAAATTGTCATGTCATACATACAAGATGATGAATGCATTTTATTCTTGCCATGTCTATACATGCAAGATAATGGGATGATTACATGATAGATCCATATCTATTCTTAGTGTTCCCATTCTTCATAAGAATTGGACACTTGTCCTTGGGATACTAACTCCATGTAACATGGACAAGTTTTCTCCCACTGAATCTGTGCATACTGAACATTTCAGTACAGATTGCCAATGTATGCTCTCTCTTTTCAAGGTCAAGAGTTTTTGAGAACTATCTCTATAGATCTCTATTCCTATCACATAGGAAACATCTCTATCTTCTTTAAAGATAATTTCCACTTTTGGATTTCCAATCTTGAACATTTTCATTTCACATCAATATGTGGAATGTGAACACGCTCCGACTAAATCACAGATCCCTCTTTATCTTTGACATATTAGTCAAACCCTTTGACTATATCATCAAAGTAAAGATCCAATTCTGAGTTGCTTGTACTCAATCAATCATATTGATTAGTCCATTGTAACTTTTAGAATTAATTCGCATTAGTGGATTCATAAACCTCATAGGTTGTGTCACGTACACATCCTTGTTTTATTCCTCATAGGAATGCAGTTTTAGTATCCATATGCCAAATGTCTTAGTCATTAAGTTGCAATCAACAAGCATTATCCTTCTCAAAATGTTATCCATGTGTCTTAACACATAAGACACATTTGCACTCATGGATTTCATCCAATGAGTGCTACCATCAAGGTCATACCTTATGGTTGACATGGATGTCATTTAGGATGTAATGGTCATAAACCATATCTCAAAGTTTGGTTCCTCATATTCATCTAGATAGTTGACTCATCACATGAACAACTTATCACATAGATAATTGAGGTGTATCTGTTAAGTATATAAGAACTCACAACCCTTGTGATTCTTAATTCCTTTTATTAGTGTGGGGTATTCTTTTATTAAGAAGAATTCAGTTATATGATAATCATTCTCTAACTCCTTAGAGTATGATTCCTTCTTGATTTAGACATCATCATGCCTTAATCATGAGTTCACTATGATACACTATCATAATTAACACTTTACCAAGAATTAACACTGTTGGGTTTTAGGGGAGAGGGAGAAGGCAGCGGAAACAAAAAAATTTCTCCCCAAACCCATACCGAGGAAACACATCAACGTCTATATATTAGGAAAGGATGGTTTGTGGAATCATACCTTGTCCCGAGGCTTGCTTGGCGACAATACCTCACGCCTTGCGCGGTCTTCAACTTCAGTCTTGGACGGTGTCTGTGCAGCTCCTGGTCGCACCGGGACTGACTCCTCCTCCTCCTACCGGACTGTTGGATGACAGTTGTCCTCTTGAGCGGTAGTGTCCTCCCGCCTCTGTAGTAGTCCACACGGACCACCTGGAACTCCACACTCCTTGTCCCACAAGGAAGTGGAAGGAGTCACACCCTCCTATTGATGTACTAGTCGCCAACACACTCTCCTGCCTCCAGTTGAAACTGCAGTTGTCCTTCCCTTGATGCACCTCCCTTTACAGGAAGCACTTGCTCGGGCTCTCTCTCGGTTACCAAAACCAGAGAGAACGACAACTTTGCAGAGCAACTGGTTGCACTTAGTTGTTCTTTGAGAAGCCCCCACTACCCCTATATATATAGGAGGGTCATGGGATAGGGTTCTCTATCCCGAGCTATATGGGACTAAACACAGGAGTAGAAGGGTTTGAGATTTTCCACAAAAAGCAATCAGTTCGCAACCTGAAATGATCGGTTCATAGTTGAACCGATCATTTCGGCCATTGAGTCGATCGGTTGGACCTGAGCTGACCATTTGGGGCACTCCAACCGATCGGTTGGTGCCCTTAACCGATCGGTTCATGGTCCTAATCCGGCTCAAAAAGACTTTCCTTGTTTCTTTCCCAATTGGTATCGAATACCAATAATATTCCCAATCGAATTGGGCAATTTGAAACCAAAGGAAAATTCTTGCCGACATGACTTTCCCAACTGGTCGGTTGCACCAGTTGAGTCGATCGGTTCAACCCTTCAACCGGTCGTTTCAACCTGGTCATGAGCCGATCGGTTGGACACTCCAGCCGACCGGTTCAGCAGCCTCAGCCGACCGGTTCAACACTTGAGCTGATCGGTTGGGAGCACAGGTTGGGAAAAATCAGTCAATTGCGATCTCAATCAATCTGATACTCCAATCAATGCGTCCAACACCTTGAACCATATGATATTGAGCCATCGACTGATTGAGTGTTTAATTGAACTACTAAACTCCTTTAGTAATCAATCTAAACATTGCTTTGTGGACAAAACTCCTCTTCCAGGTTAAATCTTATGTGTGTGACCCTGCAGGTCCATTTCACATTGGCAGTGAGAGTCCATAACATTTATGACTTCACAAGCAAAGAGCGGTGCCTAGTCACACATCATTGCTACCCAAGTGAAAGTAGAAAGTTGGAGAACAACTTTCATCCTACAATCTGTGAATGGTGTTATAGTGAATGTATAATTCCTTTGTCACTGATATCCCGAATGAACTCGAGGCATGTAATAGTCATCCTGTCAACGTTCATTCACTTTCTTGATCTCAGAGCAGATTGAACGAGATATGTATGGCATCAATATCACATACTGATTCACACATGCATGCGCACGCCTATCTCAACCCTAATCATCAAGTGGCCTTGGATATCAAACTCCCTCAGGAGGGACAAATCCCATATCTATCACTCACCCCTCAAAAGCCCCATGTGTCAAAGCCACCCAATCATCACCTTTATAACAACCCATGTTTCAGGACTACGTTTGATGATGTCAAAGTGTGCCCAATGACATGTGTTGAGTGTAGTGATTTCAGTTCAAAGAATCACACTCACCACCATCACTGTTAGTACTGACTGTGACTACCATCTCATGGTTCCATGTGTCAAACTCACGGTGGGTCTGTCTGGTACACTTGTTCTCTAACAAGTACCTATGTGTTTGGTTTGATATCTCTATATCATGAATAATGAGATTTTGTCATCAACCAACACCACAATCTAGTATTGTGTGTCATTGTTGTCTATCTACCTTCCACAATGACATCCGACTAGGGACATAACAAGAATGTACAAACTCCTAGCATCCGTATGATCTCATCGTTCAGGTCATGAAACTGAAGGCATACGTCATTGAGTATTGTCATTCTCTAGACATTCAATCTGTTCTATCACTATCTCATATGACTGAACCAGAAAGAATTGGAAGCTTGCCTTTGATGTTTATCAAATCAATCTTAATGTATCCCACAAATCATCCCATGATTGGCTTTCAGGGCATACATACCAACAAGTAGAACTAGTAGCAAAGGAGGGCCCTGACCTCAGTTCTTTTCTCACCACAGAGAAGGCTCACAACGACAACGTGATCTCGCCCAAATCAGAGCACGCACAGCAGAATCACGTGAGAGGGGAGGGGCTGATGAGCCCTGTCGGGTCCAGAAACTGGATGGACCGGTCGATTTTCTCTTAACCACACTAGTGGGAGACTAGAGAAGGTGGGTCGGCCAGCCTGGGCCAGTGCAAGGGTGCAACCTCAGGTGGTGGACCCCACCAATAAGGTATATCATCTTTATATCCTTGTAAACTTTCAGAATATATCCTAAACTTGTAAAATCAATAGAAAATAGCCCGTATGGCCAAATAATCCCCCAAAAATACTCCTAGACTCAGAAAAATGTCATGTACATTACTGGACCCTTAGATCAGACCTTTGATGAGCAAATAATGATGATATTTAATGTATATGATAATGCTTCTTTTTGAGATCATATTATTGGTATAAATAGCATATCATGGAAATTAAATCTGAGAAAAATATTACTGAACCCTAGTATAATATGGAAACTAAACATGAACTCAGATTTGACAATTATGTCAAAATAATAGGTTGTTTCTCATTAAAACCCAATTCCATGTTTGTAACATCATTTTAATTATAGAAAATAGTGCAATCATCGGAAAATTTTGAAATTCATACCAGACCTTAATAATGACATATAGATTGGACAAAAAAAATACTAGATACCACCCTAACATCAGATTGACCTTGGTTTGACCAAAACCCTAATTTGGACCTAAAATATCAGTAATAATGGTGAACATTGTATTAATGATGATTAATTGTTATTAATTAGGTGATGACCAGATTGTTTAGATGATCAAGGATGGCTATGAATCTTTTAACTCAGGTACGTGGATATAAGTATAAGACTAGTTTTTGTTGGATGATAATTATGAGTAATTTCTTGCATGTATTTGAATATCTTATTGGATGTACATCTATACATATTGTCATTTCCGCCTTGAACAATAAGAACACTAAAGAAAGAAAATGGAATGTAGTTACTGATGGTTCATTAATCTCCCTATTAGAGAGGGAAAGTATTAGTGTTGACTACCACCTCCCTAATGGTACAAGGTACGTGGGGAGATCCCTAATGGTACAAGGTATGCGGGGATAGGGCCCAATAATATATGTTTGTGCTAAGTACACCATAGTAATACATGTCCATTGAAATATGATTAATAACTTGGGTTTACTTAATTTTTCACCATTAAATAATGTTTCTTTCTCTCTTTCTTCATTTTCAAGTATTTTCAATATTCCAGCATAGTATAGCTCTTTAATTCCACGTACCAACTTTTGTTGATGTTTTTGTTTCTTGTATTTTCTAGGTCCAGAGCTAGAATGGGATAAAAGAATAGGATGTGAGCAAGTTGTATAGGTTGTACCTATTGCGTAGATCCTAGATTAGCATACATGTTCTTAGACTGTAGAATTTCATTCAATATGTAATTATAAATCGTGTTGTAATAACTCACTTGGTAATATATAAACAAATTGAATGTTGAGAAATTTTTATGGTGTATGTTATGGTTTAATGTTCATGTATGCATATTATGCTTCCACATTGCTCTCTGAAATGATTGTCTAACGTTTTTGGATTTGTCTTCTTGGGCCTTCTGAGTTACGAGACTACAAAATCCGGGGACGTTACAGTTGGTATTAGAGCATGAACAATAGCTACACCTAACAATTTCTCACCATGAAACATAAAAACTAAATTTCACCTTCCACATTAAACCCTAGAAACTTAGTAAGTTGTTCTATAGGAATAAGGTTTGACTTAGCCTCTAAGTTAGAACCTAGATGTTTGAGAACTAGGTTTAGACAAGTGTATGAAACCCTCTCCATATAGAGCTCATATGTATTGGGTAGCTACACTAATATACACCATGTTCTCACCATTTAACTAGGTGACATGGCATTGGACTATCTACTGTGTGTGGGACACTCGAGTTTACTGGTTTGGTTTTGTTTCCCAATCGGCTCGAGCCTCGATAGTTTTCTCTGACGCCTTCTTTCTCAGAGAAAAACTATATAATATTTTATTAGATATATGTACATATAAAAATGTGTCCCTCACACAGGAGAGTAGTGGGTGTTCATGCAATCTATGTGAAAGGGAGTGGCATCAGTCTAGAAGAGAGAATAGATCTAGATTAGACGTCTAGAGTCTCATAAGGTTATGTGATACATAGATAGACAAAAGAAAGATGAAGGAAATAAGCATATAGAATCTTATCTAACTTTAATCCATGATGGTATAAGTTTCCTTATCAAGATTTGAGTCGTATATGAGCTGAATCCACTCTTAGAGGATCGATGCTAAGTCATGATGATAAAAGTACATTCCCTTTTCCTACTTAAGATAAGCTAAGTAAGATAGAGATGAGTGTGCATGAGCCTCAAGCTCTTATACAAGGAGTATGTCTAGTGTTAGGATGAGATATGTGGTGAACTCTTGAGAGAGTAAGACCCACAGGGAGAAGGTCATAGGACCTAGCGTCCAATATATGAGATATGTGTTAAAAAAATGTCCTACACTAGATTAATTTTGAGTGTTGACTTGAGTCCTTATGCATGATTCAAATTTATATGTGAGAATTGGGTAAAAGAAAAGGATGGGTAGATGACCCATATGATAAAGTTAATCCTTTGGCTGAGTTAGGTCCTAGATGGAGTGACATATTTTGTGAATCTCATCATTAGTTGCAAGTGAGGTAATATATGAACTCTAGTTATGAGAGTATGATGCTTTGTACAAAAGATACTCCAAATACATGTTCTCCCTTCTTCTTCTCATTCTTAATATATGATGATAGTAACCTCACTTGAGCTATATAGATGATTTATATATGAGGAGTCACTCGTATATGCTTGACCTATTCTATATTCCCCCCCCCTATATCATACATGTAGCACCCAAGATTGAAATCATGATAAGTTAGCCTTTAAAATATTCTCTTCCCCTTCATATGAAACATAAAAGATATGATGCTGAGATCATGGGATAAACTGAGTATATTCTCTTTTTCCCTTCACATAATACACGCAAGACCTAAAAAAAAAGTGAACTCATGAACTTGATATAAAGATATTTTTGGATCATAGGATATATGATCAGAAATATAGTTCGTAACTTTGATCCTTCTCAATGTATGCTTCTAAGTTGAGTATGAATATTCACACCATAGGGTGAAACCCTAATGGTCAAGCATGTTACGTAAGCCCTTCTTATGTACAGAAAAACATAATATAAAGGATGAAGATAAATCTCCTCTAATGTTGAAATCATTATAAGATGTTAATGATGTTCGATTTGAACGATTTGAATATCATGGCATATAAATGAATTCCTCTTGAACTTTAAAAGTATGAACAAAACCCTTATCCTTAGGGGTGATGTAACCCTAAGATATCATAAGGTCATGTTATGGCTAATACATTAAGTGATGCTTCCATATATATAAGGTGGGGTGGACACACCCAAGAATCTCTAGACCCTAAGATGACAACTTAGAGTACATGCAACTATGGTGGTCTTAGAACCTAAGAAATGATGATGTATATGAAGTTGAACTCCTAAATAGCCTCTTAAGGATGAGTTTAGTTGAATTTCGAGGACGAAATTCCAAATAAGGTGGAGTGAATGTGATAACCTAGATTTTTGAGTTTTAATAACTAATACAAGATTTGAGAAACAAGCATTCTATGTAGAGGACAAATACCAAATTGAGGAATTGGTAACACAATCATGGATTCCTTCACCCAAATTAGGTGTTTTGAGATACAATAGAGCCCTATGATGCCTAATTGAATTCAATTGTGAATTAATACCCATACTAATTGATTAAGCTCTCATGAGACCAATCATTTATTTAGTGATCTAGTGAGTTGTGAACTAATAGCTTTTGAGTAATTATGTACATATGAATCAACGTTAGAGTTTGATGTCAAATAAATACATATTGAAGTTTTAGATCTTTGGTTGATTTGACTTATTGAGATCAAGAATTATAATAGGATATATATATATATTAACTTTATATCACATGATCCTAGTTGTACATATCTGATAGTCTCCTAGTTCTGAAATGCCAGGAGAAGATGGTTGCAATCTGGACTCCCTAGGAAGAAGTCATGGTGAGAAACCTGGGATGCTAGCAAGATGGGCTGAGTCTTCCGCCCTCTACAGACTTACAACCCTTGACTGGAGAGATATGGGCAAGGTGAGGGAGTTCAATCATCCTCATCATCCTCTCTTCATTATTGCTCCCAGCCGAAACCAAGAAGACGTAGAGGTGCTATGACAAGTCGCAAGGGTTGAGACTGGGAAGAACCCACCACCATAGTCTACCCATGTGTGAAGGACTTCACAGAAACATAAAGGCATGGATTCTGGCTTCACTGCCTGCAATCCATCTCCTTTCTCTTTGCCCTACCACCAATCTTCCACACCACATCTAACCTGCCTCAACAATGACTGTCAACCACGTCGTGTTGGAGTAGTAGGGTCTTCCCGACCGTGATTGTGAGAAACTGCGATCTACCCACCACCATGGAGCGTCTTGGATTCCTCAATGCCTCGCAAGGAGGTTTGGATCCCACGCTGCTCCTTATCAGACTCATAGCTAGGCTGGAGCCACAGCCAGAGGCATGCGCGTGGAGTAGGGAAATGGAAGGATGGAGCACAGACGCCCCTCCCAAGCACCCTTCTCTGACACCTCCTCCTTCACAGAATAATGGAGGATCGACTTCTGAGAACCCACAATTGGGGCGCAACAAGCAAGGAGCAGCCATCAAGGACTTTAGTACCTCCATGAATCTTCTGGACTTTTCTGAACCCGAAGATGAGGATTCCAGTATCGGATCGTTTACTGGAGTCCCTCCTAGCGGCAACACTAGAAATAATGAGGAGCCTTTGGCGGAGTCATCTTGGGGCATTGTGGTCGCGGTCTTAGACAACCAATAAGGACGAAACTCAGAGCTTCTCCATTGCTTCAGGTGACTCTTGGGAGTGGTGGAGGTCCTTGCGAAGCATCCTGGTGCAACCGCAGGCCGAATCAAGTGCGGAGGAAGAAACCCCGCTTATCAAGCCATCGTGACCTAGCCGCCATAGACCAGAGAAGCATCCCAGAGGTTCTGGTAGTAGAACTAGTAGCAACGGAGGGCCCTAACCGCAGTTATTTTCTCACCACAGAGAAGGCTTGCGATGACGACGTGATCTCGCCCAGATCAAAGCACACACAACAGAATCACGAGAGTGGGGAGGGGCTGATGAGCCCTGTCGGGTCCAGAAACTAGATGAACCGGTCGATTTTCTCTTAACCACACGAGTGGGAGACTAGAGAAGGTGGGTCGGACAGCCTGGGCCAGTGCAAGGGTTCTACCTCAGACGGTGGACCCCACCAATAAGTTATATCATCTTTATATCCTTGTAAACTTTCAGAATATATCCTAAACTTGTAAAATCAATAGAAAATAGCCTGTATGGCCAAATAATCCCCCAAAAATACTCCTAGACTTAGAAAAATGTCTTGTACATTATTGGACCCTTGGATCAGACCTTTGATGAACAAATAATGATGATATTTAATGTAGATGATAATGCTTCTTTTTGAGATCATATTATTGATATAATTAGCATATCATGGAAATTAAATATGAGAAAAATATTACTGAACCCTTGTATAATATGGAAATTAAATATGAACTCATATTTGACAATTATGTCAAAATAATAGGTCGTTTCTCATTAAAACCCAATTCCATGTTTGTAACATCATTTTAATTATAGAAAATAGTGCAATCATTAGAAAAATATGAAATTCATACCAGACCTTAATAATGACATATAGATTAGACAAAAAAAATACTAGATACCACCCTAACATCAAATTGACCTTGGTTTGACCAAAACCCTAATTTGGACCTAAAATATCAGTAATAATGGTGAACATCGTATTAATGATGATTAATTCTTATTAATCAGGTGATGACCAGATTGTTTAGATGATCAAGGATGGCTATGACTTTCTGAACTCAGGTACGTGGATATAAGTATAAGACTAGTTTTTGTTGGATGATAATTATGAGTAATTTCTTGCATGTGTTTGAATATCTTGCTGGATGTACATCTATACGTAGTGTCATTTCTGCCTTGAACAATAAGAACACTGAAGAAAGAAAATGGAATGTAGTTAATGATGGTTCATTAATCTCCCTATTAGAGAGGGAAAGTATTAATGTTGACTAGCACCTCCCTAATGGTACAAGGTACGCGGGGAGATCCCTAATGGTACAAGGTACGCGGGGATAGGGCCCAATAATATATGTTTGTGCTAAGTCCACCATAGTAATCTATGTCCATTGAAATATGATTAATAACTTGGGTTTACCTACTTTTTTGCCATTAAATAATGTTTCTTTCTCTCTTTCTTCATTTTCAAGTATTTTCAATATGCCAACATAGTATAGCTCTTTAATTCCATGTACCAACTTTTGTTGATGTTTTTGTTTCTTGTATTTTCTAGGTCTAGAGCTAGAATGGGATAATAGAATAGGATGTGAGCAAGTTGTATAGGTTGTACCTATTGTGTAGATCCTAGCTTAGCATACATGTTCTTAGACTGTAGAATTTCATTCAATATGTAATTGTAAATCGTGTTGTAATAACTCACTTGGTAATATATATACATGTTGAATGTTGATAAATTTTTATGGTGTATGTTATGGTTTAATGTTCATGTATGTGTATTATGCTTCCGCATCCTTCTCTGAAACGATTATCTAACGTTTTCGTATTTGTCTTCTCGAGCCTTCTGAGTATCGAGATGAAAAAATCTGGGGACGTTATAGCAGTGAAAGTCCATAACACTTATGAATTCACAAGCAAAGAGCGATGCCTAGTCCCACATCAGTCCTACCCAAGTGAAATAGAAAGTTGGAGAAAAACTTTCAATCCTACAATCTGTGAATGGTGTTCTAGTAAATGTATAATTCCTTTGTCTCTGATATCCCGAATGAACTCTAGGCATGGAACAGTCATCCAGTCAACGTTCATTCACTTTCTTGATCTCAAAGTAGACTGGAGGAGATATGTATGACATCAATATCACATACTGATTCACACATGCATGCACACACCTATCTCAATCCTACTCATCAAGTGGCCACAAATATCACAACTCCCTTAGGAGGGACAAATCCCATATCTATCACTCACCCCTCAAAACCCCATGTGTCAAAGCCACCCAATCATCACCTTTATAACAACCCATGTTTCAAGACTGTGTTTGATGATGTCAAAGTGTACCCAACGACATGTGTTTAGTGTAGTGATTTCAGGTTAGAGAATCACACTCACCACCATCACTGTGATAATTGACTGTAACTACCATGTCATGGTTCCATGTGTCAAACTCACGGTGGGTCTGTCCGGTACACTTGTTCTCTAACAAGTACCTATGTGTTTGGTTTGATATCTTCATATCATGACTAATGAGATTTTGTCATCAACCAACACCACAATCTAGTCTTGTGTGTCATTTCTGTCTATCTACCTTCCACAATGACATCTGATTAGGGACATAATAAGATTGTACAAACTCTTAGTGTCTGTATGATCTCATCGTTCAAGTCCTCAACCTGAAAGCATACGTCATTGAGTATTGTCATTCTCTAGACATTCAATCTATTCTATAATTATCTCATATGACTAAACTAGAAAGAATTGGAAGCTTGCCTTTGAATTTTATCAAATCAATCTTAATGTATCCCACCAATCATCCCATGATTGTCTCTCATGTCATACATACCAAAAGACTCACACTTGCACTATGAGCCAGTCACCCTTGAATCATATTCATAGTGATTTTCAAACATGTCCCACATGTTACTATGCTCTAGTTCTTACGTAGTGAGTTACGACAACACTTTGCCAAAATTGTTATTAACTACATGTCTCTCATCTCTTCATTGTACGTCACACGTATAAGATGGAGTTGCCATAATATGCGATCTAGTATTCCTTTGCTAACCTTTAGCCACATTGCATGACCAAGTACTCCTTATTTGTCGTCAATGATTGGAATATCTATAAGTTCATCTCATGAACTTCCAGATCCATATAGTATCCACTAATGTTCTCTAACACACGGATACTCGGCCTTTTCCTTTCAAACAGATTTATTGGAATGTTTCCATTTATCAACAAACATTCACTTTTATATATCTCATATATATTTTGCGATTAATTTTCTGTCCTATTCGGAAGTTCGCATCAATGTAACTCTTTACAGTGAACCCTTCCTTATTTCCATAGAACTAGTACTTCTCAAGTACTTATCAAGTTCATATGGTATTCCAGTAACCCTTACTAGAACTAGACAGACATCCACATGTCATGTCCCACATACGAGTTATCAGGATGAGCACATTGTCATGTCCTACATACAAGATGATGAATGTATTTTATTCTTGCTATGTCCAATATGTGCAAGATAATGGGATTATTACATACATGATAGATCCATATCTATTCTTAGTGTTCCCATTCTTCATAAGAATTGGACACTTGGCCTTGGGAAACTAACTCCATGTAACATGGACAAGTTTTCTCCCATTGAATCTGTGCACATTGAACCCTTCAGTATAGATTGCCAATGTATGCTCTCTCTTTTCAGGTCAAGAGGTTTTCGAGAACTATGTCTATAGATCTCTATTCCTATTACATAGGAAATGTCTCTATATTCCCTAAAGAGAATTTCCACTTTGGATTTCCATTCTAGAACATTTCCATTTCACATCAACATGTGGAATGTGAATATGCTCCCACTAAATCACATATCCCTTCCTTATCTTTGACATATCAGTCAAACCCTTTGACTATATCATCAAAGTAAAGATCCAACTCTGAGTTTCTTATACTTAATCAATCACATTGATTAGTCCATTGAAACTTATAGACTTCATTTGCATTAATGGATTCATAAACCTTATAGGTTGTGTCACATACACAACCTTGTTTTATTCCTCATAGGAATGTAGTTTTAGTATCCGTATGCCAAATTTCTTAGTCATTAAGTTGCAATCAACAAGAATCATCCTTCTCAAAAGTTATCCATGTGTCTTAATGCTTAAGACTCATTCACACTTATATATTTTATCCCAATGGGTGCTACCATCAAGGTCATACCTTATGGTTCACATGGAAGTCATTTAGGATGTAATGGTCATAAACCATAACTCAAAATTTGGTTCCTCATATTCATCGAGATAGTTGATTCATCACATGACCAACTCATCACATAGATAATCGAGGTGTATCTATCAAGGATATAAGAACTGACAACTCCTTGTGATTCTTAATGTCCTTTATTAGTGTGGGATATTGTTTATTTAAGAAGAATTTAGTTATTTGATAATCATCCTCTAACTCCTTAGAGTATGACTCCTTTTTATTTAGACATCACCATGCCTTAATCATGAGTTTACTATGATACACTATCATAATCACTCACAAGGTTCTCAAACATTTGGTTCAAGTATTTCATTCATTGATCTCATCAAGAATTAGCACTTTACCAAATTCATTCTTCATCTATGATATTCTTGAACACTTCAAGATATTCATATTGGTATTTCACTAAACACTATTTGAAGTACTAGCATTAAGTCCAATAGGTATGTAAATACATCACATGTATTATACCTAATAGGATAATCAATTTCCCACTATGACTAGTGAAGATTGATCATGTCCAAGAGATTCATGTCTCTTACTGGTTCTCTAACCAAAAAGAGTCTAGACTTATCCATCATATGGAAACTACAAATGAATTTCTCATGATTTATGCTAATTTGATTGTTTGAGTTATCAATAACTTTTAGGTATCATTTTATCTTATGCATACCAAGTAATACAAGATAAATAAGGCATTTCCATAAAGATCATATCTTTGAAACATCAACTATATTGATAGCCTTTATGTCACTACAAGATGCAAAAATAAAGAGTTTCTATTGGAAAATTGAAATAGCAGTTCTCAACTCTTTTTTGTGTCCTTTAGGATGGAATAAACTTAAAGGTACTCCTATCTATGGCAGCAACACTTCCTCCAATGTTGGGTACTCCTTTCATTGTCCTTTCGTAAAGGCCATCAATTCTTTGTAGATCTTACATATCATATACCTCAGAAGCAGTTCATTTCATTATACCTTAGGTGGAGATCTCCATCCCCTCCTTCTTCTTCTTTTATTCTTCCAGATATAGAGGGAAATTCCCTCATTCTCCCTCCCATTTGCCTTGAGGCTAAAGATGACTTGGGCTACTGGCTAGCATGAGAACCCTTCTTAGCTTTGCCCTTGCCCTTGCCCTTGGACTTGCCTTTCTTTCTATTGATCAACATCACAGACTTAGTCTTGTCCTTCTTCATTTGTGCCTTGAGGATGAAGACAGCTTGGATTTCTGGCTAGCATCAGAACACTTCTTTGCTTTGCCCTTGTCCTTGCCTTTAAGACTTACCCCTCATCGATCAATGATTAGGGTTTTGTCTTTCTTCATCTTTGCCTCTACTGTCCTCAACATGTCCAACAACTTTTTCAATTCTTGTCAAAGTTGTTCATGTCATAGTTCATCATGAACTGTATGATTCTTGCAACATTTGTAGTATCATATCAATAGCCAACTCTTGGCTCAGAAGGAATCCTTCTTAGTCAGGTTTTTCCACATACCCAATAACATTGAGTGTGTTAATACCTTACTGGATCTCCTTCTATTATGACATACTAGGATAGTGTCTTGGAGACATCATGTTGTCTCTGCAATTCATAGTTCAGAGAGCACAACATTAAGCACTCCACATCAATGGCATCCTCAGTATGCTTCCATAAGCATCCTTTAAGCCATTGGTGTGCTGGGATTGAGTTCATCTAGTTCTGGTATAACTAGCACTTAGAGCTTTCGCTCTTCAATTTAGAACACTTCTCAACATCATAGCCAGAAGTGGAATTATTCCCATTTGATTGTTGGTCTAAAGGACCGATCGCAAATAAAGTGATTGTTGTTGATTAACCATTTATTGTACAAAAAGGAAATATATGCAATTTAGTCCAAAAACTCCTTTTTATTTGATTGATTTGAAAATGTTTTATGATATATTTAGGACTTTCATTAATTATCACTCCCACTGATTTTGTTCAAATTTGATAGCCCTCGCCATCAATTCAGAACATTGCAGCGTACAATCTTCTAGTGGGTCAAGATCCTGAAATCCTTTGAGTCATGGACCAGCTAGGGCTGTCACCCACAACTTAGATCTTCCAAGTAGGAAACTTTTGCCAATTGCATCATATGCAACTCTTGAAAGATGTCATGTGCAACTCCTTGCCATGATCACCTCCATGCCTCAAGGTGATAGATCCTATCTAGGTCACCTTGTTATGTACGACCCAAAGACAACACGATGAATATGCACCATTCTAGGGAAGACCCACATATTCATCCTTCACGCTTCTACGAGATAGACGGTGCACCACGCTAGGGTGTGCCCACACTTGGCCGATCAAGCTTTTCACCTGTGTCACATTTGGAAGGCATCTAAAAATTTAATATTTAATGAGGGATTTGGTTTTTATAGGTAAATATACATATCCAATCACCACAATATGTAGTACGTATCACATACATGCTATATCCCACAGAAAACATATGAAATGATAAAAGAGATGATTATAGCCATCCTAATGTGATTCCTCGAGCCAAGAGGAATCATGGTCATCTTGGTCTACATCACATGCAACATGTACAAGATGAACTTTGTGCTTTGCCTTTACTAGGTTTGATCAACTCATCTCCATGATTGATCGGCTCACCATCAGGCCGGTCGGTTGGGTACCACCACCCGATCGATTGGCTCCTCCAACCGATCAGTTCATCTAGTCATCGTGCATCTCCTCATTGCCACCACCCACTCATCTCGCTCAGTGAACTGGTCATCTAGAATGCCAACCGATCGGTTCACACCTTGAACCGATCGTCTCATTTGTCATCAGGTTGTCCGCTGTTCTTTGACATAATAGGAAATAAAAGTTCTATCCTATTTACATTTTCATTGAGAAACTCCGAGTTACATTTGGGGGGAGCAAAGGTAGGAAATAAATCTCGAGTTATCTTGAGTTACATCAGGAATAAGATATAGGGAATCATTGCGCAGACTGAGATGCAAGCAACCACATTCAACCAAGCACACATACATAGGGCTTATTGGTCATAACCACGCTATACATCAACCACAAAACTCATTTAAGGGTGATGCATATCGAGTGCATTCATATTACATATCATATATGTATATTGGTATTTGTGGATTTAGGATTGGACATGCATAAAGCCAATTTTATTTGCATCATATGCAACAAATTAAGGCAACAAACCAAAATCGATCATATTGATAATCCTAAAGTATAAGCAGTTGACGTGGCTCTGATACCACTGTTGGGTTTTAGGGGAGGCAGAGAAGGCAGCGGAAACAAAAATTTTCTCCTCCCAAACCCAGAATAAAGGAATCGCGTCAACGTCTATACAATAGGAAGGATGATTTGTAGAGACATACATTGTCCCGAGGCTTACTCGACGACGTTACCGCGCGGCTTGCGCGGTCTTCACCTCCAGTCTTGGACGATATCTGTGCAACTCTTGGTCTCACTGGGACTATCAGGATTGATAGCTGTCCTCTGAGCAACAAAAATCTCCCCCCTCTATAGTAGTCCACACGGACCACCTGTAACTCTAATTGCCTTGTCGCACAAGGCACCAGAAGGAGTAGTACCCTCCTGTCAGTGTACTAGTCATAGACACACTCTCCTGCCACCAGTTGCCCTTCTATAGTTGTCTTTCCCTCGTTGTGCCTCCCTTATCGGGTAGCACTTGCTCGGGCTCTCTCGGTAAACAGAACTAGAGAGAACGACAACTTTACAAAGCAACTGGTGTTCTGAGTTGTTGTTCTTGAGAATCCCCCAATACCCCTATATATAGGAGGGTCATGGGATAGGGTTCTCTACCCCGGGCAATGCGGGATTAAAGGAGAAGTAGAAGGGCTCGATATTTTCCACAAAAACAACCAACTGTGCCACTTGAGTTGACTGTTTCAAGCATGAACTGATCGGTTGGGGACCTGAGCCGATCGGTTCACACCTGAACCGGTCGGTTGGGGCAGTTGAGATGATTAGTTCAAGTCTGAATCGGTCGGTTCACTCGCCAAATCAGTTCCTGATTGACTTTTCCTCTTTTGTTTTGAATTGATCCAAATACCAATCCTTGTTCCAATCAAATTGGACAAGTGAAACAAAGAGAAATTTCTTGCCAACCTGACATTCCCAACTCACTCGGTTGGACCAGTTGAGACGATCGGTTCAACCCTTGAATCGGTCATCTCAACCTGTCCTGAGCCGATCGGTTCATCACATGAGTCAATCGGTTCACCAACCTGAGTCGATCGGTTCACCATATGAGCCGATCGGTTGGGAGTGCAGACTATGCAGAATTAGTCAATTGTAGTTTCAATCAATCTGATACTCTAAGCAATCAGTCCAACACCTTGAACACTATGATATTGATCTATCAATTGATTGAGTGTTTAATTGAACTACAAAACTCCTTTAGAAATCAATCTAAACATCATTTGTGTATAAACTCCTCTTCCAGGTTAAATCCTATGTGTGTGACCCTACAGGCCCATTTCACGTTGGCACTGAAAGTCCATAACACTTATGAATTCACAAGCAAATTGTGGTGCCTAGTCGCACATCAGTGCTTCCCAAGTGAAATAGAAAGTTGCAGAACAACTTTCAATCCTACAATCCATGAATGGTGTTATAGTAAATGTATAATTCCTTTGTATCTGATATCCCGAATGAACTAAAGGAAGGAACAATCATCCTGTCAATGTTCATTCACTTTCTTGATCTCAGAGTAGATTGGAGGAGATATGTATGACATCAATATGACATACTAATTCACTCATGTGTGTGCATGCCTATCTCAATTCTACTAATCAAGTGGCAACAAATATCAAAAATCCCTCAAGAGGGACAAATCCCATATCTATCACTCACCCCTCAAAACTCCATGTGTCAAATCCACCGAATCATCACTTTTATAACAACCCATGTTTCAAGACTGCGTTTGATGATGTCAAATTGTACCCAATGACATGTGTTGAGTGTAGTGATTTTAGGTCAAAGAATCACACTCACCACCATCACTGTGAGAATTGACTGTGACTACCATGTCATGGTTCCATGTATCAAACTCACGGTGGGTCTGTCTGGTACACTTGTTCTCTAACAAGTACCTATGTGTTTGGTTTGATATCTCCATATCTTGACTAATGATATTATGTCATCAACCAACACCACAATCTAGTCTTGTGTGGCATTGTTGTCTATCTACCTTCCTCAATGACATCCGACTAGGGACATAATAATAATGTACAAACTCTTAGCATCTATATGATCTCATCGTTCAGGTCCTCAACCTGATAGCATACGTCATTGAGTACTATCATTCTCTAGACATTCAATCTGTTCTATCATTATCTCATATGACTGAACCAGAAAGAATTGGAAGCTTGACTTTGAACTTTATCAAATCAATCTTAATGTATCCCACCAATCATCCCATGATTGGCTCTCAGGGCATACATACAAACAACACATACAACCCACATGACAATGATTAATGGACCTAATTTTGTTGATTTCAATCCAATTGTACTTATTTGTAATGTCAGTATCACTATGATGACTCTATTTAAATAATCTAGTAAACCTTGCTTTAAAGGGTTTTCTAAACCAAGTTGTTAATCTTGTTCTCAACTCAAGGTACGCTTTATCCTCCTATTGGCCAGACTAATGGTACTGAACTTTGTTGTATGCTTAAATTTCTTGGCTTTATATACTTGTTTGAGCTACTTGTTCCCTATGATTTTGGTTGAAATAGGTTGAACAAACCTTGAATATAATTGAACTTATCCATTATACAAACATTGAGTAATGCTTGAATTCTTGGGGTAAGGGCACAAGGCATACTCATGGACCCATCCATTGGGGAAGTAGGTCAAATGGAACCAAAATGTTGGTTAATACAATGGAAATGCTTGTCAAACATCTTTGCTTGTTAATAAGAAAGACTTTAATGTTGTTTACTTCTTTCTTACCATTATATCTAGTTTAAACAAGCATATATGTTTCTCAACCAGTGAGTTTATGTATTTTATAGTGCACTCCACAACTTTGTGGTGATGTGTACCCATTTTATGTTTTTAGGTAACAGGTAAACTATGAATCTTACTATGATCATTGCTTCCAATCTATTATGATAATCCACTTTTCTTACTCTTGGGATCATCTGATTGCATGCAAATGGAATTCACACGGGTTGATATATCAGTTAAGATCTTGTGACAGGCACAAGTTTAGCTTCCTTTTATGCCATGTTGTCTCTTATCCTATTATTTTTGTGCTTTTATTCATGCACATGTTACGTGATCCATTCTAGGGATGGATGCCCAGGTCCACTCACATTTGGCTGTGTAGCAATTAGGAGTGTGGACTTAGGGTAACAAATAGTTCCATGACAAATATCCTAGCTACTAGATTAGAGAGACTGAGAAATGCATGGCCATGCACATGTGAATCAATATATGATATTGAGCTTACTTATATCTCAGATAGTCTGCTATAGCAAGGAACATGAATTGAATGTTGAAGACGATGACTACTTCGTGCCTCAATTTCAATCTGGATATTCGTGACAAAGGAACTATACAAACACTATAAAACCAAACACAGATTGTATGTTGATGTTGTTCTCCAACTTTCCATTTACATGGGTAGAAATGATTTATGACTATGACACCACTCTATGCTTGTGATGCCATAATTGATTATGGACATTCACTGCCAATGTAATATGGGACGTACATGGTCACACACATAGGATACACCTAGAATAGGAATTTAATCATGAATAATAATTTAATTGATTGCGAAAGTGTTTCGGTATTCAATTCAAGCAAACAAATCAATTGAATGAACTCCCAACTGATAAGTTCATATGATCAAATGGTTGGTTGGAGTTTCAGGTTGATTCAATATTGCATTGGCTGAACTCTGGATGAACTAGGCATGAACTGACCGATTTAGTGAGTGAACTGATTGGCTCATGGTCGTGAGACGATCAATTCATGAGATGAACCGTCAAGTTCAGATGTGCAATTTGATTGCATCAAGAATTAGTGTTGAGGTCATGACTTGCAATAATTGGATTATAATTTCCAATAAAATTTGATTAAGAAACATGTTGAAATGACCCGTTCATTGAGTGAATCCATCGGCTCACATGCCAACCGATCGGTTCACTAGTGAACTGACCATTTTTCCTATTACAGGTTGCAAAAATTCATGAAATTATGGCTCCTTCCACACCCACATAGATAGGGAATCCTGACCCTAACCCCTCCTATACATAGAGGGGTATTAGGGGATTCCCAGAGAGACAACTCAATTGCCACTGTCAATTGTTGTCCTCTCTATTTGTGGTAATGGGAGGGATAGCAAGGGGGAACAATTGTGGGAGAGTAAGTTGGGACTAATACACTAATGGAAGGGACCACTCCTTCCTATCTTTTCTAGTAGGACAACAAGAGTTCTAGGAGGTCTGTGTGGACTTCCATAGAGGCGTGAAAGTTGTTGCCTACTACTAGGAGGACAATATCAACCTATTGTCTGTGGTGAAGACCAGAAGCCGCCACAGACGTTGTCCCATTGCAACCAGAAGATATATAAATGACTACAACAACAAGGATATTGTTGTTGGAATTTCTCCAGGACCAGGTGTATCCTCGATACCATCCTTTCCATTATATAGTTATTGACGAGATCTGCTAGTTTAATGGGGAATATGGTAGTAAATTTTCTGTTTCTATTGTGTACCTAATGCCATATTTCCCTAAAACGTCATGTCCTGAAAATCACACCACATGTCTATTGTTCAACCTAATTTACACATGTTTTGTTCAATGTGAAACACATTTTTTTTGCTTCGAGGAATACTTGATAATCTTTCCTCAAATTGTGCATGTCGTGTGCAACAAAGCACATGTCATCTTCCAAGTTCATAGAACATTATACTTTTACAACCTCCTTTAAACATGCCACTTTATTTTTGCCACATGCCATGTCATCTGAACTGAGTGGCCAAAATGATTCCGCAGCGAATTGACATGTCGTGCCTTTTGGGCAATCTTGCTGCATTCAAACCAATTTGTTGCATAAGTTTGATTTTTTTTCCTTCACCAATGATGACGTTGGCATATAATATGTGACGATATAAGTTTAATATATTCATCCATGAAAAATATATTTGGAAAAGTAAAAGTTCCTTCAGTGAAAATCTTAAAGCAAATATATCCGAAGTGTGGGATAAACTCCCATTAAGGTCCACTTTTTAATGTCTAGAGTGAGAACCAATGAGGGAGCATGAAAATCCCTTCTTGATCTTCTCCCCTTCTAAGTACATCTTTCACCTTCTTCCATTGACTTTGAATGTTGACTACTTTCCTTGGGGCTCAACCATCAAATATGGGAAGTTCTTCAACATAAGAAATGTTCTAGACAACTTGGAAGGTAGCTTGCCCGGAAAAAGCTTCAACCTAGAGTTGAAAAGTAGCACTTGGTCTAGCTCATCGAATTCTTTCCTTATAATCTTCCGACCATTCCATGCCTTCATTCTTTCTTTGTAAATTTTTGTATTTTTTTTGGCATCTACATGGAGCTCTTCAAGATCCTGGAGTTCTACTAATATCTTTTCTCCTACTTTATTGAAGTCAAAATTCAAAAACTTCATCGCCCATAGAGCTTTGTGGTCTATCTCAGAGGAAGGTGGCATGAATTTCTAGGTTTTATTCTAATAGATGTTTTGAAAGATGTCTAGAATTTCCATGGAGTGTCATCTATCTTGAGTGCCCAATCTTTTCTTGAACTAGAAACAATTCTCTCTAGAATTTTTAGTTGCCTATTTGATACCTCTGTCCTATCATTTGAGGGTGGTATGGAGTAGATCTCTTATGATTGACTCCATATTTATTTAGCAGATTGTTGATTTTCTTTTCGTTGGTGTGTGTATTTCCATTGCATATCACAATTCTTGGAAATCCAAAGCGGAGGAAGATTATATTATAAAATAATTTTATTGTAGATTTTGCGTTCGGGGCTTGAGTAGAAATAGATTCCACCCACATGCATACATAATTATAGGCAACTAAAATGTACTTGTAAGACACAAGAGGATGGGAAAGGGATCATATGTAGTCCACGCACCATACATATAATACCTCAATGTTACAACCCCAATTTTTGGGTTTATATTGATTGAAATGCAAATTCCCAAATAAAATGTACATGTATGAAAATTGTATGTTATATGTTCAATGAAAGTGTTTATTTTTCAATATTTCCTTTAAATGAGTGATTTTGTTCATCCTAATAAGTTAGTGAGTCCAATATGATGAAAAGGAAAGAAAAGTTGAAAGATATCTAGTAATGCATAAAAAGGAAAAGAATTTAAGGCTATGATGAGAATTATGTAGAATTCTCTAGAAAGTTGTATGATTGACCATTATGGATTAGGTTTCGAACCCACATGGTTTCTAATGGTAAAAGGAATCCAAATAAAGAAAATAGAAGAGAAAAAAAGAGAAAATTTGAATTGTAATTGCATAATACATGCCTTAGAAGTGGATGACTTGCATGTTAAGAAAAGTTTTAATCTTTTTTATTTTTGGCACAAATATTAGCACATACCTAGATTAAGTCATTTAAGACTTCCCTTTAAATTTTGGTATCATTTAGGAAAAGGAGGAGAGAGTTATGGATTTTATAGCTTGCCATGACGTCAAGGGTTAATGGTTTATTTGTGACATTTGCCACATTTAATGGAAAAAGGGAACTTAGCCCGACCCTGGTTATGTCATGAATTCTGAGGACCATCAGATAGGGAAATCAAAAAATTGAACCTTATCCCTTACCTCGAGTCCTTTTAGGAAAGGGGTTGTGAAAGTGAGTATTTCTAGCCCCGACTTTATGGCTAGTTGTGCTAGTTTGAGAAACACCCAACTTAGGTCTCAAGAAAGTCTATGTCTTTAAAAGGGGAACAATCCATGATGCCATCGTTATCCCTACCTATAAAAGGGGAAGGATCTTCTCTAGATGGCAGGATAGATGCTGAGAAATACCACTGAAAACCCATTCATGTTTGTGCTCTAGTTCCCCTGTTCTACCATCGACGAGTGTTACCTCAACCTACATTTGTTCATCCCTATCTAACTCATCCAAGACCATCATCAAGTTTAGTTAAGTCTTGTGAAGGGTAGCTCACCAATTACTGGCCCTCTGACACCCTAATGCCTCAAGTCAATGGCCTAGTTTAGTGACCCATGACTTATGTCCGTGAGCATGATATGATCGGAGGAGGAAGACGAGAAAATATAGAAGTATCGTCCTACCCCCAGACACGTGAGGCTCTATGCCCAAGGGCATGGGGGCATCGACATATTTCCATCTTGCCCTGACGCCCTACTGACATAGAGAAAGCTGCCATCATGGCTAAGGCCCATTGGCTTGTCAGAATCCATGTGGAAAAGGAAAAGGGGGCCGAATTGCTGACGTGGAAGTATATCATAGGTCCAAAGTAATTTATCATGTGAAAATCATAACTAATGACTGGAAATTCATACCAAGATAAGTTATATATGGTTTTTGATTAGAAAAACCCATAGAATTCAATAAAAATATATTTGTGGAACTAATATTCTTGTTTTTTGAAAAGTGTATAAATAGGCCATCTTTAATGGTTTTAAGTAATTTAAAACCCTAAGTTTTGATGGTAAATAGATCTAATGATATTCCCTAAGTATTTTGAGTTAAATATTAACATGTTGACATAAAAAGGAGGGATTAGATCTAAAAGGACGATCTTTGTAAATAATTGACTTAATTAACAGTTTCATGTATATGAAAATGCATTAATGGGTCTAGAAACCCTAATTTTGTAGGTATGACTTCAAAGTGTCTTTATGTATGAAAATCCATAAATAGGATTGTAAGGACCCTGACCTGCATTTAGGGTTTACCCTGTTTGTTTTGCTTAACCTTGGTGGTTTGATGCTTGCTAATCACCTTTGAGTGGTGACTAGGCTTTTTGTTGTGCTTTGTTGAGAGTTCGAGGGGCTACTTGCAAACAACCCAAGTCTAGGGTTTTGTGTGCAAGTTTGCCATCTTGTGAGATGTTTTCCCCTATTTGCTTCCTCTAGGGTTGAGAGGAAGGCTTGGGCTTGTTGTTTGAGTTTCTTGGGCCTTGCTTGAGCTTGTTTGGGCCTTGAGGTGCTTTGTTTGGGCTTGCTTGAGCCTTGTGTCGGCCAAGACCAGCTTGTGTCGCCCTAGGTTGGTTTGTGTTGGCCAACAAGGTGGTGTGTCGCCCAGCAGAGCTCTTAGTTGTGTCGCCCATGTTGCTTGGTCCAACCTTGACCATGTTTGGTGGACACTTGGTGTGTATCTTTGACAAGTGTCTCTTGGTGTGCTAGAGTGTTGGCTTGAACCCTAGGACAAGTGTCCCTTGGGTGGACGACACTTAGCATAAATCTACCTTGGTTTCTCCTCCCTTTCTTTATATATAGGTGGCTCTTTCCCTTGCCTTAGCTTCCTTTGCTCTTTTGGTCTCTCCTCCACCTTGAGTGCATGACACTCCTCCCTCTCTTTCTTGTGTCGGCCGAGACACTCTCCTGGAGTTGCAGTGGTGGCCGATACCCTCTCTTGGATCAGCTTTGGTGGATGACATCCCTTGGAGCTTGAAGTGCATCTTCTTCCTTGGAGCTTGGAGCTTAAGGCGGGTTGCATAACTTCTAACCCTAACTTCTTTACCTCTTGTTCTTGTTCTTGTTCATAGATTAGTAGCTTAGAATTGTACCTTGCTTGAGTTTCCTTTGGTGGCCGATATCTCCTTAAGGTTTAGGGTTTCTGGTGTACCTTGTGACCTAGGGTTTGTGCTCCTTTGAGTTGGAGGTTGATGGTGACCTAGGGTTGGGCGATATCCCTTCTTTGTTGGTGAGTTGGACGATATGTAAGCCTTTGGTGGACGACATGATGTGTTCTTGAGGTTGGTCGATACCCTTGCCCATGCGTTGGCCGATACCCTTGCCCATGCGTTGGGCGATAGGGTGAGCTAGGGTCATGTTGGACGATATGATGGTGACCCTTGTTGAACGACATGGTCCTTGTGATAAGCAATCCCTTTGTTCTTGGTGTTGGGCGACATGGTGAGTGCTCTTGTGTTGGGCGATAGGTCAAGCTAGTGAGGAGTTGGCTGATATGGTTGAGTTCGCCGATATGGTTGAGTTGGCCGATATGGTTGAGCTGGTCGTTGGATGTTGTTGGGCGATACATCTTGAGGTGTTGGCCGATATAGCCTTGTCAAGCTTGATGGTTGTTGGTGTCGGACGACATGGCCATGTGCGGCTTGTTTCCTTGTCTTGAACGATAGACCATGCATGTTGACCGATAGGCCATGCATGCATGGTGGCTGATAACCATGCTGACCGACACCCATGATGGCCGATAGCCATGGTGGGTGACAGCATAGGGTTGGGTATGTGTCGACCGACAGGCCTTGATAGGTCTTAGTGAGGGCGGTGATGAGTTATGGTGAGAGTCTTGTAATCATATAGTAACGGTCCTTTGTGTTATGAAAGTGATTAGTTATGCACCAATAAACGATGGTGGTGTCTTGTTAGTGATAACAATGATGAATATGATGCCTTGCAAACAATAATAATGCTAATGATAGTAACAATGATGATAATGGTAGTTGCATGATGATAATGATAGTAATAATACTGATCATAATGATGATAATGGTAGTAGGGATGATAATGAGGAAGGTCATGGTAATAAGATGCATGATGTGATCCTTATGTTTCTTTATTAATAATAAATAAGATGATAGTAATAATGTTGATCATAATAATGATGACAATATTGATAGTAATGATATAGTAATCCTTGTACTTAATTGTTAAATGAGAATGGTGATAGTTACACTAGTAGCTTGCATAATGATAATAATGATAATAATGATGATAATGGATGGTGACATAATGATAGTGGTAACAATAGTACTTGTTTTGTATGTTTGAACATCTTGATTATTCATATAGTTCTGAGATAAGGATAAGTATAGATATGGCTTGTTGATGATGTGACTTGATCATAAAATAGTGTAAGAATGATAAGTAGAAGTATCTTGAATAGCATTTCATGATGGTAGCATATTCCTTATGATTGAATCTACGATTATTGTGTACTCTAACCATGCAGGTGATGATAGCCTTGAAAAGGGGTATGAGACACATGTGATGAGTAACATCACTTGGTAATTACTCTGGTTAATAAAATGATATGTATAATGTGTTAAGTTCCATGATGATGATGTGAGCCTTGAGAGGCATTGATAGTACATGATGAGGGATTGAGATCCCATGGTATGTGATGATCCTCGAGATGGATCTGGATGGTTGGCAAGAGGCCAAGTGGTAACATGTGATGTTGGATCCTTGTGATGGACCAGGTTGATGTGATTAAATAATAATATAATGTTGTTTACTTTCTGTTATATCTTGCATGTTATACAACTTGGTTGAATCTTGCAATCCATATAAAAGATACTAATTAATCACAGTGAAATATATCATGTAGTTTGCCCTGGCCATAGATCCATCATCGTTAGGACTTGGTGATGGTGAAACAGGTTCTCCTACGGGTTAACCTGGAAGTACATATTATTGAATATGTGTAGGTTGCTCCTAGCCTGAAAATGAGGAGGTAAGAGTGTAACTCCGGTTGCAGACTCAGATACGTGTAAAGAGGATGGTGAATAGGCCCATGGCTCAGGATATGTGATGTGAGGAGCATGAATGTGTTCATGGCTCAGAGCACGGTGAACAGGCATGTGGCTCAGTTTTACTAGCGCCGAGACCTATACCAAGGCGGGCTAGAGTGAGGGTAGCCTATGGAGCTGACCATGTGGCTTAGACCACTTCAGCATGTGACTGCGGTCCTTCTTGTGTTGTACTCGTGTACTGACCACGAGGTGGGAGGCCGTGGAGTCCGGCTCTTCCATTGACCTTGTATGGCACCGGCTTGGGTTTCGCAACCGAAGGTTGGATTTGAATGGTAAAATTCAAATCCTCTGGGCATAATAATACGTAACACAGCCGTTTAGTATTTACTGCTTAAGATAAACACATAACATTGGTTGAGGCCTTGTTTGTGTAATATCTTTGTTATATCTTGCAGGTTATGTGACAATATGTCCTGTCTTGATAAGTAGGTTATGTGACATTATATCTTGTTCTGATAATCATGTTACATAGTGATACATATTATCTTTCTAATCATATTCCTTGAGATATATCTGGTTATATGCTTTGTATAGCGGGTAAGCTTGTCGGTAAGAATAATCTGTTTTATATAGACTGCACTTGTTATACTTGTTATTAGATATCTGCTATTATAGTATATTTTGCTGAGGTTCTTTAGTTGCGGTGGGAAGTTATGTTTCCCGTTGGGACAATTGTTCAATTGTCTCACCCCGCTGGTTCAACCCCTTTTTAGGTGGTCGAGGTAGACGTCGTCGTGGTGTTGCGGCCGAGCAGCTTGAGGAGCAGTAGAAGGCAAGCGATGGATATGCTACTGTTTTGGATGTTTTGTAGTAGAGTATAGAGTCATCCCAGTACTCTTAGGTCATTGACAGTGTTTTGACGATGTTTTACGATGAACGATCGATGACGTTTGTATATCCTGTTGTTGGCCGGATGTGGGCCTTTATGTATGTGAACAGGTGGTGAACTCATGTGATGGATGAGCAGCTATTTCTGTAAGCTATAGACACGTATCAGATCTCGTGTGTGTATATATATATATATATATATATATATATATATATATATATATATATATATGACATGTTTCCTTGCAGAATGAGGACTGGAAAGTAATAGTTTCACAGTTTATCTGTTTTTCGCAATCGGTTTTAATTAACCTGTGTTTTCCTAATCTGTGGTTATGGTGTTTTCCGCACATTTTCGCGTAACACCTCGTTATCTGTGTGATAATGGGATGTGTTGCCACAAGGATAGAGATATGATGTTCATAAGCTAATTTTAGAATAAAGACCCTTAATGTGGATAATTTGAGTAATTATAGTTTTATGAATAAGAAAAGTTCTTTTAGGGTTTGTGGACGTAAAAGGGGTAAAATTGGAATATAGAACCAAGAAACCCTAAGGAAACCCTAATTATACTTAGAAACTTTAGAATGGAATCACAAGTCAATAAAAGATGATTGGATGAGATTGTAACAATTATATTATACATGCTTTTAAGGATCAACATTTTCCTGATTGGTTGCATAACTTGGTTGATTGGACTTCTTGTTTGGATTGGATATCTTGCATATTTTTTAGACTTCAAATCAGGTATGTGATTATGCTTATGGATAATCACTTTAGTTTCACCACAATTTCTGAGGTTTCACCGATTTCTTGCAATTAAATGCTTGGATGAACTTTAATTCCTAAAATCTATAAAGTGACTATGATTATCACCATATATTGATTATGACTTGCCCCAGCCTGCATACCAGCTCAGGATTTATGATTTATGGTATGATGATGATGAGAGACCAATCCCAAGAGGGAATGTCAAACCAACCACATGATGGGAAGGTCATAGGTGGTCAAGCCCTAGATGGTAAGACTATATAGCATCCAGAGAGGTGGCACATAAGGTACCAAGCTCAGGATCGAGAAGGTACCCTAATGTCAATTACAGGGACTAAACACCAAGAGATGGTATACCAGAGCATGGTGAAAATAGTTGGGATTATAATGAGAATGTAAATTTTGATTTGTAACAAATATTTTATGTGGATATGTTGTTACAATATATGTGCAAGATTATATTTCCCCCATACACTAGTATAATTTGTTATACTGGCCGACGTTTTGTTTGTCAGGATTTTAGGAATACATGTTAGGGGATGAACATTTTAAGTAACATTTGAAGGATAAAGCTAAATAAAGATTGGAGGATTTGGATAGATAGAATTCTACTTTGGGTAAAGTTCCAAACTCCTATTTTTGAAAGGTATGTGTAAAATTGTTTTTTATCATGTTTTAAGTTTAGTTGTGGTAGATTAATTATTTTGTATTATTTGCAAAACCATATGATCCTATTTTGGGATAACGGGTCTAGATTCTTGGTCTTCCTTAACTGGGGGTTACTGAGGGGGGGTTCATTACATTTGGTATCAGAGCCCGGTTTTCCATATAATCTCTAATAATTATTAAATTTTACAAATTCTTTAGAGCCAAGGGAGTTATTAGTGGATTTTCCAAAGATGGAGGTGTGTAGAAAAGATCATGATCTGAGGTCATGAAAGATTTTCCTCTGCCCCGCTAATCAGTTTATAAGTACTCCCGGAATCTGTGTGACTGCCTGGCCAAAATTTGAAGATTTGACTCGAAATGGGATACCTCTAGGTCTTCTCATATGTCTTCATCCCTTCTCTACCCCTTTTCATTGAGAAATTGTAAGTTCTTGGGGTTTTCTCCCTCTCTCCACATCCTCCAGAGTTTGAGGGTCAAGAGTACTAAGGTTGAAAGAATCCTTCACCAAATAATAAAAAGGTTGTAAGAAATATGCCATGGACATATATTTTTAATGATGAAACTTAGATTGAGATTAGTTACATGCTTAGATTGCATAGCCCGTGTTTTTGTGCCGTTGGACACCCCTTAGGAGAACATTGAGGTTAGACCATCTCGTAGAAAGATGAGGAGAGGTATATCCTTGGAGTAAGAAGCCTCCATGTAGAGGAAGAGACCTGATGCATCCTCTAAGGACAATGCTCGACCCACAACCTTAAGCAGTGGATAGAGAAAGAGAGGACACAATGAGTTGGGTACCTTAGTTGTCCATGAACATTGGTTAGACATGTATGTTATATGTAGAGGCTTTGAGTATGCATGAGGAACATAGACAATGAGAGGTTGCATGATCCCTAGTGCCTTTTGGTGCCCCAACCTTGGGAGGGTCGTGCCTGATAAGGAAAATAGTTCTAGGAGAGAGGGATAGCACCCTAATTCAAAAGGATAGTGGTGATCGAATAGGAGGCTTAATGGGCATATATGAGTAGGAAAGAGGTATGAACCTACATAGAAGTGAGCAACATCAAGGATGGGAATAGGTTTTAGTCCTAATCCAGTGGGGTTATGCATGTTGGTTTATGAGTTAGGCATGCTGAAAGATATGACCAAGGAGCTTTGTAGTGATCTCAGCCGGACATAAGATTTGATAATATGTTTCATAGACCAGGTGAGAATAGATGTTTATGTTAGGAGCATTAACCTCATCTACAAAGAAGGGACCTTAAGTTTTAGGCCAGTTAGAGGGTTAGCTCAGGAGAGCGTGAGACCCAGATGAAGAAGGATTAGAAACCTAGATTCTGAGACATGAGGAATCATGAGAAGGCTTGATACGATGTGGCCTAGAATAGATGACCCTGAGTAGTTGTGTGGAGTTTCTTCATGCATGATCCAAAGAGGTTGTTGTACCTTAGATACCTTTAGAGGAACCAAACCCTAGAAAACAAAAAGAGGCTTCTTGTACGGATATACAAATGATATGAGTGCCTACCTTTTAGATCTAGGAAAGGGAAAGTTGCAAAAACCCTATAGAGGTGTCGTATGATAACAACATGTAGGAACTCACACCCAGTTGGTTGTCCTTATGTAGGACTCCAATGGTTGTTCTCGTGGAAGAATGTTTGGAAGTATATGCCATATCATGCATGGGTTTAGTAAATGTTTAAGTAGATGAGCATGCAGTTTAAAGAACGGATGCATAGGAGGTGAGCTTGGGGTTCCTAGACCAAAGAGGGGAAGTAGCACTACCTAGTGCACATAAATCTCACAAGGTTGAGTGAGTTCATGGGGTTTGAGAAAGCCCCCATGTGTCGGAATAAAAGGAAACCCCGCATGAAATGAGATATATGATTGATGAGCCACTCACCCAGGTTGGTGGCATATGATTTTAGCCTAACCTAGAGGAATGATGTACAAGTACGACATACCAAGGAACTTAGGAATGGTTTAATAAGTGGTTTACCTACTAGCCATATGCATGTGTAGCATGATAAGGGCTATGCATATACATGATGATATAAACCTTCGATGCATGAAAGTTTTGTGACCTTTGTTACTATCAAATGATAGTTTTCTCCTATCCTGGGAAAGGACCCATCATGTAGGAATGAGTACAAACTCTTGTTTAGGTTTGAAGTAACCTTAATGGGCACTTATACGAGCTTGAGAGGCTAAGTGTAAGAGCACATAGTATGACTATGAATCTATAGACCCATGTATGACTATCTCTAAGGGGCCTATGTATACATTACCATGAGGGTAACTAGTAGAATGGGGCCAAACCTAGATAGGTATGTCACCATGTTTTCCATTAAGGGATGTAAGGTAAACTATGAGTGCCCAGAGAGATGATGGATATATGGGTGAGAATTCAAGAATGAAATGCACTTGAGTATCAAAAAAGGAACCACAAGCTACGATAGAATCCTAACTCAATGCCAATGTCAAGGAGGGATAAGACCAATGGAAGTAGGAGTTGATTGTTCCCTGAATGCAAAAGAGCATAGGGTCAGGAGGTAACAACTACCTTTGTCGAAGGCCCATGGGTTAGGAGGTTTTCCACCTTCATGAGTTCATGGGGCCTAAAGGGGTAAATGTGAGAGGCACTCCCTAGATGCATAAGGGTAAGATCACCTCAAACGTACCAGCACCCTAGAGATCTTTAGGAAATGAGTAAGGATTGTAAATAGGACTGATGTTAGACCCAAAAGTGATGGGAAAAGTCTTCCCATGGGTGGAAAACATAGATTTGAGATATTCATGGTGTGGAGTCATGTGAAGTATGTTTCAACTTAGACTAGAAAGTGTAATGGTGATGCGGGACGCACCACCTCTACTCTTAGAATGGGATGAACTTTGTATTTGGACTGTAGCCAAATGCTTATTTCATTTGGTTATAGGTGTGAGAGATAGGACAAAACACATGCCATACTAAGGATAAAAGTAATATGAGAGATAAATATTTGATTTGAAACCTTTTTATGATAATTGAGGATTGGATGAAGTACCACACCCTTTTGAGAGTATTTTGGATAGATCATTTGAAAGCATAAGGTGAACTAAGGTAATATCCATATGAGGATATACCTATCAAGAGTAGTTGGATTCTATGAGTTAAAGTTTTGCTTTGGTAAGTATGATAGTGGATGTAAGAGATCAGGGTTTTTCCTAACTCAGATAGACCTAAACTCGAAGACAAAGGAGATGAGTGGAGTATATGAAGTTTTGCATTTTCACCATCATCAATCACTCAGGTAAGCTAAAGTTATAGAAGATACTCTTAGCCAGAAATAGCTCAGGTGTGCAATTGTCTTCTTTAGAAAATGGAGAAGGCTGGAAGAGGTTTCTGGGTGAACCTTGTGACCATTGAAAAACTAGACATGTGTGGCTAACATCCAAATACAACCAAACCTATAGACCAAGTTGGTAGTTGCTCAGTTAGCCAACCCAGAGCTTGAAGAGATGAAGGGTTTGTTAAAGAAGGAAGAGTAGGTGGTGAAATCCACTACTAGAGTGTATTTGGATATCTAAGGACTCACCCTTGATGAATCATGTCATGAAAGAAGCTCATGATTCTAAGTACACTATACAACCTAGTACTATGAAGATGGTTAAGGTTTGTAGTGGTACCTTGGAGGCCTGGAATGAAGAAGGATATAGAGTCATATGTGGCTAGATGTCATGCATACCAGAGGGTGAAGGATGAACACCTATAACTCAATGAATTGCTATAGATGGTTGGAAGTTCTTGAGTGGAATGGGGGCATATCATCATGGACCTTGTGGTGCATCTTCCCATGACCAAAAAAGGTCATGGTGCAATATGGGTTATGGTAGATTGCCTTACCAAGTCAGCATGTTTCCTTGTCTTAGAGACCACTGCCAATGTGACAACTTAAGTTGAACTACATATATGAGAGAGATAGTTTGACTGGACGATAATTGGAGTTCAGATATTCTTGGGCATGGCCTTAAGTTCACTTCCATGTTGTGGAAGCAGGTGCATGAAGAACTTGATAATAGATTCAAGTTTAGCATAGCATATCACCCCCCTAAGTGATGGATAGTCAAGAGAGTATGATCCAGACTTTAGAAGGTCTGATGAGAGCATATGTGTTCATTTGGAGTGGATTACAGGAGTAGTTCCTACCCCTAGCTAATTGTTTTTGTTATAACAGCTACCAAAGCCAATATTGGGATGTATGAATCTCTTTATGGGAGGTCATGTCAGTCACCACTTCACTAGGGTGATGTTAGTGATAGGACCTTGTAGAGGTCAGAGAAACCACAATATATGTTGATGAATTTTCTTTGATTGAGAAATGGCTGAAGAAAGCCCAAGATCGACATGTATCACATGCTAATGCGAGGCAGACTGACTTGCATTTCACTATGGGTGAGCATGTGTTTTTGAAAATCCAACCCCTCTGAGCTATAACTAAGAATAGAGGAAATAAGAGTCCCTGATATATGTGTCTATTTGAGATTTTGGAAAGGATTCGTGAAGTTTCTTCTTATTTATCCTTATCCCTTAGGATAATATGATGCATGATGTGTTCCATGTGCCTAATCTAGAGCACTATGTGAGGAACCCGAGCCATGTGCCAAGCATTGAACCTAATAAACTCCAAGGTAGGCTGACATTCCCTGATTCACTTATGAGGGTATGAGATACCAAGATGAGAGAGCTCTAGAGTAAAGGATAGAGATGGTAAAGGTTCTTTCAAAGTAACATGGAGAGGATGAAGCCACATGAGAGATGAAGATGGACATGGAAAAGTCTTATCTTGAATTGTTCATATGTTTGGTGGAATTTTGAGGAAAAATTCCTATAAGAGGGGAAGGATGTTACAACCCCAATTTTGGGTTTATATTGATTGAAATGTAATTTCTCAAATAAAATGTACATGTATCAAAATTATATGATATATGTTCAGTGAATGAGTTTCTTTTACAATATTTCCTTTAAATGAGTGATTTTGTGGATACTAATAAGTTAGTGAGTCCAATATGATTAAACGGAAAGAAAAGTTGAAAGAAATCTAATAATGCATAAAAAGGAAAAGAAATTAAGATAATGATGAGAATTATGTAGAATTCTCTAGAAAGTTGTATGATTGACCATTATGGATTGGGTTTCAAATCCACATGGTTTCTAATGGTAAAAGGAATCCAAATAATGGAAACAGAAGAGAAAGAAATCCTCATATTCATTTTTAATATTTTGAGTTGTTGCTTCATGAAAAGTTATATGGATGGATTATTCCACTTTTCTAGTAGTAGTATTGTAAATTCTAAAAGCTTTCCTAGAAGTTGAATATCCCAAAAACAATGCTTTATGTGAATTAGAATCAAATTTGTATCTATCGTCTTTGGTATTTACGATATAACAAGTTGTACCTAAGGTATGAAAATACTCAACTCTTGGCTTTTTGTTGAAGATGAGTTCATATGGATTTTTCTTTAGATGAGAATGTATTGTAACTCTATTTAACACATAGCATGATGTATTTATAGATTCAGTCCAAAAAGTTTTAGGTGTATTATGTTCAAGTAGCATTGTTCTATCCATTTCTTGTAAGGATCTATTTTTCCTTTCTACTATGCCATTTTGTTGTGGAGTGTGTGGAGCTAAAAAATTATGAGTGTATCCCTGAGATGTACAAAATTCTTCAAAGATGTGATTTTCAAATTCCCCACCACGATCACTCCTAGTTGTATAGATTTTATTTTGTAATAGATTTTCAATCTTAGAGCAAAATTTTATGAATATTTGTATTGTATCATCTTTATTTGCAATAAAATGAACCCATGTGTATCTACTATAATCATCTACAATGACAAAGCAATATCTTTTTCCATCAATTGATTGAGTTCTCATAGGAACAAACAAATACATGTGAACAAGCTCTAATGATCTAGTAGTGCTAACCATTGTATTTGATTTGAAAGAAATTTTGTTTTGATTTCCTAAGGTACATGGTTCACAATTTTCAGGTTTACCGAAGGATATTTTAGGTAACCCACATACAAGATCATATTTAATTAACTTTTTGATAACATGTGAACTTGCATAACCTAATTTTCTATGCCATAGTTTTAAGGATTCATCTTTTGCAAGAAGGCATTTTCAAATAATGGCTTGTATAGAATTAGGTCTAAGTATGTATATATTTCCTATTCTTTTTCCTTCATAAATGATTTCATTAGTGTTTTCAATTAATAGTTTACAACAAGTTTTATTGAATAAGACATCATAGACACTATCACATAGTTGACTAAAACTAATTAAATTATGATGTAATCCATCAACAAGTAAAACATTTTTTATTTGAATATTTGTACCAATGTTACCTATTCCAACAATTTTTCCTTTTCCATTGTCTTCAAATGTGACTTTTCCACTTTTCTTTTCTTCAAATGTTTGAAAGGCCTTTTTGTTTCCGATCATATGCTTAGAAAATCAACTATCAACCACCCAGTCCTGCAAAACAGATAGATTTTGATACCCATGTGATGATCCTTTTTTGTTAGAAACATTTAATAACAAACTGAATATAGTTACATGATATAACAATTGAATGTTTTAAGCTGAACAGAACTATATTCGGTTGACAAATATCTCGACTGAAAAGTGTCTCGGTCAAATATTTTATCGACCAAGAGTGTTGCTATTTTACAGGACGATATTTTTGTGAAACAATAACTTTCTTGGTCGACTATTTGTTCAACTGAAGATATCTCGATCGAAGATTTTCTCAATCAGGATTGTTACTAGTTTTTACAGTAGATGCAGGTTTGAGACAGAAACTCCCCTGGTCAATATTTTTTATCAACCGAGGATAGTATCGGTCGAACTCTTTGTCAACTGATATTGTTTTTGTTTGTTTTAAGCAATTTCGTTTATTCCAATTTGTGTTTAAATTACTTCAATTATGCTATGGTACCAGTATGTTTTTTTTTTAGTCTTGGTACTAGTATGTTTAATTGAGATAAGACATTATGATTTTCAAAGTGAAGTTTTAGCTCAAATCTAAACTAAATCATATTCAAGTTTGCTAAGTTTGGGGTCTTGTAATCCAAACTAATTCAACATCCTTTTTCTTCTATGGGCATGAGAAATAATAGTGTCCAAGACATAAGCAATAGTGACAACAAATGGAATCAATTTCATTTCTCTTTTTCTGATTTTGAGTTGAGTTGTTCTTGGGTACATATATGATCTTAGTATTGGGTGCTTGTGTTCTTCTAGGTTTAGTTTGATGAGATTTTTCTTTTGGAACATATCCTAAACCTCTCCTTCCAATTTGACCAGAAGAATCCTTTAGGATCTTATCAAGAACACCATTATTTTTCAGGCTACTAATTTCCTTTTGTAATTTGGTAATTTCATCCGTTTTCTTTTTAATATTTAAGTTTGCTTGATCTAAGTTAGATGACAAACTATCTCTTTCCTTTACAATGGCATCATAATCTAAATGATTGCATATGATAGGTTGAGTTTGAAAGTCATTCAATTAGTAAGTAATTCAACCTTTTCTTGAGAAAGAAGATTATAGTTTGTCTCTAGAGTAAGTAACTTTGTATTGCAATCAAAAGGTAGAATTTTCATAAGAAAGTTCATTTAATTGATCATATAACTCTTCATTAGTTTTTATAACTCTTTTTAGTTTCTTTTTATAATCAATATATTTATCATGTAATTCTTCAATGCTAGCAACTAATTCTTCTTTTGATAAATCAAGTAGACTTACCTCATTTGAGTCTTCATTTTCATCTTCTTTGGCCATAAGACACTCTACATTTTATTCTCCACTTTCACTAGCATCACTTGACTCATCCCATGTGGCTTTGTATGCTTTTTCTCCCTTCTTCATGGAGGAGACTTTTTTCCCTTTCTTTATCTTAGGACAATCATTTTTTACATGTCATTTCTTACCGCATTTGAAACACCTAAGAGAGGAAGAAGAAGAAACACTAGAGTTTTTGTTAGATCTATACCTTTTGTATTTCTTACCATTTACAATAAGTGCATCTTCTTCATCATCTCCTTCACTTGTTTCATCACTTTCTTGAGTGATGACTTTTGTAACTTTTTGATCTTTGTCCTTCCTTCTTTCTTTTTGAAGTTCAAGCTCCCATCTTTCTTCCTCCTCTAAGGTGACCTCATGAGTTTCCAGATTGCCAATGAGCTACTCCATATTTAGTTTGGTGAGATCAAGAGCTTCTTCAATGGCTTTCACTTTTGGCTTGTATTTTGGAGGCAAAGATCTAAGAATCTTTGAGACTTTATCTTCTTCACTTATGAATTTTCCTAATGCAGTTAAACCATTAACAATATTAGAAAATCATGCATACATATCACTAATAGACACATTTGGTTGTGTACAAAATTGTTCAAACTTTTGTTTAAGCATACGAATCTTAGAATTTTTAACTTGTATGGTTCCTTAATGTGTAATAGAAAGTCTACGCCATATATCATATGTAGTTTCACATGAGGAAATTCTATTGAATTCACTTACCAAAATAGAGAAATATAAAATACTTACAGCCTTGGCATTTAGTTGAGCTTGTTTAACTATATTGGCATCCCATGTATCATATTCGGTTTCAGGAAGCTCATATGGAGTACACACCATCCTCCAAAGCTCCCAACTGATGCCTTAGAAGTAAAATTGCATTCTTCTCTTCCAATATTTATAGTTTCTTCCATCGAATGGTGGTGGACAAGATTTGTGAGTTCCCTCCAGGTTCAAGTTGTTGAGAAAACCATCCCCCATCCTTCAATACTTGTTAAAGCTCCTTGAAGACCTGCTCTGATACCAATTTAAAGATCTAGAGGGATGGTAATAGAGATTTTTGGAGTTTTAAAATAATTAAAACAAAGAAGTAGGAGGAAACAAGGAAGACACAGGATGTAGAGTGGTTCCTACCTTAGAAATCTAAGGTATTCAGTCCACTACCCGATTGTTTCCAACGGGGATTTTGAAAGCAACTTATTTTATTACCTCTCGAGGATGTTACCCAAAATACAATTTATTTCCTACACCCTTGAGGTATCCTTCACTGGAAGTAGCCTCAATCCTCCTAGAAGAAGCCTTCTGAAGTAACTCCAAGTCCACTCTTGAAGTAGCCTTCACCTGAAGTATCTTCAATCGTCGAGGCAGCCTTTTGAAGTAACTCCAAATCAATGGGAGCAACCTTCACCACCTTGAAGTATCTCCATGAACCTCCTTTCAACATCCTCCAACCTAGGAGTAGTCCAGGAGAACAAAATATAATAAAAGGAACAAGACTGGAAGAAAGAAACAATGTTACCAATGAGTATACCACTTTGATCCTATATAAAGTGTATTGATCTCCTATCTACTATAGATGAATGAGGTAGTGTGTTGTCTAGGAGATACTAAGCTATAGGACACTAATGTAGAGTTTAAGGAAACTGAATCGTAAGTGAAACTTTGCTTGTTTCTCACAAAGAATGATTCTCAAGTTGCAATGTGTATACACAAGTGATTTGGGTGTCCTAAGGCATGTCCTATTTATAGGAATGTCTTATAAGGGCCTAGGGACGTTCTAGACACTTTCTAGAGTGTTCTTAGTGCTGAACTAGTTGTTAGATGTCCATTAATTACATTGCAACGACTAGTTGTTTAGTGCTGAAAAGTGCAGTCCAGAACTTGTCTCGGTCGAGAAATTATTCAACCGAGAGTTGGTTTGGAGTAAAAGTATTCAACGACTACTGTGATTTTCCAACTACTCTCATTCCAATGTCTATGGAACCTACTCGAAGGTATATCTCAATCGAGAACTTTGTCGACTGAGGGTTATTCTGGGGTTACATGAGTAGGTCAATAGTTAGTGTTCGTGAGTTAGACTGAGGTGGTTCTCAGTCGAAGATTTTGTCGACCGAGGGTGTCTCGGTCGATAAGTAATGATGTGAAATTGTGATTGTATCTTAGGGGAGGATCTATCAAGGTGTTGTAAGTGGATAGGGAAGATCTAACGCTTGATTTACATGATATCTATGTACTGGTACAAGTTTTTACATTGAGTACAATCATGAAAGTAAAAACAATCTAAGCATATTGATCTCCAATTTGCATTGATCTTCAACTATCCACTACCTTTTATGTTTATCCCTAAAATACTCAAATAACAATTTAGATCCAAAAGAATGAAATGGTTGTCATCATCAAAACAAAGGGTTTAATAATGTCCAATTTAGCCAACAAAGCCTTGGTCTCAAATTGTAGCCTAGATGGCCCCATCACTGATATTGACGTTGTGTTATGAGCTCTAGTAGGTTGAAGTCTATGGCCTCTATCTTTACTATGTGACCACTATGTCTCCAAACTGAAACTCTATGATGATGGCAGTGTAGAAAACCTCTACTTGTTAAATCCTCTTGATGAATGTCCTTGGGACTGTGCAGGCCTCTTCTTGGCAATTGCCACCCGCTTCTCTATCACAGATCACTCTATCCTTTGAACAGATTCCACAAACATGGCAAACCCTTATTGATTCTCTAAGGCAGCCTTCGGGATAGACAACTCCGTGTTCAACCCCTTATCAAAATGGTGAATCCACTTATCATCCGTAGCAGCCATGTACAGACAGAACTGAAGAAGGTGCATAAACTTGGCCTCGTACTCATTGATAGACATGGATCCCTACCAGATCTTCTCAAACTGATAGATCTTCTCATTGAGATAGGTTCGTGGAAAGTACCTACTGACAAACTCATGTCAGAACTTCTCCCAACTAACATCCACTCAAAGTATCTTCTCATCTTCTATGGTCCACCAATTGCCAGCACTCCCCTTCGGAATGTGCATTGCATGCTTAACCTTATCCGCCTCCGAGATGCTGAGGATATTGAAGGCTTTCTCAAGCTCAATTCGCCACAGATCCGCTTCAGTGGGATTATTTGTACTAGCATAGTCCATCGCCCCAACAAGGTAAAGCCGCTCATAGGTCTTCCCAGTCCCTAAAGATTCCACATTGGGAATAGGTGCCCTAGGCTATGGTGTGGGAATCGCTTCCGTCATATGTGTCATCGTAACCAAAAACTTCCCAAAAAGAAACTGAAAGGTAGGGTTTTAAATCATGGATATGTCAAATTGGGGACCCTCAAGAACCCAATCTTTTCATTTCTGGTTCCTTGCACCACCCCCTGGTGCAGCAACACTACTCTCAGCAGTGTGTTCTTCATGTTCTCTAGACATCTTTAGGATTTCTTCTTCTTTTACATAAGCAGAAGTCACTATAAGATAGATTGGAGGACACAAGAATAGAGACAAACTCTAGTCATAGGTCCCTATAGACTCAACAAACCTAACACTCTGATACCAACCAAACTATGACGCCCCACACCACAAACCAAAAGATAACTCAAAACTAACTGTGGAAACAAAACTTAAACAAACAAATTACCAGATAACACTGGAAATTAAAATTGTTCTTGTTAGGCTCCCAAATAGAAAAAACCTTTACATATGAGTCCTTACATGTCACTAAGTACTTAAAATGTATGTTGTCAACCTATTACAAGAAAACATGTCCAAAACAGATATATACATATCCATTGTAACTTTACATCAAGAGGAACACACGAGCCAAAGTCATGCATTGAAAGCACATCTACAAAACATGTCCCAACACCATCCCAAAGACCTGAGTGTATAGGGACGACTCTAGGACTCTAAAAACAAAAGGAACATAATAAGCATGTCTAACCTTGTTAGCTACTAGCCTTATTATTCTTGTTCAGCCTCAGTTGCACAATCTCTACCTCCATGTGCAGGTCCACCTAAGAAGATGTGGGGAATCCACAGGGTGAGATTCCAAATCTCAGTGGGAGATATAACTCTCCACCAACACTATTATTAGCATAGATAAGATGATTAAGGAACAATAGTAAAGCTACAACTACGATAAACATGTAATCATCACTAATAGAATAAACAATTGCAATTAGATTGTAACACATCTTATCATCATAAAAGGAATATGAAGAACATGTATGTTCACTACCAATTATATTGTATAAAAGAAAGCAAGGCCTCATCCAGTGTTTTTGTATTTGAGCCTAAGTAAGATACTACACAGATGATTATGTGTTTTATTATGCCCCGAGGATTTGAGTTGTACCACTAAAACCCAACCGACCATTGTTAATTCAAAATCAATACCATACATGATCTATGGAAGATCTAAAATCCATGAACTCACCAAACCTCATGGTCAGTACATGAATACACAATAGAGACATACCAGTCAGCTGCAACATGTGACATATAGTCAACAATGAAAGTCCTAGTCTACCTTGGTGCAGGTCATGGCGTTGGTAAACTAAGCTGCGGCCAGCAACTGCACTCCTACTAGGGTATGGCCCATAGCCAATCCTATGAAACTTCATAAACAACATATTACTAAGCTATGGCCCACAACCACAATCCTTCCAGGCTATGGCCTGTAGCCAATCATGTGAATGCATATACTCACTAGTATATGACTCCAGGCTTCCTTTAAGGGAAAACTTGTTTCACCATCCAGTAAGTGCTGACAGTGATATGGATCTATGGCATAGGGAAAAATTACATGATTAGGTTCCACTTGGTTAGTTAAGTTAATTAAGTGTCTTTTAACATCAATCAAGTTACAACGTATAAAATCATAACAATTTCTACAAAGATAAGGGCATTGTAATCTTCCAGCAGATATAAACATATAGGGTCTAAACTTGTCACACTATCGCCTCGTGATGCCTATATTATTGCCATTTGTCACATCATCAATACCATAGTCACATGCTATGGGATATCAATCCCTCAGCTCATCTTTTTTGTATCACAAATGTCTCAACATGCCTCTCCAGGCTCATTCAACTTATATCATGTCCCATCACCATAGCATACACAAGTTATGATTATTAAACTCAAAACACCTGCATGAGTAGAAATTTATAAATAGGAGAGGTAACCTCATTATATCATAACCATTCCATGATGAATAAACAAGCACAATCATTGTTTATTATTATTAGGGTTAAGGTTTCCTTTAAACCAATTAGGGTTTACAAGACCAGGTTCAACCATCAACCCAAAAACCATCACCCTCACTCATCTCGGAGTGCATAAGGATTAGAAACCACCATTAGAGTTGATTAGATAACATTCTAAACAACATTGTATATGGCATTTGTATCATACATATATGGTTATCATTGGGTGTTTACATGTGTTTCTCATCCACCTACCATCACCCTATGTTGATCACATAACAATGTATATCACGACCACATACTAAGGTCCATGTCGTGACTGTAACTCTCATGTTCCTAAAACATCTATCACATGTCGTGACCTTCAACCTCTAGACCATGTCACGCCCACGACACTTACAGTTAGAGTTCCACCAAAGAATCTCAAACAGACGGTGTCTCAACCTCAACCTATGTCATGACCCAAGATGATCAACCACCACCCATGTCGTGACCCAACACCATCAAAATCATGACCATACTCACTAGGGTGAATCTCAACTCCACCAAGGAGGTCCAACACCAAGGGTGACTAGGCTACTTAACACAAAAGCCTTGACCTAACACCGCTAGGTCAGACTCAACCTCCAAGTAGCATCTCGACAAAAGGCTACCAAGGTCGCGACCATCATGAGGGGAGTTTCTAAACCCCCCAAGATGCACCATCTAGTTTGCCAAAATAGAACTGAAATCGAGGGTGTAACCATGGTTATGATGAAGAAACAGTCACACACAAATGGTCACCAAGACCCTAAGTCATGGTCAAGGAACTACCAAGGAAGAACCTTAGACAAGGAAGATGAAACCAAGCTCAAGATAACCAAAACTAAACCTAACAGCCCTCTGGCCTCTTGGTATACAAACACCATGCATGAGGGTAAGGTAAAGAGAAATACAAGGATAAAAACCTTCATAACACATCATCTATCAAAACAGGTACAAAAGATTAGGGTTTCAGATTTATTTTGAACCAAGCAAGGAATCTCCTCCAAAAAAGCTCTAGAGATTTCCACTAACCACAAACATGGTAAGAAGACAAATTTAGAGGAATTAGATACTAATAAAAAACATAAATAAGTGTAATAACAAAGTAGTGTTAGTGTTATGTAACCCGTCTTAAGATGATCAACACCAAGAGCTACAAACTTCAAGATCAAGAGCTCCAAGCACACGATCTAAGGGTTGAGGAAGCTTCACGAAAAGCTCCACACTCAGCCTCAAGAGCACCTCAAGAAAGAAAAAACACCAAGGTCAAAGGGTAGCTCAAGAAAGAGAGCAAAACCTCAAAACGAAACCAAAGGACAGAAGGGAGAAGAGAGAAGAAACTCCCTCTCACTTGGGTGTCGCCTTGTCAAAACATGGCCTATTACCCTTGTGATGAGGAGCTTACTCTCAAGAATGAACACCATGTTAAAACACAGTCTAAGGCTGAGAAAGAGAAGGAGATGAAGGTAAGAGATCAAAGTAACATAAACTTAGAAGGTAAACACTTACCAAAGATGGGAGATGAACTCAGATCACGACCACCTTCACATGTAAGAGGAGATTGGTTACACAAGCTCCAAGGATGAACATCCTTGCTCCACCAATCTCCAAGAACAAGCAAAGAAGTAGGAAGAAGATAGATGTCCTAAAGGGTTGCAAGAAAGAAGGGATGAGGGGTTATATAGATGATGGATGAGAGAGAGAACAAAGGGTGAGGTGTCAACACACTAAGGAGCCCAAAAGACACTTGTCCTTGCAAAATACCAACGTGCATCGACATGCAACCACTTAAACATGACATCTAAGACATGTTGATACACTCTAGGTAGTGTCTCAACCACCTAAGGAACTCCACCCTTTATGTCATGACATCGACACACCAAGGGGGCTCCATGGTCACGACACACTGTAATACCACCACTAGGTCATGACACTAAGACCACCACAAACAACCTAGGTTCAAACACACCTCTCTAAGTCTTTGTTTTGATCCAAGACAACCTTGGTCATGAGAACCACACCAAGAGGAGGTGTCTCAACCATGACACCTCCTCAATAGACCGTAGGTCGCGATCTAGGTGGAGAAAATCCAACAACGGTCACAAGGTCAAAGCACACCAACTCTAGAAAACCCTAATCACCACTAAGGGTGACACCACTCAACCAAGGGTCAAACTAAGCACCCCAAAACACCACACTCTCTTTCATGATTCGAGGAGAGAGAAGGAGCACTCTAGAGGTGGCAAATTGCACATCAACCCCCTAGCCTGGGTAATTGTAATTTGCACCAAAACTAGCACAGAAAGAACAAACATCATCTAAACAAGATCATACATGAAACTTAAGCACATCACAAGCCCTAATTGCATTTCAAATGATTAGATAAAGGTTCTAAGAACATGATAAAGCCAAAGAAAATAGGGTTACCCAAAAACTTAGATTAGGGTCCTTACAAACCATAAGCCCTAACAAGGATTTTGCCACCAAAATCCTAAGAGAAAAGTGAGGGATACTTTCTTCTCATAAAGTCCTCGAGCTCCCACATGGATTTCTAAATACCACGATGATGCCACAGAACCTTCACATGCACTATGTCTTTCTTCTTGAAATTCTTCACTCTTCTATCAAGGATCAATAGTGGACCTTCCACATAGGACATGTCCTCATCAAGCTCGACCTCTACTGGCTGCAATACTAACTCTATAATAGGATGGAACTTTCTCAGTATACTCACATGAAATAATGGATGCAACCAGTGCACCTCAGGTGGTAAGTTCAACTTGTAGGCCACCTTCCCCACACGTGCAACCACATGGTAAGGTCCCATAAATCTGGGAGCCAACTTACCCTTCTTTCTAAACCTCAAGACTCCTTTCTAGGGTGAGATATTGAGGTATAGTCTGTATCTCAGTTGTAACTATAACGGTCTATTATGGTTATCTGCATACGACTTCTGTCTGTCCCATGTTGCCTTCAACTATTGTTGAATCAATTTAATCTTTTCTGTCATCTTCTACACAAGCTCAGGACCATGAAGTTGATACTCACCCATCTCATACCAACATAACAGAGATTTGAAATGCCTCCCATACACTGCCTCATACAGTGTCATGTCGATGCTACTCTAATAGTTATTTTAGTATGAAAACTCTATCAAATTGAGTTGCTTGTCCCAACTGTCCAAAAATAAAAGAACACAAGCTCTCAATAGATCCTCCAAGGTATGAATGTCCTTTCATATTGACCATTTGTCTGTGGGTGAAAGGCAGTGTTGAACCTCAACTACGTACCCAAAGATGTGTGTATTCACTCCCAAAAGTGACATATGAATTGAGGACCTCTATCGGACATGATAGTTTCTAGAATACTATGCAAACACACTATCTCATCAACATAGATCTGGGCAAGCTTCTCAATTGTATACGTCATCTTCACAGGAAGGAAATGTAATGATTTGATCAACCTGGCAATGATTACCCAGTCATGACCTTTGTCTGTCCTAGGAAGACCAACCACAAACTCCATAGTCACATGATCCCATTTCCACTTTGGTATATGAAATATTTGTAATGTCCATATAGGCTTCTAATGTTCAACTTTGACCTACTAACACACATCACATCTCACGAGAAACTCAGACACGTCCTCCTTCCAGCCAGGGCACCAATACATATCCTTCAGATTATGATACATTTTGGTTCTACTAAGGTGAATAGCGTCCATGGATTAGTGAGCCTCTTCTAGAACCATATTTCTTAGATCATTGACATCAAGAACCACTACTCTACCATGGTAACAAACCATCCCATCATATGACTCATGGAAGCCATCACGCTTCTGACTGCCAAACTCTAATCTAATCTACTATATCATGACATCAACCATTTGTGCCTCTCTGATCTGCTATCTCAGTGTGGGCTTCACATGTAACTGTGCTAACAATCATTTTAGCAAGGAGACTTCCAGCTTAACATTCATCTAATGTAGGGAGATCAACATGTCTCATTTGTGGCACACCAAAGAACTCAATTGGGCTCTATCCCTAGGGAAAGATGAAGACTTCCTACTCAATGCATCTAGCACAACATCACCCTCCTTGGGTGATAATCAATTGTGCAGTCATAATCCTTGATTAATTCCATCCAGAGCCGCTGCCGCATATTCAACTCTTGTTGTGAAAAGATGTACTTCAGGTTCTTGTGATCCATGAAGATCTGACACTTCTTGCCATGAAGTTAGTGCCTCCATATCATCAAGGCATGGACCAAAATACCTTACTCTAGGTCAGGGGTTAGGAAATTCTCCTCATATTTCTTAAGATGCCAGAAAGCAAAAGAAACCACTTTCTTGTCCTGCAATTAACACACAGCTCAAGCCATTCTTGGACGCATCACAAAAGACTATGTATCCTTTTCCTTGCTCAGGCAGAACCAACACTGGTGCATTTGTTAACTTCTCCTTCAACGTATGAAAATCATGCTGACATCTGTCATCCCAGACAAACAACACATCCTTCGTTGTCAACTTTGGTAGGGGAAAAGCGATAGAACTAAAGTCCTTGCTGAACCTCTTGTAATAGCCTGCCAAACCTAGAAATTTGTACACTTCTATCGACATATTTTCCTTCTCCCACACTGTCACTGACTCAACCTTCTTGGGATCCACATGAACTCCCTCAATAGATATAACATGTCCCAAAAAAGCTACCTCCTTTAACTAGAACTTGCACTTTTTGAACTTGGCACAAAATCAGTGTTGCCTCATCTTGGTCAACACCTGACAAAGATGTTGTTCATGATGTTGAATGTCATGACTATATATCAAGATTTCATCTATGAAGACAACCACAAAATGATCAAGAAACAGTCAGAACACTCTGTTCACCAAGTCCAAGAATGCTTCGGTGCATTGGTTAGCCCAACCGGCATAACCACGTACTCGTAGTGACCATGCCTCATCCTAAAAGTTGACTTAGGTATGTCATCCTCCTTCATCCTAAATTAGTGATATCTTGACCTTAGGTCTATCTCTGATAACATTATCTATCCATGCAACTGGTCAAACAAGTCATCCATTCTTGATAAGAGATACTTGTTTCTTATCGTCACCTTGTTCAACTACTTGTAGTCTATACACAGCCTCATGGACCCATCCTTCTTCTTCACAAACAACATTGGAACACCCCAAGGTGACGTACTCAACCTGGTAAAACCCTTGTCAAGTAGCTCTTGCAATTGTCTCTTCAACTCTAAAATATCTACTGGAGCCATCCTATATGGTGTCTAGGCTATTGTTTGCGTGTCAGGAACCAGATTGATCTCAAAATCAATCTCTTGGGGTGGGGGAACACCTAGAAAGTCCTCAGGAAACACATCCTCAAACTCTCTGACAACTAACACCTCTTGAATACTAGGACTCCTCACCTCAGTATCCAGCACATGTGCCAAGAATGCCTCACAACCCTATCTCAAAAACTTTCCATCCACCATCGCTGATACTAGACGCATCAGAAGAATCTTGCTATCTCCTTAGAAGATCCATGTCTTACCACCATCTACAAACATCGCCTACTTGGAACTATAATCTAAGACCACTCTATACTCCTCCAAGACTTACATTCCAAGGATTTCATAGAAACCATGCATGTCAAGTGGTATGAGATCCACTTGAATGTAGTTCCATAAAAAAGAAAGGACACACATCCTACAACACTACATAACCAAATAACGAGGTCTCTAACAAAAAATTCTCTCTCTTATGTATAATGGGAAAAGGACAATTATCAAGTACTTCATGAGTGATAAAAGAGTGCATTGCACCCCGGGTCAACCAAAACAGATACAAAGCAAGAAGAAGACAAATCAGAATGAAATAACTCCATCTAACATGTTACTACTCATAGATTGACTACCACCTCTGATTGACACATAGCATAGAATCTAGTTGTTTCCTATTATCACACATGTCCTCTTCTTCGCTAAGCTGAAGATCTGGCCTGTGATGCTTGGCCACATCATCATCCTCCTACATCATTGTTATGTTGTCTCTATGAGTCCTACTGGCTCTTCCTTAGTTGTTGGGTCAACTCATCATCTCTCACTGGGCACTCCCATCTTAGGTGTCCTACTTGTACACACTTGTGGAAAGCCCTAATCTCAAACTGCGGCCTAGACATCCATGTCACTAATACTGATGTTATGCTCTGAGCTCCAATAGGTGGAAAGCTATGACCTCTACCTTTATTATGTGACCAATATGTTTGCACAGTGAACCTCTACGATGCTGGTTGTTGAGAAAACTTTAGCTTTCTAAAGCCTCCTAACGAATGTCCTTGGGACTATGCATGCCTCTTCCTGACACTTGCCTCCCTCTTGTCATCACAAATCACTATATCCTCCAAACAAACTCCCCAAATGTAGCAAACCTTTCTCGATTCTCCAAGGCATCCTCCAGGTTAGACAACTCAGCATTCAGCCCCTTCTCAAAATAGTGAATATGTTCATCATCCGTGACAACCATGTGCGGACGGATTCAAAGAAGCTCCATAAACTTAACCCCATACTCTTTGATAGACATGGATCCCTATCATATCCACTTAAACTGACTGATCTTCTTGTCCAAATAGGTCTATGGAAAGTACCAACTGACAAACTCATGTTGGATATCCTCCCAACCTATAGCCACTTCAGGCCTCTTCTCAACTTCTATTGCCCACCAATGACTAGCACTCCCCTTCAGAATGTACATTGCATGCTTAACCTTATCCACCTCTGGGATGTTGAGGATCTTGAAGGCTTTCTCAAGCTCAATTAGCCATAGATCTGCATTGGCTGGATTAGATGTCCCACACTAGTATAGGAATGGTCTGTAGCGTCGGTTTTTTTAAGCCTGTAGCTTCACTTTATAACCGACCCCTAAGTGGTCGTCGCTATAGAATTTGGTCTATAGCGTTGATTTTCTTAACCAAAGAAAACCGACCTTACAGAGTAAACACCGACCCAAGAGGTTGTAAAAAATCTGACCCAAGCGAGAAAGAAGAGCCTTTAAGGTAGGTTATTCCAAAAAAGCTGACCCTGTAAACTGTCTCGGCCATGAAATATTTCGACCAAGATTATTTCAAATGAGAAAGAAGAGCCTGTAAGGTCGGTTATTCCAAAAAAGCCGACCCTGTAAACTATCTCGGTTGACAAATATTTTGACCGAGATTATTTCGGTCGAGAAAATTGTCGACCAAGAAAGTACTATCTGAAGCATCAAAGATTTATCCAGTCGATAAATTTGTCGACCGAGAGACCTTCGTTTGAGAAAATTGTCGATCGAGATGTTTTTGTTTGACAAAATTATTGACAGAGGGAGTGTCTGCAGTCGGTTATTCAATCTTTAGGGTCAGTTTTTTTATAAATAACTGACCTTATAGAGGACCTATTAGGTCAGTTATTTAATAAAATTGATGCTAGAAGGTCTATAGATTGAGGTTGATAACCAGACATCTAGGGTCGACTATTTAAGAAAACTGACGCTAGAAGTTATAATTTTTTTAAAAAAAATTTGCAGAAACAGAAATAGAATAGAAGAACAAGAAGATTCATATATTCTTGGAGAGGGGAGCATTGATGCTCAACCGTCACCATTCCAAACCACACATTCATAACAAAAATGGTTCATATATTTAGTTGAGTTACACATAATCACATCATAATTTACAAAATGATAGATTGCAAGTCTGAGATGATATTAAATGTCATATACAAAAGCAAATATGAAAGAGTACAAAAACCACATACATAAATGGAGTTGACATATTTAATCCAATGCTATATTGACTTCATTTAGAAAAGCATATGACCACTCTTCTCGGAATTCATTTAAGTCCTCACGTGTGTAAGGTTGAGTTGTAAAGATCTGTAATAGAAAATGCACATGCTAATATTTTATTAATTTTACCAATCACTTATAAATTTATGATGTTATTCTTTATTACATGATCTATAGTTTGAATGTCATGTGATGCTTGTTTGACAATAGCTTGCATATATTTAATTACATAGTAGCCACAAGCCCAGTCATTATTTTTTATAGGACACTACAAATAACAAATTATACTTAATGTTAGTAAAATACTATAAACAGGAGTTGAGATAAGACTATAAGAGTTGAAAATTAATACATATAAGACAAACCAGTTGTCAAAGTAGCTACCTTGATATTTTTCAAAGTCAATGTCTTTAATTTTGTGGGTATTTGTCCTCCATCTTCACAAAATTCCTTTATACCCATATCAATTAAAAGATAGTTGCTAAAATAGAAATTCTAAATAGAAATATCATGTTGAAGCATTGACTAAATTTATGCTTACTCCATAGCTGGCAATTTCAGTTTGTGACCCCTTGTTGTTTTACCAATTGGGTCAAGATAATAAAGAGTCATCAATTTTGGGAAAATCACCGCTAATTCCCAATGTATAGCTCTGAGTAAGAATAAAACAAACATTAAAATAAATAATTTTATTCATTATTAAAATTATATTGAATAATAATACTTCTTGGACGTTAAAAGGAATTAGGATAATTTCCTTCCCCTCACTAGCAAAATATTTGAATGTAGTAGAGAAGTACTCATTCACATCCTTAATATGTGTCTCCACTTGACTAGTGATTGAAGGAACTAAGAATCCAACATTTCTTATATCAAATTTTGTGGTCTTGGTATATAAATGGCTGTAAAACATTTGTAATTTTTTCCATATATAGAAATAAGCTAAAAATGTGTATTGGAATTTTCTATATTGATAGATAGTTACCTTATCCATACTTATAATATCGAAGTATTCATCCAATCATATCGGAACAACTCTATAATATCATCAAGAAAAATGTAATTTTCAAAGTCCCTCCCAGTTGTATCATCTGTTAAATTGATCAACATTTGTAATCCAGTGCTTTGGTTGGCTAAGTATCGACACAAACATTTACATTTACTTCCCAACTCATCGAGTGTCACTACTAGAAATCCGTCCTTTGGCGTCGGTTATTTAAGCCCTTTTAGCAACGATTTCCAAGCGACACCTATGTGGGCGCCGCTAAAAGTCGAACCCTTTCGGTGTCGGTTTTCCAACCGACGCCAAAATGCTTGGCGCCATCGAAAATGCGCCAGCAGGGCCCCCATCGACGTCAGTTATATATAACTAAACCGACGCTATAATCATCCACGCAACAAAAAGGTTGCCATCTAGGACACTATCGACGTCAGTTTGCTACTAATAACCGACACCATATCACCTGCCGCTACGGCCATGCTGGCCAGTATGATCGTGCTGTCTGGCAACATTAGGCGGTGGTTTTTTGCTATTAACCAATGATGTAATCCTTTGTTGTCAGTTTTAGCAAATTACCAACGCCTATGGTTTAATTTTTTTTTCATATCAGTTTCCAGGTCTGTTCTGGTTGGTCAGTAGGATGTAGAAACCGATAGTTCAGTTCTGAACTGCAGGTTTACGACATCCATTGATATCAGCCAACAAACAGGCCACAAACTTGCAAAATCAAAAAATATTCTTTTCACACATTCACACATAGGTAGATACATTCAGACATCAATTCAATTTTCACATTCACACATGTAGAAACATTCAAATACATGTAGAAACATTCAGACATGTAGAAATGCATGTATAAACATTCATTTACAAAATATCATTCATCATCGCTATCAGCATCCCAATTATATCTTACAGTCCCCACTGCTTGTATGGCTCTTGCCCATTCTTCTCTTACATCATTTAATACTTCCATCGTATATGGAGCATGTACATATTTTAAGGCTTTACCTATACTAGGGTCAGTTTTAAACACCTGCAAAGAGAATGATGTATATATAAGTAATAATTTATAAATAAGATTGATATATTTCATACTATCTAATGAGACTATATATAATACCTTAGGTATGACATTGATTTCATCTGCATGTTTGATAATCAAGTGCATAAACCGCATCACATAGTATGCACATGCCCAGCCATTGTCTTGTGTAGCACACTATAACATGGATACAAAATATTAAAAAATACAAATAAGCACAGTTCACATAAATAACATATACATTGGAGTCAGGAACTTACTTTCATGTTCTCCCAAATTATTGGCTGGTTCATTTTACTGGGGACCTTTCTTCCAGCCTTTTTGAACGCATCTAAACCCCTATATGTTAATGTAACATAGTAAATTGCATAATTAAATACTATTTGTAATAACAGATGTTAACGTATATAAAAATGAAATATTTCTCACCAAAATAATGCCATTCTCATTACGTGTCCAATTTTTGGATTCAATGTACTCCCCGCAGGATCTAGATAATAGACAGTGAACATCGCGGGGAGAATGACTAGTAACTCCCAATGCTTAGTGCTAGAGGTAAAAAAGTTAAAAATTAATAACTCAAAATCCACAATAAAAATGTAATTTTCTTAACTCCAAATTACATGCAAAGTAAACTTACTTCACATTGAATGGAGCTATTATTATCGTCTTCTTTTTTTTACTGAAAATTGTAAAAGAATCACAACAGTATTGTTGAATGCTATTAGGGTCTTTAGCTACCAGACTAATCAATGATGGAATAAAAAATCCCACATGTTCAAATCCAAATTGTTTACATTGAACTTCGACTAAGTAGTTGCAAAACATGTATTACATATGCACTAATATATAATAAACCAGATCACCGGATCCTACACAAGGTATATGGATGTATAAACAAGATCTCACCTTATACATGCCTCTATCATTGATGTATTCAGCCAATCATAGATAAACAACTCAATAATATCTTGTATAAATAGAGAGATTTCGTATGATTGACCTGCATAATCTGATTCTAAAGAAACAACTATAGGGCAATGTATATTATGTGCACGTAGCCATACTGCCATTCCCTTACAAGTAGGACCTAACTAGAATTTTTGGTCAGTTGGAACCCAACTTGGTAATGCAGGAAGTGGAGGTGGAGGCCTATATGCTCTGGCTGTCTTCTTTTTAACCTGTATATATATATCAGATCAGTTGACCTCATATATACACATTAACAATTTAACATAATGTAAATTTATCTTATAATTTCAGTAGTGTAGATGACATCCGCTTTAGGCCACAATATCACCCTGCCTTCTGCCTCAACAAGTGTATCGATATCTGGGTGGGCATATGGCAATGCAGCTTCCCTCCAATTGGGGAATACACATATCAGACTCACACGAACATAGCCTTGTGGTATTGGAGTCCCATGAATCATTGCCCTAGGAAGGACAGGTAAGTATGTGCCTCTGCAACAATATAATCTTCAATTTTTAATCGGCATGGCTTCAACGCCTATAAATTTATGTAAAGAATGTTATACATATATACATATCATCTTGAAAACATATCATCTTGAAAAGACTAGCTACTATGTCATAAACAATACTTACAAAAAACTTTCTATGTGGTGGGTCTACATGATTACTCTCAGCATGTGCATCAGGAGAAGAGCGGGCCGCCATAAGCTGATTGGAAGCCTGAGATGCCTGCCACCGCAACATTTCTTCCTTGACCTTCTTAGCAACTATATCCTCGACTCTCTTAATCTCCTATACATGGATAAAAGAAACATTAGCTTCTTATTATTGAATTCCCTTTTGTAGTATCATTCTAAAAAATGAATAGGTTACCTCTTCTTGTGAAAGTCCCGCTCTTGGGATAGGTTTGCACTGGGATGGGTCAAAGAACGCTTTGATGCCCACACCAGCGTCTGCACCCCTAACACGTCCAAGATGCTCTGGGTTACCCAGAGCAACTGTCACTTCATCCCTTGTGCCCTGAGGGATCAACGTGCCTTATTTCCTCTACTCGTGCAGCTCCCACTAATCACCATCAACACAAGTTGGTAAGTAAACACCACAAATAGTCAATATTCGAACGATTTCTCTAAGAGTTGTATTTTACCATTTTTGCATCCGCCTCAATAGTTACGGGCTTCATTATTTCAGCCTTCTTGTTTTTCCTCCCAGCTATCCAGACATCATTGCGAGGCATGGGTGTGGTACATGTAGTGGAGGACTCCTAAGTAGCAGCAGATTCCGCCTGTAGTCTTTGGTGAACGCCTGCATAGCCCTCTGGACCCATTGTGTAGTCATGCACATTCAATGCACGCCTTGCTCTTTGCACCTCACTGATAGCCTAGTTAGTATGCACATTGATTTGGTTAGTAACACTAAAGGTTAATCTTGAATAGGTGAATACAACGTATATTAATTAAATTGGGAGTGACACTTAATACCTTGAATTCTTCAATTTGTCTTGAAGCAACAAATGTGTCCCAATCTTCTTTGTCCAGGAAGTTCTAATGTTCAAGGGTTGACTTCTTCTTCTTATCACCATATTTTATGTATTCTCTGTTGAGATTTGTCCTATAGTTCCTTAGCATCTTTCCAGCGCATTGCATCACACTTTTACGATGCACCTTATCATCCAATGCAAACAGATTCTGTAAAATAGAATTTCTATTAACTAGTATCAAAAAATACAATTGCAAATAATAAAATTTGTAATCTACAAAATAGAATTGCAAATAATAACTCGCGCATAAATCCTTCCATATCAAGTCTTTCTTCTCTTGAGGAGCTTTATACCAATTAGCATACTTAACACCACAATGGCTTCGAGTGAAAACCCTAAGAAAGCTTACAAAATTATTGCGGTTCACTCCAATTGCATTTCCTGCATTATCAAACTCCACAGCCAATCTGGATCCACTACTCCTTAGTGCTATTAACTTCTTCAGTAGAGTGATTCCCCTTTTCTTGTTAATTTTTTGGTGATGTGCATCAAGTGCCTCCTGTGCCTCAGAGGGTACATGTGCATCATCAACCTAAAATTTGACAAAATAAACACACTAAATTACCCCAATATAGAAATATAGGATATATAACATAACTAGAAGATAATGAATTTCTATAGAAATATAGGATATGTTTTTAAAACTTACATTGGTATCCTCACCATGCTCATCATGGACATCATCCTCATCATGGACATCATGCTCATCATGGACATCACAATCATCATGCCCATGGTAAGCCATCTGAAAATGTCATTAAAAAGGCAAACATTTAGCATTTGTATTAACTAGAAGATAATGAACCATTATATCTGAAAATGATATTGATATTAAAAAAGCAAACATTTAGCATTTTATATAGTTCACATATAAAAATGAAACATTGAAAAATCAAACACATAAAAAATATAAACATGCATGCCTCTAAAATTGCGATCTTTTATCAATTAACAATCCTTCATTGTGATCTCCGCACACATATAAGTCATCATTAGCTTCAATATTTTGTGGAGTTGGCAACCCAACTGAGAATGGACTGGAGTCATCATACTTATCATAGTACTCTTCTTCATCTATAGGATTTTCAATGAACTATCTTTTACCATGAAGAACAACCGACCATTTATCATTTGCAGGATCATCGATATAAAATACTTGTTTTGCCTGTGATGCCAATATGAATGGTTCACCCTTCTCGCCGATCTTTTTAAAGTTCACTAAAGTGAAACCCAATTCATCCACTATAACTGCTTTGGTGTTATCAACCCAATTACATTTGAAGAGCGGAATTCTGAAATCTATGTAGTCAAACTCACATATGTCTTCAATGACACTGTAATATGACAGTTTAGCTTCACGTGGACTCTTATCCTTTGCACTTGCAAAATACATAGTCGACGCTTGAAGGGTGACCCCACTATTTTGTACGTCAGTCTTATCATCTTGTCGCTTTGTGTAATATGTGAACCCATTAATGTCAAACCCTTCATAAGACATAACATTTGATTTTGGTTTAAAGGCGATACATTTGATAGTTTTCGTAATATCATTTGGTGTTTGAGATAGTTGATGTAAGACTTTATCTTCAAACCACATCGTAAAAGTCTTGTTATGCTCTCTAGCAAGCCACATTGAGCTAGCTCGAGGATGTTGTCTCTTGATGAAATTGGTATGTTCCTCGATATAAATAGTCACTTCATCCATGTTGTGTAAAATATACAAGTGACCTTGTTCCAACTACTCACAGCTGATTACTTTCACCCCTGATCCCAAAATTCCTTTGCCCTCCTCAATATTCTTGTCATTAACAAGAGTGTCATTACCACTCATAAAGTCATTGCAAAAATCCATAACCTCTCTCGCTACATAACCCTCAACAATACTCCCTTCAGTCTGATAATGGTTTTGAACATCACCTTTAAAAATGCTCATGTATCGTTCAAAGGGATACATCCAATTCAAGAAAAATGGTCCCAACATTTTCACTTCCCTAGTCAAGTGGACAACAAGATGTACCATGATATCAAAGAACGAAGGAGGGAAATACATCTCAAGCTGACATAGGGTAACAACCACTTTTCTTTGCAAATTATCGAGAGTATCAGGGTCAATAACTTTGCTACACAGACTGTTGAAAAAGAAACGAAGTCTGGTGATTGCAAACCTTAAATGCTTCTACAATATAGATTGAATTGCCACGGGCAATATTTGTTGCATTAGAGTGTGACAATCATGAGATTTAAGACCTATCAACTTCAGATATTTCATTGATACCAATCTACAGATGTTGGATGAGTAACCATGTGGCACCTTAACATTTTCCAAGCATTCACAAAAAGCTTTCTTCTCCTTTCTAGACAACGTGTAACAAGTGGGAGGTAAGTATGTTATTTTATTACCCATTTCATATAATTCTATTAATTCTGACCTTATTCCCATTTCACGTAGGTACAATCTAGATTTTATCCCATCTTTAGTCTCACCTGGTATATTCAACAGAGTACTAATGATGCTATCACATACATTTTTCTCAACGTGCATGACATCGATACAATGTCTGACTGTCAAAGAATCCAATAAGGAAGATCCCAAAATATTGACTTCTTCTTGAATGAAGAATTGTCACTCTGTGTGGCCATAGTACATTGTGATCTCTTACCAAATTCATTGACAATGTCTTTTACTCTTTCATAAACAACAACCCCTAGTATAGGTTTAGGTACACTCTGTTCCTCATTCCATCCATTGAATGCTTTGCGCTTCCGACGATACAGATGGAATTTTGAAAGAAACCTTCGATGACCAAGATATACAGTCTTTCCGCCATGTTTAAGTCTTATTGAAACATTGTTCTCTTCACATATAGGACACACTTTAGCTCCTTTGACACTATATCCAGACAAATTCCTGTATGCTGGAAAGTCATTAATAGTGCAAAACAACATAGTGTGCACATGAAATGTCTCTCTTTATGAAGCATCATAGGTCATCACACATTCACCCTAGAGTTTCTTTAAGTCATCAATCAGAGGTTCAAGATAAACATCGATATCATTTCCAGGTTATTTAGGGCCTGATATCAACAACGATATTGTAACATCCCTGACCTGGGTTATGAGATAACCCTAGGTGTTTTGCCTAATTATGTAATCAAGATACTTGTGATTATCTTTTGGTATGTAATTAAATCTCCTAAGGAACATACATTTCCATTTCTGTCCCTTTTGAACAATGTGGTAATATTGTTTTGTAATACAGGGACCTATGTGCAAATTACCCAATTAAAAGGGGTTAACTTGCAAATTGCACATGTTAAGATGTTCCTTTGGTGTTGAGACATCATAAGAATGAATATGATAAAGTATGATGGATTCTCCAAGCTTGGGCACCAAGATGCAGCTTGTGGAGCAATCCTTGTACTTAAAACTCTAGTTTTGGTGTAAAGTGCAATTTACCCAAATATGGGGTGTAACTTGTAAAATACACCTTCTAGAGTATCTTTTATGACTCTTGGCATCATTAAGAGTAATAATGATGAAGAGGTCACTTCAATTGAATAATTAAATAAGAATGATAACCCTTATAAATTAAATGATCAAGTTATAAGTCTAATAACCCTTCTATATGTGCAACTTAGTAAGAAGTTGGCTTTCTTCACCTTTAGACCTTGGGTTTAAGATGAGTTTTTCTTAATTATGGAAGGGAGAAACGTGGATTAGAAGAAGGGAAGGACCTAGATGATAAATGGAGAAACAAGTTGTCCTTATGTTGGAATTTCACCCAAAGTATAAATACACCTTTTCTCACTTAGCAAGGATCGTTTCTGATGTGATGATTTTGAGTCGCATTTATAGACCTTTTTCATATGTGTTTTATGCTCTAATTAGTCATTTTTATGGATAATATTGCATAATTCACTCATTTCGGTCTTTTCCATCATTTTATGTCAAATCCCCTTAGTTTTATCATTTTGAGCATTAATTATCATATTATCATAATTTGTGTGGATTTATTTGGTCTTGTCTTGAAATTTCAGGAAAAACAAGTATTTTCTTCCGTTGATACCATCGACGGAAGTCGATACCATCGACCAAGCCACAGGTTGCCAGCCGAGAGGAGCAGCACAGAGTCGATACCATCGACATTCAAGTCGATGCCATCGACACATGGAGGCTACAGCGTCGCTAAACGACAAACCCGACGCTACAGAGAGTCGATACCATCGACATCCAAGTCGATGGTATCGAGATGATCACAGGCACTCAGACGAAAAGAAAATAAGGCTGCCGCTAATACGCTGGGTCGATACCATCGACCCGCGTCGATGGTATCGACGCCGGCAGATATGCGTTGGATTCATATCGATCTCAATCAGACGGTTGGAGTTAAATGACGACCTAATTAGGGACTTATACCTAATGACGGCTGCCGAGAGGAGAGGATCATCGATTTTGCCATTGCACAAGTGCCGAGGAGGGAGAGAAAGGAGAACGGAGGCCAGAAGTTCATCCTTGTCGATCCGGACGCTGCCGAAGACGAATTTCACCACCGAGAGGCGGGAAAGCTCGTATTCTACGCAAAGGATCCACCGGTTCTTCTCCGTTCAGGGGTTTTCCCATTCAATTCACGTTTTTCTTATGAATTCCCCTATTTCTACCATGTATTTGTGCAAGATGAACATGCGGGGCTATTCCCCTCCATCTTTAGGACCGGGAGTAGCCCGGGAATGCATTGTATGACAGTTTTATATTAATAATTCATATTTTCTCTTTTAAATCCGTGGTATAGTTTCATTTTCTCCATATATTGTTATGCTTGATCACCATAATAATAACTTAATGCCCTTAATCACTTCGATAGAAGGATTAACGGTTGAAAAGAGACGAAACCTACATTAATCGATAAATCCCTTGACAAAGGAGGTGTAAAATTAATGGTGGAAACTGAGAGATCGGTTGTAATGCGCTTAGTTTAGGGGAATGATTACTACGACGGTGGAATCAACCTAAACCTAAGTAGTGAATTACACCACGACAGTGGGTAATTCTATTTTCAGGCCACTACCAGGATAGAGAGAGAAGATTGAGGAGTTATATGAAACCTAATACAATGTTGACCCGCGGTGAAACCGAAATCCTAAAGATATCCTTTTGAATTGATTAAATTAACCTTTAATCGATTGTTTCTTTTGTTATGTTTTTATTTTTCTTTTAGTTTTAACAACAACTCTCAACTTGTTAATCGGCTTAGCTGATCGCGACTAGTTAGTAGGAGTCACCAACAATTCCGAGTATCCCTGTGTTCGACTCGGGCCTCACAAAGGCATGTATTACTTCGACGCGTTCACTTGCGTTTTTAGCGCGTAGTAAAATACACGTCAAGTTTTTGGCGCCATTGCCGGGGATACGGCGGGATTGTTGGAACTTCGAGTGCTACGAGCGGCCACTCTAGGCCACAAATTTCTTTTTAATTTTCATTCAATTTCAAATATTTCTAAATTTCTCTATAATTGTTATACTCGTCTAAGCTTAGTACTGAAGTCGGATTTTCTCATTTCAGGTATTGTGTATGGTGCATACACGTAGTACGGACTACGCCAATCGCACACCTGAGGTTCCGTTTCCGGGACCTGAAGATGAGGATTATCAAGAGAAAGAGCAACAAGAAGAGGAGGATTCCGAATCTGAACCCGAAGAGATGGCCGAAGAACCGACGATATGGGAGAAGATCAAAGCTTCTTCCGCATCTGCCTCTAAAGGGCCGATAAAGAAGCAAGCAATCAATATACTGACATATAAGATTGATCCAACTCTAATCAATTTGATTAAGTCCAATGCTTTTCACGGGTTGAAAAATGAGGATCCCGTTGCGCACCTGAGTCAATTCGTGGAGAACTGCGATATGGTGAAAATTGACCGATTTCCGCAGACTGCACTCTATTTGAAGCTTTTTCCGAGCTCACTAGCGGGCATTGCATGAGAATGGCTGCACAACCTAGATGACGAATTTGTGGAGTCTTGGGACCATATGGTGGAAGTCTTCTTTGAGAGGTTCTTCCCTCCTGAGAAGACTAACGACATCATATGGAAGATTCACAATTTCACCCAACAGGCGGGTGAAACATATTCTGAGACCTGGGAGTGATTCCAGGTTATGTTGAGGAGGTGCCCACATCATGGGCTGGACAGGGAAACACAAGTGAAAATCTTTTATTTTGCTCTCTCCGAGCACAATAGAAGTAACCTTGATTCAGCTGGATCCGGATTTTTTCTGAATAATACAGATACCAGATGTTGGGAAATATTAAAGAACATGGCTAGGAAACAGTCATGGGGTGACAGAGGTGCTGTGGAACAGGTCAAGGCTGTTGGCGAATCCAGAATAGTTAGGGAGCTGAATGATAAGTTAGATCTTCTAGCTAAGAAGCTAATGACTAAGGAGGATGCATCTGAAGATGAGGAGGCCCAAGTGAAATTCATGCAACAACAGGGCTATAGAAACAATGACTATGCATGGAGGAAGGATAAGAAATTCTCATGGAAGGATCCGAATAATTTTCTGCAGGATCCGTATGCCAAGCCACAGTAGAGAGCCGAGGATAAGAACACTGAATTACTAAGTCAAATGGTACAACAAAACCAAGAGATGGTGGCCATGTTTGGTAAGCAATTGCAATCTCAAGGTGATATTCTAACCAAGTTTTGGGCAGATGCTGCAAAGCCATGGAGCACAAATGCGGGCATTGGAAACCACCGTGGCATAGATTTCAAGTGAAGTGGCGGCAATCAAGCACGCCAATCAACGGAAACCAGCCGAGAATGTGAATGTGGCCCAAGCACACCATCAGGTCAAGTATATGTCTGTGGTGAGTAATGAGGAGGAATCTCAGGTACAAGAAGTTGTAGAAGAAAGAAAAATGACTTTTAATACGAATGCAACACCGGCAATACCGTATCCACGCACTTACTATAGATTGCCGGGCGGAAACCCTTTCTTCAGAAAATCAGAGAGAGTTGTGAGTATGGTATCGCCATCTAGGCGAGAAGAACAAGTGCAGGTTGTTTGTGCACGTGCGGAGATAGCGAACGTGAGAGAGAAACCACAACAAGCTGCTACCTTTAAGGATGTCTCCCCAGAGACCACGTCGGAGGGAGTGATTGAAGCAAGTTTGGGGGAGGTGCCCCTGAAAAGCTCATATGTGCCACCTCACAGGCGCGTTGAGGCAGCAGATGCTTCAAGTTTGGTCAATCCTAAGTCAAAGAAAGAGCATCGTCATTTTAAGAAATTCATGGAGATATTTCGAAAAATCCACATCAATATTCCATTAGTGGAGATGATCGAGAAGGTGCCCGCCTATGGGAGGTTCATCAAGGAAATCATCAATAAGAAGAGGCGGATAAAAGACGATGATATTTGTCCGATGAATGAGATGGTGAGCTCTATGATTCACGGGAGTTCGCCAAAGAAGAGAAAAGACCCAGGAGGTTTTTACATTCTGTGCTCAATAGGTGATCAACATTTTCCTAAAGCGCAATGTGATTCTGGCTCTAGCATAAATCTCATGCCTTTGGCGACATTTCAAAAGCTGGGGTTAAAAGAGATAAGGAAGTTGGCCGCAACAATTGAATTGGCGGATGGGTCTACCGTGAGACCATATGGAGTGTGTGAGGATGTGCTCGTCAAAGTGGATAGGTTCATATTCCCGGTGGATTTTGTTGTTATTGATATGCCACCGCTCCAAAGCTGTGAAATTCTTCTAGGAAGACCGTTTCAAGCAACATCAGACGTCGTGACTGCCTTAGGGAGAGATACTTTGTCCTTAGGAATTGGAGGAGATCGAGTTGAATTCAAACTACCGCATGATCCTCTAAGCGCAGTCTCCAATGTGAAAAGATGATGAGCTTCATACCGTCTAGCCTAAGACGTTAAATAAGGGCGCTTGTTGGGAGGCAACCCAACCATTGGTACATTAGGATAGTTTAATTATAGTCATAGATTGCTTTAATTTCATTTAAATTCTAGTGTAAAGAAGATACCTTGATCTGGTCGTTCAATGTGCAGGCTAAGGCAGGGTCAATACCATCGACACACTGGTCGATGGTATCGACATAAATTCAGGTTGACAACTGCAAGGTTCGTTCTGAGTCGATACTATCGACGGTCTCGTCGATGGTATCGACATACCTACAGGCAAGTCGCGCAATAATTGTCGATAGTATCGACACACCAGTCGATACCATCGAGATCTCTGGAGAAGTTCAGAACGAGTTGTCACAGTCAACTCGATGCCATCGACGGCCTCGTCGATGGTATCGACATGGTCACAGGTTGAAGTGAAAAAGTGGCGGTGTCGCAATGAAGCCAAGTCGATACCATCGACTCCTGTCGATGGTATCGACCATCCATGTCACCGATCCGCACAAAGAAATCGACGGTGATCGCGAAGTCCACATCAGCGATCCGGGTGCTGCGTCGATACTATCGACTTGCGTTGATGGTATCGACAGGTCAGCAATCCGGGTTTCACGATCCAGCAATCGTCAGCCGTCAATACTCACGAGGGAGGCGGATAGCATCGAGACGTGTCGATACCATCGACCCGCGTCGGTGGTATCGATGGGTCAACAGTAGCGCCGGCCAAGTCTATATAAGGAGAGTCATTACGTCATTTGACGTCACACCTTCAGAGTGAACTTCCTCCTTTGCGCCGAGCACTTCCCCGAGCCCTCCAAGATCGAAGAGCAGCAACATCGAGCAAGGATCTTCACCGAGCAGAGAATCACTTCTCCATCTTCCCCGAGCTCTTCTTCGTCTAATCCCATCCTTCTCGCAACAATGGTGCATGTCGGCAGAGCATCGTCCTCTCGCGTGAATCCTATGGAGATCGCGGAGTTTGTGCCACCCCCTACTGCTTCAGTCTCACGTCCGCGCCTAGTTCACCCTTCCGCGGAGGTGAAGAAGGTCTATGAGGAGATCATGAAGCGGAAGATCGAGCCGACCCGGTATGTGGACCGGGGAATGATCCAAGAGCTGGGATTCGAGGCCAACTTGGCCTATGTGCTGGCAGGACAAGCACGTCACACCGGCCGACGGGCCGACGAGCTGGAGTACCATGCGGATGGGCAGCCATTCTTCGGCGAATGGCCAACCTACAAAGAGCTGGTGGCGGAGTTCATGGCGTCCCTTGACGTCTGCGTCGTGCCTAACGATGTAGTTGCTTCTGATCGTGAGTGGATAAAGGGCCGGGTGTCATTCCGGCTATTCAACATCAACTACAACATCACGCTTGAGCAGTTCAATGACATCTTCAACTGGAACCATTCTCAACACGATCACCGGCGCCCGGAATCCCGCACCGACTACGACAAGATCTTCGCCGAGCTAGTCACAGTGCCGGCAGGAAAGACAGTGAGCTACCACAATGTTGCGGTAGCAGACTTCGAGCATCCCTTCGTCCGGGTCCTACACCGGATGTTGAGCTTGACGTTCTTTGCTCGGAGTGATTTAGCATTGAACAAGTTTCAGGAGAGCGATATTTTCTTCCTCTACATGCTCCTGAAGCGACAAGAATGCAACTGGGGTGCGTTCTTTCTGCAGCACGTCCTGGCGGTGACGAGGAGTGCAAGGAAGGCTCCGATCCATTTTGGTGGGCTAATCACCAAATTGGCGTTGTACTTGGGGCTGAATTTCCAGTCCATGACTCCGATTTCCACAAGGAGTAAGGTGAACGTGCAACATCTGCACCGTTCAAACCTTATCCTTCTACGGGATGGGTTGGCGTACGCACACTGCCATGTCAACCATGCTTATCAGGAGTGCGCACTGCCGGACGCCGTCTTCAACATCGCGGGTGCACAGCACTTCCGGTGGCCGATCATAGCCGTCGAGTCCGATGAAGAAGAAGGCGGCAATGACGAACAAGAAGGCGAGACTGAGGAGGAAGAGGAGGCTTTCACACCTCTTCGCACACGAGTAGCACCCCGGAAGCATCCTAGGATGCATCCGGGTGCGTCTTCATCATCACAGCCCCCGCCGCCATCACCACAGCCCTCACAGCCAGGCGAGGATGTCTACTCAATGCAAGGCATGTATACGATGTTGCAGGACATACATCAGACACATCAGCAGCATCTAGAAATGTATATCGGTATTCAGGATACTACGAACCGGTTACTTGACAACCAAAGGGCAATGTTCGAGAATGAACGTCTCCTCCTCGACAACCAACAGCAGATCCACAATCGGTTGCAAAGGATGGAGATGCAACAGGAGCCCTTCTACGACCACTACTGGAGTCAGAGCTACTTTGGAGGCTATCCACAGCCTCCGCCGAGGACCCATTACGATCCGAGCTTCCAGGGGGAGTATCCTTCTTGGGATCCTACGGCCCCACAGTACCCACCTCCTCCTCCACAAGACTGATCGGGTATCTCTGTTCCACTCTTAAGTTGTTTTTGACCATGAGGCCATAGTCGAATTCAAGCTTAGGGGGGAAGTTGGAACAGCTCTATCTTTTCTTTTATTATTTTAGTTTTTAAGCATTGTTATTTGTTTCTTGCATCTTTAGTTTTTGTAGGATCCACGTGCTATCTAGTGTAACTGTGGATGTCGTAAAAGTTTGTCATCTTGTTGTTTGTTCATGGGAAATTTAAGGGAAATTTAAACATTTTTGTGTGTCTTGGATAGCTTGCTTTGGTTGACCTTGGGGAACACATCCTATGAAAATGATTGATTATGTCAACTTCAAAACAACATTTCACACCTGTACTCCTATGGATTCATGCAAAGTGGACAGTAATGGTTGTTTGAGCCTAACATAACCAAATGGTAATGAGACCTTAATTGGATGTAAGAGAGAGAACCCTCTAAACCAATACACAGGTCAGTAAGGAGGGACACATGATATCTTTCTAAGGTTCAGTCATTTAATCTTGTGATCATTTCACTTCATTTTTTCATAATCCACCTAAGAATTGGAAGTAAAGTGCAGTTTTAATTCCTTCTTCTGTGCATAGCATTTAGATAGGACTCGCATTCATATTTTTCCATACTTGTGCATAAAAAGAAAAAATATAGGGATTCATGCACATTACCTTTAGGTGCATGCCATGTAGTTGCACTCATGATTTTCATGCATAAAGTACACCATGTATCTCAATTTTTCCTCAAAAGTGATCTAAACTATTCCATACCTTCGAAATGTTGCAAAGATTTCCAAGCATGAAGGAAGTAGCCCAATACATGTATCTCTAAGTAATTATGGATATGTGGGCTAAAGAAAAGAAAAAAAAATTCTGAAAATCTGAAATAAAGAAAAAAATTAGAAAAAAAAAGAGAATTGAGAAGAAAGTGGAATAAGAGGGAGAAAGGAACATGATATCACTCTTATAACAGGAAATTGAGTACATGATGTGGCTTAATTAGATTTCCATCTCATTTGGAGGTGGAAGGTTAGTGCATGCATCATTTCACCCAATTTTAGGCATTAGGGCATTTCTAATGTGCATTTGCATCATTTAGGACATTTTGTTTTATGCATATTGAAACTGCGCAATACTTCCAAGTTCTTCCATGAACCACCCATTTCCATCCACCCGTTGCTCGGATTGGTAGGCCACCATGAATTTCTCCTCACTAATGAATATCAGGAGAACGGCTTCCATGTAGATGGTAGTTAGGGCGAGCAACGTAGTATAGGTGATCACAAGATGCACCAATGCTGAATCGGCGAAGTTTATTATGTTAACTGCCTTATGTGATAGTGTTCATCGGTTTGAAGGATAATTTCTCTTATTGATGATTATTGTCGCCTTTAGGGTAATTACTGTTCTGTGGTTAGAGAAGGCCGGTTTGAGAATGTTTGGTGGGAGTCACATGGGATGTTGGGTTGGTGTATTGATTTTTAGTTGACATCTGCAATTCTATTCTAAGGATTAGTTGCTCGAGGCCGAGCAATGTTTAAGCTTAGGGGAGTTTGATGCGATGATTTTGAGTCGCATTTATAGACCTTTTTCATATGTGTTTTATGCTCTACTTAGTCATTTTTATGGATAATATTGCATAATTCACTCATTTCGGTCTTTGCCATCATTTTATGTCAAATCCCCTTAGTTTTATCATTTTGAGCATTAATTATCATATTATCATAATTTGTGTGGATTTATTTGGTCTTGTCTTGGAATTTCAGGAAAAACAAGTATCTGCTTCCGTCGATACCATCGACGGAAGTCGATACCATCGACCAAGCCACAGGTTGCCAACTGAGAGGAGCAGCACAGAGTTGATACCATCGACATTCAAGTCGATGCCATGGACACATGGAGGCTACAACGTCGCTAAACGACAAACCCAACGCTACAGAGAGTCGATACCATCGACATCCAAGTCGATGGTATCGAGATGATCACAGGCACTCAGACGAAAAGAAAAGAAGGCTGCCGCTAATACGCTGGGTCGATACCATCGACCCGCGTCGATGGTATCGACGCCGGCAGATATGCGTTGGATTCATATCGATCTCAATCAGACGGCTGGAGTTAAATGACGACCTAATTAGGGACTTATACCTAATGACGGCCACCGAGAGGAGAGGATCATCAATTCTGCCATTGCACAAGTGCCAAGGAGGGAGAGAAAGGAGAACGGAGGCCAGAAGTTCATCCCTATCGATCTGGACGCTGCCGAAGACGAATTTCACCACCGAGAGGCGGGAAAGCTCGTGTTCTACGCAAAGGATCCACCGGTTCTTCTCCGTTCAGGGGTTTTCCCATTCAATTCACGTTTTTCTTATGAATTCCCCTATTTATACCATGTATTTGTGCAAGATGAACATGCAGGGCTAATCCCCTCCATCTTTAGGACCGGGAGTAGCCCGAGAATGCATTGTATGACAGTTTTATATTAATAATTCATATTTTCTCTTTTAAATCTGTGGTATAGTTTCGTTTTCTCCATATATTGTTATGCTTGATCACCATAATAATAACTTAATGCCCTTAATCACTTCGATAGAAGGATTAACGGTTGAAAAGAGACGAAACCTACATTAATCGATAAATCCCTTGACAAAGGAGGTGTAAAATTAATGGTGGAAACTGAGAGATCGGTTGTAATGCGCTTAGTTTAGGGGAATGATTACTACGACGGTGGAATCAACCTAAACCTAAGTAGTGAATTACACCACGATAGTGGGTAATTCTGTTTTCAGGCCACTACCAGGATAGAGAGAGAAGATTGAGGAGTTATATGAAACCTAATGCAATGTTGACCCGCGGTGAAACCGAAATCCTAAAGATATCCTTTTGAATTGATTAAATTAACCTTTAATCGATTGTTTCTTTTGTTTTGTTTTTATTTTTCTTTTAGTTTTAACAACAACTCTCAACTTGTTAATTGGCTTAGCTGATCGCGACTAGTTAGTAGGAGTCACCAACAATTCCGAGTATCCCTGTGTTCGACTCAGGCCTCACAAAGGCCTGTATTACTTCGACGCGTTCACTTGCGTTTTTAGCGCGTAGTAAAATACACGTCAGTTTCCTTCACTTCCTTTCTTATCCCCTTGCTTAGACCGACTTAGGACAGAGCTCTGGAGAAGAGGAGAACGGCCAAGCAGTTCTAGGTAAGCTTTGATCATCATCTTGCTCGAATTCATGGAGGAATTCATGGTGCAAGGTTGGTTTTATGGTCTTCCTTACTTGTTTCTTATTTCTAGCCATCTTTTCCCAACCTTTCCTTGGAGAAACACCCTTGGCCGACCTGTGGAGCTCAAGACACCATTAAAGACTTGAATCTTGGAAGCTTGGAGCTCAAGGAATGACCTTAAGGCGGGTTTTATAACTCTAAACCTTTTGCTTTCTTATGCATATCTTTGTACTTGCAAAAGTAGCTTGTTCTTCTTTCCCCCATCCTTCCTTGCTTTCTTGCATCTAAAACCATGAGTAACAGACCTGGATCTGGAGGTAGAAGAAGGGGGGCGTGAATACCTATGCCACTTTAGCAAACGGTCTTGCACCCTTGGCCAAACGGTTTGCAAAACCGTTTGAGGGGCAAACGGTTTCACAAGGTCGGTTGGAGAAAACGGTCTCCAAGACCATTTGAGGGCGTTGACCAAGCGTGGACCGTTTGGGATTTCCGTTCATAATTATGTAGGCTAATGACCCACCAGATTTGAGTGGTTAACTCCAAAGGAATCGTAGGTTAAAGGCCAATCAATTAGGCAAATCAAATTGAATTAAATACTGATTTTCAATCTGTTTAACTTGAACTTCTTGGGAAAACGGTCTCGAACCGTTTGAGTGCGTTGACCAAACATGGACCATTTGGTATTACTGTTCCTAATGATGTGGTATAATAACCCACCAAATTTGATAGGTTAACTCCCAAGGAATCATGAGTTAAAGGCTAAACAATTAGGTAACCTAATTGGATTAAGTGCTGATTTTCCAATCTGATTAACTTGAACTTTTTGGGCAAACGGTTTCAAACCGTTTGAGTGAGTTGACCAAGAGTTTACCGTTTGGGATTCCTGTTCATAATCCTGTTGGTTAATAACCCTCCAAATTTGAGGGATTAACTCCAAAGGAATCATGAGTTGAAGGCTAATTTATTATGTAAACCCTAATTGGATTAAGTGCTGACTTTCAACTTGACTGATTTGACTTTTTGGGTTTTCTTGCCCAAACGGTCTCAAGAGTGTTTGGGGGATCATCCAAACGGTCTCAAGACCATTTGGGGGTCACCTAAGACCGTTTGAAGGTCTAGGGTCAAGTATGGATAGGTGTTTGAAGATCCAAAGATGTGGTGTGAACCCTAATTGGCTAAGTATTGGATTTGCATCGAATTGAGTTGATTGTTTGCGGTTGATTGGCCCAAACGGTCTCAAGACCGTTTGGAGGTCACCCAAGACCATTTGGAGGTCTGGGGTCAAGTATAGTTGACCAATTGAAGGTCCAAAGGTACACAATTACAAAGCAATCAATTGCTGATTTGATGATCAACTCAATAGCTCAAACCCTAATGATTTTCACTAGAATCCAAGGGTTGGGTGAGCCAAACGGTCTCAAGACCGTTTAGAACTCGTCCAAACGGTCTCAAGACTGTTTGGAGGTCACCCAAGACCGTTTGGAGGTCTAGGGGTGAGTATGGTTAAGCAATTGATGATACAATGATACTAAATTGGAATGTAATCAATTGTTGTTTTGGTGATCAATCCAATGATCCAAACCTTAATTGGTTGACTTAGATTTTGATGATATGATGGGAAAACGGTCTCAAGACCGTTTGGAGGTCATCCAAACGACCTCAAGACCGTTTGGGGTCAGGTCATGTCCCAATGTAATGATGGTTCAATGGGTTTAAATCAATTAGTCCCACATTGAAATATGTTGAAGGGTTATTGATTCCAAACCCTAATTCGATTGAGTTAAACCCTAATTGATGGTCAATTGAGGGTCAAGTGAGGGACAAATCAGTTGAAGGTTGACCTATTAAACTCAATTAAGGTATGAGTATGGGTCCAATTGATGATTGGTTCCATGAATTCAATGATTGAAGGAATCAACATTGGAAACCCTAATTCGATTGGATACCTTATGAAGTGGAGGTCCAATGTGATTGAATCTTTGAGAATTAAGATGATAAATGTTCTATTGATCCAACAATGATTAGTAATGATAATCAATGAAGGTACGAAGGTTGAAACCCTAATAATACCTAAGTGATTAGAACCAATTAAAGGGAGAATTCTTAATTGTTTATAGGATTAATAGCTTGATACACTATGTTGACCATAGTAGTATGTACTTGATTGAAGGGTCGATGTGACCTAATCAATTTGAAAGAATGAGAAATTAGAATACATATATATATGTAGATAGAAATATGAATCATGTAATGATCTGCTGTAGCACGACCGTGCAAGGGAGCACGGCCGTGGTAGCCTTAGCTTGCATGACTGTGCAAGGGAGCACGGTCGTGGTAGCCTTACTTTGCACGACCGTGCAAGGTGGCACGGTCGTGGTGTCCTATATAGAAATTGAAAAGTGTTGGTATTATGCTAACATTGTTATATATATGCATGCTCTTATTTGTATAAGTCATACAGGTTGATATTATGAGGTGATCATAGCCAGGTATGAGTTATGATGTCATATTCCTTGAAAACAATTATAAGCTTTTAGAGTAATGATATGTGAAAAGTATATACATTGCTTCAATCAAGGTCATGTTGTTAGATGACTTCTTGTTTATATGTCACTTGGTAGCAAGTGTTATGATAATCTGAGGGTTTGAATAACCACTCTCCTGAACCACAATGATGAGATGGTTAGGGATTGATATCCCAAGGTTAACAATATATGATGTGAACTTGATACAATAGTACCTTTTCTTTATAGCAATTGTTTTATTAGGTTATGCCTGAACATGTCTGATGCTAAAGAATGTTGTAAGGTACTTAACTAATCAAGTATAATGATATCAAGTAGATCCCTGACCATAGATCCATCATTGTCAGAAAATATATGATGGTGAAACAGGTTTTTCTAAGGAAACTCCTGGAGCACATACTTTTGAGTATGTGGGGGTAATGGACGCAAACATCCTTACGTCCTAATGTTGGATATGATTGGAGATGTATCATTAATCTATCAGTCCTTCATTATGATTGTGCTGGGAAGATGTATCACTAATCTCCCGATGATTTTGTTAATGCCGCATCGATGTGAGATAAACAAGAAATCCCTCGATGGCGAAGAGAGTACAGAATGCCACTGTAGCTCTGAATAGCGAAGTTGCCAGAATACCCTGGAAAGCTATTGTAGAAGTGACACAAGATGTCTTGCATATCGATCCTCATACTGACTGAGGAGTGATGAGGTCATAGGAATCCGACTCTCCTGATGACCTAGGTATGGTACCGATTGCGATCTAATGATGGTCGGTTGGAGTATGAGAGGTGTAACTCATCTCCTCAGGGCATAAATATGTTTGTAAAATGTAATCATCCACATAGCATAATTGCTTAGATGGAACTACGAGAAACAATGATTGACAATACATTGTTATAGTGATCTAATTAAATAACTAGTACACATGCTTTTCATATACCTCATTATTATATGCCTAATCTTTCAATTAAGCTATAATTGAAATGATTGCTCATAAGGATATTTTTTCACTTAGTTTATATAATGTTACCTATTGTTGAATGTTATAATCCTACTGTTTATGTTGTTCTCTTTTTCATAACAAAGCTTCTGGTGGAGAATTATAACTCTCGTTGGGACAATTATTTAAATTGTCTCACTCCCGTGGGTTTCAACTTTTAGGAAGACGCCGAGGACGAAGGAACCCATCAGTGGGTGAGCAGCAGCAGCAACTGTCTCAGGGACAACAGTGATCCTCAGGTGGAGACATTGTCTGTCATGTTGTGTAAATAGTATGTATTGTGTCGTCTCTGTACTCTCAGGTCCTCGGAGTTAGTATATCTAATATTTTGGCATGATGCCTCGAGATTTTATATCTTACCTTGTACAGTTAACAAGGTGGGTTTTGTTGTAATGCTCGAGATGTGTTTATGATAGAGATGTATCATGGATCGGTTTGTAAATGACCTATCATGTTGTTTATGAAAGAGTTTTTATCTTTCGAAGATATCTTTACAAAAGTTTTAAATTTTTAGTGATTTTTGATAATTCCGTTGCTAATTGCTTTCACACTCGTTAATTTTATTGTCAGTTTGGTGTCAGTCGTTACAGATATCATAACGTACTTATTTTTCATACACAGCCAGGGAGGAAGATTCTATATAACAAGCATGACCGGCCAAGTACTATGTTGGCTGCTCAATGTCCTGTATAGATTCATCCCATCTGTACAAAGCCCAAGTCTTAGATTCCTATCTTCTTCACCAAATTTGGGGTACAATAGATCAATCTTCTTCCACTGTGGGGAATCAGATGCATGTCGTAGGATCCCATCATTATTTTTCTTAACATTTGCATGCCACCTCAAATTGTTCGCATCTATAGAATTTGCAAACAAGCATTGAAACTGTGATATTATAGGTAGATACCACATCACCTTGGCAGGAGAACTAGTTTTGGACTCCCGCGAAGCCGTCAGTTTATACCGTGACGCACCACATTTTGGACAATCTTTCAAATCCACATAGTCCTTTTGAAATAATCCACAATCATTCAAGCATGCATGTATCTTCTTGGCCTCCATTCCCATTGGGCACAACAATTTATTTACCTGGTATGTTGAGATTGGCAGCTCATTTCCTTCAGGAAGCATTTCTTTCAACAAAGTCAACAATGAAGTGAGCTTTTGTCGCTCCATCTATTATGAGCTTTCAACTTATACAATCTCAACACAACTCTAAGCTTTGTAAACTTAGTACAACCTATGTATAATGGTATCTCAACATCATGCACAATGTTTCTAAAGATGGGAGGTGGATCGGTGTGCTCTACCCCACAACTATCCAGCATCACATCAATGATGTCTACTAGAACTGGTTCATTCACATCTACGTCATCGGAGACAATTTCTTCTTCCACCCAAGCACTACTATCGACATCCAATGGTTTCGGGTTTGAAATCTCTCCATGCCAGTTCCATTCTGTAAAGCCTTGTACAATCCCGTTGCACATGACATGACTTTTGATTTCGTCACCAGTGCTGACTTTCAAGTTGTTACCGCAATGCCTACATGGAAAGTAGAACCTATCTCTAGGTTGTTTCCTATGTTCCTCAGCAAATCTAATAAATTAATCAAGACTAGATATAAACTGTGGGGTGCAGCGATTGCAAATGGACATCCATGATCTATCCATTCTATGATCAAAGAGAAAACAAGTATATATTAGGACAAGATTAGGGTCTAGGGTTAACAAAAACATGTGATGTCATTCTTATATATAATAAATGTACATGTACCACCTATCCCATCCTTGAACACCTAATCTCACTAGTAAGTGTATAATGTGTATTGGGTTTTCAAGAAAATTTCGGCAACATTTCCCCGTTTTTCTCCAAGTACATATGTATTTAGAGAACAAACGGGGAAATGCTACCGAAATTTTATTGAAAACCCAATACACATTATACACTTACATCCTAAGTGAGATTAGGTGTTCAAGAACAGTCCCAAACAGGGAACTATCCAAAATTTACTCCTAATGAGTATATCTTGGATGGGTTTCTAGGCCAACAAAAACATGTATGTTGTCATTCCAATACCTACAATCCTAGTTTCATCATTCATATCCTAGGTTTCATGTAACATCATTTAATCTAGGTATCATATTCTATAACATTAATTACAACATTTCGAGTGTCCATGCATGTTCATCATCTTGGATAGATATGTAGATGTTAGGGTTTCATCACAATTGATGTTAGGGTTTCATCACAATTTTAGGTATCATATAGAGTATGTAGATGTTAGGGTTTCATCATGCAATAGGGATTCATGTAGATGTTAGGGTTTCATCACAATTGATTTCATCATAATTGATTTCATCACAAGATTTGAACATAATTGATTTCATCATATAATTGAACATAATTAATTTGAACATAATTTCTTTCATCATATAATTGATTTCATCACAAATTCATAATTGATTTCATTTGAATATATACCCTATTTTCTTCCTTCTCCCTCCTTACCAACAGCAAGCATGGCCGTGTGGGCTAGCAACGGTCGTGGCTGTGTTGGTAGAGCACGACCGTACTGGGTAGCACGGCCGTGGTCCGCCAACACAACCACAGCCCCAGCCCACATGGCCGTGCTTACTGTTGGTAAGGAGGAAGAAGAGGAGGGCCTACCTATCGAGCAGCTAGCAGTGTGGAGACGAGCTTCGTCCCGGTCAGTGGCGGCGGTGGTGTGAGGAGAAGCGACACTAAGTAGAGAAGTAGCAGGAGAAGGAGGCGGCGGTAGCGATGAGCAGAGAAGTAGCAACAGAAGTAGGCGGCGGAGGCGGTGAGCAGAGAAGAAGCACCAATAGAAGGCGGCTGTGGCGGTGACTGACGCAGCAGGAAGCAGGCGCGGTGGGGGTGACAGCGGGAGGAGAAAGGCAGAGTCTGTTTTTGCGATGAAACAGAAGAAAGGGGAAGAGCCTGCTTCTCGCAGGGGCTATTAAGTTAATAATCAACGTCGGTTATCTTAAAAACTAACACCTAAACAGAATATGTGTCGTCTGAAAATAACAACCGACGTCAATTGTAAAATCCTTTACCCTAAAATTTTTGGCAGGGAGGGTGCGCAAACCCTTATCAACGTCCGTTACCCCACGAAAACCGACACCCATATGGTAAAATCTGCATGCAATTTTTATCTTCTTTAGGCGTCGGTTATTAGGTAAAACACCGACGATGTATGTTACACTTTGGGGGCAATTTTTTTTGCTCAAAAAAATTGTATTTCGCGGGCTATTTTAGGCGTCAGTTTCTTTTCTTCAGCTGACGTTGAATAAAAAGTGATACCCGTGTCTGGATGGTCTTCAAATATAGACATCGGTTTTCCTTAATAGCCGACGTGTAATGTTTATCAGCATCAGTTTTTTTAAATAACCGACGCCCCGAAAAGGACGTTGAATGATGTTTCTGTAGTAGTGTTTGGATTCTAGAATAAAAATGGCTTGGGCATAGGAGGATGAGTAGTAGAATTTTTACTTTTTGGTTTGCAAACCTATTAATTAAATTACATACTTATATTACACGAGTTCATATATGTAGTCAAATATGAAAATTATGGTATAATTAAGGTATACCTTGTCATTGATAACCAAGTGTCTAGGCCAACCCACCATAGCACCCTCAGCTTCTTCAACTGTACTATATTCAGGATTAGGTATGGGTAGTGGTTTGTCCCCCATTCCGTCATACACAAGATGGATGGACACACGACAAATGTCATCAGTAATTTGTTGGAAATGCAATGTACCACCAAGGTTGTATACCTTGCCCACTGCTACAACATTATATTTTGGAACCTCCACTACAATTTTATAGTTCATACCAACCTAGAATTGAAATAATATAAGTTATATACAAAATAGTAAACCAGATATCTATTAAAACTATATATATATAATATATAATACTAATAAAACAACATATAGAACAAAAACTTAATGTAGATTGTTGTGGTGGGTCATTGGGAGTGCTCCCATGACCTTCTACAACTAGACCATGGGTTTGTACCTCATCACTTGAGAGACGCACAATATGAATAGGTTGAGAAGGTTGAGTAGGCTGAAATGAAGACATTATTTCTTTTACTTTATGTGCTACTAATGTTTCAAACTCCTCTTGTGTAAGACCTCCTGCACGACCTCTTTTAGATTGCAAAGGGCCAAAATAAGACTTGAATCATATGCCAGCTCCAAATCCCCTAACACGACCAGGATGATCCTTCATACCAAGAGCAACTGATAGTTCATCCTTGTGGCCAGTTGGGATGAAATTTCCTTCCTTTGCTCATGGAGATCAATCTATTCATAGTTAATAAAAATATTAAATCACAATATCAATTAGATATAAATAAATCTATGTTTGTGGGAGTTACTCTTTACTTAGTTGGGATAAACCTACCATCTTTTGTGCCACATCCTTAGTTGCAAGGTTGACAATTTCACCTGCTCGATTCTTTCTAGCATCAATCCACTGCAAGTGTCGGGGTGGACGCTCAGCTTGAGTTGTACTAGACTCTTCTCCAGAAGAGAGTTGCTTTTCTTGTAGTTGGCGGTGGAAGGCATAACCATCGGGCCCCAAGCGATAGTCATGCAAATTTTTGGCCCGTCTTTCCTTTTGTTCCTCATGAATAGCCTGATCATTTAAAATGAGGTATTGCAATTTAGACTTGCCAAACATATATAAAAAGATTCACCTCCTTAATTGTATAAAATTAAAGATTCATACAATACATCACAATCTTTATTACATGAAACTATTCTGTGTTCCTAGCTACAACAAATCTTTCCCACACCTCAGGATCTATAAAAATATACATATTTGTTTTTTTCTTCTTTAGTTTAGGATTATCTATATATTCCCTTTTGAGATATGTCTTAAAATCCCTCCATCGTACAGTACAACGTTGTAGCACTTTTTTCTTGTGATATTTTTCATTTAGATGAAAAACACCCTATACATGCAAAAGAAGCAATAATGTTGTCTTAAAAAGGATATGTCTTTCCAAGCAAACTAAATTAGAATCAATAAACAAAAACATATTAAAATAATATCACTTCCACTCATAGAGATATCTTTCCATAGGAGGTCTTTTAAGGCATTAGAAACATCATGCCAATTTTCTATATCTATTGGCACCTTACTGTGCGTGGTCGCCCCTATGTAATGCTTGAAAGCACTAGCATGTTCCCCAATAGGTGCTCCTGTGACATCAAACTAGACTACCAATTTCTCCCCTTTGGCCCTGAGCTCCTGCAGCCTACGCATCAGTGTGGGACATCTACTTTTCTTAGCATCACCACTACCATCCTCATGGTGCTCATGCTCTGAATGTTCATCTTCACTTGCCATTTTAGAACCTGCAAGTATACATGATAAAAGAAACATAAGTGATAATAAAAACACAAGTGGTTGAATGATATATGATGTATATTTAAAATATTACGTGCTTGAATGATAATAAAATAAATAATTCAAAGAATACTTGCCTCTAGTATTGACTGAGTTGTTAGTCAAGTAAAATTCCTTCCACATGGTCTTGACGTTTATAGTATTCATTGGTATTATCTTCAACATTTACACTTGGCAATCGAACTGAGAATGGGCTGGAATCATCATACTTCTCATAGTATTCTTATTCATTTATAGGATCTACAGTAAACTTCCTTTTTCCATGAAGAATGACAGACCAATTTTCATTTGTCGGGTCATCAATATAGAATACTTGTTTTTCTTGGTCTGCCATGATGAATGGCTCATCTTTCTCACCAATCTTTTCAAAATTAACCAATTTAAAAACCAACTCATCCACTAAAACTCCTTTGTTGTTGTCAACCCACTTACACCTAAAGATAGGAACTCTGAAATTTGTATAGTCCAATTCCCATATGTCCTCAATGACACCATAATATGACATCTCATGTTCGCGTGGTCTTTTATCTTTGGCACTAGCAAAATACAACGAACAAGCTTGAATAGTGACCCCACTATTTTGAGCTACACAAATTTCATCTTGACGCTTTGTGTAGTATGAAAATTCGTTTATGTCATAACCTTCATATGACATGACATCCATTTTTGGCTTAAAGAAGATCCATTTTATGTTCTCAGCAACATTATTTGCTGATTCAGATAGTTGATTAAAGACTTTATCTTCAAACCACCTAATAAATGTTCGATTATGCTCTCTTACAAGCCACATTGAACTGGATCACGGATGATTTCTCTTGATAAGATCATTGTGTTCTGTGATGTAGCTACTAACTTCATCGATGTTGTGTAAAATATACAAATGTGCATGTTCCCACAGCTCACAACTGATTCCTTTCACTCGTTCTCGCAGAGTTCCTTTGCCACAATAAGATTTAGTGTGATGGGAATTTTTTAGATTAGTAGAAGTTTCATTACAATTCAAAAAATCATTGCAAAAGTCCATCGCCTCCCTAGCCACATAACCCTCAATAATACTCCGTTCAGGACGATAATGATTCTGAACATCACCTTTAAAAACACTCATGTAGCGTTCAAATGGATACATCTAGTGTAAGAAAATTGGAACCAACATCTTCACCTCCCTTGTAATATGTACTACAAGATGAACCATGATATCAAAAAATGAAGGAGAAAAGTACATTTCAAGATGACACATGGTAACAATTACATCTTTCTGTAATTTATCGAGAGTATCAGGATGTATCACTTTGTTGCATATTTCATTGAAGAAGAAACAAAGTCTTGTGATTGCAAACCTTACATGCTTTGGCAATATAGATCGAATAGCCACAGGTAAAATGTATTGCATTAAGGTGTGCCAATTGTGAGATTTGAGACCTATCAACTTCAGATCCGTCTTTGATACCAATCTATGAATATTAGAAGAGTATCTTTGTGGAATCTTAATATTATACAAGCACTCACAGAAAGTCTTTTTCTCCTACTTTTACAAAGTGTAACAAGATGGTGGTAAATATGTGCAGTGACCCCTGATCTCCACTGATAATTCTTTTCTTATACCCATTAATTCTAACTATTTTCTAGATTTGATGTCGTCTTTAGTCTTTCACCGTATGTTCAATAGCGTACCAATGATGCCATCACAAACATTTTTTTCAACACGCATGACATCAATCCAGTGTCTAATTGCCAAAGATCTCCAATAAGGAAGATCCCTGAATATTGACCTCGTCTTGTATAGAGATTTGTCACATGTGAGAGTATGACTACTTGAAATCTTTCCAAATTCATTCATAATATGTTTCACCCGATCATATACAACATTTCCTGGTATAGGTTTAGGAGCACTTCATTCCTCAGTTGACCCATTAAAGGTTTTGTGTTGCCTTCGATAAGGATGCACTGGTGGGAGTAATCTCCGATGACCAAGATATGCGATTTTACCACCATGTTTCAGTCAGATTGAATCAGTATTTTCCTCACAAATAGAACATGCTTTGTATCCTTTTATGCTCTATCCGGACAAATTTCCATATGCTGGAAAGTCATTAATCATGCAAAACAACATAGCACGCAAACTAAAGATCTCTTTACGTGAAGTATCATATGTCATAACACCTTCTTCCCATAGTTTCATTAGGTCATCAATTAGAGGTTGATGGTAAATATCAATATCATTTCCAGGTTGCTTGGGCCTTGATATCAATGTTGACAACATGACATACTTATTTTTCATACACAACCAAGGAGGAAAATTGTATATAACAATCATAATAGGCCACATTCTATGTTGGCATCTTAATGTACCATAGGGATTCATTTCATTTGTATAGGGTCCAAGTCTTAAGTTTCTTGGTTCTTTACCAAATTGAGGGTATAATAAATCAATTTTCTTCCATTGTTGTTACAACCCCAATTTTGGGTTCATTTGGTGAGAAATGTAATTTCTCATATTAAATATATTTGAAAAATAATGATATAATTTGGTTCGAATAAATGGATTTCGTTTACAATAGCCTTGATGATTGTGTTGTGGGCTTTGTTGGCTATTGGGCCCAAATAATAAGAAAATTCAATTAGTAAATGAATAATTGAATATTTGAGAAAATAAAGAGGTAGAAACCTCTAGAAGGCAAAGAGATGTAATCCAAGGATGGATTTCATGTCTGTTGGGTTCCTTGGGTTCCAAGGAGCCCAAAGTTGCATAAAGAAAGCAATAAGAAAAGAAAGGATTAATTAAGTATTTCTTTAGTAAGAAAGAAATTGAAATTAATGTTAAAATGTTGGAAATAAGTAGAAAAAGGTATAATTGGGTTATCCTTTGTGGAATTTCGTATCCCAAGGATTCCTAATGTTAAAAAGGGATACCAATGAGGAAAATAAAAGAGAAATAAAGAGAAATCTTCAAAAGGAAATATTTTAATAAGAATAAAACAAGATAATGAGGAATAATGCATCTAGAAGGATAATGAGTATCCAATAAAAAGGATTTCGAAATAATAGAGTTTATTGGGATCCAAGGAGTCCCAATAAAGAGGAAAGAAAGAGAAAATACCAAAATTGCAAAATAAAAGGATAATGTGATACATTATTAATGAATTTTGTGATATTGATAAAAAGGAAGTATTTTCTATTAAAAGGAAAACTTAAGTTCGTGACAATGGGTTTAAAGCCAAGCATAAGAAAGATAAAAAGAGATAATTCTTGAATTTCCTAATAACCAAAGCATATGGGTTACCAAGGAATTATTAAAAGGAGAGAGAATGCTTTCTAACTAAGGAACTTGTTCTTCCTTTGAGAAAGTGACTTGTTTTTCCATGGATAGACGTCCTAGGGCTTCAATAACCCTCCCCTATATAAAGGTAGAGCCCTAGGCCAAGTCTAGGAGGATCTAGAGCATTCTTCCCCCTCCTTCTTCTTATTTACGTCCACCAACCCTAACCATGAGGGTGTAGTCATATCACCGAGCAACGAAGAGTTGTTTATGGTCTTGCTCAAGGTGGGAATCCTCCACGACCACTTCGGACAAATCAGTTATCGTACCCTAGCAACGATCTCACGCAAAAGACCTACAACTGGCTGCACGACCAGCCAAGCGGCGCAGGCTGGGCGCGCTTGAAACGGCTGACTTGGACATGGACCAGAGGAACCCCACACACGCGAGGACATGGCAGAGACAGGGCAAGGACTTCTGGTGAGCTTCGTGGTCCAGAGAGGGAGGAACGACCCACGCTTGGCTACAGATTGATGACTAGGGCGACGCAGCAACAACTGCGTGAGGTTGAAGAAAGGAAAGTCGCCGTTGGACAAAAATGCCCTCCACGGGCTGAAGGTGCGTGCAACTTAACAAAGGGCATAACGGTCATTTTGTTATTTTTTTCAAAACAAACGGTAACGTTGCATGGAACACACGTGGCACAACCTGATTGGCCAAGTAAGTAAAATCTTACTAAAATCGTAATTAATTCTAGGAAACTCGGATTAAAAGAAGTCCTATATGAAAATTGATCCTCAGAATGAGAGGAACACAAAGAAATTATGTATGAAGCCTAATTCTGCTTGAAACTCAAAAGGTATAGGCTTTTACATCTTTTGATGCATTCATTGATAGAAAACCCCTAGAATGATGTAAAAACGAACATGATGAATCTTTTATATGTTTTTGATCAATCTTAACCTGTTAAGAATAAAAGGAATGGTAAAATCATAAAAAGATGATTAGTATGTTGATTTTAGGGTTTTATGATCATGAACATGGTTTAATAGACTAAAAACCCTGATTTGAGTAAATATGAGTTTTTGATTCTTGAACATAGTTTGGATTAGATAATACTTAATGAAGATAACTGAGATGGTTAGGCTTTTGTAGGAAACCTTAGAAACCCTAAATTGAATATAAAGCATACATCTTTGAAGACTAATAGGTTAATTCGAAAGATATTAACCTGTTGATTAATAATATAGAGTTTTCATCTGTTTGGTATACAAAATTGGTAGTTTTAGGGTTGTATTTCATAAATGAAGAATAATTCATATGGGAACCCTAATTGGGGTAAAAGAAGAGGAAAATTGTGATATTTCATATTAAGGAAGTAAATTACTAAATGATGATCCTAAGACTGTTAAGAATATTAAAAGGAGAGAATTTAAAGGTTTTAAGTAGATTTGATGAATTAGGGTTCTTAATAACTAAGAATGGAGGCAAAACCCTAATTCCCAAGGAAACCCTAAAATTGGAATAGAAATCCTAAGGATGATGATGATATTGGATAAATATTAATAAAAGGAAATTGGTATATTTATTTTAGGATTATGTGCATGATTGCTTGCTTGATTGGGATTTCAAAGTTCTGATTAATTCTGTATATGAATCTGCAATATAGGTATGTGGTTACGCTTATGAATATATCGAGTTAGTTTTCAGAGGTTTACCGAAATTTTTATCGATGACATGAATTAATTGATGGATGATTTTAATTCATGCAAACTATAATGTGGATATGACTATCACCTGAGATATGTGCCTACTAGCTCAGATCATGGTACCCTCTTTGTCTTATTAGTTGACCTAGTACATGGCTACCTATGGGGTAGGTCCATCTGGTCATTGATGACTTAGTACATGGCTACCAATGGGGTAGGTCCATCAAGTCACATTGAGTTAGATATTGGGCTACCTTCGGGTAGTGCCATGCGACTCTATTACCCTATGTATTGGCTACCTGTAAGGTAGGACCATGGTGGTAAGAATCTACCTAAAGAGAGGTAGCATACAAGTCCACTACAGGGATAGCATAGAGTTAGGGGATAGGTAAGGATTGAGTAGTGTGGCTTAAAACGTAATCTTGGTTATTAAATGATTAATTGAATGATTAAATTGTTAAGAATAATTGCATGATTAGTGCTTCCCCCACATACCAGCTTCGGCTGACCGACATTTTGTTTGTCGGCGTTTTAGGTACAAGCCAAAAGAACAAACACTAAATCGTCATTTTGGAAAATACATGAAGTAAAATACAAGGAGGAGTAGTTAGAGTAGAATCCTTAAGTGGATAGAAGTTTAGAGATCCAAGTTTTCAAAAAGAAGAAAAAAATAGGTATGCAAAAGTTTATTTTTCTTACAGCTTTTCAGTTTAGTCTGTTAAAATTTAATAATTGTTCTTGGTTAAGTGTCGAACCTTTGATCCGGGTTATTGGTTAACGGCTTTGTCCTTTCGGTCTCCCTTAATTGGGGGTTACTGGGAGGAGGGGTCATAACATTTGGTATCAGAGCGTGGGTTCCTCAGTTAACCAATAATAATTATTAAATTTTACAAACTCCATAGAAACCAAGGGAGTTATTAGAGGATTATCTGAAACACGGAGGTGTCTAGAAAAGGATCACGATCGGGGGCTGGCAATATTTTCCTCTGTACCGCTAGTCGGAATACGAGGACTCCTGGATCCGTGTGACTACCTGGCCAAAGTCATAGGGTATGAATCGAAATAAAATACCTTTAGGACTTTCTCATCTTGATTCATCCCTTCTCAACTCAAATTCTGTTAAGGACCTTAAGTATTATGGTTTTCTCCCTTCTCCTCACCCTCTTAAGGTATGGGTAAGATTAATAAGGTCTAAGTAATCCTCCATCAAATTAATGAAAAGCAGGTAAATAGAATGTCATGGACATAAGCTTAATAGATGAAGCACAAATTAAAGAATAGATACATGCTTATGTCGTATGACATAAGTTGTCATGTCCTCAAAAGAGACCTGAGGATAGACCTTCTTGTTAGGAGGATAAGTTAGTCTTGGAGATAGAGATCTCCATTGCAAGTAGAGACCTGACACATCCTCTAAGGATGATGCTAACCCTAACCCTAAGTGAAGGTTAGAGAGAGATGAGTTGGACCAGGTGTTTTAAAGGACATGCCTTTGGGATGCCATATGATCCATGGGTGACCTAGCACCTTTGGGAACCCAACCCTGGGAAGAGTCGTGCATGTTAGGGTAAAGGATAGCTCCTTCAATGATGATGTTAGTGAAGGACATGTAGAGACCCTATGGGCTTATGCAAATAGGGCATAGTATGCACCCATGGTACGTTAGTAGTGTGAGTTTTAGGTTGAAACCCTGACCGGGAGAGTAGGAAGGATGACCTATGAGATAAGCATAAAGATCTATGGATAACCTTGAGCGAACATAAGTTGAACATATGCTTCATCCAGGTTGGGGCATGCTTTTGAGGTTGATCCTTCACGAAGAGAGGACCTCTAATGGTGAGGTTGGTTGTAGGGTTAGAGAGAGAGAAGGACACCAAGCAAGAAGGTCGTAAACCTAGGCCCCGAGATATGAGGAACAATGGGGAATCATGGATGATGCGACCTAAGTGGATGATAGTGGTCGCCACATGCTTGATCCCTAGAGTTGCTGATGTCTTGGTTTCCATGAGAAGAACCAAACCCTAGAGAGAGGATGAGTCTGCTGGTACCTCTATACCTATGGTATAGATGAGAAGAAGAGTTCCTTAGACCCGAAGAGGTATAGTATCAGGTTATGAGGCCTTATACCTTGTTGATTGTACTTGAGTAGGACTCAACTTTAAAGTGTTGATCAAGGAAAAAGATGACAGGTTGGGTATGTCATACTCGTTTCATGTTTGGTTTGTGGTTAAGAGATAGAGCATGTGTTACAACCCCACCTCCTGATAACCCCCAATTAAGGGAGACCGAGAGGTCGAAGCCACACCCATAACTTCCAGATCAAAGGTTCGGCAATTAACCAAGAATAATTATCAAATTTTAACCTACTATAATGAAAAGCTGTAAGAAAATAAATTTTTTCATACCTTTTTGAAAACTTGGATCTTTATACTTCTATCCACTTAAGGATTCTACTCTAACTAATCCTCCTTGTATTTAACTTCATGTATTTCACAATATGACGATTTACTGTTTGTCATTTTAGCTTGTACCTAAAACGCCGACAAACAAAACGTCGGTCAGCCGAAGCTGGTATGTGGGGGAAACAATAATTATGTAAATACGTTAACAATGTAATCATTCAATTAATCATTTAATAAACCAAGATTACATTTTAGATATAACTCCGTGATCCAAGAGTACCCTATCCTCTATGTTGTCCCCATTAAACCCCTCATGATCCACCTATAAGTGAACCAATTTCTAGGGTTGAGTCACATGGCACTACTCGTAAGTAGCCCACTCCTTAACTCATGGCACTACACGTAGGTAGCCCAATTTCTAACTCTCGGTAACCTAGACCTTGCTCTAGGATTACCCCTTTTTTTTCTTAGCCTTTTCAAAGCAATAGAGGTGGACCCGGATCTAGTTAGTTATATACGCACATTTATAGTGATAATCATAGTCACTTTATAGTTGCATGAAATAAATAAACATCCAATAGTTATTTTCAAGCAACCGATTAAAACTTCGGGAATCGCCATGAAACTAGAGCGATTATTCATAAGCATAACCACATACCTGATTCGATGAGTCATGCAGATTATTCTACATATACTTCATGTATATACAATTAAGCCAAACAACAGATCCAAGCAAGTAAATCAATCATCACATAATTCCTAAAAACAATATGTACTCTATTTATTAGACACTTTATCAAGAATCTACTTTATTGACTTAGATTCTCTTTCTAGGGTTTCTAATCCGCATTAAGGTTTCATTAATATTCATTAGGGTTTCTTAGATCAATTTCTCAAACTTTATCCCTTTTAGGTTAACAAACCCTAAAATACTCTTTTCCATTTATATGAACTTTAATTGCTCAATTATCCATTTCAATAGTTTTTTATACCCAAATTGACTTAGGATCATCACATCCCTATTTATTCATGGATTTGGACACTTAAACCAATTAAAAGACATATTCTCCTAAATTAGGGTTTTCAAGCTCATTAATGCATAATCATGCACGAAACCCTAAATTAAACCAATTATATAAAAAAATCATCTTTTTAGATCCTATTTTTCACTTTTATTAACAATAGGTTAATATCATCTTGAATTATCCAAATAACATCATTAAGTCCATCTATCATCAAATCTAAGGGTTTTCCCTTAATTAAAACATTAAAGATGATAACTTTATGTACTTTTCAAATTTCAAGCATATTTATGCACATAAACTCTAAATTAGACTAAACACGTGCAAAGTTCTTCCTTTTTGAACATATTGTACCTTTTTACATTTAACAGGTTAACATCAACTCTAATGATCCATTAAACCCTATTAAACACTTTATTCATTTCAAAATAGGGTTCCTTAAGAATTAAAGCATTAAAGATGATACTTTACAGTACATTTCGAATTATGATCAGATTCAGACTATAAAACTATTTTTATTGGATTCCTTGTGTTCTTCTGATCAAAATACATATATTATTTGCATTTATCCGAGCTACGGTTTATTAGATACGATTTTTGCAAGATTTTACTTACTTGGCCAATCGAAGGATGCCACGTCATCAGGCTCATGCAACGTTGGCTTGTCTAAAAACATAACCGAATTACTCCTTTACCCTCGCGTAAGCTGTTGGATTTTGAATACCCAGAGGGGTAGTTTCGTCCAATGGAGCTCCTCTTCATCTTCCTCGCGACAGCAGCCGGCTGCCGCCCTAACAGTCGAGGGGGGGGCTCCCCCAACTCCTTCCCCACTCATCGGCCCTTAGGGACATGCCCCCTTGGTGCAGTGACCCTTTCCGCGCCTGCAGAAGCTTCAGGGTAAGGCCGAGGTGGCCGCTCCCATGTGGGAGAGGTGCACGACCACTGCTGCAACTGTAGCAGGTCCGCATCAACTGCACGAAGCCGGGGCCAAAGGGGAAGTGGTCGATCGATCTAGGTGATGGTGGAAGCTTCCCTCCTCCAACAAGACCACAACGAAGCCCTGTGTTGCCCTAGAACAAGGATATACCTTCTTGGTTTGGGTTTAGACGGAAATAAGAAGAAGAAGAAGAAGTAGCATGGTGTGGAATCCCTCTGGATCTCGAAGAAAGGGTTCCACCCTTCTTATAGGGGTGTATATGAAGCCCTAAGGCATGCCTCATGAGGACTCAAGTCCCAACTCAAAAGGAAACCCACTTTCCTTGGTTGTGAAGCAACAACCTTTCTCTCTCTCTTCATTATTCTTTTCTAATATCCTTTATTATTTGGATGTTTTAGGAATTCGAAATTCCTTTTACTTACTCTCTTTATTCTTGCTTTTTAATCCATTGATCACGAAATCATATTATCCTTTATAGAAAATATCATCCTTTTGAACAATACCACATAATTCATTAATAATGCAACACATTATCCTCTTATTTTGACTTTTTAGTATTTTCTCTTTCTTTCCTCTTTATTGGGACTCCTTGGATCCCAAGACACTACCTTATTTCGAAATTCTTTTTATTGGATACTTATTATCCTTCTAGATGCATCATTATGCATTATTTCACATTATCTTGTTTATTTCTCATTAAAATATATCTTTTTGAGGATTTATCTTTATTTCTCTTTTATTTTCCTCATTGGTATTCCTTTTAATATTAGCAACCTCATGGATACGAAATTTCACCAAGAAAACGCATTTATGCCTCTTTCCACTCATTTCCAACATTTTAACATTATTTTCAATTCCTTTCTTACTAAAGAAATACTGAATTAAACTTTTCTATTCTTATTGCCTTCTTTTTGCAACCTTGGACTCCTTGGTACCCAAGGAACCCAATAGGCACAAAATCCTCTTTGGATTTGCCTTCTAGAGGTTTCTACATATTTCTTTTCTTAAAAAAAATTCAATTATCCATTTACTAGTTGAATTTCCTTGTTATTTGGGCCCAATAGCCAATAAAGCCCACAACACAAACATCAAGGCTATTGTCAACAAAATCCACTTATTCCAAAAAAAATATACCATTCTTTTTTCAATTATCTTTAATATGAGAAATTATATTTCTCACCAATTCAACCCAAAAATTGGGGTTCTAATAGCATGCAGTTGGACACTACAAGTGAACCTAGGGTCCCTAGGCCTAAGAGGGGAAGTGGTGTACCTAATGCTCATGATGAGAGTTGAGTTCCTATAGAAGCGAGCATGGTACTCCTCATGTATAGAGGAAAAGGGAAGCCCGTTAAGTTTAAGGTATGTTTGATGAACCCCTCATAACTAGGTTGATGATAAAGGAAACTATGATCTTGATCCAGCATCGAGGAAAGAGGACAAGTATGACCTAGCATGGTTCAGTAGGTGATCTACTTGTGCCTTAATAGCTTGCTAGGGTTAAGTGGGCTCATGCGGATGTAAACCCTAGACCTAAGAGCTTTTGTGACCTTGTTGTCAAGAGATGGTTTTCCTCCCATCCTGGGAGAGGGACCCCTTTGGTAGGGTGTATATCAATTTTGTTGGTTTAAGGTAACCTAAAGAGGTCTCATAGGATCTTGAGAATCTAAGTGAAAAGTACATGGTATGAGAATGTACCTGTAGACCCATAGATATCCATCTCTAAGTGTATGTGGATGTGTTACCATGGAGGTAACTGGTAAGGGGCCTGACCAAGGTAGATAGGTCACCATGACCCCTATGAAAGGATGGATGTCAGCACATGTATACAAAGAGAGATGATGAAGCCTTGGGCGAGGTTCTAAGTTGTACATGTACTATAAATGGAGAATCCTAAGTCTATCCTAGGGTCAGGTAGGGATAAGACCAATGAAAGTAGGAGTTGCCTAATTCCCCAGTTGCACATGACCATAGGGTCGGGAGGTAACAACTATCATTGTCTGAGGGCCATGGGTTAGGAGATTCATCACCTTCATGAACTCATGGGACCCAAAAGGCAGATGAGTAGGGCACTCTCTTGATGCATGCGGGAAGAGGGATGACCCCAAAAGTGCTGGCACCCTATAGACCTCGAGGAGATGACCAAGGATTGTGAGGTGACCCAAGTAGGTTCGAAACCAGTTTTCCATGGAAGTAACTTGGATATCAAGATGATTGTAATATAGAAGCATAAACAGCACGTTTCAACTTAGATTTAAAGGTGTATTGGCAAGGTGGGATGTACCATCTCTACTCTTGGAACAAGAAGAACTCTGTATTTGGACTGCAGCCAAATGCTTATTTCCTCTTGTTATGGGAGTGAAAGATAGGATAGTACGCATGCCATACACCAAGGATAAAAGATGATGTGAGTTGGAACATTGCTATGAGGTATGAGGACAGAGAAGATAACATACCCTGGTAAAGTGAATGATACATGGATGGTTTGCAAACGTTAAAGAGAAATAAGGTAGTCGTCTTATAAGGATGTTTTTAGCATGAGCGATGAGTTATACCAGGTTGAATTCAAAAACCAAGAGGTGAGTCTTACAAGTTTGAGTTTGATCACCATGTTGATGAGATCAGAGAGGGTACTTGATGAATACAGACTTAGAATTCGAGTTTGAGATGATAAGTGAACAACATGGGAGTGTATGTCTTCAATGTTACCTAATACCTAAGGACGTAAAGTGGTAATGGATGTTCTGGTTGAGATGTATCTGACTAGTTTGGCTAGAAGCTAGAAGAGGTTGTTAGGTCAACCCTAAGTTTGGAAAGGAGATATGTTTGGCTAATACTATGATGTAATGAGATATGTTGAACAAGTTAATGGTTGTTTGGTTAGCCAGTCTAGTCCTTGATGCAATGAAAGGATGGTAGTAGAACCTCAGATGCACTTCTTTGGAAAAGAAGGTGATGAAACCCCGACTAGAGTGGTTTAGGGTTTCAGAGGAATCGATCTTGAGGAATCATGACATTTAGAAAATAATGATTGAAGATCACCATACACCATGGTTCTACCAAGATAGTAAATGACAATAGCACTTTGGATGCTTAAGATGATGTTGCATGTGGTATATGGCCATGCAAGCCAGGAGGTAAAGGACGAATCCCAATAACCCAGTGTATTGATATAGAGGACAAAAGAGTCCCTGAGAGGGAATGGGAGTTCATCACTATGGATGTTGTGATAGGTCTCCCCTGGACCAAGGAAGGTCGAGATGCAATATGGGTTATGGTAGATCGCCTTACCTAGATGGCATGAGAAAGAAAGAGTTATGTTAAGGGACAGATCTGGTTGAACTACCCATGAGAGAGATGGTTCAACTAAACCATGAAGCGAGTTTAAAGGTTCTTGAGTTTGACCTAAAGATTCCCTTCCAAAAGGTGGAAGTAGGTACATGAAGGACTCGATGCTAGTACAGTTTATCACCCTTAACTAATGGTTAGTATGATCCAGACTAGAGGATCTGATGAGGGCATATGCACTCGTTTAGGGTGATGACTAGGGATAGTTCTTGTCCTATGAAAGATGTGATGATGACCACCATAGCCAAGTATTGGGTTTTTAAGAAGCTCTATAAGAGAGGTTGTGTCGGTCACCACTTCAGTAAGGTGATGCTGGTGAAAGGACCACGTGATGGTTAGAAAAGAACCAGAGTGTGTGTAGATGAAGTCACTTTGATCATGCAATGGCTGAAAGGGGCCTAGAGACGATGGGAGTCATGAGCGGATTCAAAGTAGACTGACATGCAATTCACTGTGGGAGAATATGAGACATGAAAATCTGACCCCTCTAAGTTATAGCTAAGAGAGATGAGTCCCCGATACATGGGTCCATTTGAGATGGATTGGTGGAGAAGGTTATGGATAACCTTATCCCTCGGGATAAAGAAAGGTGTGATGAGTTCCAAGTGTCCTAGTTAGAGCACTATGTGAGGTACCATACCATGAGCTAAACAATGAACCTAGTGAGCCCCAAGGGAGGCTGAAATGGCCTGAGTCACCTGTGCAGTTTATAGACTCCAGGATGAAAGAACTCAGAGAAAAGAATATGTGATGATAAAGGTTCTTTGGAAGCACTATGAGTACGATAAAGCAACATAGGGGCCAATGATGGACATGGAAAAGTCTTATCCTGAATTGTTTGTTTTCTTGATAGAATTTTGAGGACAAAATTCCTATAAGAGGGGAAGGATGTTACAACCCCAATTTTGGGTTCATTTGGCGAGAAATGTAATTTCTCATATTAAAGATATTTGAACAAATAATGATATAATTTGGTTCGAATAAATGGATTTCGTTTACAATAGCCTTGATGATTGTGTTGTGGGCTTTATTGGCTATTGGGCCCAAATAACAAGAAAATTCAATTAGTAAATGAATAGTTGAATATTTGAGAAAAGAAAGAGGTAGAAACCTATAGAAGGCAAAGAGATGTAAACCAAGGATGGATTTCATGCCTCTTGGGTTCCTTGGGTTCCAAGGAGCCCAAAGTTGCAAAAAGAAAGCAATAAGAAAAGAAAAGATTAATTAAGAATTTCTTTAGTAAGAAAGAAATTGAAATTAATGTTAAAATGTTGGAAATAAGTAGAAAAAGGTATAATTGGGTTATCCTTGGTGGAATTTCGTATCCCAAGGATTCCTAATGTTAAAAAGGGATACCAATTAGGAAAAGAAAAGAGAAATAAAGAGAAATCTTCAAAAGGAAATATTTTAATAAGAATAAAACAAGATAATGAGGAATAATGCATTTAGATGCATCTAGAAGGATAATGAGTATCCAATAAAAAGGATTTCGAAATAATAGAGTTTCTTGGGATCCAAGGAGTCCCAATAAAGAGGAAAGAAAGAGAAAATACCAAAATTGCAAAATAAAAGGATAATGTGATACATTATTAATGAATTTTGTGATATTGATAAAAAGGAAGTATTTTCTATTAAAAGGAAAACTTAAGTTCATGACAATGGGTTTAAAGACAAGCACAAGGAAGATAAAAAGAGATAATTCTTGAATTTCCTAATAACCAAAGCATATGGGTTACCAAGGAATTATTAAAAGGAGAGAGAATGCTTCCTAACTAAGGAACTTGTTGTTCCTTTGAGAAAGTGACTTGTTTTTCCATGGATAGACGTCTTAGGGCTTCAATAACCCTCCCCTATATAAAGGTAGATCCCTAGGCCAAGTCTAGGAGGATCCTGAGCATTCTTCCCCCTCCTTCTGGTTTACGTCCACCAACCCTAACCATGAGGGTGTAGCCATATACCCGAGCGATGAAGGGTTGTTTATGGTCTTGCTCAAGGTGGGAAGCCTCCACGACCACTCTGGACCAATCAATTATCATACCCTAGCGACGATCTCACGCAAAAGACATGTAGCTGGCTGCACGACTAGCCAAGCGGCGTAGGTTGGGCGCGCTTGAAACGGCCGACTTGGTCATGGACCAGAGGCGCCTCACGCACATGAGGACATGGCGGAGATAGGGCAAGGACTTTCGGTGAGCTTCGTGGTCCAGAGAGGGAGGAACGACCCGTGCTTGGTTGTAGATTGATGGCTAGGGTGACGCAACAACGGTTGTGTGAGGTTGAAGAAAGGAAAGTCGCCATTGGAAAACAATGCCCTCCATGGGATGAAGGCGTGTGCAACTTAACCAAGGGCATAACGGTCATTTCATTATGTTTTCCAAAACAAAGGGCAACATTGCATGGAGCACACACGTGGCACAACCTGATTGGCCAAGTAAGTAAAATCTTGCTAAAGTCGTAATTAATTCTAGGAAACTCGGATTAAAACAAGTCCTATATGAAAATTGATCCTCAGAATGAGAGGAACACAAAGAAAATATGTATGAATCCTAATTCTACTTGAAACTCAAAAAGTATAGGGTTTTACATTTTTTGATGCATTAATTGATAGAAAACCCCTAGAATGATGTAAAAACGAACATGATGAATCTTTTATATATATTTTTTTGGAATAAGGTAAATGTATAGACCAAAAAGGTGGTATAGTTGAAAATATACATAACAAGACAAAGCACCCAGGAAAAGGGCCCATAAGAAACTAAAACTGCGGATCACATACAAAAACCCCAATAAGTACGAGTATTATCATTCAGCCTATACAAAATGTCATTTCTATTCTTCATATGCCACTTGAGTTCGATGCCAAACTTGTTGATGAACATATTTTGGTTGGACTCCTTATTCTCATGCATTCTCTTATTCCTCTCATTCCATATAAAATAACTCAGCCTCGTTATACAGAGGTAGGCGTAGCTTTTCTGGTATTTGTCATGTTTAAACTCATCGTCGGCCCATTTGATAGCTTGTTTAAGATTATTGGGGATGTTCTGGCCCCAACCGTTTCTGAGGCACATGATACTCCAGACTTGTTTAGACCATCTGCAGTTGAAAAATAGATGTGTATTCGTCTCATTTGTATCTTTGCATAAAAGGCAAGTCTCGTCAATCAGAATGCCCCAACAGGCCAATCTATCAAGAGAAGGGAGCCTGTTTTGAATAGCTTTGTAACAGAAAACACTCCATTTGGGGTAGTGCGCACGACCCCATAAGTTAGCAGTCAACCCCATAACGGGAAAGCCTGTAGCAGTGTTGATCGGTGGTGACTGATTTGAAGACCAAACACCATTCACATCAACACAAAACAGGTGTTGATTGGCTACCACATGGGCACACATAACACGCCAAATGCGGGAGGGTCTTCTCCTCTCATCACAAACAAGATTAGAACCATATCTTTTCTTCATCCATGCTGTCCAGCAACACTGTGGTGAGTTGATAAATCTTAAGACACGACTAGTGTTACTCTTCTGCATGAGTTCCTCTGCATCTTTAATCTGCAATCCTCCTTCCTAGAGAGGTTTAGCAATAGTTTCCCAAGCTATGGCGTGATTCAGCCCCGCCCAAAGGAAACCGGCTGTAAGAGACATGAGAGAAAGCAAGATGAGGTTGGGTATAGCACCCATAGAGGTCCAGAAGCGAAGCATACTTTGTAACACATATCTGATCAGCACAAGATGACTTGCCATAGATATACGGAGCCTGCTCCATTTCTCAATATTAATTATGTACCTATCAAGATAGCTACAGAAGTTCTTGGATGTTATGTGACCTGCAATGAGGGGGAAGCCCAGATATATGGTAGGAAGACTGCCAACTTTCATGCCAATAGCTTTCTTAAGTCTACCCCTTCTATTGTCGCAAGATTTGGAGAAGTATACTTGTGATTTTATGGCGCTCACATATAGACCAGTGAGCTTACCAAACTTAAGAAGAAGGTGTTTGTATTCCTTGAGTCTTCTCATATTGCCTACTATGAAAAGGAGGACATCATCTGCAAAGATGATGTGAGTCATCACTTTTTTCCCTTTGACTGTATAAGTTCTAATCAAGCCACTATCTTCAGCCATATCAATCATCTTGGTCAAACCTTCCATCACCATTGTAAAGAGGAGCGGGGACAACGGGTCTCCTTGGCGAAGGCCATTTGAAGATCTGAACATGCCATTAGGACACCCATTTATGAGGATAGAAAACGAGCACGTCTCCACGCATTGTTTGATAATGTGTGTCCAATTCTGATCAAACCCCATAGAGTACATCACCTGCCAGAGCTACTCCCAGTTTACATGATCGTAAGCATTACTGATATCAATCTTCAAACAAGATTTTGCATTAGATCTCTTCATATTGAATTCATTGAGAAATTCTGTAGCCAAGAGCGAGCAGTCCGACATGTTCCTACCTTTGATAAAGGCATTCTGATTTGGTGAGATAATATGGGGTAAAACCTCTTTCAGTCTATTAGCCATAAGTTTGGAGATAATTTTATATAACACTGAGCAACACGCTATCAGTCTAAAGTCTGTCATAGCCTTTGCGTTGTTGTTCTTGGGGATTAGTTTAATAAAAGCATGATTAACAGCTCTAACCATCGCTCCACTGCTAAGAAGCCAATTCACAGTAAGGCATATATCATGTTTGATTAAAGATCATACCTTTTGGAAGAAATGACTATTAAAGCCATCTGGACCTGGGGCTTTGGAGTAGTGAATGGAAAAAAGTGCTTTTTTAATTTCCTCCTCAGTAGCTTCCTTGCTTAGAGTAGCTTTCATCTCAGCTGTAACCTTCTTTGTAGGTAGACAGATATCATCAAAAGAATATGAATGATTGTTGTTGTACAGGTTGGTGAAGTATTGAGTAGCGGTAACTGCCAGTTCTTCATGTTTGTCAACTGTTTCCCCTTTTTCATTGATTAGTTCATAGATAGAGTCCCTCATTTCTTTTTTCCTAATGGCTGCATGGTAGATTTTGGAGTTCCAGTCTCCATCGGATATCCACTTTAGTCTGCTTCTTTGCCATAAGCAAACTTCTTCTGCTTTCTCAAGTTTCCTGATTCTGTCCTCACATTTGGCTTCTTCTTCAACAACCCTAACATCAATAGGATTGAGACGTAGGTTCATGGTAGCTGCCTCATAGTTTATCTTGGCTTCACGTATGAGGTTTGGCAAGTTGACCTTTTCTTTAGACCACTTCTTGAGAGCTTTTTTGGTGTGCTGAAGTTTTTTGAGAACTCTGTAGAGTGGGTTGCCTTTTATCTGGATAGCCCATCATTCTTTGATCAAGTCATTGAATCCATTCCAGTCACTCCACACATTAAGAAATCTGAAAGGGCGGGGGGGGGGGGGGGGGGGTTAGGGGATTGATTAATATAAACCTTCATCCAGGCGTGATCGCTGAAATAATGTGCTCCCAATCTGATGGCAACATTGGGGAGAACATCTAGCCAGGCATTATTAACGAAGCCTCTGTCAAGGCAGCTAGAGATGCGTCTAGTTGGTCGTTGTTTATTAGACCAGGTGGTGATGCCTCCCATCATGTTAACTTGATGTAGACCTGCAATGTCCATGGTTGTATTGAACTTGTTGAGGATTCTGTCTGGCACCCTCTTGCCTCCCTACTTCTCGCTATTCTATCTAGTGTTGTTGAAATCGCCCAACACCAGCCATGGGATTTCTTCTTGAGCTGTGGCTTCCAAAACTGGCCATAACCTATCGCGATCATACTCGAGATTTTCACCATATACAGATGAAAGGATACATGAGAATCCTCCATGGTTGAAGCAACTAACTGTTACTATTTGATCAGTATAGATGATGAGATTGATGTGCCATATAAGGGGGTTCCACCCTATGACAATCCTTCCACCATCTACTTTTTCAAGATTGGATATACAACTCCACTGTGTTGGGAACAGAGAGTTCACCCGATCTGCTGTGGTTCTTTTGAATTTTGTTTCTAAACAGCATACAACCTCTTCTTGGATCTCATTCAGAATCTTCCTTAATTTCCTTTGTGTCTCCGGTATAGAAGCCCCCCGGACATTCCACACCATTATTTACATTTAATTAACTGGTGTTTGATGGCCCTCCTCCATTCTTGGATTTGGGACAGCCCTTGCTTTTGTTAGAAGCACTTCTAGTATGTCTTGGGATCTGGCTATGGATATCCCCTTCATCAACCGCGGTGTCTCCTTCATCTTCATGTTCCAGGGAAGCGAACCGGTTCACCACAGGGATAACCTATGTTTTAACAACCTTGTGAGTGGTCGTTCCTGTGGCTGGAATAGCAATTACATTGTTTACTTTGTGACCGGGGCCACATGTTTGTATCTCTCTCAAAATTTCTCCCTCTTCAATAACTATGGTGTCCTGAATGACAACCACTACAGCTTTCCCCTTGCCTTTTTCATAGGTTGTGGATGTCTCATTACTTCATTCCTTATCGGGTATCTCTATTGGGGTTGTGCCAGCTTCCTTGTTCAAAAAGGATGAAGTGTTGGCAGCAGTTGCTTTACTGGAATTGGCTCTGTTACTCTTCGAAGGGCCCCGACTACGGCCCCTACCTCCATTTCTCTTAGTCAGTTGAGTGTTTCTCTGAATAGGGACCTTCATCAAGTGAGGTTCAGTGTGTGTTACCCTCTCGCCAGGACAGCGACCTGTCGCATGACCAAAAACCAAACAATATTCACATCTATCTAGTAAGGCTTCATATAGAACCGTTATCGTCCAGGCATTCCCGTCTGGCATTTCAATCATGACCTCCTTCGGAGGAGGTGTATCCGCTTTCATTTCCACACATATGTGTGCAGCACCAGCAAGTTTTCCTTCAGATAAAAAGTTGATCACCTTGGGCTCACCAACCCCACAAGCAATGATGGGGATGGCTCTGCGAGTCCAGTGTTGGCCGACTTCAGGGAGCGTAATCCAGACAGGGGCTGATGTGAGGGACGCTCGTCTTAGATCGGCTTCAGGAGTCCACCTCCGAGCAAGGACCAAGTGTTCATCAAAGAACCATGGCCCCTGGTCAACTGCGACTCCCATGTCTTCTACTGAGGTGATCCTGGAGAGAAAAATCCCTCCCGTCATAGGAGAAAGATGTAGTTCTCCTTTAGGTCTCCAAGCTCTAATCATCCAACCGTATAGCTGTTGAAGGGCTGCCTCCTTGCCTAAGATTTGGACAATGATCAAGTGCTGATGAAACTCATCCATTGATTTCACCACAGGTTCAAAGAAATTAAGCCACGGCCTGCTATCGCCCTTCTTGAAAGTAGGATCTCTGGGGTCCTCTAGCATGAACACCGGTTTGAAGTGCCTCTGCAGCACCATTGGCTTGGCTATCGCCGCCCATGATCTTCCCTTCATGATGTCTGTTTGCGGATCCGCCCAACCCTCCTGAGCGGAGGAAGAGGTACCCTCCGACCCAGGAGAAGAACTAGGGGGACCGATTGTAGAAGGAGGGACGGAGGAGCCCACCCCACCCTAGTCCGTCCCCGCCATGGCTCAGCCTTGTCGCCCTCGATCAGGCGGAGGGGAGCAACACCGCAGAGCTATCATATAATTATCACCGCCCGCAGACTAGAAGCCCTTTATCACCTCCCGCAGGTAGGAAGACTGCCAACTTTCATGCCAATAGCTTTCTTAAGTCTACCTCTTCTATTGTCGCAAGATTTGGAGAAGTATACTTGTGATTTTATGGCACTCACATATAGACCAGTGAGCTTACCAAACTTAAGAAGAAGGTGTTTGTATTCCTTGAGTCTTCTCATATTGCCTACTGTGAAAAGGAGGACATCATCTACGAAGATGATGTGAGTCATCACTTTTGTCCCTTTGACTGTATAAGTTCTGATCAGGCCACTATCTTCAGCCGTATCAATCATCTTGGTCAAACCTGCCATCACCATTGTAAAGAGGAGTGGGGACAATGGGTCTCCTTGGCGAAGGCCATTTGAAGATCTGAACATGCCATTAGGACACCCATTTATGAGGATAGAAAATGAGCACGTCTCCAATCTTAACCTATTAAGAATAAAAGGAATGGTAAAATCATAAAAAGATGATTAGTATGTTGGTTTTAGGGTTTTATGATCATGAACATGGTTTAATAGACTAAAAACCCTAATTTGAGTAAATATGAGTTTTTGATTCTTGAACATAGTTTGGATTAGATAATTCTTAGTGAAGATAATTGAGATGGTTAAGGTTTTGTAGGAAATCTTAGAAACCCTAAATTGAATATAAAGGATACATCTTTGAAGACTAATAGGTTAATTTGAAAGATATTAACCTGTTGATTAATGATATAGAGTTTTCATCCGTTTGGTATACAAAATTGGTAGTTTTAGGGTTGTAATTCATAAATAAAGAATAATTCATATGGGAACCCTAATTGGGGTAAAAGAAGAGGAAAACCACGATATTTCGGATTAAGGAAGTAAATTACTAAATGATGATCCTAAGACTGTTAAGAATATTAAAAGGAGAGAATTTAAAGGTTTTAAGTAGATTTGATGAATTTGGGTTCTTAATAACTAAGAATGGAGGCAAAACCCTAATTCCCAAGGAAACCCTAAAATTGGAATAGAAATCCTAAGGATGATGATGATATTGGATAAATATTAATAAAAGGAAATTGGTATATTTATTTTAGGATTTTGTGCATGATTGGTTTCTTGATTGGGATTTCTATGTTTTGATTAATTCTATATCTGAATCTGCAATACAAGTATGTGATTACGCTTATGAATATATCGAGTTAGTTTTCTGAGGTTTATCGAAGTTTTCATCGATGACATGAATTAATTGTTGGATGATTTTAATTCATGCAAACTATAATGTGGATATGAATATCACCTAAGATATGTGCCTACTAGCTCAGATCCTGGTCCCCTCTTTGGCTTATTAGTTGACCTAGTACATGGCTACCTATGGGGTAGGTCCATCAGGTCATTGATGACTTAGTACATGGCTACCAATGGGGTAGGTCCATCAAGTCACATTGAGTTAGATATTGGGTTACCTTCGGGTAGTGCCATGCGACTCTATTACCCTATGTATTGGCTACTTGTAAGGTAGGACCATGGTGGTAAGAATCAACCTAAAGAGAGGTAGCATACAAGTCCACTGCAGGGATAGCACAGAGTTAGGGGATAGGTAAGGATTGAGTAGTGTGGCTTAAAATGTAATCTTGGTTGTTAAATGATTAATTGAATGATTACATTGTTAATAATAATTGCATGATTAGTGTTTCCCCCACATACCAGCTTCGGCTGACCGACATTTTGTTTGTCGGCATTTTAGGTACAAGACAAAAGAACAAATAGTAAATCATCATATTGGGAAATACGTGAAGTAAAATACAAGGAGGATTAGTTAGAGTAGAATCCTTAAGTGGATAGAAGTTTAGAGATACAAGTTTTCAAAAAGAAAAAAAAGAGGTATGCAAAAGTTTATTTTTCTTACAACTTTTCAGTTTAGTCTGTTAAAATTTAATAATTGTTCTTGGTTAATTGTCGAACCTTTGATCTGGGTTATTGGTTAACGGCTCTGTCCTTTCGGTCTCCCTTAATTGGGGGTTACTCGGAGGTGGGGTCATAACAATTGTGGTGAATCACATGCATGTTGTAGGACGCCATCATCATTGGCCTTTAACTCCCCATGCCAAGACAAATTTTGCACGACATCTGTATTAGCAAATAAGCATTAAAATTGTGGTATTATTGGTAGATACCACATCACCTTAGCAGGAGAGCCATTTTTAGCCTTAGTTGAATTTGTGGTCTTATACCTTGACGCACCACACTTTGGACAATTTATCAAATTACTATATTTTGAAATAACACACAATCATTTGGACATGTATGAATCTTCTTCGCCTCCATTCCCATTGGTCACATTATTTTCTTTGCTTGATATGTTGAAATTGGAAGCTTGTTGCCTTAGGGAAGAATTTCCTCTAACAAAGACAATGGTGAAGTGAAACTCTTATCGCATTGACATGATTCTTAATTTCTTCAGCAGTATCAACTTTCTTATGATCCCATTGCATATGGCATGATTCTTAATTTGTTCAACAGTATCAACTTTCAAATTGTTACCACAATTTCTACATGGACAATATAGCCTATTTGTAGGTAGTTTCCTATGTTCCTCGGAAAATCTAATAAATTTATCAAGACCTTTGTCAAACTCTGGACTAGAACGGTTCTTGATAGACATCCAACTTCGATCTATTTTCTATATCACATTAAAACTAATTATAAAACTAAACATTTAATATTGATACTATAAGCAATAAGTTTTTATTGATAGGAAGTTAATTACTTTTATACTAAAGTGTACCAGCTATCCCATTTTTGAATATTTAATCTCACTAGTAATTGTATAATGTATGTTTCGTTTTGAAGAAAATTTCAGCAGCATTTCCGATAAGTTCTCCAAGTACATCGATGTAAATGGCAAATAACCACCCACATATGTACCCAGAGAACAAATGAGGAAATACTACTAAACTTTTCTTCAAAAACAAACATACATTATATAGTTACATCCTCAGTGAGATTAAATATCCAAAAATAGTCCCAGACTGGGGACTATCCAAAATTAACTCCTAATGAGTAAATTTTGAATGGGTTTCTAAGTTGATACATGCATAAATGTATTATTGTCATATTTATATATTAAGTTAAACATCATGCATCGATGATATCATCTATAAATCCTAACGTGTCAATCTGGGAGTGCACATGTCTAATCTCATATTAATTTCTAGAATTTATATAATGATTACATATGAAAAAATACATGTTTTTATTATTGGTTGGGTTACCAATCATATAAAATAAAAAAACAATATAACTGTTCAGTTAAAGGTGCATTGGTCCACTCTCGGTCAACAATTCGTCGACCGAGAGTCCACTTGCGTGTGGCGTCCAGGTCCACTCTCAGACGATGAATTTGTCGACCGAGAGTGGACCTAGACATCACGCATAGGTGGACTCTTGGCTGATGAATTCTTGCCAAGAGTGGACCTAGACTCTACCTTGGTCATGGCGGTGGTACCACGGTGGGCATAGATAGACCTTTATAAATGGTCTTACCTCTGGAAAGTCTTACTTGGAAGCGACGACAACCTTCGTGGAAGAGGTGGCAACCTTTATGGAAGCATGGAAGGGGAGACGACCCGGTGTGGTGCGGAAAAAAGGTCGGGGTGGTGCGTCAACGAGGTCTCAGCGGTGCGGCAAAGAGGTCTTGGCAGTGCGGCAATGAGGTCTCGGCGGTGCGGCAACGACATCTTGGCGGTGCGGCAACAAGGTCTCGGCGGTAGTGGAGCTTTGGGGGCGCGGGAGAGAGTGAAATAGTAGGTCTCGGTAGTGAAAATGAAAGGTACCTGTATATCCCCACACCTGTCCTGTAGGGTCAGTTAAAACAAAAAAGTGACCCAAGTGATAAGCGGTGTCCATGTCGGGTAAATTAAAAACACCCAAACTCTAACTCGGTCGAGAATTTCGTGGACCGAGGGAACCTCAGTCAAGAAATTCGTCGACCGAGGGGACCTCTAGGGTCAGTTAAATGGAAACAATTGACCCTAGAGGTGCTTATGCATGCACGAAGGAAATATGGATACAAAACCCAAAACTCAAAATCGGTCGAGAATTTCCTCGACTGAGAGAACCTCGGTCGAGAAATTCGTCAACCGAAGGGACCTCTAGGGTCGGTTAAAAGGAAAAAAACTGAACCTAAAGGTGCTTATACATGCGTGAAGGCAAACTGGATCCAAAATTCTATTCGGTCAACAATTTTATCAATTGAGTGAGACCTCTAGGGTCAGTTAAAAGGAAAACAATGACCCTAAAGGTGCTTATACATGCGCAAAGGCAAACTGGATCCAAAATTCTATTCGGTCGACAATTTTATCGACCTAGGGGACCTCTAGGGTCAGTTAAAAGGAAAAAACTGACCCTAGAGGTGCTTGTACATGCGTGAAGGAAATATGGATCCAAATTTCTATTCAGTCGACAATTTTGTGGACCGACGGGACCTACAAGGTCGGCTAAAAGTAAAAAATTGACCCTAGAGGTACTTATACACGCACGAAATCTAGATCCAAAACCCTAAACACCCAAACTCAAACTCGGTCGAGCATTTCATCGACCAAGGGAACCTCAATCAAGAAATTTGTCGACCGAGGGGACCTTTAGGGTCGGTTAAAAGGAAAAAACCGACCCTAGAGGTACTTGTACATGCACAAAGGAAAAACTAGATCCAAAAATCAACCTGGTCGAAATTTTTATCGACCAAGGTGACCTACAAGGTCAATTAAAAGGAATAAACTGACCCTAGAGGTACTTATACATGCACGAAAAGAAAATGGATTCAAAATTCAACTCGGTCGAGAATTGTTTCGACCGAGAATCCCTACAAGGTCGGTTATAAGGAAAAAACCAACCCTATAGATCGAGAAAGTACTCTCAGAGGTCTTGTAAAGTCAGTTTTTTAAGAAAACCAACTTTAGAGGTCTTAAATGGTGCCCGCATTTTTTGAAGACATATAAGGTCAGTTATTTGGAAAAACCGACCCTATAGATCGAGGCGTGAAGCCAAAATTGAGTAATCTTTTTCTATGGAAATTGTAATGGGCTTTCTAATCCCATTGTCTATAAGGTCGCTTATTTTATGAAAACTGACCCTATAGAGATACACTACAAGGTCAGTTATTTTAAGAAAACTGACCCAAGTGGTCTTAAGTGGTGCTCACATTTTTTATAGGCATATAAGGTCGATTATTTGGAAAACTGGCCCTATAGAGTTAAACTACAAGGTCGGTTATTTTAAGAAAATTGACCCAAGAGGTCTTAAGTGGTGCCCATGTTTTTGTAGACATATAAGGTCGGTTATTTGGAAAAAGTGACCCTACAGGTAGCGATGTTTTTGGCTAAAAATGTAGTAGTGCCAGCATACTCCACTGCCCCAACATGACAAAGCCACTCAATGGTCTTCCCAGTTCCTAAAGATTTTGCCTTTGGAACTGGTGCCCTAGGTAGAGGTGTAGGCATACTGTCTGCCATATGCGTCATCGTAGCCATAAATTTCTCAAAAAGAGACTGAAAGGAAGGGTTTTCAATCATGGTTGGATCAAATTGGGAATCCTCAGGAACCTGATCTTCTTGTGCCTAGTTCCTTGCACAACCACCTGGCACAACAACACTGCTCTCATTAGTGTGTTCTTCATGTTCTCTAGACATGTTTAGGCTTTCTTCTTCTGCATAAGTAGAAGTCACTAAAAGATAGACTGGAGGACACAAGAACAAACACAAACCTAGTCCTAGCTCCCTATAGACTCAGCAAACTTAAAGCTCTGATACCAACCAAATTGTGACACCCAACGCCACAAACCACAAGATAACTCAAAACTTACCACGAAATGAAAACTTAAAAAACAAATTACCGGACATGAAATTAAAACCGTTCTCATTAGGCTCCCAAATAGCAAAACATTTACATATGATTCCTTACATGTCACTAAGTACTTACCATGTATGCCATCAACATGTTACAAGAAAACATGTCCCAAACAGATATATGCATATCCATTGTGACTTTACATCAAGAGGAACACACAAGCCAAAGCCAAGTATCAAAAGAACATCTACAAAACATGTCCCAACACCATCCCAAAGACATGAGTGTACATGGACAACTAGGACTCTAACAACAAAAAGGACCATAAGAAGCACTGCTAACCTTATCAGCTACTAGCCTTCTTGTTGCTACTTAGTCTCAGTTGCACGATCTCAACCTCCCCATTCACATCCACCTAAAAAGATTTAGGGAACCAACGGGGTGAGATTCCAAATCTTAGCGGGAGATATAACTCTCCACCAAAACTATTATTAGTGCAAATACGATGAATAAGAAATAGCAGTAAATCTACAACTATGATAAGTAGGTAATCATCACTAACAGAATAAGCAATTGCAATTAGATTATGATACATCTTATCATCATAAAAGGAATATGAAGAACATGTATGTTTACTACCAATTATATTGTATAAAAGAAAGCAAGGCCTCATCTAGTATTTTGTATTTGAACCTAAGTAAGATACTACATAACTGATTATGTGTTTTATTATGCCACAAGGATTTGAGTCGTAAGACAATCCAACCGACCATTGCTAATTCAAAATTGGTGCCATACAAGGTCTATGGAAGAGACGGAATCCATGACCTCAACAAACCTCATGGTCAGTACATGAGTACATAATAGAGACATATCAGTTAGTTGCAAGCTATGACATATAGTCAATAGTGAAAGTCCTAGCCCACCTTGGTATAGGTCACAGCACTAGTGAAACTGATCTACAACCCGCACTCGCACTCCTTCCAGGGTATGGCCCGCAGCCAATCATGTATATGCATATACTCAATAGTATATGACTCCTAGCTTACTTTAAGAGAAAACTCATTTTACCAACCAATAAGTGTTGACACAGAGATGGATCTATGGAACATGGAAAAACTACATGATTAGGTTCCACTTGGTTAATTAAGTCAATTAATTGTCTTTTAGCATTAATCAAGTTATAACATATAAAATCATAATGATTTCTACAAAAATAAGGGCATCGTACTCTTCCAGTAGATATAAACATATAGGGTGTGAACTTGTCACACTATCACCACATGATGCTTATATTATTTCCATTGATCACATCACCAATACCATAGTGACATGTTAAGGGATATCAATCCCTCATTTTATCTTTTCTGTATCACAAATGCCTCAACATGCCTCTCAAGGCTCATTCAACTTATATCAAGTCTCATTACCATAGCATACACTAGCTATGATTATCAAACTCATAACACCTGCATGGTTAGAAGTTTATAAATAGGCGAAGTAACCACATGATATCATAACCATTCCATGATGGAGAAAGAAGCAAGATCATCAATCATTATTGTTAGGGTTAGGGTTTCCTTTAAACTGATTAGGGTTTACAAGACTAGGTTCAACCATCAGCCCTAGAACCATCACCCTCCCTCATATTGGAGTGCAAAAGGATTAGAAAGCACCATTAGAGTTGATTAGATAACATTCTAACTAGCATTGTATATGGCTTATGTATCATGCATGTATGGTTATTATTGGGTGTTGACATGTGTTTCTCATCCACCTACCATCACCCTATGTTGACCACATAACCATCTAGGTCGTGACCACCTACTAAGGTTCCTGTCATGACTGTGACCCTCATGTGCCTCAACCATCTATCAAATGTGACGACCTTCAACCTCTAGACCATGTCACGCCTATGGCACTTATGGTTAGGGTTCCACCAAAGCATGTCGACCAGATGGGGTCTCAACCTCAACCTATGTCATGACCCAAGATGATCAACCACCACCCATGTCATGACTCAAGACCATCATGGTCAAGGCCCTACTCTCTAGGGTGAGTCTCAACTCAAGCAAGGTAGGCCCATCACCAAGGGTTACTAGGCTACTTAACACAAAATCCTTGACCTAACACCACTAGGTCAAACACAACCTCAAAGGAGAATCTCGACCAAAGTTTATCAAGGTCATGACCATCATGAGGGGAGAGTCACGACCTCCCAATATGCACCATCTAGTTTGCCAAAATAGAACTGAAACTAAGGGCGTAACTATAGTTATCATGAAGAAATGGTCACATACAAACAGTCACCAAGACCCTAAGTCATAGTCAAGGAACTACCAAGGAAGAACCTCAATTGATGAAGAGAAAACCAAGATCAAGATAACCAAAACCGAACCTAACATCCCTCCAACCTCTAGTTATACAAACTCCATGCATGAGGGAAAGGTAAAGAGGAATACATGGAGAAAAACCTTCATAACACATCATCTACCAAAACTGGTACAAAAGATTAGGTTTTTGGATTTCTTTCAAGAAAAGCAAGGAATCTCCACCAAACAAGCTCTAGAGATTACCACTAAGCACAAACATGGTAAGAAGGCAAATTTATAGGAAGAAGATACTAATAAAAAACCATAAAGAAGTGAAATAATAGAGAAGGTTTAGTGTTATATAACCTGCCTTAAGATGATCACCACCATGAGCTCCAAACTTCAAGATCAAGAGCTCTAAGAACAAGATCCAAGGGTTGAATAAGCTTCACCAAAAGCTACACACACAGCCTTAAGCGCACCTCATGATAGGAATAATACCAAGGTCAAAGGGTAGCTCAAGAAAGAGAGTAAAACCTTAAAACCGAACCAAAGGAAAGAAGGGGGAAGAGAGAAGAAACTCCCTCTCACTTGGGTGTCACCTTGTCAAAACATGGCCTATTACCCTTGTGATGGGGAGCTTACTCTCAAGAACAACTGCCATGTTAAAACACAGTCTAAGGCCAAGAAAGAGAAGGAGATGAAGGTAGGAGATCAAAGAAACAACAACTTAGAAGGAAAACACTTACCAATGATGGGAGACGAATGTAGATCACCACCACCTTCACATGAAAGAGGAGATTGGTTCCTCAAGCTCCAAGGACGAACATCCTTGCTCCACCAAGCTCTGAGAATAAGCAAAGAAGGAGGAAGAAGATATATGGCCAAATGGGTTGCAAGCAAGAAGGAATGAGGAGTCATATAAATTAAGGATGAGAGAGAGAACAAAGGGTGAGGTGACAACACACTAAGGAACCAAAGGAACACTTGTCCTTGCAAAAACCCAACCTGCATCCACATGAAACCACTTAAACATGGCATGCAAAACATGGTGGTACACTCTAGGTAGTGTCTCAAACACCTAAGTAACTCCACCCTCTATGTCATGACCGCAACACACCAAGGGGCTCCATGGTCATGACACACCCTAACAGCACAACTAGTTTACGACACCAAGACCACTACAAGTAGCCTAGGTCAAAACACACCTCTCAAAGCCTTTGTCTCGACCCAAGAAAACCTTGGCCATGACCATCGCACCAAGGGGAAGTGTTTCGATCGAGACACCCCCTCAAAAAACCCTAGGTCATGACCTAGGTCGAGACAAACCAATAAAGGTCACAAGGTCAGAGCACACCAACCCTAGAAAACCCTAATCACCACTAAGGGTGACACCACTCAACCAAGGGTCAAACTGACAACCTCCCTTTTTGCGATGTTATCTTACTAGTTTTCCTTAGTTTTCTATACTCTTTCTTAGATATATTAGATTAAATACTTAAACTTCTAGATTTATTGAGAATATACCAATAGACTGATATTTCTCTTTTCTTCTTATAGATAAACCCAAAAAAATTGCAAAAGTCTCAACCAAAGTGGTCTTAAGTTCGTGAAGGTCCAACCGGTCCCAAGACTGATAGGACTGAAACGATCCCAAGACCGAATGAAGATCCATCGGTCCCAAGACTGAGAGGACCCAAATGATCCCAAGATTGAATGAAGATCCATCGGTCCCAAGACTAAGTGAAGGCCAAACGGTCCCAAGACCGAGTGAAGGTCCAACCGGTCCCAAGATCGAGAGGACCCAAATGATCCCAAGACCGAATCAAGACCCATTGGTCCCAAGACCGAGTGAAGGCCAAACAGTCCCAAGATTGAGTGAAGGCCTATCAGTCCCAAGACCGAGTAAAGACCTATTGGTCCCCAGATTGAGTGAAGGCCTATCAGTCTCAAGACAGAATGAAACCTCATAGATCCCAAGTCCAAGTGAAAAGCTATCAGTCCCAAGACCATGAGGATCCAAACGGTCTCTAGACCGTGAAGATCCAAATGATCTCAAGACTGTTCAAGACCCCCTTGGAGCCTATAAATAGGACTTATGGGGTCCTCATTGAAAGGGAGGTGAGGGATGCCCAAAGGCTTCTTCCATTGTTCAAGAGCTACTTCATCCTCCATTCTTTACCCCAACGCTTCCAGTCTAAGATCCACACTCCATCCATAAGCCTACTTTCTCTCTCATCGACATAGAAGGGGGGAAGTAAATGATTCATCAACAAGGCAACCGCATAGTGTGAAGATAGTTGGTCTCTACTCCAAGGGGTCGACCTTCCTCCCTCCTACATGGAGATGATGTTTTCCTTCTCCTCTCCTATCTCCTTCTTTGTTCTTGCCATGAGTGAGTAGTTCCATACACTAGGGTGTGGGGAGTAGCCCCGCTACCCATGTTTTCATTCCATGCATTGTAATTCATGAGTTTGCAATAGAAAAATATTATCTTTTCAGTTCAACATCAATCGTTTAATGAATGTTAGTTGCTTGATCACCAACTTGCGTTACTTATTATCTGCTAGTATGAATTGTCTATGTTTTTGCGTTTAGATTCCATCATCAATTGCATGTTGGTTCTTGATGTATGTAATCACTATATATCTATTTTGATATCTAGGAGTGTTGTTCAAAGAGTCAAGTAAACTCACCTCCATCGTTGTACTTTCATACTATGAAATAGAATCAGTTGACATAAGAAAGTAAAACTTTGATAGGTTGAGGAACACACTTTGCGAAGGGAGTGATGCAAAGTAAGTGACCATTCATTCGGAGATGACTGAGATTGCAATACTCTCATGTTTCTTGTAGTTAGTTATCCGAAAGGAAGCTAAATCTACAATGATACTAACTCTTTAGACTCTTATTGCAAGCCATGTTATTATGATGTATGTTATGATCCATGTGTAGTGGTGGTGAAACTCGATCACATCCTAGTAGTTTCTAAATATTGTCTACAACCTTAAGTTTACTTTCCTGTCATTTAATTTACATTTGCATATTAGTTTAATCATCAAATTAACTCTTTGATCTAGATATAAACTCTTGAGTAGAAAAGTAGAATTATAACATTTTCCATCTTGTTAATCCTTAACAACACTGTTGTCTTGTGGATTCGACCCTCAACTGTACTACGATAAGACTTCCATGTACATTAGCATACGTGGGTGGAGATCTTATTATAGCACACACAAGGCTAAACTTAGAGACTTACTATCTCTAGGATTTTTAGTGGTGCATGCAAATTCACACGAGTGGAGGCTCCATCCAAAATTGGCGTCGTTGTCGGGGATAACGAAACATTTTACTTTCATTTATCAACTTGCCAGTTCATATCTTTTTGATTCCATCATTTTTTCATACCATCTAAAGTGTGATTTTTCTTTTACTTAGGTAGAAAATGTGTAAGAAAAATCACGAATTCTCCCCTAAACCAGAGTATGACTCTGAGGTAGAATGAAACTTCCATTGACGCATCAGACTCAACCGCCAACAAGCTAGATAGATGGCAGAAGAACAATGCTAAGCCGCCTTGAAACTAGAAAGAGTCAACGCAACTATAACAGCTTAGAGAGCACAACTTATCGTTGATACACATGCTCAAGTCCAAGCCAAAGTTTGAGTTGAAGATCAAGCTCGCATGCAAGCTGAAAATGAGTCAGCCACAGCAGTTGCTCAGTTATTGATAAGGAACAAGCATCTTCGATACTATGATGTTCCTAAGAATTCTGAGGATAATCACCCAGTTCAGCCTCCACTCATTAATGTTCCTAACTTCGAGATTTGAACACAATGGATCCAAATCGTGCAAGGCATCTCATTCTCTGGAAACACTGGAGATGATTGCATGGACCATCTGAAGCGATTCAAGGCACTCTGCCAATTGGTACCACAAGCCAGAGCTACGCTGATGAATGCATATTGATCATGTTTTCAGTCGCCATCTTTGGCCCATTTTTTCTTAAGTACATTCACTTTCATCTCCTAAATATTGCAATATGCAATCTTTCTTAATTGATTGCATTATCAAGCTTATTAACTAGTTCTATATGAATTTCATGCAGATCATGCAGGCCACAATGAGGTTGAATCTTCAGCTGCGGGCCCACCTTTCTCATTCCTTACATCCATTATCACCTTCAACCTCTGTCAACCATCTTCTTCACAGCATAACAAGAAGCATTGTTTGTATTCCTACACCTCAACCACCATCATCACCATTGCCAACTGTCCTCGCGGTTTGCCCGAGTAGTCTTGACCCCTCGGTCTTTCCCTAGTGGTTTGCTCCTCCATTTGTTCTTGCTCTCATGACCTTGATCCTCTATGATCTTCCCTCTCAGTCTTGCCCTAGCAGTTTCCTCCTCCATTCCGTTTTCTCCTCTCACAGTCTTGGTTCACCCATCCCCTTCACGGTCTTGCTCCTACTCCTCATAGTCCCAAAACCTTGTAGTGGTTTCACCCAAGACCGCGAGGACCATCCTCCCCATTCATCCACCATGACTTGCAACACACACCTTCTCATGGTCTCTTCCCCAAGCACCTACACCTCACAGTTTGAAGAAAGCTTGTCTCCTCACGGTTTGAAAACCGTTAGGAGGGAAACGATCCTCGAAACTATGTGATCGCAAATGGTCTTTGAGACCGTGTGAATCTGTTCGATCCTCCAAACTGGTTGGAAGCAAGACCGTGAGAAGGCTATAGACTGTGAAAGAATGCAAGACCGAGTGGCCATGAAACCGCATGGACGGTAGAAGGCTACAGACTGCAAGTGCCCAAACTGAACGGTGATGGCGTTCAAGACCAAGAGAGAATCTATGACAGCTAGGTCTGCAAATGGTCTTGAGACCGAAAGAAAAATAATGGTTTCCAAACCGTGTAGAACTGACTCACACCAAAAACGTGAAGACTAAAGTCTAGCCACCAGAAAACCCTATAAATATGGACGCACACTTACCTCCCAGAGCATCGGATCCTGGACGCCGCCAGGCTTCGCAACCATGCACTCGACCCCTGATTCCTCTTATCAAACCAGCAACTCCACCACCAGGTTACACCTAGTGTGCTCAACCCCTGGGAAAATCCTCTGCCTACGTATCTCCACATCTTCCACTCCACCACCACATTGCGTGCCTCCATGCTCGACCCCTGGTGGAGGATGATCTCCATAGCCAAACCTTACGGCAAGCTTGTGCATTCGTCTAGTCCACAATCCACACCACATACGCATCCAAAAGCTACTCCTCATGCTGCGAGTAAGGAGGACGATAAAAGAAGGAAGGTGGAGAGAGAAGGTATGCCCCGTCTGCTGCGGTGTCCCTCGCTCCTTGTCCAGATCTACTCTGATGTGGCATATAAGACTGTATCTTCACTAAGATATGACCGTCTTCTTCATCATGCTCATGGAGGAATCTTCCCTCTCTCTTGTTCTTTTTGTTCCTCACATCATGAGTGAGTAGTTCCTTTTCACTGGGGTGCAGGGACTAGCCCCTCTGTCCATGCTTATATGTCTTTTCATTAAACATTACATGGCATGTATGTAACTTTTCATTTCGTTTTTAATCGTCGATGTGTGCTTGTGGATTGATAACCTGCTTGTATTTATCTTGTTCGTTCCTATGTTTCGAGAACTTCTATATGTAGGATTTGAATGTCAATTAACACGGTTGACTCCCTAATGAGAAATTGAATGGGATTCCCTGAGGTTGTAAGTGTTTGATCCGTGAGGGGATGAGCCATCTAGCCCACGGTGATGCTTTTGTGTGCCTAAACATCCTAACAGAGGGCCACAACTTCAGTTGGATATCTGTATCTTCGGATTCATAAGTACATGATCCGAATGGCGACAAGAAATCGGATGCCTAAGGTGATGCTTATGTGAACCTTAATATCCTAATAGAGGGTTCATAACAGCACTATTTGGATAGTTATAGCTAACCTGGATGTTTGTGATTGGATATGTTTGCATGTGTAGCGGTGGTGAAACCTGGGACCACCCCAGTGATCCACATCATTGATCTTGATTCAACTTTAATTCCATTCTTTACTTTTTTGCTATTAGTCTAATTAACCTCAAACCAACCTTTGTTCTAAATATTAGTCTTAATTCAACTAGATTCGACTTGTATAAGATTCTTAAAAACGTTGTCCTTTGGGATTTGATCCTTAACTATACTGTAATATGACTCATCCTCATTCGGGTGGTATTATTGCACAAGGTTTTGGTTAAAAACTCTAGGATTTCAACCCCGAGTGAATTTGTTAGTGTGATAATAAACCACGTCAAATTCTAGCACCGTTGATGGGGACAACAGAATCATCTAGTTAAATCTAGTTCTTTTGAGGCTAATCTAGGATTTTGCTTTTTCTTTTTGATACTATTGATCATTATCTTGAATTCAGTTCTACTTCTTCAACCTTACTTCCAGAAGATCTTTCCATCCCAAGTACTCTTAAAGACTAGTGCATGCACTGCTCGAACAGTTTCGGCCTTGCTGCTAGCTTTGACCCTGAGATCGACCGAACCTTTCATCATCAAAGTAGAGAGAGCTAAGCAAGGATGGCTCAAGAGGAGGAAATAGCCTGAAGGGTCACTCCAGCCCTTAATGCACAAAGAGAAAGGCTTATGCAAGAAGCCCGAGCTGCAGTTCAAGAAGAAATCCAAGCAACTCAAATGGCAGATCAACAAGTTGACTTACAAAAAGACCTTAGGGAGTTCTCAATCCCTAAAGCTGTCAATGTTCACCACCCAGTACAACCTCCTCCCATCAACGCTCCAAATTTTGAGATACGATCACATTGGATCACCTTGCTTCAAAATAGCCCATTCTATGGTAAGCAAGGAGAAGATAGTCAGGAGCACCTTTTGAGATTTATAGATCTATTTTCTATGACAAGGTAGAATGGAGTCTCAGATGATGCCATCTGACTCCATCTCTTCAAATACTCTCTTGCCGATAGAGCTATGAGTTGGTACAACTCCTTGCAATGTGAACCCATTACCACTTGGGAACAACTTCAAAACATTTTTCTAGAAAAGTTTTATCCTCCTTATCTCACCTATGAAATTAGGGGTCGAATAACACAATTCACTCAGGTCCCTGGAGAAACCCTTGCAGAAGTGTGGAAAAGGTACAAAGAGCTTCTATGCAACTGTCCACACCATGGCATTCCTATGAATCAGCTCATTGAGATCTTCTATAGGGGTGTAGATGATGATATCAAGAAGTTCTTGGACTCCTCGTCTGGAAGAAACTTCATGCGTCAGAGTTATGACAGTGCATGGAAGATTGTCACCCTTGGAGTAGAAAATCAAGATAATTGGGGTAGATCTGTAGGTAAAGGAGTGTTGAAGGTAGCTTAATTGCCGAGTCTATTGTCGAGTCTCTTAAGTTTCTAGTTGCCAAGCAAGACCAACTTGAATCATCTTTTTCCGCCTATGAAAGAAGACGTTTGCCCCCTCGACAACAAGAACAAGTCAAGTCAGTTTCACAATTCTGTAAAGCATGCAAAGGCACTGATCATTCTATGTTAGCCTGCAATTTTCACTATGATTTTGTTCTAAGAAATGTTTGTGGCCAAGGAGATAATGGGAAAATGGAACATCTTAATGTTGTCAACACCATCCCTGGTCAAGGATACTACAATACGAATCAGAATAGGAACCATCCTAGTTTTCAATATGGAAATATTTCAGGAGCGGAAAACTCCCACCAACTTGGTTCAAACGACCAACAACAAGTTCCGACGGGATTCCAATACAATCAACAGAAAAACCTCAGATATTAGGGAAACTTTAGAGGTAAATTACCGAACAGGAACTACAACAATTATCAGAACAATTCTCAATTCCAGAATCTAAACCAAGTCCCTTACCAAAACCAACAACAAGGGCAACAAGTCGGCCCCATCTCTCCAGATGACAAGTTGATGGCCACTAAGAAGATGTTGCGGTTGCAGCAGACTATGATAGCTAACCAGCAAGCCCATCAGAAGACCAGTGAATCTCAACTAGCTCAACTTGCAGCTTGCATGAGGCCACATGTTGGAACCTTTGTTGGACAACCAGAGAACAATCCTAAGCACCATGAGAAACTAAAGGCTATCACCACTAGGTCCTAAAAAGATTATTTTGAGCCTCCTGTCAAGACACATGTGGTTATTACTGACGAGGGTGACTATGTGATTGTCCAAGACTCTACAACACCTGAGTCTCAACCAAAAGGGGCAGTAACTGCTAATAAAATGAACAAGGCAAGTTATAAAAAAACTATTGTTATATAAGCTAAAGAAACACTTGAGCCAGACATGCCAGTGTACAAGCCTTGCCCTCCTTTCCCAGCTCATTTGAGGCAGATAAAGCTTGACACTCGATTCAACAAGTTCAAAGAAGCTATGAAGAAACTTCATGTTGATATACCCTTTCTTGATGCGTTGGCTAAAATACCAGCATGGACAAAGTACTTAAAGTCTCTCCTCACAAGGAAGTATATAACTGAAGAGTATGAGACAATGAAGTTAGCAACAACCACATCTGATATCATCCAGAGCAAGATGCCCAAGAAGTAGAAAGACCGAGGATCTTTTGGGATTTCGTGCCATATCGGTGACTCTTCATGTAAAAAGGGACTAGCCGATCTTGGTGCTAGCATCTCTATCATGCCACTTAGCCTTTGCAAAAGGCTAGGGTTTGCATAACTGATTCCAACTGGCATGACTATATAGCTTGCAGACAACTCTGTGACACTCCCGTTGGGAATCCTCAAAGATATCCCTGTCAAGGTAGGAAAAGACTCCTATGTTCCGTGTGATTTTGTCATTATAGACATAAAAGAAGACACCAGATACCCTCTTATCTTTGGTTGTCCATTCCTTGACACTGCAAGAGCTTTGATTGATGTTGAAGCAGGAACCTTGCTCCTCAGACTAGGTAAAGAAACCCTTGAGTTCAAAGTTTTTGAAATTATGCAAAGACCTAGTATGCAAGAAGAAGTTTAACTAATTGATTTCATAGAGACAATGTCACTCCTTATACAAGAGTATTATGAACAAGACGATCCTTTAGAAGTGGCTCTGACAAACTCATATGTTGATTACTCCATTGATGATCAAGTGAAGGATTGTGTCCTCCACCTCAACACTGCTGAAGAAGATCCTGATGACAAAATTGAGGAACTCAAGGCCGTGAATACAGTTGAAGTCCCATGTGAGAAACCAGAGGCCCCTGAAATGAAGCCCCTACCCAAAGGTTTAAAGGATGAGTTTCTTGATGATCTCAAGGTATGCCCGGTTATTATAAATTCTGATCTAACGACCGATCAAGAAGATAAACTCGTGAAGGAAGTAAAAGAAAGAAGGAAATCCATCGGCTACAAGATGAGTGATCTCACCAGGGTCAGTAAAGCGTTGTGTATGCAAAAAATCCCCATCGTGGAAGACAACAAGCCGACTATTGAACATCAATGAAAGTTAAATCCAAATATGAATGAAGTAGTCCACCGTGAAGTTATCAAATTGCTTACTACAGGGATCATCTATCCTATATCTGACTCTCCATGGGTAAGTCTCGTACATGTTGTCCCTAAGAAAGGTGGCACTACTATTATATGAAATGAAGATAATGAACTCATCCCCACACGAACAGTCACTCGGTGGAGGATGTGTATTGATTACAGGAAGTTGAACAAGGCAACACATAAGGATCATTTCACAATGCCTTTTCTTGACCAAGTCTTAGAGCGGTTGTCTCACTAAGAATATTTCTGCTATCTTGATGGTTACTCTAAATTTTATCAAATATCTATACATCCAGATGACCAAGAGAAAACAACTTTTACTTTCCCAATTGGAACATATGCCTTTAGAAGAATGCCATTTGGGTTTTGTAATGCGCCTGCAACCTTCCAACGTTGCATGGTAGCTATATTTTCTAGTCTAACCGTAACTATTATGGAAGTTTTTATGGATGATTTCTCTATATATGGAGATTCATATGACTCGTGCCTAAATCATCTCTCCCTTGTCCTCAAATGGTGTGAAGAAACACATCTTGTTTTAAACTGGGAGAAGTGACACTTTATGGTAAAGGAAGGCATTGTTCTTGACATAGAGTCAGCAGCTGAGGAATCGAAGTAGACAGAGCGAAAATCAAAGTAATTTCCAAACTCGCTATTCTAACAAATGTAAGAGAAGTTCGCACGTTCCTTGGTCATGCAGGCTTTTACAGACGGTTTATAAAGGATTTCTCCAAGATAACCAAGACGATGACGAATTTGTTGCTAAAGGATGCTAATTTCCATTTTGATGAAGAATGTGTCAAGAGTTTCAATAACCTGAAGCATGCCCTTACAACAACACCCATCATCACAGCCTCTAATTGGGATCATACATTTAGAATCATGTGTGATTCCAGCGATTACGCCATGGGTGATGTTTTAGGCCAATATATAGAGAAGAAACACTATGTGATTTACAATGCATTGAAGACCCTCAAAGAAGCTCAAAGGAAATATGCAACTACAGAGAAGGAACTCCTTGCAGTCGTGTATGCCTTCAACAAGTTCAGATCCTACCTCATTGGTTCTAAAGTCATTGTCCACATAGATCATACCACTATCTGTTACCTCCTGGTGATGAAAGATGCAAAGCCCAGGTTAATCAGATGGATTCTCCTCTTGCAAGAATTTTATCTAGAGATAAGAGATAAGAAAGGTATAGAGAATGTTGTGGAAGACCACTTGAGTCGTATCCACACCATGGATACTAAAAAGATCCCAAACAATGACTCTCTTCTAGATGACCAGCTCATGAAAGTCTCAAAAGCTACCCATTGGTACTCAGACTATGTGAACTACCTTGTCGCTAGTGTCATCCTCCCTGAATGCATCAGGAATGCACTAAAGAAATTCATGCATGATGTGAATTAGTATCATTGGGATGAGCCATACCTATTCAAGCTTTATGTTGATGGTCTCTACAGACATTGTATCACTGAGAAAGAAGCCCAACCTATTTTAGAGCAATGTCACTCAGGCCCAGTTGGAGGCCATATGAGTTCTAAGAAAAATGCTTTGAAAGTTTTGCAATGTGGTTTCTTTTGGCCAACCATATCCAAGGATTCCTACAACTTTGTTCTAGCATGTGAAAAATGTCAGAGAACAGGTAACATTATGAAAAGAGATGAGATGCCATTTAAGCTATGGCAAGAAGTCAAGATTTTTGATGTTTGGGGAGTGGACTACATGGGTCCATTCCCATCCTCACATGGATTTTACTGCATCCTAGTCGTGATTGATTACGTCTCAAAATGGGTAGAGGCCATACCGACCATCACTAGAGATTCAAAACATGTTATCAAAATGTTCAAGGATATTATTTTTCCCCGTTTTGGAGTCCCACGAACCGTGATATCTGATGGAGGTTCTCATTTTTTGGAAAGAAGCTTTGAAGCTTTGCTGAGGAAATATGATGTAACACACAAGGTAGCCTCCTCCTACCATCCCCAAACAAGTGGATAAGTAGAGGTTTCTAACCGTCAACTCAAGGCTATCTTGGAAAAGACAGCAGGCCGCAATCGAAAAGATTGGTTAGTGAAAATAAATGATGCCTTGTGGGCCTACCAAACCGCTTTTAAGACTCCTCTTGGAACTACACCATTTCAATTGATCTATGGAAATTCATGCCACCTGCCTGTAGAACTCGAACACAAAGCATGGTGGGAAACCAAAAAGCTAAATTTTGACATGAAGAAAGCTGGTGAAGCTAGGATTCTACAACTTCAAGAGTTGGAAGAACTCTAGATGACATCTTATGAGAATGCATGAATCTACAAAGAATTCACGAAGCTTTGGCATGATGGCCATCTAAAAAGAAAGGACATACAAGTGGGAGACCAAGTTCTTCTATTCAACTCAAGACTGAGCTTATTCCCAAGGAAACTCTTCTCTCACTGGTCTGGACCTTACATTGTCAAGAGCATATACTTGCATGGTGCTTTCATTTTATGGAGTGAATAATTAGGAGAATTTATGGCTAATGGCCAACACTTAAAGAGATATTTCACCTCAACTGACATAGACACCTAAGCAATGTTGGATCTTACCAATCTAACATATCTACTAGAAAATTGAAAGATTCACGTCGAGCCATCGACGTAAAACAAGGATGCTTGTCAAGAGGCAACTCGATCAATAATTCTATTTTTACTTTTAGTTTTGAATTAGAAAATTTTCTTAATTTTGTTTTCACTTTTTAGAAAATTTTGCATTGAATAAATATCACATCGCATGATGTTATCTTAAGTTCTAACTAGTCTTCATTTTTGAGATTTTCAGATGGAGAGTGCGCCCTGATTGGAATGCAACCACATCTAGTGGTCCAACCGGCACGAATTTTCCCCTCCGTCTTAGATTTAGAGTTTTCACAGGACGAGCAAATTTCTAAGTTTGGGGTGGAGGGTGGGTGGTACGTACTTTACTTTCCACTCACTCCTGTCTATTTCAGACCTAAGATCCCATCGTTGCAATTTTGATCAAATTTCTCAAAAATTTTAAGTTTTCGAAGAAATTGTATAAAAACTTGATGAAGTTTTGATGTTTTTCATTTCAATAAAAGCCATTACCTAGCTGGCCAGTTTCTCTCTCTTTGCATTTTGAATCATTATACCCTCCTTATTCGAAGAAAATCCTTAAGAGAGTCATTTTCTGAAACTAGCCTATTGATTGAAACCATCTTGTGAAGCTTATGAATCCTAACATCATGATCCTTCTGCAAAATAGGCAAGTGTCTATCAAACTAATAGGGATCAAACATGTCATTCTTCCTAACTGAAAAGTGGAAAAATAACATGGAATCCCCACATGATCCTCATCAAGTCATTATTTGAGCAGAGTATGATAAGGAGGATGACCCGATGCACTGGACAAAATCAAGTCACATTCTGATCTGAACTCTCATCTACACTTCTTCTATCATCTTCTTACCCCTCCATCCATCAAAAAGAAACAAAAATAGCTAAAATAGTGCCAAACCCTAAGTTTGGGGTGGCACGCCACCTCTCTCTATATCCGCTTCTTCCATACCCCTCGCTATTTAATAGGGGCGTACCACCAAGAAAAGATGTCAATGTGCACACAAAAAAAATGCAATCAATGTAATTGCAACCATATAATAAATCTCGAGTAAAACTGAGGAGAGACATACGACTTCCTTCCATACCACCCTTCACTCCCTTTTTCACCTAAAGGCACAATGAATGCCTCCATTATCCTGAAAAACACCAGTGTTAGATCAGGTGCACACTTGTTGTTCTACGGGTATCTCTGGACTCTTACAAAACTCTTAGAAATGCTTGTTTCTGGAAAAAGTGAGGAGGAAGTGATGTTGGAAAACAAACTCAGGAATGAAGATATGGTAAGATGTGTTCGGTGATCTTAGGAAGTTGAGATGCTTTGTCATACTAAGAAGAAAGGAAACAATCGTGATGTGAAGATGAGGCAACCACATGAGTTGAATGTATTCATTTGGCGACTGTTTCAGATTTTGTGTTAGTCGAGGACGAGCAACATTTAAGATTGGGATGTTTTGATGAATGCATATTCATCATGTTTTCAGTCGCCATCGTTGGCCCATTTTTTCTTAAGTACATTCAATTTCATCTCCTAAATCTTGCAATATGCAATCTTTCTTAATTGATTGGATTATCAAGCTTATTAACTAGTTCTATATGAATTTCATGTAAATCATGCAGGCCACAATGAGTTGAATCTTCAGCTGCGGGCCCACCTTTCTCAGCCCTTACATCCATCTTCACCTTCAATCTCTATCAACCATCTTTTTCACAGCATAACAAGAAGCGCGGTCTACATTCCTACACCTCAACCACCATCATCACCACCGCCAATTGTCATCATGGTTTGCCATAGTGGTCTTGACCCCTCGGTCTTGCCCTAGCGGTTTTCTCCTCCATTTGTTCTTTCTCTCATGACCTTGATCCTCTACAATCTGCCCTCTTGTTCTTGCCCTAGCGGTTTGCTCCTCTATTCGGTTTGTTCTTCTCACAGTCTTGGTTCACCTATCCCCTTCACGGTCTTGCACCTACTCCTCACAAACCCAAAACTGTGTAGTGTCTTCACCCAAGACTGTGAGGATCATCCTCCTTGTCCATCCACCACGACTTGCAACACGCACCTACTCATGGTCTCCATATCAAGCACATGCGCCTCGTCGTTTCAAGATCACTTGGCTCCTCATGGTTTGAAATTTGTTGGAGGAAAATGATCCTCGAGACCGTGTGATCACAAACAGTCTTCGAGACTGTGTGAATCTATTCGATCCTCCAAACAAGCTGGAAGCAAGACTGTGAGAAGGTTGTAGACTATGAAACAATGCAAGACCGAGGGGCTGCAAAACCGCATGGATGGTAGAAGGCTATAGACTGCAAGCACCCAAACCGAACAGTGATGGCGTTCAAGACCGAGAGTGTCAATGACCGCTAGGTCTACAAACAATCTTGAGACCGAAAGAACTTGAACGGTTTTGAAACCGTGTAAAACTGACACACACTAAAAATGTGAAGACCAAAGTCCAGCCACCAGCAAACTCTATAAATACGGACGCACACCTGGCTCCCAGGGCATCGGATCCTGGATGCCACCAGGCTTTGCAACCGTGCACTCGTCCCCTAATTCCTCTGATCAAACCAGCAACTCCACCACCAGGTTGCACCTAGTGTGCTCGACCCCTAGGCTAATCCTCTTCCTACGTATCTCCACATCCTCCACTCCGCCACTAGGATGCGTGCCTCCACACTCGACCCATGGTGGAGGACAATCTCAATAGCCAAGCCTTGTGGCAAGCTTGCGCATCCATACAATCCATAATCCACACCACATATGGATCCAAAAGATGCTCCTCCTACTGTGAGCAAGGAGGATGAGAAAAGAAGGAAGGTGGAGAGAGAAGGTATGCCCCATCTACTGTGGTATCCCTCGCTCCTTGTCCATATCTGCTCTGACGTTATGTAGAAGACTATATCTTCACCGAGCTGCGATCGCCTTCTTCATCATGCTCATGGCAGAATCTTCCCTCTCTCTTGTTCTTTTTGTTCGTCACATAATGAGCGAGTAGTTCCTTTTCACTGGGGTGTGGGGACTAGCCCCGCTGCCCTTGCTTATATGTCTTTTCATTAAACATTCCATGGCATGTATGTAACTTTTCATTTCGTTGTTAATCGTCGATGTGTGCTTATGGATTGATCACTTTCTTGCATTTATCTTGTTCATTCCTATGTTGTAAGAACTTCTATATGTTGGATTTGAATGTCGATTAACGCAGTTGACTCCCTGATGAGAAATCATATGGGATTCCCTAAGGTCGTAAGTGTGTGATCTATGAGGGGACGAGCTATCTAGCCCATAGTGATGCTTCTATGTGCCTAAACATCCTAACAGAGGGTCACAACTTCAGTAGGATATCTATATCTTTGGAGCCGTAAGTATATGATACGGATGGCGACGACAAAATTGATGCCTAAGGTGATCCTTACGCAAACCTAAACATCCTAATGGAGGGTTTGCAACATCACTATTTGGATAGTTATAGCTAGCCTAGTTGTTTGTTATTGGATATGTTTGCATGTATAGCGGTGGTGAAACACGGGACCACCCGAGTGATCCACATCATTAATCTTGATTCAACTTTAATTCCGCTCTTTACTTTCTTACTATTAGTCTAATTAACCTCAAACCAACCTTTGTTCTAAATATTAGTCCTAATTCAACTAGATTTGACTAGTATAAGATTCTTAAAAACATTGTCCTTTGGGATTCGATCCTTAACTATATTGCGATAAGACCCGTCCACTTGCGGGTGGTATTATTGCACAAGGTTTTAGTTAAAAACTCTAGGATTTCAACCCCGAGTGAATTTGTTAGTGCGATAATAAACCACGTCATACGCTCAATGCAATCGTGCTCTGACTTTTCAACTTCACTCTTTCTGGAAAGGCACTAAGCTGGTATAACTCTTTAGATGGAGAGCCAATCACCACCTGGGCTCCCTTGGAAGAAATTTTTTTGGAGAAGTTCTTTCCTCCCTCGTTGACTTACCAGATTAGGGCATAGATCAACCGGTTCCTCCAACTTCCTGGAGAGTCACTAGCATAATCATGGGAAAGATTTAAGGAACTTCTCAGAAAATGCCCACATCACAGAATCTCACAAACTAGCTCATAGAAACATTCTATAGAGGGGTAAGTGATGAAATATAGAAGTTTTTGGATTCATCATCTGGAGGAAATTTCATGAGATAGAATTATGAGGACACCTAGAAGATTTTTACGCTCGGAGCTGAGAACCAATCTAATTGGGTAAGACCATCTACAAGAGGAGTCCTAAAAGTCTTCAAAGTTGAAGAATCTATAGAAATGAAAGTTGTAACGCATGGGCCCACTCCCAAGGCTTTAGAAGAGTTTCAGGAATGACGATTGACCCCACAAACCACCACTAGCCTCAACAAGGCGCTTTGTCCTCACTCACGCGCAAGCCAGGATAAACTTCCCGACTGGTCACCCATGCTTGTACTACTCTGGGCTGAGCACGCTTAACCACAGATTTCTTTAGAAATGGGCTCCCTGAAAAGGAGGTGCACCTTGGTGATATGGGTAGTCCAATCATTCCTTTTAAGATCATGTTATCTGAGGCCTCAAATCCTGGGATGTTACAATCTCCCCCACTTAGGCTCTTGACGTCCTCGTCAAGGCTCAACTATAAGGCCTTATAATCTCTTCCCCATTTCGGTGTAGACCCACAATGGATCATGGACACCCAGCTCCTGATCATAGAATATCATTGCAAGGGTGGCTACGTCAACCATGGACAACCCTTTCCTACATGCCTAGACCGCACAGCTCAAGGTTGACATGCCATTCCCATGTGGGCCCCACCTACTAGAGGGGAATTGGCTCTGATACCATTTGTAATTCCTGGGCCCACTCCCAAGGGTCTAGAAGTGTTTCAGGAACGACGACTGACCCCACAAACCACCACTAGCCTCAACAAGGCACTTTGTCCTCACTCACGCACAAGCCAGGATAAACTTCCTGACTGGTCACCCATCCTAGTACTACTCTGGGCTGAGCACGCTTAACCGCAGAGTTCTTTATAAATGGGCTCCCTAAAAAGGAGGTGCACCTTGGTGATATGGGTAGTCCAATCATTCCTTTTAAGATCATCTTATCTGAGGCCTCAAATACTGGGATGTTACAAAAGCCATTGTTGAAGCTCTGAAAACCATAGTTCATAAGAAGCAAGCCCTTAAAACATCATTTGGAGAATATGATAGGAAGAAGAACTCCCAAGTTCAACAATTTAAAGCATCTACTGAGACTTGTGAAGCTTGTCATGCATCAGATCACCCCACATTATCATGTGGCCTTTTATACGATGTGATGATGAATTTGCAGACACCTCATCCACAATATGAACCAATCATTGAACAACCCCAGGATCAGTTGCCACAGTAGGTTAACTCTATCCATACCATACCGAATCAATCATATTATAACCTAAATCAACTGAGAAACCACCATAGGTTTCAGTATGGGAATTCTGCGAGAACTGCCAACCCCTAGCACCAAACACAAGGTGGGTCTTCTAATAGACCACCACCTGGATTTCAGAGCAATTATAACTGAAACCAAGGAAACTATAGAGGTGGGTTTCAAATATTTGTCTACCCTAGAAATTCTTCTTCATACTATCAATACACTCATCTTCTGTTGCACCCACAATTGCAACAACCTCAGTCACAACAGCCGCAAATACAACAATTTCAGTTGCCAGCACCTTAACAGCAACAACCTCAAGGACGGAAACAAATTACACAGTATCAACAAAAGAATGCTCAACCTATGCCAACATATGAGTTGTCTCTAATAAGGAAAATGTTGCAATCTCAACAGACCATGCTTGCCAACCAGCAGGCTCAACAAAAAGTTGTAGAGACCCAATTGGCACAAATTACAGCTCAGTTGAAACCCCCGGTAGGTACTTTTGTCGGTCAGTTGGAAATAAATCAGAGACATGATTAACACAGACCAGAACACCTGAACGCAGTTACCACAAGATTTGGTCATGTTCTTACTAAAGCTACAAAAGTCATTCAGGTTGACAAAGAAATCGCTAAAATCATCCCAACTATAAACATAAATAAAAAAAACTAAAAAATCTGTAGAGGCCGAGAAGGAAAAGGAAATAGAACTAGTTTCCAAAGAACTAGAAGTCCAAGCATACAATCCCAGGATACCCTATCTAGGCAGATTCAGAGAGACTAAATTGGATACTAGATTCCTAATGTTCAAAGAAGTGATGAAGAATCTATGTGTTGATATCCTATTCCTTGACACCCTCTCTAAAATCCCAGCTTGGTCTAAATATCTGAACACTTTTCTATCAAAGAAATACATGACCAAAGAACACGAGACCATCAAATTATCTCAGACTACTTCTGACATCATCCTCAATAGAATGTCAAAAAAACAAAAGGACCCTGGCTCCTTAGGCATCCAATGTTCTATCAGAAACACCTCTTGCAAGAAAGGATTAGCTGATTTGGGGGCCAACATATCTATCATGCCCTTTTCTATGTGTAAAAGATTGGGCTTTATTGATATCCTACCTACAACAATGACGATCCAGTTGGTTGATAATACCATTACAGCACCTTTGGGAATTATTGAAGATATCCCAGTGAGAGTAGGAAGAGACTCATATGTCCCTCATGATTTTATTGTCATGGACATAAAAGAAGATCTGAGATATCCAATAATATTCAGAAGACCTTTCCTTGCGACAGCCAGAGCACAAATTGATGTCGAAGTAGGCACACTTACCTTAAGGTTAGGGAAGGAAACTATTCAATTCAGAGTCTTTGACAGCCTAAAAAGTCCCAGCATCGACGAAGAACTCTTTCTTCTTGAGGCAATTGATAAAATGTCCCAGCTAAAGCAAGAACCTCCCAAACCATCTGATGCTCTGGAGAATTCCCTGATGAACCCAGACGCCAAATCCTCAATAGACGAACTAGTTCAACAATGTCGAAAATATTTAGAACAAGCCAAAGACGACCTGGAAGCTACCTTTGAGATGTTGAAATTTGTCACCACTCTGGAGACTATTGAAGTGATCAAGGCACCTAAAATGAAAGTCCTACCATCTGGACTCAAACACATCTTTCTAGACATAGAAAAACTATGTCTAGCCATTATCAGTTCCACTTTGATAGATGAACAGGAAGAAAGACTCCTTGTTAAATTAAGAAAGAATAAGAAAGCCATTGGATATAAGATGACTGGTCTAACCGGGGTAAATCCAGCTTTGTGCATGCATAGATTACCTATGATGGAAGAGTTTAAACCATCAGGGGAGTACCAGAGGAAGCTAAACCTAAATCTTAAAGAGGTAGCTTGCCTCAAGGTTCTAAGACTTCTAAAAGCTGGAATTATCTATCCGATCTCCGAATCCCAATGGGTAAGTCCAGTCCAGGTAGTTCCTAAAAAGGGGGGACCACCATTATTTTGAATGATAAAAACGAACTAGTACCCACCCAGACTATTACCAGATGGAGGATGTGCATAGACTATAGAAAATTGAACAAGGCAATAAGGAAAGACCACTTTCCTTTACCTTTTCTTGATGAAGTCCGTGAACGTCTAGCTCACCAGAAATTCTTTTTCTATCTTGACGGCTACTCGGGATTTTATCAAATTCTGATACACCCTGAAGATCAAGAAAAGACAACTTTTACCTACCCTTTCAAAACTTACACCTTCAGGAGGATGCCCTTTGGGCTATGTAATGCACCCACAACATTTTAGAGGTGTATGTCTACCATATTTGCAGTTTTAACCGAATCTATCATGGAGGTATTCATGGACAACTTATCAATCTATGGAGATTCCTATGATAACTGTCCTCGGTGACAAAATGTATTGTCCTCGGGCATCGAGTGAGTGAACAAGGGATTGAAGTAGACAAAGCAAAAATAGATTTCATTTCAAAGTTGTCACCACCAAAAGACATCACAGGAATACGAGCTTTCCAGGGCCATGCCAGATTTTACTGAAGATTCATTCAAGATTTTTCAAAAATAGCAAAACCCATGACTCACCTGTTAACTAGAGATACGGACTTCAATTTTGATCAAGAATGTTTACACAGCTTCACGACTCTAAAAAATGATTTAGTCTCTGTGCCTATACTAAGAGCTCATGATTGGTCACATCCCTTTGAGATAATGTGTGATGCCAGTGACTACGCTATAGGATCAGTACTAGGGCAGAGGATAGATAATAAGCCTTACATGATATATTACACATCAAAAATGCTTGATGAGGCCCAAAAGAACTATACAACTATAGAAAATGAATTCTTGCCAATCATTTATGCTTTTGAGAAATTTCGTTCTTACCTTATCAGATCAAAGGTTACAGTTTACACAGATCATTTAGCAATAAAATATCTAATTCAGAAACAAGATGCCAAACCTAGACTTATTTACTGGGTGTTGATTCTTCAAGAGTTTGACTTGGAAATAAAGGACAAATGTGGGGTGGAAAATTTTGTTGCCGATCACTTGAGTTGCATTGAGGCTCAAGATGAAGATAATATACCTATCTGTGACTCTCTACGTGATGACCAACTCATGTAGGTCACCACTGGATTCCCCTGGTATGTCGACATAGTAAACTATCTGGCTATGGGAATTGTCCATCCTTCTGCTTCCTATCATGACAGGAAGAAATTTTTCCATGACGTCAAGTAGTACTTCTGGGATGAACAATACCTCTTTCGCTTATGCGTAGACAGATTATTCTGTTGTTGTGTTCCTGAAGAAGAAATCATCCTAGTCTTGGAACACTGCCATTTTGGCCCCACTGGGGGCACATGAGTTAAAATAAGACTACTCTTAAACTCTTATAGTTAGCTTTCTTCTGGCCGACAATAGAAAAGGATGCACATGAATTTGTACAATCATGTGGTAAATGTCATCTCTCGAGAGGGATATCCAAGCAAAATGAAATGCCACTAACTCTATGGTAGGAAATTGAACTCTTCGATGTATGGGGAGTGGACTATATGGGTCCATTTCCCTCATCATATGGATTCTCCTATATATTAGTCATTTTGGATTATGTATCCAAATGGGTAGAACCTATACCTATTGTATCTTGTGATTCTAAGCCGGTTATTAATTTTTTCAAGGGCATTATCTTACCTAGATTCAGAGTTTCTAGAACAGCCATATCCGACAGAGGGTCACATTTCTTGGAATGAAGCTTCAAAGCCCTTCTGAGAAAATATGGAGTAAAACACAAGCTCACCATGCCTTAGCATCCACAGACAATCAGCCAAGTTGAAGTCTCAAATAAACAACTGAAAGCTATTTTAGAGAAGACTGCCAACAGGAACCGCACAGATTGGTCCACCAAGCTTCCTAATGCTCTCTGGGCATATCACACTGCTTACAAGACACCAATAGGAACAACCCGTTCCATTTGGTGTATAGAAAATCGTGCCATCTTCCAGTTGAATTAGAACACAAGGCTTGGTGGGCTATTAAACAATTGAATTTTAATTTCAAAAGTGTTGGCGAATACAGACAACTTCAATTACAAGAACTTGAGGAAGTAAGAATGTCTTCTTACCAGAGCGCCAGGATTTACAAAGAGCAAACTAAGATGTGGCATGATGGCCACCTTAAATGAAAGGATGTTATAGTCAGAGACAAAGTCCTCGTTTTCAACTCCAGGCTCAAAATGTTTCCCGGTAAACTTCGTACAAAGTGGTATGGGCCCTTCACTATCAAGCACATCTACCCAACTAGAGTCATCATCATCTTGGATGACAATGGAGGAGAAAGGATAGTCAATGGACATAGAATGAAGAGATATTATACTGCAGCTGATAAAATTCCAAGACAAACCATCGACATTCATGACCCCGCTGCATCAACCTGATCAAGCCAAAATCTCATCGAGCCAGCGACGTAAAACCAAAGTGCTACTTAGGAGGCAACACAAGCACTGAGTATCACTTTTTCTATCTCTTTTAATTTCTTTAGTTTCTTTCTTGCTCAATTTTCATTAATTCTCTAGATTTATCAATTTCTTGCATAGATAACAATTTCATTACTTAGAAATTTTTCTTTCATATATATTGTTTAGAAATTTAAAAAATTAACATAAACAATCATACAAATATAAAATATCAAAATCAATAACCAAAATAATCTTCTGCCAAACGGTCCTAAAACCATTTGGACCCTCATGGTCTTGAAACCGTTTAGCTCCAAACGGTCCTAAAATAGTTTGGACCCTCACGGTCTTGAAATTGTTTGGCTCCAAATGGTCCTAAAACATTTGAAACCTCACGGTTTTGAAATCATTTGGAGACAAATGGTCCCGTGACTGTTTGCCCTAAGAGAATTCGAGTAGTCACCCTCCCCTTTTCTATAAATGTAACCCTACCGCTTCCCTTAGCATCCCTTCAACTCTCAAACTCTCTCTCGCATGATATTGCTTCTGCCTCATCACTTATGCTTCTCACCGCCTACTAAACCATCACCCTGTTTCCGTGCCATTTCTTCCTAGACTCAACTTCTTCACCCTGTTCTGAAACTGCTCGTATTACTAGGTAGAGAGGAATTTCCGCCATCATCATCGACTTCTCTTCTTCGCATTAGTTGCACCTCTGGCCGTCGCCACTTGTGACCATCACCATCACTGCCTTCATCATCGCCGCCACCTTCCTTCACCAAACCCCTACATGATTCATCGCTTTGCCTTCCTTCTTCCATAATCCTGCACAATCCTTGCGGTCTTGAACCATATTGGTTCTCACGGTCTTGAAATTGAACAATCCTCGCAGTCTTGAAACCACGTGACCCTGACCCTTCTCACAGTTTCACATTTCACTGTTTCACCTTTCGTGGTTTCACCCTTTGCAGTTTCACATTTCACGGTTTCACCTCTCACGGTTTCACTCCTAATGGTTTCACCCTTCACGATTTTGTTCTTTGTTGTTTCATCCTTCACGGTTTCACACTTTCACTGGCTTAAAACCACATGGCCTTTTCACGGTTCTGAAACTGTGTGAACCTCTTCATGGTCTTGAGACTGTGATGCTTGCACAATCTACACACCCCTCACCATTCATACAATAAATCTATTATCGCTAACTCTCAATTATTTCTAATATATGGTTTCTTGTTAACACATTACAGGATGGCCTCACCCGTAAAGGATATCACTGAAACAACCTACTGGACCATAGAATAGTTGTTGGAGCACCAAGATAGGCTCCAACACATTATCGACATATGCGCAAAGAAAAGCATTTCTCCAGTTCAACTGCCCAAGATCATTCATGACCTTGAGCGTGTCAAAAAATGTCTAGCTGAGGACCCAATTGAGGAACTCGGAGAACCTTCCTCAACTGATGAAGGCTCTAACTACGAGCCAAACTCCAATGAAGAATTGTAACATCCCAGGATTTGAGGCCTCGGATAACATAATCTTAAAAGGAATGATTGGACTACCCATATCACCAAGGTGCACCTCCTTTTTAGGGAGCCCATTTCTAAAGAACTCCATAGTTAAGCGTGCTCGACTTGGAGTAGTACTAGGATGGGTGACCAGTCGGGAAGTTGATCTTGGCTTGCACGTCAGTGTGGACAAAGTGCACAGTTAAGGCTAGTGGTGGTTTGTGGGGCCAATCATCATTCCTGAAACTCTATTAGAGCCTAGGGCAGTGGGCCTGGGTGTTACAAATGGTATCAGAGCCAATTCCCCTCCAGTAGGTGGGGCCCACATGGGCATGGCATGCCAGTCTTGAGCCATGCGGTCTAGGCATGTAGCAAAGGGTTGTGCATGGTTGACGTAACCACCCTTGCATTGGTATTCTATGAGCGGGAGTTGGGTGTCCATGGGCCATTGTGGGCCTGCATTGAAATGGGGAAGAGATAATGAGGCCTTATAGTTGAGCCTTGATAAGGACGTCAAGAGTCTAAGTGGGGGAGATTGTAACATCCCAGGAGTTGAGGCCTCGGATAACATAATCTTAAAAGGAATGATTGGACTACCCATATCACCAAGGTGCACCTCCTTTTCAGGGAGCCCATTTCTAAAGAACTCCATAGTTAAGCATGCTTGACTTGGAGTAGTACTAGGATGGGTGACCAGTCGGGAAGTTGATCCTGGCTTGCACGTCAGTGTGGACAAAGTGCATAGTTAAGGCTAGTGGTGGTCTGTGGGGCCAGTCATCATTCCTGAAACTCTACTAGAGCCTAGGGCAGTGGGCCCGGGTGTTACAAGAATCCCCAGCTAGCAAGTCAGATGGGAAGCGGAAGGCCCAGGAAGCTGCAACTGAACGACCAACAAAAAGACAGGCAAGGAAACAAGTTCAGCCCATGACCTCCAGGGTACCAATTCTGGCAGGACAAGCAACACCTCCTTCTTCCATTGCCACAGCTGCACCAACTGATCTTCAGATTCAACATCTAGAAGTTGGTGACAAAATCCTGCAGACGACAAAGTACATCTGCTCCAAAATACTGAAGAAGATTGGAGTATACAATAGAGTTCTTGACCTTCTCAACAAGGCAAACCTCTCCAAGCTCTGCTTCATTGCCGAGAATTCTTATCTTGAGCCCACACTGGAATTCTTCACTCACCTTACCAAAGAACCAGTGGAAGCTATAGACAAACAAAGGGATGGGAGTGAATGCAAGCTCGTCACCTCGCTTTTTGGAAAGCATGTTATATTAACTGAAAACTTTTTGAACAAAATCTTCATCGATAGCCCAGACCAGCTAAAGCAGTCTATGGAAGTAGGTCTGGATCACCAACAGTTCAATAGGCATACTTTCTGGAAGTCTCTCACTGGAATCCCCAACTATGATTCCAAGACCTACAAAGCCTCCAACATTCACTCCTGCCTGGTGCGTACACTACACAGAATTATAATAGGCGCACTTTTCCCTAGAATAGAGAATGGGAATGTTCTCATCTCGGACCTCTTCATACTATGGTCCATCTTAAAGGGGCAGCCAGTCAATATCAGACAGCATTTGATACATAAACATACATCTAATGCCCTCGATAGGGAAATCTGCATGGGTGGTTATGTGACTACAATCCTGAATTACCACAAGATGGACGAACCACTCAAGAACTGCACTTTGATATAAAGTGATAACCTAACCAATGAGCAGATTCTAAAAAACACCTATATCATAAAAGAAAATGATGCAAAGCTCCACTACATTTTCTGACCCACTATTAAAGCATCCAGGATGTTGTTACCGCTTCCTGAACTCGCCAATTACGATAAAGACAAGTATCTTTTTATTGAAGAGGAGCTTGCTACCTTACAAGCCTTTGTAAAAGGGAAGGGACAACAGGAAAAAGAAGGGCAAATAGAGCAAAGTGCTACTGCCCCCATGACTAAAGCAAAGAAAATACCGGTGGTACGGTCGTCCAAACTGTGCATACAAAAGAAACAACAGTCAGAGACACCCACCTCTAAGATCACCCCAGGGGCAGAGCACCCCCATAATGAGGACAACATCTTAAACCCAACATCAAACTCCTTCACATTAGGTATGGATGTTGGGACCACACCTACATCTCCCTCCACCATCCTAGGGATAGAGGGGTCGATACCTCAACCCTCCACCACTCCTCCATCTTCCACCACCCCTCTATCTTCCACCACTCCACTATCTTCTACCATTTTACACCACACCACTCATCCACCATTTTGCACAATTCTATCCACCAGCATTCCATTCTCCACATCCTAATTCATTCCTTTTCTCAGCATGCGAGCCCATTTTTACCTCAATGCCTGATCTTACATTCACCTCTACCACCTTCCCTCCTGCATACCCATTTCAACCTTCCATAACTGGGATGTCACCACCACTCTTATCCTCCACCACCCTGATACCTCTAGTGACTCCCTCTTCAGTCACTACTCTTTTTGGAGGTCCATCAATGGTGTCTCTTTCACAAGGCACCACCGCGCTTCCACCCAGACCCCATCCATCCCACCCATCCTCCACTGGGGTCCCATTTTCACTAGTTGGAGAAGCATTCAGATGACAATTCGACGCTATTCAAACCCTCCTCTCTGATCCTTCTAACATCTTACAATTTATTATTTCTTGTGTATAGGGGCTCTCTATGTAGGTATCCAACATCGACAAGCAGACTCACGCCTTACCGGACCTTCTAACAAGCATTCAACAATGACAGGAATCAGTGGTCCAGCAAGTCAACCTCATTGACGATCGCTTATGTACCCTGCCAGATTTGATGCTTAGCATGAAGAGCCAGCAAGAAACGTTAGTCTAGCAAGTCGACAGGGTCACCAAGAAAACTCAACCTTTGCCTGCGACCCTGCACGAGCTTCAGTAGCAATAGGTTGCAATGAAAATGCGTATGGATCACATTGAAAGCATCCTCACATAAATCATCTTCCGCCAGGAGGAGCATGCAAACGACGCTTTAGATCAGCTACAAACAAAAGTGACTGATCTAACAGCATGACTCCTCTCCGCCGAAGCACGATATATAGATCTCAAGGAAAGCCATGAAGCACTACTCGAAACCCACGGGCACGTGCAAGTGGCACTTGAAGAATTACAAGCTCTCCATAGGTGATGTAGGAAAGCATCGACCAAAAAGAACAAAGACAAAGCGGCGGATGATGAAGAAGACGATGATGACGAACATGATGATTCTGACTCCTCAGCTGACTCCAACACCGACAGTTCCTCTTCAGATGACAAACCAGACGATTAAGGCAACGTTGGGGGGGCACCAGCCAAGTAGCAGATATCTCAAAAAGGGGAGATGGTGGAGACCACTAGAAGAGCGGTAGCAAAGACCACCGTGCACCCGACAACACTGACAATGTAACAATGTCCTATGCAAACCAATTTTTTAACTTTTCTTCTATGGGCCCTCTGGGGGATAGCCAAAGACACGGCTTTTGTTGAGTTTCACCAATGCATCCTAGAAACTAGCACTAACCCGCTCACATCAGCTTTTACATTTCAAGAACCATCTACTTCGAAGCAAGTTGTAGTCCTTCCCCCAGAACAGGAGGATTCTGACAGAGTGAGTCTCGACACCGACGATAGACTCGACTCCAACTCTGACGAGAATGAAGATCTGGCACAATATGTTGATGATGATGAACATACTTCACTTCCTCCTCCAGAAGACCTTCCCCCACCGCCACCTCTACCTCACAAGATGCACGACATAGATCTGGCGGCCATCTCTACATTAGATGTTCAAGACATCTTTATCATGAACACTATTGTAGATGATGCCAAGGACCGGGGGGGGTGGGACATCCTCTATAATAACATGAAGACAAAGTGCAAGCTGAAACGAAAATATTTCCGTGTTCTTCTATGACCTCAGTCGGCTTTAAAGATGGCCATCTTCCGTGTAATGCTTGCCAACACTATAGAGGAATTTTAGAGCCCAAAGAAAAAGCAGCCAGTTTTCAATGCTTCACCTACTCTAGCATTATGCTTATTGAACAAGGACTTACAGGAAAAGTCCATCGCGCGGCTGCAAATGGGTCTCGAGAGAAAGGCACGCTACATCACAGTGTCTTTCAAAGTTTCTGTCCACTGGCTCCTTATGATTGTTGACAACAAGGCCCGCGACGCCAAGGTGTACAATTTCTATGCCAGTGAGCTTATGGGGGGAACCATTAACTTCATTGGTTCAGAAACTAGAGAAGGGCAATGCATTCCCTTCTGGCTTCTAAAAGTCATATGGGCCGCCTTCCCATCTTTCGCACACGGCTGGAACCAACCATGGTTCAGAATCATCAACCCAGATGTTCAGATGCTAGAAGGTTCAGGGGATTGTGCTCTTTGCACAATCAGATTCACTGAGGCACTTAATAGACAGATCCCCTTTACTGAGCTAGCTAAGGAGGACATGCATGCTTTACGGGGATGATACGCCATTGAGCTCATTTGCAATATACGGTTCTTCAAGGTCCCGACGATGGGACATGACGACGTACCCCACTATTTATTCTCTGTCATCCAACGTCCTCAAAAGAAACCATTCAGACAAGTTCTAAACAAGTTGGAACAAAAAAAACAACAGACCGCCACAGTCCTAGAAAAATGACAATGGGACCCTTACACTTTTGATATGGTGAGAGATAAGGGGGACATAGATCTGCTAACAGGAGATACCATTAATAGATCCTCCAATGACATGGTGCCTCTATCTGATATAACACTGACATTCCCAAACTTTGACCTTACTGCATGCAAGAGTCTTTTAGATAATGAACTCATACTCATCATGTCCCAGCTACATGCAGAGAATGATGAGCTTGTTTTCCTTGAAGGGAATATTCTTGTAATGGTTGATGCACTCCATGAGACCGTACAAGTGAAAGGTTCAATGTTTGTGAGCATGATGGTTTCCTACCAATATCTTCTAGCATGGGACTTGCCTACGGTTTATATGGCGTCAGCATACCTGAAGGATGATTTACTCAGCTCAAAGAACTTCGGAACCATGGAAGCCCTTATCTCATATCTTAAACATACAACTCCAAAGCTCCTCTTGTTTCCATTCCTTCACTCTGAGCATTGGATGTTGCTGGCAACGAACCTACATAATGGAACTACAGTTATCTACAATAGTTCCAATAGCCAGATCAATCTAAACTAGAGAGAATATGACATCATAGCAAAGATGTCGACGGAGGAAGTGGCAAAGTATTGTGTTGAATGACTACACGATCTTCTCGGCAAACACACAAAGGAGTACAATAGAGAACATTTCAAGCGCCCAACCTTCTGCCACAGATGTCCCCAGCAAATTAGAGAATCAAACGATTGCGGATTCCACATCATTTACTGGATGTATACCCTCACCATTCTTGGCAAACGCATTGAGGACATGACGGACGCGGACTATCATGCATTATGGGGGAAGTTTGCCACCAATCTTCTCTGTTCTCAAGGAGCCAACAAGGGCTTAATAGAACCTTAACACCCTTGCCCATGTACTCCTCAACCTATCACCTTGACAATTTGGGGGCAGAGTGAGTGATAAGTTAGTGGGGGAGTACACTAGGCAAGGGAAGAGGTATTATATTCAAACCTTCTCTTTCCTCTCCCTTTTTCATTTACCTTTGTTTTTTTTTGAAATCGCACAAATTATTCTTTTTTACGTTTATAGTTTCTGATAAATTCTTTTATAGAATAACTTTTGTACATAAGACAACATTCACTTTGGTAAGGAGACACCCCCAGCTATGTTAGATTCAAAGTAGTCCTAAGAAGCTCTTACATAGTAGAAATTAGTCACGTTATGGCAAATTAATAAATCACCTCTACACTCAATTTCCATCCTTTTGCTTCAATTCAATATCAGACTCTCCACAGGTCCAAACCACAGCTGAAACAAGCCAAACGCTCTCAAGGACGATAGGGAACCAGGCAAAATCCAAATCAAGAAACCTCGTAAGTGGACCACAAGTATGAAACCGGAACAAGTGCATGTCTGGGAACTCTAGGGAACATTTTTCTTCTTTTCAAAAAAGAGGCTTGGCAGTCCAAATAAAATACCTAAATACCCAATTCCCAAGTCGGTGAGCATATGAATAAAATCCTGAGTGTTGAATAAAAACATGAGAGTTGTTCCATGCATAAGGACTTATATGAAGAACCAATAAAGGTCTTTCCCAATCAGCACATTCAACTTCCCTCAGAAAGGCAGATGTGTCATGCTCAGTAATAAGATCCTAAGGTCTCCAAATATATGAAAAGCTGACAAAGGTCTTACCCGGCTAGTACATTCAGCTGCCCTCACAAAGGTAGATGTGTCGCGCCCAGTAGTAAGACCCCCAAGTTCAGATAAGCCTTCCCCCCTCAAAGGGGGAGTTACACAGCAGCCTTCAGCCAACCCTCATACCTACTTTAGTTTCTGGTAGGAATTTCAAAGAAGTATAAAACTTCTTAGAGTCAAAGACATGCACATAATACGATCAAGGAAAAAGGTGGTCCCAATGAGAGTTATGTGACACGGAAGAAACATGAGGACCACGCAACCCCCAATACCTGAAAGAGTCAGAGTAAGAAGAAGCCTCGACAAAACCCTAAGGGGATCTCTGGTATAGAACTGAAGCAAGAGTATGGAAATCTTCACTAAATAAAATTTCCTCGCCACTACGTGCCTTAGCCTTTTCTAGCTTGAGGACAAGCTAGACTCTAAGTTACGGGGGTGATAACCTCCCATTTTGTGATGTTATCTTACTATTTTTCCTTAGTTTTCCATACTATTTCTTAGATAAATTAGATTAAATACTTAACCTTTTAGCTTTATTGAGAATATACCAATAGATTGATATTTCTCTTTTCTTCATATAGATAAACCCAAAAAAATTGCAAAAGTCTCAACCAAAATGGTCTTAAGACCATGAAGGTCCAACCGGTCCCAATACCAAGAGGACCCAAACGATCCCAAGTCCGAATGAAGATCCATCGGTCCTAAGACCGAGAGGACCCAAATGATCACAAGACCAAATGAAGATCCATTAGTCCCAAGACCAAGTGAAGGCCAAACGGTCCCAAGACCAAGTGAAGGTCCAACCGGTCCTAAGATAGATAGGACACAAACAATCCAAAGACTGAGTGAAGGCCTATCATTCCTAAGACTGAGTGAAGGCCTATCGGTCCCAAGACCGAGTGAAGGCCTATCGGTCCCAAGACCAAATGAAAAATCATCAATCCCAAGATCGAGTGAAAGGCTACCAGTCCTAAGACCATGAGGATCCAAATGGTCTCTAGACCGTGAAGATCCAAATGATCTCAAGACTATTCAAGACCCCCTTGGAGCCTATAAATAGGACATAAGGGGTCCTCATTGAAAGGGAGGAAAGGGATGCCCAAAGACTGCTTCCATTGTTCGAGAGCTACTTCATACTCCATTCTTCACCCCAAGGCCACCGATCTAAGATCCACACTCCATCCATATCCTACTTTCTCTCTCATCGACATAGAAGGTGGGAAGTGGAGGATTCATCACCAAGGCAACCACATAGTTTGAAGATAGTTGTTCTCTACTCCAAGGGGTCGACCTTCCTCCCTCCTATGTAGAGATGATGTTTTCCTTCTCCTCTCATGTCTCCTTCTTTGTTCTTGCCATGAGAAAGTAGTTCCATACACTAGGGTGCGAGGAGTAGTCCCGCTACCCATGTTTTCATTCCATTCATTGTAATTCATGAGTTTGCAATAGAAAAATACTATCTTTTCAGTTCAACATCAATCATTTAATGAAAGTTAGTTGCTTGATCACCAACTTGCATTACTTATTATCTGCTAGTATGAATTGTCTATGTTTGTGCTTTTAGATTCAATTATCGATTTCATGTTGGTTCTTGATGTATGTAATCATCATATATCTGTTTTGGTATCTAGGAGTGCTTTTCAAGGAGGGGAGTAAAGTCACCTCCATCGTTATACTTTCATAATATGAAATGGATTCAGTTGACGTATAAAAGTACAACTTTGATAGGTCGAGGAGCACACTTTGCAAAGGGAGTGATGCAAAGTAAGTGACCATTTGTTCGGGGATGGCTGACATTGCAATACTCCCATGTTTCTTGTAGTTAGCTATTCGTAAGTAAGCTAAATCTACAAAGATACTAACTGTTTAGACTCTTATTGCAAGCCAAGTTATTATGATGTATGTTATGATCCATGCGTAGTTGTGGTGAAACTCGATCACATCCTAATGGTTTCTAAATATTGTTTACAATCTTAAGTTTACTTTCCTGTCATTTAATTTACATTTGCATATTAGTTTAATCATCAAATCAACTCTTCAATCTAGATATCAATTCTTGAGTAGATAAGTAGAAATATAACATTTTCCATCTTGTTAATCCTTTACAAGACCGTTGTCTCATGGATTCGGCCCTCAACTATACTATGATAAGACTTCCATGTACCTTAGCGTATGTGGGTGGCGATCTTATTATAGCACAGACAAGGCTAAACTTAGAGACTTACTATCTCTAGGATATTTAGTGGTGCATGCAACTTCACGCGAGTGGAGGATCCATCACAAAAAAAGTGCCCCAAAGAACCACATTTTCTCTAATGAAGCTAGGAGAGAGAAGGAGTACTCTAGAGGTGGAAAATTGCACATCAACCCCCTATCCTGGGTAAATTTCAATTTGCACCAAAACTAGCATAGAAAGCACAAACATCATCCAAACAGGCTCAAACTTGAAACTTCAGCACATCACAAGCCCTAATTACATTTCAAAAGATTAGAGAAAGGTTCTAAGCACATGATCAAGCCAAAGAAAATAGCATTACCCCAAAACTCAAGTCAGGGTCTTTAAAGTCATGTGTATACATGAGTACAAGATTATACACATGTGTGATGCCATGTGTACAAAACAGTACACATGGATCTTTGTATGTGTACAATTTGTATAGCCATGTGTACACATATGTACACAACAATACACATGGATGTTTATATGTGTACAGTTTTGTACACATGTACTTTACAATATGTACACTTTTGCATAGTCTTATACATATGTGTTTTGTCATATGTACACATGTGTACAAAACTGTACAGGTGTAATGTCATTTGTATAGTTCTGTTCCATCTTATGCAGAGTGTATTAGATTGTACAAGTGTAATGCCATTTGTACAGATGTGTTCCATGTTGTACACATGTATAATGACATGTGTATAGTTTTGTTTAGTCTTGTACACATGTACATAGAAGTACCCATGGATGTTTATATATGTACAATTTTATACACATGTACTTTGGAATGTGTACACATGTGTATAGACTTCTCCAGATGTGCACACAATAGTACACATTGATCTTTATATGTGTATATGTAAACCTCCATTTGTACACACATGTAAACTCCATGTGTACATATGTGTACACTGGCAACATAGTGAGTGTGAGTGTTGATTTTTGAGGCTAGCAGCAAAGTTCGAACAAAATGAGGATGTATGTTTGGGAATGTGTATTGTTTTGTACACATGTACATGTCTTTTAAACTGAAGTGTGTATTCACAAACTATATATGTTTTGTTTACTTTTGGGTGTGGAAAGTGTTGTCATGTAAATAATACAACATATGCCACTAAGCATCACACACGCATCATGTTGAAAACCACTCTTCTAACTCAACCAAACACATCATATTGAAAACCACTTTTCTAACTCAACACATCCCACTAGGGGAGTGTTTAATTTTGGTTTGAATTAACCTCTCTTCTAACTCAACTAGACACATCATGTTGAAAACCACAAATTTGAGAATAATGGATATTTTTAAAGACCATCTCATTAGAAAAATCAAGTTGGTGTACTTTTCAGCTAACATGGAGTGACAAGACTAATCAGATTGTACCCGTTTTGATGATCGAGGAAGAAGTTCTTGTCAAAATCAACACTTGGTATTCGGTTAAAACCTTTGACAACATTACCAGGAGGAAAGAGAGGGGTAAAAACATACAAAATCATTGAATGATCTCAATTATGAACTTAGTAGTTTGAGAACATAATCTCAATTACTAATTTGCTTAAAGCCTTCAATATAAATAAACAATCATCTAAAAATAATTGAATAATAATGGGGTAATGTTTAGCTAATAATCCAAATAGTATTTCTCTTTATAAATTGTTATCCAATATATTTAAGTTTTTACAAATTGTAATCCAATAAAATTGAATGTATTTTGGAAGTATGTTGTTATAAAAAGAGTTTTCCCTATAGAAAAATAGCAATAATTGATAAAAAAGATGATCCTTAGAAGAAAACTGTTCACATCCTCTGAAGCGTAGCATATTAGCGGGAAGTTGGTTCAAAATAGCATGTTACGATAACTATACAAAACTAGAAATTGTCTCAACACACTACATAAATATTTCTTTGTCTGAACCACAATTTCAATAAACTCCTACTTGAAAGATTGTGTTTGTCTTAACACAACATAGAAATAGATTATATCAAATAAAATTAGGTATCAAAATATCATCTTTGTCTCAACACAATACAGAAGCAGATTATATCAAATAAACTCAGGTATCAAAAGATCCTCTTTGTTTCAACACAGTACAGAAATCATAACACATTCAATAAACCAGGCATCAAAGATCCTTTTTGTCTCAATAAAGAAGAGCAGAAATACATCCAATCTTTGATCAGAGTTGTATGTAAGATAATACTAGTAGACAAACTAGAGTTGTATGTAAGATTCTTTTTGTCTCAACACAGTACAGAAACTAGATTATATTCAATAAATTCATACATAAAAGATCCACTTTGTCTCAATATTATACCAATAGAATTACATCCAGCCTTTGATCAGAGACGTATGTAAGAAAATACTAGCAGAAATGCATCGATCATTTCATCAGAGTTGTACACAAGATCAATATTTGTATCTAACATTATACCAGAAGAGTTCTCTAAATAAATTGAGGCAGTAATCTATTAACTAATGATTCATAACATGAGTTTTTATCCAACATGAACCCAAAAGAGTGATATCAGAGTTATCTTCAACATGGTCATAGCAGCATGCCTTTATAGATGTTGAAAAAAATCATTAAGTAATAAGTTTGAAAGTAGATATAACCAAGTTCTAAACATATAATCAAGGTTTGCAATTCAAGCTAGCAAGAAGAGTGGCATTACAACAAGAAAGAGAATCCTATAAACAAAAAATAAACATGTTTGAAAGGAGCTATTTTTGCATGTTTGCATGTACTAAGATGTTTATTATGTAATAGTTTTTTTTATCCAACCTGATCATAGAAGAGTGATATTAGAGTTATATCCAACATGATCGCAACAACAGCCTTTTAAAGTTGTTGAAAAAAGTCCTTAAGTAATAAGTTGTGAAATAGATAATCATGTTTTGAATAGATAAATAAACACAAAATGTAAAAATTTTATGTACAATAAATATACAAGAGATATTAAACAAATGAAGATTTCATTCATTAATCTTGGCCAGTTCACTCATACATTAATTGAGTAAATGACAATTTATCTAAAACATATACTCAAAGTCAGAACTTAAGGAATTATAGGAAAAATTTTATGGAAACTCATACAGTACAATCAATCGTGGTATAGATAATTCACGGTCCAATTTTTGTTAGTCTATTCAACAAATAAATTATACATGACACCATTAACACTTATATCATTGAAACTTATATCATTAAAACTACACAAAACAATAACTAGAATAAGAAAAATAAACCAATAGTTACATACCTTTATTAGTCTAATTCCTAGGAAACAATGTCTGAATTTAGATCCAATTCATATCCAACTGGCACATTCAGATCTTCAATTATAATGGTTGTATTTTGTACCTTTTGTTTCATCTTTCTTGTCTTTTTGGCATTTCCTATTTTACACTGAATTTGTTTTGTAGGAATGAGTTTCTTTCTATGACTTCACTCCAGTCACTAGCCCCGCCTTCGGCATCCCCCTCCTTGCAGTTAAGGTAACGACTTCGGGCATGACCAGCTCCCATAGTGTGACATGGACTGAACTAGGTTTACCACAATGTTTGTACGAAGTCGGGTTTTTGATTGACATTGAACTTGTATCTTCTCCAAAAAAAATTGTTGTACATTTAAATGAAATACACAAGTATGGACTAATAGAAAAATACAAATGTAATTAACCTAGTACTTTTAGAAATGATGTTTCAATCAATGAATTTATTATTGATTTGATAAAAATTGGATGAACCACTTCCCTATATTTACCCCCATTGAAATAGGATTAATGCTTAGTATCGGGTGCTCCAGATTCGGTTCTAACTGTGCTATGATTCAATTTTTTGTTAAAGATTGGTAGTATGTGAAAAAAGCTTTGAAATATGATTTGAATTCTAGTGCAGATACTTGGAAGTGGGTACACTAGGATTCAATAGTAAATGATGTTAGAATTTAATGCCTATCATGATTTGTAGGTTTTGCACAAGGAATTTAATGAATGATTCAAATATATGTAGAGTTACTTGAGATTTGCACAAGTAGAGTTACTTAAGTAAATCTAAACTAATTTATATCTCTATTTCATTTATGTATAATCTTTTCAAGTATAATCTTTTTTAAGTTTATCTTAATCATTTCATTCATTTCATAAAAAACAAAACCATTAGAATCATATAAAAGGAAGTAGATATGTTTCCTATAAAATTTAGATAGTAAAAATGATAAATTTTGGAATTACCACATTTTCATATTTAGCACTTAGTGTAGAAAGAGAATCTACAAGACACTTCAAAATATCTTCATTGCTTTTACTAGAAATTCGTGCTATCTGGCCACAGATATTAGAAAGATTCTAAATTCCTTCTGAAGGTTCATAAGAAAAAATTTCTACCCTTTGTTTCAAATAATACTTTTGATAGACATCTTTTCTTTATCTTTCACATATGTACAGATTTGGATAATCATCAATTTTCAAATTTCTAATAAATACACAACATACATGACAACAAAGGAGGCCTTTGAATTCAAATGAATAGTATTTGCACCTAATATTTTTGTTGTTGTGTTCATACTGCACTTGGAAATCTTTGTCTATTAATTTTGTTTTAGAATCAAAAGGACAAATACAACATTATTCAGTAACTCCATAGGTTGCATTCACACCATCATCAGAGATTAACTTCACTTCATAATAAATTATCCCTTCCAATTCTGTTTGGAATTTTCTAAACATTACCAATGTGTATAATTTTCTCACTTGAACCTCCATGAGAAACTTCATCTTTAAAGGTGCATTATTGAATAGTGACTGATAATCAACTTGTTTTTCTTACTCAAACTTTGTTTTCAAGGAAAGTTCATACTGACTTCAAAGTTGTTTCAATGACTTCTTAGAATTTACATATGACTCAAAAAATGAATTCATTGATTCGCTGTGTTGAGTAGTTGTCATATCTTCCCACAAAAGTTATCCACATATGTTGGAACCCATAACTGTTTGATTTCATACATAGTATCAAGCTAATTGATCTTAGTACTACAACAATGTTGTAGAGCAGTAGCCCAGTTCTTTTCAAATATCTCAATGGAAGAGCTCTCATACCCAACAAATTTAATCAGTCTTACTGCCTTGTCATCTATACTAAATTTGTCAGGCAGTTTCTTCATAATGTGTCATACACAAAGTCTGTGTCTAGTAGATAGAAAAACATTTTTGACAGTGTTCAGTATACTCTAGGACTGATCATTTACAATAGCATTAGGAGGTTTTCCTGTACAAACAATTTAAAAAATACTTCAGATATACAAATTACATAATGAGTCTATCTAATACTAGTTTTTTACTTAACTTTTATCAAATAAAGTAGTGATATGTACTTACCCATGCATTTAATCCTGGTCTCAAAAAGCCATATGTAGTTCTCCATTATTTCCTGATGGAGCTTCCACTTGCGTGGAGTTGCGTGTACCACTAAAAATCCTAAAGATAGTAAGTCTTTTAGGTTTAGCCTTGCTTATACTAGATTAAAAACTCCACCGACGTATGCTAGGATATGTGTAAGTCTTATCGTAGTATAGTTAAGGGTCAAATCCACAAGACAACGGTCTTCTTAAGATCAACAGGATGGAAAACGTTAGAATTTCATTTAACTCCTTAAAAGTTGGTATTTAGATCAAAGAGTTGGTTTGGTTGTTTAAACTAGGTGTGAGAAAAGTAAAAGCAGGAAAGTAAATTTAAAGTTGTAAACAATGTTGAGAAACCACTAGGATGTGATCGGTTTTCTCCACCACTACACATGGATCAAAACATACATCACAATAACTTGGCTTGCAAAGAAAATAGTCTAAACAGTTAGTATCTTTGTAGGCTTAGCCTCTTTTCAGATAAATAACTATGAGAAATGTGGAAGTGTTGCAATGCTAGCCATCCCCATATGAATAGTCACTTACTTTGCATCACTCCCCTCACAAAGTGTGTTCCTCGACCCATCAAGGTTGTACTTTCATACGTCAACTGATTCCATTTCATAGTATGAAAGTACGCGATGGAGGTGAGTTTACTCCACTTCTTGAGAAACGCTTCTAGATACCGAACCGAACGTATGGTGACTACATACAATCTGGAACCAACCAGCAGTCGATATTCGAATCTAGAAGTACAAACATAGACAATTTGCACTAACAGATAATAGATAACACAAGTTGGTTATCAAGCAACTAGCATTCATTAAACGATTGATGTTGAACTGGAAAGATAGTGTTTTTCTATTGCAAACTCAAGAATTAAATGCATGAAATGAAAACACGGGTAGCGGGGCTACTCCCCGCACCCTAGTGTATAAGACTACTCACTCATGGCAAGAACAAAGAAGGGGGCGAGAAGAGAGAGAGAGCGTCATCTCCATGAAGGAGGGAGGAAGGTCGACCCCTTAGAGAGAGAGAGAGAGAGCAATGATCTTCATACTTTGTAGCTTTCTTGATGATGAATCCTCCACTTCCCACCTTCTTTGTCGATCAGAGAGAAAGTAGCTTGGAGATGGAGTATGAATCTCAGACCGGCAGCCTCGGGGAAGTGGGTGAAGGATGGAATGGCTCTGGAACAATAGAGGCAGCCTTTGGATGTCTAAAACTTGATGATCTATGAGGACCCCTATGGATTCTATTTATAGAATTTTGAGTGAGCCTTAAATGGTTTGGGGTAAGTGGGTCCAAATGGTCTTGTTGACCGTTTGAACTCTCTCAGTCTGGAGACCATTTGAGTCCTCTCGGTCTGAAACTATTTGCTTTCATTCGATCTTGGGGTCGAGTAGCTTCATATGGTCTCGGGACCAATTGATCTCCATTCAATCTTGGGACCGTTTGGCTTCATACAGTCTCGGGACCGTGTGGCTTCATATGGTCTCAGGACCGGTTGATCTCCATTTGATCTTGGGACTGTTTGATCTCAATTCGGTCTTGGGACCGTTTGACCCTTATTCGGTCTTGGGACTGTTTGGTCTCCATTCGGTCTTGGGACCGTTTAGTCTCTATTCGTTCTTGGGACCGTTTGGCTTTCATTCGGTCTTGGGACCGTTTGGTCTCCATTCGGTCTTGGGACCGTTTGGCTTCCATTCGGTCTTGGGACCATTTGGTCTCCATTCAGTCTTGGGACTATTTGGCTTCCATTCGGTCTTGGGACCATTTGGGAGTTTTGTAATTTTTTTGTGCTTTTCTGTAATAAGTGAAAAGGAAAAGTTAATCTAATGGTATATTTACAAAAAGGTAGAAAGTTAAAGGTTCTATCTAATTTAACTAAGAAAGAGTATGGAAAACTGAGGAGAACTAGTAAGATAACATCGCAAAATTAGAGGTTATCACCCCCCCTAACTTAGAGTATAGCTTGTCCTCAAGCTAGATAGAGCTAAGGCATGTAGTGGAGAGGCGATTTTATTTAGTGAAGATTTTCATACTTTTGCTTCAGTTCTAAACCAGAGATCTCTTAGAGTTTTATCGGGCTTCTGATCGTACTAAACCTTTCAGGTATTGGGAGTTGTGTGGATCTCAGATTTCTTCTGTATCGCGTAGCTCGCATTGGGACCACCTTTCCTCGATCGCATTTTGTGCATGTTTTCAACTCCAATCAGTTTTATACTTCTTTGAAAAAGCTACTGGAAACTAAGATAGGCATGAGGGTTCGCTAAAGGCTGATGTGTAACTCACCCTTTTAGTGGGGGAGGGTTTATCTAAACTTTTAGGATCTCACTACCGGGCGCGACACATCTGCCTTTATGAGGGAAGCTAAATGTACCGACCGGGTGAGTCCTTTATCAGATTTTTCATATATTCAGAGACCTTAGGATCTCATTATCCTACGTGACACATCTGCCTTTGTGAGGGCAGCTAAATGTGCTGGTCGGGTGAGACCTTTATTGGTCCTTGATAACACCAAATTTTGTGATGTTTATGGTCCATATTTCATTGTCAAATCTTCCCTTTTTAAAGTGTTTTCCTCTCCTTTTTGTCATGTTTTTGAATAAACAAGCCACGCTATGCTCTTATCTCATTTTTATCATCTTTTACAGGGTTTTCCTCATTTTGCCACTCAAAAATCAGCAAAAGGCCCGTCCCGGCCCATGAACATGTTCTACCTGCATCAGCCCTCCTACCAGTCGGCCGACACGCTCACTCCCTGCCATACAGCAGCCCGATATGAATGATGTGCGACACGGGTGTGCCACGCAAGAAGGCTCTGACGGGAGACACGACACTTACCCGATAGGGAGCTGTACTCGCCACGACTACTCAAGCGTGTCGCGCGATACAAGCCACCCACCGGCAGGCGCCCACCCATCACAATACCCGATATGCTTGATGTCCACCACCCGTTGTGTCGGGCGACATGCACATCAAGCATCCCTAAAGCCGCACTAATAGAGCCGATGGAGGATACGTGGCACATGGAGAACCGCAACTTCTTCCAACCACTACCTATAAATAACAGCTACAGGACCTCGATGGGACGGGTCGAAATCTCCGGAAAGCTTACTTTCGAAAGCACATGGAGCTAGCGTGTCACGTCCCAGAGGTGTACCTGGCGATACTAGGTGATCACTTCCCCGACCCGAGAGGGCGGGAATGGTTCACTTAGAATCTGTCATGGTCGCCGCAGCAGCCCCGATATCGACCATAAAGGCTACCTAAGATGAGGAACTTGATACTCTAAGTGGTCTCTAGCCCAACACGATATCGAGACCGATACGAATCAACCGTCACGGTGTGTCGCCCGAGAGGGTGGCATCCCGACACGACTATATCGGGCATGAGCGCTTTGATCGATACGTATGCCTGTCATGGCATATCACCCGACAGGGGATGCTGCCCAACATAGGCATATCGGGCAGAGCTCCAGCCCGGTATCGGGCTAGAGGGACCTTAGGGGTCTGCTGTTGCTTGTCGATCTCCTAAATCAAGGAGGTGATACTTATCTTTTCTTTTTCAGTCATTTACTTTCTTTATTTACGCAATGTAACCAAACCCCTTTTATATAATTCTTATGACAATGGAATTAGAGGAGTTTTAAATATCTGTTAACTTTATGTTTGGTCCCTTTTTGTTGGATGATTGCTTTGTTTAGCATCTGAACTCTAGCTTGTATGCTTGGATCATGCTTTGACTAGCTATCGAATCGTGTTTCTCGTTGCAACTCCCTCGAGAGAGGTGTTGTGGCTCTAGTGTTTGGTCCGATTTGGGAGTACGAGATTACCCAGGATCGGAGTTTCTTTAGTAATCTTTCCACTCTAACCCAAGTCCAGCAACCTCGAGAGAGGGTATTGGTGCTTAGTTAGAGGTACCCTCTTTGAGAGAAGGGGTATAGGATGTTCCTGCTACCGCTTGTTATACCGAAATTTTCCTCCTTCGTTCCTTACCAAAGCAATAGTGATATCTCCTCTGGTTTTGTTGTGCTAAAACCCTAAAAACCGATAAATGCCACAAACCTTAATTTTCCTTGTAACTCTAGTTGGAGAGAGTTTTCTTTTATTTTATCGATCTTCACCTATTGTACCCTTTGGGAACTTTATCCTCACCTTACCCTTACCAGAGTGTAGAGTGTCGATTCCATGTTCTTAACACTACCACCCTTGTCCCTGTGGTTTGACCCCGATTTCTACTTCGGACCCCGTTATCATTGTGGGGGCCTAAGAGTCGGGTATTTTAAAAGTCCGACTACTTCAAATCCGCTCCTTTTGGACGCACGATTTAGGCCAGTCAACTTTTTGGCGTCGTTGTCAGGGACAATTGACCCACCAAATCTGGTTGGTTCAAGTTCTTGTCCTGACTTTTCTCCTTAGCTTGACCCTGGCTTTGACTAGGGTTAGCTGCTTGGCGACTTTGGTACTTTCCTTTCCCTTGGAAGTTTGCCTTGTTCGATTGGAAATTGGTAGTTCTGGTGAATTGACCTTGTCCCCCCCTTTTCTCAAAACCTTGCGGTTGCTTGGTTGGGTTATTCAGTTGATGCGAGTTTTCAGCTGCATCCTTGTTTCCATAGTTAAAACTAGGGTGATCCGGTCTCTTAAAGTTGACAAAAGAGACGTTCTCGTCTTCCTCTGCTTCGGATTCGCTTTCACTTGACTCATCAGGTCGGGTGTAAATGCAATTATCAATCACGTGTCCACCTTCTATGTAGGTAACACATTTCATAACTTTCTCAATCTGTTTCTTCCCTTTTCCACCTGATTCTTTCAATTGTCTGACATCAGTGGCTATCTTCTGGATTTGAGTGTTGATAGCTTCCAGAGCTTTGGATTCGATGGAGGGCCCTTCGCTAGTAGCCTTCTTAGCATGTCCTCTATCATATCTATCGTAGTCGGTGTCGGCCTACAACTCGGCCATATTTTCGATGATCTTTTTGGATCTACTGGGCTTCTTCCCCAGAAATTCACTTCCTGCAGCTTCATTCAGCGATACCCTTTTTTCTGGGGTCAGACCATTGTAAAAGGTGGTTATCAGGAAACCCTTCTTGTAGTTGTGATGAGGGCAGTCTCTTTGATAGTCTTGATACCTTTCCCAGGCTTCATGGAGATTCTCATTCGGCTTTTGCATGAATGACGTGATCCTTTGCCAGTTCCTGACAATTTTCTCTGTAGGGTAAAACTTGTTTAAAAAAGCGTCTGCCAGTGCATTCCATTCGTTAAGAGCTTGATGCAGCAGCCCGAGGTACCAGGATAGAGCCTTGTCCTCTAAGGAAAAGATGAAGCCCTTGCAGTAAATGACTTCTTGTGGAACTCCCCGCATTTTAATGGTATCACAGATGTTCTTAGAAGCATAAGGATGATGGTAAGGGTTATCGTTCTTTGAATTCCGTCTAAATCTCTTGTTTTGGATCATAGATATGACAGATGGTTTCAGCTCAAAGTTTGTTGCATTGAACCTTGGGATGACAACATGACATCTTGAGTTATTGGCCTTTATGGTTGCCAACTCCCTAAGGGTCTTTTCTTCTTCATTAGAATCTTCACTGTCATTGTCCCCCTGGTTCTACTCTTGATTATGTTGATTTCTTCGGTGTTTGCGGTGATGATGACGTCTCTCGTGGTGATGGTCATCCTCAAATTGTTCTGTCTCTGGTTTGTCATGTTGTTGGTCGCCATTATAACGATTATTGTTCCCACGCAGAGGTGAGTGAGGTCCAACCCTAGCATTTTGCTCACCCTCTGAAAGAGGTGGTTCGACGTGAGGTGGCATGACTAGCGGTGTCGGTGCTCAACTGAGCAAAATGCTTCTTTCCTGAGTACCTGAATAGAACGTATAATCAAGTTAGAAAACTTGTATCAATAAAATGAACTTCTCTATACTCATTTCAAGTTAGAAGACTAAAAGGAATAGTGCTGTCAAGCTCATTACTAAGCTTGAGGCACGGGAGTGTAGTTAGTGGATTTGGGTTTGTTAACAGTACCGTTTTGCCTTATCCCCAGCAACGGTACCAAAAAGTTGACCGGCCTAAATTATGGGTCCAAAAGGAGTGGATTTGAAGTAGTCAGCCTTTTAAATTACCCAACTCTTAGGCCCCCAGAACAATAACGGGGTCCGAAGTTGCAATCGGGGTCGAACCACAGGGACAAGGGTGGTAGTGTTAAGAACACGGAATCAACACTCTACACTTCGGTAAGGATAAGGTGAGGATAAAGTTCCCAAAGGGAACAACAGGCGAAGGTCGATAAAACAAAAGAAAACTATCTCCAACCGGAGTTACAAGGAAAATTAAGGTTTTTGGCATTTATCAGTTTTTAGGGTTTTAGCGCAACAGAACCAGAGGATATAACACTTGCTTTGGAAAGGAACGAAGGAGGAAAACTTCGATATAACAAGCAGCAGCAGGAACATCCTGTACCCCTTCTCTCAAAGAGGGTACCTCTAACTAAGCACCAACACCCTCTCTTGAGGTTGCGGTACTTGGGTTAGAGTGGAAAGATTACTAAAGAAACTTCGATCATGGGTACTCTCGTACTCCCAGATCGGACCAAACACTAGAGCCACAACACCTCTCTCGAAGGAGTTGCAACGGGAAACACGATTTGATATCTAGTCAAAACATGATCCAAGCATACAAGCTAGAGTTCAGATGTTAAACAAAGCAATCATCCAACAAAAAGGGACCAAACATAAAGTCAACATATATTTAAAACTCCTCTTATTCCATTGTCATAAGCATTATATAAAAGAGGTTTGGTTACATTGCGTAAATAAAGAAAGTAAATGACTGAAAAAGAAAAGATAAGTATCGCCTCCTTGATTTAGGAGATCGACAAGCAACAATAGACCCCTAAGGTCCCTTTAGCCCGATACCGGGCGGGAGCTCTGCCCGATACGCCTGTGTCGGGTGGCATCCCCAGTCGGGCGATACGCCATGATGGGTAGATGTATCGATCAAAGTGATCATGCCTGATACGGTCGTGTCGGGATGCCACCCTCTCGAGCGACACACCGTGACGGTTGATTCATATCGGTCTCGGTATCATGTCAGGCTAGAGACCACTTAGAGTATCAGGTTCCTTGTATCGGGTGGCCTTTCTGGTCAATATCTGGGTTGCTGCGATGACCGGGACGGATTCTAAGTGAACCATTCCCGCCCTCTCTGGTCGGGGAAGTTCTCACCTAGTATCACCTGATACACCTCTGGGACACGACACGCTAGCTCCATGTGCTTTCCAAAGTTAGCTTTGGTGAGATTCTCACTCGTCCTATCGAGGTCTTGTAGCTGCTATTTATAGGCAGCGGTTGGAAGAAGTTGTGGTTCTCCTGGCGCCACATATCCTCCATCGACTCTATTAGCTCGGGTTTAGGGATGCACGATGTGCGTGTCACCCGGCACAACGGGTGGTGGGCAGCAAGCATATCGGGTATCGTGACGGGTGGGCGCCTGCCGGTGGGTGGCTTGTATCTCGCGACATGCTTCAGTAGCAGTGGTGAGTACAGCTCCCTGTCGGGTAAGTGGCATGTCACCCATTAGATCCTTCTTGTGTGACACACCCATGTCATGCAGCATCCATATCGGGTTGTTGTATGGCGGGGAGTGAGTGTGTCGGCCGACTGGTAGGAGGGTCGATGCCGGTAGAACACGTTCATGGGTCGGGACGGGCCTTTTGCTGATTTTTGAGTGGAAAAATGAGGAAAACCATGCAAAAGATGATAAAAATGAGATAAGAGCATAGTGTGGCTTGTTTATTCAAAAACATGACAAAAAGGAGAGGAAACCAGTTTAAAAAGGGAAGATTTGACAATGAAATATGGGCCATAAAAATCACAAAATTTGGTGTTATCAACTCCCCAAAACTTAGCGTTTTGATTGTCCTCAATCAATTTTTAAAACTTTGTTTGTGATGCTTCTTCTTAACTGGTATAGTTTTCAGATAAACGGTTTGAGCGAGCATTGAGATGTCTTAAAGAGAATATTTCCCAACCACGAACAACACACTTTACTTTTCCTGCCTTATTTGAGCAAAATTTTCTCCACAGTTTTGGTGAGACTTGGGTGTATGATTTTGAAGTTAGCTTTCACACCAAACAGCTTTTGGGAACAGAAAGTTGTGTGTTTGGGTAGGCTTAAGGATTTTTGGGTTTTTCTTGTTTCACATTAGTCCATCCAGGTACGGGTCCATTAGTGGGTGAGTGGTCCCTACAGTCCAAGCTAGTTGGCTTTAGAGTAGTGATTTCACATCCTACGTACCACTGCCCCAGATCTTCCATGCCTAAAGATGGGTACTTTTGGAAAACAAGTGTGTGTATATCTATATATATATTTCATTTGGCACAACTCTCATGCTTTTATTCACTCTCATAAGGCTATTCTCTCTTTTTGGGGTTTTGTTGGGTAAGGAAAAACAAGAGAAACTTTTGTTGTTTGGGTAGCTTTTTCCTTCTGCATACACGTCTCTTAGCTGTTGCGAGATTATTTTTCCAAATTTTTGGCGTGGAAAGTCATAGTCTTTTGTTGTTTGAGGCTGCATTTTCAAAAAGACATAACAAAATCTGCATCTCTTTGGACACAGAGAAAACAAACTGGCAAGAAGTCGTATCAGGTTTTTACTATAAAGTGTCTTTGTACATATGTATAGAGACAAAATAATCAAAAATTTTGTATGAGGCGTGTATATGTATATGTACACATGTATATAAAAAGAACAAAAAGAACAAAATGGGTGAAGTTCGAAGGACTTTTAGTACCTCCCTCGCTGGTACATAGAATCCCCCCCAAACTTACTCCACACTCTGTCCCAAAGTTGTGAAGTAGATAAGGTAGGGTAATGTTAACTCAGTGAGGGTTAGCTGGTGAGTGCACCTTTTCCAGATAGAAGCTCCCACACATATTCTTCACATTTGCTGTGGTAGTCGATGTGGTGGAGCTGGTCAGACGTCTCTTGATTTGATATCGATTCCAGCATGAAGATGTCGCAGTCGAAGGATAAAGGGATTTGTTGTGGACTGCGGTGGCAGAACTGAAACTCGTGCCATTTTCTAGATGCTTTCTCCAGGAATGATTGTATCAGCGCCACCACCTCCTCATAGTATTTTCGTACTAAGCGCTTGAGGGATGTCAACGCTGTCGATGTACACTATACCGCATGATCTTTGTTGTTGTCTGAGCTGTTGTAGAAGATTCCTGCTCGTTGTCGAGTGTACATCGTCAGGAGTGTCCAGTGGTTGTAGTGCAAGATGGGAAGGAAGATGATGCATAGAACCCTACACTACAACTCTGCCAGAAAGGACTGCTTCTCTCCTGATTCAACGACAAGGCATATGCCGTTGAACATCATTGGATGAACTATGTATGTGTGTTCAAACTTCTTTTGTAATATCTGGATGTAGGCGGCCGCCACGGATATCGCCAAACATCCTCCTTTTACCATGTCCCTTAAGTCGTCAACCGGGACTATGACACTTCATGCCTCGTAGATGACGTCTGCGGGGGTAGAGTCGGCTAATTTCAAAAGAACTTCATTGACCGACTCCTATGTGAGTGTAGAGCACGAGAAACAGTCGAAGTTGTTGATCATTTCTTCTGAAGTGTCGGGTGAAGTGGGGTCTTCAATTCTGCATACTTCTCACAGAATTTCTAACCACTTGCCCGCCCCATAGGTGTCTGCTTTTGTCTCAGCTTCTACTTCTGGAGTGCTGATGGGTTGTGATGATTCGTCTGCTTTGTCACTATCTAGCAGCTTGTCTGGTACCCCTACGTCTTGGAAGTAGTGCTTGTCTTTGATCAACAGCAGATAGTAGGTGCTCCTGAGTTGGAAGAAGTCTTGCCTCTGGAGGTTCCTTATATTTCCAAATATATTGAGCAGCTCCATGGCGCGCAATACGACAAGTGTGCTATTCCCACATCCTAATTCTGCTTGGACAGGGACGTCTCTGACAGAGAAGAAGTTCCAAACGCCACTATGACGTTGGACTCCTTGCTTGATGGCTCAGAGATGATGCATCGATAGAAGCCTGAGATGCTTATCCTCTGGGCGACTGAAGATAAGTCCTGAGTGTGGCACCTCCTCATTGAAACAGCTGAACAGCTGGACATCATGGTTCCGGAGGTCTGCCACACATAGGAACAAGTTGTTGCGGTGCTTGTATGGGGCCAACACGAGGTTCGTGTTGTGTTCTTCAATATGCCACAGCATGTTGGCCACCGCAATGGAGTCTGATACTCCCAACATCAATCTTCTTTCCAAGGTCGGGGTGGCGTTGTATATCATTTTCCGACCTATCCTGGTGCTGATGTTCTCAACGATTGCACTCTCCAGGACCCTGAATAGCTTTTTCCCGACGACGGTTGGGGAGAGGAATAAGCTTCTAAGTGTTCCCCGTTGTACTAAAAAGTAGTCGTCGCTCTAGATTTCTTCTTCGTCGTCATCCTGTGACCTCAGGACCTTGTTCAGCAGCTTCTGGTCCCTGATTGTCAAGTATTCGATGGTCCTTCTGTCGAAGTCTGCCATCTCGAAAGAATGTATCTCTGACGGCACAGAGAATTCATCTGCCCTCGAGCTTTTTCCTCTGGGGGGTGTCTTTGGTTGGCAGCTTCAATGTCCCCCCCATCCTCCTCTGACTCATTAGAAGACTCCTCCCTCGTCATTATCTTCGGCTTCATCAAGGGAGGCGAAGGGAGTGATGTCATCTACGCCTCAGGATCTATCATGTCCTGCTGGAGACCCGTCGGCAGACCTGTGTGGCATCTCTTTGTCAGGCGTTGTAGAAGGCCCGCTTGAAGAAGACGACACACCATAAGTTGAGGGTGCGGATGAGGAGGGTGCAGAGCTTGAGCCTAGGGGCAACGGAGACCTTCTCGGATGCCTTGGGTGTGGATGGTCGTCCCCCCTATTTAGCCTCTCCTCAATTGTGTCAAGGCGCTGGAGGGCCTACTATATTGTGGCGTTGAGTGCCTCTAATTGGCCAGGAAGGCCAACTAGAGTCAGAAGTTGCCGCTCCTGGCTATTCAGTCTCTACTAGAAGATAGAAAACTTGCAGGTTAGTGAAGTAAAAGTAGCGGTGGCTTTCTGTTACCTCCCGCAAATTATCGAGTTCGTGCCCCAGCATCTATCCGAGCGATAGAGGGGCTCCTGCAGATCTCCCTCTCATCCTCACGACACTCCTCCCGTGTGAAGATCTACCTGACGAGTGTGCCGCCTCACTCGGGGTAGTGTCAATCTGGACTGTTCGCGAGGTAGATGCTTTGGGGTGAGGCGTCAGCACTTTTACGGATGTCTCTGCCTTGCCTGCTTGTGGTGGTGGAGAGGGCCGCGGTGTAGGTGGATACTGCTCCACCTCTGTGTTGTCAGTGACCTCCTCTATAGTTGCCAATGGAGACACCGGCGGCGGTGTCGGCGTAGGGTGTGAAGCTCCGAGCTCCATCTTGAGGATCTTGGTGAACGCCCCATTACTGGCGCCCGGCTGCGCTTCTTCTTCTGCCACGAAGGGCACCATAGAAGACTCTAGAGCTATGGCTGTCTCTTCCGCGGAAGCTTTCCTCGGGGCTAGCGAGTTTGTCTCAGCCCCAGTTGTCTCAGCGACCTACACGATCGCCGGTACTTCTTCAACCGCGGCAGATGTTGTCGTGGTAGCGGCTGGTAAGGTAGGAGCGAGGACATCTCTATTAATTGCTACCGTCGGCAGCTCTGGAGCAGTGGGTGGCTCGGCAGGAGTTGTGGAAGATTTTTCCTTCCGAGTGTCGAGAGGAATTGGTTCTCCTCTTTCATCCGCCCTCTCTTGTATATTGGTGGTGGCAGCGTAAGTGGCTTCAAATGCCACCACTTCAATCTCTACGCTAGTGAAGACCAGCTTTTCTACGTCATAGTTGGCACAGCTAGGAAGTGGAAGGAGGGTGTTTGTTCTCATGAATTTGTAGAAATAGCTTCGCCCCTCCTTCTTGATGATGTTGGCCCTCATGAGGAACTTGAGGTCGATCTTCTCGTCGCCCCTTGTCCTTGAAAGATTGCACGGTTCCCTTGGGTACGCTAACCCGACCGCAATCAGATGGATGATGCCACCCATGCAGTACTCCTTGGTGGCATCTTTTATGGGGTGCAGCCTATTCAACAAGAAGCATCCTAGGTTGACCACCTTTCCCTCCATCATGTGCCACATGAGATGGAGTTCTTCGGTGTAGATGTTGCTTGATTCGTTCTTGCTGAAGAGCAGGCATGTCACAAACTTGTGCACTATTCTCCAAAAGTAGGAGTGCACCACCGCCACCTTGCTTCCCGGCTTGAATGATGACTCGTCGGTCAGCTTTATCTAGAGCTCCACGGGATTGAACCCGTCTCCTTCGGTGATCATTGCACCGTTGTTTAGCAGTTCCTTCTTTGCCTCGCTGGAAGAGAAGATCTCATTGACCAGCTTCTTGGAGATGACATGCTCAACATTGTATAGCCGCCCCTGCAGTCTGTCTACTCCACCATATTCTTCGATTTCCTCGAGTTTATTCTGCACCCGGTAGAGAGATGACATGAACTTCTTGGTGAGTTCAGTGTAGGAGGCGGAGTGGCTGAAGCAAATCTTCCTTAGCCCTGCTGCAGCTAGGACATTTTCAAGCCTGTCGAAAATGCCTAGTTGAAGGAAGGATGACTGGTGGCAGAATCTGCTTAGCCCGTAGATTTTGTTGCTAGTTCTGAGTATCAACGCCCATGCTCATTGTCTATGGGCACGAACCTGCCTGGTGTGTGATCCAGAAGTTCTTCCGCCATGGTTGAAGCTGTTGTTGGAGCCGTTACTTCTTTCGTCCTTGGTCTCTTTTCAGTCATGGATGGCCCAGCTGCCTCGGGGTTCAGGCATTTCTGCCCGACCGTCGTAGCTCCTATTGTGGCCTCGGCGTCGATCCTCCGACTGTGTTCGTCAACTTGAACAATGGTTTGCTTGGTACGGGCCATTTTTGTTATCATAAGAAGAGTTTATTTAGCATTTTAATGTTTCACCTTACCCGTAAAGTCGATATCGGTGTCTAAAAGAAAACTGATTGCATGATAACAAAAGTTCGGCCCGATACAAGAGCTACCCGACACCACCGTATCAGGCTTCAAAACTGAGCGATAAGATGCTCGCCCGATACGCCTGTGTCGGGCGATACGAAGTTCGACTCAAAATCGCCATAGGTTCATCGTGAGACACCGGGCGTCATCACGAACAGATTTAGTGCTCGATACGATCGTCCTGATAAAGGGTGTCACCCGTCACGCGAGGCGATACAAGACTGGTTGACACGGGCAAAATCAGACGTCATGGCCATTGCCCGATACGCTTAAAGTTCAAGGTGTGTCGGGCGACACAGTCACGCGATACGAAGCGGCCGATACAGTTTCTATGAAAGAAAAGGTGTCGCCCGACAAGAAAAACATGTGAAGCGACTCAAGACTGGGCGACACGGGCATTGCCCAATATAAGGTATCGGATAAGCACGCATTATAGATGTGTTGCGTGACACGGTCAAAAGGTCACACTACCGACACAAATGTGTGTCGGGCGATACAAGAAAATCAACTAAAGCCGTAAGTCTGATACGAAAGTGCGCGACATGAGGGTCGTGTAGGGCAAGCCAAATGATACGGCTGACGGGTGATACCTTTGTGATCTGAAGATTGCTTGCACAACATGGGAGCAGGAGCTAGGTGGCCGACACTAGAGCAAAGAGAGAAATTACTGCATGATATGGGAGTAGGTGAGGAGTAAAGGTCATTGCCCGACACAGCTAAACCTCAGCTACTATATATAGCAATCCAGGTCGGAGGTAAAATGGGTAAAACATGGGCACGTGTCGGCCGAGAAGACAAATCATTCCCGAGACGGGCAGTAAAATCAGTCCCATCTATCAAATCAAGGGTTATTACACATGCCTCCTGACATGAATGATCATTGCTTGGCTTATCGCCCGACATGGCTTATTGCTGAGGTGTGGTGCCTGATACGACGTCGCCTGATATGCCTGTGTCCTACGTTCCGCCTGAGTCCTTTTCCCGATACCAACCATGGAGCAAGGTATATTTTCCCGATACAAGGCTTCAAAACAAGATACTTGATGAAAAAAAAATTAAGCAAAGGAAAAAGCAATTGATGGGTAAAACATCATCGGCCTAAGGTGAAGTTCCCAACCTCAGATAGCATTCCTCATCAATGCTCATAAAACTGAGCAGTGGCCCATAAAATAGAAGAGTCAGAGCATGTGATGCATGCACTGACTCGGGCCTTATTACAATCATAATGTTCATAATGTCTTTCTTGCAGGAAAGGAAATAACGTCCTATTCTAAGAAAAGTAAAAACTTGGGTTGCCTCCCGAGGAGTGCTGTAGTTAGCGTCGTTAGCTCGACAGCTTCAAATCTTTCACTTTGCACCTTCAGTTGTTTCCACATCCTTCAAACGTATCTCTGTCCTTCTCACGAATGCTTCATCTTCATAGAACATTTTTACTTTGTGCCCGTTCACTGGAAAAAATTTGGATGGATCATCTTTATCATACAGCTCCATCATTCCTGATGGATATATCTTTGCTACGGTGAAGGGTCCAGACCACCTTATTTGCAGCTTACCTAGAAAAATATGAATAGAAGATTTAAATAATAAAACTTTGTCACCTTCACTCACATCCTTCTTCCTCAGGTGGGCATCATGCCACACCTTGGTCCTCTACTTATAGATCCTTGCATTCTCGTAGGCATGTATCCTCATCTCTTCGAGTTCTTGTAACTATAGATATCTCTTCTCTCATGCCTTCTCCAGATCCATATTCAGGAAATTAATCACCCACAGAGCCTTGTGTTCAAGCTCTAAGGGTAGATGACAGGATTTTGAAAAACCACTAGAGGGGGGTGAATAGGGTTTTATGGATATTTTACAATAATTTAACTCAACCACAATTGAGATAATAAGAAGGAGACAAGGTGTTTAGAGTGGTTCCAACCTTAGCAAATACTAAGGCAGTTAATCGACTACCCGGTTGCTTACCCAACCAGGATTTTGAAAGTATTAAATTTTATTACCTCGCAAGGATATTACATAAAATTACAATACTTTCTACAACCTTTGGACAGCCTTCACCTTGAAGTAGTCTCACCAACATTGAAGTAGCCTTCCTTAAAGTAACTTCAAGCTCCCCCTTGAAGTAGCCTTCCTCTTGAAGTAGCTTCCCGTTGAGACAACCTTCTAGAAGTAGTCCAAAGATCTCCTTCTTCACCAAGAAGATCAAACTCTCTCCAATCCGCAGCCTCCAACCCTAGGAGTAGCAAGGAGAGTACAAGTAATAAGAAAGAACAAGAAAGAAAATGGAAATTACAATTTCCCACTTGAAGCACAAGGCTTGATTTCCTATATCAAGTGTATTGATCTCCTAACCAATGAGTATGGAAGTGTAGGTTTAGTGGATAGGAGATTCTATCCTATAGGACACGAATTTGGAGCAAAGGAAATGAGTAGCAAGTACTAGTGTTGCTCAATTTCTCAAAACAGATTGCCAATTCCAAGTATGAAAGCTCAAGTATTGCACAAGTGTATCTTAGGTGTCCTAAGGCTTGTTCTATTTATAGGAATGGCCTATGAATGCTTAAGGACGTTCTAGACACTTTCTAGGGGGTTCTAAGTGCTCAACTAGCCGTTGTATCCATTAGTTTCTTTAGCAATGGCTAGTTAATTAATCCTGAAAAGTGCAGACAGAACTCTTCTCGACCGACAAATTGTCGATCGAGAGTCCTTCTCGGTCGAGGATTTGTCGACTGAGGGATGTCCTTGAGCAAGCATTTACAACATTCATTTCAACTCCCAACTACCTTGTCTACTGGGTCTAATGGCTACTTGGGTCATTCTCGGTCGAGGAATTTGTCGACCGAGAGTGTCTTGGTCAAGGAGTTTGTCGACCGAGAATGACCTTGTTTCAATGTTTTGAACTAGATACTAAGTGTGTGTATGAGTGTGTAGATGTGACACTATTATAGGGAATGACCTATCTAAGTGTTATGATTGGCTAGGGAAGATCTAACACTTTATTTACATGATGTCTAAGTACTTGTACATTATATACTTGTCCATGTTTTTTACATTTGATTACAATCATGAAATTAACACACTGTGAGCATTTAGATCTTCCAAAGTTGTGTCATCCACCTAGTTCCTGCAACACTCAAGTAGCACATTAGATCCACAAGAATGAAATGTTTGTCATCATCAAAACAAAGGGATTATAATAATGTCCAATTTAGCCAACAATCTCCCCCTTTTTGAAGATGACAAACATTTCCTAAATATAAAATAAGGAAAAATAAATCATATGAGTTTCATACCTGAAGTTTACCTTTTGTAACCATTCTTGTTGCAAGTGTGTGCTGGCCGAGAGATTATGAAACTCAAACTCATTTTATTTTATGTTTCTGATTTTATATTATTTCTCCCCCTTTGTCATTTCAAAAAGATAACCAAGATAAACATTAAGTATGACTTTTATTTCTCCCCCTTAATTTCATAATTAGATGCTCCCCCTTAATAAGATATTCAGTTTGAAAAACCAAGGGATGCAAACCAAGTAAAAATGAAACAATTTATTGTCAAATTTAGCCGCAATTTATTTCTCAATTATTTGCAAAGGATGAATCCTTTAAGCTTAGAGTACATGAATGTATCTCTAAACAAATACACGGGATGTTAGGCCCAGATTTGTTTAGAGAATTCCATTATATTCATACATGTAGTAGGCTCCAAAATTACTTTAAAGATACTAAGGTCATAACTAGCCTCAAATTTTCTTTATGACGTTTACAAAATTTTGTAAGCTCCTTCTTAATCTTATAGTCAAGATAGTTTTTGAGAGATCCCCCTTAATCTTATAATCAAGATAATTTAAGGATTCTAAGGTCACCATAAGTATTTGATCATAATAAGTTAACCTTTTATGAGAGCTATGCAGTAAAATCTTGTTTTCAATATAGTAAGATTAAGTGCAAGTAAATGATTTACAAATAAGCATTTTGTCAAGCTTACTTTAGGTCGACCTTGACTTCGACCATAGCGCCCCTTGGTCAAACTTGATTTCAACCAAGAGGCAATTTCTGCAGATTTTCAAATTAAAATGCATTTGTGCCATGAAATTTACTATTTATGCAAAATGGCATCTTCATATGAGCTGAATCACAATGATCAAGGATAATATCCATTCATGGTTTGTATATATGGATCAAAGATTATTTTAGACAAACCAATGTAACACAATGATCATGGCACAATAATTATGATAGAACAGTAGAAACATATCCAAAATGCAATGATCAAGATTAAAGCATATAAATACAATGATTATGATTATTTTAAATTAGAATTCAATATACATGGTTCCTATATAGATAGACCAAGGAATACTTAGGAAAAACCATCTGGATTATGATAAAATAGTAATTTCCTTGATTAAACTAATCATGGTTCATAGTTTCAGTTTTTAAGACAAACCATGTAGAGAATAAACCAAAATAATCTCATTCGGGTTCATAAGTTTTCAATTTTAAGACAAACCATGGAAATGAACATGCTTAATAAACATTTTCAATCAATGAATAAGGTTTGTTCAAAATCAGTCTTCATATAACACTTTTGCAATATGTTTAAGGATTTCATTTTCATAATTTTATACCTCAATTCATGATGCAAAAAGATCAATCTGTCTTGTTTCAAAGATGGTCTCCAAGATTTATTCTTGATTTGCATATTAAATCAATCATTAATAACAAATTGATAGAAAACTAGATTAATTGATAACAGGTTCAACAAAACTTGATTCGGTCGAACTGTTTGTCGATCGAATTCATCTCGGTCGATGTTTTTCTCGATCGAGAATGTTGCTGTTTGTTCAGGTTTTATTAGATTTGTTGCAAACTTGAAAACAGTAACCTGTTCGGTCGATAATTTTCGACCGAAAGTGTTCTCGGTCGAACAGTTTCTCGACCGAGAATGTTTCTGTACTGTTTTTTAGTAATTGTTTACAAGTAAATCATAGGTCATTTTCAATTCAATTATGCAATTTGAGAACTCAGTTTAGTTGAGATAAAACATATGAATATCAAAGTAACATTTTGATCAAATCTCAACTAATCATATTCAAATCTTTAGGTTTTAGTGACCCTAATTAAGACAAATTTTCAAAGATGTGTCTCTGCAGATTTGTATATTTTCAAGTTAGAAATTTTAATTACTTGAATCATTTTGTTATATCATTATGTTAAGTTGAGATAGACATAGAGATATACAACTTAGAGTCTTTGGTCATATCTCAACTTAATTTTGTTCATTTAGTTTGGGGGTTTTGGAACCCATACTAACTCAACATCCTTTTTCTTGTAAGGACATGAGAAAGAATAATGTCTGAGACGCAAACAATAATGAAAACATATAGAATCAACCTCATATATCTTTCTATGATTTTGTTCTAGGTTGTTCTTGGGTACATATGTATATTTTCCTCTAGGTACATACATAGATTGATTTTCTAGCACTTGTGTCTTTCTCCAACTAGGTTTTTGGTAAGATTTTCCTTTAGGCTTATAACCTAGTCCTCTCCTTCCAATTTGACGATAAGAATCATTTAAAATTTTATCAAGGATATCATTGTTACTCAAACTACTAACTTCTTGTTGCAGCTTAATAATCTCATCCATTCTCTTATTGATCTAGATTAGATAACAAGGAATTTCTTTCTTTTCACAATAATATCATAATCTAGATGTGTACACAAAATAGGCTATTTTTGAAGATCATTTACTTGAGTTTGCAAGTTTAACTTTTCTAGGGAAAGAAGATTGCAATTTGCTTCTATAGATTTCATCTTAATATCATGATCTTCAATAACCTTTTTAAGATCTTCATTTTCAGATGTGAGAGCACGAAGTTTAGCATGTAACTCATCATTTTCCTTATTAGATTTCTTTTATTTCTTCTTGCACTCAATATACTTATTATGTATTTCTTCAAGACTAGCAATTAACTCTTATTTAGGTAAATCAAAAAGGCTTACCTCTTCTTCTTCTTCTTCTTCACTTATTGTAGCAATAAGGCATTCTTTATGCACATCTTCCTTCTTTGACCTCCCTGGACAGCTAGATGTAGTGTGCCTTGTTCCTAAGCACCAATTGCAACTTGTTCAAGATTGGTCCATACTTTTCCTTTGCTTGCAGTTGTAGACACCACCGCCCTTCATTCTTCAAGACTCGATTAGAGCTCCTTGAAGCCTGCTCTGATACCAATTGAAAAACCACTAGAGGGGGGATGAATAGGGTTTTATGGATATTTTAGAATAATTTAACTCAAACAACCACAATTGAGATAATAAGAAGGAGACAAGTTGTTTAGAGTGGTTCCAACCATAGAAAATACTAAGGTAGTCAATCCACTACCTGGTTGCTTACCCAACCGGGATTTTGAAAGTATTAAATTTTATTACCTCGCAAGGATATTACATAAAATTACAATACTTTCTACACCCTTTGGACATCCTTCACCTTGAAGTAGTCTCACCAACCTTGAAGCAGCCTTCCTTGAAGTAACTTCAAGCTCCCCTTGAAGTAGCCTTCCTCTTGAAGTAGCTTCCCGTTGAGACAGCCTTCTAGAAGTAGTCCAAAGATCTCCTTCTTCACCAAGAAGATCAAACTCTCTCCAATCCGCAGCCTCTAACCCTAGGAGTAGCAAGGAGAGTACAAGAAATAAGAAAGAACAAGAAAGAAAATGGAAATTACAATTTACCACTTGAAGAACAAGGCTTGATTTCCTATATCAAGCGTATTGATCTCCTAACCAATGAGTATGGAAGTGTAGGTTTAGTGGATAGGAGATGCTAGCCTATAGGACACGAATTTGGAGCAAAGGAAATGAGTAGCAAGTACTAGTGTTGCTCAATTGCTCAAAACAGATTGCCAATTCCAAGTATGAAAGCTCAAGTATTGCACAAGTGTATCTTAGGTGTCCTAAGGCTTGTCCTATTTATGGGAATGGCCTATGAATTCTTAAGGATGCTCTAGACACTTTCCAGGGGGTTCTTAGTGCTCAACTAGTCGTTAGGTATCCATTAGTTGCTTTAGCAACGGCTAGTTAATTAATCCTAAAAAGTGCAGACAGAACTCTTCTCGGTCGAGGATTTGTCGACCGAGGGACATCCTGGAGCAAGTGTTTACAATGTTCATTTCAACTCCCAACTACCTTGTCTGCTGGGTCTAACGGCTACTTGGGTCATTCTCGGTCGAGGAACTTGTCGACCGGGAGTGTCTCAGTCGAGGAGTTTGTCGACCGAGAATGACCCTGTTTCAATGTTTTGAACTAGATACTAAGTGTGTGTATGAGTGTGCAGATGTGACACTAATATAGGGAATGACCTATCTAAGTATTGTGATTGGCTAGGGAAGATCTAACACTTGATTTGCATGATGTCTAATTACTTGTCCATTATATACTTGTACGATTTTTTTACATTTGATTACATCATGAAATTAACACATTGTGAGCATTTAGATATTCCAAAGTTGTGTCATCCACCTAGTTCCTGCAACACTCAAGTAGCACATTAGATCCACAAGAATGAAATGTTTGTCATCATCAAAACAAAGGGATTATAATAATGTCGAATTTAGCCAACAAATTTCCCATAAATCAATTTGTAAGGGGTGGTTCCAATGGGTGCTTTATATGCAGTTCTGTAGGCCCAAAGGGCGTCATCGAGCTTCATCAACCAATCTTTCCTTGTGCGGCTGATGATCTTCTCTAAAATCTTCTTAATTTGTCTATTCGAAACCTCCACCTGCCCAAAAGTTTGAGGGTGGTAGGGCGTATCAACCTTGTGTTTAACCCCATACTTCCACAAGAGTGCTTCAAACTATTTTTCCCCAAAATGTGATCCACCATCGCTTATTACAGTACGAGGTACTCCAAAAGCGAGGGAAGATAGTTTTCTCAAACAACTTGATCACTGATTTGGAATCACAAGTTTGAGTGGCAACAACTTCCACCCATTTAGACACATAATCCACCGCGACTAAGATATATTGATATCCCTTTGATGGGGGAAATGGACCCATGTAGTCAATTCCCCATACATCAAAGATCTCAACTTTGACCCAATTGGCCATAGGCATCTCATTTCTTTTTCTAATGTTTCCTGTCGATTGGCATTCTTTACAAACTTTTACATAATTTGCAGCATCCTTGAACAAGGAGGGCCAGTAAAACCCTGATTGTAGTACCTTGGCGGCGGTCCTTCCGCTCCCCAGGTGTCCTCCATATGGAGAGGCATGGCATTCTTTCAGGATATTTGGAACTTCTTCTTCAGGGATACACCTTCTGTATAGGTTATCTGCACATCTTCTAAAGAGAAGAGGATCATTGCAGTAGTAGTTATTTACATCCAAAAAGAGCTTCTTCATTTGATTGTACGTTATATCAGGAGGAAACTCCCCACAGGAAAGATAATTACAAATATCTGCAAACCAAGGCAAATTCTCATCTTTGGTTTCAACCATCAGTAAGGCTTCGTCAACATAGTTGTCGTTAATAGGTGGCTCTTTCTGGCACCCTTCTTATGAATGATCTTAGTTTCCCAGGACTGCTCCTACAGCATAGTCACTGGCATCACACATAAGCTCAAAAGGTAGCTCCCAATCCAGAGCTTGAAGGATAGGCGGTGAGACAAGTGCATCTTTTAAGGCCTGAAAAGCATTTAGACAATCGTTAGAGAAGTTGAATTCAACATCCTTACCTAGAAGGTTTGACAACGGCTTCAAGATCTTTGAGAAGTCTTTTATGAATTTTTGATAATAGTTGGCATGCTCGAGGAAACTCCGCACTCCAAATATAGACTTTGGTGGAGGAAGTTTAGATATGGCTTCAACTTTGCTAACGTCTACCTCGATGCCACGCCTCGAGACTTTATGCTCTAGCACAATGCCTTCTCGTACCATAAAATGACACTACTCCTAGTTCAGGACTAAACTCTTTTCTTCGCAACGTTGTAAGACCAGAGATAGGTTTTTCAGACAGGCATCGAAGTCCTTTCCATAGACAAAAAATTTGTCCATGAAAACTTCCACGATGTCTTCCAGAAAATCTGAAAACATCGATATCATGCAATGCTGAAGCGTTGTGGGAGCATTGCACAAGCCGAAAGACATTCTTCGGAAGGCATAGGTCCCATAGACACAGGTAAAAGTAGTTTTCTCCTAGTCATCTGGTAAGATGGGGACTTGAAAAAACCCAGAAAAACCGTCCAAAAAGAAGAAATAGTCATGATGTGCTAATCTTTCCAGAACTTGATCAATGAAAGGAAGCAGATAATGATCTTTTTTCATGGCTTGGTTCAGTTTTCGGTAGTCTATACACATCCTCCATCTGGTGACGGTCTGAACGGCCACCTCATCGCCTTTGTCTCCTTTTACTACCGTTGTACATCCTTTCTTCGGTACCACATGGATAGGACTCACCCAGTTACTGTCACTGATTGGGTAAATGATCCCTGCATCCCTCAGTTTGATTACTTCTTTCTTAACAACTTCTTTTAGCATATGGTTCAATTTTCTTTGGGGTTGATCCAGACGTTTAGCAGATTCTTCCAAATTAATACGATGCATACATAATGCAGGGCTAAGGCCTTTGATATCCTCTACCGAATATCCTATAGCCTGCCTGTGGAGCCTCAACTCCTCGAGGAGCTTTTCTAATTGATCGTTCGTAAGATAGGCATTAACGATGACAGGATTTCTCTCTTCTTGATCTAGAAATTCATACCTTAATCCTTCAGGCAGCTGCTTCAGCTCGGGTTTAGCCTTGGGTGCCTTTTCTTCTGGTGCCTCCTCTAGAGAAGCAAACTTAACTGTTTCTATTACCTCCTCTTCGTCGCTTAGATCTTCATCAAACTGATTTAGATAGTTGAGAAACTCGACAACCTCTAGATTTTCAGAATCAGAATCTTGATTGCTTAACGCTCTCACAAGAGGGTCTACAATTATGACATCTTCTTTGACCTCTTCACAAAACTAGTTGTAGCTTTCTACGAAGTGAGCGGATTCTAGTAGGGACGGCCCCTTCATAGCATCCTTTACTTTGAAATCTAAGTGGTCGTTTCTGACACTCAGAGTGATTATTCCTTCGACAACATCAATCAACGCTCTTCCTATAGCCAAGAAGGGGCGTCCAAAGATGATAGGGCAGCTAGGGTCCTCCACAGTGTCAATGATCACAATGTCGCAAGGAATGAAGAAACTTCCCACACAGATCGGTATATCCTCAACAACCCCTACAGGTATTTTGAAGGTATGGTCCGCCAATTCAATCCTCATGTTGGTCTTGACCATATCTGTCAAACCCAAACATTGCGCCAGGCTTAGGGGCATAAGGCTGATGTTGGCCCCTAAATCAGCAAGACCTTTCCGCTCAATATTATCTCCAACGGCAAAAGGAATGGTGAAAGCCCCTGGATCCTTCTTCTTGTTGGGTAAATCTTCTTTGATAAAAGTAGAAGACATATTAGCTAGGTGCACGGTCTCAATCCTTCTGCCTCTTTTGTTCTTGGTGATCAGATCCTTGAAAAACTTGGCATAGGTTGGCATTTCCTCTAAAGCATCCAGAAAAGGTACTTTGAGGTGAAGATTCTTTACTGACTCCATAAACCTCTCGTAACACTTTTTAAGATGTGCCTTTATCAGCTTTTAAGGGAAAGGCAACTTAGGATAGTAAGGACTTCTTTTACCAAACAGTTACTCCATAGATCTTGGTTATGGCTCCCTGACATGAGCTTGTTGGTTGTCTTCCTCTGCGGGATTTTCTGTCACATTCCTTGATTCAGGTTCCTTGGGTCTGGATTCTTCAGGGCATTCTACTATCTTCCCTGATCTCAACACTGCCATTTTAGTAGATTCAGTGTTGGAGGGTATTATACCTGAGGGATTCTTTATTAACTTGGCCATCTGGGCCAGCTGCTGATCTATTTGGCATGGTGAGTTTGCATGTCCGCCATCTGAACCTACATCGTGTTTAGAACACCTAAATTTGACAGTGCTTTGTGCCAGCTGGTTGTTGATAGTATCATGCCTTTTGACAAAATCGAACAATTGACCCACCAAATCTGGTTGGTTTGAGTTCTTGTCCTGACTTTGCTCCTTAGCTTGACCCTGGCTTTGACTAGGGTTAGCTGCTTGGCGACATTGGTACTTTCCTTGCCCTTGGAAGTTTGCCTTGTTCAATTGGAAATTGGTAGTTCTGGTGAATTGACCTTGTCCCCCCCCCTTTTCTCAAAACATTGTGGTTGCTTGGTTGGGTTATTCAGCTGATGCGAGTTTTCATTCGCATCCTTATTGCCATAGTTAAAACCAAGGTGATCTGGTCTCTTGAAGTTGACAAAAGAGACATTCTTGGCTTCCTCTGCTTCGGATTCACTTTCACTTGACTCGTCAGGACGGGTGTAAATGCAATTATCAATCTTGTGTCCACCTTCTCTGCAGGTGACACATTTCATAACGTCTCAATCTGTTTCTTCCCTTTTCCACCTAATTCTTTCAATTGTCTGACATCAGTGTCTATCTTCCGGATTTGAGTAGTGATAGCTTCCAAAGCTTTGGATTCGACGGAGAGCCCTTCGCTAGCGGCCTTCTTAGCATGTCCTCTATCAGATCTTTCTTAGTCGGTGCCGGCCTGCAACTCGGCCATGTTTTCGTAGAATTTTTTGGATCTACTGGCTTCTTCCCCAGAAAGTCACTTCCTGCAACTACATTCAGCGATACCCTTTCTTCCGGGGTTAGACCATTGTAAAAGGTGGTTATCAGGAAACCCTTCTTGTAGTTGTGATGAGGGCAGTCCCTCTGATATTCTTGATACCTTTCCCAGGCATTGTGTAGATTCTCATTCGACTTTTGCATGAATGACGTGATCCTTTGCCTATTCCTGACAGTTTTCTCAGTAGGGTAAAACTTGTTTACAAAAGCATCTTCCAGCGCATTCCATTCGTTAAGAGCTTGATGCGGCAGCCTGAGGTACCAGGATAGAGCCTTGTCCTCTAAGGAAAAGATGAAGCCCTTGGAGTAAATGACTTCTTGTGGAACTCCCCACATTTTAATGGTATCACATATGTTCTTAAAAGCATCAATATGATGGTAATGGTTATTGTTCTTTGAATTCCCTCTGAAGCTCTTATTCTGGATCATAGATATGACAGATGGTTTCATCTCAAAGTTTGTTGCATTGAACCTTGGGATGACAACAAGACATCTTAAGTTATTGGCCTTTGTGGTAGCCAACTCACTGAGGGTCTTTTCTTCTTCGTTAGAATCTTCACTGTCACTATCCCCCTGGTTCTGCTCCTGATTATGTTGATTTCTTCAGTGTCTGCGGTGATGATGACGTCTCTCATGGCAATGGTCATCCTCAAATTGTTCTGTCTCAGGTTCTTCATGTTGTTGGTCTCCATTATAACGGTCATTGTTCCCACGCGGAGGTGAGTGAGGTCCAACCCTAGTGTTTTGCTCACCCTCTGAAAGAGGTGGTTCAACGTGAGGTGGCATGACTAGCGGAGTCGGTGCTCAACTGAGCAAAATGCTTCTTTCTTGAGTACCTAAATAGAACGTATAATCAAGTTAGAAAACTTGTATCAATAAAATGAACTACTCTATACTCATTTCAGGTTAGAAGACTAAAAGGAATAGTGATGTCAAGCTCATTACTAAGCTTGAGGCACGGGAGTGTAGTTAGTGGATTCGAGTTCATTAACAGTACCATTTTTTCTTATCCCCGGAAATGGCGCCAAAAAGTTGACCGGCCTAAATCACGCGTCCAAAAGGAGCGGATTTGAAGTAGTTGTATATTTAAATTACCCGACTCTTAGGCCCCCGCAACGATAGCGGGGTCCGAAGTAGCAATCGGGGTCGAACCATAGGGACAAGGGTGGTAGTCTTAAGAACACGGAATCGAAACTCTACACTCCGGTAAGGGTAAGGTGAGGATATAGTTCCCAAAGGGAACAACAGGTGAAGATCGATAAAATAAAAGAAAACTATCTCCAACCGGAGTTACAAGGAAAATTAAGGTTTTTGGTATTTATCGGTTTTTAGGGTTTTAGCACAACAGAACCAGAGGAGATAACACTATTGCTTTGGTAAGGAACGAAGGAGGAAAACTTTGGTATAACAAGCGGAAGCAGGAACATCATGTACCCCTTCTCTCAAAGAGGGTACCTCTAACTAAGCACCAACACCCTCTCTCGAGGTTGCTAGACTTGGGTTAGAGTGGAAAGATTACTAAAGCAACTTTGATCTTGGGTGCTGTCGTACTCCCGGATCGGACCAAACACTAGAGCCACAACACCTCTCTCAAGGGAGTTGCAACGGGAAACACGATTTGATAGCTAGTCAAAACATGATCCAAGCATACAAGCTAGAGTTCAGATGCTAAACAAAGCAATCATCCAACAAAAAGGGACCAAACATAAAGTCAACAGCTATTTAAAACTCCTCTAATTCCATTGTCATAAGCATTATATAAAAGGGGTTTGGTTACATTGTGTAAATAAAGAAAGTAAATGACTGGAAAAGAAAAGATAAGTATCACCTCCTTGATTTAGGAGATCGACAAGCAGCAGCAGACCCCTAAGGTCCCTCTAGCCCGATACCGGGTGGGAGCTCTGCCCGATACACCTATGTCGGGCGGCATCCCCTGTCGGGCGATATGCCATGACGGGTAGACGTATCGATCAAAGTGCTCATGCCTGATATGGTTGTGTCGGGATGCCACCCTATTGGGTGATACACCGTGACGGTTGATTCGTATTGGTCTCGGTATCGTGTTGGGCTAGAGACCACTTAGAGTATCAGGTTCCTCGTATCGGGTGGCCTTTCTGGTTGATATCGGGGCTACTGCGGCAACCGGGATGGATTCTAAGTGAACCATTCCCGCCCTCTCGGGTCGAGGAAGTGCTCACCTAGTATCGCCTGATACACATCTGGGATGTGACACACTAGCTCCATATGCTTTCCAAAGTTAGTTTTCGTGAGATTTCGACCCGTCCCATTGAGGTCTTGTAGATGTTATTTATAGGCAACGGTTGGAAGAAGTTGTGGTTCTCCGCACGCCACGTGTCCTCCATCGGCTCTATTAGCACGGCTTTAGGGATGCTCGATGTGTGTGTCCCCGGCACAACGGGTGGTGGGCAGCAAGCATATCGGGTATTGTGACGGATGGGTGCCTGCCGGTGGGTGGCTTGTATCGCGTGACACGCTTCAGTAGTCATGGCGAGTACAGCTCCCTATCGGGTAAGTGGCGTTTCGCCCATCAGAGCCTTCTTGCACAGCACACCCGTGTCGTGCAGCATCTGTATCGGGTTGATGTATGGCGGGGAGTGAGCGGGTCGGCCGACTGGTAGGAGGGCCGATGTAGGTAGAACACGTTCATGGGCCGGGACGGGCCTTTTGCTGATTTTTGAGTGGAAAAACGATGAAAACCCTACAAAAGATGATAAAAATGAGATAAGAGTGTAGCGTGGCTTGTTTATTCAAAAACATGACAAAAAGGAGAGGAAAATAGTTTAAAAAGGGCAGATTTGACAATGAAATATGGGCCATAAACATCACAAATTTTGGAGTTATCAACTTTATCAGCTTGTTCGATTTTTAAGTGGAAAATCGAAGTTTGCCTTGTTCAATTTTGTTCCGGGTGAGTCCTTTATCAGCTTTTTCATATATTCAGAGACCTTAGGATCTCATTATCATACGTGACACATATACCTTTGTGAGGGAAGTTGAATGTGTTGGGCGAGTGAGACCTTTATTGGTCCTTCATATAGGTCCTTAGGTGTGGCACAACTCTCATGTTTTTATTCAACACTCTGGCTTTTATTCTTATACTCATAGGCTTAGGAGTTGGATATTTAGGAATTTTGTTTGGGCTGCCAGGCCTCTTTTGAAAAGAAGAAAACTGTTCTTGGAGTCTCCTGACATGCACTTATTTCGGTTTCGTACTTGGTGGTCCACTTGTGAGGTTCCTTGATTTGGATTTTACCTGGTTCCCTCCCGTCCTTGGAAGAGTTTTGGCTATCTTCGGACATGTTGTTAACTTGTGGAGAGTCTAGAGCAGAGTTGAAGCAAAAGCATGGAAATCGGGTGTGAAAGTAATTTATTAATTCACCATTACATGCCTAAATGCATTTTCTATTATTGCTTTTTGAGGACTACTTTAGCTGGGGGTGACCTTTTCCAAGAATGATGTTATACTTATGTACAAGAATTATTCTATAGATGCCATGTAAACTGTAGGATGGTTTCGTCCGAGGAGATATTGATAAGCAGTCATTAGGCTCATGGATGGAGATCCTTGTAATTTTACGGTTTCACAGAGGGTATCTGCCATGACTAGAATGTCTCCGGCTAAAAATTGAGCTCATCTTTCTCAGCATAAAGCCTAGACATGATGAGTCAGAGTTCATTGTCAGAAAGATTCTTGCAGGTTGTAGGGTTGAAGTTAAGAAATGTCGACTCTATGGAGGGTAGGGGCACCTTTTGTGTGGAAGGTCTGCTAATGGTGGCCCGGGATACCAATTTTATGTTGCCTGCATCTTCTGCCAAATCAAAAGTGTAAGGGTCCCATTGTCTTTTTTTTTAACCGTGGTGGGTTGTTGTTTTGTCTCCAACTTCATTAATGTTTGTCAGAAAGGTTGCCTTTGTGGACGTTGGATGGCCGAGAAAAGGTAGTGAGGGACGTCGTCTGGTACCATAGTTGGGTCCTTGAAGAATCTTCTATCACATATGAGTTCCATGACGTAACGTCCTCGTAGCGAGTGAAAATCTTCTATGGTTAGCCTGGTGAAGGGGGTTTGTTGATTAAGTGCTTGAATGTGGCGTATAGTGCAGAAGGTGCAATGCCCAGATCTGGCAGTGGTTTGGACTGGTGGAGCGATGATTTGGAACCAAGGTTGGTTCCAACCATTCTTGAGAGAAGGGCAGGAAGCCCAAATTAGTAGGAGAAGCTAGAAGGGGATGCATCTTGCTTCTCCGGCTTCTTCTTCAGCAAAATTGATTGTTCCAACCTTTAGTTCGTTGGCACAAAAGTTGTACACCTTGGTGTCACGGGCCACAGTGTCAACGATCATGAGTAGCCAGTGGCCGGAAACATGAAAGGGGACGGTGAGATATCACACCTTTCGAGGGATCCCAACGTGTAGCCGCTCTATAGATTTATTGCGTAAGTCCTTGTATAATAGGCTCATAGCCAGAGCTAGTGAAGCATTGAAAACTAAATGCAGTCTCTTTGAGCTTCTGTATATTTCAATAGAGTTGGCAAGAAGGACACGGAAGATTGCCATCTTCACTGTTGATTGCGGTCGAAGGATGGTGTGGAAATCTTCGCGTGTCAAATTGGGCTTAGTTTTTATGTTTGTGTAGATGATGTCCCCCCCTTCATTGGCATCATCTACAATAGTGTTCAGGATGAAGATATCCTGGACATCTAAGGTGGAGATGGCCTCCATTTCTAGGTCGTGCATCATCTTAGGTAGAGGTGGCGGTAGGGGAAGTTCTTGCGGGGGTGGAGGGGAAGTCTACACTAAGTCATCCATGTAATGTTACAGATCATCATCTTGTTCTGATTCAGAAGAAGAGTCGAGTTCAATGTCTGTGTCTAGACTCACTCTGTCTTCTTCATCGTGGTCTAGGAGAAAAGGTGAAGATTGCTCCGGGTCGGAGTGTTGTGGAAGGTGTGTTGTTGGTTGACTGGTGCTGGTTCCCAATATACATTGCTGGAACTCAGCAAAGGCTGCTTCTTTGACTATTTCCCCCAGAGATCCCATGGCTGAGTAGTCGAGGAATTGATCCCCATATGACATCTTAACATTGTCATTGTGATCGTGGGATTTGGGATCCTTTCCACCTTCGTGGTGGTCTTTGTCATCTGCTTTCTTTGGAGGTTCTGCTCCTCGGCTGGTTCCCTCCCCAGCATGTCCTGGGTCATCAGGTTTTTCATCTGAAGAGGAAGTATCATTATTGGAGTCATCTGAGGAATCAAAATCCTCATTGTTTTCATCTTCATCATCATCTACCTTCCTATCTGATGTTTTCTTAATCATTGTTTTCTTGCACTGCTGGTTGATAGCTTGTAGCTCATCAAATGCCACTTGTAAATGCTCATGTGTTTCGAGCAGTGCGGCATGGGTTTCTTTAAGATATGAATAACATGCCTCGGCAGAGAGGAGTTGTGCAGAAAGGTCTGTGACTTGGGCTCATAGGTGATTGATTTCATTATTGGATGACTCCTCTTGATGGCTATTGAGCTATGAAAGGATGTTAGTGATGTCGTCCAAACACGTGCGGAAAGCAGTTCGCTGCTGTTTAAGCTCGCGAAGGCTCTCTAGTAGAGGTTGAGTCTGCGTAGAGATCCTATCGACTTGTTGAGCCAACGTTGTTTGCTGGATTTTCACCTCAAGAACCAACTGTGGCAATTGTTGTAGGCGGTCGTCGATGTGTTTGACTTGCGTGGCCGCTGTTTCCTGTTGTTGGTTGATGCTTGAGAGGATGCTAGGTAAGGCACGGTTTTGCTCGTCGATCTTGGCGACCTGTTTAGTAAGACTCTGCACACAAGAAAAAATAGATTGCATTATGTTAGAAGGGTCGGTGAGGAGGTTTCGGATGGCATCATATTGACGTCTGAATTCCTCACCGACATTTGTAAAAGGCACCCCTGAAAAGGATGGGTGGGATGGCTGGGGTCGGGGTGGAAGGGTGGTAGTATCTTGCAAAAGAGACACTAATGATGGTCCCGTGAACTGCGTGGTGACTATAGATGGAGTCACCAATAGTGTCGGGGTGGTGGCGGATGCGAAGGGTGGCAACATTCTGGGAGAAAAGGGTGGATCCGTAAATGTCTATGGGAAAGCAGTGGAGGTGGAGGTGAATGAGGTGTAAGCAAGGTCGGGTGTTGATGTGAATGGAATGTCCAATGAGAAGGGGATTGAGGTGGAGGATGCGGATGGAGGTGTGGATGTGGGTAAGGGATTTGTTGGTGGAATTATTGTGGAGAATGATTGGAGGGTGGTGGATTGTGGAATGGTGGAGGATGGTAGCATGGTGGGGGTGGTGGTAGAGGTAAGCTCAACATTTAGACTCATGATGAAGGAGTCTAGTGATGAGGTGGTGATGTGTTCTTCAAGGAGTGGAGGTTCTACTTCTAGATTTGGTCTTGATGTCGGCGTCCCCGACAGCTGTTGTGTTTTCAAATGCCCTTTGGATGGTCATTTCACCGGGATTTTTGTTATTCTAGCTGTCGGGGCGGTGATGCTATGCTCTGTCTGACCTGCCTTTGCTTTCTTTTTTGCTACTTGGACCGACGCGAGGAGGTTAGTAAGCTCCTCTTTAGTGAAGAGAAGCTTATCCTTATCATAATCTGTGAGCTCTGGTAGAGAAAGCAGCATCCTAGAATATTTTACTGTGGGACAGAAGATGTAGTGTAGCTTAGCATCATTTTCCTTAATGATGTATGAATTCTTTAAAGTTTGCTCGTTGGTAAGGATGTCGCCCTTGATCTTCGTGCATCTGGGCAGTAGTCTATCCATCTTCAGATAATTCTAAATTGAGGTTATGTGTCCTCCGACACATACTTCTTTCCCGAGGGCGTAAGTTGTGTGCTTGTGTATCAATTGTCATCCTATGTTGACCAACAACCCATTAAGGACGGACCAGAGGATGAAAAGATTGGAAATGCTAACATTTTCACCCTCTGTCCTGGGGAAGAGTGTGCTTGTTAGGATTTTGTGTAATGTGTGCACCAATCCAAAATGAATATTTGAGGCCTTACAGGTCTTTGCCTCATAGGTTGGGATCCCTGTCAGGGATTTCCATAAGATATGCTTGTTGAACTGGGAGCTTTCAATGCCTACAACTTTGGCTTTTTCCAAGTGCTCCTTATTGTCTATAAAGATTTCGTTGAGTAGGTTTTCTGTTATGACCACTCTATTGCCAAAGAGTTTGCTGACCAGCCTGTGGTCGCCTCCGTCTCTTGATCTGTCCATTATGTCCACTACTTCTTTGTTGAGGAAGGTGAAAAATTCAGTTGTTGGCTCAACATAAGAATTCTCTGTGACAAAATAGAGTCTTCCGATGTTGGCATTGTCGAGAAAGGTGAGGATTCTGTCATAAATCCCCATCTTCATCAGTACGTTGGAACAAACATACTTTGTCGGCTTCAGCATTTTGTCGAAGGATGGGAGGGTGTGGATGAATAGGTTTGCTGGTGGTGGTGTTGTAGTGGTGATGGTGGAGAAAACAGGAATAGTGGTGGTAGTGGGAGTGGTAATGGCTGTGGTGGTAGTGGTTGATGGAATGGACATGCTTCCTTGCCTGTTTCTTTGTAGGTTGTTCTTTGGCAGCTTCCTGGGCCTTTTGTTTCCCCTTTGTCCTTGTGGATGGGGATTCCTCTTCGGGAGTTGGCTCATACTCTGAACCTTCATCACTAGAGGAAATCTCCTCCACATCTTCAACAGGGTCTTTGGCTAGGCACCTGTTGAGTCAGTCGATTTCATTCAGGACATTAATCAGGTCAACCTTTGGTGGGACATGCCTGATCTTTTCATAAGTGTCCATGATGTGCTAGAGTTTTGCACGGTCATCCATCAGTTGCTCCTTTGTCCAGAAGGGAGCAGCAGTAGTTCCAGTGGCTTGTTTTACAGGGGAGGCCATTCTGTAATCAAAAGAGTATATATGTTAAAAGAGAAGAAAAAATGTGTAAAGAATTTTAGCATTGAAGAAGAAAAAAATGAAATCGTTTTCAGGGTGAAATCATATTTTCTAAAACTGATTGGATCCAAATGTTTTTACTCCAAATGATTTCAAGATCGTTTGGCACAGACAGATTCACGATCGTTTGGCTCCAAACGATTTCAAGACCGTTTGACTCCAAACGGTTTCATGACCATTTGGCTCCGAACAATTTCAAGATTGTTTGCTCCAAACGGTTTCACGACTATTTGGCTCCAAATGGTTTCAAGATCGTTTGGCTCCAAATGGTTTCATGACCGTTTGGCTCCAAATAGTTTCAAGACCGTTTGTCTCCAAACGGTTTCACGACCGTTTGCCTCCAAACGGTTTCAAGATCATTTGGCTCCAAACGGTTTCAGGACCGTTTGGCTCAAACAGTTTGAAGACCGTTTGGAAGGTGAAACGTCAGGTTCGTCAATTGTAAAATGGGCAAAAGCAGCGGATGATGGCAGCGTCGTGTCCGTCGGTCATCGAAGATGGTACCGATGAAGGAAGAACTCATCGTTAACGCTAGAAGGACAACTTTGGCTGGTTCTACCTTGCTGTTGCGGACAAAGAAGGCACCGGTGTTGAGGGTGAAGGTGACGACGACGGCGACGAAGCGACGAACGGTGAGAATGACGGAGATGAAGTCACGAAAGGGGCATGGAGAAATGGTGGCGTCGTCAGCGACATCGACGATGGTCATGGAGCGAACAGGAGTTAGGAGCAGAGGAACGGGATGGAATAGGGTTCGCACGTGGGTTTAGAGAAATCGAGAATCAAGGGAAAGAAAACGATTGGGGGTGTTATATTTATAGAAAACATTGGGTGTCGATACAAATTCCCAAGGGAAAACGGTCTGGAGACTGTTTGGGGTCCAAACGGTTTCGAGACTGTTTGGGCTCCAAACGGTTTTGAGACTGTTTGAGTTCCAAACAGTTTTGAGATCGAAAGGACCAATCGGTTTCGAGACCATTTGAGTCCAAACGGTTTTGAGATCGAAAGGACCAATCGATTTGGAGACCGTTTGAGTCCAAACGGTTTTGAAACCGCTAGGTTAAGATTTAATTAGGTTTTTGGATTTTATATTTTTATGCTTGTTTTGGTTATTTATGTGAATTTTTATATTTTCATATTTAAAGGAGATAAGCATAAATCAAACAAAGAGATTAGAGATAAATAAAATGGTGGTACTCAGATCTTGGGTTGCCTCCCAAGTAGCGCATGTGTTTTATGTCGCTGGCCCAACAAAAAATCTGATTTTTTATGTCGATGTTGAGGGATCGTGGATCTCGATAGTTTGTCTTAGTATTTTGTCTGCTGGTGTGTAATATCTCTTCAATCTATGGCCATTAACTGTTTGTTCTCCCCCATTATTATCAAGGATGATTACTGCTCCAGTGGGGTAGATGTGTTTAATTGTGAAGGGTCCAGACCATTTCATGCGGAGCTTTCTAGGGAACATTTTAAGTTTGGAATTGAAGAGGAGGACCTTGTCTCCGACAGTTTTGTCTTTTCTTTTGAGATGGCTGTCATGCCACATCTTGGTTTGTTCTTTATAGATCCTGACACATTGGTAAGATGTCATTCTAAGCTCTTCAAGTTCTTGTAGTTGAAGTTGTCTATATTCACCAGCACTTTTGAGATCAAAGTTCAGCTGTTTGATGGCCCACCAAGCTTTATGTTCTAGTTCAACCGGTAGATGACATGACTTTCCATACACCATATGGAACGGGGTTGTTCCTATCGGTGTTTTGTAAGTCATGTGGTATGCCCAAAGGGCATCGGGGAGCTTGGAAGACCAATCAGTATGATGTCTATTGACTGTTTTTTTCTAAAATAGCTTTCAATTGTCTATTCAAAACGTCGACTTGACCACTTGTTTATGGATGGTAAGGTGTGGCGACCTTATGGTTGACCCCATATTTTCTTAGGAGGGCTTCGAAGCTTCTTTCCAAAAAATGGGTTCCTCCGTCTGATATGATAGTGCGGGGGACTCCAAATCTGAGGAAGATGATATCTTTGAACATCTTGATGACCAGCTTGGAATCGCAAGATACGTTGGGTATAGCTTCTACCCATTTCAAAACATAATCCACAGTGACTAATATGTAAGAGAATCCATAAGTTGAGGGAAAGGGACCCATGTAGTCTATTCCCCAAACATCAAAAAGTTCAATTTCATGCCACAAAGTGAGAGGCATTTCTATACTGCCAGAAAGCTGACATTTATTGTAGGATCTTACAAAATCATAGGAATCTCTCACTATTGTTGGCTAAAAAAAACTTGATTGTAGAACTTTCACAGTGGTCTTCTTCGAACTCATGTGCCCCCAGTGGGGCCAGAATGATAGTGCTCTAAGACAGGGGTAATTTCCTCTTCTGGTAGACATCGACGGAAAAGTCCATCTACACATAGACAAAAAAGATAGGGCTCATCCCAGAAGTATTGTTTAACATCATGGAGAAATTTCTTTTTATCGTGGTGAGAAGTGGAAAGGTGGATGATTCCTATAGCCAGATAGTTCACTGTGTCAGCGTACCAGGGAAATTCGGTGGTAATTTGCATAAGCTGGTCATTAGGGAGGGAGTCTCAGATAGGTACATTGTCATTGTCTTGATATTCGATGCGACTTAGGTGGTCCGCGATGACATTTTCCACTCCACTCTTGTCTTTTATTTCAAGTTCAAATTCTTGCAACATTAATACCCAGCAGATGAGTCTAGGTTTTGCATCCTATTTTTGAATAAGATATTTGATGGCAGAGTGGTCTGTATATACTACGACCTTTGATCCAATTAGATAAGAACGAAAATTTTTCAAAAGTTTAGAGGACAGCTAAGAATTCCTTTTCATTAGTAGTATAATTCTTTTGTGCCTCATCTAACGTCTTGGATGCATAGTATATTACATATGGCTTTTTGTCTATTCTCTGCCCCAGCACAGTCCCTATGGCATAGTCGCTAGCGTCACACATTATTTCAAAAGGTTGTGACCAGTCAGGGGCTCTTAGAATGGGTGTTGAGATTAGAGAATTCTTCAAAGTTGTAAAGCTATGCAGACATTCCTGGTTAAAGTTGAAATCAACATCCTTGGTCAATAGGTATGTCATAGGTATTGCTATTTTCGAGAAGTCTTTGATAAATCTTCGGTAGAACCCCGCATGACCCTAGAAGGCTCGCACTCCCCTTATGTCTTTGGGCAGTGACAAATTTGAGATGAAATCGATTTTTGCCTTGTCTACTTTGATTCCTCTTTCTCTTACTCGATGTACGAGGACAACACCTTCGGTCACCATAAAGTGACATTTTTCCTAGTTTAGGATAAGGTTTGTTTCCTCGCATCTCTGTAGGACTTTACTTAGGTTGAGCAGGAAGTTATCAAAAGAATCTCCATATATTGAAAAATCATCCATAAACACCTCCATAATGGTTTCGGTTAATCCCTTGAAGATAGTAGTCATGCACCTTTGGAAGGTTGCGGGTGCATTGCATAGCCCGAAGGGCATCCTTCTGAAGGCGTATGTTCCAACAGGACAAGTAAATGTCATTTTTTCTTGGTCTTCATGGTGAATTGGGATTTAGTAGAACCCAAAATATCCATCGAGGTAGCAGAAAATTTTTTGGTGGGCTAGCCGCTCAAGGACCTCGTCAAGGAAGGGTAAGGGAAAATGGTCCTTCCTTGTTGATTTGTTCAATTTTCTATAATCAATGCACATTCTCCAACCAGTAACTGTCCTTGTAGGTACTAATTCATTCTTATCATTTAGGACAACAGTGGTTCCCCCCTTTTTAGGGACCACTTGGATAGGACTAACCCACTGAGAGTCAGAAATTGGATAGACAATACCCGTTTTCAAGAGTTTAAGAACTTCGAGGCGAACTACCTCTTTCAGATTTGGGTTCAGTTTTCTCTGGTACTCCCTTGAGGGTTTGAACTCTTCTATCATAGGTAGTTTATGCATGCATAGAGCTAGGTTTATGCCTATTAGGTCAGTCATTTTGTACCCAATTGCTTTCTTGTGCTTCCTTAGTTCAGTGAGAAACCTTTCTTCCTGGTCGTCAATCAGAGAGGAGCTAATGATAACTGGATATAATTTTTCTTCATCTAGGAAGACATGTTTCAGCCCAGCTGGTAGAGTTTTCATTTATGGGGCTTTGGGTACTTTTTTTGTCTCTATTATAGAAACAGATTTCAGTTCTTTAAAAGTGGCTTTTGGGGCTTTTTCAGCCTGCTCCAAGTATTGCAGGCATTACTGAACTAACTCATTGGTTGAAAATTCATCTTCTGGATTTATTAGAGTGTCCTCTAGGGAATCTGTTGGTTCTGGATTTGCTTGCTTGAGTTGAGACATTTTATCAATAGCTTCAAGCAGAAAAACCTCTTCACAGATACTAGGGCTCTTCAGGCTGTTGAAAACCCTGAATTGAATAGTTTCTTTACCCAGCCTCAAGGTAATTGTGCCAACCTCGACATCAATTAATGCTCTAGTTGTGGCGAGGAAGGGTCTACCGAAAATTATCGGGTACCTTAGGTCTTCTTTTATATCCATAATGATGAAATCACAAGGGACATAAGAGTCCCTCCCCACTCTTACTGGAATATCTTCAATGATTCCCAGGGGTGCAGTAATGGTGGAATTGGTGAGCTGGATGGTCATTGTTGTAGGCAAAAAGTCTATAAACCCCAATCTTTTGCACATTGAAAATGGCATAATTGATATGTTGGCTCCCAAGTCGGCCAATCCCTTTTTACAATAAGTGTTCGCAATAGAGCATTATATGCCAAAGGATCCAGGGTCCTTCTGTTTTTTTGGCATTTTATTCAAAATGATATCAAAAGTGGTTTGGGCTAGCTTGACATTTTCATGCTCCTCTGTCATATATTTCTTTGACAACAAGGTCTTAAGGTATTTGGACCAAGCTGGGATTTCAGATAAGGCGTCGAGAAAGGGAATATCAACATAAAGTTTATTCATTGCGTCTTTGAATTTCTAGAATCTAGAGTCTAGTTTGGTTTCCTTTAGCCTGCCAGGATAGGGTATCCTTGGCTTATATTGTGGAACCTCTGGTTCTTTGGGACGTTGTTCCTTTTCTTTCCTTTCTTCAGCTTCTTGACCTGATTCTTCTGTTGGAATGATTTCAGTTACATCCATATCTTCTTGATTAACTGAGATGGCTTCAGTAAGAGAATGACCAGAACTTATTGTAACAACATTTAATTGTTCTGGTCTATGTTGATTGTGTCTTGGATTTTCTTCTGGTTGGCCAGCGAAAGTGCCCACTGGAGGTTTTAGCTGAGCTGCTATTTGTGCTAACTAAGTTTCCACAGCTTTTTGCTGGGCTTGCTGGTTAGACAACATGGTTTGTTATGATTGCAGCATTTGCCTTATCAAGGACAATTCATCAGTCTGCTATTGTGGGGCATTCTTCTGTTGGAATTGAGTCAGTTGTTGCTGCCCTTGAGGTGGTTGTTGTTGAGGTGCTGGAAACTGAGGTTGTTGCGTCTGTTGCAGCTGAGTTTGTTGTAATTGCGGGTGCAGAGGAGGGTGAGTATATTGGTAGTATGTAGAGGGATTTCTTGGGTAGTAGGATCTCTAGAAATTGTTTCTAAAAATCCCTTGATTTTAGTTGTAGTTGTTTTGAAATCCAGATGGTAGTCTGTTGGAGGATCCACCTTGTATTTGGTGTTGTGGGTTAGCGGTCCTCGTAGGATTTCCATATTGAAAACTAGAATGACTTCTTGGTTGATTTGTATTATAGTAAGCTTGTCCTGGTATGGAATGAATGGAATTTACTTGTTCTGGCATCTGATCCTCAGGGTGTTCAATGATCGGCTCATACTGTAGTTGAGGTGGTTGCAAATCCATCATTACATTGTATAGGAGACCACATGACAATGTGGGATGATTTGATGCATGATAGGCCTCGCAAGTTCCTGTGGCTGCTTTAGCTTGTTGGGGGTTCTTTTTTCTGTCATACTCCCCAAATGATGCTTCGAGGGCTTGTTGTTTGTTGGCTATGGTCTTCAAAGCTTCAGCTATGGCTTTCATTTCTGTAGATTCTTCATCTTTACAAACCTTTAGAACTCCTCCTGTGGTTGCCCTCCCCCAATTGGATTGATTTTCTGCTCTGAGAGTGACGATTCTCCAGGCGTCTTTGTAGTTCTGTCTCATAAAAGTTTCCTCCAGATGAGGAATCTAAGAACTTTTGAATTTCATCACTTACTCCCCTATAAAAAGTTTCTATGAGTTGATTTTGCGAGATTCCATGGTGAGGGCATTTCCTCAAGAGTTCTTTGAACCTTTCCCATGAGTCAGTCAGTGACTCTCCCGGTAGTTGAAGGAATTGGTTGATTTGTCCTCTGATTTGGTAGGTTAGTGAAGGAGGGAAGAATTTCCCCAAGAACTTATCTTCTAAGGGAGCCCAGGTGGTGATTGGCTCCCCGTCCAAAGAATTGTACCAACTTAGTGCTCTTCTAGACAAGGTGAAATTGAAGAGTCTAAGCATGACTGCGTCCATGGTTGTTCCATCTTGTGGTACCAACCTGCAAAGAGCTTTGAACCTCTTCAAATGGTCCATGCAGTCATCTCCGGCACTTCCAGAGAATGAGATGCCCTACATTATTTGGATCCATTGTGTCCTAATCTCAAAAGTAGGTGTGTCGATGAGTGGTGGTTGGACTGGATGGTTGTCTTCGTAGTTATTGGGAATAGCGTAGTCCCTTAGTTGCTTGCTCCTTATCAACAGTTGCGCAGCATCCTTGGCTGCTTCATTCTCAGAACGGATGCGGGCTTGCACTTCAGCCCGTACTTCAGCCTAAACTTGGGCGCACGTGTCGGCGATGAGTTGCGCTCACTGGGCTGCTATGGCAGCATTGACCCTTTCCATCACTAATGCAGCTTGGCGTTGATCTTCAGCCATTTTTCTGGCTCTTTGAAGATTAAGTCTAATGCAGTGGTGGAAGCGTCTCTCTATCTCAGAGTCGTACTCTTGATCAGGGGAGAATTTGAGATTATACGATGGTTGCATACACGTATTCTACCTGAGTAGAGGAAGAAACACACTTTTTAGATGATGTGGGAGATATGATGAAATCAAGAGAATATGGAGTAATATTAAAGAAAAAGTGTAAAACCCTAACCAACTAGTAAGATGATAAATGAAATTAAAATGTTCTGTTGTCCCAGGCAACGGTGCCAATTTTTTATGGAGCTTCCACTTGCATGGAGTTGTGTGCATCACTAAAAATCCTAAAGATAGTAAGTCTTTTAGGTTTAGACTTGCTTATACTAGATTAAAAACTCCACCCACATATGCTAGGATACATGGAAGTCTTATCGTAGTATAGTTAAGGGTCGAATCCAAAGGACAACGGTCTTGTTAAGATCAACAAGATGGAAAACGTTAGAATTTCATTTATCTCCTTAAAAGCTGGTATTTAGATCAAAGATTTGGTTTGGTTGTTTAAACTAGGTGTGAGAAAAGTAAAAGCAGGAAATTAAATTTAAAGTTGTAAACAATGTTGAGAAACCACTAGGATGTGATCGGTTTTCTCCACCACTACACATGGATCAAAACATACATCACAATAACTTGGCTTGCAAAGAAAAGAGTCTAAACAGTTAGTATCTTTGTAGGCTTAGCCTCCTTTTTGATAACTAACTATAAGAAATGTGGAAGTGTTTTAATGATATCCATCCCCAAATGAATGGTCACTTACTTTGCATCACTCTCCTCACAAAGTGTGTTCCTCGACCCATCAAGGTTGTACTTTCATACGTCAACTGATTCCATTTCATAGTATGAAAGTACAATGATGGAGGTGAGTTTACTCCACTTCTTGAGAAACTCTTCTAGATACCAAACCGAACGTATGGTGACTACAGACAATCTGGAACCAACAAGCAGTCGATATTCGAATCTAGAAGTACAAACATAGACAATTTGCACTAACAGATAATAGATAACACAAGTTGGTGATCAAGCAACTAGCATTCATTAAATGATTGATGTGAAACTGGAAAGATAGTGTTTTTCTATTGCAAACTCAAGAATTACAATGCATGAAATGAAAACACAGGTAGAGGGGCTACTCTCCGCACCCTAGTGTATAAGACTACTCGCTCATGGCAAGAACAAAGAAGGGGGTGAGAAGAGAGAGAGTGTGTCATCTCCACGAAGGAGAGAGGAAGGTCGACCCCTTGGAGAGAGAGAGAGCAACGATATTCACACTTCGTAGCTTGCTTGATGATGAATCCTCCTCTTCCCACCTTCTTTGTCAATGAGAGAGAAAGTAGCTTGGATATGGAGTATGAATCTCACACGGGCAGCCTCGGGGCAGTGGGTGAAGGATGGAATGGCTCTGGAACAATAGAGGTAGCCTTTGGACGTCTGAAACTTGATGATCTGTGAGGACCCCTTTGGGTTCTATTTATATAATTTTAAGTGAGCCTTAAATGGTTTGGGGTAAGTGGGTCCAAATGGTCTTGGAGACCATTTGGACTCTCTCGGTCTGGAGACCGTTTGAGTCCTCTCGGTCTGAAACCATTTGCTTTTATTCGATCTTGGGGTCGAGTAGCTTCATACGGTCTCAGGACCAATTGATCTCCATTCGGTCTTGGGACCGTTTGGCTTCATACGGTCTTGGGACCGTGTGGCTTCATACAGTCTCGGGACCGGTTGATCTCCATTCGGTCTTGGGACCATTTGACCCTTATTCGTTCTTGGGACCGTTTGGTCTCCATTTGGTCTTGGGACCATTTGGCTTCCATTGGGTCTTAGGACCATTTGGTCTCCATTTGGTCTTGGAACCGTTTCGCTTCCATTCGGTCTTAGGACCGTTTGGCTTCCATTCGGTCTTGGGACCATTTGGTCTCCATTCGTTTTTGGGTCTGTTTGGTCTCCATTCGGTCTTGGGACCGTTTGGTCTCCATTCGGTCTTGGGACCGTTTGGCTTCTATTCGGCCTTGGGACCATTTGGGAGTTTTGTAATTTTTTGTGTGCTTTTCTGTAAGAAGTGAAAAGGAAAAGTTAATCTAATGGTATATTTACAAAAAGGTAGAAAGTTAAAGATTCTATCTAATTTAACTAAGAAAGAGTATGGAAAACTGAGGAGAACTAGTAAGATAACATCGCAAAATGGGAGGTTATCATTTCCTTGCATAATAAGCCACATCCCATTAATATGAATAGGTAATGATGATTTATGCTAACAAATGGTGTGAATGGCATGTTGACACGACTTTACTATGCGTTTAAAATGCAAGTGTATGCATCTTGTAATATAGGCCCTATGAGGCCTGAGTTGAACTCAGGGAAACAGCTGTCTAGAGACTAGTACTAACTACAGTTTGATTAGCTAGGCCGATGAAAATTGATTGGGTTGATTTTTTTGAACAGAAGTAAGAAATTAAAAAAGAAAAAAATTATTTGGTTTTATGATGAAGAATTCCTTAGAACACAGTTTCACCATGGGTGACATGGTTTTATGATGACGAATTCCTTAGAACACAGTTTCACCATGGGTGACACTATATCTACCTTCTTATTACTGGTACGAATCTCCTCTTAAATTTGAATAAGGATCATGTAGCTAGAAACTACCCGCTTTCGCAGTGTAATTCCCCTACCTAATCTAAAGTCAATTTCATTCTAATAGTAATTGATTCATTAGTTAGGTGCTTTTGGTTTAACTCTTAGATAATATCCTCATGTTTATGCCCCACCTTTCTCAAGGGATGTCGATAAACAGGTGAACCTATGTGTTTCTAACCCTTAATCCCCTTTTTAGTAGTAATTAAGGATCTGATACGCTAATTGTGGTGATCAGGCACAATAAGGTCATGCAATTTCCATAGATTCATATTCAAATAGTAAGATAAAATCTATATCAATAATGGAATTTAGATACAGTGCATCCTCAGGCTACTCCTGGGTCCTAAGGAATAAGGGGTTTAGTCCCGCATGGTTTCTATAGTCAAAAACATGATAGAGAAGAGGAAAAATGTGGAAAAAAATCAAATGAACTATGTTAACCCCTAGAGAAAAGCAACTCTGGAGAATCCCCTTTGGTGCACTGGTGTTTTGTTGTCTCTTGGCTACAAAACAGTCCACTGGAAGTGTTGGAATTGCTCTTGTATGTAGCCTTCGATCCCAGTCTTTCCTCCTATGTCTCTTTAGTCTTGAGAAATGGACTACCACGTGATACCCAGGTCTATCCATTCTCCCACGTAGTTATAGTATGGCTATTTTCCACGAAATAACACCAACCGTTAGGTACTATCAAGTTGAGTCGATAGTATCGATGCTTAAAAAGTGGTCGTGTGTCTAATGTAATCTCAGTACTACCGACATTTGTGTCGGTGTACCAAGTTTCTGTGATTCTTCGAGGAGTCTACTGATGATGATTCGATACTACCAAGATAGGTGTCGGTAGTACCGAATCTACACATTTCACTTGGTTGTTTCACTGATGTGAAATCGGTACTATCAAGTATGGACTCGGTAGTACCGAGTCTACACACTTGATATGTACCTGAAATACAACCAAAAATGTGTCTTAGTCCTCGGATTTGTGAAAATTGATTAAAACTTGATAAAAATACATATATTGATACATTTCAATGAAACATGCTATACATAAGAGTTTGTGCATAAAATCTCATGAAAATAACAAATGCATGCCCAAAACTAAGGAAAAACAAGCCTGTAAAATGACTAAATATATGTGCATCAAACACCCTAAACTTAAATCTTGCTCGTCCTCGAGAAACATACTCTTGGATTTGTCTGAGACAAGTCAGTAAATAGACATACTACATGAATTCTCATCTCAACCACCCCCACATAACAGTCTCAAACCGACCCTACTGATCACTGAACCGGTAACTGCTCTGAAGCGACCACAAAATTTCAATAAAAGACAATTGTCCCTTAGTTAATGAAACACTGTCAAGAAAGCAGTTAACATATTAAACCAATTAGGCCTACACTTGGCGCATTGTGTGATTTCCTATCTACATTTCTCTTTTCCCTAACTACCATTTACATGGAAGTCGTCCTCCTAAAAAACATGAAGTGAGGAGGAAAATCATATAAGTGGCCTACCGATAAGAGCAATGGGTGGTACAAGATAGCTGGTTATGAAGATTCATAAGGAACAACGGAATCATTATGCGAGCATTAAAGTATGATGAATTTATATGATGAGAATGAACGCGTTATGAGTCCTAATGTCTGCATAAATGCGTGGCATGATGCATGTGTTGGTATGTATGCCCTGAGAGCCAATCATGGGATGATTAATGGGATACATTAAGATTGATTTGATATACATAAAAGGCGAGCTTCCAATTCTTTCTGGTTCAGTCATATGAGATAGTGATAGAACAGATTGAATGTCTAGAGAATGACAGTACTCAATGACGTATGCCTTCAGGTTCATGACCTGAACGATGAGATCATACGGATGCTAAGAGTTTGTACATTCTTGTTATGTCCCTAGTCGGATGTCATTGTGGAAGGTAGATAGACAGCAATGACACACAAGACTAGATTGTGGTGTTGGTTGATGACAGAATCTCATTAGTCATGATATAGAGATATCAAACCAAACACATAGGTACTTGTTAGAGAACAAGGTACCGGACAGACCCACCGTGAGTTTGACACATGGAACCATGAGATGGTAGTCACAGTCAGTACTCACAGTGATGGTGGTGAGTGTGATTCTTAGACCTGAAATCACTGCACTCAACACATGTCGTTGGGCTCACTTTGACATCATCAAACGCAGTCCTGAAACATGGGTTGTTATAAAGGTGATGATTGGGTGGCTTTGACACATGGGGCTTTTGAGGGGTGAGTGATAGATATGGGATTTGTCCCTCCTGAGGGAGTTTGATATCCATGGCCACTTGATGAGTAGGATTGAGAAAGGCGTGCACGCATGTGTGAATCAGTATATGATACTGATGTCATACATATCTCTTCCAGTCTACTCTGAGATCAAGGAAGTGAATGAACGTTGACAGGATGACTGTTCCATGCCTCGAGTTCATTCGGGATATCAGTGACAAAGGAATTATACATTCGATGTAACACCATTCACGGATTGTAGGATGAAAGTTGTTCTCCAACTTTCTACTTTCACTTGGGTAGCACTGATGTGTGACTAGGCACCGCTCTTTGCTTGTGAAGTCATAAGTGTTATGGACTTTCACTGCCAACGTGAAATAGACCTGTAGGGTCACACACATAGGATTTAACCTGGAAGAGGAGTTTTGTCCACAAAGCAATGTTTAGATTGATTACTAAAGGAGTTTAGTAGTTCAATTAAACACTCAATCAGTCGATAGCTCAATATCGTATGGTTCAAGGTGTTGGACGCATTGATTGGAGTATCGGATTGATTGAAATCGCAATTGACTGATTTTGCCCAACATGTGCTCCCAACCGATCGGTTCATGTGATGAACCGGTCGGCTGAGGTTACTGAACCGGTCGGCTGGAGTGTCCAGGCCGATCGGCTCATGCCCAGGTTGAAACGACCGGTTCAAGGGTTGAACCGATCGGCTCAACTGGTGCAACCGACCAGTTGGGAAAAGTCATGTCGGCAAGAATTTTCCTTTGGTTTCAAATTGCCCAATTCGATTGGGAATAATATTGGTATTCGATACCAATTGGGAAAGAAACAAGGAAAGTCTTTTTGAGCCAGATTAGGACCATGAACCGATCGGTTCAGGGCACCAACCGATCGGTTGGAGTGCCCAAATGATCGACTCAGGTCCAACCGATCGGGTCAGTTGTGAACCGATCATTTCAAGTTGCGAACCGGTTGCTTTTTGTGGAAAATTCTTGAACCCTTCTACTCCTGCTTTAGTCCCGCATTGCCCGGGATGGAGAACCCTGTCCCATGACTCTCCTATATATAGGGGTATTGGGGGCTTCTCAAAGTACAGCTCAGTGCAACCAGTTGCTCTGCAAGTTGTCGTTCTCTCTGGTTTTGGTAACCGTGAGAGAGCCCGAGCAAGTGCTTCCCGCAAAAGGGAGGTGTAGCAAGGGAAGGACAACTGCAGTTGCAACAGGAGGCAGGAGAGTGTGTTGACGACTAGTACGTCAACAGGAGGGTGCGACTCCTTCCACTTCCTTGTGGGACAAGGAGAGTGGAGTTCCAGGTGGTCCGTGTGGACTACTACAGAGGCGGGAGGACACTGCCTCTTAGGAGGACAACTGTCATCCGACAGTCCGGTTTGAGTAGGAGTTGTCAGTCCCGGTGCGACTAGGAGATGCACAGACACCGTCGAAGTCCGGAGTTGAAGACCGCGCATTGCGCGAGGTATTGTCGCCGAGCAAGCCTCGGGACAAGGTATGATTCCACAAACCATCCTTTCCTATTATATAGACGTTGACGCGTTTCCTCGGTATGGGTTGGGGAGAAAATTTTTGTTTCCGCTGCCTTCTCTGTCTCCCCTAAAACCCCAACAGTGGTATCAGAGCCACGTCAGCTGTTCTATATTTTAGGAATATCGATATGATCGATTTTGGTTTGTCGCCTTTAAATATTGCATACGATGCAAATAATATCGGCTTTATGCATGTCCAATCCTAAATCCACAAATCCCTAATTACATATATTATATGTATTATTAATGCACTCGATACGCGTCGCCCTTAAACGAGTTTTGTGGTGGATGTGTGTAGCGTGATTATGGCCTATAAACCCCTATCTGTGTGTGGTTGTTTGTGGTTGCTTGCATCTCGGTCTGCGCACCGATCTTCCCTCTCTTAATCCTGATGTAACTCGAAATAATTCGAGATTCTTTCCTACCTTTGCTCCCCCCGAATGTAACTCGGGGTTTCCCTTTTTAAAGCAATGTAATAAATAGGATAGATTTTTATTTCCTGTTATGTCATAGACTGGCGGACATCAAGACGACAGCTGAAACGATCGGTTCAAGGCGTGGACCGATCGGTTGATGTTCCAGACGGTCAGTTCAAGGAGTGAACCGATCGGTTGATGACCGGTTCGAGGAGCGAGACAAGCGGGTGGCGGACATGACGAGATGCACGACGACCAGGCGAACCGATCGGTTGGAGGAGCCAACCGATCGGCTGGTGGCACCCAAACGACCAGCTGGAGAGTACAGATCATTCATGTGATGAGTTGATCAACTCGGATGGCAAGGCACAGATGTTCATCTTGTACAGGTTGCATGTGATGTAGACCTAGATGACCGTGATTCCTCTTGGCTCGAGGAATCACATTAGGATGGCCATAATCATCGCTTTTATCGTTTTGTGCATGTTTTCTGTGGGATATAGCATGTATATGATACATACTATGTATTGTGGTGATTGGATATGTATATATATAAAACCAAATCCCTCATTACAATATTAAGTTTTAGATGCCTTCCAAATGCGACACACGTGAAAAGCTTGTTCGACCAAGTGTTGGCACGCCCTAGCGTGGTGCACCGTCTACCTCGTGGAAGCGTGAAGGATGAATGTGTGGGTCTGCCCTAGCAGGGTGCATGTTCATCGTGTTTGCTTTGGGTCGAACTTAACAAGGTGATCTAGATGGGATCTAGTACCTTGAGGCATGGAGATGATCATTGCAAGGAGTTGTATATGACATCTTATGAAGAGTTGCATATGATGCAATTGGCAAAAGTTGCCTACCTGAGAGATCTATGTTGTGGGTGATAGCCCTAGCTGGTCCATGACTTAGAGGATTTCAGGATCTTGCCCACTAGAAGTTTGTACGCTGCAATCTTCCGAATTGATGGTGAGGGCTATCAATTTGAAGTAAAATAGTGGGAGCGATAATTAATTAAAGGCCTAATTATATCGTTAAACTTTCAAATCAATCAAATAAGTCAAAAATGAGTTTTGGACTAAAATTGCATATTTTCCTTTTTGTAGTTCAAATGGCAACAAACAACAACAACTTTTCTTTGCGATCGGTCCTTGACAAGGACAAGCTAAATGGGACAAACTTCCACGACTGGTATCGGACATTGAGAATTGTTCTCACTGAAGAGCGTAAGCTCTATGTCCTGGATACTCCAATTCCAGAGGAACCCGCTCCTAATGCACCAAGGACAGAAAGGGATGCTTACAAGAAGCATTTTGATGATGCCATTGATGCAAAGTGCTTGATGCTATGTTCAATGAACCATGAGTTGCAGAGGCAACATGAGAACATGGGTGTCATAGAGATGATTCTGCATCTCAGGAACATGTATGAAGATCAGGCACGGCAAGAGAGGTATAATGTTTCTAGGGCGTTGTTCAAGTGTGTCATGACAGAAGGAGATCCAGTTGGTCCTCACACACTCAAGATGATTGGGTATGTGGAGAACCTGTAGAGACTGGGATTTCCACTGAGCCAAGAGTTGGCTACTGACGTGATACTGCAATCGTTGCCAGAATCTTACAGTCAGTTTGTGATGAACTACAACATGAACAACTTTGATAGGCCACTGTCAGAGTTGTTGGGCATGTTGAGGACAGCCGAGTTACAAATGAAGAAGGACAAGCCTAAGTCCGTGATGGTGATCACGAGCAAGAAAGGCAAGTCCAAGCGCAAGGGCAAGGGCAAAGCTAAGAAAGGTTCTGAAGCTAGCCAGGAGTCCAAGCCATCTTCAGCTCTCAAGGCCAAGGGAGGCGTAACCAAGAAAGGAAATTGCCACCATTGTCAAAAGCCAGGACATTGGAAAAGGAATTGTCCTCTCTACCTGGAAGAACAAAAGAAGAAGGAAGCAACTGAAGCCTCTACTTGAAGGTGTCATGTAAATAAACTTGTAACACTTTTTTGAGGTATATGATACCAAGATGTAAAGTGTAAAGCATTCTTACTTGGGGTAAGTGTTGCCTTTATAGATAGGAATACTTTAGTTTATTTTCAGCCAATAAGGCATGTAATACAGTTATGAACTGCTATTTCATACTTGCCAATAGATAGAAACACTTTATTTTTGCATATTGTATGACAATGATGGCAATTAATAAAGTTGTGTTTTCAATCTTAAAGATATGATCTTTGTGGCAATGCCTTATTTATCTTATGATATTTGATATGCATAAGATAAGATGATACCTAAAAGTTATAGATAACTCAAACAATTAATTAGCATTAATCATGAGAAATTCATTTCTAGTTTCCATGTGATGGATAAAACTAGACTCTTTTGGTTAGAGAACCAGTAAGGGACATGAATATCTTAGACATGATTGATCAATCTTCACTAATGTAGTGGGAGAGTGATTATCCTATTAGTTATAATACATGTGATGTATTTACATACCTATTGGAATAAATGCTAATACTTCAAATGGTGTTTAGAGAAATATCAATATGAATATCTTGAAGTGTTCAAGATTATCATAAATGAAGTACAAATTTGATAAAGTATTAATTCTTGATGAGATCAATGAATGAAATACTTGGACCAAATGTTTGAGATCCTTATGAGTGATTATGATAGTGTATCATACTGAACTCATGATTAAGGCATGGTGATGTCTGAATCAAGAAGGAATCATACTCTAAGAAGTTAGAGAATGATTATCAAATAACTGAATTCTTCTTAATAAAAGAATACCCCACACTAATAAAAGAAATTAAGAATCACAAGGGTTGTGAGTTCTTATATCTTTAACATATACACCTCAATTATCTATGTGATGAGTTGTTCATGTGATGAGTCAACTATCAAGATGAATATGAGGAACCGAATCTTGAGTTATGGTTTAAAATCATTACATCCTAAATGACTTCCATGTGAACCATAAGGTATGACCTTGATGGTAGCACTCATTGGATCATATCCATAAGTCCAGATGAGTCTTAAGTGTTAAGACACATGGATAACATTTTGAGAAGGATGATGCTTGTTGATTGCAACTTAATGACTAAGACATTTGGCATATGGATACTAAAACTGCATTCCTACGAGGAATAAAACCAGGATGTGTACGTGACACATCCTATAAGGTTTATGAATCCACTAATGCAAATGAAGTCTATAAGTTACAATGGACTAATCAATGTGATTGATTGAGTACAAGCAACTCAAAATTGGATCTTTATTTTGATAATATAGTCAAAGGGTTTGACTGATATGTCAAAGATAAAGAAGTGATCTGTGATTTAGTGGGAGCGTATTCACATTCCACATATTGATGTGAAATGGAATTGTTCTAGAATGGAAATCCAAAAGTGGAAATTATCTTGAAGGAAGATAGAGATGTTTCCTATGTGATAGGAATAGAGATCTATAGAGATAGTTCTCGAAAATCTCTTGACCTGGAAAGAGAAAACATACATTGGCAATCTGTACTGAAGTGTTCAGTATGCACAGATTCAGTGGGAGAAAACTTGTCCATGTTACATGGATATTAGTATCCCAAGGCCAATTGTCCAATTCTTATGAAGAATGGGAACACTAAGAATAGATATGGATCTATCATGTATGTAATCATCCCATTATCTTGCATGTATGACATGGCAAGAATAAAATGCATTCATCATCTTGTATGTAGGACATGGAAATATGATGTGCTCATCTTGATAACTCGTATGTGTGACATGATGAGTGGATGACTGTCTGCTTCCAGTAAGTGTTACTGGAATACCATGAGAGCTTGATAAGTGCTTGTGAAGCACTAGTTCTATGGATAAGAGTTCGATGTAAAGAGTTACATTGATGCGAACTTCCGAAAGGACAGAAAATTAATCGCAATATATATACATGAGATGTATAAAAGTGAATGTTTGTTGATAATTGGAAGTGTTCCAATAAAGCCATTTAAAAGGGAAAAGCCGAGTATCTATGTGTTAGTGAACAGCAGTGGATACTATATGGATCTGAAAGTTCATGAGATGAACTTATATTCCACTCATTGATGACAAGTCTGGAATCCTTGATCATGCAATGTGGCTAAAGGTTAGCAAATGGAATACAAGATCGCATATTACGGCAACTCCATCTCATACGTGTGACGTACAGTGAAGAGATGAGAGACGTGCAATTTATACAGACTTTGGCAAGGTGTTGCCATTACTCACTATGTTGGCACTACAGCACAGTAACATGTGGGACATGTTTGAAAATCACTATGAATATGATTCATGGGTGATTGGCTCGCAGTGCAAGTGGGAGTCTGTTGGTATGTATGCCCTGAGAGCCAATCATGGGATGATGATGGGATACATTAAGATTGATTTGATAAACATAAAAGGCGAGCTTCCAATTCTTTCTGGTTCAGTCATATGAGATAGTGATAGAACAGATTGAATGTCTAGAGAATGACAGTACTCAATGACGTATGCCTTCAGGTTCATGACCTGAACGATGAGATCATACGGATGCTAAGAGTTTGTACATTCTTGTTATGTCCCTAGTCGGATGTCATTGTGGAAGGTAGATAGACAGCAATGACACACAAGACTAGAATGTGGTGTTGGTTGATGACAGAATCTCATTAGTCATGATATAGAGATATCAAACCAAACACATAGGTACTTGTTAGAGAACAAGGTACCGGACAGACCCACCGTGAGTTTGACACATGGAACCATGAGATGGTAGTCATAGTCAGTACTCACAGTGATGGTGGTGAGTGTGATTCTTAGACCTAAAATCACTGCACTCAACACATGTCGTTGGGCACACTTTGACATCATCAAACGCAGTCCTGAAACATGGGTTGTTATAAAGGTGATGATTGGGTGGCTTTGACACATGGGGCTTTTGAGGGGTGAGTGATAGATATGGGATTTGTCCCTCCTGAGGGAGTTTGATATCCATGGCCACTTGATGAGTAGGATTGAGAAAGGCGTGCACGCATGTGTGAATCAGTATATGATACCGATGTCATACATATCTCTTCCAGTCTACTCTGAGATCAAGGAAGTGAATGAACGTTGACAGGATGACTGTTCCATGCCTCGAGTTCATTCGGGATATCAGTGACAAAGGAATTATACATTCGCTGTAACACCATTCACGGATTGTAGGATGAAAGTTGTTCTCCAACTTTCTACTTTCACTTGGGTAGCACTGATGTGTGACTAGGCATCGCTCTTTTCTTGTGAAGTCATAAGTGTTATGGACTTTCACTGCCAACATGAAATGGACCTGCAGGGTCACACACAGGATTTAACCTGGAAGAGGAGTTTTGTCCACAAAGCAATGTTTAGATTGATTACTAAAGGAGTTTAGTAGTTCAATTAAACACTCAATCAGTCGATAGCTCAGTATCATATGGTTCAAGGTGTTGGACGCATTGATTGGAGTATCGGATTGATTGAAATCGCAATTGACTGATTTTGCCCAACCTGTGCTCCCAACCGATCGGTTCATGTGATGAACCGGTCGGCTGAGGTTGTTGAATCGATCGGCTGGAGTGTCCAGGCCGATCGGCTCATACCCAGGTTGAAACGACCGGTTCAAGGGTTGAACCGATCGGCTCAACTGGTGCAACCGACCAGTTGGGAAAAGTCATGTCGGCAAGAATTTTCCTTTGGTTTCAAATTGCCCAATTCGATTGGGAATAATATTGGTATTCGATACCAATTGGGAAAGAAACAAGGAAAGTCTTTTTGAGCCGGATTAGGACCATGAACCGATCGGTTCAGGGCACCAACCGATCGGTTGGAGTGCCCCAAACGATAAGCTCAGGTCCAACCGATCGGCTCAATGGCCGAACCGATCGGTTCAGTTGTGAACCGATCATTTCAAGTTGCGAACCGGTTGCTTTTTGTGGAAAATTCTCGAACCCTTCTACTCCTGCTTTAGTCCCGCATTGCCCGGGATGGAGAACCCTGTCCCATGACTCTCCTATATATATAGGGGTATTGGGGGCTTCTCAAAGTACAGCTCAGTGCAACCAGTTGCTCTGCAAGTTGTCGTTCTCTCTGGTTTTGGTAACTGTGCGAGAGCCCGAGCAAGTGCTTCCCGCAAAAGGGAGGTGCAGCAAGGGAAGGACAACTGCAGTTGCAACAGGAGGCAGGAGAGTGTGTTGACGACTAGTACGTCAACAGGAGGGTGTGACTCCTTTCACTTCCTTGTGGGACAAGGAGAGTGGAGTTCCAGGTGGTCCGTGTGGACTACTACAGAGGCGGGAGGACACTACCGCTTAGGAGGACAACTGTCATCCGACAGTCCGGTACGAGTAGGAGTTGTCAGTCCCGGTGCGACCAGGAGCTGCACAGACACCGTCAAAGTCCGGAGTTGAAGACCGCGCATTGCGCGAGGTATTGTCGCCGAGCAAGCCTCGGGACAAGGTATGATTCCACAAACCATCCTTTCCTATTATATAGACGTTGACGTGTTTCCTCGGTATGGGTTGGGGAGAAAATTTTTGTTTCCGCTGCCTTCTCTGTCTCCCCTAAAACCCCAACAGCATTTGCTCAAAATCTCATACAAAATGGAGAAAAATCAAGGGCATTATGAATACGTATTGAAACTTTTTTTTCTTTTTCTACGAATGGATACACATCCTTTCTCCCTCTTCCAAACAGAGACAATTCTCTCTTTTTTTTTCTTTTTTTTCATTTTTCCTTTTACATGATTGGCCTTATTCCCCTAAATACATTCATGAAATTTCTCATATATCTCTGAGGGTATAGATGTGTATGAGATCAGCATAAATATTTTGCATCTCATAATGCCTTTATGAATGAATAATGAATGTATGCAATATACATGTACAGATTTGTATTATGTGACTAAATGATATGCATATGAATTGTTCATGTATATTTTTTCTTTTCCTAACTGATGTGAAGGAAAATGACTAACTACAATGATTCCTATTGTGCCATGATTATGTAATCAAAAAGAAATGGTTCAATGTACTTGATCATCTTACGGTGGTGGCAATTATGAATATGAAGTGGATGAAATCACATAACTAAGAGATTAAGCCTTCAAAGATTAATATGTGTCCCTCTCTAAAGACATGTGTATAGGGTAAATGTAGGAGTTCCTTCTTAAATTTCCATTTAAGGACATGTTACCGGTTTGATCAGTTCAGGCTCAAACACCTTCGTCGTTCACTTTTCATGGGTGATTGAGAGATTATTCAAGTCCAATGTCCTAAATCTGACTAACCCATACACTTCCTCAAGGTGTGACTCAAAAGATTTGCAATAAATCTTAACTTCTCCACTTTTTTTTTAAACACATCATTTTTTTCTTTAAAAAAACCTAGTGGAAAATTTCTGCAGAGACCCATACATATACTAATCCACTTTTTACACTAGATAGATGTGGATTCTACAATAACATAAATCTAAAAAAATAGAAAATAAAGATAAAAATGCACACTAAAGAAAACTAAGATAGTGGTTGTTCTAGCACCCCCCTAAGCTTGAATATGACTATGTTCGCATAGTCAAAATTCCAACTTAAGAGGTGGAACAGGAGTACCCTGATCAATCATGTGGTGGTGGTTGTTGGTAGTGTGGCATGGTAGGATCATGTGGAGGAAATGTTCCCTGAAAATTGGGATCATATGAAGGCATCGATGGCGGCTGTTGGTACCCTCCAAAGTACCCTTGGCTCTAGTAGTGGTCATAGAAAGGTTGTTGGTACTGCTCAATGCATTGTAGGTGTGTGTGAACATTCTCTTTGTTGGCTAAGAGAAGGCGCTCATTCTCATAGATCACCTACTAGTTCACATAGAGCCTTCCTTGGATTTCTTGTATACTTGCCAAAGTTACATGATGTCGTTGCTAACATGTATGGATGTCCTAAATCATCTCATACATGCCTTCCATGTCAAAAGTGTCATGCTCATCCTAGGACAGTGGTGGGGCTGAGGAAATTGAGGCAGTGTATCTCTGCAGTCGCTTGTGCGGTGTAGGTCGGTGAGTGATAAGGATGGTATCCACCTCCACCACCTCGTCGTCATCGTCAGCTTACTATTCGGGCTCCTCAGTGGCTTCCTCTGTGGTTGCATCAATGTTGTCATCATCTAATGGCCACTACAGATGCTTGACTCCCGGCTGATAGAAGATTGGGTTAGGGAGTGACCACTCCCTCTACCGGCCATCCATTATGCAACAAGCGTACACAGTGTTAAAATGAACAGTGAGGAGACCTACCTTTCGAAAATGTCTGAGATCTAGATATTGTGGTCCTACTGGCTGTAAGGTGGAGAGGTCTAGCTGCAGATGAAGAGCAATGGGGGTAATGACACCCCCAAATACAATTGGTGCCATTTTGGACTCCAAACATCGTACTAATATAACATGAAGGAGGAAGAAAGAACCAAAATTTACCGGCTCCCCCTTGAGAAGTTGGTGGAGAAAGAATAGGTCGGCCTTTTGCACCTTCCCTTGGTCCTGACTGGAGTGGCCAAAAATGGTATTGGTGAGGATGCAGTGAAATATTTTAGCAAATGGATGCTCGATGTCGGTGATGGAGTTGATGTGCCAACTGATATAGAAACCTTTTGGCACCTCAGTGAAACATTCCCAGATCATCTCGTAGTTCCAGCCCAGGGGAGGTGAGCGGTCTGGCACGTGTGGCCAGTTGAAGATATGGTTGAATTCATGGAGGGTGAAATAATAATTGGTGTTGTAGAGGTGTAAGTCAACCTTTCCTTCCGGCTATTCTCCACCCATATGCTACTCTGGGGTGACAAGAACATCAAGAGACACCATGAACTCATAGACAAACTCCTGGTATGTGGGCCATCCGCTAAAGAAGGGGTCATCCACCTCCATCTCTTGGCCATCGTGCACCCAGCAAATGTACTTAGTGAAGCCTAGGCTCTTGATGAGGTCGTGGTCACCATACCGTATGGGCACCATCTTCCTAGTCAGTAGCTCCTCATAAATCTTCCGGACCTTCGGAGTCGGGTGATGAAGGCAGTTTGGTCGAGGGAGGACCATCTCGCCTTGCTCATTCGTTATAGAAGCACCTCTCCGTGGAGCCATGTAAACCTTGAAAGAATGAGGAAAGAGAAATGAGAGCTCAAAGAAGACTGTCGGTGCTCGGTGCAATAGTGTTTGCAGTTTCTCTAGATAGGAGATTGAAGTTGTGAATAGAATTGAAAATCTCTTCTCCTTATATAGGCCTTGGATCGCCCAGCCGTCTAAAGTCGGTACTACTGACTCCAAGTCAGTAGTACCAAGATCCTAGGGAGGATCTGAAACATGATGGTATTGACAGCTAATGTTGCATGATGACTGAGGCGTGGATCGCCCTGGAGTTTATAGTACTGACACAACTCGATAGTACTGAGTTGTAGCATGGATTTGTAGTACCGACCGCTCGATGTGGCTCATCTGGACCATTAGTTTCTTTTCCCGCTTTTTCTCAAAAAATTTGAAAGTTAGTACTATCGAGTCGAGTCGGTAGTACTGAGTTGCAGATATTTCTCAGTTGTTTCGAGAAAGCTTCTCAGTTCATCAAACCTGGGCCTTCCAGAAGTTGGTAGTACCGACAGGTAGGTCGGTAGTATTGAGTCCTCATCAGTAATGTGCTCAGAAATCTTCAAAAACTCATTGTTACTGAGAGCGTTGATTTTTTTGCCCCTTGGCTCCTAATCTAAATTCGGTAGTACTGAGTGAGAACTCGGTAGTGCCAAGATTTTCTCTCTTTTATATCCAATTCGTCTGAACCAAATTCGGTAGTAGTACCAACCTTGCTTGACCTGCATACGTACACAAAACGGACCAAGGTACCTTTTTAACATAAAAATTGAGACTAAACCTTATGAAAATGAAAATACAACCTAATAAAAGAAAAATAAAGGTTGGTTTGCCTCCCAACAATAGCCCTTATTTAACGTCCTAGGCTAACTCAAAGAAAACCTCTAATCCTCCTCAAGCCTCACGAGCTTGAGTCTAGAATTAACTACTGGACATTAACAAGGAATGATACAGATCCATCTCCAATTCTCACAGCACCATGGGGAAAACCTCCAAAATTTCATAGGGTCCACTCCATCTAGACCTTAATTTTCCTGGATGCAACTTAAGTCTAGAATTAAAAAGTAACACCTTTTTCCCTTGAATAAACACTCTATGTAGGATGTGCCTATCATGAATCTTCTTTGTCCTCTCTTGATAAATCTTGGAGTTTTCATAGGCATTCATCCTCAACTAATCCAACTCATTCAACTCCAACATTCTATGTTTCCCAGCTTCATCTATATTAAAGTTCAATCTTCTCAACGCCCATCTAGTCTTATGCTCCAATTCTACAGGTAAGTGACAAGCACGCCCATATACCAATCTAAAAGGTGTAGTTCCTATAGGTGATTTATAGGTTGTCTTTTATGCCCATAGTGCATCATTGAGGAGCATACTCCAATTTGTCCTATTTGTTGTGACTATCCTTTCTAAAATCTACTTAATTTCCCTATTGGACACCTCAACATGGCCATGTGTTTGTGGGTGATATGGAGTACCCACTCAGTGTTTTACCCCATACTTACTCAATAAAGCTCCAAACTTCCTATTGGTAAAATGGGTCCTCTCGTCACTTATGATCATCCGAGGGACACCAAACCTGCAGAAAATATTGTCTTTGAAAATTTTGCATACAACATGTGCATCATTGGCCCTAGTTGGAATTGCTTCCACCCATTTTGACACATAATCAATGGTGAGTAATATGTACATGTTTGAGTTTGAAGACACAAAAGGTCCCATGAAATCTATGCCCCATAAATCAAAATCTTCAACTTCTTGAAATGTATTTAAGGGCATTTCGTGTCTTTTAGAAATGTTACTTGCACATTGACATGAGTCACAACAACGAACATAGTTAAAAGCATATTTAAACAAAGTTGGCCAATAGAACCCACTCTCTAAGACTTTAGTTGCAGTCCTAGAACTAGCATGATTCCCTCGTGTGGGGAGTGAGTGACAATGTGACAAGATACTCTCATACTCACTCTTCGATACACATTTCCTCAAAATGCCATCCCTACATTGCCTCAGCAATATCGGGTCGTCCCACACATAATATCTCAAAGAATAGAAGAATTTCTTCTTCTCATGGTATTCCCAATCCTCTAGCAGTATCCCACATGACAGGTAATTCACAATCTCAACATACTAAGGGTCTGATGCCTTGAGAGCAAAAAGTTGCTCATCTGGAAATTCTTCCACAGTAGGGATGTCCACATCCCTCTCATCCACTCTCGCTAATCTAGAGATATGATCTTCTACTACATTCTCAATACCTGCCTTATCCTTTACTTCAATGTCAAATTCTTGTAAAAGTAGGATCCACCTAATTAATCTACGCTTAGCATCTTTCTTTTATAAAAGGTATTTAATGGCGGCGTGATCAGTCCACACAATTACCTTCGCCCCCACTATATATTGCCTAAATTTTTCAAAAGCAAAAACAAAAGCCAATAGTTATTTTTCAGTGGTGGTATAGTTTAATTGAGCCTCATTTAAAGTCTTCGACGCATAGTATATCATGGTAGGGACCTTGTCTTGGCACTGGCCTAAGACTACACCCATTGCATAGTCTGATGCATCACACATCAGCTCAAACGACTTACTCCAATCTGGAGCTTGAACAATAGGAGCTGAAATCAATTTTTCCTTAAGGACTTCAAAATCTTTGATTCATTTATCATCAAAACAAAACTCAACGTCCTTTTCTAATAATTCAGATAGGGGTTTTGCAATTTTTGAAAAACCTTTTATAAATCGGCGATAAAATCTGGCGTGACCTAGAAAACTCCTCACTCCCTTCACTGATGTCAGTGGAGGTAGCTTATAAATAACCTCTATTTTTACCAGATCAACCTCCATTCTCCTATTGGACACCTTGTGTCCCAAAACAATCCCCTCACTCACCATCATATGACATTTCTCCCAATTAAGAATTAGGTGAGTGTCTTCACACCATTGTAACACTTTATCAAGGTTGTATAGAAAGTCTTCAAAAGGCTCACCATAAACTGAAAAATCATCCATGAACACTTCCAAGCACCATTCAACCATGTCAGAACAAATGGCGAGCATACAACATTGGAAGGTAGTGGGTGCATTACACAATCCAAACGACATCTGTGTATGGAAAATGTGCCATAGGGACAGGTGAAGGTGGACTTCTCCTGATCCATAGGCTCGATAGAAATCTGATTATATCTGGAATATCTGTCAAGAAAAAAAATGGGAACGACCAGCCAATAGTTCCAACATATGATCGATAATGGGTAAAGGAAAATGATCCTTCAATGTAGTGGCGTTCAAGCGGCGATAATCTATACACACACACCACTTCATGACTGACCTAGTTGATATTAATTCATTATAAAATTTAGTTGTCACAATTATCCCCCCTTTCTTAGGTACAACCTCTGTCAGACTTACCCATGTGGAATCAGATATTGCATAAATTATACCTACCGATAAGAGCTTCACAACTTCCTTCTTCACTACTTCCATCATAATTAAATTTAAGTGTCGCTGTGGTTGAACTACTTCTTTAGCTCCTTCTTCTAATCATATTGTGTGTTGGCACAGGCTGGGGGAGATGCCTCTAATGTCAGCCACGAACCACCCAAATGTTGCTCAGTAGTTCTTCAGTATGCCTAGAAGATGAGCCTCCTCATCCTGGCTCAATGTTGATGAGATGATGATCGGGAGCTTCTCTTCCTCGGCCAAGAACATGTACTTCAAGTGTGGGGGAAGCGACTTCAACTCCAAATTAGGAGGATTCACCAATGAAGAGACCAAAGGTGCATGCGGTGGTTAGAGATCCTCAAAGTGTCTGGTATAGTAGCACGGGAGTGCTTTTAACATCAAAACACATTCCTCCCTGGAGTTGCAATGGGGGTAGTCTTTTTCCACATTCATCAAGAATGCCTCCAGCGGCAACTGTGGATGAACATGTACGATTGAGTTAGATTTGATTTCTTCAACTACTAGTGGGCAGTCTGCCTCCTCTTCATTCTTTGGATACCACATAGCTTCTACTAAGGATACCACCTTAGTATTTTCCATAATGTTGACTGTCAGTGTACCCTTATCCACTTTTGCCATGACATGTGCCATATCTAAAAATGGTCTTCCCTGAAATAGGGGCACCGGTCCCTCAATGTGCTTCAAACTATTGCATTGAGCTACCTTCTCCTTTGATTTAGATACTTCAGGCATCCGGATTTCAAATCGGTCATCTTGGATACTCAGCGTCAATCTTCCTCTTCCCATCTCCAGGATCATGTCTATCATAGCTTGGAAAGGCCTCCCCATTAGTAGTTCATTTCCATGATCATCTTGCATCTCCATGACTACAAAGTCATCTGGAAACACAAACATGTCTACTTTAACCAGAACATCTTCGCATATCCCATACGGTCTAACCACCGAATTATCTGCCAGTTGTATTGTCATGCTACTTTTTCTAGATTCTCTTAGGCCTAATTTCTTGAATGTTGTCAAGGGAATGAGATTAATGCTAGCCCCTGAGTCACACAATGCCTCACTAAACTTGGTCTTTCCTATGAAACATGAGATATTGAAACATCCCGGGTCTTTTCGTTTTGGTGGTAGTGTTCCCAGAATGAACACACTCACCTGCTCCTTCAGCACCACCACATCAGTATTAGCTATCCACCTCTTTTTGTTGATGATGTCCTTCAAAAATTTACCATAAGGTGGTATTTTCTCAATGGCATCAATTAATGGTATATTGACAGACAATTTTCTGAAGCTATCCAGAAATTTCCTGAATTGATGAACTGCCTTTCTGGACTTTGCACTATTGGGGAAGGGAACTGGTATCGCCTATGACCTTTGATGAGGTGGGACATAAGGTTCTTCCCTTGACCCTATCACTTCTAGCTGCTCTATCTCAGCTGTTCTATCTTCTTCACCTTGTTCTGGATATGTTGTGGCATCCACCACAACCGGCTCCCCATTGTTGCTAGAATCTTTTGTCTCTGTTGGCTTGGGTTGACCTTGCTTGTCTCCACTAAGAATTGTTTACCGCTTCTCAACAGTATGGCTTTCACCTGTTGGTTCCCATATGGAGCATTTGTGTTATCTGGAAAACCATGTTTGCCATTATTCTTCATTTCTACCATCTCTGCTATAATCTTTGAAATCTGAGCCTCTAAATTGTGGAATTGAGCCATGTGGTTTTGTAGCTCTCTCTGCTACTAGTTGATCACCATGTCATTTTATTTCACCAGCTTCTTCAGAAGATCTTGCATGTTTTCATCTTCAGATGCCTTGTTCTACTATTGTGCAATTCCTTGTTGCCTTGCCTGGTTGGGATCCTGTTGGAAGTTGTTCGGATCCTTCCAGGAGAACTTTGGGTCCTTTCGCCATGAGTACTCATTGTTCAGGTACCCCTGTTGATGCATATATTTGACCTATCCTTCCTCCTCATCTGATTTGTTCCCGTCCTTCTGACATAGCTTCTTGGCAATCAAGTCTAACTTTTCATTAAGAGCATTTATTACCTTAGACTCTCCCACGCTCTTGATTCTCTCTAGGCATCCTCTTTGTTCTCCCCAGGATTGATTCTTGGACATATTCTATAGTATCTCATGACACTTGGATGGTTTATTGTTGAGAAAGAAACCCTTGCCTGCACTGTCCAATGTGGTCCTCTCACCTTGATGTAGGCCATAATAAAAAATTTATCTTGATCTTCTAGCTCAATCCCATGATGTGGGACCTTCCACAACATATGTTGAAATCTCTCCCAGGCCTCCGAGTAGGATTCATCAGCTTATTGGTTGAAGTTGTAGATTTCTGTAACCAGCTCGTTGGTCTTCTACGGTGGGAAGTAACACTCAAAGAAGGCATCTATCATCTCGTCCGCTAGAGATGAATAAGACAATTTTAAATAAATAACTATCGCTGGTACCCTATCAATTTTTAGCATGTCGCAACTCTCCACAAATTTGCTGATGTGAGCCATAGGGTCTTCAAAAATGTGTCCATGGAATGCCTGCAATTTGACCATAGCTACCAGTCCTGGGCCAATCTTAAAATTGCCCACATCAACTGCCTGCCTTTTTATGGGACCTAGTTGTGCAGTTGACGATGATGCTTTGATCTTCTCCCAAATAGTCTTCTCCTCATCCATCTCTGATTATTCAACTAGAATGGGTGTATCTACTAGAGGAGTTTCGTGCGTGTCTGGCATGCTAGGGGTTAATCCATATGTCGAATTGTTGTACACTTGGGCTTTATCTCTTAATGTTGCAAATGTTGCACTTCTCTGAGTGGAGTCTATGTAGTTTGTACTATGCGTCTGCACCATAGACTATCACCTGAAAGAGACAATATAGGTGTAAACAAAAGAGATAGCAAGAAATGAAAAATTGATATTTGAAATTTTAGCCCAAAAAGAGTAAAAATAAAATTAAAAAGAAAAAATTGCCTAGAGTGGCCAACTACAACACTCGTAGTGTTGGACTATTACCGCTTCCCCAGCAACGGTGCCAAAAACTTGACATGACTTTACTATGCATGCAAAATGCAAGTGTACACATATTGTAATATAGGCCCGATGAGGCTCGAGTCGAACTCAGGGAAACAGTTGTCCAGAGACTAGTACTAACTGTAGTTTGATCAGCTAGGTTGATGAAAATTGATTGGGTTGGTTGTTTTGAACAGAAGCAAGAAATTAAAAATGAAAAATAAAATTGATTTGGTTTTATGATGGCGAATTTCTTTAGAACACAGTTTCACCATGGGTGAAACTGTATCTGCCTTCTTATTACTAGTACAAATTTCCTCTTAAATTTGAATAAGAACCATGTAGCTAGAAACTACCTACTTTCCCATTGTAATTCCCCTACCTAATCTAAAGCCAATTCCATTCTCATAGTAATTGATTCATTAGTTAGGTGCTTTTGATTTAACTCTGGGTAATCTCCTCCTGTTTATGCTCCACCCTTCACAAGGGACGTCGATAAATGGGTGAACCTATGTGTTTCTAACCCTTAATCCCCTTTTCAGCCGTAAGTAAGGATCGGATACACTAATGGTGGTGATCAGGCACGATAAGGTCATGCAATTTACATAGATTTGTATTCAAATAGTAAAAGAAAATCTATATCAATAATGGAATTTAAATACAGTACATCCCTGGCCTACTCCCAAGTCCTAAGGAATAAGGTGTTTAGCCCTGTATATTTTCTATAGTCGAAAACATGATAAATAAGAGGGAAAATGTGAAAAACATCGAATGAACTATGTTAATCCCTAGAGAAAAGCAACTCTGGAGAATCCCCTTCGGTGCATGGGTGTTTTGCTGTCTCTCGACTGCAAAATAGTCCACCATAAGTGCTAGAATTGCTCGTGGATGTAGCCTTTAGTCCTCGTCTTTCCTCCTCCATCTCTCCGGTCTTAAGAAATGGACTACCGCATGATACCCAGGTCTGGTCGTCCTCCCATGTAGTTATAGTATGGCTATTTTCAGTGAAATAACACCAGCCATCAGATTAGATCGCTGCTATTGATCTTGCCTACGTGGACCATATCGGTAGTACCGAATTGTAACTTGATAGTACCGAGTCTTTAGGGTTCTTCAAATGCGCGCTTGTTTGGTACCATCGAGTTGAGTTGATAGTACCGACGCTTCAAAAGTGGTCGTGTGTCTGAGGTAATCTCGGTGCTACCGACGTTTGTACCAGTGTACTGAGTTTCTGCGATTCTTCGATGAGTCTACTGATGATGATTCAATACTAACGAGTTGGGTGTCGGTAGTACCAAGTCTGCACGTTTCACTTGTCTATTTTACTGATGTGAAATCGGTACTATCGAGTATGGACTCAGTAGTATCAAGTCTGCATGCTTGATATGTACCTGAAATACAACCAAAAATGTGTTTTAGTCCTCGGATTTGTGAAATTTGATTAAAACTTGATAAAAATACATAAATTGATGCATTTCAATGAAACAGGCTATTCATAATAGTTTGTGCATAAAATCTCATGAAAATAACAAATGCATGCACAAAACTAAGGAAAAACAAGCCTGTAAAATGACTAAATATCCGTGCATCACATGTCATATTGATTAGTCAAATAAGTAGTATCAAAATTGATAACATCACCAAAAATTTTATGCTCTCCGTGATCGAGAATCATCCCAAAAAACATTTCTAAGAACTCCATTTTTGTTTAGATCAAGGACATAAAAAGTCGGGATCTATCTCTTGCATCTTTACAAAGTATGCTTGTATAGCTTGGGCATCTCCTTCACCTAGCCTTAGATTCCTTGAATAATTGAGATGATTTTGGATGTCTCTAGATGTAAATGTAAGGTTTTGTAGCCTCCTGCTTCACCACTAGACTCACCATAGTTTTAAACACACCAATTATGGCACTGTCATTTAATTTGATACGCCAACATATTTCATCAGGGATCTTTCTCTTAAAGGGTAGTAGTCTAACCATATATAAATCCAATAGCTCATGGTTGTGTTCTTCCACAAAAGTAGCTATGGCATACTAACTGGCGTAGATTCTTCTAAATGTAATTTGAGCTAGACAAGAAGTTCTTATAGTTGGCTTTAGTTTGTATAGAGAGTCTTTAGAATTGGTTGGCTGAGTTCCAGCTTTTAAACATGAATACGTTATTCTTTTTTTCCTCACTAGGTGCTAGTTTTTCTGAAAGTGCAATCTTGATAACAAAATGATAGAAATATGCATATTTCTTATAGAAAGCCTTTGCATCAGATTCACATGGAAATACGATCCCGGCTATAGGCTTATCTACATCACCAGTTGGTTTAGGAATAACTAAATCAGTGGAATTCTCAATGATAGTGATTCTTGTATCTATCTTATCTTGACCAACATTAGATTCATTTCCTTGATTGTAATCTTGGTTCAGATCAATTAAAGCATTTTGTGTTATCTAAAAAAATTAATAAATAGAAAAATCAGTTAGTACAAATGAAAAATTCATAATTTTTAATGACAATGTCATGTTTACTTTCTTCATAGGATGTGTACTTATCAAACATGATGTAGAATATCATGGTGTATTTAGGGTTTTAATTTCTAATGTGCACACTATGCCACATAATAGGTTTCTTGTCTTTATATGATTATTGGATTTTTCTAGCATGCCTCATGGTTTCATAAGCCCAGTACCAGTCTATAATATCATGTTTAGTCTTAACCAAGGATCTATGCCAAATACTATAGTATGACTATACATCCCGGATTCAGTTTATTTCACTGTCAAATCTGGCAAGTACCATAAAGTAAACAAGGCTTCTTGATCTTGATTATGTTAACCTTGTGAATATATTTAAAACAAATGATGAATAAATAAAATCAACAAGTTAGGGTGATAGGAGGGATCTTCCATGAAATCTTATCATAGAGTTTCCATGACATCTTAGTATTTAAAATCAACAAGTTAGGATAACATAAGGGGTCATTTGTGTTTTATAAGACTAGCATACATTCATAAGCATATTATTGTAAACTCACATTTATAAGACTATCTATACAAACAACATTGTCACTTTAGATTTGTATTGTAGACATTTGGATTGCCAATAGGCATACTTGGTTCTGATACAAAGGAAAGATGGTGACCTATGTCCATCAGCACAACCCACAATCTCCACGACAGTATGCAACAAGAATACAATACGAATGAAGCTAATCTGAACCATGTGTAATACAATATGAATGAAGCAGTAACAAAAAGCAATAAGGAGAGGGAACAAGTTAGGGTAACATAAGAGAATATGTTATTCTTTTCTTTAATAATATATGAGCCATTTTCTTTGTAAACAGTAGATCTAGAACACCCTCACAAAGGGAAAATCATACAATTACATCTAAGGTAGTAAGACAACAACTATAGAAACATAACATACTTGTAGAGGAGTTCTCAATAATCATCATGATGATAAATTTACTGTGCTAAAATGTAAAGATTTAACAACCCTCATATTTGATCATTTACCTTCAAACTGCAGGGTGTCACCACCGCTTTATCAGATCTGTTTGGCAAGGTAGGCTAGAAGAGTGAGCACACAACAGTTCACAAGGATGGGTTGTATTATACATTTATAAGCATATTATTGTAAACTCACATTTATAAACTATCTATACAAACAACATTGTCAGTTCATATGTGTGTTGTAAACAATTGGATTGCAACTAGGCATATCTGGTTCTGATACAATGGAAGACCGGTGACCTAAGTCCACCAAAACAACCCACAATCTCCACGGCAGTTTACAACAAGAATACAATATGAATGAATCTTATCTGATCATATATGGGTAGTGGTTGTAATGTACAGTTTGATAAGGGAACACGGAGTTAAGGTGAGGAATAGAGAGTAACAAAAAATGAGAAGGAGAGGGAACAAGTTAGGGTAACATAAGAGTATATGTTATTCTTTTTTTTTAAGAATCTCCTAGCCATTTTATTTGTAAGTAGTAGATCTAGAATACCATCATAGAGGACAAATCATACAATTATATCTAAGGTAGTAAGGCAACAACTACAAAAACATAAGGGATCTTCCATGACATCTTATCATAGAGTGTCCATGACATCTTAGCATAGAGCGTCCATGGCATAAGGGATCTTCCATGACATCTTAGCATAGAGTGTCCATGGCATCATAGTATAGAAAATCAACAAGTTAGGATAACATAAGGGATCTTCCATATTTTATAAGACTAGTATACAATTATAAGCATATTATTATAAACTCACATTTATAAGACTATCTACAAAAACAACATTGTCACTTAAGATTTGTATTGTAGACATTTGGATTGCAAATAGGCATACATGGTTCTGATACAAAGGAAGAATGACGACCTATGTCCACCAGAACAACCCACAATCTTCGCGGCAGTCTGTAACAAGAATACAATATGAATGAAGCTTGTCTGATCAAGTATGGGTAGTGGTTGTAATGTATAGTTTGATGACTATTGAAATGTACAATACATTATACGTGTATTCGTGAGTCATGAGGGAATATGAATGAAATGTACAACACATTATACTGGCAGTGGTGGGTCTATATCAATATTTATTTAGCATTAATATGGTGACTATTTATAGTACATGCCACAGAGTGCATGCTTGTGATTAGGGAACAAGGAGGTAAGGTGAGGAACAAAGATAAAAAAAACATTGAGAAGGAGAGGGAACAAGTTAGGGTAACATAAGAGAATATGTTATTCTTTTTTTTTAAGAATCTCATGGATACTTTGTTTGTAAGTAGTATATCCACAACACCCTCATAGATGACAAATCATACAATTATATCTATGACAGTAAGGCAACAACTACATAAACATAAGGGATCTTCCATGACATCTTAGAATGGAGTGTCCATGACATCTTAGCATAGAGTGTCTATGGTATAAGGGATCTTCCATGACATTATAGCATAGAGTATCCATGACATCTTAGTATAGAAAATCAAAAAGTTAGGATAACATAAGGTATCTTCCAAGTTTTATCAGACAAGCATACATTTATAAGCATATTATTGTAAACTCACATCGCTAAGACTATCTATACAAACAACATTGTCACTTCAGATTTGTATTGTAGACATTTGGATTGCAAATAGGCATACCTAGTTCTGATACCAAGGAATAATAGCGACCTATGACCACCAGCACAACCCACAATCTCCACGATAGTTTACAACAAGAATACAATATGAATGAATCTTGTCTGAACCATGTGTAATACAATATGCATGAAGTAGTAACAAAAAGCATCGAGGAGGAGAGGGAACAAGTTAGGGTAACATAAGAGAATATGGTATTCTTGTTTTTAAGAATCTCCTATCTGTTTTATTTGTAAGTAGTAGATCTGAAACACCCTCATAGAGTAAAAATCATAAAATTATATCTAAGGCAGTAAGGCAACAACTATAGAAACATAACATACACATAGAGGAGTTCTCTATAATCATCATGATGATTATTTTACTGTATTAAAATGTAAAGACTAAACAACCCTCATATTTGATCATTTACCTTTAGACTATAGGTTGTCACCACCACTTTATCTGGTATGTTTGACAAGGTAGGCTAGAAGAGTGAGCACACAAAAGTTCACAAGGCTAGAGGAGTTACACAACTAGATAACAGAGCCTCAATATCTCATTGTGCAGGTTAAGGACCTCGACTGCACTGTAGTAGGTATGTTCGTCGGTCAGATTTGACAATGAAAAAAGAGATGAGAGATTGGGGGTGAATAGAATAAAGATGGGAAAGAAGTTTACTCAAACTTATCTACTCTTTTTCCAAGATTTGAAAGTGAAAACAAATTGAATTATTGTCGTGCGGACCGGCTTGACCTGGAGAACAAAGACACCCAATTTATCCTATCACAAACCTAGTTTGAGTCATGCACCGTGCACCATATTTGGGGACACCACTTGTGCACAAACCACTCTGCCTCCTCTGTGATGATATCTGACTTTGACTCAAAGACTTGTAGTATGTAGATAGTGCTATCTTCTCCTCTTGGATCTCACTGGTATCTGATTTCCATTCTTTGTGCTTGAGGGTGCACTGTTGATAAGATATGATCAAGTGTGTCAAAAGGGGCGAAGGGAGGAAAAGAGAGGAAGTTGCGGGGGACAGAAATCACATGGGAGGAGAAGAAGTAAGGAATCAGGGGAGAAACATTTGGGGAATGGTCAAAATGGGTGACGTTCGGAGTTTAGTTCAGGCGTTGATCTGGGGTGTAAGTCGGGCGACGTCTAAGGGCGTGGGACAGGCTATGGTTGGAGGTGTGGGTCTAATTACATCAAGAATTTCCATTTTTCATATGGTAACTACCATTGATTTACCATTGAAGACCACTCACCTTTACATCTAACATTAGTACAACCCAACTTCTAATCATCTGTTGGTAGATGAGATGTGCAACATGCTGGCAACATGATAGTTGTAAGGAGAGAGGAGTGCATGAGGGAGTGGCTGTAAGGATAGAAAAAAGAAGAAAATATTTTAATTTTTTTAATAATTTTCAATCTGTAATATTTTTTTTGATGAAATATTAGTTGTTAGATTACTTATAAAAATAGATTCAATAAGATTAATGACTATATATTTTTTAGAAATATAGCAAATATTTTAAACTAGGATGGATGAAGAAGTAGTGTCATTAATTTATTTTCTCTATAATCAAGTTTTATCTCTGATTCGATGTGTTGTTATTTATGGATCGATGTTTTGATTTTTTTGCTTCTCATCATTTCACGTATCGAAATGAGAGAGATAATAAGAGAGAAATATTGTGATTACTTTTTAATAATCAATTTGTTATGGCGTGTTATTATCGTTAGTGCAATATTTTGTTTCTCTCTCTCTTTTCCACATTTACTCTCTCGTTGAAAAATAAAACATTGATCCAACAATAATAACACAATGGACCAGAGATAACAAAACATCAGACTAAGGATAACAACTCAACTATAAAAGAAAATAAATTAATAGTACTACTTTATTCCTCTTTCTCCTACTTTCTTTCTCTTTGAAAAACAAAACATTGAACCAATAATAACAACTCAGTGGACGAGAGATAACAACTCAATTATGAAAAATATTTCATGACACAATTTTCCTCTTTTTCCTCCTACTTTATTTTTATTTGAAAAATAAAATAATGAACTAACGATAACAACATAATGACTAGAGATAGAAGCAAACCAGAGTAGACATTTTAACAACTAGGATCCTAAATAACAATTCAATTACATAAGAAAATAAATTAATGGCACTACTTATGTCCTCTTCCTTCTACTTTCTCTCTCTTTGAGAAACAAAACACTAGACCAACGACAACAATATAACAGACTAGGTATTACATCTAATCTGACGATAAATAACAACAAACTAGATTGGAGATAACAACTCAACTATGAAAGAAAATTAATTAATGACACTACTTTGCTTTCTTCCTCTTTGAAAAAAAAACATTGGACTAATGATAATGACACAACGGGGTAGAGATAATAACAAATTAGACTAGGAGTTAGTTTGGTTGAGTGTAGTGGGATGCAGTTTAGTGAGTTTGCAATATAAAAATGTACATCAAACACGCACTTTGTGCCGACTACACCCTATCAAACAGGTCCTAGATGTAACAACAAAGTGGACCAGAGATAACAACTCAATTACAAAAGAAAATGAATTCATAACACTACTTTCCTCCTATTCATCATATTTTTCTCTCTCTTTAGAAAATAAAATATTAATCCAAAGATATCAATACAATGTACTAGAGATAATAAAATACAAGACCAGAGATAACAACTCAATTATAAAAGAAAACAAACTAATAGAGCTACTTCTCTCCTCTTCCTCCTACTTTCTCTCTCTTTCAAAAATAAAACATTGGGTCAACAATAATAACACATCGAACGAGAGATAAACAACTCAATTAAAAATGAAAATAAATTAATAGAACTACTTACTAGAGATAAAAAATATAAGATCAGAGATAACAACTCAATTATGAAAGAAAACAAAATAATGGAACGACTTTTCTCCTCTTCCTCCTACTTGCTCTAGCTCTTTGAAAAATAAAACATTGAGTCAGCATTAACAACACAACAAACAAGAGATAACAACTCAATTATAAAAGAAAATAAATTAATAGCACTACGTAGCTCTTCTTTCTCCTACTATAGAACTACTTATAGGGATTTCAATGGGGAGGGTATTATCCGTTTACCCTTACCCATACCCTGGAGGGTAAGGGTAGAGATTTTTATTACCCTTTACCCATTTACCCATTACCCATTTCCCCTCTATACTATAAGGGGAGGGTAAGGTATAGACACTATCCATACCCTTTTACCCTTTTACCCACACATGATATAAAAGTTACACAAAAATATATTCTAAAGGGGTTTGCATGTAAATGTTAACCCTAATACTTTATTCTATCATTGGAAAATGACTTGGTGTTGTGCTTGTAATACTTTCTTATTGAGGTAAAAACATATATATCTTGTGGAAAATGAGGTGTTAGTGAAACACTTATTTGTTATGCATACTTATGCAAAGGAAAAAAATGATTTATGCATAAAAAATTGTTATTGTGTGAATTGATTTAACTTTACACAGAGAAACATATGATTTTGAATTGGATATAATGTTTTATATGTTGTTATCAATAAACTAGTTATAAAATTATTAAAAATCAACACACAATGTGTATAAAACTTTTTTTGTCAAAATTACCTGCTTACCCTTACCCTCCCCATTTACCCTGTGGAGAATAGGGTAAGGGTAAGGGGAGGGTAAGCACAACCCACCAACTGTCAGGTGTGGCCACACAACCCACCAATCTAATTGGTCGCATGACAAAATATAGGGACAACTGTATTTGTTGTCTAAAATGATCAAAACCTCACTCATTTAATCAAATACCCAATACTCTCAAGCTTGTACAACTTTATCGCATGATCCTCATTCATTTTTGGAACTCTAATCATAAGATTATAATAATCGAAAGTATATTCGAACCAAGTTTTAGGCCCTAAAGTTGAATATTTTTTCGTTAAAATTAATCCCTCAATAACCTTATAAATATATGTATAAACCTTGAATACGAGTAAATTAACCACCATCTTGGAGAAAACAAATTTAAATTACATCATTTCACCACATCAAACTTGAAGGTCCATCATAAAGTCATATTATTTGAGGTACTTCTTCAAATACTATATCAAATATCAAAATCCTAAAACTTGGGATAGAATATTCACCCCACCTTATTGGAATTTCATCCTCGAAATTCAACTAGTTTCATACTTAAGGTGATATCAAGATGTTTCTACATTCTCTAGGTCACCACTTCCAGGTGCCAAGCCTATCATAGTTATGCATGCACCCTAAATCGTCATCTTAGGATTTATAACATCTAGGGGTACCCACCCACCTTACATAGATTATGCCTCATTTTTTAAAGGATTAAAACATCACTTAATGTCATAGTCATAATATGACATCCTTTCATATTAGGGTTTATATACCCTATCCTCCTAAGAAATATGGTTTTATTCAAACATAATAAGTTGAGAAGGTATTCTTCAAGGTTTCATCTTTCATTCCACTCACCTAGGTAAGGTGAGATCGAGATTTCATATAATCTATTAACAAGATTTTCATACTCAACATCATCATAGTTGTTTATGATTAACATCATTCTAGGATTTCATCATTAGTAGAAATCAATCTTCATATTTGCATATTACGTGGTTCACCGTATTCTATGAGAATTATTATCAAACAAGAAAGAGTCTAAATATTTGAGGTTAAGAAGTTTATTTTGGGATTATTTCATAGATGATACAACCATATCTTTATTTCAACTCATGAATTAAAATTGGTATGTTTCATGTATGATATGAAGAGAAAGACTAAATACTAATTCTAGCTTATCATGATTTCGAACATGGACACAACATGTATGATATAGAAACAAAAATATATAATATGTCAAGTTTATCTGAGTGATTCTTCATACATAATCATCTAAATAGCTCAAGTGAAGTTTCCATCATCATTATAGAGAAAGAGAAGAAGAAGGATCAACATATATTTTTGAGTATCTTATGCACATGGCATTTTACTCCAATGATTAACATTTCAGATATCACATCACTTGCAGCTAATGAAGCAATTCAAAAACTATAGTCACTCAATCTAGGACCTTACTCAGTAAAAGGATTGATGTTCTCATCCTCAGTCTTCTACCCATAAAATTATTTTTACCCAAATATCACATCTAGATTGGGAGCACATACATGAATCATGCATAGGAACCCCACTAATCTACCCAAGAGTAATCCAGTTTATGACATATCATTTTGAATATATCTATTTCTCATTTATTGGAGGTTAGGTTCTATGACCTTCTCCTTGTGGGTCTCACTCACTCTGAAGTTCACCACGTATATCGTCCTAACACTAGAGGTCCTCCTTTGTAAAAGAGCACAAGGATCATACATATTCAACCGTATCCTACCTTATATTACATTATGCAAAAAAAATATCTTACACATTTTCATCATCGAGACTTAGCTCATATTTTTCAAAATTAAATTTAGACCTTGCATATAACATTGATCTCTATAAGTAACTTTTATCATCATAGATCAAACTTATATAAAATTATCCATGCTTATATCATATATCATTCTATTTTCTATCTATCTATCTATTTATCTATCTGTCTGTCTGTCTATCTATCTATCTATCTATCCATCTATCTATCTATCTATCTATCTATCTATCTACCACATATCTTGATAAGGCTCTAGACGTCTACTCTAGAACTACTCTCTTCCAAAATGATGTCACTCCCGTTCACTTAGGTTGCATGAACACTAACTACTCTCCAGTGTGAGGGACACATTTTCATATAATATAATAAAATATTATATAGTTTTTTCTCCAAGAAAGTAGACGTCAAAGAAAACTATCAAGGCTTGAGCCGATTGGAAACCAAACCAAATCAGCAAAACCAAGTGTCCCACACACAGTAGAGAGTATAGTGCCATGTCACCTAGTAAAATGGTGAGAACGACATGTATACTAGTGTAGAAACCTTATACCTACAAGTTCTATATGGAAATGGTTTCACACACTTGTCTAAACCTAGTTCTCAAACATATAGGTTCTAACCTAGAGGCTAAGTCAAACCAAGTTCCTATAGAAAAACTTAATATTATTTTAGGATTTCAATTGAAATGTCAAATTTTGTTTTATGTTTCATGGGTGACAAACTGTCAGGTGTATCTATTGTTTATGTTCTTGATCTAATTATAGCATCCCAGGATTCCTGGATATATAGATTTTGATAAGGCGGAATCCTAGGATGCTATAATTAGATCAAGAACATAAACAATAGATACACCTGACAGTTTGTCAGCCATGAAACATAAAACAAAATTTGACATTTCAATTGAAATCCTAAAAAAATATTAAGTTTTTCTATAGGAACTTGGTTTGACTTAGCCTCTAGGTTAGAACCTATATGTTTGAGAACTAGGTTTAGACAAGTGTGTGAAACCATTTCCATATAGAACTTGTAGGTATAAGGTTTCTACACTAGTATACATGTCGTTCTCACCATTTTACTAGGTGACATGGCACTATACTCTCTACTGTGTGTGGGAAACTTGGTTTTGCTGATTTGGTTTGGTTTCCAATCGGCTCAAGCCTTGATAGTTTTCTCTGACGTCTACTTTCTTGGAGAAAAAACTATATAATATTTTATTATATTATATGAAAATGTGTCCCTCACACTGGAGAGTAGTTAGTGTTCATGCAACCTAAGTGAACGGGAGTGACATCATTTTGGAAGAGAGTAGTTCTAGAGTAGACGTCTAGAGCCTTATCAAGATATGTGGTAGATAGATAGATAGATAGATAGATAGATAGATAGATAGATAGATAGATAGATAGATAGATAGATAGATAGATAGATAGATAGATAGATAGATAGATAGATAGATAGATAGATAGATAGATAGATAGATAGATAGATAGATAGATAGATGGATAGATAGATAGATAGATAGACAGACAGATAGATAGATAGATAGAAAATATAATGATATATGATATAAGCATGGACAATTTTATATAAGTTTGATCTATGATGATAAAAGTTACTTATAGAGATCAATGTTATATGCAAGGTCTAAATTTAATTTTGAAAAATATGAGCTAAGTCTCGATGATGAAAATGTGTAAGATATTTTTTTTTCATAATGTAATATAAGGTAGGATACGGTTGAATATGTATGATCCTTACGCTCTTTTACAAAGGAGGACCTCTAGTGTTAGGACGATATACGTGGTGAACTCCAGAGTGAGTGAGACCCACAAGGAGAAGGTCATAGAACCTAACCTCCAATAAATGAGAAATAGATATATTCAAAATGATATGTCATAAACTGGATTACTCTTGAGTAGATTAGTGGGGTTCCTATGCATGATTCATGTATGTGCTCCCAATCTAGATGTGATATTTGGGTAAAAATAATTTTATGGGTAGAAGACTGAGGATGAGAACATCAATCCTTTTACTGAGTAAGGTCCTAGATTGAGTGACTATAGTTTTTGAATCGCTTCATTAGCTGCAAGTGATGTGATATCTGAAATGTTAATCATTGGAGTAAAATGCCATGTGCATAAGATACTCAAAAATATATGTTGATCCTTCTTCTTCTCTTTCTCTATAATGATGATGGAAACTTCACTTGAGCTATTTAGATGATTATGTATGAAGAATCACTCAGATAAACTTGACATATTATATATTTTTGTTTCTATATCATACATGTTGTGTCCATGTTCGAAATCATGATAAGCTAGAATTAGTATTTAGTCTTTCTCTTCATATCATACATGAAACATACCAATTTTAATTCATGAGTTGAAATAAAGATATGGTTGTATCATCTATGAAATAATCCCAAAATAAACTTCTTAACCTCAAATATTTAGACTCTTTCTTGTTTGATAATAATTCTCATAGAATACGGTGAACCACGTAATATGCAAATATGAAGATTGATTTCTACTAATGATGAAATCCTAGAATGATGTTAATCATAAACAACAATGATGATGTTGAGTATGAAAATCTTGTTAATAGATTATATGAAATCTCGATCTCACCTTACCTAGGTGAGTGGAATGAAAGATGAAACCTTGAAGAATACCTTCTCAACTTATTATGTTTGAATAAAACCATATTTCTTAGGAGGATAGGGTATATAAACCCTAATATGAAAGGATGTCATATTATGACTAAGACATTAAGTGATGTTTTAGTCCTTTAAAAAATGAGGCATAATCTATGTAAGGTGGGTGGGTACCCCTAGATGTTATAAATCCTAAGATAACGATTTAGGGTGCATGCATAACTATGATAGGCTTGGCACCTGGAAGTGGTGACCTAGAGAATGTAGAAACATCTTGATATCACCTTAAGTATGAAACTAGTTGAATTTCGAGGATGAAATTCCAATAAGGTGGGGTGAATATTCTATCCCAAGTTTTAGGATTTTGATATTTGATATAGTATTTGAAGAAGTACCTCAAATAATATGACTTTATGATGGACCTTCAAGTTTGATGCGGTGAAATGATGTAATTTAAATTTGTTTTATCCAAGATGGTGGTTAATTTACTCGTATTCAAGGTTTATACATATATTTATAAGGTTATTGAGGGATTAATTTTAACGGAAAAATATTCAACTTTAGGGCCTAAAACTTGGTTCGAATATACTTTCGATTATTATAACCTTATGATTAGAGTTCCAAAAATGAATGAGGATCATGCGATAAAGTTGTACAAGCTTGAGAGTATTGGGTATTTGGTTAAATGAGTGAGGTTTTGATCATTTTAGACAACAAATACAGTTGTCCCTATATTTTGTCACGCGACCAATTAGATTGGTGGGTTGTGTGGCCACACATGAGAGGATCATTTCCTCTTAAATTTGAATAAGAACCATGTACCTAGAAACTACCTACTTTCACATTGTAATTCCCCTACCTAATCTAAAGCCAATTCCATTCTCATAGTAATTGATTCATTAGTTAGGTGCTTTTGGTTTAACTCTGGGTAATCTCCTCCTGTTTATGCTCCACCTTTCACAAGGGACGTCGATAAATGGGTGAACCTATGTGTTCCTAACCCTTAATCCCCTTTTCAGCAGTAAGTAAGGATCGGATACACTAATGGTGGTGATCAGGCACGATAAGGTCATGCAATTTACATAGATTTGTATTCAAATAGTAAAAGAAAATCTATATCAATAATGGAATTTAAATAAAGTGCATCCCTGGCCTACTCCCAAGTCCTAAGGAATAAGGTGTTTAGCCCTGTATATTTTCTATAGTCAAAAACATGATAAATAAGAGGGAAAATGTGAAAAACATCGAATGAACTATGTTAATCCCTAGAGAAAAGCAGTGCATGGGTGTTTTGCTGTCTCTCGACTGCAAAATAGTCCACCATAAGTGCTAGAATTGCTCGTGGATGTAGCCTTTAGTCCTCGTCTTTCCTCCTCCATCTCTCCGGTCTTAAGAAATGGACTACCGTGTGATACCCAGGTCTGGTCGTCCTCCCATGTAGTTATAGTATGGCTATTTTCAGTGAAATAACACCAGCCGTCAGATTAGATCGCTGCTATTGATCTTGCCTACGTGGACCATATCGGTAGTACCGAATTGTAACTCGATAGTACCGATTCTTTAGGGTTCTTCAAATGTGCACTTGTTCGGTACCATCGGGTTGAGTTGATAGTACCGACGCTTCAAAAGTGGTCGTGTGTCTGAGGTAATCTCGATGCTACCGACATTTGTACTAGTGTACTGAGTTTCTGCGATTCTTCGATGAGTCTACTGATGATGATTCGATACTAACGAGTTGGGTGTCGGTAGTACCAAGTCTGCACGTTTCACTTGTCTATTTTACTGATGTGAAATTGGTACTATCGAGTATGGACTCAGTAGTATCAAGTCTGCATGCTTGGTATGTACCTGAAATACAACCAAAAATGTGTTTTAGTCCTCGGATTTGTGAAATTTGATTAAAACTTGATAAAAATACATAAATTGATGCATTTCAATGAAACAGGCTATTCATAATAGTTTGTCCATAAAATCTCATGAAAATAACAAATGCATGCACAAAACTAAGGAAAAACAAGCCTGTAAAATGACTAAATATCCGTGCATCACATGTCATATTGATTAGTCAAATAAGTAGTATCAAAATTGATAACATCACTAAAAAATTTATGCTCTCCGTGATCGAGAATCATCCCAAAAAACATTTCTAAGAACTCCATTTTTGTTTAGATCAAGGACATAAAAAGTCGGGATCTATCTCTTGCATCTTTACAAAGTATGCTTGTATAGCTTGGGCATCTCCTTCACCTAGCCTTAGATTCCTTGAATAATTGAGATGATTTTGGATGTCTCTAGATGTAAATGTAAGGTTTTGTAGCCTCCTGCTTCACCACTAGACTCACCATAGTTTTAAACACACCAATTCTGGCACTGTCATTTAATTTGATACGCCAACATATTTCATCAGGGATCTTTCTCTTAAAGGGTAGTAGTCTAACCATATATAAATCCAATAGCTCATGGTTGTGTTCTTCCACAAAAGTAGCTATGGCATACTAACTGGCGTAGATTCTTCTGAATGTAATTTGAGCTAGACAAGAAGTTCTTATAGTTGGCTTTAGTTTGTATAGAGAGTCTTTAGAATTGGTTGGCAGAGTTCCATCTTTTAAACATGAATATGTTATTCTTTTTTTCCTCACTAGGTGCCAGTTTTTCTGAAAGTGCAATCTTGATAACAAAATGATAGAAATCTGCATATTTCTTATAGAAAGCCTTTGCATCAGATTCACATGGAAATACGATCCCGGCTACAGGCTTATCTACATCACCAGTTGGTTTAGGAATAAATAAATGAGTCTAATTCTCAATGATAGTGATTCTTGTATCTATCTTATCTTGACCAACATTAGATTCATTTCCTTGATTGTAATCTTGGTTCAGATCAATTAAAGCATTTTGTGTTATCTAAAAAAATTAATAAATAGAAAAATCAGTTAGTACAAATGAAAAATTCATATTAATTACAATGTCATGTTTACTTTCTTCATAGGATGTGTACTTATCAAACATGATGTAGAATATCATGGTGTATTTAGGGTTTTAATTTCTAATGTGCACGCTATGCCACATAATAGGTTTCTTGTCTTTGTATGATTATTGGATTTTTCTAGCATGCCTCATGGTTTCATAACCCCAGTACCAGTCTATAATATCATGTTTAGTCTTAACCAAGGATCTATGCCAAATACTATAGTATGACTATACATCCCAGATTCAGTTTATTTCACTGTCAAATCTGGAAAGTACCATAAAGTAAACAAGGCTTCATGATCTTGATTATGTTAACCTTGTGAATATATTTAAAACAAATGATGAATAAATAAAATCAACAAGTTAGGGTGATAGGAGGGATCTTCCATGAAATCTTATCATAGGGTGTCCATGACATCTTAGTATTTAAAATCAACAAGTTAGGATAACATAAGGGGTCATTTGTGTTTTATAAGACTAGCATACATTCATAAGCATATTATTGTAAACTCACATTTATAAGACTATCTATACAAACAACATTGTCACTTTAGATTTGTATTGTACACATTTGGATTGCAGATAGGCATACTTGGTTTTGATACAAAGGAAGGATGGTGACCTATGTCCATCAGCACAACCCACAATCTCCACGACAGTATGCAACAAGAATACAATACGAATGAAGCTAATATGAACCATGTGTAATACAATATGAATGAAGCAGTAACAAAAAGCAATAAGGAGAGGGAACAAGTTCGGGTAACATAAGAGAATATCTTATTCTTTTCTTTAATAATATATGAGCCATTTTCTTTGTAAACAGTAGATCTAGAACACCCTCACAAAGGGAAAATCATACAATTACATCTAAGGTAGTAAGGCAACAACTGTAGAAACATAACATACTTGTAGAGGAGTTCTCAATAATCATCATGATGGTAAATTTACTGTGCTAAAATGTAAAGATTTAACAACCCTCATATTTGATCATTTACCTTCAAACTGCAGGGTGTCACCACCACTTTATCAGATCTGTTTGGCAAGGTAGGCTAGAAGAGTGAGCACACAACAGTTCACAAGGATGGGTTGTATTATACATTTATAAGCATATTATTGTAAACTCACATTTATAAAATATCTATACAAACAACATTGTCAGCTCATATTTGTGTTGTAAACAATTGGATTGCAACTAGGCATATCTGGTTCTGATACAATGGAAGACCGGTGACCTAAGTCCACCAAAACAACCCACAATCTCCACGGCAGTTTACAACAAGAATACAATATGAATGAATCTTATCTAATCATATATGGGTAGTGGTTGTAATGTACAGTTTGATTACTACTAAAATGTACAATATATTATACAGGTAGTGGTGGGTCATGAGGGAATATGAATGAAATGTCCAACACATTATATGGGCAGTGGTGGGTCTATATCAACAGTTATTTAGCACTAATGTGGTGCATGTTTAAGTGAATGCCACAGAGTGCCCGTGATAAGGGAACACGGAGTTAAGGTGAGGAATAGAGAGTAACAAAAAATGAGAAGGAGAGGGAACAAGTTAGGGTGACATAAGAGTATATGTTATTCTTTTTTTTTAAGAATCTCCTAGCCATTTTATTTGTAAGTAGTAGATCTAGAACACCATCATAGAGGACAAATCATACAATTATATCTAAGGTAGTAAGGCAACAACTACAAAAACATAAGGGATCTTCCATGACATCTTATCATAGAGTGTCCATGACATCTTAGCATAGAGCGTCCATGGCATAAGGGATCTTCCATGACATCTTAGCATAGAGTGTCCATGGCATCATAGTATAGAAAATCAACAAGTTAGGATAACATAAGGGATCTTCCATATTTTATAAGACTAGTATACAATTATAAGCATATTATTATAAACTCACATTTATAAGACTATCTATACAAACAACATTGTCACTTAAGATTTGTATTGTAGACATTTGGATTGCAAATAGGCATACATGGTTCTGATACAAAGGAAGAATGACGACCTATGTCCACCAGAACAACCCACAATCTTCGCGGCAGTCTGTAACAAGAATACAATATGAATGAAGCTTGTCTGATCAAGTATGGGTAGTGGTTGTAATGTATAGTTTGATGATTATTGAAATGTACAATACATTATACGTGTATTCGTGAGTCATGAGGGAATATGAATGAAATGTACAACACATGATACTGGCAGTGGTGGGTCTATATCAATATTTATTTAGCATTAATATGGTGACTATTTATAGTACACGCCACAGAGTGCATGCTTGTGATTAGGGAACAAGGAGGTAAGGTGAGGAACAGATATTAAAAAAAACATTGAGAAGGAGAGGGACAAAGTTAGGGTAACATAAGAGAATATGTTATTCTTTTTTTTTAAGAATCTCATGGATACTTTGTTTGTAAGTAGTATATCCACAACACCCTCATAGATGACAAATCATACAATTATATCTATGACAGTAAGGCAACAACTACATAAACATAAGGGATCTTCCATGACATCTTAGAATGGAGTGTCCATGACATCTTAGCATAGAGTGTCTATAGCATAAGGGATCTTCCATGACATTATAGCATAGAGTATCCATGACATCTTAGTATAGAAAATCAAAAAGTTAGGATAACATAAGGGATCTTCCAAGTTTTATCAGACAAGCATACATTTATAAGCATATTATTGTAAACTCACATCGCTAAGACTATCTATACAAACAACATTGTCACTTCAGATTTGTATTGTAGACATTTGGATTACAAATAGGCATACCTAGTTCTGATACCAAGGAATAATAGCGACCTATGACCACCAGCACAACCCACAATCTCCACGATAGTTTACAACAAGAATACAATATGAATGAATCTTGTCTGAACCATGTGTAATACAATATGCATGAAGTAGTAACAAAAAGCATCGAGGAGGAGAGGTAACACGTTAGGGTAACATAAGAGAATATGTTATTCTTCTTTTTAAGAATCTCCTATCTGTTTCATTTGTAAGTAGTAGATCTGAAACACCCTCATAGAGTAAAAATCATAAAATTATATCTAAGGCAGTAAGGCAACAACTATAGAAACATTACATACACATAGAGGAGTTCTCTATAATCATCATGACGATTATTTTACTGTATTAAAATGTAAAGACTAAACAACCCTCATATTTGATCATTTACCTTTAGACTATAGGTTGTCACCACCACTTTATCTGGTATGTTTGACAAGGTAGGCTAGAAGAGTGAGCACACAAAAGTTCACAAGGCTAGAGGAGTTACACAACTAGATAACAGAGCCTCAATATCTCATTGTGCAGGTTAAGGACCTCGACTGCACTGTAGTAGGTATGTTCGCCGGTCAGATTTGACAATGAAAAAAGAGATGAGAGATTGGGGGTGAATAGAATAAAGATGGGAAAGAAGTTTACTCAAACTTATCTACTCTTTTTCCAAGATTTGAAAGTGAAAACAAATTGAATTATTGTCGTGCGGACCGGCTTGACCTGGAGAACAAAGACACCCAATTTATCCTATCACAAACCTAGTTTGAGTCATGCACCGTGCACCATATTTGGGGACACCACTTATGCACGAACCGCTCTGCCTCCTCTGTGATGATATCTGACTTTGACTCAAAGACTTGTAGTATGTAGATAGTGCTGTCTTCTCCTCTTGGATCTCACTGGTATCTGATTTCCATTCTTTGTGCTTGAGGGTGCACTGTTGATAAGATATGATCAAGTGTGTCAAAAGGGGCGAAGGGCGGAAAAGAGAGGAAGTTGCGGGGGACAGAAATCACATGGGAGGAGAAGAAGTAAGGAATCAGGGGAGAAACATTTGGGGAATGGTCAAAATGGGTGACGTTCGGAGTTTAGTTCAGGCGTTGATCTGGGGTATAAGTCGGGCGACGTCTAAGGGCGTGGGACAGGCTATGGTTGGAGGTGTGGGTCTAATTACATCAAGAATTTCCATTTTTCATATGGTAACTACCATTGATTTACCATTGAAGACCACTCACCTTTACATCTAACATTAGTACAACCCAACTTCTAATCATCTGTTGGTAGATGAGATGTGCAACATGCTGGCAACATGATAGTTGTAAGGAGAGAGGAGTGCATGAGGGAGTGGCTGTAAGGATAGAAAAAAGAAGAAAATATTTTAATTTTTTTAATAATTTTCAATCTGTAATATTTTTTTGATGAAACATTAGTTGTTAGATTACTTATAAAAATAGATTCAATAAGATTAATGACTATATATTTTTTAGAAATATAGCAAATATTTTAAACTAGGATGGATGAAGAAGTAGTGTCATTAATTTATTTTCTCTATAATCAAGTTTTATCTCTGATTCGATGTGTTGTTATTTATGGATCGATGTTTTGATTTTTTTGCTTCTCATCATTTCACGTATCGAAATGAGAGAGATAATAAGAGAGAAATATTGTGATTACTTTTTAATAATCAATTTGTTATGGCGTTTTATTATCGTTAGTGCAATATTTTGTTTCTCTCTCTCTTTTCCACATTTACTCTCTCGTTGAAAAATAAAACATTGATCCAACAATAATAACACAATGGACCAGAGATAACAAAACATCAGACTAAGGATAACAACTCAACTATAAAAGAAAATAAATTAATAGTACTACTTTATTCCTCTTTCTCCTACTTTCTTTCTCTTTGAAAAACAAAACATTGAACCAATAATAACAACTCAGTGGACGAGAGATAACAACTCAATTATGAAAAATATTTCATGACACAATTTTCCTCTTTTTCCTCCTACTTTATTTTTATTTGAAAAATAAAATAATGAACTAACGATAACAACATAATGACTAGAGATAGAAGCAAACCAGAATAGACATTTTAACAACTAGGATCCTAAATAACAATTCAATTACATAAGAAAATAAATTAATGGCACTATTTATGTCCTCTTCCTTCTACTTTCTCTCTCTTTGAGAAACAAAACACTAGACCAACGAAAACAATATAACAGACTAGATATTACATCTAATCTGACGATAGATAACAACAAACTAGATTGGAGATAACAACTCAACTATGAAAGAAAATTAATTAATGACACTACTTTGCTTTCTTCCTCTTTGAAAAAAAAAACATTGGACTAATGATAATGACACAACGGGGTAGAGATAATAACAAATTAGACTAGGAGTTAGTTTGGTTGAGTGTAGTAGGATGCAGTTTAGTGAGTTTGCAATATAAAAATGTACATCAAACACGCACTTTGTGCCGACTACACCCTATCAAACAGGTCCTAGATGTAACAACAAAGTGGACCACAGATAACAACTCAATTACAAAAGAAAATGAATTCATAACACTACTTTCCTCCTATTCATCATATTTTTATCTCTCTTTAGAAAATAAAATATTAATCCAAAGATATCAATACAATGTACTAGAGATAATAAAATACAAGACCAGAGATAACAACTCAATTATAAAAGAAAACAAACTAATAGAGCTACTTCTCTCCTCTTCCTCCTACTTTCTCTCTCTTTCAAAAATAAAACATTGGGTCAACAATAACAACACATCGAACGAGAGATAAACAACTCAATTAAAAATGAAAATAAATTAATGGAACTACTTACTAGAGATAAAAAAATATAAGATCAGAGATAACAACTCAATTATGAAAGAAAACAAAATAATGGAATGAATTTTCTCCTCTTCCTCCTACTTCCTCTAGCTCTTTGAAAAATAAAACATTGAGTCAGCGTTAACAACACAACAAACAAGAGATAACAACTCAATTATAAAAGAAAATAAATTAATAGCACTACGTACCTCTTCTTTCTCCTACTATAGAACTACTTATAGGGCTGTCAATGGGGAGGGTATTATCCGTTTACCCTTACCCATACCCTGGAGGGTAAGGGTAGAGATTTTTATTACCCTTTACCCATTTACCCATTCCCCATTTCCCCGCTATACTATAAGGGGAGGGTAAGGTATAGACATTATCCATACCCTTTTACCCTTTTACCCACACATGATATAAAAGTTACACAAAAATATATTCTAAAGGGGTTTGTATGTAAATGTTTAACCCTAATACTTTATTCTATCATTGGAAAATGACTTGGTGTTGTGCTTGTAATACTTTCTTATTGAGGGAAAAACATATATATCTTGTGGAAAATGAGGTGTTAGTGAAACACTTATTTGTTATGCATACTTATGCAAAGGAAAAAAATGATTTATGCATAAAAAATTGTTATTGTGTGAATTGATTTAACTTTACACAGAGAAACATATGATTTTGAATTGGATATAATGTTTTATATGTTGTTATCAATAAACTAGTTATAAAATTATTAAAAATCAACACACAATGTGTATAAAACTTTTTTTGTCAAAATTACCCGCTTACCCTTTACCCTCCCCATTTACCCTGTGGAGAATAGGGTAAGGGTAAGGGGAGGGTAAGCAGATTGCTGAGAAGGATATTTACCCTTACCCTTACCCGCTACCCAAAGAGGGTAAGGTTAAGGGTAAGACCTTACCCTCCCCATACCCTCCCCATTGACAGCCCTAACTACTTACCTATTCTTCCTCCTACTTTCTCTCTCTTTGGGAAATAAAATATTGAACTAACAGATCAGACATAACAACAAACCAGAGTAGTGAAAGAACAAATTAGACCACAAATAACAACTTCTTTATAAAAAAATTAATAGCACTACTTCCCTCCTCTTCCACCTACTTTCTCTATCTTTGAAAAATAAAATATCGGACCAACAACAACAACATAGAGAACCAAATATAACAACAAATCAGACAGGAGATGACAACTCAATTGCAAAACAACACTACTTCCTTAATATTTATCATATTTTCTCTCTCTTTAAAAATTAAACACTAGATTAGGAATAACAACGCAACGAACCAAAGATAGAAACACATCAAAATATAGATAACAACTCAATTACAAAAGAAAACTAATTAATTACACTACTTCCCTCATCTTCCTCATATTTTCTCTTTTTGAAAAATAAAATATTGATTCAATAATAACAACACAGTGAATCGGAGATAATAACATACTAGAGCAGAGATAGAAACTCAATTATAAAAGAAAACAAACTAATGAAGTTACTTCCCGCCTATTTCTTGTAATTTTTCTCTTTTTAAAAAATAAAAAACTGAATCAAAGACAACAAAACAACGGACCAACGCTGACAACATACTGACCAGATATAATAAGTCTACTATAAAAAATACAAATTAATGGTGACAATTCCCTCCTATTCCTCGTATTTTCTCTCTATTTTAAAGATAAAATATTGGACCAGAGATAACAACGCAATTGACCAATGACATCAACAAACCAGAATAGAGATAACAACTCAATTACATGAGAAAACAAATGAATGACACTACTTCCCTCCTCTTCATTGTGTTTTCTCTCTATTTGTGATGAATGAAATGTGGAGTAGAAGAAAAATAAAATACCGAACCAACGATAACAACACAATGGACCAGTGATGACAACAGAACTTTTGAAAGTATGTTGACATTTGTCTTGTTGGAACATATCTTTTAAGAAATCTAGCAGCCTTTATTTCGTCAAAAAATTGATTACGGATTCAAACTTATAAGTAAAATAAATATCTCTCTCTTTTTTTCTCTTATCTTCCAGCCACTCTTTTGTTTTCTTTAGATTGTATATTATATTCTTCAAATAAAGATCGACATTGATCTTGTTGTAATTTATTTTTCGTAAGGAATCTCAAATTTTTTATTGTCAAAAAAAATATTATGAATTTGAAATTATAAGCAAAATAAAATTATCTTTCATTATTTTTCTTTCCTTCCCATCAACCCCTCTCTCTTATTTTAGATTATATATTATATTTTATTAAAAGTATGTCGATATTGGTCTTGTAGGAACGCATTGTTAAAGAATGTAGCTGTTCTTACTTCGTCAAAAGTACATTATGAGGAAGAAAAACACATCTCTCTCCTTCCACTCATGCCATCTCTCACTCCCACTTTCCTTCCAGTGTTTGCTCAATCCCCTCTCTCACCTTTTAAGTAAGTCACTGTCTTGAGTAAAGAGCTAGACCAACATTTGAGACCGTGACACTAACAACCAAAAAGGGTTCCAATTATGATGTTGTTTTGTTGCATTCGCAGCACTTCTCTATCCAAAATGAGTGATAGAGCCCTTCTCTGCCACGTGCAGAAATTTAGAGGGGTTCATGGCCCACGTTCGGGGGGAAGAAAATCAACTTGTTATGATAATTTTCCAGCCTAATTCAGAATCCTACAGCCTGCGAGGCTGCGAGTAACCCATGTGAGGCCTGCTATATACCAACTACAGCACCCAACCACAAGTGTAAGCTTCGCGTTGTGTGTGGCGAAAGATTGGATTGGCCTGAAGACAACCCATCTCCTTTTGCACATGGCCCAGCTGCCCCTTTACAGCCCAGCGGTTTTACAAAAGCCTCAATAGGAAACCCACCACACCATCCAACTAAGATACAAACAAGTCTCGGTTCATATGCGAAGGATAATCAAGACATAGACTGAATCCATAGAGTGGTGACACATTGTTTCTAATCTTAAGCCCAACCCATCAATGGGAACCACTAAGACAGAGCGTGTTTTCAGACCCATGCCTGCATAGTCTAACGCGGACTTCTATCCTTTCCTATTGGACCCAAATCCGTTGCGGTTGTCTTTCTTTTCGAGACCTGTTCAAAACTCGAAACCTGGCAGCAATTGGTGGAATCCTACATAACCATCGTAATCTACACTTGAGACGAGATAGTACAGATACCGCGCCTGTGAAAAAGAATTGTATTATTATTCAAATCATTTTCAATTCCATCCATTCCATATTCCACATATGAATTTTTAGTTGAAATGTAATAGTTACTCGTAGTTTCCCTCCGCAATATCAAAGGCATTGTTTATAGCGTATTTTTGTGTACCGTGATTTTAAAATATTTGGGCACACCAATGGTCTATACAAATCTTGCTTATTTTCTTTGAAATTGGACTAAATAGTATAGATACTTGATATGTGAAATGAGAATATTTAACCCCCACCTCACTGTGTATGGTTGCTGTATCACCCATTTATCCACTACCCTCGCGATGTAGGGTAGAACAAGTGTAAGCATATTTTTGCACATTACTTATGTATCATTTGCCCGCTCTATCCATATTGATAAAGAGTAGAGCAAAGGAAGCAGTTTTACCCTACTTGTTTCACTCATTTACACATTAGCATAAGGTTGAATTAACACTTTTGAGATTATGACACATCTATTTATGCCTACAAAAAACCCCAACAACACTCACCATGACTTTCTTGTTATGTTTTATTGTTCGACTCTAGAAATTCAACAAGATAGTTAGTTGAATATCACACTTTATATTATCATATATTTGAGAGAGAAAATAACTTTTTGATAAGATTTAATATACTAATAAAGTTAGAACTCATTTGTAATGATAAATGTTGGGTTAAATAATAGTATATTAGGTACATTAATACAATTTATTACTATATAAAGTTAAGTTTAGGAATGTATTATGCTTGGTGTAGAGAATGTCATATGTAATGGTTGTTAAAAATACCATATATCTATCTTTATGTTACTTTATCCATTTTGTCAGTTACCCTATCCATCTTGCTGACAGCAAAAACACACTCGCTTCTCATAGCGACATTTGCCAAGATGCCTCTTCTTGCAGGTGCGACATTCAAGATGATGATTATCCTGACGACATTTTCCCTTTCCTCCATTTCTGCCCTTGGTAGGCTAAATGTTTTCAAGAAAAGGATTTATTACACTACCGTTGCATGTTATCCTTCTAATTTGGTGTGAATAAGGTTAAAGATAAGTCATTTCCCTACCCTACCAACTTATATCCCCTATGATGCCCTAATAGAGTTCAAAACCATGTCCTATGCTACAACTAGTTATATACTTTACCAGTTAAGACAACTATTAAGTTCTAGTTTAGGATATACACATTGGTACTAGTGCAAGACTTATTTTCTTCAAGTCACATGAACATTTGTTATTCATATGAAAAATATATTATTCAAAAAGAGAGAATCAGCCATTTACTTGAATTTAAAGTCAGAATATATTTCACGCTTAGTTATGCTAACATGTAGATAAGTATAATCTTAGACCACAAGATTAGCTTTATTACAAACTATAATATCAACTTCATCAAACTTGTTCCTATAGACTCATTTAATTCTAATGATAGTTTTGTTTGGTTCTATGAGAACTAGATCTCAAACCAACTTTTAATGAATTGATTTAATTCTTTTTATGTTTCTCTATATGATCTAATAGTCATCTTGAAGAGCATCATAGATGGTCTTTGACTCTAATTTTACTTACAAATGACATATTAATTTGTTCTTCAAATGAATATCTGCTCTTAAATGTTTTATCTAGGATATCCTATTATTATGTTAATAGGATGATTTTTGACGAACACAAGAGTGAACTTATTAGGATGGGGTTTATCGATTTGATTAATATTTTCATTTTCATAATCTTCTTGATTTGATACATTTGGTGGATTTTGTCCAAGTGTTACTAGTACAGATACATTATGTAACACCGGTAGTTCAGGCCTACGATGTTGGTTGCCTACTAACACTTAAGTGGGTGATACCACAATTGAAGTCATTCTTCTTCAATTTCCATGGTAAGAGGAAACCTACAAGATAGATCTAATGTTGGTTTCTATGAAAGAAAAAACTGATGTAACAATGTCTATATGCCGTCAGTTTAACATAAAGAAATCAATGATGTTATCTAATATTCACATAAATATAAGATTATTATTGGGATATAATTGTTCTTTTTTCTTAGTGTAATGAGGACATTAAGGTTTGACGTCGATGTCCACTTAAGCAAACTGACATTATTATATAATATTAGTTAAAAATGTAATTGATAGGGATGTTTGTGTCATTGGTTTACATCCACAAAACAATGATGAAGATATGTCTTTGATGTCAGAGCCCATATGTAAATTGATTTAGTAGTTCCTTATTAGTTAAAATTCAACTAATAGTGATAGATGTGTCATCGGCTTTTATGTACAGATCGATGATGTGGATTCTATATCGTGGGTTTCTTTAAGACAACCGGTGTCACACTTTTAGTTTTTATGGTGGGTCTGCAGACCTGTTGTTCTGTTGTTCAACACGATGGAGCATGTAGTTCATTAGAACTGCAAGCTCTGTAAGTGTTCATCTTAATAACATGATAGAAACACTTTTATAAAACTTACAATAACAAACACATACAAGAGACTACATCCACACATCATTCCATTCACATGCGCATATATGGATATATACATACACAATTCATCCACATACATACAGTTTGATTCTCATTTACATGTACAAATGTAATTTTTGTAGTATTTATTTCTCTTCACATTCATTCACACACATATGCACATATACACACATTAGTCACATATGCATGAAAAAAATCACTTACATCAAATATAAGGTTGCAAAAAATCATTATCATTACATATGTATAGAAATCATGACATCAAAGTTTTAAAAAATCAGCATTTATCCCAATCAAATAAAAATTAACTTCTTTAAGGAATCACTACTACAGAAATGGCTTCTAACGTCACTTTTAAAGGCGTCGGTTGTATAAATACATCGACACCTAAAACCTAAAGTGTCGGTTTAATTAAAAAACCGACATCTATCTGTGAAGGGCGACCAGACACGGGTATCACTTTTATTCAGTGTCGGTTCCCTAATAATAAACATACGCCTAAAATCAACCGCCAAATCCAAAATTTCCAATGAAAAAAATTACCTCCAAAATTTAACATATGGCGTCAGTTATTAACTATAAAACCGACGACGAAAGGTTATTCACGAGACAGAAATTGGGCACATTTTGGTCGTCAGTTTTACTACAATGACCGATACTTATAGGTTTTCCCGCGTTGTTCCTGAGAAATTTTTCACACCCTTTGAGGGTCGGTTTTTGAAAGAAACGGACGGCTATGGTCATTAATCGAGAACAATTTTTTTAATCTGCATATGTAGATAGACGTTAGTTTTTTTCTAGTAAAAACTGATGACTATCATTGAGAATAGGTGTTGGTGTGTTTGTAGAACTGACACATTTAGTTTTATGTGTCGGTTTTATTTAAGAACCGACACCTAATGTTAACTTAATAGCACCCGCACGAGCCCGACTCTTCCCCTTTCTTTGTTTCACTCATCTCAATTGAGGGTTTAAGGTCCGGTGACAATTCCTCTGCTCACTACTCCTGTGCTACCGCTTGCCTCCACCGTCGCCATTTGCTGGTCCTCCGGTCGCTGTGCTTCAGGCCGGCCTCCGCCCTAGCTCGATCAGCTGCTCGCATGCCCTCTCTACTCACCACGCCTGCTCTGCACCTGCTGGTTGGCACCACCGCTCTCTGGAGATCCTTGCCGGCCACCTGAGCCTGCTCCTACTCTTGCTCCTTCTCATGCTCGTCGTGGTTCATGTGTTGCTCTGGCGCCTACCCCTGCTCTCCAAGTTGCTGCTTTCCTACCCAGGTAGGCCGCTGCCCTTCTTTTTCCTCCACCTCTTCTTCTTCCTGCTCCCTCTCCTTACCAAATGGATTACAGCAAGGCCACGACTGTGTGGGTTGGTCACGACTGTGGCTGTGTTGGTCGACCATGGTCGTGCTGGCCAGCACGGTCGTGCTGCCCTTAGGCAACACAGCCACGGCCGTGACCAGCCCACACGTTCGTGGCCTTGCTTTTATCCATTTGGTAAGGAGGGAGCAGGATACAATTGCAATTGAATACTAATGCTTGACCTAATTCTGTAAATTTTGATGCATGTTGAATTAAGATATTAAAACCCTAATACACATTTCACCATAATCTTGAATTAACTATATTGCTGAAATCTTGTGATCAATCTATCTAAGATATTAAAACCCTAATGTTAAATCTCTGATTTTGTAGTGATGTGTCACCCTAACATCTACATGAATCCCTATTGTATGATGTAGATTGATGATAATGAATGAGCTAGTTTGAAATTTTGAAATCAATTATGAATCTCTCCATCCCTAGGTCATACTAATTTATGTGTAATTTTTATATTGATGATGAAAATGCATGGACACACGAAATGTTGAAATCAATATTATAGAATGACAACACATGTATTTTTTGGCCTAGAAACCCATCCAAGATTTACTCATTAGGAGTAAATCTTGGATAGTCCCTGGTTTGGGACTGTTCTTGAACACCTAATCTCACTTAGGATGTAAGTGTATAATGTGTATTTGGTTTTCAAGAAAATTCCGATAGCATTTCCCTATTTGTTCTTTAAGTACATATGTACTTGGAGAACAGTGGAGAAATGATGCCGAAATTTTCTTGAAAACCCAATACACATTATACACTTACTAGTGAGATTAGGTGTTTAAGAATGGGATAGGTGGTACACATTTATTATATATAAGAATGACAACACATGTATTTGTTGGCCTAAAGTTTTAACCATGCAAAAACTCTAATATGTTAACCCTAGACCCTAATCTTGTTGTAATATATAGTTGTTTTCTCTTTGATCATAGAATGGATAGATCATGGATGTCCATTCACAATCATTGCACCCCAGAGTTTATATCTGGTCTTGACCAGTTTATTAGATTTGTCGAGGAACATAGGAAACATCCTGGAGATAGGTTCTACTATCCATGTAGGCATTGCGGTAATAACTTGAAAGTCAGCACTGGTGACGAAATCAAAAGTCATGTCATGTGCAACAGGATTATACAAGGCTATGCAAAATGGCACTAGCATGGAGAGATTTCAAACCTGAAACTAGTGGATATCAATAGCAGTGCTTGTGTGGAAGAAGAAATTTCCTCCGATGACGTAGATGTGAATGAACCAGTTCCAGTAGACATCGTTGATGCGATGTTGGATAGTTGTGGGGTAGAGCACACCGATCCACCTCCCATTTTTAGAAACATTGTGCATGATGCTGAGATATCATTATACATAGGTTGTACTAATTTTACGAAGCTTAGCGTTGTGTTGAGATTGTATAAGCTGAAAGCTAACAATAGATGGAGTGACAAAAGCTTCACGTCATTATTGTCTTTGTTGAAAGAAATGCTTCCTGAAGGAAACGAGCTGCCAATCTCAACATACCAGGTAAAGAAATTGTTGTGCCCAATGGGAATGGATGCCAAGAAGATACACGCATGCCCGAATAATTGTTTATTATTTCAAAAGGACTATGTGGATTTGAAAGATTGTCCAAAATGTGGTGCGTCACGGTATAAATTGACGACTTCAGGGGAGTCTAAAAATGGTTCTCCTGCCAAGGTGATGTGGTATCTACCTATAATATCACAGTTTCAACGCTTGTTTTCCAATCTGATAGATGCGAAGAATTTGAGGTGGCATGCAGATGTTAAGAAAAATAATGATGGGATCCTACGACATGCGTCTGATTCCCCACAGTAGAAGAAGATTGATCTATTATACCTTGAATTTGGTGAAGAAGTCAGGAATCTAAGACTTGGGCTTTGTACATATGGGATGAATCTGTATGGGACATTGAGCAACCAACATAGCACTTGGCCAGTCATGCTTGTTATATACAATCTTCCTCCCTGGCTGTGTATGAAAAATAAGTATGTAATGTTGTCGTTGTTGATACCGGGCCCTAAACAACCTGGAAATGATATCAATATTATCTTGAACATCTGATTGATGACTTAAAGAAACTCTGGGGTGAAGGTGTGATGACCTATGATTCTTCATGATGAGAGACATTTCGTTTGCATGCTATGTTGTTTTGCACTATTAATGACTTTCCAGCATATGGGAATTTGTCTGGATATAGTGTCAAAGGAGCTAAAGTATGTCCTATATGTGAAGAGAACACTGATTCAACAAGACTAAAACATGGCGGTAAGACTGTATATCTCGGTCATCGAAGGTTTCTTACAAAATTCCATTTGTATCGTAGGAAGCGCAAAGCTTTCAATGGATTGAATCAAGAACGGAGTGCACCTAAACCTATACCAGGGGAGGTTGTTTATGAAAGAGTAAAAGACTTTGTCAATGAATTTGGTAAGAGATCACAATGTACTATGGCCACACAGAGTGACAAATCTTTATTCAAGAAGAAGTCAATATTTTAGGATCTTCCTTATTGGAGTTCTTTGACATTCAGGCATTGTATCAATGTCATGCACATTGAGAAAAATGTCTGTGATAGTGTCATTGGTACTTTGTTGAATATACCAGGTAAGACTAAAGATGGGATAAAATCTAGGCTGGACCTACGTCAAATGGGAATGAGGTCAGAGTTAACAGAATTACATGAAATGGGAAATCAGAGAACATACTTATCTCCCGATTGTTACACATTGTCTAGAAAGGAGAAGAAAGCTTTTTGTGAATGTTTGGTAAATGTTAAGGTGCCACAGGGTTACTCATCCAACATCTGTAGATTGGTATCAATGAAAGATATGAAGTTGATAGGTCTTAAATCTCATGATTGTCACACTCTAATGCAACAAATATTGCATGTGGGAATTCAATCTATATTACCGAAGCATTTAAGGTTTGCAATCACCAGACTTTGTTTCTTTTTCAACAGTCTGTGCAGCAAAGTTATTGACCCTGATACTCTCAATAATTTGCAAAGAGAAGTTGTTGTTACCCTATGTCAGCTTGAGATGTATTTTCCTCCATCATTCTTTGATATCATGGCACATCTTGTTGTCCACTTGACTAGGGAAGTGAAAATGTTGGGACCAGTTTTCTTGCATTGGATGTATCCCTTTGAACGATACATGAGCGTTTTAAAATGTGATGTTCAAAATCGTTATCAGCCTGAAGGGAGTATTATTGAGGGTTATGTGGTGAGAGAGGTTATGGATTTTTGCAATGACTTTCTCTGTGGTAATGACACTCCTGGTAATAACAAGAATATTGAGGAGCAATTTGGCAAAGGAATTTTGGGATCACAGGTGAAAGTAATTAGTCGTGAGCAGTTGGAACAAGGTCACTTGTATATTTTATACAACATGGATGAAGTGAGTGTTTATATCGAGGAACATACCAATTTCTTCAAGAGACAATATCCTAGAGCCAATACAATGTGGCTTGCTAGAGAGCATAACAAGACATTTATTAAGTGGTTTGAAGATAAAGTCTTACATCAACTATCTCAAACACCAGATGATATTACTGAAACTATCAAATGCCTCGTCTTTAAACCAAAATTGAATGTTATGTCTTATGAAGGGTATGACATTAATGGATTCACATATTACACAAAGCAACATGATGATAAGAGTGTCGTCCAAAATAGTGGGGTCACCCTTCAAGTGTCGACTATGTTTTTTGCAAGTGCAAAGGATAAGAGTCCACGTGAAGCTAAAATATCATATTACGGTGTCATTGAAGACATATGGGAGTTTGACTACATAGATTTTAGAATTCCGCTCTTCAAAAGTAATTGGGTTGATAAAACCAAAGGAGTTATAGTGGATGAATTGGGTTTCACTTTAGTGAACTTTGAAAAGATTGGCAAGAAGGGTGAACCATTCATATTGGCATCACAAGCGAAACAAGTATTTTATATCGATGATCCTACAAATGATAAATGGTCGGTTGTTCTTCATGGTAAAAGACAGTTCATTGAAGATCCTATAGATGAAGAAGAGTACTATGATAAGTATGATGACTCCAGGCCATTCTCAGTTGGGTTGCCAACACCAGCAAATATTGAAGCTAATGATGACTTGTATGTGCGCGGAGATCACAATGAAGGATTGTTAATTGATAAAAACTCGCAATATTAGAGGCATGTTTATATTTTTTTATATTTTTTATTTTTCTGAATGTGAACTTTACAATGTGAATTACTTTACAACGTGAATGTGAACCTTACAATGTGACTTTTACAATGTGAATTACTTTAAAATGTGAACTTTACAATGTGAATTACTTTACAATGTGAATGTGAACTTTACAATGTGAGATTTACAAAGTGAATTACTTTACAATGTGAATGTGGACTTTCAGATGGCTGAGCATTCTCCTGATGACCGTGCTGATGATTACCGTGAGGGTGAGGACATCAATGTGCCGCCTCACAATGTAAGTTTTAAAAATATATCATATATTTATATCTACATGTCCATTTATAGTTATATCATGTAAGTGTGTTTATTTTGTCAAATTTTAGGTTGATGATGCACATGTACCCTCTGAAGCACTTGAGGCACTTGATGAACAACACCAAAAAGTTGACAAGAGAAGGTGCATCACTATGATGAAGAAGTTAATAGCGCAAAGGGGCAATGGACCCAAACTTGTTGTGGGTTTTGATAATGCAGGAAATGCAATTGGAGTGATTCACAATTCGTTTGTTTCATATCTTGGGTATGTTACTCATAGCCATTGCGTTTGTAAGATAGATTCTTGGCATAAAGTTCCTAAGGGGAAGAAAGATGTAATATGGAAGGATTTATGCGTGAGTTATTATTAATTTGCAATTCTATTTTGTAGATTACTAATTTTTTGGATATTAGTTAATAGTAATTCTATTTTGCAGAGTATATTTGAATTGGATGAAAATCTGCATCGTAAATGCATGATGCAACTCTGTGGGAGAGTCCTAAGGAACTATAAGACAAATCTCACCCGAGAATACATAAAAGAAGGTGACAAGAGGAAGCAGACAACCACTGAATAGTGGAACTTCCTGGACAAAGAAGAATGGGACGCATTTGTTGCTTCAAGAAAAACTGATGAATTCAAGGTATTAGGCGTCACTCCCAATTTAATTAATATATGTTGTATTCACCTATTCAAGATTAACATTTAGTGTTACTAACCAAATCATTAATGTGCATACTAACTAGGCCCTCAGTGAGGCACAAAGAGAAGGTGTGCACTGAATGTGCATGACCACACAATGGGTCCAAAGGGGTATGCAGGCATTCACCAAAGACTATAGGCTGAGGGTACTACTCAGTCTACTGCTACTAAAGAGTCCTCTACTATAGGTAGCACACCTCTGCCTCTCCATAATGTCTGGATAGATGGGAGGCAAAATAATAAGGGAGAAATAAGGAAGCCCGCAACTGTTGAGGTGGCTGCAAAAATGGTAAAATACAACTCTTAGAGCAATCGTTCGAATATTGATTATTTCTGGTGTTTACTTAATTACAAATTTTTGTTTTGGTGATTAGCGGGAGCTACACGAGCTGAGTAAACAAGGCAAGTTCATCCCTGTGGGCACAAGGGATTAATTGACAGTTACTCTGCGTAACCCAGAGCATCCTGGACGTGTTAGGGTTGCAGGCACTAGTATGGGCATCAAAGCGTTCTTTGGGCCATCCCAGCACACACATGTCCCAAAAGTGGGACTTTAACAAGAAGAGATAACCTATTCTTTCTTTATAATGTTACTGTAAAAGAGAATTCAATAATCATAAGCTAACGTTTCTTTTATCCATGTATAGGTAGATAAGTTAGTTGTTAGGAAACTCGAAGAAGCAATGAGCAAGTGGCAAGCATCTCTGACTGCCACTCAGTAGACAGTACCTATGGCATCCCGCTCTACTCCTATTGTAGAGGTTGGGAGTAATCCTGTAGACCCACCATCTAGCACATCCACTGTAAGTATTTTTATGACATAGTAACTAGTCTTTTCAAGATGATATGTTTTCAAGATGATATGTATATATGTATATAACATTCTTTACACAAAAATTTGTAGGAGTTGAAGCCATGCGGTCTAAAAAGTAAAGAATTTGTCATTTCAGAGGCGTCGGCTTACCCATCCCTACTAGGGGAAATGTTTCATGGGTCTCCATTACCATTTGGTTGGGTTCGTGTGAGCCCAGTACATATATTCCCCAATTGGATGGATCTTCCATTGCCATATGCTCACCTAGACTGTGAAATGCTTGGTGAGGCAGAAGGCAGAGTGATATTGTGGCCAAAAGCAGATGTCCTCTATAATGAAACTGTATGGTAAATTTACATTACGTTAAATTGTTAGTGTGTGTATATGATTTCAATTGATCTGAAGTTATATATATATACAGGTTAAAAAGAAGACACCCAGAGCATCTAGGCCTCCACCTCCACCTCCTACATTACCAAGTTGGGTTCCACATGACCTACCTGTCCCGTTAGGTCCTAATTGTAGGGGTATGAAAATATGGTTAGGCGAACATGGTATAAATTTCCCTATAACTATTTCTATAGATGCAGATGTTGCAGGTCAATCATACGAAAGCAAACTATTTATACAAGATTTTTTGGAGTTGTTTCGATATGATTGGTTGAATACATATGTGATAGAGCTATGGATAAGGTGAAATCTTCTTTATACATCCATATACCTTGTGTAGGATCTGGTGATCTGGTTTCTTATTTACTAATTCATACGTAATACATGTTTTGCAGCTACTTAGACAAGATATGTGCAGATTTTTCATTCAAATATGTAGGATTTTTGATTCCATCTTTGATTAGTCTAGTAGCTAAAGACCCTACGTCAGTTCAACAATACTACTGTGATGCTTTTACAAATTTTTCTCAAAATAAGAAGGTGTTGATAATAGCTCCATTCAATGTGGAGTAAGTACTACTTTGCTTATAATTTGGACTTAAGAAAATTACATTTTTATTGTGGATTTTGAGTTATTAATTTTTAAGTTTTTTACCTCTAGTAGTATGCATTGGGAGTTACTAGTTATTGTCCCCGAGATATTCACTGTCTATTATCTAGATCCTAAGCGGACTAAATTGAATTCAAAATATGGACACAAAATGAAAATGACATTATTCCGGTGAAAAATATTTCATTTTCATATATGTTAACATATGTTATTACATTACTATTTAATTATGCAATGTATTGTGTTACATTAACATGTAGGGGTTTAGATGAGTTCAAAAAGGATGGAGGAAAGGTCCCCAGGAAAAAGAACCAGCCAATAATTTGGAAGAACATGGAAGTAAGTTCCCGACTGCAATGTATATATTATTTATGTGAATAGTGCTTAATTAGTTGTATTTTTTAATATCTTGTATGTTTCAATTTATAGTATGCTACATAAGACAACGGATGGGCATGTGCATACTATGTGATGTGATTTATGCACATGATTATCAAATATGCCACAGTAGACATCGATACCATTCCTGAGGTATTATATATAGTCTCATTAGATAATATGAAATATATCAATCTTATTTATATATTATTAATTATATATATACATCATTCTCTTTGCAGGTGTTTAAAACTGACCACACTATAGGAAAGGCCTTACCAGATGTACATGCTCCCTATATGACGGGAGAATTAAATGATGTAAGAGAAGAATGGGCAACAACCATACAAGTAGTGGGGGTTTTAACATATAATTGGGATGTTGATAGCGAATAATGACTAAAGAATGATATTTTGTAAATGAATTTCTGAATTATAATATGTGTGAATGTTTCTACATGTCTGAATGTTTTTACATGTGTCTGAATGTTTCTACATGTGTGAATGTGAAAATGAATGAAACTGATGGTTGCTATATGAATGTTTCTACATGTATGAATGTGAAAATGAATGGAACTGCAGATTGCTACATGAATTTTTCTACATGTGTGAAAATCGAATGGAACTGCAGGTTGCTAAATGTGTGAAAATTAATGTTTTTAATTTTGCAAGTTTGTGGTCTATTGTTGTCTGATATCAATGGATATCGTAAAACCTGTAGTTCATAACTAAACTGCAGGTTTCTCATCCTACGACCAGCCACAGTAGGTCTGTAGACTGATAGAAAAAAAAACTTGCAATAGGCGTTAGTTATTTGTTTAAAACTGACGACAAATGATTACAGTGTCGGATAAATAATTATAACTGACGCCTAATGCATGTGATGTGGCGTCGGTTATCAAAAACCGACATCGATTTCCCTAATGAGGCCAGACACTACTGCCGTGCTGGCCAGCACGGTCGTGGCAGCGGACCAGACACCACAGCCGTGTTGGTCAGCACGGCCGTGCTGGCCAGCCCGACCGCGGCAATGAATGAGATGGCGTCGGTTATCACTAATAAACCGATGTTGATAGTGTCCCATATGGCGCCCTTTCTGTGGCGCAAAGGTTTATGGCGTCGGTTTCAAAGCTAATAACCAACGTCTATACCCCCCTGCTGGCACATTTTTGGTGGCGCGCGAAGGGTTGTGGCGTCAGTTTGAGAACTGAAGCCTAACGGTTGGCCTTTTAGCGGCGCCCACATAGGTGTCGCATTAAAATCGACACTAAAGGCCTTAAATAACCGACACTAAAGGTCGGTTATGTACTAGTGAATGACTATGTACACTCTTCTCGTATATCCTCCATCTATTCTTTTGTACCATACTTTGTTGTGTCAAATAACCTATAAAGAGAATTACATAATTCTAATTAGATTTGAATTTTATTATTTTATCAAATGAGACTATTTAGTTATGATTCAAGACTATATATATATTACTTTTGTATGAAGTGGATGTCATGTGGCACATTTTTTATAGTCGGGTCTATATACCACATCACGTAGTATGCTCATGAACAATAAAATTTTATATAGAGCACTATAAATTTATGTTTATGTAAAAAGTTAATAAATAAAAGTAAGCATAGTTGGCATATATATATGCATTGGAATCAGATAATTACATTAACATTCTTCACATATATTGATTACCTTGCATCTATATTTTCCCCAGTCTATTTGTGTGCTTTTATGCCCCTATAAGTTCATGTAATACATATAATTACATTAGTAAATATCCATGTAATGATGTAGACATTAATATATGTTGATAAATAAAAAATTTACTTATGCTACAATTGGTAGTTAGAGTGTGTGTCCCTTGGTCAATATTCTGGTACCATACGGATCAAGATAATACACACAATCAATGTCTTAGGGACAATCACCAACAATTCCAAATGTCTATTACTAAGTGAAAATAAGGAAAAAAAACTTAAATTCCACAATAAATGTATTTCATAAGTTACGATTATAAGCAAGGAACCTGAAACTTACACAACATTGGAATGATATATAATCACATCCTTTTCTACATTAGTAAAATACTTAAATGTGATAGAGAAGTAAACAACTATTGGACTTTGGTCTCTATATACACAACTACTAAGTTATGGAAATAGAAATGACACACTGATTTATGCAAATAGCACGCTCACTATATATACATAGATGTAAAACATATGTATAAATGATATAGAAATAGTTCAACATATATTTATATTGAACAAGATATTTACCCATAATATCTCAAAATATACAAAAATCTATCATGGTGATATTCGTTTCATTAACAAATATCTACAAACTATCTGACAAGAATACATTACTATCGTGATCTTGCCCTGCATCATCTTCCGGAATACGGACGGACATAGTCAACCCTTTTCCTATAGTGCCTAACCATAGTATCCACAGTGCTCCCTCGAACTCTTCTATCATGGGTAATTTATGCATGCACAATGCTGGGTTAATGCCTGTTAGGTCAGTCATCTTCTACCCAATTGCTTTCTTATGCTTTCTTAATTCAGTAAGAAGTCTCTCTTCCTGATCGTCATTCAAAGAGGAGCTAATGAGAACTGGACATAATTTTTCTTCATCTAGGAAGACATATTTGAGCCCAGTTGGTAGAGTTTTCATTTTCAGGGCTTTGGGTACTTCTATTGTCTCCAGTATGGAAACCAATTTTAGTTCTTCAAAAGTAGTTTCTGGGGTTGTTTTAGCCTATTCCAAGTACTGCAGGCATTGCTGAACTAACTCGTTGGTCGAAAATTCAGCTTCCGAATTTATTAAAGCGTCCTCTAGGGCATCTGGTGGTTTTGGATTTGCTTGCTTGAGTTGAGACATTTTATCAATAGCTTCAAGAAGAAAAACCTCTTCGTGGATACTAGGGCTCTTCATGCTGTTGAAAACCCTAAACTAAATAGTTTCTTTACCTAGCCTCAATGTAAGTGTGCCAGCCTCGACATCAATTAATGCTCTAGCTGTGGCGAGGAAAGGTCTACCAAAAATTATTGGGTACCTTAGGTCTTCTTTTATATCCATAATGACAAAATTTCAAGGGACATAAGAGTCCCTCCCCACTCTTACTGGAATATCTTTAATGATTCTCAGGGGTGCAATAATGGTGGAATCGGCGAGCTGGATGGTCATTGCTGTAGGCAACAAGTCAGTGAACCCTAATCTTTTGCACATGGAAAATGGCATAATTGGTATGTTGGCTCCCAAGTCGGCCAATCCCTTTTTACAAGAAGTATTCCCAATAGAGCATTGTATGCCAAAGGAGCCAGGGTCCTTCTGATTTTTTGGCATTTTATTCAAAATGATGTCATAAGTGGTTTGGGCTAGCTTGACAGTTTCATGCTCCTCTGTCATGTATTTCTTTGACAATAAAGTCTTTAGATATTTGGACCAGGCTGGGATTTCAGATAAGGCATTGAGAAAAGGAATATCGACATAAAGTTTCTTCATTGCCTCTTTAAATTTCTAGAATCTAGAGTCTAGTCTGGTTTCCTTTAGCCTGCCAGGATAGGGTATCCTTGGCTTATATTGTGGAACTTCTGGTTCTTTGGAACCTTGTTCCTTTTCTTTCCTCCCTTCAGCATCTTGATCTGATTCTTCTGTTGGGATGATTTCAGTTACATCCCTATCTTCTTGATTTACCGAGATGGCTTCAATGAGAGCACAACCAGACCTTGTTGTGACAACGTTTAATTGTTCTGGTCTATGTTGGTCGTGTCTTGGGTTTGCTTCTGGTTGGCCAGCGAAAGTGCCTACTGGAGGTTTTAACTGAGCTGCTATCTGTGCTAACTGAGTTTCCACAACTTTTTGATGGGCTTGCTGGTTAGCCACCATAGTTTTTTTTTATTGCAATATTTGCCTTATCAAGGACAGTTCATCAGTCTGCTGTGGTTTGGCTCCAAACGGTTTCAGGACCATTTGGCTCCAAATGGTTTCAAGACCGTTTGGATCCAAACGGTCGAAACCGTGAGGAAGGTGGAACGTCGGGGGCGCAGCGGTTGGCGGTGGAAATGTGTTAGCGGTGGTGATAGTGATAGCGGCATTGGCGACAGTGAAAACGAGGCGGACACAAAATGCATTGGCGTGTCGAAGATGCTCGTGACTGTCATGGACTACCTTGCTGTGTGATGGTGATGCAGACGATGAAGGAGCAGGTGATGATGGTAATGAGGCAAGGAACGGTGATAACGACGCGTGGTGATGATGCAGAGGTCATAAAGGAACAGGTATCGAGGAAGCGGTGACGGTGAAGATGGCGGAGCGAACTGGGGTTGTGCGAGCGAAGGTTCGCGGGAGTAGGGAAGCTTGAGGGATGGAACAGTGCTCGCGCTCGGGTTTAGAAAACTAGAGATTCTAGAAGGGGAAAAAGGAAGGGGTGGGGTTATATTTATAGGATTTTAGGGGTGACAATACACATTCCCAGGGTTAAACAGTTTTGAGACCGTTTGGGCTCCAAACGGTTTCAAGACCGTTTGGGCTCCAAACAGTTTCCAGACCGTTTGGCTCCAAACGGTTTCGAGACCATTTGGGATCCAAACGGTTTCGAGGCCATTTGGGGTCAAACGGTTTTGAGGCCGTTTGGGCTCCAAACGGTTTCAAGACCGAAAGGTTCAAATGGTTTTTAAGAACGTGAGGCCCAAACGGTTTGAGACCATTTAGGATAAGATGGTTTAGGTTTTTAATTTTTATATGTTTATGTTTGTTTTGGTTATTTATGTGAATTTTTATATTGTCATATTCAATATGATAAAACTATGGTATACAATAAAAATACTAGAAAAATTAACAAAACTAGGCAAAAAATAAAATGAAAATATGATACTCAGATCAAGGGTTGCCTCCCAAGTAGCGCCTGGGTTTTACGTCACTGGCCCGACAGAAATCCGGGTTGGTTATGTTGATGCTGAGGGATCGTGGATCTCGATAGTCTGTCTTGGTATTTTGTCTGCAGATGTATAGTATCTCTTCAATCTGTGGCCATAAACGGTCCATTCTCCCCCATTATTGTCAAGAGTGATGACTGCTCCAGTGGGGTAGATGTGTTTAATTGTGAATGGGCCAAACCACTTCGTGCGGAGCTTTCCAGGAAACATTTTAAGTCTGGAATTTAAGAGGAGGACCTTATCTCCGATAGCAATGTCTTTCCTCTTGAGGTGGCCATCATGCCACATCTTGATTTTTTCTTTATAGATTATGGCACTATGGTAGGCTGTCATTCTAAGCTCCTCAAGTTCTAGTAACTAGAGTTGTCTGTATTCGCCAGTGCTTTTAAAATCAAAATTCAGTTGTTTAATGGCCCACCAGGCCTTATGTTCTAGTTCAACTGGAAGATGGCATGATTTCCCATATACCAGTCGGAACGGGGTTGTTCCAATCGGTGTTTTATAAGCTGTGCGGTAAGCCCAAAGGGCATCGGGAAGCTTGGTGGACCAATCAGTACGATGTCTATTGACTGTTTTCTCTAAAATTGCTTTCAGTTGTCTGTTCGAAACTTCGACTTGGCCACTAGTTTGTGGATGGTAAGGTGTGGCGACCTTATGATTGACTCCATATTTTTAGGAGGGCTTCAAAGCTTCTTTCTAGAAAGTGGGTCCCATCATATGATATGATAGTTCGGGGGACGCTGAATCTGGGGAAAATGATGTCTTTGAACATTTTGATGATTGGCTTTGAGTCGCTGGATATGGTGGGTATAGCTTCTACCCATTTTGAGACATAATCCACAACGACCAATATGTAATAAAATCCATAGGATCAGGGGAAGGGACCCATGTAGTCTATTCCCCAAACATCAAAAAGTTCGATTTCTTGCCACAAGGTGAGGGGCATTTCATTCCTTTTAGTTATACCGCCAGAAAGCTGACATTTATTGCACGATCTTACAAAATCATAGAAATATCTTTCTATTGTTGGCCAAAAGAAACTCGATTGTAGAACTTTCAGAGCGGTCTTTTTTGAACTCATGTGTCCCCCAGTGGGGCCAGAATGACAATGCTCTAAGATAGGAGTGATTTCTTCTTCTGGTATGTAGCGACGGAAAAGTCTGTCTGCACATAGACAAAAAAGATAGGGTTCGTACCAGTAATATTGTTTAACGTCATGGAGAAATTTCTTTTTATCGTGGTGAGAGGTGGAGGGATGGATGATTCCTATAGCCAAATAGTTTACTATGTCGGCATACCAGGATCCAGTGGTGATTTTCATGAGCTGGTCATGAGGGAGGGAGTCTCAGATAGGTACTTTATCATCATCCTCGACTTCAATGCGGTTGAGATGATCAGCGGCGACATTTTCCACTCCATTTTTGTCTTTTATTTCAAGATCAAATTCTTGCAGCATTAATACCCAGCGAATGAGTATGGGTTTTGCGTCCTGTTTCTGAATAAGATATTTGATGGCGGAGTGGTATGTATATACGATGACCTTTGATCCAATTAGACACGAACGAAATTTTTCGAAAGTGTAGATGACGGCTAAGAATTCCTTTTCAGTAGTAGTATAATTATTTTGCGCCTCATCTAACGTCTTGGATGCGTAGTATATTACATATGGCCTTTTGTCTATTCTCTACCCCAACACAGCCCCTATAGCATAATTGCTAGCGTCACACATTATTTCAAATGGTTGTGACCAGTCTGGTGCTCGTAGATTGGGTGCGGAGATTAAAGCGTTCTTCAAAGTTGTGAAGTTGTGTAGGCATTCCTGGTTAAAGTTGAAATCAACATCCTTGGTCAATAGGTACATCATAGGTTTTGCTATTTTCGAGAAGTCTTTGATAAATCTTCAGTAGAACCTAGCATGACCCAAGAAGGCTCACACTCCCCTTATGTCTTTCGGTGGTGACAAATTTGAGATGACATCAATTTTTGCCTTGTCTACTTTGATTCCTCTTTCGCTTACTCGATGTCTGAGGACAACTCCTTCGGTCACCATGAAGTGACATTTTTCTCAGTTTAGGATAAGGTGTGTTTCCTCGCATATCTGTAGGACTTTACTTAGGTTGAGCAGACAGTTGTCAAAAGAATCTCCATATACTGAAAAATCGTCCATAACCACTTCCATAATTGTTTCGGTTAGTCCTGCGAAGATAGCAGTCATGCACCTTTGGAAGGTTGCGGGTGCATTGCATAGCCTGAAGGGCATCCTTCTGAAGGCATACGTTCCAAAAGGACAAGTAAATGTCATTTTTTCTTGGTCTTCGGGGTGAATTGGGATTTGATAAAACTCAGAATATCCATCGAGGTAGCATAAATTTTTTTGGTGGGCTAGCCGCTCAAGGACTTTGTCAAGGAAGGGTAAGGGAAAATGGTCTTTCCTTGTTGATTTGTTCAGTTTTCTGTAATCTATGCACATTCTCCAACCAGTAACGGTCCTTGTAGGTACTAATTCATTCTTATCATTTAAGACAACAGTGCCCCCCCCCCTTTTTTAGGGACCACTTGTACATGACTAACCCACTGAGAGTCAGAAATTGGATAGATAATACCCGCTTTCAAGAGTTTAAGAACTTCGAGGCGAACTACCTCTTTCATGTTTGGGTTCAATTTTCTCTGGTGCTCCCTCGAGGGTTTGAACTCTTCTATCTTGGGTAATTTATGCATGCACAGTGCTGGGTTAATTCCTGTTAGGTCAGTCATCTTGTACCCAATTGCTTTCTTGTTCTTTCTTAATTCAGTAAGAAGTCTCTCTTCCTGATCGTCATTCAAAGAGGACCTAATGATAACTGGACATAATTTTTCTTCATCTAGGAAGACATGTTTGAGCCCAGTTGGTAGAGTTTTCATTTCCAGGGCTTTGGGTACTTCTGTTGTCTCCAATATGGAAACTGATTTCAGTTCTTCAAAAGTAGTTTTTGGGGCTTTTTCAGCCTGTTCCAAGTACTGCAGGCATTGCTGAACTAACTCGTTGGTTGAAAATTTAGCTTCCAGATTTATTAGAGAATCCTCTAAGGCATCTGCTAGTCCTGGACTTTCTTTCTTGAGTTGAGACATTTTATCAATAGCTTCAAGCAGAAAAATCTCTTCGTGGATACTAGGGCTCTTCAAGCTGTTAAAAACCCTGAACTGAACAGTTTCTTTACCTAGCCTCAATGTAATTGTGCCAGCCTCGACATAAATTAATGCTCTAGCTGTGGTGAGGAAAGGTCTACTGAAAATTATCGGGTACCTTAGTTCTTCTTTTATATCCATAATGATGAAATTGCAATGGACATGAGAGTCCCTCCCCACTCTTACTGGAATACCTTCAATGATTCCCAAGGGTGTAGTAATGGTGGAATCGGCGAGCTGGATGGTCATTGTTGTAGGCAACAAGTCAGTGAACCCTAATCTTTTGCACATGGAAAATGGAATAATTGATATGCTGGCTCCCAAGTCGGCCAATCCCTTATTACAAGAAGTATTCCCAATAGAAAATTGTATGCCAAAGGAGCTAGGGTCCTTCTACTTTTTCGGCATTTTATTCAAAATGATGTCAGAAGTGGTTTGGGTTAGCTTGACAGTTTCATGATCCTCTATCATGTATTTATTTGACAATAAAGTCTTCAGATATTTGGACCAGGCTGGGATTTCAGATAAGGCGTCGAGAAAAGAAATATCGACATAAAGTTTCTTCATTGCCTCTTTAAATTTTTGGAATCTAGAGTCTAGTCTGGTTTCCTTTAGCCTACCAGGATAGGGTATCCTTGGCTTATATTGTAGAACATCTGGTTCTTTGGAACCTTGTTCCTTTTCTTTCCTCCCTTCAGCATCTTGACCTGATTCTTCTGTTGGGATGATTTCAGTTACATCCCCGTCTTCTTGATTTACCGAGATGGCTTCAATGAGAGCACGACCAGACCTTGTTGTGACATCGTTTAATTGTTCTAGTCTATGTTGGTCATGTCTTGGGTTTGCTTCTGGTTGGCCAGCGAAAGTGCCTACTGGAGGTTTAGCTGAGCTGCTATCTGTGCTAACTGAGTTTCCACAACTTTTTGCTGGGCTTGCTGGTTAGCCAGCATAGTTTGCTGTGATTGCAGGATTTGCCTTATCAAGGACAGTTCATCAGTCTGCTGTGGTGGGGCATTCTTCTGTTGAAATTGAGTGAGTTGTTGCTGCCCTTGAAGTGGTTGTTGTTGGGGTGCTGGCAACTGAGGTTGATGTGGGTGTTGTAGTTGAGTTTGTTGTAATTGTGGGTGCAGAGGAGGGTGAGTATACTGGTAGTATGCAGAGGAATTTCTTTGGTAGTTGGATCTCTAGAAATTGTACCTAAGATTCCCTTAATTCTAATTGTAGTTGCTTTGAAATCCAGGTGGTAGTCTGTTGGAAGATCCCCTTGTGTTTGATGTTGTGGGTTAGCAGTCCCTGCAGGATTTCCATATTGAAAGCCAGGATGATTTCGCGGTTGATTTGGATTGTAGTAAGCTTTTCCTGGTGTGGAATGAATAGAATTTACTTGTTCTGGCATTTGATCCTCAGGGTGTTCAATGATCAGCTCATACTGTGGTTGGGGTGGTTGCAAATCCATCATTACATTGTACAGAAGACCACAGGACAATGTGGGATGATCTGATGCATGACAGGCCTTGCAATATCCTGTGGCAGCTTTAGCTTGTTGGGGGTTCTTCTTTTTGTCATATTCCCCAAATGATGCTTCGATCTTGTTGTTTTTTGGCTATGGTTTTCAAAGCTTCAGCTATAGCTTTCATTTACATAGATTCTTTAGCTTTACAAACCTTTAGAACTCCTCCTGTGGTCGCGCTCCCCCAATTGGATTGATTTTCTGCTACAAGAGTGATGATTCTTCAGGCATCTTCGTAGTTTTGTCTCATAAAGTTTCCTCCAGATGAGGAATCTAAGAACTTTTTAATTTCATCACTTACTCCCCTGTAAAAAGTTTCTATGAGTTTATTTTGCGAGATTCCATAGTGGGGGCATTTACTCAAGAGTTCTTTGAACCTTTCCCATGAGTCATCCTGTGACTCTCCCGGTAGTTGAAGGAATTGGTTGATTTTCCCTTTGTTTTGGTAGGTTAGTGAAGGTGGGAAGAATTTCTCCAAGAACTTCTCTTCTAAAGGAGCCCAGGTGGTGATTGGCTCCCCATCCAAGGAATTGTACCAGCTTAGTGCTCTTCCAGACAAGGTGAAATTGAAGAGTCTAAGCATAACTGCGTCCATGGTTGTTCTAGCTTGCGGAACCATCCTGCAAAGAGCTTTGAACCTCTTCAAATGGTCCATGTAGTCATCTCTAACACTTCTAGAGAATGATATGCCTTGCATTATTTGGATCCATTGTGTCCTAATCTCAAAATTAGGAGTGTCGATGAGTGGTGGTTGGACTGGATGGTTTTCTTCGTAGTTCTTGGGAATGGCGTAGTCCCTTAGTTGCTTGCTTCTTACCAGAAGTTGAGCAGCAGCCTTGGCTGCTTCATTCTCAGCATGAATGCGGGCTTGCTCTTCAGCCCGAACTTCAGCCTGAACTTGGGCGCGTGTGTCGGCGATGAGTTGCGCTCTCTGGGCTGCTATGGCAGCATTGACCCTTTCTGTCACTAGTGCAGCTTGACGTTGATCTTCGGACATTTGTCTGGCTCTTTGACGATTAAGTCTAATGCGGCGGTGGAAACTTCTCTCTACCTTAGAGTCGTACTATGGATCAGGGGAGAATCTAAGATTATGCGTTGGTTGCATACACGTCTTCTACCTGAGTAGAGGAAGAAACACACTTTTCAGATGATGCGGGAGATATGATGAAATTAAGAGAGTATGGAGTAATAATAAAGAAAAAGTGTAAAACCCTAACCAATTAGAAATATGATAAACAAAATTAAAACGTTCTATTGTCCCCGGCAATAGTGCCAATTTTTGATGGAGCTTCCACTTGCGTGGAATTGCATCCACCACTAAAAATCCCAAAGATAATAAATCTTTAGGTATAGCCTTGCTTATACTATATTAAAAACTCCACACACGTACGCTAGGATACGTGGAAGTCTTATCGTAGTATAGTTAAGGGTCAAATCCACAGGACAACGGTCTTGTTGACATCAACAAGATAGAAAACGTTAGAATTTCACTTAACTCCTTAACAGTTGGTATTTAGATCAAGAGTTGGTTTGGTTGTTTTAAACTAAGTGCAATTAAGTAAAAGCAAGAAAGTAAGCAGGAAGCTAAACTTAAGGTTGTAAACAATATTAAGGAACCACTAGGGTGTTATCGGCTTTTGCCACCACTACACATGGATCAAAACATACAACATAGTAACATAAATTGCAATAAGAGTCTAAACAATTAGTATCTTTGTAGATCTAGTTTCCTTTCAGAGAACTAATTACGAGAAGTGTGGAAATGTTGCAATACCAGCCATCCCCAAACGAATGGTCACTTACCTTGCATCACTCCCTTCACAAAGTGTGTTCCACGACTTATCAAGGTTGTATTTTCATATGTCAACTAATTCCATTTCATAGTATGAAAGTACAACGATGGAAGTGAGTTTACTCCACTTCTTGAAAAACACTCCTAGATACCGAAACATATGCATGGTGGCTACATGCATCAAGAACCAACATTCAATCGAGATTCGAATCTAATAGTACAAACGTAGACAATTCATACCAAAAGATAATAGGTAATACAAGTTGGTGATCAAGAAACAAGCATTCATTAAACGATTGATGTCGAACTGAAAAAAAGTATATCTCTATTGCAAACTTATGAATTACATTGCATGAAATGAAAACATGGGTAGCGGGGCTACTCCCCGCACCCTAGTGTATAAGACTACTCGCTCATGGCAAGGATAAGAAAGGGGGCAAGAAGAGAGAGAGAACGTCATCTCCACGAAGGAAGGAGGAAGGTCGACCCCTGGGAGAGAGAGCAACGATCTTCACACTTCGTAGCTTGCTTGATGATGAATCCTCCTCTTCCCACCTTCTTTGTCGATGAGAGAGAAAGCAGCTTGGGGATGGAGTATGGATCTCAGACCGGCAGCCTCAGGGTAGTGGACGGAAGAGGGAATATCTCTGGAACAATAGAGGTAGCCTTTGGACGTCTGAAAACTTGATGCTTTATGAGGACCCCTCGGGTTTTATTTATAGGCTTTGAGTGAGACTCAAACGGTTTGGGAGGTTTGGGCCCAAACGGTCGTGAAGACCATTTGGACTCTCTCGGTTTGGAAACTGTTTGCCTTTATTCGGTCTTGGGACCGTGTAGCTTCATACGGTCTTAGGACCGGTTGATCTCCATTCGGTTTCGGGACAGTTTGGCTTCATACAGTCTTGGGACTGTTTGATGTTATACAGTCTTGGGACCGTTTGGCTTTATTCGGTCTTGGGACCGTTCGGTGTCCATTCGGTCTTGAGACCGTTTGGTGTCCATTCGGTCTTGGGACCGTTTGGTGTCCATTCGGTCTTGGGACCGTTTGGAGCTTTTGTAATTTTTTTTGTACTTTTCTGTAAGAAATAAAAGGGGAAAAGTTAGGCTAATGATATATTTACAAAAGAGTGGAAAATTAAATATTATGTCTAATTTATTTAAGAATGAGTATGGAAAACTGAGGAAAATTAGTAAGATAACATCATAAAATGGGAGGTTATCACATGATATTAGGGCATAAGTTGATAATTAAACATAATAAGAAGAACACCCTTAAATATTTTAAGTACAAACTCTTTGTTTTCTCACATTCAATCACATAAACTAACTATACAAGAGGATTTATAACTTGATTACTATAACTTCATTTCAACAATAAAGATACACATCTAAACATTCATTTTATTTCTCACACTTCCATGTACATACGACATGATAATCGAATACATTCTCTATTGTTAAGGAAACAAAGTTACACATCAGCATTTACATCTTTCTCAAGTTATACAAGGACTTAGAGTGATAGGGACCGACTGAACTTAACTAATCAAATACTTAACTCTTATGGCAATCTAATCTTGCATTGACATTCTTCAATTTGACATGGTTTCCCTAAAAAATTGTGAGTAGAGGGGCGAGCATACTCGCAAAATGAAAGAGTACTTCAAAGAAACAATTTACAGAACTTTAATCGTCAAAACATATATTATTGAGCAATTGAAATAAAAAGGAGCGGTAATGAGCTATATAGGAACTAATCATTTGTATAGATATATATGGTTGTGTACTCTACGTATCTATAAAGAATAAATCAATTTCTAAACATACTTGATTAATAATAAAGGGAACTAGTAATTCAGAAACATATAAAGAATAAAGGAATAAATACACACATGATTAATCTCTCATTCATCTTACTATGCCCTAAACCCCACATGAAGTGTACCATGACATGTGAAAGCATCACAACAAGATAAAATCTCACTATACAAAACTTAGAAGCATGCTTAGATTCTAAAACATATAGTCTCATATGCCTGTCTCCAGTGGGGAGCAGCCACATATGGCTCTTGGTGGCTAATGGGAGCGGTTGAATATCTAGAACCACCTCTAGGCCTCAGTATTCAAGAGGAGAGTAAACCACTCTGGCTTTTTGTGCATCAGTTGACCTACAAAATATGTCAACTGATCAACAAAACATGTAACATAGGTACCACCGACATTCTTGGTTGGTGTTGGGTACCACACCACTATAACGAATATATCATCACTAGCCTAGACCCACACACCCTACCGGTGCACTCCGGCTTACCTCGATCTGGACAAAATACCTCCAGTCGGGAAGCATGTTTCCTCCTCACTACGCACACCTCATCTGATAAGGATTCTACAATGTTCAGGGCATCAAATGTCTAGTTCACCCTTTAAATACACGATTCAATCATCAAAACAAAATATTTTAATTTAACCTTGTAAACATTTCTTATCATAAAATATCAACAACCTGTATTATAAATTGAGCATCTGAGTAACACCACTGATCATACTGAAGAACACCAAATTGAACATACTTGATTCAATAAATACCCTATCCTTGGGGGTTTATTTGCCTCATTCACATATCATATGACTTGCATAAGGATCTAATGCATCAATACACTTTTACTAATAAAAGATTACTTTCAACAACTGACATACAACCAAACATATATATAAAACCTTGGAATGAACTGAACTAGGGTTTCCACCGCACCATTCGTTGAAATATCACACATAACGAATAATCTGGATTAAATAATTAGATAATTTTAAAAAGAATCACTCCTGTTGTATTTTGTGAAGTCTAATCGCAAACTTCCAAATTTCCATTCATATAGGGTTTCACCTTCATTACTGAGATATTAAGAAAACATTGATAGCATCAAATGAACTCCAAGATACTATTTGTGCTAAACATTCAGATAAAACAATCATTTATAATAGCGAGATTCCAATAGACAAGTTCTTCATTTAGTTATACAACAATTTCAAGCATAGCCGAAAACCATAAATTTTGATATATTCTTATAACTTCAGCAATAACTTTAGGAATTCTATTTTGGATGATTAGTATCCGTTTATAGTATAATATTATCATATGAAATTCATCATAATAAGAAACCAATCCATTTCTAGATCATTGTTCATAAGCTTAAACTGAAAGGCAAAATTAGGGTTTGTAGTTGCATACAAAACAATTGAAGATTATTGTGGTTTTAATCTAATTTTGTGCAATTTACTATTTGAAGGAATTACCCACCCATTTAAGGTGTGAAAACACCTTAAAACATAGCCCAACATTTGAAATTTCTCAAATTCATATCAAAACCCTAGCAAATCACCACTTTCTTCTTCCTTTCAACTCAGAAGCCCTCATAATGGAGAATAATGGAGAAAGAGTGAGAAAAGGGAGATATTTAATATGATTTAAAAATAATTCATAGGAGTGTTGGAATCTTGACATGTGAGAGAAGAATCATCAAGAAAAGCTATATAGAGATGACAAACTTACTTGATTTTATCAACTCTAGGAAGAGAAAATCCTAGACCTCATCTTCTTAACTTTCTCGATCCAAAAGCTAACTATCCCTCTCTCTCTAGGATTTCGTTTCAATGGAATGAATCATGAAATATGAGAGATCTTAGTATGTTAGGTTGATCAAATAGAGCAATTGAGGTGCTTGGGTCAATTGCAAATTGACCCTACTTACACTTTCTTTAATTTTTGAAAATAGTTTATCATAAAAATATTACTGAATATCATTTACTAAATAGGTCAAAACTCATCCATAAATTACAATTAGCATGTTGTTTTTATTGAGTTCTACAGTTTTAGTAAAAAAATTAAGATCATTCTGAGCTACCAATAAATAACTTAAAATCAAACAGTGCATTGCTATATTGCATTCTGTTGAATAGTCGGTTGAAGAATAGAATAATTTAAAGACCCTCATAATGGTCGTGCAAGGTACCACGGCCATGCTAAGATGGACCCAGCACGGTCATGTTTCCTACCATAGATGTGGTGCATGGTTTTGTCATATTTGAGTATAAAAATGGCCAACACTTTTATTTGTTCAAAATGGCTATGTGGCCTAGAATGCTCGTGCCACCATCAACCCTACATGCCCATTTTACCCACCACTGTCGTTCTGCCTAATACTCCAACTCTATTTTCATTCTCCTTTGTTCACCTTACCCATTCCTCCCTAACATGGGTGTGTTGGTGAAAACCCTAATTTCAACCAAGTAGGGTTTATACTTCCCAAACCCTAATTGTTAAAAATGAAGGCAAGCTTAGATTCTCAATAGGATTAACACGTCATAATTGAGCTACCATCCTTAATCAAGTTTAAGAAATGATCAGTCTAATTAAGTAGGTAATCATTTATGTAAACCCAACTTTGCCAATTAAGTACAGACACGGTCCTAACAATTCTTCCCAACTTAAAAAAGGTTTTGTCCCTGAAACATAAATATGCATGCAAAGTACATTCAAGGTTTTTTTGAAACTTCTAAAATCTTATATGTCACTATATTCTTGTATTTCATATTCAAATGTTGTTTTCAACATTCTCCTTTTTTTTATCTTCTAATCACAACAAATTTAAAATATGGCTTCTCAATAAAATCAAAAGAATTTTCAATTTAACAATCAATAATAGGAAAGAGAAAGAGAAACAACCATTTTCAATTTATAATACTCTCTTGAGATGTTGTTTTTGTATTTGCTATATGATTCAATCATCTCAATTCATATAGTTCAATCTATAATATTTTTGTTCATCACATCAGAGTTACTAAAGATAGTTCACGTTGTTGTTTTGAATTTCACTATTGTTCTATTCCATTAGAAAAGCACTCATAAGTTGAAAGACTAGATTTAACAACTATTGCATAGTACTGAGCTGGATTACTGGTATGAACGACTAAAATCATAAAACCCTTATCATTTAGTATATTTCTTGCACATGTCAAATTGAAATCATATGTAAAACAAATTTACATCCCTTGACAAACCTTCAACAGATTATATTTCTAAAAAAATTCACATTTACTTAAAGCCATTTGTTTTCTATGATTTCTCTTCTTATTCATTACTACTTACTTCTTCTTACTAATCCTACTCATTTTGATCATATAGATTTAACATCTCTAACATTAAAATATTCAAGGCAAGAAAGGATTAATCGTCATCCTTGCTATCACTACAAGAATTTATTTTAGATTACACTTTGCCCATGTTGCACTTCTCCTTTTGTTTAAATTACACTTCTTACATTTCAAATATATTTGTTATCCCATGTTTTTAGTAATTTCCATATTATTTATCTATCTTTCTCATTGCAACCTTTAACCCTGGGGTATCATCTCTGCTATTTTCTTCTCATATGATTGATCTCAAGATTTTATTTTATAGAAATGTTTGTACTCAAGCTCAATCACTCGTGACATCCCTTGAACTAATAAAACCCTAGACATTCTAGGGTTTGATCCTTATCAATAACTGAGATGATTTTTACTCCCTTATTTTGATATAAAACTTTAGCTCTGTTGAAGTTTACTAAAATATTGCTTATCGTTATTGACCAGCCTAAATCGCACATCCAGAAGGAGTGGATTCAGAGTATTCAGACTTTTAAAGAGGTATCCCGACTCTCAGGCCCCCACAACGATAAACGGGGTCCGATGTAGCAATCGGGGTCGAACACAGGGATAAGGTTGGCAGTGTTAGGCACGCAGAATCTAGCACTTGTATACTCCAGCCGAAGAGGGTATATAAAAGGTGTTCCCTAAGGAACGGTGGCACGCAAACTAAAGTAGTTCAAAAGAAACAAGAACAACGGAAACAGAAGAAATAAGATGAAACAAGTATATGGGAGGAAACCCGGGTTGGGGTTCACCTACTAAAGCATCTCACCAACATGCAACATCATCTCTCTCTCTCTTGCATACTCTTACTAAGATTACAAGAAACCACCAAAAGTGTCTATTCCACTCTTTCTCAAGATGAGGATAGATCTAAGTCTATGTATAGTCCCTCTCTCGAGGTGACCACACGTAAACCTCACAACAGAACATATGGTTTTAAATCCTTAGCATTCCAACACTCTTGTGCATTCATACTACTCCATGACACGTGATAAAAATGATATTACTCTCTCAAGATATCAATGATCAAACATCACAAGATGGTAGCTAAGCATACAAGTGAAGCATTAAAATAGGTGCATGGAGATAATCTTGACAAGAATATGCATATTCAACACAAAGAGACCATATACATGTTGGGAGAGCCTTAATGGCTACTCCCAACCCAAGTTAAGGTGTTTACCCTCTCATTCTTACAAATAGCATAACACTGTTACAGAAAGATAGATCCATGAGATGCCCACAAAGAGAGGAGGGAAGTACAGCAGGATGGAATGATAGATCTAGAAAGGAAGATATGTGATATGACACAATACTTCTTAAGATCTAGATCTATCACGTGAATGGCATGGACTGTCTTCTTCTCTCAAAGAAGGGGTCTTCAATCTTCTCTCTCCTCAGCTTCTACCTTTAGAGATCCAAGACTGATGGATGGGATGGTATGAATCTGGAACACAGCAGCACTTTGTAGTCCTCAGGATCTGATCTATGATCTAATGATTTGACAAGACATGTGGGTGTGCAATTTATAGGCACATTCCACCGACTTAAGCCTAGACCACAGTCGCGGTCTTGGTTAAGGGAGGGTGAGACCGCAGTCACGGTATGTGCTTTATTCATCTTTCACCGCAGTTGGGCTTGGTCGTGGCCTGGTGATAACCGCGGTCGAGGTCTTCTTATGGGTTGCATCCGGGCAGTTGAGGTCAAGGTCTTCCTGCTCGGTCACAGTTTGCAAGAGCTCATTAGTGACCGCGGTTTCCAAGATGACCACGATCCTTCTTGATCATGGTCTTTCTTGATCGTAGTCTTTCTTGATCACGACCTGTATCCACACCGCAACCAGTGGTCTATCTTTGAGGCACATGTTCCGATCATGACCATCCTTGAGGTCACAGTTAAGCGATGATCGCGGTCTATAAAGTATTCAAGATCCTTCCTTGACGTCTGATGACTGCAATCTCTAGAGAGCTCTAGAACCGCGATCACGATTGTGAGATATAAGTGGACCTCGGTCGCGACCCCTAAATCGTGACCTGGGTTGTGAATGTTCCTGAAACCATGTAAGTGAGGCTTTAGTAAAAAAGATAGAAAAATTATGTGAAAATCTAACAAAAGATATACTAAAAGTGGTGTAAAATATATATAGAAAGTACGTAAAATAGAGTGTTATCAACTCCCCCAAAATTAGAATCAAGTCTGTCCTTAGGCTAAGTGTAGGTTTGAGAACTCATAGAGAGAATGAACAATCTTAGAAGACAACATTATAACACGACTAAAATATCTCATTCTTGCAGAGGGCAGAAGGGATTTTTACTTGGTCTTCTGGGTGGCCAAGCCTCTTTTAGATATGCCTTGAAGAGGGCAGTTGTTTCCATTTCTATGAAGATAAGGATTTTCTAGTCAAAAGCATCAGCTGAGGGTGGTTGTTTAGGAGTATGACTAGGTGAAGTTATCTAGTCTTTGAGGGTTTCATGAGTTTTGTCACATTTACAACGTCTTATTGCAAGAATGAGGTAGAGCAGTATTTCTATGACTTGTTTTACTCATATATACATGTGTATGTTGCTCATGTATCTCTCTTCTAAGAGGGCAGAAACACTACAATCAGAAAATTTAGCAAGAGAGGAGGCGAGCTTCTTAAAATTAAAAGGTAGCTTTATCAAAAATTCAAAAATTTCATCAAAATTTTTAGAGGTTAAAAGATGGTAAATGTACCTATGTATCCCGTTTATGAATCCTCCCCCAAACTTATCCTACACCACATCTTGAGGTGTCAAAATTTGAGTAAGATGTATAAATTGGCTTTATTTATTTGTTTTTGTTGTTGTTAGTAGAGGCCCACTTGGACTCGAGGAGCATGCTTGCGTATATACCTCTTAACGCGTGCTATTGTTCGTATTGCATGTTTTCCAACTTGAAGCTAATGGTGGCTATGGTTACCATCCAGGATAGACAGAAGAAATCACAGTCATTTGATAAGGGCACCTGTTGGGGGCTCCTGTGGCAACACTGCGTCTTCTTGAAGTCTTTTCCTGTCGTAAGGTCGTACCCTCTGCAGTGACTTCTTATCATGTTGACGATAGCCTCGACACATGTGTTTGCCTTTTCTTCTGTTGGAGCCTTTGCTGTTGTCATATTAGTCTTCTTATAAAGTGTGAAGGTTGCGTCACAACTGTTGTAGAGTACTGCAGTCCTCCTGAGGATGTTGACATGTAGCAAAGTCCAATGATTATTATGAAGAATAGGCAGGAAGATGTGATCTGGTGGGAACGTCGCCAGACATTGTTGCAGTCACTCCTTCTCTCCTAACCTTTTATCCTTTAGGATGTCATCTACCAGTAAGAAGTATACCATGTGGGCATTTGGCATGGTGTCGCCTAGTATCACATGGTAAGCTGACATCATACTTACAAAAACATATCCTCCTGTTTTTAGCGTTTCTCGTAGGTCATGTTTTAGCACACAAATTCCATCTCTCTCAAAGATGACATCTCCCGGCGAATCATCTTCTTTCAAATAAGTCATAATTATAGTTAGTTCTTCCAGGGACAGACTGAAGCATCTCCATCTGTTGAAATTTTTGAAAGAAGGTGTGATTTCTCCTGTCGGTCCGTCTGGTCTATCATCGCCCAAATCTTCTTCTTCAGCCTCTCCTACCTCAGGTTGTTCTCTTGGAGGTTGATTTTTAGGGACTTCTGCTACTGGAGGTTGCTTTGTTTTGTCATCTAATGTTTTTTCTGCAGCTTCTCCAGAGCCTTGATGCCAACCTTCTTTCCAAGCTGCAGCCCTGGCTGGTTCAGTTGGATCAGCCCACATGGTCTTTAACTGCTCCCTCCAAGTGACCTTTTCAGGTAGGGGGATTTTCATGTGAAGCCTACGGGGTACATATTCTACAGGCATCATTGGGTCATTGAAGAACTGACGATCATAGATGACCTTCATAGTGTACATACCCCACAGTCCATGCAAGTCTTCATTGTCTGAATCCTCCTGGGGGATGCCCTTGTTAATGGCCTACATCATTCGTAGTACTATGAAGGAGCAATCCCCCGAACCGTCCTATTCTTGGGGGACTTTCTTAAGCAAATATGCCACATGACTAATTACATATTACAATCACACTTAAGCCCTGAGGAGATGAAGTATACCATTCATGCTCCAACCAACTAGGACTACATTAAGCATCGATACCATACAAGGTCAATGGCAGAGCCGGATGTCAAGACCTCACCTGTCTCGGTCAGTACGAGACAACTTAGCAGGACATCTCATGTCAGCTACTGGCAGGACATCTTATATCATCTGCAAATAGCATGTCGGGGTATAGTGGCATCTTCTCTATAGAGTTACTGTCGTAGCATGTACTCTCTTTGGGAGAAGACCACTGAGCTTTCTTGGATTATAAGGATAAGGAAGATTAAACATCATTTCCTCACCTGGTCGAGAGATTTTATACTTCAATCCCGATACCACTTAGAATGAAGAAGGATTTACACATCAATTCCCCATTTGGTCAGGAAATTCACATCATCATGTGATAAATAAGGAAGGTGTGACACCGATTCTTCATTGGGATGTATGGATATACTTCGTCCTTCACCCCCGCATATTCAAAAATATGCTCTCTAAGTTAAACTTGTTTCATCATCAGTAATTTCTAACACTGAATGGATTTATGGTCAGGGAAACTACATGATGAGATTTAACTTTATTAATTAGGTACATTACAGCATCTTTTAGCATCAACCAAGTTTCAAACATTAATTATTACAGATTCTAGAAAGAAAGGTGTAGTACTTTTAAGATCTTTGGAATACTTTGAATGCGTAACACTCGGGATCTCAGTCCCTTATCAAAATATTGGGAATTCTCATCTTTTCACATCATCGTCATGATTACTGGATCTGGGTATTCAAACCCTTAGATCATCACTGAGCATTGTTACCTCTGTAACAGGTAACTATTACCTCTAGGTCCTCAGACCAAGGTATTCAACACATTTGTTGTACAAGTATTTCACATAGCTCTCATGGTTCATTAATTATCTTGTCACCTCTCACTAGGCAACAACTATCTTTTAATATATCAGACTATATAATCATTATACTTGTTGTACAGATATTTAACATGGCTCACAAGGCTCATTTAAATTTGTACCATATAAAACATCATAGCTCATACCTGGCTATGTTCATCATCTCATGATTCTTGAATAGTTTGCACTTCATGATAAAAACTCTAACAGTATATGACATCACTATATGATATAAGAGAAATACATCATCCCATTATGAGGGTTAGGATTGCCTGTTTTAACCAAATAGGGTTTCATATTCACATCATCACTATGTGATATAAGAGAAATGCATCCTTCCCATTATTAGGGTTAGGATTTCTCAATCTAACCGATTAGGGTTGTAAGTGCACACCATCACCCTTCATTAGGGTTAGTTTATCCCCTTATTAATCAAATTAAGGATTCAAAATCATGTTATCAAGAATTAAACCTTGATTCATACTCCACTCATTTTAGGAGTATCAATGCATGCTTATTAGCATGTTTATCACACATGTAAAAGTTTCTGTCTTATACTTTTACTAAGTTGGTTCAATTCTACTCTTAAGGTACATTAGATCAACATTATCAAATCTCATTATCTTTTAATATTGCCATTAACTCAACAAACAACATATGTCACTCAATCAAATACATATGATTGAAATATCCCCATGTGTATACTATCATATATATTGTGCTTAATATACAACTTTCACATCATATTGTGTATCTATATTGGGAATGTGGTATAACCACATCACCATATCGTGTTTTAGGATGTATCCCTTAACACCGTATCATGTATCTATATTGGATTGGTTATCACTAAGATCTAATCATCTCAAGTTAGCTTCATATATGTTTGACCACATATCAGGTACAAGAGTATACTTAATACTATATCATGCACAAGGTGTGCACCATATCGTTCATGGGATATATGCCTTATTATGTTATTGCTTTAGTGAACTACACACAATACCATATCGAGTTCTATGATTTATCATATCGGGTTTCCATATGGGTTGATCATATCGGTTTATCATATTGGGTTGCCATTATGCTCATAACTTTTCATACTTCTCAAGGAATCATTCATATCATATTTTTGAATGATAGATAGATATCAGGTTGAACTCTTTCACAATAATCCTTTACTCAAAATGATAGGGTGTATCGGACTTCATTCCATCACCTAGGGTTTCAACACCATATCGGTTAAAGTATACACTTGACAACATATCGTCCATGAAGTATGGACTTGACTTCATATTGTGCACAAGGTATATATAGGTATCACTCATATCTTTCATGGTATATTACTCATCTCCATATCGAGATACCCATCTTCTTGGGTTTGACATATCGAGTTTCATATCATCAACTAAGGTTTCCACCCATATCGGGTAAGGGTATAATCCTAACACCATATCATGTAGGAGGTGAATTACTTGACCCTATATCATGCTCATAGTGTATCTATGTTTTACTCATATCTCCCATGAGGTATACACTCCTCACCATATCTTTTTTATGGTGCTTACATATCAACATGCCAGATTACTTATTACCTAGGGTTTTGATATAGCGGGTGGAGTATATGCTTGACTTCATTTCCTGCATAGGGTGTATACTTGACCTTATATCGTGCACATAGTGTATCTATGTTTTACTCATATCACCCATGAGGTATACAATCCTCACCATATCTTGTTTATGGTGTGTACATATCAACATGTCGGATTGCTTATTACCTAGGGTTTTGATATATCGGGTGGAGTATATGCTTGACTTCATGTCGTGCATAGGGTGTATACTTGACCTTATATCGTACACATGGTGTTTTCTTAACAACATATCATGAAAAAGGTTTACACTTCATCATCATAACGTGCAAGAGGTACCTACTTATCACCATATCATGCTAGTAGTGTATTGTCCTCACCATATCAGGTAGGATTTGATGATGTCATCATCATCAGCTTCTAGATTCTTATTCTCACTATTCTAGTTCATGGACAAAAGTCCTAAGATACTTTTGGAACTCAAAGGATCATCAATTTATCAAAGGAAATCGAAATTGAAAGTAGATCAAAAAGTTCAACAATATTGCAGGTGAATAATAACATAGTTGGGTTCAAGTTATATAACCCACCTTATGAACAATTTCAAAGCTCCAAGCTCCAAAGATTCACATTTGTAAGGTTGAAGATGAGCTCATCCAAGTTCCAAGGCTCGTTCACAACTCCTCCAGATACAAGAAATCACCATAGTTAAGAACTTGATGAAGAAGAAAAGAGAGGAATAACTATAACCCGAAATCATGCTTCAACCAAGGTTGAAGATGACCAAAGCCTTACCTTAAGCTTGGTGCTTGAGCTCCCCTTGCTCCTTGAGACACTATTCACGACTAAGAGGGTATGAATGATATCTCCAAGAAAGATAATTGTGGGGTTTGTAAACTTACATTAGTAGGTTGAAGGAGAAGTATATATTCTTGGGTTTCATGAAAGAGAATGTATAAGAGGTGTCTTCACCATATGATACTAGGTGACACGTGGCCATGCATGGTTGACACATGTCCATGCATTCTCTTACATTTATATTAACATGGAAAATTCTAGAGGATAATCTAGAGATGATATTCCATCCATCCTTTATCTTTTTGGATAAGATATTTCATCTTTATCTCATAAATAATGCAAACTGATACACTTTTTGCAAGGAGCATCTAACTCATCATGTAATACCTACCTGAGGTGCTTAGGTCATCATTTCCTTTTCCAAGAGTCCAAAAACTGATATGGGATCCCCTTTATGGCTCCTTGGCCGATAGTCATTCCCATTTCAAGTCTACAACTCGATACAACTCAAGTAAGGGCTTCAAATTCTATCATTTCTTAGTCTTTTCATCACCAGGAGTACCATTACTCAAAGATGGTTCAAACATGGAGTCTCCTTCTTTATATCTCCTCTAAATGATATATAGAGGGAGTAGGGACACTCTAGAGGTGGCAATTTTCATATCAACCCTACATTTTGGGTAAATTACAATTTGTACCAAAATTGGTACACAAGGCACTAACATTATTCAAACAAGCTCAATACTTGGAATTTAGGCTTTCCACAAGCCACCACTTAGCATCATTCTTTCTCTTATGATATTAAAACACTTAGAACACATTCATCATGTGACATATTGAAATGTAACCCCTTATCTTGGGTAAATTGCACTTTACACACAGACTATCATATAATGCACAAATAGTTTGCAATTAAGCTCACACTTGAAAATAAACTTCACAAATAGTCTTAATTATTTTTCAAAAGATTAGATCAAGTTTGTAAATAACTTGCTTAAGCAAAAATTCTAAGGTTAAGCCATAACCCAGGTCAGGGATGTTACATGCATGAGGACAAGTCCTAGAACTGATACATCCATGTCAAAGCATGATGTAACCTATAGATCATACCACCATCTTACCCAACAACCGAACAACTCAACTCTAATCGTCATAAAGATAGTCTGACAACACATAAACCATTTTCATCCTGGACGATGAAGTTCTAATCATAAAAAATTAGTCCAAAAACAAGAAACATATAGGTGAACCATTTTCCCATGTACATAAATGGTTAGTCTTGTATAACATTTGATTCTTGAACTATGAGTTAAAGATATTAAAGATAATGATATAATAAGTGATGAATTTTTTGATAATATATGCATTCAATATGTAGAAATATTTCATATAAATATATTATATTATTATATCCATTAGATATTGTATCACGTTCTATGTTTGCCTATCTTCATATTTATGAAAAGAAAAGTCATTAATCTTGGTTTGTCATAATGGATAAACTTAATAAATTGGTTATTGATGATCTTGAAACTATTAATTTAGTTAATCATTAAGACATCTTCGATATACAACTTATTTATGTTAGTCTACCAGATTTTATTTTCACAAGTATTGGTTACTTATTGGTATACACTTGTATATATATTGTATTACTACTAGAATATTCATAAAGGGAAAATTTACAATTTTAGTAAACTATATTAATATGGATCTAGTAGAAGATTAGAATCAACACTTATTATATTTAAACATGTTTAATATGATAATATAATTGATCTTTCATCTGAATAGTTGTCACATTAGTCCTAATGTATGTATGTATGTATATATATATATATAGGCCATTTATTCGTTGCCCGTGCGGGTAGCATGGATTTTCGCTACTCGGCAGCCAAAAAAGTAACTCTCCTGGCCCAAAAAGTAACTCTGCTGTCAAAAAAGTAACTATGGTGAACAGAAAGTAACTACACAAATAAAAGAGTAACTCTGTAAAAAATATACAACAACTATATATAAGGACGGGTTTTTTTATTTTGGAGGGGAAAATGATATTATTTTTGGCTAAATTTTTTTGGAGAGCTAGACAAAATAGTCCTCTACAATTGCGAATTTTTTTTTGAAAAAAAGTGATCGGAAGGGTGGGCGGGTAGCTACCCGCGCGGGCAATAAAGATGGGCCCATATATATATATATATATATATATATATATATATATATATATATATATTATTTATTTATATATATATATATATGCAAACAAATAATGATTTCATAACTTTTTAAATCATTAGAAATATAGTTAGCCATGTCATATATAATGGTAGCTATAAACACAATTTGAATGTAAGGGTGTATCTATCTATCAATCACCTAACTCAAATTAAATGACATTTGAGAGAAAGAAATATAGACTAAGTTGATGTAATAGTAAAAGAATTAAAATAATATAAGAGAATGCTCCTTTGTATATATGGATGGCTTATAATGGAAATGAATCTAAATGAATAATTTATGATATGATTAGAGAAGAGTAAGACCTCATAAATGGATATCTTGGATACATTGGAGATATTAATACATCCTTTTAGTTTCAAATGAACATATCATTAAAAAGACAGAAATGTAGTAAGGCAAATTGTACTTTAAATAGAAGAATTTTGTGAAGTAATTGTGTGTCAAATACTTATAGGTTGAGAAAGAGGAATAGTAAAATATACCCTAAAAATAGTGTCAGTTGTGAATATTAGGAATATGAAAGTCCTATTTAAATTTAAGCATTAACATGATTATAAGCCTAGTCCTCCATTATGAGACACTTTTTGAATATTTCTCCTACTTGATACAATTTTTATACATCATAAAAACATTTCTTTTGTTGCTTCTAAAATGTGGAATTGTCCTTTTTATGTTGGGTTTGTTACCCACATTTTCCATCTTTACATTGTCGGGAATGTCGATTACAAAATAATTTCATATTTCCACACCATATATATATATATTGGGCATGTGTCCAATTTTTATAAATTGGGCATCAACATTTTATTCCCCTTATCCTTAGATGATAGAGATTTTATTTTCCCTTGCTCCCTGGATTGGGATCATTTGGTGTCTCAGTCCTATAACATATGACTTACTCAAACATGCATGCTCATTTTATCATTATTATGATTTATAGGAAATAATCTCTAAAATGATTATATTTATCTCATAAATTTTATTCCTCAATTTTTTGTTAATTAGCCTTTTAGTTATATCTTCTTTTACTTACTAACATGATGTAATCCCCTTATTGTATTAGGAACATCACTCTTTCTTCTGAAACACCTAATAATGCTCAAATAAGTTTATTTAACACATACTTAGTGATTATTGATCTATAATTTGTCTATCAATTTTCTAGGTTTTGTTCCCAAACCATCCATGTGTAGGTTCTCTAGAGGACTATGACTCTAAAACATAATATATAGGGGCTTCGATTCTGAGAATAGCTTGGGATGCTAGATTGTGTCCTCTACAAGTAGTCTCATTTGTAATGATAATTAACATTTTATTTTTTAGTTCCACCTTCAAGGTGAGGAACAATTGTATACTAAATGTCTTGTAACTTTTTAAATAGTTATGTTCCCACTAGCTATTTAATCATTTTCTCTGTGACGCATCATTTAAGAAATAAAAAGAAATTCCTCATTTTCCTTCTTACATTGTACTATTTTTGGATTTGGATGGCCTTATTCCTCACTTTTCTGAGGGGTGGATCACCTCCCAGGTCTCACTCCTTAAAAACCATCACCATTGTGATTCTCCAAAAAATATAGATTGCACCACCCTTATATTCCATACTCTGAACCACTTTCTCTCTCGAAGATCCTTCTTTTTGAAGAAAAATTGCAATACATTGAGAAACTGTGAAAATGTTAAGGAGGCATAAATGTCTTGTAGATCTAGTTGTATTTCTTTAGTTTCTTATCAAAATACTAGATCTAGATCATTATCTACTTGTTTTTAAATATTATAAGTACTCCTTGAATTTTAGGTGACTAGGAATGCACACGAATCAAATTTAGAGTAGATAGTGTTATATTGGACATATGAATCTGAGAAAAATTTGATCTTGTTTCCAATCTAGTATCAAAAAATGATTACAAATTCAAAACTGATTCAAAAATATGTTATCCGAATTTATATAAATGCCTAATTGAACCAAAAATATTATGTTTAATGTTTATTATATATTAATATTATATTTTTTTATTATGAATACTTTGGATATATATGATAAAGCATCAATATTTTCATAATTTTATATATTAATCGTATTTTTTTATTAATTCATTTATATATATGTTGAATTTACATTTTCTTGTCCAATTACATAATTATTTGATATCCAATCCAAATCTCATTGATATCAATTTTCTCTCTAAATGTTGGACCTATATCTCATGCAATGTATGGATTCCATATGTCCTTTTATAGGTCCACATTATACTAGTTACTCTACATGGTCATGACATAATAACTATTATCAATAAGATGGATAGATCTCATCTTCATGATCGTATCATATCTAGTTGCCTTCATTACTTAATCATGGTGTCTAGCTACAATTGAATGCTTGCTAGATCTTCCAATTCTTGTCTAGTCACACCACTCATACTGATCTAAATTTCTCAGTAGTTGATCTTTTGTTACTACTACATACTTTGCTTGCTTTCTTGATTACATTCTTGTCTAGTTAGTTTAATCACAATTTTCCATGTCTGCATGTTCAATCTTTCTTGAGAAGTATCATTTGAATATTTATTGTCTTAAGATTTATATATTTCTCGGGATGTACGAACACTCCTTAATGCATGTTAATCTTACTTGATATACCAATTTCTCTCATTACTGTCACTCCCTAGTTCCACATATGATTCCTTTTACCTGGGATGGATCTATACTATAGGAGTTCCTAAGGCAATCATGATCCTTAATTCACTAGAGTCCTTAGAAATAAGTACAAGAAGTTTAAGGTCATCTTAAGGTCCCATCAACACAGAAACTTCCAACATCTTTAGGCCCTAAGAACTCAGAATCTTCAATATTATTTTGTTTAATACCTTATTTTATTTTGTTAACTTGAAACCCTCAATTGAACCATACTATTTTAGAAACTAAGGTTTACATGTGCAACACCAATTTTATCGGGCGATGCATAGGAAACCTTATTATATTTTGTTAAATTGAAACCCTCATTTGAACAAGATGTTTTAGAAACTAAGGTTTACATGTGCAACACCAATTTTATCCGGTGATGCATGGGCACTAACACCTCTCTTGTTCTAATATGATTTCCATACCCTGGGCGGTGGCCAATCTTCCCTCTATAGTTTTTTGGTAAAGTCAGGAGGTTTTTTATTCATCTCGACCCCCTCTTGCAAGGCAAAACATTTGGATCAATACAATCTACATTGCTATGAGCATAATTCAACCTAGTAATACTACTACCATTACATGATTCTAACATAATAATGCTAACTAATTCAGTAGGAATGTTTCTTTAGGTAAAAAGTTCATTTTAGGTTTTTTGGTGGCATTTAGTTAACATATTGGTTGCCTTGTTTCCTTCTCTCCTCACATGTGAAACACTCCATTTCAACGTCAACTTCCTCTTAATCTCCAATATCTACCATGCAACTTTTGGACAGTCCTCTAGTCATTCTTTAATAGCAGCACAAGCTAGTGAGGAATCTGTCTCTATTATTACCTTATGCACACCCATGTTAGTGACCATTTCGATAGCCAAGTTGATTTCCATTAGTTCAACGATCAACAGATTATCAGTATTTCTCTTCTTCCCCATGCCACCACACCAATGGCCATTATGATCTCAACAAACCACTATCGTGCAGGCAGTCCCTCTATCCTTCTTTGGGTGGATAATTTTTTGACCTTTTTTGCATTTCTCGCTGATTTTAATGCACTTCTATTTTTTTTATTTTCTTTGCAAAGTAATGTGGTGACTCTAGATTACTCATTTTTTATTTCTTTTCACTTTAAAGTAGCCACATTATTCATCTTTTCCTATATTTTTCTACCATGAGAAACAAACACAATGGGAATTCAAAGGAAAGAAATGACACATTAGAAGCATTCAAATGAGGGTACCCTAGTACAAAGTTTTCACAACATCTTGCATGCATGCCACCAAACTACAATCAAAGGATAAGAGTTACCATGAAGATTAAAAACAAATATTTAATTGTTAACCAATGCCAAAAGAACCAATCGACTTCTAAAACGTGACTTAAGTAACAAGCAAGGTGTAACCCACATCACATGGGCGATCTAGGATCAGTGATTTGTTTTTGGTGGCCTTTGCACGATCCAAAACCAAGGTATGGAAGCTAAGTACTCAACAACCCAACTAATATAACACATTTACCTTGTTTTAGTGCTAGAATTGGGGGTACATCAACCATCCTGTAACATTATACATGGGATTGACCACAATGAGAGAAGGATTAAGAGGGGACTGGGAATTTAATCAAGTGTCTTTTTTTTCAAGTTGTTTCTCTATTAATGTTGGTGTCCCATTATTGTTGTTTATACTTCCTACCAATCTTATACCCATTCCCACTCCCAATACCATTACCAATGGGAGTCATCCAACCAATCCACATATATAACTCATTCTAGTTAATAATGTATATACTTTACATACTCTAACCTATTAATAGAAACAAATGGTCTCTCATGGGGAATTGTTAGCTTATTGTCATTACTTTAAATGTTTTTAAGATATTGGAAACCCTCTAAAGGTAAGGAGTACTCTCTTGATGCAAGTGATGTATTAACAAATCAAACTTTGTATTATGTTGTTTTACATAGGGTAGGCATGGGATTTGTGATGTTAACTTCTGTATGGTACATGTCATGACAAGCAACATAATATATACACATCAATCAATGGATATGATGTATATTACATGTGTTAGTTATCTAATGATAGTAATAGATAATTATATGGTAGGTTGAAGCTAATAATTATTTGTTGTGGCTTATGAACTAGATGATTTGTGTTAGAGGTTGCTTATTGCCTATAGTGATCTATAATGTTGGTGACAGGACAACATTCAACTTATGAGGTGATCCCTAGTTTGTTGGTAATTGTTTCCTAGGTGAGGTTATTGGTACACATGTTTTTCTGATCCAGGGGTTCTCTTCTAATGCCAAAGTATGTTGTATCATAAACAAAGGTTCTTGGAAAATTCCAACCAACCACAAAAACATTCCTACTATTACTCTATTGAAGGATATTTTTGTTCCTTCAGGTGGGATGGATATTCTTCTTTGCTTAGGAAAAGATAAATTGAATATGAATCTTTTGTGCAACAATGTTAGGTTGAAGGAACAAAGCAACTAATTTTATACCAGGAGTTGTAAGTTTAATTGCCCATGGAATTTTCAGATCCATGAATGGAAGGTTGGTCACACTAAGTTATCAACTTCAAATTATGTCAAGAGGATGGGTATTGAATCTACTTCAATCTATTTCCTTTGTATGGAAGGCTATGAAGATATAAATTGTGTGATGTTTAAATGCAACTATTCTTTGAAAATCTAGAGTTGGGCATCTAATCTTTGGGTCTTCCTACTTGATCTGATGATCTAGTGAAGTGGGATAGAAAATAATCTCATTTTTGTGTGTGTTGATTGCTATGTATGCTCTATGGATAGAAAGGTATACTTGAGTACATGATAACAAGTATATGAATGTCAACAAGCTTTGGGTTCAGATCAAAAGTGATACTTCTCTTTTGAGTTAATTTTTAACTATTATTTTTGTGTTTTGGCTCTAAACATGTGTAGGTTTCTCTTCTCTTTTTGTTTATTCTTGTGGCTTTTGTACAGGGTACATAGTTACCCCTATTCATTACATTATATTTGTATGGGATCATGCAATGATTATAGATTATGATGTTGTACTCATTTATACAAAATACAAAAATGGATGTGAGCTTTTACACCCAAAAATGATAGTTATAGAAAAATAATTGTGATGTGTACTTAGCGGTGAATGTTAGTTATGAATGTTTGATCTTAATCTTTATTTTATTTTTTATTGTATCTTGTGTCGTCTGGTATTTGAGTGTATTTTTGTGCTAATTTTGGATCGGGTGCCACAACATTTGATGATGAAAAGTTTCTACTTGCCTTTAGTCTCTCTCCAAAGCTTGTTGTAAACTCTACCACAATCCTACTGGGACTTTGGGTCCTTGTAAAGTTTAGTTTACATGACTCAATGAAGGTATATAATATCTTTTCTTGTAACTTGAATGATCTATCTAAGGATTGGTTGAGTATCAAAAGTAAGATATATGATACTTTAGTAAACCTATCAACTATCACCCAGATACAAATTTAGTTGTTATAAAAGTTATCAACAATCATATATTCCCATTTTCAATTTTGGATTTACACCACTTGTCAAAAGCCTACAAAAATTTTATGATTTGCTTTATATTATGGGAAATGAAGGTACTTAAAGAGATAACAAGTACATATAATTTTCCTTACTTGTCATGAAATGATTCTCTATAGATTAGACAAATTTCCTTATGCATAGAAACATAGAATACATTATCATATCAAAACAATTTTGCTCATGTCTCTATAAAATGTGGTGACCATGCATGACTTTTAAATATAATGCAATCAAAATAATCCATGACAGATAATGCTTACATAGTTCTTTCAACCAGTAATAGTAAAATAACAATGGTTGATTCGATGTTAGTTAACCATGGCATGGTTGTTGTAAAAGATAGACCCACGAATAATATTGTAAAGGATAAAAAAAAATACACTACTAACCCACAAAAAGGTCACCCATGTTAGGTCAAACCCATCACATGTGATTTTAAATGTAAAAATATGGCGTAATATTGGTAGAAAATAGCAAAACTTGATTTGATGGCACATACAAGAAAATAGGTGAAATTGACTAAGAAAAAAGATGATGTGGTTTAATTATGTGTTGGGAGAATGTAAGACACCTAAAATTAAAATGATTAAAAGATAAGTATAGAAAAAATATTATGTGGTTTTTTTCAAAAATATGGCATAGAGGAAGAGGAAAATGATTAATAGATGAGAATAGAAACAACTTTAAATATCTGAAGCATCGATCCCACAATGGGGCTGGTAAAATTTCAAAATGTTGACTCACATTTTACATTTTATCACTTATCTTATCTTGCTACTCAAGGGCTGAACCCATCTTCAATATATTTTCATCGAAGAACATCTCCTAGGCAGGGCCAAATTGGACCTAGCCAATAGAGCAAACCCTGGGGCCAAACACATGGTGGGAAGTCATCTTCTTTCCATGTTTGATAACATGAAATTTCATTGCAAGGCTAACATGTCCTATCTTCATTGATAAGAGATCTATTATAGATGTATGTTCAAACTTTGTAACAAAAAGAATGATAAAATGAGAATCTAAGTAAAAGGACTTGTGAGGAAGAACAAGATGTGATCTGGTATGTTGTATTACATGAGTAGTCAAAATTTATAATTTTCTAAAGTAGAAATTTTGAATGTTGAGTAGGATTTTGTTATAATTATTGACCTTAAAGGGAATTAGGCTCTGTCTCTTAAGTTGAAAATTTAAGATATGTATCTTAGAGTAAAGATCAATCAAGATAACAATTCGTCAATGGATGGAACAAGATAACAAGAGGGTTTTAAGATAAGAAAGGTAGAAAGAATTACCTAGAGGGATATGAGAAGAGTTCAAAGTTTTCCTTGGAAGCATATTTGTTGACCATGTAAAGTGCACCTATTTGTTCTTGATGGACTAGTAGCATGTACTATAATTGGGATAAGCTTATTTGGTAAACCAAAGTTGATGTTGAAGATTAGGTTAATGAAAAGAAGTGGTTATACAATCATATCTAGTATTTCCAATATTTGTGGATGATATCAACCATTTTTCAATTGGAGAAAGGTGATTGACAACATTTTGTGTTTCTAATAGTAGAAATAATTGTAGGAGTATAAGAAGATTCCTAAATACAATGTATCATTACATAAACCTAGAGGCTAACCACAATTAGGTCATCAAAATTATTTGTGATTCTAGGGAATCTTTGTGTCAATTCAATGACAATACACTAAACTTGGATCTATTAACACGTGTTTGACATAATGGATTGATATTGATAACCGAATTTCCATTTACTCTATTAATTTGGATAATCCATATAGCCCCTACTGCTTGGATTGTGTTAGATCTAAGTTTGTTTGTGTCTCTCATTTTTGCCCTCCTAATTTAAAAATGAAACAAAATAATTAGTGGATGAATATAAATATTTATCTAATAAAGATAAGGAGATTCATAAACACGCATTTTTAATCAAGGGACCAAAGAGGGTGTATCAAATTTTATGATCAACGTCGTGCTATATGTATGCATACTTGTATTTCAAAATTCATGATACATGATTGTTTGCGGAGTTTAGTATGACGTTCATTCTCTTCGAAACATTTCTTCTCCCTGTGTTGGAATCTATGCTTATGTGACCAATTGTTGAAAAGTGATAACACATTAGAATCATTAAAAGGATCCCACCCTAGACACTATATTTCACAGCATTCCATACGCATGCTACCAAACTGCTGTCCAACGACGGTAGAGTTTCCATGTAGCTTCGCAAAGATCACTAAAATCTGAAACGTAACTTAAATTAACAAGAAAGCCATAACCCGTAGCGCACTGTCGATGGATGATTGGTGACTCGTTTTGGGTGGTGGTCACTGCACAATCCAATTCCAAAGTATGAAAGCTCCATGCTCGGCACCCCAATTGTCATACCCCGTTTAGCTCAGTGAGTGCCGGAAGAGGGGCGACGCGGCCTGCCCGAGATGGTCAACATGGGAATGGCCGTAGAGAGAGGAGCATTAGCCATTAAGGAGAGGACTGAGGATTGAAGCAAGTGTGGCTTGCTTTTTCCAAGTTGTTTCTCTGCTTTTGTTGGTGTCTCGTCCCACTTTGTTTATAATTTGGCCCACGTTTGTACCAAACCCCATCCCCATTCCCATCCCAAACACCCTTACCGATGGAAATTGGACAAAGAACCCACATACATACCCATTTCACCTTGTCATCAGGATTCGGATTCCGCCAACTCCAAAGTAGAGAGAGGTAGATCCTTGGGAAACGAGATGAGTGCGCCTTTACGATTGCGCTTCCCGGCCCACAAATGATGACTGCTCCACCATTACCAGCCGGCCAACCCAGCCCAACCCTAACCTATAGTTCCGACTGCAGAAAGATATGTTACTTTGGTAATCATGCTACACGCTATAAGCCTATACTTGAGCGTGTCACGCCAATCAGCGGCAAAAAGTAAGAATCCGGTGCTTAGGATTGTAGAGTAGAGGACTGTGCACCCCCGCTAGAGTGGTTAGAGTCCATCCTTTTTACCATTAGTTTTGTTTTAATGTTAATGTGGGAAATGACTAGAAGCTGAGTGGTTCCAGACGTCATCAGGAAGACCACTGGTTCATTAATTTGGTTGGTGCACACAGTATTTAGCAATCAATTGAGATGACGGGATGGTTTAAGTTGAAGTGGTTGAGTTGAATATGTTGAAGGAAACATATACAGACGAGGGCGTATCGACGGTATACAATTATTGTTTGAGAGCTTGCACATAAAATTTCAGGAAAAGATATATTTTTTACCAACAGTAACATCCATAAATAATGAAGCAATAAAGTAATTTGCATGGGCAAGGTGTCTTCAGAAAAGCCACTGACCACTTTACTCCTTGATGTACTAGTACACTAACAGCAAAGGCTTCATTTCATGGGCCCCCATTCCATCCCCTGCCATAACATCATTGATCATCTATTGGTCCATGGTCCTCCCCTCCTTCCACCACCCCTCTTTTTCTTCCTTCACTTTATAGCACCACGGATTCGCCCCCCAGTAGCAGCATCCACCACACCACCAGCTCAGTTTTTGACTGCAACTACCCAACACTGCTTTCCCACCAGCCGCGCTCCGCTTTCATCCCCGTGGCCGGCTCAAGTACCAGTTCCAATGGAAGGAGGAGCAACGGTCCGGAAGGCGACGTCGGGTGACTCGGGAGGAGACGTTTCCGCGATCACCAAGTCCGGCGATCGTCCTGTAGACCGCCAACTCAGTTTGCAGCTGAATAAAGATAGTTGCCGCCGGCGCCAGGCTTCGCAGTCGCCACTCTTCAGTAATCTCATCGACCGTCAATGAGATGAGAGATCAAAGAAAGAGTGGCGTCGCATCGCGTCGCGGTGCATTGCAGGGGAATTGAGGGTTCACGGTCCGACTATGTCTCTGTTTCACTTTCGCTAGCTGCTGATGAAGTATATTTTGCCACTACCTTTTTCGTTATTTTGCTAGGATTAATTATTGCCTCCTCCACCCACCACCTCCTCCATCTTTTTCTTATTTAGCTGCCCACCACCACATCCTTTCTCTCGAGCACTAGAGCAGCAGCTGGAGCATCTTGTGGCGTACCATGTAAGAGTTGCATTCGTGGTCAAAGTGTTTGTTTCAGATGCCTCTGTGGCAGACGGGATAGCTAGGCAGCAGCTAGGAATGCACCTCTTACACAAGAACCGCATGTGGATTTTACTCTTCTTTGGCAATTGTCATAACTGAACTATGTAATCAACGTATCCGATTTTCTATTTCTTCAATGTAGATGGCACCTTACATTATAAGTGACGATTGGCTCTTTTTCTTTTCTTGCTTGTCAATGTGTTGGTTATATATGGGGATCATTTAGTTGCTCTTTTATACGCTCCTTCAATGAATTGGAATATGCAAAACTAGGTATAGCATGGTTGATACACGGTTGTCAAATGATGATGATACACGGTTGTCCTACATGGCTTTATGACTGATAATTTAATACCTCTGCAATTAACGCAACCGTCTGGAAGTTCATTGATTTCGTTGTTGGCGTTACCTCCGATGAACAGAGCGACTGATGCCGGGACATGTCTATGAATATGGACGGTGCGTAAATGGCAGATAGTATTGACCCAGGCACAGTTACGAGCTTTTCTCATGACCTGGTATATAATCATGGTGTTTGCAGGATAGAAGTAAGCAACAGCAAACAGGGAGAATCAACAGTAGATTGGAGTTCGACTTACTTATAACTCATAATTAAGGAGATCAAGTTGATTTGCTCATTCATAATCAATAGTTCAAGTCACACGCTCCCATAATCATTTTTCTCTTCGGAGGATTCACTTCAACTGTTTATATCAAAGTATTAAGCGTAAAGCAGGATGTGCCATACATAATGCCACCGAGTTCTTTGGTGTCTGTTGTTTATCTTCAGAAAGCAGAGTACAATCATTTGTAATTTATACCACAAATTTTTCACGCATAAACTAGTTTAGATAGCTACCATATCTAAGGTTTGCTGCCGTACCGGTAAGTTTAGCAATTATGATACTAATGATTAGCAATTCCTTTTCATGCCTATCATAGAGGTTTGCAGGCAAGGGATGAAAGATCTTGTATCCTCTAGCTGTGCCGGCCATGGACGACGACAAAAGAAGGCCGGCAATTGGAACTTTAACATTAACTGCGTTCACTTGGGCATGCCAGTGGTCTAAACAGTGGACCGGCTGGCAATCCCTATGCCTTGAGGATCGTCACCCTCGTCAGGTGGTGTGTTGGTACTTGCTTGCTTGCAGTGTAATGCAATGGCAAATGCACGTCCGTCCACCCGTCTGTTCAACAACTTTGAACCTTGTTTCCTGCTGCTGGTCGACGGTAGCCGGCGACACACGTCCATCTATTTTGGATCTTGTCGTTGAAATGGTTTGCATGTAGAGGGAAGAGAGCTCTATTATTTTCGGAGAGAGAGAAAGCGGGCGGGGGATTGAACGCAAACAACACCAACATTACAAAACAAAACAGTGGTCACTCGGCTCTGCCTTTCCTGTTGAAAGCAACGAGTCAATAGTTACTACATGTTACTAGTCTGGGCAATTGACAGATGTGCCATTCTTGCTGGCAAAACCGAGCCCCGTCCCCATTTGTGCTGAGATAGGAACATCACTACTCCTTCCAATTTCGAGGCCCCATCGTGTTGCTCCTTTCATGCATAACTACACTTTGCCACAATAATTAGATATTGTTAGAGAAATCTAATAGCTGGTTGTTTATCCTGTGATATCCTTTGTTTTCTCGTCTTCTTTGTCGCGCCTGTGTGCCAACCCTCCTTTCTCATTGCATGGGCCTTAGTCGAAACTCAAAAGCCTACTTCTCTTTGTGTGATATCTAGCTACAGTCACTTGCTGATTACAGTGTTAAGCGTTAGCCTACAAATAACATTGGTGTCTGATACCCTTCTCCGGTTCCCTTATCATTAGAATTTAAGATGGTATCAGAGCTTCACAGATCCAAGGAAGGGTAAACCTAGTATTATGCCGCCATCGTCATCACACAAACATCTCTCTCTCTCTCTCTCTCTCTCTCTCTCTCTCTCTCTCTCTCTCTCTCTATATATATATATATATATATATATATATATATATATATATATATATATATATATATATATATATATATCCAGTGTCTATTTTGATGACTCCTCTACCGCTGTGTTTAGTATGTGGTGATAAAATTTATGGTGATGGTGATGGTGACGGTGATGGTGATAGGGATGGTGATAGTGATAGAGAATTTATTAAAATGTGTTGTTTAGTAACATGTGCATGGTGATAGGGATGGTGATGGTGAAAAACATAAAAAATGTTGTTTGTTACATGGTTATAGTGATGGGGAGGGGAATTTTTTTATAAAAAATACCCTACACAACTAAGAATCATATTTATTTGAACGCTTTTTTGCACATTTATCTAAATAAGTAGCAAAGTCTTGAAAGAAAACTTCTTTCACCATGATTCACCACGATTCACCATGCTTTTTTATGGGGACAAAAATAGATCAAAATTCACCACGGATTCACCATGATTCCCTATCACCATGGCAAACAAACAACATTTTTGTTTCGCCATCAATCCCTATCACCATGATTCACCATGTAATAAATATGCAATTTTTTACAAACTCATTCCCTATCTTAATATGTACAAGTTCATTAGAGAAGGAATGAATTATGAGAAATATGTAATTTTTTAAGATGATAAATCAAACAGATTGATATGTAATTGATAAACCTAGTCAATTGTATAATATGAAAATGAACAAGAGAGATCTAGATTTTTGCATGAGAAGTTCGCTCAAGTTGAACTCGTATATATATAAGAAATTGTTGGTGCATTATGAACAAGTATATAACCAATGTTGATATCAACCATAGTTGATGTGATCTAGATTTAGGAATTATGTTGAACAAATAGAACATTTCAACTAAATCTAGAGGCCCTAGTGCCTCTTTACCATTTTTGTGGCATACAACTCATAAAAACATAATTAACTATTGCGGAAGCCTTCACTAAGCAGCGGATTACCAAAAATCACTAAAAATTAAAACCTTTTTATCAAAAGATCCATCAAGTAAAAACTTTCTCACATAGAACAAAAGTAACACATTTGCATTCTGTTTTTCAAAAGTACATAACTTGTATCATCTCTTTATGTGAGTTACAAGTATCAGCTGCCTTGTTAAACTAAACACAGGCAGTATGAAAATCTCGAGGCACTGAGCCAAAATCTCGAAAGCACTAACTACTACTCTGAGGACTTGAGAGTACAGAGACGACACATAAGACTCTATTTACATCTATACAAGGCATAACAACCAGTGTCTCCACCTGAGACTTCACTGCTGTCCCTGCTGCTGTTGTTGTTGTCCTTTGCCTACTGAAGGATTATTGCCTCCTCGTCCGCGTCCACCTAAAAATGTGATTCCCACAGGGGTGAGACAATTGTAAATTGCCCCAGCGAGAGATATAACTCTCCGCCAGAAATATTATTATTGCAGCTTAAGAAGATAAATATGCACATAGGAATCATATTTGATTGATAGCAACTAATTCAATGTCTAACTAATTAGAATATTATTCTTATCTAAAAACATTGCAGTTATAACTTGAAAGAACAACATATCACTTATCCTTTAAGGAATATGAAGAACATGTATAATATTTATTCACTATAGAATCATCACCACATCATTCACTCTCTTTAGGCTTAGATCATATATTTAATGCCTAGTATTGTCATAGTGGAGTCATGGCCTGTAGCCATACTCTTCTCACAAAGTATTGGGATCTTAATCCCTCAACTCATCAAGTACAATTCCACTTCTTAACAAGTTCATCATCATGATTATAGAATCTGGGTATTTGAACCCTCATCTCATCATAGAACACTTGTTACCATTTATTAGGTAACTTCATACCTTAGGTCATCTGACCAAGAACATTATAATTCTTGCTACATAAAGTATTGCACATAGTTCACAAAGCTCATAAACAATCTAAGATAATTATCACATCATGTAACACACATAACTCATTAATTATGGGTTACCTCTCACTAAGCAACAAGGCATATGAAAACTTATAAGGCCTATAGAACATTTTCAATATACAGAACATCATATCTCATATCTGGCTATGCTCATCATCTCAACATATCTGCATGATTAGTAATCATGATACAATTACATATCAGTACCATGCAATACAAGGGTTATCTTATTACATTCATAACCCATTAGTCTATATTTGAGCTTCACATAGGATTACTCTGTATTAGATCTTCACATAGCATCACCCTGTATTAGGGTTTCATATAGCATTACCCTGCATTAGGGTTCACATATCATTAACTTGTATTAGGGTTTCACATAGCATTACCCTCTATTAGGGTTCACATATCATTAACTTGTATTAGGATTTCACATAGCATTACCTTGTATTAGGGTTCACATAGCATTAACTTGTATTAGGGTTTCACATAGCATTACCCTATATTAGGGTTCACATAGCAAGGAATCAATATGGATAATTATAAGTATTCAATCATATTTATTTATTCTCATCATTCATCATTAAATGAATTATCAACACACAACATGAGTTTCTCTCTCATCTTTGCTAGAATATTATTACATCATAGTTTATAGGTTTGGATTAACCTTTTCATAAGGCAGGTTAGCCTACATTCAACAGAGTGCATTACATCTCAATGTAACCATTGACATGACGCATCTCATGTGTCATTCATCCAACTATACTGGACTTATAACACATCAAGGTATACCAGTATTGGGGTGTTAGATGTGATATCTATCATATCTTGATGTATCACTTCCCTCAACATCTTTATCTTACTTGAGTTCATCCACTTAGCTTGTATTAGGGTATTCCCCATCCTAATACTTTATGCACCAGTTCATCACATTTATCATGTAATGTTTTGGTCATTAATCACTCACTTAGATTATACAACTATTGCTAATACTATGGACTCATCCTTGAGTTAGGAACTATTAATATAAGGATATCCATTATCAACCTCTCTAGGTGTTACAATTGTCATAACATTAATCACTATTCCATTATTAGGAATAGTGTTCTCCATATTTATAATTTGAGGATTCACATAGAATATTCCATACATTTATGGATTTCACATAGTATTACTCTTTAATAGATTTTTACATAATCATCCTTCTATATCAAGGTTTCACCTAGTATTATGTGAAATAAGGATTTCACAACACATCACCCAGTGATAGGTATTCACATAGAATTAGTAGCACTACCCTATATTAGGCTTTTATGCACCTTTCCCCATTTTAGGGATTAAGGTTTACCATTCACATCCAAGTAAGATTTCTCTTACCTCATACCAAAATTAGAGTTAGAATGTACAATTCTCATTAAATTAGTGTTTCCTTCATTGTTACACTAAGTTAGGGTTACATCATCACCCTGGATTTATGATAACACTCAGCTTTGCCCTAAATTAGGGTTTCACACATAGCTTTGCTCTAATTAGGGTTTCACGCATAGCTTTGCTCTAATTAGGGTTTCACACATAGCTTTTCCCTAATTAGGGCTTCACACATAGCTTTTCCCTGATTAGGGTTAGGGCTCATTGATTAGGGTCTCATGATCTCATTATTATGGATCAAACCCTTATCACATAGTTTACTCATAAAGAGAGAATTAGGGCTTAATTATATAAGCATTCATCTTTCTCACTCTCTCTCTCATCCTCTTTAGGATGTTAAGTACTCCAAGATTAATCTAGGTCAATTCTTCACTTGAGTACACATAGCTAGGGTTAACCTTCACAATCATCATGGGTATGCATCTTTAATAATCACATAGTTGATTGACCTTTTATCATATTAGATGTCCAAATGTTCTAATCAATTAAACCATCAATTATATAAGGAATTCAAAAGAATTGACCAATTAAACTTTCAATTCCACAAAGTGATCAATTGGGTTAACCAGTGAAATCTTCAAATGCATTAAGTATCTAAATAGGTTCACCATATTGGACCTTCAATTACATGAGATATTCAAATGGATTAACCATGTTGATCTTCACAAAGTTAATTACTTAGACCCTCAATGATCTTGGTTCTCATACATCAATTGGTTGAAAACCATTTGAACAAGTTATACTTGAAACCAATTGGACAAAGTAGGTATTGAAACCGTTTGCACTTTGGGTCTCCAAACGGTTTGAGACCGTTTGGTCCCAAATGGTATTGAGACCGTTTGGACCCAAACGGTCTTGAGACCGTTTGGTCCAAACCTTCTCAAAACCGCATGGACCAAAAAGATACTTCAACACTTAATCTACTCAATGTTTCAATCCATGGACCAATCATAAATTGAACCACTAAAGCATTCATCAATTGGACCACTGAATCACCATTCAATTAAACCTTCAATTTAGGGTTTTAAACCCAATTGAACTAGGTTTGATAATCAAGAAACCATCACTTAGGGTTTGAAATCGAGGATCCATCAATGGTTGACACTATGGAACCAAATCAATTGAAATCAATGAACCATCTTCATCACATGATATGACCTGACCTCAAACGGTCTTGGATGACCACCAAACGGTCTTGAGACCATTTGGTTGATCTCCAAACAGTCTTGAGACCGTTTTCCCATTCCATCATCAAAATCCATGACATCCAATTAGGGTTTTGGACCATTGAATTGATTATCAAATCATCACTTAGTTGCAATTCAATTTGGTACCTTTGGACCTTCAAACACTTAGCCATACTTAACCCTAAACCTCCAAACGGTCTTGGGTGACCCTCAAATGGTCTTGAGTCCATTTGGGAGATCCCCAAACGGGTTTGAAACCGTTTGGGTTAATCAACCCAAAACAACATCTCAATCAATTTCAAAAACAGCACTTAGCCGATTAGGGTTTGCAATTAAGGAATCATTCACCATTGAAACCTTCAAGATCAAACCAATTGAAACCATTGGATCAAGATCCAAGTACCACATCATATATCTTCAAATGGTCAACCATCTCAAACGGGCAACCATTCCAAACGGTTTGGAACCCAAACCACCAAACGGTTTGCAAACCGTTTGGTCATCAAACGGTTTGGTGAAACCGTTTGGACTCAACATCAAAATTGTTTGCCCTAGACATTTGGGGAGATGTGTGCTTATGATGATGTCATCATCATCAAGCTCCAAACTCATGAAATCTACTGTGATTTCCATGAAGATTGCATCAATCAACCAAACTTAATTTCGGAAATGTAGAAATGATCACCAATTGATAAGGAATTCATTGCAATAATAAAATTAAGGGTTCAAGTTATAAAACCCGCCTCCAATTGAGCTCCAAAGCTCCAAGCTCACGGCAACAATGGTGGATGCAACTCCTTTCACTATTCTAAGGGTCGTCCTCAAGCAACAGGTTGGGGGTCGTGCTCGTGATCCTCCACAGCTCCTTGGTCGTTTTCCAAGCAAGGGGAAAGAAAGAAATCCGAAAAAGCCTTTGTTTTGGCTTGGAAATGGTACTTTTATAAGAAAATTGATGAGAGAGAAAATCTTTTATAAAAGTCTTTTAATTCCAAAATTGTTGCCACCACTTCCCCCTTGGTTTCTTACATGTAAGGGCATCTCTATCCCCACCGAGCTCCCTTCCATTATCCATGAATTAAGGAAAAACAAATTAAGCACCTTAACCCTTATAATAAGAATATCCATATTTGAGTGGAAATTCTTTTTCTTATAATAATGGTGAGTGGAATTTCACCTCCTTAGGATATGCTCGTGCCTTTGCAAGGCTTTAAGCTCATCCACACACATCTGAATCCAACCATTTTAATTTTGGTTGAAGTCCCTTTAATTAATACATTCATTTTTGCCCTAAATTGAATTAGGGTTTCACTTAGGATTAAATCTTGATTATTTTAATATCAAGATTCTCTCTCCTCCAACTTAATTCAAATGAGGCGCTCCTCTCATTTTATTTTCTCTACATGATGCCAAGAAACATTAGGGACCTTATTAAAGTGGTAATTTGCATATTGAACCCTAGGTTTTGGGTAAATTGCACTTTACACCAAAACTAGGTTTTTAATGCACAAGGATTGTTTTACAAGCTTAATCTTGGTGCCCAAGCTTGTGAAAACCATACCTCTACATCATATTCATTCTTATGATGTCCCAACATCATAGGAACATCTTATCATGCAACATTTGCAATTTAACCCCTCAACTTGGGTAATTTGCACTTTAGTCCAAAATAGGCAAACATTGCTTCAACATTGTTCAAACAGGACCAAAATTGAAACATAAGTTTCTCATGAGCCCTAATTACTTTTCCCAAGATAATATTAAGCATCTACTCAATCTTATAAGGCAAAACATCTAGGGTTAACACATAACCCAGGTTAGGGGTGTTACAAATTATAAACCCCTAACAAGGATTTCATCCCCGAAATCCCAGAAAAAGGAGGGATAGATTTATTCAGTTATCATACCATCAAGTCTCCACTTAATATCTTAATATCATGGAGATATCATGGATTCTGTAATCCACACAAAGTTTCTTTCATTAATTCAACCTTATCAATGTTTATGTTTATGCAAAGCATAAACCCTTAACATATGATGTCCATATTATTGAAAGGAAAAAGCATAAAAGAGCACACTTCTATCATCACCCAAGAATATTTATCAAAAGGAAAAACACATCTATCTAACAGAAATAATTCACTCAGTAATCCTTTATTCATAAAGTTCACTTAGCAAACTCTATGTAATTGGGAATGTTCACTTAGTTTTTCCTTTTTGTTGGGAATGTTCACATAGCATTTACTTTTAGTTGGGAATGTTCACATAGCTCTTCCTTTTAATTGGGAATGTTCACATAGCTTTTCCTTTTAATTGGGAATGTTCACATAGCTCTTCCTTTTAGTTGGTAATGTTCACATAGCTTTTCCTTTTTAGTTGGGAATGTTCACATAGCTCTTCCTTTTTAGTTGGGAATGTTCACATAGCTCTTCCTTTTTAGTTGGGAATGTTCACATAGCTCTTCCTTTTAGTTGGGAATGTTCACATAGCTTTTCCTTTTTAGTTGGGAATGTTCACATAGCTTTTCCTTTTTAGTTGGGAATGTTCACATAGCTCTTCCTTTTTAGTTGGGAATGTTCACATAGCTCTTCCTTTTAGTTGGGAATGTTCACATAGCTTTTCCTTTTTAGTTGGGAATGTTCACATAGCTTTTCCTTTTTAGTTGGGAATGTTCACATAGATTTTCCTTTTAGTTGGGAATGTTCACATAACTCTTCCTTTTAGTTGGGAATGTTCACATAGCTTTGCCTTTTTAGTTGGGAATGTTCACATAGCTTTTCATTTTAGTTGGGAATGTTCACATAGCTTTTCCTTTTAGTTTCATTATTCTCTCTAGATTGTTTCAGAATGACTACTTGATCAGAGTAATCAAAAACATAACAATCTAAGAGTTTCATACTTGCCTTATCTTCAATAATCATATACCTGACCAAGGTATATAAGTATTGATATTAGGTAGTATGCACTTTATTTGCTATCATATTCCTCACTTTTCATATCATTATACACACAAAATTCTCTATTCTTGAATTTTCTTCAGGCATCACTTCTATATCTCATCTTTCAACACACAGATAAGGGAGATTATAAAACATTTTAAGGAACACTGAGTAAGATATAAGTTCTCATCTCCCTTGTGTCCTTATAGGACTAGTCAAAGGAATTCAAAAACAACTACTTTCATATCTTTAACACATAGAATCATAATATGAAGTATCAGATTGAATATATTTCTTTTAAGTATTACCCCTCAAGGTCACCTATCACATTAGGTTGTTTTCAACACATAGTGTCCAGTTATCTCATGTTGCTGCTTTTGCCTTCTCTTAGTGGCTACTGCCCTAGTGCACTAGGCATCTATTACACTGGTGACACCACAAACTTTGGCTTTTCAGAATATTTAGGCAAATGTCTCTAAAATTATAGAGACCTTACCTTAATTCTCAGCTTATTGCCCCTCCTTGGGCACTACCATCACATATGTACTATTTTTTCAAACTTATGGCAGAATCTATTTTCTCACCATATATTCATCTTTCCCACATTTCCACTATTCCAACATGACCATGTCACTCATGAATCTTTTCAAAGTCCAAAGTTTATGCATTAAAGACTGGTAACTTAGGTTGTAATACTAGTATCCAGTCTTCTATATGCATTACTGTTGTCCTATCCTGCCCTTCAAGAGCATAACATAGGATTCTCTATCCTGATTAGGTCAAGGTGGGAATTCTCAGGCACTTGTTCTCCTCTTGCCTGATCCCATGCACCCTCTCCTGGTGCAACAACATTGCCCTTAGCAATGTGTTCCTCATGTTATCCAATCATTTTCAAGTTCTTCTTCTCCTATGTGAGCAGAAGATACTATCAAATAAACTGGAAGACACTTAGAACAGACTCTACAACCTTAGTCCTATGTCTCTGTAGACTCAGCAAACCTAGAGATCTGATACCACTTAATTATGGCATACAACTCATAAAAACATAATTAACTATTGAGGAAGCATTCACTAAGCAGTGGATTACCAAAAATCACTAAAAATTAAAACTTTTTTATCAAAAGATCCATCAAGTAAAAACTTTCTCACATAGAACAAAAGTAACACATTTACATTCTGTTTTTCAAAAGTACATAACTTGTATCATCTCTTTCTATGAGTTACAAGTATCAGTTGCCCTGTTAAACTAAACACAGACAGTATGAAAATCTCGAGGCACTGAGCCAAAATCTTGAAAGCACTAACTACTACTTCGAGGACCTGAGAGTACAGAGACAAAACATAGGACTCTATTTACATCTATACAAGGCATAACAACCAGTGTCTCCACCTGAGACTTCATTGTTGTCCCTGTTGCTGCTGTTGCTATCCTTCACCTACTGAAGGATTACTGCCTCCTCGTCCGTGTCCACCTAAAAATGTGATTCCCACGGGGCTGAGACAATTGTAAATTTCCCTAGAGAGAGATATAACTCTCTGCCAGAAACATTATTATTGTAGCTTAAGAAGATAAATATGCACATAGGAATCATATTTGATTGACAGCAGCTAATTCAATGTCTAACTAATTAGAATATTATTCTTATCTAAAAACATTGCAGCTATAACTTGAAAGAACAACATATCACTTATCCTTTAAGGAATATGAAGAACATGTATAACATTTATTCACTATAGAATCATCACCACATCATTCACTCTCTTTAGGCTTAGATCATATATCTAATGCCTAGTATTGTCATAGTGGAGTCATGGCATGTAGCCATACACTTCTCACAAAGTATTGGGCTCTTAATCCCTTAACTCATCAAGTACAATTCCACTTCTTAACAAGTTCATCATCATGATTATAGAATCTGGGTATTTGAACCCTCATCTCATCATAGAATACTTGTTACCATTTATTAGGTAACTTCATACCTTTAGGTCATCTGACCAAGAACATTATAATTCTTGCTACACAAAGTATTGCACATAGTTCACAAAGCTCATAAACAATCTAAGATAATTATCACATCATGTGACACACATAACTCATTAATTATGGGTTACCTCTCACTAAACAACAAGGCATATGAAAACTTATAAGGCCTAGAGAACATTTTCAATATATAGAACATCATAGCTCATACCTGGCTATGCTCATCATCTCAACATATCTGCATGATTAGTAATCATGATACAATTACATATCAGTACCATGCAATACAAGGGTTATCTTATTACATTCATAACCCATTAGTCTATATTTGAGCTTCACATAGGATTACTTTGTATTAGATCTTAACATAGCATCACCCTGTATTAGGGTTTCATATAGCATTACCCTGCATTAGCGTTCACATATCATTAACTTGTATTAGGGTTTCACATAGCATTACCCTGTATTAGGGTTCACATATCATTAACTTGTATTAGGGTTTCACATAGCATTACCCTGTATTAGGGTTCACATAGCATTAACTTGTATTAGGGTTTCACATAGCATTAACCTGTATTAGGGTTCACATAGAAAGGAATCAATATGGACAATTATAAGTATTCAATCATACTTATTTATTCTCATCATTCATCATTAAATGAATTATCAACACACAGCATGAGTTTCTCTCTCATCTTTTCCAGAATATGATTACATCATAGTTTATAGGTTTGGATTAACCTTTTCATAAGGCATGTTAGCCTACATTCAACAGAGTGCATTACATCTCAATGTAACCGTTGACATGACACATCTCATGTGTCATTCATCCAACTATACTGGACTTATAACACATCAAGGTATACCAGTATTGGGGTGTTGGATGTGATATCTATCATATCTTGATGTATCACTTCCCTCAACATCTTTATCTTACTTGAGTTCATCCACTTAGCTTGTATTAGGGTATTCCCCATCCTAATACTTTATGCACCAGTTCATCACATTTATCATGTAATGTTTTGGTCATTAATCACTCACTTAGATTATACAACTATTACTAATACTATGGACTCATCCTTGAGTTAGGAACTATTAATATAAGGATATCCATTATCAACCTCTCTAGGTGTTACAATTGTCATAACATTAATCACTATTCCATTATTAGGAATAGTGTTCTCCATATTTATAATTTGAGGATTCACATAGAATATTCCATACATTTATGGATTTCACATAGTATTACTCTTCAATAGAGTTTTACATAATCATCCTTCTATATCAAGGTTTCACCTAGTATTATGTGAAATAAGGATTTCACAACACATCACCCAGTGATAGGTCTTCACATAGAATTAGTAGCACTACCCTATATTAGGGTTTTATGCACCTTTCCCCATTTTAGGGATTAAGGTTTACCATTCACATCCAAGTAAGATTTCTCTTACCTCATACCCAAATTAGGGTTAGAATGTAAAATTCTCATTAAATTAGGGTTTCCTTCATTGTTACACTAAGTTAGGGTTACATCATCACCCTGGATTTATGATAACACTCAGCTTTGTCCTAAATTAGGGTTTCACACATAGCTTTGCTCTAATTAGGGTTTCACACATAGCTTTGCTCTAATCAGGGTTTCACACATAGCTTTGCCCTAATTAGGGCTTCACACATAGCTTTGCCCTAATTAGGGTTAGGGCTCATTGATTAGGGTCTCATGATCTCATTATTATGGATCAAACCCTTATCACATAGTTTACTCATAAAGAGAGAATTATGGCTTAATTATATAAGCATTCATTTTTCTCACTCTCACTCTCATCCTCTTTAGGATGTTAAGTACTCCAAGATTAATCTAGGTCAACTCTTCACTTGAGTACACATAGCTAGGGTTAACCTTCACAATCATCATGGGTATGCATCTTTAATAATCACATAGTTGATTGACCTTTGATCATATTAGATGTCCAAATGGTCTAATCAAGTAAACCATCAATTATATAAGGAATTCAAAAGAATTGACCAATTAAACTTTCAATTCCACAAAGTGATCAATTGGGTTAACCATTGAAATCTTCAAATTCATGAAGTATCTAAATAGGTTCACCATATTGGACCTTCAATTACATGAGATATTCAAATGGATTAACCATGTTGATCTTCACAAAGTTAATTACTTAGACCCTCAATGATCTTGGTTCTCATACATCAATTGGTTGAAAACCATTTGAACAAGTTATACTTGAAACCAATTGGACAAAGTAGGTATTGAAACCGTTTGCACTTTGGGTCTCCAAACGGTTTGAGATCGTTTGGTCCCAAACTGTAATGACCCATTTTCAAATTAGTCATCTAATTAGGGTTTATTTGGATACTTGTATGCTTAATTAAGTTGATCATGGTTTAAAGCTTGATTAATGATGGTAGTTAAATTTTCATGTTTTAAATATAATGAGAAGTTTTAATCATACTTTGATTCACATAATTAGGGTTAACACTTGAGAAACCCTAATCGGCCCAAATTAGGGTTTTTGGTGATATATGAATACAGAATTCGATAAATATAGTATCTCACTAAATTATTTTTAGTAATTTATGTGTAACTCTGATTTATATCAAATGTTGATATAATTTCGATATATAAAATGTGAACAATATTGAAAAATATCAGAATTTTTGAAGAATGTTATGACCTGTTTATCGGTCGAGTTTCAAACTCGACCGATCATATTTTCAGATTTATATAGCAGTATGGTAATTGAATTTTATCTGTTTATTGGTATATCCAATTGATCTCAAATTTTAACTGTTCTAGGAAAACTCAATTATAGACACGCTGTTAAATTAGAGTAATTTTTTTATGACTTTTGATCTCTGCATAGAGGGTGTCGGTCGAGTTCTGTGCAGGACAAACTCGACCGACCATGCTGCTGACTGCACTATAGCAGTATGGTATTTGATTTTTAATTATTTATTGGTAACTCCAAATGATCTAAAATGTTTACTGTATATTATAAACTCAATTTCAGACATTGGGTTAAATTTTCATAATTTGTGGATGAGTTTTGAGTTCTGAAACATGTAGTTTCGGTCGAGTTCTGAGAGAGACAAACTCGACCGACCAGATTTTTCTGGAAAAATAAAAAAGACTAAAAATGTTTATAATTAATTATTCCAAGCACATTAATGAGTATATATAGGACTCTATTACGACCCAAACACCTCTCATTTCCGTCCCACACTTTCGAGCTTCGTAATTCTTGAGAGAGGAGGGGATTTTAGGGTTTGGAGAATCTAAAGTGGAAATTTCAGATTTTTGGGTTTTCTCTTTCCAAGGTTGGTAAATTCTGTATAGATCATAAATCTTTATAGTTTTATTTGCTTCTATTCTCTCCTATGTATAAAACTCGTCACTTCCCTAATTTGGATCAAAAGAATCCAAATTGATCTCTTCTTTCATTCTTTCTTCTTCAATTCTTCTTCTTCTAGGTTCTTGAGTGTAGAGGAGTAGGAAGATTCTATTTTCTTGAAGCAAGGACTTGATTCAAGAATTAGCAGTAGTAGTTGGGCTACGAATTTCAGGTGTTTCACACCTGAGGTGAGTGTTTTTCTCCCTCCTAAGCTTTGTATCCATGTTGAAAGCCTAATTCAATCCGGATAAAATAATCAGAAACCTTGTTTGTATATGTATGTGATTGGATTTGATTTGGGAAAGATATTGGGGAATCCAATTTAACTAATTTTGATTATTTCTCATTGATTAAAACTTGATTAGCTCCTGTTATATTGATTGAGGATGCATGGGTATTCTTATGGATAGATGACGATGGTATTTCATGTGAATTTTGCCTAAAAATCAGCCCAATGGCCGATATGCTTGGAATTGAATTGACATGTATAAAGTCATATTTGAATTGTACTAGATTGTATACAAGTGTATTGTTGAATGTTAATGGAATTAAATGACCACATATCCTGATTAGTATTTGTGTTGAGGAAGTGAATGAAATGACTCAATTAATCAATGTATACTTATGATTGATGAATGAAATGTGTGAAAGTGGAAAAGTAGGGTTTCCATATTTGTGAATAACCCTAATGAACCCTTGAGTCATGATTGGATTACTAAATGATATGATTCTTATGATATGTTGAACTAAGGAATGACTTCTTGAAAACCCTAAAAGTTTATTATTAAGAATATTATGAGTGATAAACCTAGAACTTGTATATGATGTTGTAAATGTGATCGAATGCTGAAGTTGGAGGTATTAATACTTCCATTAAATATGATGAGTCTTATGAATATCACCCAAGTCCAATGTAATTGTTTTAATATAATAAAGAATGATCATTGTTGATTATGGGAATGACATTAGTAGTTAACATTAAGGTACACTTATCTGAATATAAGAGACAATATGAACATGATGTACGTAATGGTGATTGCAAGATAAAGATGAAACTAATGAAGATAGTATGATGAAGTATTTTATCTTTTATTTTAATTACATGTGGCTTAACCCAAATTAAATGAAATATACTAAGAACTGTAATTTGATAAATGTTATGTAGAAGAGAAGCATTGTATGTAAAGTGAATCAAGAAAGATTGGTCCAGATAATGTAATGAACATGAAATGAAAGAAGCTGAGACTACTGAGTATAAAATGATGGATAAAGATAGGAATTAGTAGATGATTCTAAGAATGTAACTCTTACCCTAAAATGATGAGTTTGATGATGCTAGTGAATGATAATATCAAATGGGGAATTAAGATATGCACATAACTGTAATTGAATTAAACTAAATGATGAAACTCAAGTATTTGAATTGAGTTACAAGAATGTGTTCTTGTATTGTGATCGTTTGATAGAATACTTGTATTATGAGAATGAACCATTTTGATGGAATTCAAATGATAATCAACATGTGATGACTAGTAACCCCATAGGAAGAATGTGAAATAAAAGAAGAAGAGAACTAAGTCTGGTATGCATGTATATGCATGGAATTTATTGGCATCTATTCAGATTGGATGGAACCGGCATATGTTGTATGATAAATCTATTCTGAGTATGAGGAATGATACATGATATCTATATGCTTTTACTATTGCTATTTTTAATACCTCTGCTAATATTTGTTCAGAACTGTGATATACAATGAGCTGATAAGATTTATGTTGAAATGGAATTTAATATGCACTCCTTACATTGAGAAACCCTGATAAGGGTAAATGTTTCATAATGAGATTATGTCTAGGGCTGAAGGCCCAATGATGATGATAAAACCCTGATGGGGTAAATGATGGACAATAAGATCATGTCTTGGGTTGAAGGCCCACTATTGATGATTTCTATGAGTTGATGCAGAAGATAGAAATAATCATATTTGTTGCAATCTATAGACTTATTGTGCTTCTTGCTTTGATCATTGCTCTTATTGATAAACTTAATCTATTTCATGTTATTATAGTTACGCGAGAATACACATATATGCTATATGATGTTTTGAATTCTTGTAAGATGAGTAAAAGAGATTAATAACAAGTGAAATGATGGAACATCTAGTTAGGTGCCCTGAACACCGTGAGTTTCCCCCGAGGACCACACTGGGGAAACAAAACAGATCTCCTTGTAGTAATCGATGAATTATGAGAAGGATTTCCAGACTGTGGATCGAGACCTTAAAGGTTAGACCACCAGGATTTAGGAGTGAGTCATATGGAGTGGCTCTGGCCCTAAATCCTTGCAGTGAAAGTCTATGTCCAGATGGAATAGACTATGTTGAAATGTGAAATGAAAAATATGTGAAATATTGTGATATGTGATATACTATTTTGCTGGTTCCTATCTTGTGTACCTGAGATGACGACGTGACCCTCTTTAGGCAACCCTGAGGTGGCCAGGGTCTGTTGTTGATATCTTAGGGTGGCCGGCTAAACCCTAAGATAGTGACGGTGAGTCGTTGACACGAGAATCAGGCGTGGCGACTTCTACTTGGTGAGGTACAAGCCAAGTAGTTTCAGGGCAAATGAATAAAAGATGATAAGCCGTGTAGAACATGATTTGAATGGTTGTTACATTCTTTGTACTGCTACTTGATGATTTGTTACTGTTGAATATGCTTCTTGTTGAGGAAAGTAATCATGTTGATATGGATATTTTCTATTTCATATTATGATATATCATGCTGACAAGTTATAAATGATGGGATTTATATCCATTCTGAATATGAGTTGGATTGCTTGCTATTTGATAGTATTGTTTGGTCAAAATGCTTTATGTGTACTTCAGCTTCAGGACTACAGGATGTGTTCCTGGTCTGGCTGGTGGAGTGTCACAAAGATAATGTTATTGTTATGTATTGGTTCAAAATGCTTAGAACTTGACTTATTACTCATGTAGTAAGATTCTTAATATGAACTAGAAGTATCTGCTGATTTGTTCATGTCCAGCTGGTGGAGTGTCACAAGGGTAATGTTATTGTTATGTATTGATTCAAAAATGCTTAGAACTTATCTTATTTCACATGCAGTAGGGCTCTTAATCTGAACTGAGAAGTATCTGCTGATTTGTTCATAGACATGCTCTAAAAGATGTTTCAAGGTTATAATTGGTTCAAGTGATTGCCTTATCTATTGGATTACATTACCATTGCAAGATATATTTGACTCATTATATAACTATTTGCTATACTTTCCAATATCTGCATGTTTCTTTTAAGCTTTATACTTAATCTGATGCTGATGCATGTACCAAGCTTGAGTGGGAGGTATCCACTCACTGGGGCTCTATATGAGTCTCATGAGGTTGTTTCAAATGTTTTTAGGTATAATGCTATCCAGCGGAGAGGTCGTGACAAAGAAGATATAAATAGTATAATCTAGATAGATTAGAATGTCCCTGTACTCTCTCTTTCCCACGATGGGTTGTAGCTTAAGTTTGTTCAGCAATGTACATGTATCTGATGTAAACTGAACTGCATATGAGAATAAGATTTGATTCTAGTTTTAATGGAGTTGAATAAGATTTGTGATATTTGAATGTGGTGTCCTTGATGCGACATTGATTTATGAATTTGTGAACAAAGAAAAAAGGAAAAATGTATTTGTGTTTTTCATATATTGTTTAATCGCCTTTGTCGAGAATTCATGGTTTTATTCCATAATCTGGGTTTAGGTTTTGGGATTACCTCTAATGGTTGGTATTTGTGCTGATCAAAAGAGTGGGTCCCGACACAAACAGTCTTGAGACCGTTTGGACCCAAATGGTCTTGAGACCGTTTGGTCCAAACCTTCTCAAAACCGCATGGACCAAAAAGATACTTCAACACTCAATCTACTCAATGTTTCAATCCATGGACCAATCATAAATTGAACCACTAAAGCATTCATCAATTGGACCACTGAATCACCATTCAATTAGACCTTCAATTTAGGGTTTTGAACCCAATTGAACTAGGTTTGATAATCAAGAAACCATCACTTAGGGTTTGAAATCGACAATCCATCAATGGTTGACATTATGGAACCAAATCAATTGAAATCAATGAACTATCTTCATCACATGATATGACCTGACCTCAAACGGTCTTGGATGGCCACCAAACGGTCTTGAGACCGTTTGGTTGATCTCCAAATAGTCTTAAGACCGTTTGCCCATTCCATCATCAAAATCCATGACATCCAATTAGGGTTTTGGACCATTGGATTGATTATCAAATCAGCACTTAGTTGCAATTCAATTTGGTACCTTTGGACCTTCAAACACTTAGCCATACTTAACCCTAAACCTCCAAACGGTCTTGGGTGACCCCCAAATGGTCTTGAGTCTGTTTGGGTGATCCCCAAATGGTTTTGAAACCGTTTGGGTTAATCAACCCAAAACAACATCTCAATCAATTTCAAAAACAACACTTAGCCGATTAGGGTTTGCAATTAAGGAATCATTCACCATTGAAACCTTCAAGATCAAACCAATTGAAACCATTGGATCAAGATCCAAGTACCACAACATATATCTTCAAACGGTCAACCATCTCAAACGGTAAACCATTCCAAATGGTTTGGAACCCAAACTACCAAACGGTTTGCAAACCGTTTGGTCATCAAATGGTTTGGTGAAACCGTTTGGACTCAACATCAAAACCGTTTGCCCTAGATATTTGGGGAGATGTGTGCTTATGATGATGTCATCATCATCAAGCTCCAAACTCACGAAATCTATTGTGATTTCCATGAAGATTGCATCAATCAACCAAACTTAATTTCGGAAATGTAGAAATGACCACCAATTGGTAAGGAATTGATTGCAATAATAAAATTAAGGGTTCAAGTTATAAAACCCGCCTCCAATTGAGCTCCAAAGCTCCAAGCTCACGGCAATAATGGTGGATGCAACTCCTTTCACTATTCCAAGGGTCGTCCAGAAGCAACAGGTTGGGGGTCGTCCTCCTGATCCTCCACAACTCCTTGGTCATTTTCCAAGCAAGGGGAAAGAAAGAAATCCGAAAAAGCCTTTGTTTTAGCTTGGAAAGGGTACTTTTATAAGAAAATTGATGAGAGAGAAAATCTTTTATAAAAGTCTTTTAATTCCAAAATTGTTGCCACCACTTCCCCCTTGGTTTCTTGCATGCAAGGGCATCTCTATCCCCACCGAGCTCCCTTCCATTATCCATGAATTAAGGAAAAAGAAATTAAGCACCTTAACCCTTATAATAAGAATATCCATATTTGAGTGGAAATTCTTTTTCTTATAATAATGGTGAGTGGAATTTCACCTCCTTAGGATATGCTCGTACCTTTGCAAGGCTTTAAACTCATCCACACACATTTTAATCCAACCATTTTAATTTTAGTTGAAGGCCCTTTAATTAATACATTCATTTTTGCCCTAAATTGAATTAGGGTTTCACTTAGGATTAAATCTTGATTATTTTAATATCAAGATTCTCTCTCCTCCAACTTAATTCAAATGAGGCGCCTCTCTCATTTTATTTGCTCTACATGATGCCAAGAAACATTAGGGACCTTATTGAAGTGGTAATTTGCATATTGAACCCTAGGTTTTGGGTAAATCGCACTTTACACCAAAACTAGGTTTTTAATGCACAAGGATTGCTTTACAAGCTTAATCTTGGTGCCCAAGCTTGTGAAAACCATACCTCTACATCATATTCATTCTTATGATGCCTCAACATCATAGGAACATCTTATCATGCAACATTTGCAATTTAACCCCTCAACTTGGGTAATTTGCACTTTAGTCCAAAATAGGCAAACATTGCTTCAACATTGTTCAAACATGACCAAAATTGAAACATAAGTTTCTCATGAGCCCTAATTACTTTTCCCAAGATAAGATTAAGCATCTACTCAATCTTATAAGACAAAACATCTAGGGTTAACACATAACCTAGGTCAGGGGTGTTACAATTTTCATATCATTCTAGTGTATTTGACTTGTTGTTCTATAAGAGTAATCTTCTAGACACTCCTTGATAGAATCTAAAAAAAAGAAGAGATAATTCAATCTTTCTTTAAAGGAGATCTTTATACCATTTTGTGAGAGTTAAAGGTTTCAACACCAAGAAATATATTGTGAGAATATTTACTTTAGATTAGGGACATGGAATATAAATAGGGATTTGTGGCTGGATGGTACCTTGTATAACATTACTTTCTTTAGGAGGAACCATTAGCGAAACATGAAGTTTGTCCATGTGAAATCTTGTGGAACAATGGATTTTCTTGAGCATGAAGGTTTTAACCATATCTCGATTACAGTGGCATACAAGGAAGATGAAAACTTTAGGGATAAGTATTCCCTTTCATCTTTCTTTGTCAAAAAGGGTATGAGATTTTAATAATCATCTCTGAAAAAATAATAGAATTAAGTTTTAAAGAGAGATACAAAGACACTTGAATTCCCAACTGAGATTTGATTTTAATATTTTATCCATGGATAATTCAATTAGACTACTGATAAGAACATATTTGCAAATATCTCAATGAATAGAAAAGTATACTTAACACCACAGATAGGATTTCTAACCATAAATCCTTAACTTGAGTAAAATGGGTGGATTAAATAGGTGAGAAAAATGTTGGAAATGTGGAATAAGTCATATAAATTAATTATTATCTAGATAGAAGAAATGGTCCCCATAGGTGATTCAATGATAAAAAATGGAGTGTTAAGCATCGGACTACCATATGAAAAATATACATCTCTTTTTCAAAGATCCACCATTGGGAACTTCATAGATATGCATGCTTATATTGAAGTATTATTATGATGGGTGGCCTATCAAGAAGTTAAACATAGGAAGTGTGTCTATGAGGACACATCACACAACTGAGTCTAATGTTGATCTACAAGGACAATTCTCATCTTGAAACTCTACTTGAACCTGGGCTTACGTGGCCATGTGTGCCATTTACTTTGTCATGATAAAATGTGAATGAGTAATGGATGTAAACTTGGGGTTCATCAATAATTCTCAATAAGTGTCTTCACTACCTAGTATTTGGACAAATTTCCATTCACCACATTAAGATCATGTTTACATTCAAATATGTGGAACATGTACCTTATATTACGCTCCTCAAAAATAAAAGACTAGGGAACATGTGACAGAGTGAGTTTTTACATATATTTTTCTCTCTTTTATAATTTTGATAAATACAATAATACCCTCACCCATTTCCCTCACTAATTTGACTAAATGACTTATCAATTTCATATGGTGTCATCCCTAGTGCCATATACAAGTGAAATAAATATAAAGTGGAATATATACAATCGATGTAGTCAATATCTAAATTTTAACCTCAATTTTAGTCCATGGCTAGACAATAGCATCACTGATGCAATGATTTTGAGTCGCATTTATAGACCTTTTTCATATGTGTTTTGTGCCTTAATTACTCATTTTCATGGATATTATTGCATAATTCACTTTATTTGGTCTTTGCCATCATTTTATATCAAATCCCCTTTATTTCATTATTTTAAGCATTATTGATCATCTTATCATAGATCGTGTGGATTTATTTGGTCTTGTTGTACAATTTCAGGAAAAACAAGTATCTACATCCGTCGATACCATCGACGGATGTCGATACCATCGACCAAGCCACAGGTTGTCAGCCGAGAAGAGCAATACAGAGTCGATACCATCGACACCCAAGTCGATGGCATCGAGATGTCTCCAGGCTGCTGGCAAGGATGAAGTCGATACCATCGACGCAAGTCGATGCCATCGACACAAGGAGAGCTACAGCGTCGCTAAACGACAACAACCGACGCTAAAGGAGTCGATACCATCGACACCCAAGTCGATGGTATCGAGATCACCACAGGCGCTCAGAATAAAAGAAAGGAAAGCTGCCGCTAATCTGCCGGGTCGATACCATCGACCCGCGTCGATGGTATCGACGCCGGCAGATATGCGTTGGATGTGTTTTGATTCCGATCGGACGGTTGTTGTTATTTGACGACCTAATTAGGGACTTATACCTAATGACGGCCGCCCAAACGGGAGGGGGGTCTCAATTTTAGATTGCACGAGTGCCGAGGAGGAGAGAAAGGAGAAGCTCATCCCGGGTGATTCGGACGCTGCCGAAGACAATTTCCACCACCGACAGGCGGGGAAAGCTTGTGTTCTACGCCAAGGATCCACCGGTTCTTCTCCGTTCAGGGGTTTTCCCATCTATTTCACGTTTTTCTTATGAATTCCCCAATTTCTACCATGTATTTGTGTAAGATGAACATGAGAGGCTAAAACCCTCAATCTTTAGGACCGGGAGTAGCCCGGGGATACATTGTATGATGATTTTATATTGATAATTCATATTTTTCTCTCATATCCGTGGTATAAATTCGTTTTCTCTATTGCTATTGTTATGCTTGATCACCATAATAATAAATTAATGCCCTTAATCACTTTGACAGAAGGATTAACGGTTGAAAAGAAACGAATTCTACATTAATTAATAAAACCCTTGACAAAGGAGTTGTAAAATTAATGGTGGGAACTGAGGGACCGATCTTAATGCGCTTAGTTTAGGGGAATGATTACTATGACGATGGAATCAACCTAAATCTAAGTAGTGGATTACACCACGACAGTGGGTAATTCTCAATTCAGGCCACTACCCGGATAGAGAGAGAAGTGTGAGGAATTATATGAAATCTAATACAATGTTGACCTGCGGTGAAACCGCCATCCTAAAGATATCCCTTTTAATTGATTAAATTAACCTTTAATCGATTGTTTTCTTTGTTTGATTTTTATTTTCTTTTGATTTGAACAACAAAACCCTACTTTGTTAATCGGTCTAGCTGATTGTGATTAGTTAGTAGAAGTCTCCAATAATTCACGTATCCCTGAGTTCGACTCGGGCCTCACAAGGCCTATATTACTCGACGCGTATACTTGCGTTTAAGCGTGTAGTAAAATACACGTCAAGTTTTTGGCGCCGTTGCCGGGGATACGGCGAATTATTGGCACTTTGAGTGCTAAGAGCGGCCATTCTAGGCCACATTTTTTTTTATTAATTTTAAAACAATTTCAAAAAAATTCCTTTATTTCTCTATAATTGTGTTGACTCGTTCAAAGCATTGTACTGAACCTCTATTTCCATATTTCAGGTGCTTTGCATGGTGCACACACGTAGTCGAGACTACGTGAATCGCACACCTGAGGTTCCATCTGCAGGACCAGAGGACGAGGATTACTACGAGGAGGAACACCAAAGTGATATAAATTCTGAATCTGAGCAAGAACAAGCAGAAGAAATGGCTGAAGCACAGACAATTTGGGAGAAGATCAAGGCGTCTTCTTCCTCAACATCAAAGGGGCCCATAAAGAAGCAGGCGATCAACATACCGACATACAAGATCGACCCGGCACTGATTAACTTGGTCAAATCTAACGCATTTCACGGGCTGAAAAATGAAGATCCAGTGGCACACATTAGTCAATTTGTTGAAAATTGCGATATGGTGAAGATCGACAGGTTCCCGCAAGATGCGTTGTATCTCAAGTTATTCCCAAGTTCCTTGGCTGGAGTAGCAAGAGATTGGCTTCATAACCTCGACGACGAGTTTGTTGAATCATGGGATCACATGGTGGAGGTTTTCTTTGAGAGGTTCTTCCCTCCTGAGAAGACCAATGATATGATCCGGAAGATCCACAATTTCACCCAACAGGCGGGTGAAACCTATTCTGAGACTTGGGAGCGATTCCAAGTCATGTTGAGGAGATGTCCACACCATGGACTGGACAAGGAAACCCAAGTGAAGATCTTCTACTTTGCTCTCTCTGAGCATGATAGAAGCAATTTGGACTCGGCCGGTTCAGGATTTTTCTTGAACAACACTGATACAAGATGCTAGGAGATATTGAAGAACATGGCTAGGAAACAGTCATGGGGCGACAGAGGTGCAGTAGAGCATGTCAAGGCTGCCGGCGAATCCAGAACAGTTAGGGAGCTGAATGACAAGCTAGATCTTCTAGCCAAGAAGCTGCTAGCTAAGGAAGATACATCTGAGGATGAGGAAGCCCAAGTGAAGTTCATGCGACAACAGGACTATAGAAACAATGACTATGCCTGGAGAAAGGATAAAAAGTTTTCATGGAAGGATCCGAACAATTTTCTGCAGGATCCGGATGCCAAATCACAGCAAAAAGCTGAGGACAAAAACACTGAATTGCTAAGTCAAATGGTTCAGCAAAACCAAGAGATGATGACCATGTTTGGTAAACAATTACAATCTCAAGGTGACATTCTAACCAAATTTGGGCAGACGCTGCAAAGCCATGGAGCACAAATGCGGGCATTAGAGATCACCGTGGCACAGATTTCAAATGAAGTGGCGGCCATCAAGCACGCCAATCAACAGAAACCAGCGGAGAATGCGAACGTGGCTCAAGCACATCACCAGGTTAAGTACATGTCGGTGGTAAGAAATGAGGAATTTCAGGTGCAAGAAGCTGTAGAAGAAAGAAAAATGACGTTCAATGTGAATGCAACACCGGCGATACCGTATCCACGCACTTACTATAGATTGCCGGGCGGAAACCATTTCTTCAGAAAATCAGAGAGAGTTGTGAGTATGGTCTCTCCATCTAGGCAAGAGGAGCAGGTGCAGGTTGTTTGTGCACATGTGGAGACATCTAAGGCGAGAGAGGAACCACAACAAGCTGATACTTTTGAGGATGTCTTGCCAAAGCCCACGCCGGAGGGAGTAATAGAAGCAAGCTTAGGGGAGGTACCCCCGAAAAGCTCTTATGTGCCACCTCATAGGCGTGTTGAGGCAGCAGATGTGTCAAATCCGGTAAATCCGAAGTCAAAGAAAGAGCATCGTCACTTTAAAAAATTCCTGGAGATATTCCGAAAACTCCACATCAATATTCCATTAGTGGAGATGATCGAGAAAGTGCCCGCCTATGGGAGGTTCATCAAGGAAATCATTAATAAGAAGAGGCGGATAAAAGACGATGAAATTTATTGGATGAATGAGACTGTGATCTCTATGATTCATGGGAGTGCACCAAAGAAGAGAAAGGACCCAGGAGGTTTTTACATACCGTGCTCAATAGGTGGTCAACATGTTTCTAAAGCGCAATGTGATTCCGGCGCTAGTATAAATCTCATGCCTTTGGCTACATTTCAAAAGCTGGGGTTAAAAGAGATAAAGCAGTTGGCTGCAACAATTGAATTGGCAGATGGGTCTACCGTGAGACCCTATGGAGTATGTGAAGATGTTCTCGTCAAAGTGGATAGATTCATATTTCCGGTGGATTTTGTTGTCATGGATATGCCACCACTCCAAAGTTGTGAAATTCTCCTTGGAAGACCGTTTCAAGCAACGGCGGATGTCGTGACTGCCTTAGGGAGGGGTACTTTGTCTTTGGGCATTGGAGGAGATCGTGTTGAATTCAAATTACCGCATGATCCTCTAAGTGCAGTCCCCAAGGTGAAAAGATGATGACTGTCATACGTCTAGCCTAAGACGTTAAATAAGGGCGCTTGGTGGGAGGCAACCCAACCATCGGTACATTAGGATAGTTTAATTTTAGTCATAGATTGCTTTTATTTCGTTTAAATTTTAGTTTAAAAATGATACCTTGATCCGTTTGTTGAATGTGCAGGCACAGGCAGGGTCGATACCATCGACACACTCGTCGATGGTATCGACATGGGTTCAGGTTGACAGCTGCAAAAATCGCACTGAGTCGATACTATCGACGGTCCCGTCGATGGTATCGACATACCTACAGGCAGGTTGCACAATAAAGGTCGATGGTATCGACATGCCAGTCGATACCATCGAGATCTCTGGAGATTTTCAGAAGAAATCGACTCAGTGAAGTCGATACCATCGACGTGTACGTCGATGGTATCGACATGTTCAAATGAAAAAGGCGGCGACCGGACTCGCGAGGCAGTTGCCCTAATCAGCGAGTCGATACCATCGACTTCCGTCGATGGTATCGACGGGCACACAGCAGTGTCGGTGTCAGTTATTCAAGATGGGGTTATTGGAAAAATGCAGTCACATCATCCCGAGCAAATCCGGATCCCACGACCCACCTCCACCACCATCGGACTGATCGGGTATCACTGTTCCACCCTTAAGTTGGTTTTTGACTATGAGGCCATAGTTGAATTCAAGCTTAGGGGGGTGGCTGGAACAACTCTATCTTTTATCTTTTCTTTAGTTGTTTTTAGTTTTTGCTTTGTTATTTGTTTCTTGCATTTTTAGGTTGTGTTTAGGATCCACATCTATCTAGTGTAACCGTGGATGTTTTAAAAATCTGTCATCTCACTGTTTTCATGGGAAATTTAAGGGAATTTAAAAATTTTTGTGTCTTTTGGATAGCTTAACTTGGTTGTCCTTGGGAAACTTGTCCTATGAAAAGGATTGATTATGTCAACTTTGAAGCAATATGTCACACCTACACCCCCTTTGACTCATGAAAAGTGGATAGTAACGGTTGTTTGAGCCTAACCTAATCAAATGGTAATGAGACCTTAATTGGATATACGAGAAAGAACCCTTTGAACTACTACACATGTCAGTAAGGAGGGACACATGATATTTTTCTAAGGTTCAGTAACTTAATCTTGTGATCATTCCACCCCATTTTTCCATAATCCACCGAAGAATTGGAAGTAAAGTACAGTTTTAATTCCTTCTTGCGTGCATAGCATGTAGATAGGATTTGCATTGTTATTTTCATATTTTTGCATAAAATGAAAAAAATGTATAGTGATACATGCACATTACCTTTAGGTGCATGTCATGTAGTTGCACTCACAATTTCATGATTTTCATGCATAAGCACACCATGTATCTCAGTTTTCCTAAATAGGTGATCTAATTTGTTCCATACCCTCGAAATAAAGCAAAGATCTCCAATTGGAAAGAAAATGGCCTTATACATGTATCTCTAAGCAATTATGGATATATGGGCAAAGAAAAAAAAAACAGAAGAAAAAAAATTCTGGGAAAAAAAAAAGAGAAAAAGGAGATTTGGAAAGAAAAGGAATAAGAGGGAGAAAGGAATGATATCACTTGTATAATAAAGGGGAATTGAGTACATGATGTGGCTTGAGTAGATTTCTATCTCATTGTGAGGTAGAAGGTTAGGGCATGCATCATTCCACTCACTTTTAGGCAGTAGGGCATTCTTAATGTGCATTTGCATCATGTAGGGCATTTTGTTATATGCATTTTGAAACTGTGTAATACTTCCAAATTCTCCCATGAACCACCCATTCCATCCACCCGTTGCTCGGATTGGTAGGCCACCGTGATTTTCTCCTCACTCATGTTTATCAGGAGAACTGCTTCCATGTAGATGGTAGTTAGGGCGAGCAACGTAGAGTAGGTGATCACAAGATGAACCATGGCTGAATCGGCGAACTTTATTATGATAACTGCCTTATGTGATAGTGTTCATCAGTTTGAAGGATAATTTCTTTTATTGATGGTTATTGTCGCCTATAGGGTAATTACTGTTTTGTGATTAGGGTAGGCCGGTTTGAGAACGTCCAGTGGGAGTCATTTGTGAGGTGGGTTGGTGTTTTGATTGTTAGTTGACATTCGCAATTCTATTCTAAGGATTAGTTGCTCGAGGGCGAGCAATGTTTAAGCTTAGGGGAGTTTGATGCGATGATTTTGAGTCGCATTTATAGACCTTTTTCATATGTGTTTTGTGCCTTAATTACTCATTTTCATGGATATTATTGCATAATTCACTTTATTTGGTCTTTGCCATCATTTTATATCAAATCCCCTTTATTTCATTATTTTAAGCATTATTGATCATCTTATCATAGATCGTGTGGATTTATTTGGTCTTGTTGTACAATTTCAGGAAAAACAAGTATCTACATACGTCGATACCATCGACGGATGTCGATACCATCGACCAAGCCACAGGTTGTCAGCCGAGAAGAGCAATACAGAGTCGATACCATCGACACCCAAGTCGATGGCATCGAGATGTCTCCAGGCTGCTGGCAAGGATGAAGTCGATACCATCGACGCAAGTCGATGCCATCGACACAAGGAGAGCTACAGCGTCGCTAAACGACAACAACCGACGCTAAAGGAGTCGATACCATCGACACCCAAGTCGATGGTATCGAGATCACCACAGGCGCTCAGAATAAAAGAAAGGAAAGCTGCCGCTAATCCGCCGGGTCGATACCATCGACCCGCGTCGATGGTATCGACGCCGGCAGATATGCGTTGGATGTGTTTTGATTCCGATCGGACGGCTGTTGTTATTTGACGACCTAATTAGGGACTTATACCTAATGACGGCCGCCTAGACGGGAGGGGGATCTCAATTTTAGATTGCACGAGTGCCGAGGAGGAGAGAAAGGAGAAGCTCATCCCGGGTGATTCGGACGCTGCCGAAGACAATTTCCACCACCGAAAGGCGGGGAAAGCTTGTGTTCTACGCCAAGGATCCACCGGTTCTTCTCCGTTCAGGGGTTTTCCCATCTATTTCACGTTTTTCTTATGAATTCCCCAATTTCTACCATGTATTTGTGTAAGATGAACATGAGAGGCTAAAACCCTCAATCTTTAGGACCGGGAGTAGCCCGGGGATACATTGTATGATGATTTTATATTGATAATTCATATTTTTCTCTCATATCCGTGGTATAAATTCGTTTTCTCTATTGCTATTGTTATGCTTGATCACCATAATAATAAATTAATGCCCTTAATCACTTCGAAAGAAGGATTAACGGTTGAAAAGAAACGAATTCTACATTAATTAATAAAACCCTTGACAAAGGAGTTGTAAAATTAATGGTGGGAACTGAGGGACCGATCTTAATGCGCTTAGTTTAGGGGAATGATTACTATGACGATGGAATCAACCTAAATCTAAGTAGTGGATTACACCACGACAGTGGGTAATTCTCAATTCAGGCCACTACCCGGATAGAGAGAGAAGTGTGAGGAATTATATGAAATCTAATACAATGTTGACCTGCGGTGAAACCGCCATCCTAAAGATATCCCTTTTAATTGATTAAATTAACCTTTAATCGATTGTTTTCTTTGTTTGATTTTTATTTTCTTTTGATTTGAACAACAAAACCCTACTTTGTTAATCGGTCTAGCTGATTGCGATTAGTTAGTAGAAGTCTCCAATAATTCACGTATCCCTGAGTTCGACTCGGGCCTCACAAGGCCTATATTACTCGACGCGTATACTTGCGTTTAAGCGCGTAGTAAAATACACGTCAATCACTAAGCTTTGTTTAAAATTTCACTCTAATTGGATTACCCACTTAGGAGATATTAGCATTGGAATTTGATGGACATTATTGCATTTATTCAAACCCAGGGACCTAAGTTTTGGCTTAATTGATAAAAAATGAGGTCACACACCCCTGGGTACGGGCCTTAGTATTGACCGTATCTTCCATCTGTCCGATCTCCTTAATAGTGGATCAGTTGAGGATCCAATGACCTGGGAATTGTCACCTACCTCCCGCAAAGGGCGGGGAGGTGAGATCAGACCCAAGCTCCAGCTAGCCGCCACCTCACTCTAAATCTCAAAGATTCTTTTGACTTGATAATGCTATCTCATAAAAATGAACTCAAACAACCTTATCGTGAGCCCCCTCACCATAGGAATAGGGAGAACCAACTCCCTTATCTTCCGCTTTCTCACTCCGACGACGACCAACAAACCCAAAACCCAATCTAGCACTCAACCTACCCCGAGGTTCTATATAAGACCTCCAAAGGGTCGCTGCCACCTCCCTTTACCTTCAACCCATACTCTCAAGCCTGCTCATGACTTTAAGACCCCCAATTGACCTTTGTGGTTGGTTTCTTGACCTACATCACAACCGCACTTCCCATCTTGGGCATTTCCTCTCCTCGCCTTCTTTCCCCAAATATCCACTCACTTCCACTCCGCGAAGGCTCACTAAACTTGGGCGGCAACTCTATTGAGGTGCTTGAGGCCTCCTGCCCCTGACTCTCCTCGTTCTGATGAGCCCTTCTGTCACATTCACATGCTCTAAAAGAATCTCGTGCAAGGAGAGGATGGACCTACAAGGCCAGTTGAACCTATCAGCAGACGCCACTTCAGCAATCCTAGGTGCAAGTTAGTGGAGCCACGAGTTTCTTGGGACCAATCAACGACCACCACGACAGTGATCGGGGATTGAGCTCACAAACCCTTGGATCAATCTGAGCCGTCGATCCAGTCAGATCCGGCCGTGGATCGAGGTAATATCTCAACCTTTTTATTTAAGCAATAGAAAATATATTATCTTAGAAAAATAATAGAAATTAGTAGGAATATTATATAAACTTAAAATTATATACCATTTTCATTAGAAAAATGCAAGGTATTCAAATAAAATATTCGGGACCTAGATCCCATTCATTTATCAAAAGTATTAGCTCAAAGCCTAATGACCATACTTAGGTAATGTAATCATGTAACAATGGTTATTTTTTATATGATTTGATCCTTGTGAAGCCTAAACCCTAAATAAAATACATAATCCTCATAACAGTATGAAACCCTAATCATGTAGGAAGGTTTATCTAGAAACCCTAAATTTTAGTTCCTCTCTCTCCATACATATATTTCATGCATTTAATGCAAACCCTAATCTCTTATGACCCCACTATGATCATGACCTACTCTGTAACCCTAGTTTCAAACCTGACCTGTCTGATTAATGGGAATCCTAAGAAGAAATCATTAATGATATAACCCATAATAGAAACACTAATGTGACATGTTTCTTCTCTTGAATATCAATAAGCATTGTTAAATACAGGAAACCCTAATATAAAGATCTGATCTTGTGTCTTTGAAATAGGGTAAAAGAAATGTGTAAACCATGATCTAATCATAGAAAGTTGAAAGTAATCCTAAGTAAAAGAACAAACCCTAGTCTAGGGTCATATGGACTCATAGTGACCTACACCCTTGATTTCTTTTTAGGGTGATCATTCTACTGTTCCTCTAGACTCTTGGATTTTAGATCTAATTAATCAGGTACATGGAATTTATTAAGTATAAGACTAGTTTTCATGGTTGCATAATATATAATGTATCTTCGGTGACTTATTTGCTATACTTTGTTGGATGATTACTAGTAATTATGCTTTGCCAAATATAAATGGAACATAAATGAATTGTTGATGAGTTTTAGCTTCTAGCGCACAAATGGCCCAGTATGGATGTATGATATATTGCCTAGCATGGGTGTATGATGAATTGCCCATGCTAGATGCATGATAAAGTAATTTACCCATACTGGATGTATGATAAGTGCTAATAGAAAGTGTAGTACAACTACATCTAATGATATGTCTAAAATATGTGTTTACCAAATTTTCCTCCTTATACAATGGTTTTCTTTTCTTTCCTTTGTTTCTTCAAGTATTTGAATAATGCAATCATAGTAGTGTATTTTTAGCCGCATAACAACTTATGTTGATGATTTTATTTCTCATATTTTCTAGGTACAAGGAACAAATATTGCACCTCAAAGTACCTGAAGCTACCAAACAAATGGGCATGGAGGATAGACTAGCTAGATTTCCATTTCTTATCGCTTTTTTAGTAGATAGTTGCTTTTTCTACTAGATTTTGTATAGGATTCTCCATATCCTATGTATTTTTCATTCCGTAAGAACTATTTCCTCCTTTTTTCTGAATAATATGTATGACTTTTATTATCTCCAATGAATGTTGTTTGTGTGGGTAATCAATGATGATTGTAAACATGATCTGGCTTCTTTTATAAATAGTTGACAATCACAATCTCTTATATTTTCCCTTTTGACATCTTTAGATATGAGTGCACACATATATGAGAATGTCACTAAGGAAAGTATTTAGAAATTGGGGTTGTCACAGTTGGTATCAGAGCCACGTTCACACATCATGGTCGCATGAACTTCATTCACCCTATTATGATTCTAGGATAGTCCTTGAGCTAGGAATGTGAAGGATGGAGGTGTCTAGGATAGAATCTACCATGGGTCTGGCTAAAGTCTCTGAGCCACTTAGCTTGGCAATCACAAGGCTACCTATATGGCAGTATAAGTCTACCTGACCTATATCCTAAATGTCCCCTACTTCGTGGACATACCTTAATTAGGACCCTTATCATCTATAGATATTCCCCCTCATCTTTTCTATAGGAAAAGTTTCCCCCCTCATCTTCATTTATAAATATTCCCTCTCACCTTTATGACGTAAGGTTAGGAAAAGAGTCATTCTATTTAGAAAGTCCTAAGGATCGACTGATAAGGATTTTAGGGTATCATCCACAAATCATAACATTAAGATCATTAATAATTAATAAAGGAGAATAATGAATTATAATATGAGTCAAAAAAATGATGATGATAAATCTAATATGTTTCACCTAATTTTAGGATGCCACCTAAGACCCTTAACTCCAAGGCCTCTGAAGAGTCATCCTCTAAGAAAAGGAAGAAACCTAAAACCTTTGAGGTACCTGATCCTGATAGTGTGGCTAGAGAAAGGTGGGAAGAACAAAATAAAATCCTTCTAGACTTCATGGAGACCCTTGCCCTAAAAGGAATCCCTGAACCCAGATCATCTAGGAAGAAGGAGGTGATTATGTTAGATTTCATTAAGCTCAATCTTGATACCTTTTTGGGAGAGGACCAGCCTGAGGTCATGGATAAGGCTGAAGCCTGGATCTTGTCTGTAGAGAAAGCCTTTTGTACCCTAGAAGTACCCAATGAGAAGAAAGTCAAATTCGCCACCCATCTTCTTAAGGGAGGGGTAAAAATATGGTGGGAAAACTATGGCGAGAATAAGGGAGAAGAAGTAGATAACATGGGGTGGGAATCCTTCAAAACCCTCTTCACAAACATTTTATGCCTATATATGAGAGGAAGAGGATGGAGAAGATGTATATTGAGCTTAAGCATAGTAGTCTCTATGTGGCTGATTACACTCGGAAGTTTAGACTTATGGAATGTTATACCCCTATTAAGATTGAAGATCTCCTAGTGGAGCATTATGTTGACTGCCTTGCTGCCCATCTGAAAACCCTAGTTATAGCCTCCCATCCCAGAATCATAGATGAAGCCCTAGACATGGACCTCAATTAGGAAAGAGAATAGGGTTTACAGAAGCCTTCCAACATGGGATACTTTGGGTTAACCACCATTGAAGAGGATAAGTCTAGGAAGTTCCACCCTGGCCATAACAATAAGGGATCAGGAAAAGGAGGAGGTTCAGGAAAAAGGAAAAAACAACAACTATAATTAGTTGAGGGACTACCGCAACAAATGTAAAACATGTGGACGAGTTCATGATGGACCTTGTCTCTATACCAAGCCAGTCGACTACAATTTGAAGGAGGAGGGTAATTTCCTTGACAAGTTCCCTACATCGTCTATCCTTAGCAAACCTCTAGCAGGTGCTCCACCTCCTCAGGGACACCACAACGACAAAGTTTTCACAGTGACTGTAGAGGAGGCCAAGGCAACTCCCAACCAGCTTGTTGAAGGTAATCAAAATTCTTTTCATAATCTAATATCTTATTCGAGCCTTCAAATTATTTGTAACTCAATTATCCTGTGTAGGCACTGTATTGTTAAATGATCATACTGTTAAATCTTTATTCGATTCTAGATTCAAAAATATATTTATTTCTCAAAATCTGGCATCTAGATTACATATGCATATAAGGGACTTGGGATATATCCTGGATGTGTCTACTTCTAGTGGAAAAATACTCACTACCTTACAGAAAACTGATGCCCTACCTCTAAAATTTGAAAATCATGACATGCCCTTCGAATTTATCCTCTTAACCATGGAAGCATTTGATATTATACTTGGTATGGATTGGCTATACACGTATCATGTTGACATTAACTGTAGAAACAAGATGGTAGTTCTCTCCCAGCCTCATTCCTGTCCTTGGTGATTCCTTGGGGAACTGGATTATGTAATAACATTATAATTTCCTCTCTTAAAGATAAAAAACTCATTTATAAAGGATGTAAAGTCTTCCTCACATTAGTCTCAGAGACCAGTCCTAACAATGGGCATGTAGAAAGACTGGAGGTGGTACGTGATTTTCTCGACGTATTTCCAGAGGAGCTTCCTGGGCTGCCTTCAAATAGAGACATTGAGTTCTCCATAGACCTTCTTCTTGGAACCCCTCCAATTTCTAGGGCACCGTATAGGATGTCCCCTACTGAGCTTATGGAGTTTAAGAAACAGTTGCATGAACTTCTCGGCAAAGGTTTTATACATCCTAGTGTTTCTCCTTGGGGTGCGTCTGTTCTCTTTGTCAAAAAGAAAGACGGTTCTATACGAATGTGTATTGACTATCGCATGTTGAACCAAGCCACTATTAAAAACAAGTATCCTCTCCCTCATATTGATGGCCTCTTTGATTAGCTTCGCACTGCCAAAGTTTTCTCAAAAATTGATCTTTTCTCTTGTTACCATCAACTTAAAGTCAAAGATTCCGATATTTCTAAAACTACTTTTTGAACTCATTATGGACACTACGAATTTCTAGTGATGCCATTCGGATTGACCAATGCACCTGACGTATTCATGAACCTGATGAACAAAGTCTACCAACCTTATCTTGATGAATTTGTGGTCATCTTCATCGATGACATCCTGATCTATTCTGACTCTATGGAAAAACATCGGGAACACTTGAAGGTAGTTCTTGAAATCCTTCAAGCCCAGCAATTCTATGGCAAACATTCTAAATGTGAATTCTGGATTGATAAAGTCATGTTACTTGGACATGTCATTTTTGGGGGTAACATGTCTGTTGATCCCATCAAAGTACCTATTGTACTTGATTGGAAACCTCCTCACAATCCTTCTGAAATCTAGAACTTCTTGGGTCTAGCTGGATATTATCATCACTTCATCTTGAACTTCTCTAAAGTGGCACTTTCTCTGACTAAGCTAACTCAGAAGGACGAGCACTTCATCTGGTTAGCTGCTTGCGAGTCAAGTTTCCAAGAATTAAAGCAGAAGTTGACGTCGACTCTTGTTCTAGTCCAACCATCTGTCAATGAAGGGTTCGTGATCTTCACTGATGCATCAAGAAATGGGTTAGGATGTGTCCTGCAACAACACGACAAGGTGGTGGCCTTTGCATCCAGACAGATAAAACCCAATGAGCATAATTATCAAACACATGATTTGGAACTAGCTGCAATCATTCATGCTCTCAAAATATGAAGGCACTACCTATACGGGGAGACCTTTGATATCTTCACTAACCACAAAAGCCTAAAGTACATCCTGACTCAGAAGGACTTGAACCTACATCAATGCCGATGGATTGAGTATCTGAAGGATTATGATTTCACTATCAACTACCATCCGGGCAAGGCCAATGTAGTCATGGATGCCCTTAACAGAAAATGGACAGTTTGTGCATCTTTATTTGTTCCTGAGTGGAGAAATAGGGAGGACCTAGTGGGCTAGAATCCACAGTTTCTGTCCGATCATGTACATGTCAACAACATCTCTATCACGTCTAATTTGCATTTTGAACTTCTTGAAGCACAAAAAGCTAGTCTTGATCTTGTAGAGCTCTCCTCTCTCCTATCAAAGCCTTAAACACATCTGTCTGTGGGTCTCGATGGAGGTCTTCGATACAAGAACTGTATGTGATTTCCCTAGCAATCAGCTGTGAAGACAAAGATTCTCAGTGAGGCACATGGGTCAAAGTACACAGTTCATCCCAGCATGACTAAGATGTACAAAGACCTGCAACGTCAATTTTTGTGGAGGTGCATGAAGCATGATATTGCTAAATTTGTGTCCAGATGTCTGACATACCAGAGAATTAAGGCAGAGCACCAGAGACCAGGTGGTTTACTACAACCCCTTGAAATCCCAGAATTGAAATGGGAACACATCACCATGTATTTTGTGGTGGGACTACCCAAGACCAGAAAGGGGTACGATGTTGCATGGGTTATAGTGGATCGTCTCACAAAGTCAACTCCCTTTCTTCCTGTAAAGACTATTACAAAAGTCTCTAAACTGGCCAAACTCTATATACGAGAGATAGTATGTTTGTATGGAGTTCCCGCGCCCATTATCTCATACAGAGACTTGAAGTTCACCTCAAAACTATGGAAATAGGTTCAAGAAGAACTGGCACCAAACTGAACTGCAGTACAGCATACCATCTGTAGACAGAAGGGTAGTCAAAACGTACCGTGTAGATTCTAGAAGACCTTCTGTGAGCTTGTGTTCTTGATTGGGAAGGCTCTTGGGACCACTTTTTTCCCTTAGCTAAGTTAGCATATAATAATAGCTAGCTATCAGGAAAGTATTGGGATTCCTCCCTATGAAGCTCTCTATAGCTAACCATGTAGATCTCTGCTACATTGGGATGACGTCGGAGAACACACTTTAATGAAATATGAGGAGATGCAGTTGTATACAAACAAAGTTGCACTGATCAGGCAGAGGATGAAGCAGGCATAGGATAGGCAAAAATCTTATGTAGTTGCTAATAGGTCGGAACGTCAGTTCAAGGAAGGTGATCACGTCTTTATGAAGATCTAACCTATTCGAGCTTAGGCCAAGAATAAAGGAAAGCTCAGTCCTCATCATGTTGGACCCTTTGAGATTATAGAAAGGGTTGATGAACGTGCCTATCATCTCATTTTGCCACCTTAGTATAATGCCATGCATAATGTCTTTCATGTATCTAATTTGAAGCCTTATGTTAAAGACCCTAGTCACATTCTGAATCATGAGCCTCTCGACTTGAAAGATGATCTATCTTATGTTGAGTCCCCAGTCTGGATTCTTGATTTCAAGACAAAGGAGCTCGCACTAATCGACATATAGATATGGTGAAAGTTCTATGGAGCCACCATGATCCGTCTGGGAGATCAAGTCTGAGGTCGAACATAAATATCCACATCTCTCTGAAGCTGCTTGAATTTTAGGGACAAAATCCTTAAAAAAGGAGGGGAGAATGTGACAGAGTGAGTTTTTACATATATTTTTCTCTCTTTTATAATTTTGATAAATACAATAATATCCTCACCCATCTCCTACACTAATTTGACTAGATGATTTATCAATTTCATATGGTGTCATCCCTAGTGCCATATACAAGTGAATTATATATAAAGTGGAATATATACAATTGATATAGTCAATATCCAAATTTTAACCTTACTTTTAGTCCATGGCTAGATAATAGCATCACTAAGCTCTATTTAAAATTTCACTCTAATTGGATTACCCACTTAGGAGGTATTAACATTGGAATTTTATGAACATAATTGCATTTATTCAAACCCAGTGACCTAAGTTTTGGGTTAATTGATAAAAAATGAGGTCATCCACCCCTGGGCACAGGCCTTAGTATTGACCCTATCTTCCAGCCATTTGATCTCCTTAATTACAGATCGCGCGAGGATCCAACGGTCTGGGGCTTGTCATCTACCTCCTGCAAAGGGAGGGGAGGTGAGATTAGACCCAAGATCCATCTAGCCACCACCTCACTCCGAGTCTCAAAGATTCTTCTGACTTGATAATGATATGTCATGAAAATGAACTCAAACAACATTATCTCGAACCCCCTCACCTCAGGAGTAGGGAGAACCAACTCCCTTATCTTCCTCTGTCTCACTCCGGCGGCGGCCAATAAACCCAAAACCCAATCTAGCCCTAAACCTACCCCGAGGTTCTATATAAGACCTCTAAAGGGTCACCGCCACCCCCATTTACCCTCAAACCATACTCTCAATCTTTCTTGTGACCTTAAGAACCCCAATTGGCCTTTGTGGTCAATTGCTTGACTTACGGTGCCACCGCACTATCCATCTTGGGTGTTTCCTCTCCTTGCCCACTTTCCCCAAATATCCACTCACTTCTACTCTGCAAAGGCTCACTGAACTCGGGCGGAAACTCTGTTGAGGTGCCTAAGACCTCCTGCCTATGACTCCCCCTCATTCTGGTGAGCCCTTCTATCAAGTTCACAGGCTCTGAAATTATAAGCCCGCACAAGGAGAGGAGGGACCCGCGAGGCCAGCTGGACCTATCAGCAGATGCCACTTCAGCAAGCCTAGGTGCAAGTCAGTGGAGCCATGAGTTTCTTGGGACCAATCAACAAATGCCACGTCAGTGATCTGTGATTGAGCTCGTGAAACCTTGGATCAATCTAAGCCATCGATCCACTCAAATCCGACCATTGATCGAGGTAATATCTCAACCTTTTTATTTAATCAATAGAAAATATATTATCTTAGAAAAATCATAGAAATTAGTAGGAATATCAGATAATAGTAAAATTATATACCATTTTCATCAAAACAAATGCACGATATTCAAATAAAATACCATCAAGACCTAAATACGATTCTTTTTTCAAAGGTATTAGCTTAAAGCCTAATGACCATACTTAGGTAATGTAATCATGTAACAATGGTTATTTTTTTATATGACCTGATCCTTGTGAAGCCTAAACCCTAAATAAAATCCATAATCCTCATAATGGTATGAAACCCTAATCATGTAGGAAGTTTTATCTAGAAACCCTAGATTTTAGTTCCTCTCTCTCTCCATATGTATATTTCATGCATTTAATGAAAACCCTAATCTCTTATGACCCCACTATGATCATGACCTACTCTGTAACCCTGGTATCAAACCTGACCTATCTGGTTCATGGGAATCCTAAGAAGAAATAATTAATGATCTAACACATAATAGAAACCCTAATGTGACATGTTTCTTCTCTTGAATATCAATATGCATCGTTAAATAGAGGAAACCGTAATATAAAGATCTAATCTTGCGACTCTGAAAGAGGGTAAAAGAAATGGGTAAACCCTGATATAATCATAGAAAGTTGAAAGTAATCCTAAGTAAAAGAACAAACCCTAGTCTAGGGTCATATGGACTCATAGTGACCTACACCTTTGATTTCTTTTCAGGGTGATCATTCTACTGTTCCTCTAGACTCTTGGATTTTAGATCTAATCAATCTGGTATGTGGTATTTATTAAGTATAAGATTTGTTTTCATGGTTACATAAGATATAATGTATATTGGGTGACTTATTTGCTATACTTTGTCAGATAATTACTAGTAATTATGCTTCGCCAAATCTAAATGGAACATAAATGAATTTTTGATGAGTTGTAGCTACTAGCGCACAAATGACCGAGTATGGATGTATGATATATTGCCTAGCATGGATGTATGATGAATTTCCCATGCTAGATGTATGATAAAGTAATTTTCCCATACTGGATGTATGATAAGTGCTAATAGAAAGTGTAGTACAACTACATCTAATGATATGTCTAAAAGATGTGTTTACCTAATTTTCTTCCCTATACAATGGTTTTCTTTTCTTTCTTTTGTTTCTTCAAGCATTTGAATAATGCAACCATAGTAGTGTATTTTTAGACACATACCAACTTATGTTGATGATTTTGTTTCTCATATTTTCTAGGTACAAGAAACAAATAATGCACCTCAAAGTACCTGAAGCTACCAAATAAATGGGCATGGAGGACAGACTAGCTAGATTTCCATTTCTTATCTATTTTTCAATAGATATTTACTTTTTCTACTAAATGTTGTATAGGATTCTCCATATCCTATGTATTTTTCATTCCATAAGAACCATTTCCTCCTTTTATTCTGAATAATATGTATGAATTTTATTATCTCCAATGAGTGTTGTTTGTGTGGCTAATCAATGATGATTGTGAACATGAATTGGCTTCTTTTATAAATAGTTTACAATCACAATCTCTTTTATTTTCCCTTTTGACATCTTTAGATATGAGTGCACACATATCTGAGAATGTCACTAAGGAAAGTATATAGAAATTGGGGTCGTCATAGAACATGTGATCCATAAATGTATTTCTATCCTCATCATGGGCATATGGAAACTAAGAGTCATTCAAACTTATCATGTAATAGTTTGAACACCAAACTAGAATTAGATATTCCAATAAAAAACAAAAATCCTCCTAGTTTACTTTTCATGCATTAGGAATAGCCTTTTAGTGTTGTTTCTCTTGGTAGTTTCTAAGAGAAAACCCTTCTTTGTGACTCTGAAGTACTTCATTTCAAATTCTATGTGGAGTAAGAATTTGAACATATTAATCTTATTTTTGTCCTTCTGAAAATAAGATATCATCAAACTAAAGTAAGAAGTAGATAATTATATAATTATGAAGCTTCTTTAAGTAGATTTAAGCATTTTGTCCATTTATTGAGAGACCATTCTGATCTTCTACAAGTAGACTTAGGCATTCTATCCATAAATTGGGATACCATCCCTGGCTATGAAGTAAACAATCATGTGGTAACCATCCATATGATTGCTTCAAGGCATGAAGTGACTTCTTCAGTAAGCATACAACATCCATCAACTCAGGATAAAAATTCTCCCATTACTATATCTAGACCTTATCATCAAGTTCATAATTCACTAAGGTAGTATTCACATCAAGTTGAGCTATATCCAAACAATAGAAGTTACTTACGTGGATGGGAGATGTGAGTGGAATGATTCTTAGTAATTGAGAAAATACATCAATAATTCTATAACATATCAAAAAGTAATGGATAGAGTGTGTTGCATTGTAATTTCATTGAGTTACTTCTTTTATCTTTAAGATCTACCTGAAAATAATAATTTTTTAACCCTTCACAAGTTTAACCAACTCCCAATTATGGTTTCTCTTAAAAGAATCCATCTTTATTTTTTAAAGAATACAACACCATTGAATATGAACAAGCCATAGAATTAAAATATGTCATGGTTAACTATAACCACTAGTCTTCCCTATAATAGATAGAGAATAAGTAATACATTTTGTGAATGTATCAATGCTATCTTGCTTCACCTTGTGCAAGTTGTGTGTTTGTTATAACTGGACATTCATACACCTCACCAAATATTTTTGGTGGAGTGTCAGGAAAAGTCAAACTACCATTATGATGCATGTTGATCATCCATAATTGATCCTACCTACTAAATCACACTCTTAGTATGACTAGCATCATCAAAATTATGGCATATTCACCAAAAGTGACATTTCATTACGTTATGAAATTAGGTGACTAAAGAAACACACACCAAAAATTAATATCATTTCACACCTCTAGAAATTATGGAAAATGGATGCCCCAACTCTAGGCTCAAGGTAATTTCTATTTGTACACAAATATGAAGGAGATAAAGTCATGTAGATTTGATTAATAATCAGGCTGTGAGATTATCCATTTTACATAACATTATCTTGAAATTGATCGAGTGGAAGGAGAATAGTTAACTAAGTAACCAAATTTAGGTATCACTTTTACCAAACATGAAATGCATGGGTCCACTATCCCATGCTCTGGTAGAGTTTAGAAAATTATGACCAAACATAAACATATTGGTTGTATGCCCTAAGATCTATTCATATGATGATTGTAATGGGGATCTTTATACTTTATTTTGTTAATAATAAAGGCATTTGATTTTGTGATGTTTACTTCAATATGAGATAGTGATTGAACATAATAATGTTCTACAAATGTATCACTCTATGACATGTGATTTGGACTAAATATGAGGTCATGTATATGGTAATTGTGTTCATTCTTTTCTATAGCCCTACTAAAATACTATTCTTGAAATACCGTAATACATAAGACTAGTATGTGTGTTGGATGATGTCTATCTCGCATTGATTATGATATTTGATATCAAGTATAACACATAAGTACTTGTTAATGAACAAGTGTACCGGACATAGTCATTGTTACAATGATAAATGGAAGTTAAAAATGATAGTCAGAATCATATATCATTATGATTGTGGTGATTGTGGTCCTTAGGCCTGAAGTCACAAAATCTGTTATTTAGTATGCTTTAACTTTCCTCAATGTGACCTTAAACAAGGGTTTCAATACAAGTAGTGATTGGGTGTGTTGTGTCACATGTGACTTATTATGAATGGTGGAGATGGAATTTGTCTCCCCTACTAGAGTGATATCCCAAGAACTTGATTAATGAGACATGAAATGCATGCCCATGCTCATGTGAGTTGATATTTTATTACGAGATCACATATATATTGAATAGTCTACTCTTATTCCAGGAACAAAGATTGAACACTAAGATATTGGTGATTCCAGACCTCAATTTCGGTCTAGATATCGAAGATAAATGGATGATATAGTCTTTCTAATACTAGTAACAAACATGATGTAGTTGTCCTTCAACTTATCCAGATAATTGGGTGGCAATGATTGCTAGATGTTTCTCATTGCTTGTGAAGTCATAATATGATTACAAACATCACTACCAATGTAATGTGGACCTATAGGGTCATGCTCACAGGATGCATAGGGAATAAGAGTATAATTATGGGCACTTGTTAATTTTGTTAATAAAAGGTTTAGGTAATCCATTATAACAATAATAGATTGTCAAGATGCCTATAAAGTAGTCTAGAAGGTCTAGTCGATCAACTAGATGTCAACCATTGACTCATGTGATGATTCAATTGACTGACCTAAGATAAGTTAAAACAATAAGCTAGAGTCATCAGTTGATCGCATATGTACTAGTCAACTAACTAAAGAGACCAGTAAATTGTCGAATAATGATTTAGTCCTAGAATGGTCTGACCCCATTCAGGCAATTGACTGGACTAGCTAGTTGATTATCTGATACATCTACAAATGGCTGACTAACCTGCTAAATTTTCATTTATCAAATTCTTATTACAATTGCATTTATGCATCCCTATAAAAAGGAGGATTGCGACCAATCTTGGATACATGTTTTTTTGGCATGTGAAGAACTGTGGTGGATTTGGACCCCTCCCCCTTCTTGAAACCTCATGAGGCCTGAGAGGAAAAATCCTAATTTCTTCATACACAGGTAATACCAAAGTGTAGATGCAGAAGTGTAAAATGTTCCATGAATATGCATACACCAAAGATATTACCAACATTCAACATGTATATTATTACAAAATTAGTTATTTCAAATTTATAATTACATGTTGAAAAGATAATTGTACAAGTTTGACCATGTATACTAACTAGGATCTTATCAAAAAAGTACAACCTAAAAACTTGCTCACAAGACATATTTTGTACCATGTTATCTTTGAACCTAAAACATATGAGACAATGAGCATATTAATAGACAAAGTGTTGGTACATGGGCATAACACATATATTTAAGGTTTTCATTGTTTAAAAATTTCTACATAAAAAGGAAACAACAAATAGTTATTTTGTAAAGAAAAACCACCCATTTACTCACTTTAATCCATAGTACCAAGAAAATCATAATAGACGACCTTTGATCAACTTCTTGTCAAAAGGGGTGTGTGTGGGATGTCAAGACCAAAAGCCAAGGTTAACCCCATTTCTACAAGAGGGACCTCAAATGACCAAAGTCATTGAGCAAACCATGCTTTAGAGGTTTAATAATGGAGATCTATAATATATTTTCAAGTGAAAAAATATCAAGATAAAACCGCTGAGTACTATGCAATAATAATACATGTCAATATATGCAAGTAAAAGATCATACATACGTAACATGCATTCAACCAATAAAACTATAATCATATACTTAATGAAACATACATACCTAATTTATAGATTCCTAAATTATACTTGACCATCTTTTAATAGACTTCACTTGATTAATAACATTAACTGTAATTAAAATAAGGTTCAAAATTGTTCTTGGTTATGAGGACCAAGATTATAGTTTTGGTAAAATCTAGTTCCAAAGTTGATCATTAAGTGTATTTTAATTGTTTTTACTGATTTCCGGCTCATAATTAAGGTTTTGTTTAAATTTCATATCATTATGAGGTTTTATCTATATTATATAATTATTATGCTTGGGAGGGATGGCTCACTTAGGTGTCTCTAGAGACAGTGATGCCCAAGGAGGTGGCAGCACAGGAGTGGGTGGGGGATCTACTACATTTGTGTGTGATGGAAGACCTCCTCCTCCTAGCATTCCTTGTCAACCAAATATAAGGAAGAGACCAAATCTCATCGAGGTGGAGAAAGAACCGCACCAGTGTTCAGATCTGTTCAAGAAACTGACAACTGAGGCAGAGGCTGGATCCCTTAAAACAAAGGAACTGATCATCCATGAAGGAGCAATAGTATACTCGAAGGTGATTCCAGAGAATAACTCAAATAGTTGGAAGTTGTTTGATGCTAGCTATATCGTGGATTTGAAGCACATTGTCCATCCCTACAGACATATCTCCAAAACGTGCAGAGAGTAAAGGGGATGATAGAAATCATTTCAAGAGGGAATGGCTACTTCATTGTGAATTTCTCTAAAGTAGAGGATATGGAGACAATATTGATAAGGGCTCGTGGTTTGTAGAAGGGAAACCTCTTATCATGAAGAAGTGGGCAAGGGGAACTGAAGCTCGTGGAGCTACTAGTTTGGGTGAGGTTCTTTAATCTGTCCCTAGAGCTCTGGAATGAGGAGATCTTTCGTATGATTGGCTCTTATCTGTGTACTCCTCTTAAAGTTGATAAAGCTACTCTGGAGGTTAAGAGATTAGAGTTTGCGAGAGTTCTAGTCCTCATTCCTACTACTTCACAGTTCTTAACTACAATTCCTTCAGTGAGTGATGATGGGATTGAAGATAAAGTTAATATCCAGTATGAATGGTATCCGAGTAGGTGTAATATTGTGGCACCTTTGGACATGAGAATGTTGGTTGTGAGAAGACTATTGAGAAGAGCAAGAAGTAAATGGTCTGGGTTCTAAGAAAGGTGGTGAATGATTCATCTAAGGTGCAATCTATTGATGATGAGTCTCCTTCTGATGTTGAGTAGTTTTTGGATGCTACTGATGATCCCTCGAAAGAACCTAATATGGAGACTATAGTTGGTTTACTAGTTGGTCCTGATAGTGATTTGATTACTTCGATTAATAGTATAGGTGGGAATGATAGGTTTGTTCATGTAACTAGTCACTCAGGAAAGAAAAGAAGAAAAACGAATTTGCCTCTTAGAGGTCCTTTAAAGTCTCTAGAAGTGGCATTTTGTTTTGGAGTACATATTTCCCCCAATTCATTTTAGCATTTATTTGTGGATGAAGGTGAAAAAGGTGCTACTAAGGTTGACAGGCTTCCAACTACCATGATTCCAAATGGTTAGTCCTCTAACTCTAGCCTCCTTAAGTGTGAGAGAACTGAATTACCTTGGTTGTCAGTCTACACTTCAGGAGATGATGTATAGGAATGAATGTTTGATGGTATGTATCCTTGAATCTAAGTTGAAAAGGAAGAAGGTTAAGAAGACTATGAATAGACTATTTGATGATGGATTTTAGATCTCTAACCATGATAGTCATGCTCTAGGGAGGATTTTTATTGTGTGGATTAAGGAGGATATCAATGTTCTTAAAATATGTGAATCAGATCAATCCTTGCATGTTCATGTCTCTCTTGCTTTGGGGGATTTCTTTTTTACTACTATCTATGTTCATAATAGTTTGAATAGAAGGATTGAGTTGTGGAATTCTATTAATATCTTGAGTGATAGTGTCAATAGTCCTTGGCTACTCTGTGGAGATTTCAATGTTGTTAGATTTGTTGATGATAAGTTCGAGTTGTGTGAGCTATGTTACTATTATATGTCAAGCTTTAATGAGTGTATCCAATCTACCTCATTGGTGGAGTTGGATCTCAGAGGGTATAAATTTACCTAGGATAACAGGAAGGAAGGTGAGAAGTTGGTGATGTCTAAGCTAGACACAACCTTTTATAATCTAGATTTTTTAGATAAATTTCCTAGCTTCTGGGGTGAGGTGAAAGTGGATATTCACAGTGATCATAGAGCTATTATTATTCACTTGGATAATGTGCATAACAAGAAGAAATCTCCTTTTTGCTTTGTCAATGTGTGGTGTCAAAGTGATGACTTTCTTTCGGTGATGAGGGATGCTTGGGATATTCAGGTTGAGGGTAATATTATGTATCGTGTGTGTAGAAAACTTGATAATGTCAAATTCCTTCTAGCCAAGTGGAATAAAGAAGTTGTTGATGATCTAACTAAGAATAGGATAATGAAATAATATGAAGTATGTTTGTATCTATAGCGTGCAGACCAGAATCCTTCTGATGTTCAGGTAGTTGAAGAGGTTGTTTATAAAAGAAAGGAGGTTATGACTGTGTATACGCTTGAAGAGTCTTTTTAAAGTAGAAATCTCATGTCAATTGGTTAAAATTGGAGTTAAAAACTGAAAGTTCTTCTATTCTTTTATTCAGGAAAGGATGATGAGGAATTCTATAGGATATCCTTATTGATGTTAAGAGTTGTTCTAAAGAGAACACTATTCATGATCATTTTGTCCAAATTTACAATAATCTATTCAATTCGTGTGGTGATACTGAGCTTAGTTGGAATGATGACTGGTTGCTCCCCTCTTTTTATGATGAGCATGTTAATGCTATGTGCACCTTGGTGTTGAAGGAGGATATTGAGAAGGTTGTTATGAGTAGTGATGGAGAGAAGGCCCCTGGGCAGATGGTTTTAATCACACTTTTTACAATACCTATTGGAGTATTGTAGGTGATGATGTGGTGAGTGTTGTGGAATTTTTTTCCAAAAGTGGATGTATGTTGAAGGAAGTCAACATGACGTTTATTACTTTAGTCCCTACAAATAGGAATGCTAAGATGTCAAGGATTGGGGTTTGATTTCTTTGTGTAACACCGTGTACAAGATTATTTTGAAGGAGCTTGCTAATATACTACAACATGTGCTACCAGTGCTCATTGATAAGGACCAGTGTGCTTTTATTAGAGGGATATTGATTTAGGATGCTACTTCATTAGTTAATGAACTTCTAAACATGATCATGAAGAGCTCATCTCCTAATATTTGTATTAAAGGTGATTTAATGAAAGCTTATGATTCGATTAGTTGGTCTTATCTACACCTCGTCCTCTCTAAGATGAAGTTCCCTGAATGTTGGATTAATTGGATCTTTGAAATCCTCCATTATATCAGCTTCCAGATCCTTATTAATGGGAATCATTTTGATAGGTTTTGGCCATCTAATGGGTTTAGATAGGGGGATCCATTAGGCCCTTATTTGTTTGTTATTTTGATGGAAGGCCTTTCTACTTTGTTTTCTAGTGTTGTGAATAAGAAGATAATTCAGTCGTTGAAGATTTGTAATGGTATGGTGATCTCTCACATTATGTTTGTTGATGATGTCATCATATTTTCTGAAGGGAAGCTTGAGTCAGTGAATGAAGTAAGCAAAATTATTAGAGACTTTGGTAAAGCCTCGAGTTTAAACATAAGTAGTAACACACCCTCTTTCTTCTCTAATAATTCCAAACATGTTAACTCAACTATTAACTTACTTCATAAGTATGTTAGTCCAAAGTTCTCAAAATATGATCGTATTCTTATGAAGGGGAGAGAAGTTCATAATATCAAGAGTGTGTGGGAGGCTATTAGACCTAGGGCAGCCATTCCTCTTTGGACAAATTGGTTCTGGGGGACTAAAGGCTTGAGGAGGTATATTATCAAAGGTTGGAGATTCTTTCTGAACAAGCTGTTGATGCTTGATCATCTGTAGAGTAGAGGGTTTCAATTTCCCTTGAGGTGCATTTTGTGTGAATCATCTTCTGAGTATCTATTTCATATTTGTTTGACTGTAAATATTCTAATCTAGTATGGACTGAAGTTGTTGGAGCCTTGTATATCCCTCATATACCTATCTCATTTACTGATGTATGCTCTATGTTGTTGATGAAGTACAAAATAATAGTTTTGGTAGTTTTCCACTATTTGTGGGATGAAAGGAATTCGAGAAGTTTCATAGATAGAAGTTTGGGTGTAGATAGAAGGTGGGATTCACTTAAGAAGGACATTGATCATTTACATGTATAGATCTTGGTCTTTTGTTCTTTTTCTTTTCTCTTCGAGTTTTTCTTAAGCATTGTATATATCTTTGCAAAAAATCTATAGAAAGGAGTAACATGTTGTTTTGAAAAAAATAATCATTATGATAATTAAACTGAGTTACATTTTAAGGTCAAAAGACTCACAATATGGTAAACAAGATTAGGATTCACAAGGTCTTTAGGTTTAGACAAGGAAGATGATTTAGATCAGCAAGATGTAGCCATAAGAAGCACATTTCAAAGTAGGTGGATGATTCCCTAGTTCTAAGTTCTATATAGTTCATCAAAAGTTTCATTATTTAAATCAGACATGCATTCATAAACATTATTCACATATACATATAGGCATCTTAAACCCTAGTAGAAACATCTACAAGTGGTATTGCTTTGACTAAGATATTCCCCTAATCTAAAATGGGTAAATCATAAGATTTGAAACATCAAGGTGGTATGGGCTTTATTGTTTATAACAAGTTACTTTAAGTCATATTACCTTACATATGTTAGTTTGAGACTACCTAAACTAACATAGAATGATAGAATTAAATGATTTAGACATTATGGTTACTAGGCACCATAAGGCTACTAATTTCGAGATAAAGTAGTTTCTTGATGCATAGTTAGGTTAAAGTCATCATATTGACCAAACTATTAACATGCATGCTCTAAGAGAGTCATATGATTAAGAAAGGTAACCATGTGCATACAACGGTGATTAAGGTCATATTTAACTTAAGAGAACATTAAAGTTACTTATTAGAAGATTTAGGATGGGTTTGATGTGATTTTGAAGCAAACATTTTAAAATGATAAAAGTTTTTCATTTAAGTTAATTTAATAGTCATACTAGATCATAAGGGGTATTCATCATGAGGACATGGTATGACTACACTCTCAATTCTGCTCAAAACTACACACAAGTTATTGATTTGAAGGTTAAGAGTAGATTAACACATTATTGGTCCACTGTCATCATACTAATACATCAGATATATCCCATTCATGATCAAAGTAACTAATTAAGGGAACTTGTGAGATTTAGTGAGTATTTAGGGGTTGCAAGTATTTTTCTTACAGATCTCATTTTTGTGATCATCTTGATATATTGATGACATGGTTTTTCTAAAGGATGAATTAGTTATCATTTTTGCAAGAATTAGTAATTTTCATGGATAAAAGATGGGAAATGACCAAATTTGTGATCGATCACGGTCATTGATCCTAGATCGCACGTCAATAATTAGGGTCCACCTCTCCCTGTGTGATCACCTATGAGAGAAGGCTACTAGGCTTGGATCCTTGTCCAACCCATGAGATGTTGGTGAGAGCAGGTGCTAAGAGAGAAATGGGTTACGACGATCCAGGCCATTGATTCCTAGATCAACGACAGGGGATCTTGTTCCCCATCCCACATGTTTGTAGTAGTCATGACCAATGATGTCAGTGAGGCAACAACCAAAAGTGGACTGGGGGCTTGAGGGAGCAGAAAACCTAGCCGGTTGTGTGTGCCTTGACCACACAGAGGTAACAACATGCTAGATTCGGGTAGATGGAAGATGAAAAAGAGATGTCTAATCCCACTGCATGGTGGATCTGGGAACGAGTAGGAATAAGGAAAGGAAGAGGGTGCATAAGAGCTTGAAACTAAAGGAAAATAGAGGGAAGGGGAGAGGGAGAAGAAAGAAAACAATTGGCAAGGTCAATTTCATCAAAAATCACATGTAGAGGAGTGGCACGGGCGGTGACCGATCGACATGCTATACTAGAATGTGAGGTGTGGGTGGTGAGATGATGATCAATGTCCCAAATATCATGGCCTCCTATTATCTAAGAAGAGCTCATGCGGATCACTGACATGTACAAGTCAAATTAAAAGCAAAATGAAATTGTGTTTAAGAAAAATATTTATAACAAATTGAGGATGTTGAGTGGTTCAAAATTTAAATAGCTTTCCAAATTTTTATTTCAACACTCAACTTAGCACATGTAATAGTCAAATTTGTAATTTTTAGTTCCCAAACAACATTGAGAATCGATTGATTCAAATTCATTCAAATTGGTCATGAGAAAGATCATTAATTAGAAAAATTATTTGAGTGAAGATGTACATTACTGAAAGAGAGAGGAAAAATATTTTGTTACAAGAACCCTAGTCATCATTACCCACTAGGTATAGAGAGAGGGAGAGTGAGAGGGGTGAGAAGGTGCAATTCTAGCACATTGCTAGGACAATTTTCCTCCTTCACACTAGTTCAAGGATCATGTTGTAGAGTTCTCAGTGGTTCATGTAGACTAGGTAGAGATGCATACATTATCACAAGAGTCACACATCCCTATATGAAGAACATCATCGAAATTATGTCATGACAATGTATATTCCATGTCCCTCATTCTTGATACATCATTGTTGATGATATCAATTCATGGGGTTTTAAAAATTTACGCTATTAATTCCACTGTGATTTTTGTTGTCCATTTCCCAACAAGACCACTATTGGCTTCAGCTGTGTGCTTTATCCTCACTCACCAACAACTCAGATTCAACATCTTGACATGTCATTTTTCCTAGTACTACTTTGGAATGAGCACGTCTAATTGCAGAGTACCTATTGGTGGGATACCTAAAGGGAGATGCAACTTGGTGATAAGGGTGATCCAATCATTCATTTTAAGATCTTTTTATTATAGGCATCAAATCTTATGATGCTACAATCTCTCACGATTAGACTCATAGCATCCTTATTAATGCTCAACTACATGGCCCCATAATATCTTCCCCATTTTAGTGCAGACCCAAAATGACACATGCATACCCATATCTGACTTATGGATATCAATGTAAGGGTGGCTTTGTCTCCCCTTAGTAGATAGATGTTCCTCATGCTAGAGTGTATGACTCAACACTACAATGTCACTTGTCCACATGGGCCCTACCCACTGGAGGAGAACTACATCTGATATCATTTGTAATGCATGGGCATATTGCCTAAGGCTCTAGTAGAGTTTCAAAAATGATAATTGGCTCCACAACTACCACTAGCCTCGGTTGTGCATTTTGTCCACACTCGTCTCATCATAGCTTCAACTTTCTAATGGGTCACTCATCCTATTAGTATTCTAGATCCAACACACACAACTATAGAGTACCTATTGATTGGTTACCTATAAATAAGGTGAACCTTGGTGATACACTTAGCCTAATCATTTCTTTAAATTCTTTTATCTGAGTGCTTGAATTTTGGAATGTTATACACACTTTATTAAAAGTTATATTTATTTGCATGCATAATGCTATTTCTAAAGGACTTTGTTAGTAATACAACTCAATTTTGTTATAGCATGTATAAAAACTTGCAATGTGTAGCTTTATTTAGACAACTATAAGATGCCATATGAATATAATACAATTCATACATGTGCCCAACATCTAAAACTCAATACACACATGGAACCATAATCTGAAGGTTTATGGGAACCTTATTGTTGAGTTGCCATTAATTTATCTTCTTTCTCGCTTTCCACATCTTCTTCTTGCTTTGCTAAGGTTCCAACCTAAATGTAGGAGAGTTGATATATAACACATAGAAGGAGAAATTTGGGACTTCTACTAGATTTGATGAAAGATTAGTAATATATAGCTAGGACGAGCATCAAACATAGGTAATGAAAGCAATGTGAGTGTGAAATCTCTACTTAACTAGAATTATACATAAATCGTACTTAAACATGATGCCTAATATTATCCGTATGTGTTATTATAGAGCCAACATGCCTAAAATGAGAATTTATGTATATTATAATAAAATTTATTGACATGAATTTGAGGACAATTATTTATGTAAGTTTGAAAAATGAGTGAAAACTAGAATATGAATGCATATATATACACGGATTTTCTAAATTTTGATACACAAATGCTTATTTGGAAACATACATTTGAATTATATGTTCCTTTTTAATTATCTTCTAAGTTTATAGTCTAGGGTTTCATTGTGAATATTTTATTAGTGAAAACATGTTCATGTAAATAATAAGATAAGAAAACCTAGTAGCTCACTATATGCCGTATACTATAAATGCACATGGAACTAGATGATTTAGATACACAGCTAAAAGAAAATTCATTGGCTGAATGAACACTGAAATCATACAATATATTAGATCCTTGGTGCCCTGAAAATTGTAAAATCTATCACAAAAAAGTCTGCACCTAAAGGAGGAAAAGTTCATACTGATTGACATAGTATATGAGGATGTTGTCAAAGTGTTTTACGAAATTAGGGGATTTAGCCCAATAACAACAACACCCTTAACACATATAGGTTGTGAGCATTAACTATATATTTGGGTGGTCTTAAGTTTTACATCACATAGTTTACTTACTACACAATGACTCACCCCTTTTTGGAACCAATAATGTAGGTAGTTAGGACCAATGAGCTTGATTCTCTACCTGAGTATATGTGTTAGTATAGGAGTCCAAATATCAAGAAGGCTAACATAGCCTCCTAGGCGAGGCAGGATGGGCTCCATTTGTAGAACATTGAGCTATTTTATTAATCATAGATTCTGGTGTCTACTCTAAGACAAGTACAATGAGATCACAACATGTCATGATGCACATCATATGGGTTCAAGAAGATATTAAATGGTATGAAAAAGATAAGTCAAAACTTGTTTTCAAATCTTTTAGGATTGATTTGCTGAATTACTATGTCATAATTAACATAGCTTGTCTACTTGGCCACACTAAATTATAATTGTTAAAGTTAAATTAGTTTGTGAATTGTATATTATATATCTACATTTTTCTAGATAATAAGAGTTTTTCACACACTAAGTCATTGCTCACACACTACTGAATAACAATGTTAGGTCCAGTCACACATCCACATGAAGATCAAGAAGGGAGTTATCAACATGAGCAAGAGAACATGTTTGGGTGGAGGAGATGTGGACTAGATTTAGTTAGATTGTATCTTTTTACTCTTGGGACTTGGTAGTGAAAATGAAAGCAAAGTTTTGTAGAAGAATTTACATAGACTTACATTATTTTCAAATTCTATGAACAATAAAAAGGTAATTAATATCTACCTTCATTTCTATCATAGTGAAGTTGTAAGAATTTAGATTTACATATTAAATGACATTTTTTAATTATGAATCTCATGTTAGCTTAGGAATATATTTGATTCCAGGAATATGAAAAACTAAGGCTGATATTTATTCATCTAAAATCATATTGATTAGTCTTAATCTCACCTTTGACACAATACTAGCCTCCTTACTGACATTTGATCGTGTCAATAACTTTTCTAAAATGAAATATCCAACATACAAAATGATCGAGATTAAAGTGATGCCAAATGTTTTAGTTAACATGTCTAATGATTGGATGTAACACTCCTAATCATTAGATATCACCCATGCTACATGTCCACATTTGTGGAATCATTGTTGTTGGGTGTTTGATATTCCATTATGGCAAGGCATTCCGCCTCAGTACCCAAATTTAAGATGTTTTGTCAGTTTTCTAGCCTTTAACCTACTCGCCGAAACTAGACTTGACAGTCTGTGTGACACTGAAGATCATGTTTCGGTAGTGTTATGATTCGTGGGTTTACCCTAAGACTTATATATTTAATTGAATAGAACAAATAGACTTTCACACGACTGATACACCTCATGTTACCTAGCATGTCTAACTTTATCTTATTTACCCATGTGCATGTATAAATCTGCAACTACTAGTATGTAAATAACTTACTTACCTATCTTCGTTCTTTGTTTTATAATTATATTTTTTGCCAAATGATTAGATAGAGAGTCGCTAGGAGTAATCTACACTCTAATGAAAAACAATCTTGGATTCTAGATAACAAAAAAAGGAAGACCCAGAAGGTGACCAGTAAATCTAGAAGTTCGTTCGGGATTTCATAGTGGTATATTGGTAGTAGTACATGTAGAGGCCTCTTAGTACTCTGGTCCTGGAAATGAGTGCGTGAGCGAGAGAATGAAATGTAAACCGTCACACTCTTATTTATGTTCCAAGTTGTAACACTACATTATGGGTTTGGGAAACGCCGGTAGTTGTTGCTTTATTTGTCTGTGATGAAATAGTATCATGTATTTTGCCCTTCGGTAAAGGAAAACTTTGATTGATTGGATCTAAGCAATCTAGTGTCTATCCACATATGCAGATAGTTTTCCCCATATATGACTCTGCGTCAGTAGTTGAGAATGATAACCGGACGAAAGTAATTAACTTCAGATGGGGATGAAACATCTGGAAAAATACAGTGTGTTTCATTGCCAGCTTGTAATTATCACGTTCGGTTATTATTTCTTCAAAGTATGAATTAGCTTGAGAACATCTAGATTTATATGTCTCAAAGATGCGCTCCATTTGTAGAACATTGAGCTATTTTATTAATCATAGAGTCTGGTGTCTACTCTAAGACAAGTACAATGAGATCAAAACATGTCATGATGCACCTCATACGGGTTCAAGAAGATATTAAATGGTATGAAAAAGATAAGTCAAAACTTATTTTAAAATCTTTTAGGATTAATTTGTTGAATTACTCTGTCATAATTAACATAGCTTGTCCACTTGGCCACACTAAATTATAATTGTAAAGTTAAATTAGTTTGTGAAGTATATTATATATCTGCATTTTTCTAGATAATAAGAGTTTTTCACACACTAAGTCATTGCTCACACACTACTGAATAACAATGTTAGGTCCAGTCACATATCCACATGAAGATCAAGAAGGGAGTTATCAACATGAGCAAGAGAACATGTTTGGGTAGAGGAGATGTGGACTAGATGTAGTTAGATTGTATCTTTTTACTCTTGGGACTTGGTAGTGAAAATGAAAGGAAAGTTTTGTAGAAGAATTTACATAGACTTACATTATTTTCAAATTCTGTGAATAATAACAAAGTAATTAATATCTACCTTCATTTCTGTCATAGTGAAGTTGTAAGAATTTAGATTTACATATTAAATGACATTTTTTAATTATGAATCTCATGTTGGCTTAGGAATATATTTGATTCTAGGAATATGAAAAACTAAGGCTGATATTTATTCATCTAAAATCATATTGATTAGTCTTAATCTCACCTTTGACACAATACTAGCCTCCTTAATGACATTTGATCGTGTCAATAACTTTTCTAGAATGAAATATCCAACATACAAAATGATCGAGATTAAAGTGATGCCAAATGTTTTAGTTAACATGTCTAATGATTGGATGTAACACTCCTAATCATTAGATACCACCCATGCTACATGTCCGCATTTGTGGAATCATTGGTGTTGGGTGTTTGATATTCCATTATGGCAAGGCCTTCCACCTCAGTACCCAAATTTAAGATGTTTTGTCAGTTTTCTAGCCTTTAACCTACTCGCCGAAACCAGACTTGACAATCCGTGTGACACTAAAGATCACGTTTCGGTAGTGTTATGATTCGTGGGTTTACCCTAAGACTTATATCTTTAATTGAATAGAACAACTAGACTTTCAAACAATTAAATATCAAATATTGAATATGTATTAGATGTTCTGATTGTTTTGCCTCATTTAGCTAGTAATTTTTTTCTTGATTGTTACCTAGCATGTCTAACTTTATCTTATTTACCCACGTTCATGTATAAATCTGCAACTACTAGTATGTAAATAACTTACTAACCTATCTTCGTTCTTTATTTTATAATTATATTTTTTGCCAAATAATTAGATAAAGAGTCGCTAGGAGTAATCTACACTCTAATGAAAAACAATCTTGGATTCTAGACAACAAAAAAAGGAAGACCCAGAAGGTGGCCAGTAAATCTAGAAGTTCGTTCATGATTTCATAGTGGTATATTGGTAGTAGTACATGTAGAGGCCTCATAGTACTCTGGTCCTGGAAATGAGTGCGTGAGCGAGAGAATGAAATGTAAACCGTCACACTCTTATTTATGTTCCAAGTTGTAACACTACATTATGGGTTTGGGAAACGCCGGTAGTTGTTGCTTTATTTGTCTGTGATGAAATAGTATCATGTATTTTGCCCTTCGGTAAAGGAAAACTTTGATTGATTGTTTCTAAGCAATCTAGTGTCTATCCATATATGCAGATAGTTTTCCCCATATATGACTCTGCGTCAATAGTTGAGAATGATAACCGGACGAAAGTAATTAACTTCAGATGGGGATTAAACATCTGGAAAAATACAGTGTGTTTCATTGCCAGCTTGTAATTATCACGTTAGGTTATTATTTCTTCAAAGTATGAATTAGCTTGAGAACATCTAGATTAATATGTCCCAATAGATTTGGTAAGAGGCCATTGTCATACCATCTGAGTCTATAGGCTTATCATCATTCCAGAAAATGGTTTCCGTTTTCGAAAGATTCTTTATATGATGTCCATTTACAAGAAGTTTATATGTGAGGATAATATGACGTCGATAAAAGAATGTCATACAATGATGTGGTCCGATATGAGGTTGAAGTTGATTCGGAATGTTCCGCTATATGTGAGAAGAATTATCCGCCGCTTCTGGAGGATCTACCACCAAATAAATATCCTACGCCACCGCATGTCCTTGATGGTATACGAAGTACCAAGGATAAAAAACTGCATGTTGTTGATTAAGTGTGGAGGAGGAATACGTGTTGATGATGGTTTTGTTTATCGCCATGATTCGCTGATGATGAACACCAACGGACTCCTGCCCCACTCCCACCATTGGCAGCAGAGGAAAAAGAAAGAAAGATTAGGATCGTGAGGCAGAGTCTAGACTGTATCCAGTCGAAGGACCAGGGCCTATAAAGTAGGCTAGATATAGAGGTCCACGAAAACAAGAAGGGGCCCAGGCCCACATGTCTACCGCTGCTGCTTAACTTTAGTCGACTGTTTGGTAGGGTATAGCCGGATGACAAAGTGCGTGTTTAATGTACATTTTTACATTGCGAACTCACACAACTGCACCCTACTACACCCAACCAAACTAGCCCTCAAACGTAAAAGACGCCCACGGTGCCCCGGCCATGAAGGAGCAGAGATTGATGCAATGGATGTCATCTTTATTTTAATTGGCCGATCTTGGTACCAATGAAGACGCCAACGGGTGAAATCTCATAAGCAACCCTTTTTCTCTTGACAGAGGAGAGAAAATGTCTCAGCATTGGTCTGCCTTTGCAACCAGAGGAGAGAAAATGGGACTCCCTCAATAAAGTTGCCTCTTATAGAAGACCCGGCGACAGCATGAATACGACTTATTCCTATAAACAGACCAGATCACAAAAGGGAAGACATGCTTTGGAGAAGATCCACACTGGATAAAGAATTAAAGATATCAGGCAAAACATCAAAGCATCTGTGTGTAGCGATAAAACCCAAACACTACTAATTTGTTTTCTGCATTTTCACCAAGCGTAGACAAATAAGTTACAAATCCATTGACATATGCTCACATTTGCACAGTTAAAACAAGTCTGAATTTAGCCTCACTGATTATTGGTGTTGTCTTAATCGGGCCTCGCTTATTAAATTATGAATCATGATATCGGGACCTTTTGGTATATATGGAGACAAACCTCTTGTCCAACGGGCCGTTTCATTTGCAGTGGTAAAGTGCAGCCGGCAGGACGGGAGGCTGTTTGGACCACGTGACTTTTATTTTCAGATCCTTTTTTTTATCAGTAAGCATGCTTCACTATATTCAAAACGAAAAAACCATTTTATACAAGTGGGTTTCTATGATATGAAGAAAACAGAAACCTATCTATGCATCTCAATCTATGCTATGCAACATACATCAGTATAAGCTCTTTTATAAATCTATTTAGGAGTAAAAACTTCCTCCTCAAAAATGGCAGAGTTGCGAGCACTCCATATATGATAGAGGATCAGCATGACCGTCTGTCTTTCTTTCATCGAGCTTAAGCTAGTGATTTGGTTTTTCCTTCTTGGACAACACTCAAACAACAAGTTTGCTCGGTCCCAAACTTCTTTTATATACTGGCATTCCGAGAATATATGAGCTTCTGTTTCAGCTTCCGTTTTACATAGGCTGCATCTAGAAGCAATGGAGAAACCTCTTGACTGCAGATAGTCTTCAGTAATTAGTTTATCTTTAAACATGAGCCACCCGAAGATTTTTACCCTGTTTGGTATCTTTATCTTCCAGAGCCATCGGGCCCAGTTCAGAACTTGGTAATGAACCCTACAGAGCTCCCATGCGCCTCTCAAGGAGAAGGATTCAAGGCCTTCGAAGTAACATGAGTCAGAATCACCTATGTTTATTGAGTTGCACATATTTACAATCCCAGACAGGCCTCTAACACAAAGGATATTCCAGCTGCCATTTTTTATCATCATATTTAGTTTTTGTCTCGGTCCCAGGCCATTCCTCAGCTTAAGTCCTTCATTAACTGCAGCTCCAAGAAATGTCCCATTAAGCCAGGGGTCTTTCCAGAGAAAGATTGAGCAGCCAGATCCAATTTTGAATCTGGCTTTTTGAATCAAGCTGTCCCGATGCTTAAGAATTTCCTTCCACATCCAACTGGCGTTATACTTTTGTTTATATGACCATATAGACTCATCAGTCAAGTAGTGACTATGAATCCAACAGACCCAAAGGTTTTGTTTGCAGTTGGCTATATCCGATATCAGCCTTGTAAGACCCGCTTTGCTCCACTCATCCACTAAGCGAATGCCAAGCCCTCCTTCAGCTTTTGGCCTACAGATCTCACCCCAAGCAATAGTATGAAACTTTTTAGATTCTTCGAAGTCTCCCCACAAGAAACATCTGCAGAGCCTATCAATCTCATCTCTTGTCCCCTTTGGAAATGGGAAAGTGCCAGTCCAGAAGAGGTGATATCCGGACATAGTAGAAATGATGAGTTCTAGTCTACCTGCCTTTGAAAGGAGCTTTGTCTTCCAAGAATCAAGCTTATTTTTAATTTTGTCTATCAAAGGCGAGCACATACTTTTGGTGAGACGTCCCAAGTATCTCACTGGCAGATCTGTTCTTTCTATCTTCATCACTGTACTGATGCTATTAGGTGTAGAGTTACTCAGGAAGAGTTGACTTTTAGAAGGATTTAGCTTGAGGCCCGATTGACTGCTGAAGAACTCGAGGCAGTCCAGAACACCAGTAACATCCTGCTCCGTGGCTCTAGAGAAGATCAAGAGGTCATCAGCAAAGAGAATATGCGACAAGCAATTATTTCGAGTAGTAATAGGTTTCAACTTTGATTCCTCCACATCGTTGTTAAGAACTGAGGTTAGACCCTCCATCCCTATCACAAAAAGGTAGGGAGCAAGAGGGTCTCCCTGCCTTATCCCTCTTGTGGTGTGAATGAGGTCAGTTGGAGCTCCATTCACAAGGACCTCGAAGGAGGCAATGTATAGACATTCATTGATCCCGTGGATCCAATACTCAGGGAACTCCATCACCTGCATGATCTTTAGAATATATTTCCTATCAATGGTATCATACACCTTGCTGAGATCCACCATCAGACACATTTTTTGTTCCTTGCATGCTTTAAAATCATGAATAACTTCATTTGCCACGAGAATAGCATCCGAGATTCTCCTACCTTTAACAAAAGTAGATTGGTTGAGGCTAATGATATCAGGCAGGACATCTCTAATGCGATTAGCTAGAATTTTTGCAATGACTTTATAAATCACGTTGCAAAGTGATATAGGTCTCCAGTCACTAGGATTTTCAGGATGCTTTGTCTTTGGTATTAAAGAAATAAACATCTTATTGACCTCTTTGAGCAGTCTCCCCTTGTGGAAAAAGTCTTTGACAACTTTACACACATCAGGGCCAACAATCTCCCATGTTTTTTTGAAGAAGTGGGTGTTGAACTCATTGGGTCCAGGTGACTTGTCATCATTAAAGCTTTTGATAACATTATGAATTTCTTCGTCAGTGACCAATCTACACATGTTAGTTTTTTGGACCTCATTTATCTTTTTAATGTTCTTCCACTCATAATTAGCTTGTCCCTGCAGTGAAACTGAATTGAATAGGTTGTTGTAGTAGCCGTAAAAACATCGCTTGATGTTGTCATCACCTTTGTACGTTACTCCATCAACTTGCATGGTTTTGATTTGATTTATGCTTCGCCTAGTCTTCATATACGCATAAAAGAACTTTGTGTTTGAATCACCTTGTTTAAGCCATTGGACCCTGGATTTCTGGCGAATGATGGACTCTTCAATGTTTTTTGCCTCTAGAGCTTCCTTCTTTCTCTGTTTTGCAATTTCCCACAATAGCTCATTACTTGGGTCTTGGTCGGATTCAGAGACAACCCTAAGAGCCTCCTTTTCTTTATTTCTAGCAGAGTCAGTGATGTCACCCAGCAGTTCCCAATTCCAGGTTTGTAGACTCCTCTTGGTATGCTTAATTTTCTGACAAAGCCTATACAGCAGGTTACCATTGATTTCAACACTCCATGCCTTGCGCACTGTGTCTTGGAAACCAGGTAGATCCACCTATGCATTGAAGTATTTAGTGGGATACTTCTGTGGTTGCTTTACTTCATCTAGGTGCAGTACGAGGATGTGATGATTGCTATAGATTGTAGGCAGCACTTCCAACCACATGTTCGGGAGAAGTGTGAACACCTACAGCCTGCAGAGGGCTCTGTCAAGCTTGCAACGAGTGTTATCGGTGCCATCTTGTTGATTATTCCAGGTAAAAAAGGAGCCCTTGGCGGGAATCTCAACTAAGTCAACATCACTAATAGCTTGATTGAAGTCCAGCATGGATCGAGGGGAGGGGGCAGGCCTTCCGACTCTCTCCGAGTTTGTTCTGACTGTGTTAAAGTCTCCAAGAACAAACCAGTTGTTTGGAGATTGCCTACCAAGGAATCTCAGATCACCCCAGAGGTAGCAAAGCTTATTGTCATCATTGTCGGCGTAGATAGAAGTGAAGTAGAACTCCTTATCCCCGACATTAAGTCAGAAATGGATGCATTGTCTTAGACTGAAACAACACTTTAATGGAATAGTTTCGATTTTCCCAAAGGATCAGAAGTCTGAGCTTATTGCAACTAGCTGCATTTGCAGTCCATTGACAATTCGACCAGGCTTTAGAAAGGAGTTTCCTTGCTTTTTTGTTCTTGAATTTGACTTCAGACAGAAGAGCAATATCAGCCTTTGCTCTTCTAAATTCTGCCCGGACCATGTCTAGTTTCTCCCTCTATGAGAGACCCTAGACATTCCAGGCCATGATGGTTGGGAGCTCAACCATTGGAGACGCGGGGGGGGGGGGGGGGGGGGGTATTGCCTCCTGCCGTGGCATCAACTTCTTCATTTGTTTCCAGGGTTTTGTACCTATTGTTGTTTTTCTCCTTTGTTTTCTGGTTCTGATTGCGGGTCTTCCTCCTGGTTTGTGGATTAGCAGTGCGTCTCATCTGAACGAAGCCTTCTTCATCCCTTTCATTATGTTCCTGCGAGTCATTAACAAGTGATTATTGTTGTGTCTCAAGAGCAATCGTCGCATTAGAAGACCCTGTTTGGTCACTCTGCCGGATGGGTGTCGTCTGTGGGACTGTTTGTGGGATAGAAGCGGCGCTGGAAGCAGTAGTCGCCATCGATGCAACCACCAGAGTCGTTGACAGAGCAGCCGTCACATTCGAAGACTCTGCTTGGTCATTTTGTCGAAGGGTGTCGTGTGTGGGGTTGTTTGTGGGATAGTACTGGGGACAACAGTCGTCGTCGCAGCAGCCGTCGGAGTAGTCAACAAAACTGTCGACTTTGGTTTGCATAAGGTCTTATCGTGTCAGAGGGTACCACAATGTGGACATCTTTCTGGATACCACTCGTATTCCACCTGGACCTCGTATGGGTGCCCTTTGTCAGTGCGGAGCTTGACAGTAGAGGGGAAGCTCAACGAAGCATTCATCAAGATGTTCACTCTTGCGTAGTCTACCTGCATCCTCGCTTTGGTTTGCCTATCCTGGCATTGAGGTTTGCCCAAGTAGGAAGCGATTCTGGAAAGCATTAATTCCGACCAGAGCTCCAGTGGCAAATTGTGAAGCTTGACCCAAATAGGAACCAAGCTCAGTTTTTCTTGTTCAAGGGGTTCACCCTTCTCCCAGGTCTTCAATAGCATTGGTTTGCCCTTGATCATCCATGGACCACCTTCGATTGCGTTGTTCAGATCCTGCTCAGATTGAAATCGAATGACAAAGCATCCATTGGATCCCCCGAAGACTTCGATCGACCCTACTGGCTTCCACATCTGGTTCAGATGGTCCTTCAGCGTAGGGATGTGTGGTCTAAAGCCGATGATATAGCCCGACATTGTGTTTCTCCACTATGCAGCGTTTTCATCAACCTCAGCTTGCGGAATGATTATGGTGTCCTCATAAGTGATGATGTCCGTCAATGGGAGACGTGTGTTTACATCACCCACTGGGGTTTTGCAAACGGTAGCTCACTCCTTCTCTGTGGTTGCAACCCTGACTTGGTCCCCCACCAGCCGGGAATGGCGTCCTCCTTGGTGGATGGGAGAGCATCGACCACCCGTGCCGCTGCCGCGGCTTCCTGTGGAGCGGACCATGCCCTAGGAATTCAAGTTACAACTCATCGACTGTCAATATCATGTAGTCATTGTAAGTGATAGCCACAACTCTTCAGCATATTTGTTTTGTTTCTTTTTTCTGCTTCGATTTTTTTTAATTTGAATTTTCACATTTTAACTATCTGGTATGTTATCATTATCATAAACCCAAAAAAAAAGGATCATTCCCGTGAACTCTATTATGTCCGATCCAGAAAAGTATTATTTTTGGATTCTACTTGTGACAATCTAGACGAGGGTCTTAATCGGTATCGGTTCTTGTTTACAATCTCATTCACATCCGAGTTTGGGGAAACTTGAGTCCTGATTAGTTCTATATTAGACTGTACGGAATTAAAAACTTGATACACCTATTTTATAAGTTCTAACATTAACGAATAGGGTTTAACTTTTAGACGTGCGGGGGTGGTTTCATTCGTGTTTGATGCGCTGTAAAGCCACCATGCCAGCGCACGCAGGTCCCTTATCTGTCTGTTACTTTCTTTGTTCATTTTTGGAGAAAAAAATAGAAGAGAGAAGTAATGATTATAATATAGTATTTTGTTTGTAATTTTTAATATATAATGAATTTTTTGACAAAATAAAAGTTGTTAGATTCTTTTAAAATTTAAAATTTCAACAAAATTAATATTGGTATATTTTTAAAAAACAAAAAGCAGCCCAAATGTTACTGGAATGTGCCAACTTTTATAAGTAGTGCAGCCACATTTTAGTGCATTTCAATGTGAAATGTGGATGCCCACATTACACTCAATTCTTAGTGTACGCGCATAATAATAAATATGCAGAAATTTTCATAAAACACGTAATATCAGTAGTAAATCACCAAATTATGATACTAATGCACCCAATTATGATGCTATTACGTCAATTTTTGGTGTACCCACATAATAAAAAATTAACACAAATCTTAACATAATGTGCCTAATATTTATAGTAAAATACAAAATTATTGAGTAATACGCCTAATCATGACACAATGTGCCCAGTTCTTAGTGTACGCACATAATAGTAATCGAACACAAAATAAGTAGTAAAACATCTAATTATGGTGCTAATACGCTCAATTATGGTGCTAATGGGCCCATTTCTTGGGGGTACACTCATAATAGGAAATTAGTATAAATCTTAACATAATGTGCATATTATTAATAGTAAAGCGGCAATTATGATACTAATACGCCTAATTATGATGCTAATGTGTAAAATTCTTAAGGTACGTGAATAATAGAAAATGAATACAAATATGAAAATAATGAGCATAATATTTACAATAAAATACCCAATTATGATGTTAATGTGCCTAACCAATGCACCCAATTCTTAATGTACGTGCCTAATAGTAAATTAGCAGAAATCTTAACATAATGCGCCTGATATTAGTAGTAAAACACCTAATTATTATACTAATTCATCCAATTATGGTGCTAATACGTCCAATTCTTAGGGTACACACATAACAATTAACAATAATCTTGAAAGAATGTGCACAATATTTATAGTAAAAATTCCAACTATGGTGGTGATGCGCCTAATTATAGCGCAATGGGCCCAATTCTTAGTGTATGTACATAATAACAAATTGGTACAAATTATAACATAATGTGCCACATATTAGTAGTAAAGTTCTCAATTATGGTTCTAATACATCCAATTATGGTGTTAATATGCCCAATTCTTAGTGTACGTGCATAATAAAAAATTAACAAATATTAACACAATGCGTCCAATATATATAGTAATGCGACCAATTACAATGCTAATGCGCCTAATTATGGTGCTAATGCGCCCAATTTTTAAAGTATATACATCATCATCACCATCGTTGTTGTCATAATCATCATCATCATAATGAAAGCATTCAGTTTGTGTACTGTATTATTTCTCTCACAATATGTCCGCATTGGTCTTGTTGCATTGATTTTTTTTGGAATTTAAAACTTTTTTTATCAAAAAATACATCACAGATTAAAAATTTATAAGAAAAATGAATTTCTCTCTCTTCTTTTTTGATTGTTATATACACATTTTTTTATTGCATATCATTTTTTTCTCAAAGTATATCGATACTAGTTTTGTTAGATTGTATTTTTTGTTATAAATCTAATGCTCATTGCAGATCAATAGTTATAAGAGAAATAAACTTCTTCTCACATTTTATTTATTCTTATATTTTTTCTGCACCCCATGCCATGTGAAAAAAAATATAAAATTGGGTCCAACCAGGTATTTTGTCAAATGCATAAGTTTTAATATTCATAACTCAAGAACTACCCCACAAGTATACATGTGCATGTAGTATATTTGAGATCGTCCAAGGAAGCAAGGTATAGTTAGGCACAAGCATGCCACTGTTCAACAATCTAGATCAGTTTACAAGAATTGGTTCGGTTTGAGAGTTTAATAATTAGCAAATTAAAGGAAATTATGAGAATTAAACACTAAGAAAGATTTAGATAAGATTTTTCAAGGATCTTGGTCATAACATTTCACTTCCATGCCATAACTCGCACGCAAACATGAAATTAACAAATTATTTAACTTACGAAGGAGGTTTCCATCATCATATACCTCTTAGTGATATAAGATGGTTCTTATCTCTACATAGCACTCCTGTGCTTATGTTAAGATTTGAACTGCAACCTTAGATCCTCAATGTATCGAAGACACTCCTGTGGTCAAAGATTCTTTGCCAAGAGAACTACTCCCTACTTCTCTACATATCTTCCCAGATCATATAAAGAGGTATAAAACACATAGAAAAGGTGGGCAAACAAGCATACACACAATTAACATAATATAATATCTTGGAGAAGGAAATTAACTAACTTTAGTTAAGAAATATGAGTTCAAATGAGTAATGACATGAGAGCTACTCTCCCATACTCAAGAGGAAGGAAACTACTCGTCCATGATCATGATACATAGAAACATGATACAGGTTTTAGAGTTTAGCATAACTAGAGAAGGAAAGGACAAAGAAAACCTAAGGAAGAACTCTGGTTTGGGAATGAAATTCCACTCTTGCAAGTGATTATGGTCAGACAACCTTCTCTCTCGAAAGGTCTGGGTGGAGTAGATAAGCACTTTCTGCACTCCTTGAAGAAGAACGGAGTTCCTCTTTCAAGAAACCACTTTTTCCTCCCCAAAATTGCCCCTTTCTCTGCTATGAACGGTTCTCAGTTGAAATGTGCTTCAAAATTATGAGAGATATCCGCTCCATATGAGTGTTCTCATTTTTAAAATGAGGGGCATTTATTTTTTAAATCTATAAAAATCGATGAGGACACGACATGTACTAAGGGAGACAAGATGTTTCCACGCATATAACTGATGTTAGAACTACCTTGATTGGGTTGGACACATCATGTACAAGCACACACACATTGTGTCTTTCAATTTCTGGGCAGATCAGGTTGTGGTGGACACAATGTGTCAATTTAGGGACACACCGTGTCACAACTCTTTAGGGGGAGATATAAATCTTCTGTAAGCTTACATGCTATTTTTTAATTAACACACATTGTGTTCTCTTGAAAATATTCAAGAACAACACCATCAAGTATGAAAACTCTTGGGGACTCTAACTAGAGTCAGATTCGGGTTGGGTTGACCCCATTTTCTCATCATAATCATGTACTTGTGATCACAAACATGAGGCGAGTAAAATAAGTAAAAAGGTGGAAAAATCAAGTATGATTAGAGGAAAAATGGTGTACCAAATGAATATAAAGTTTGTGCAAAATTGGGTAAAAAGTCTATATAAAATATGCAAATCAAATCCCCCTAAGCTTGAACTATTGCTTGTCCTCAAACAAAAACAATGTGGAAACACAAATGAAGAGATTGTCAAGCTTATGAATCAATTAAATGAAATGAAAATATTGTATCAAGCCAATTCAACCATAGACAAAATCTATTTCAAGTACCCATAAGATCACCTCAAATACTCACGATTGAAGTTTAGTTCAACAAAAGTGCAAAAGTCTAAGTGGAGAAATTAACAAAACAATATTAAGTATAATTTAGATGACTAAACCAAATGAATAGTGAATATGCGACTTAATTCTCTCAATTATTAAATATGTAATGGATGAAATCCAAATTAACTAAACAGTCCAACAAAAATCCTTTTTGCCTTTTGATAAAAATTGAAGTATGAGTTTTGAAACTTGGCAGCTGATGTAGACTTATGCACACATAGAATGTTGGTTGGGTCATTTGTCCTCTTTTAAGGCATAACACCTAACCATCACAGACATATCAAACTTACACTAGTATAGCATGCTACATGGGTAGTTTAGCCATATTTTATAGAGGTGAACGCACGAATAAGCCCATAATGATCAAGATTGAGTCGGGTTCTTCTTTTAAACCACGAGGCCTTAAACTAAAAACTTTTCCCCCAAATCATAGAAGAGTCAGTTGGATTGTCTAGTTAGTAGGTTTTTCATCATTTAATAAAGATTTTTATTGAGAGTTTGGTTGAAAACACACTACAAATTTGATAAAGTTATCTAGAACGTTAAATAAGGTTGTAATGTTGATTAGTCCAAGAAGATTTTAGATGTTACATGTATTATATAGACAAGAGTGTTAAAAGTGAACATGTGGCTATGATCAATAAAAAAAGATGAAACTGAGGTTGTCAACAAAAGATTTCATATAAATGATGCATGATTGGACCCTCTTTCATCAAATTATATTTCTCCATATAACATAGGACAAACAGTTCAATCATAAAAGGAATTTCAATTCAAACACAAGGAATAAGCCTCAGATCATACTAGATTTTCCATAAACAAAAATAGAAACTAAAACAAAAGTTAAGAAAAAGATGATCAAAAGAAACTACAACTACAATACTGACATGTTGCTCCCCTAGCTAAGATTGTAATTTGTAGTGTCCTCACTGAATCAATCAAACTCAAGTTGGTGGCGATCATGTACCTGCCATGGTGAATGAAGAAGAAGGGTCAGTAACCTCATATCTAGCTGTGAGATGTTGGCTCAAAAGATCACCATCAGGAATATCCATAGGCTTAGGCTATGGTGTTGGTGGTGGTAGTAGAGGCATGGTATAGTGACCTTGAGAGATATGGCACACATCCATCCTCTGGAGCATGTTGTGCATATCGAAGTACTATTGAGTCATCATGTCAAAATGGGCGTCCTGCTGCTCAAAACACTACTGAACATAGCCATAGAGATGCTAGACGTGAGGCATAGGCCAACTATACTCTATTTGTATACTAGTGGAGGGACTTAGAGATGAATCTATGAATGCATTTGAAGACTCAAAATTGTCTTCAAAATCATATTCATCATCAAGGTTGAATTTCCAATTGTCCTTGTTTGTTAGGGTGACTATAAACAGATTAGGTAGTTCAATGAAAACATCACCATGACCAGAAGAATACTTATTGAATTTTTCATCATCATAAGGGTCTGTAACAATCAGGCAGAAGAGATAAGGATTTTGAGATCAATTAAGTTCCTCCCAAGAGTAGCTTGTTGATGCGATGATTTTGAGTCGCATTTATAGACATATGTTACTTGTGTTTTATGCGTTTATTGGTCATTTTGGTGGTTAATATTGCATGATTCATCTACTTTGGTCTATGATCCTTCTCAGTGTCAAATCTCCCTTATTTTAGTATTTTGAGCATAAATGATTACAATAATATGTTTTATTTCGACTTACATGGTTTTGTGTTGAAATTTCAGGAAAAACGAATATCTGCTACTGTCGATACCATCGACAGTGGTCGATACCATCGCCAATGGTCGATACCATCAACAAGACCACATGTTACTAGCCGCAAGGAGTATCGTAGAGTCGATACTATCGACATAGAAGTCGATGGTATCGAGATACCATCAGGTTGCTGGCGAGAAGAAAGTCGATACTATCGACCCTAAAGTCGATACTATCGACACGAGGAGCTTCAACGATGGAAAAAGACAAAAGCGACGCCTAAGAGAGTCGATACCATCGACCCTTGTCGATGGTATCGAGTTAGCGCGCAGAGTCGATACTATCGACCCGTGTCGATGGTATCGACACTGTCATATACAAGTTGGTTTCAGATCGTTCTAAATCCAAAGGATGTGATATTTTGGCGACCTAACTCGGTGATTATACCTAATGACGGCGGCCAAGAGCAATCCATCACATCATTAGCCGCTGCACACGTCCCGAGAAGGTGTGGAGAGAAGGACGGAGCCCAGAAGCACGCCCCAGTCATTCCGGACGCCGAAGAAGACATTTTCCACCGCCGAAAGGCCGGAGATCGTCCATTCTACGCCAAGGACCGCTTGGATCTTCTCCGTTCAGGGGGTTTCACCACTCAATCACGTTTTTCTCCATGTTTCCCCTTTTCTCTACCATGTTTTGCTCTGAGATGAACATGCAGGGCTAATCCCCTTTATCTTTAGGACCGGGAGTAGCCTGGGGAATCATTGTATGACAATTTTATCATAGTAATTCATCATTTATCTCTTAGATCCGTGGTATGATTTTGTTTTCTCAATTATATTGTTATGCTTGATCACCATAATAATAATCTAATGCCTTTAATTACTTTGAAAGAAGAATTAATGGTTGAAAAGAGACGAAATTCACATTAATTGACAAATCCCTTGAACAAGGTGGTGTAAGGTTAATGGTGGATACCTAGAGATCGATTCTAATGCACTTAGTTTAGGGTATAGGTTACTACGACGGTGTAACCGACCTAGACATAGGTAGTGAATTGTACCACGACAGTGGGCAATTCTGATTACAGGCCACTATCCGGATAGAGAGATAAATCTGAGTGACTATATAGAAATTCATACAATGATAACCCGCGGTGAAACCGCAACCCTAAAGATTTCCACTTGAATTTATTAAACTAAACCTTTAATCGATTACTTTGTTTTGTTTTATTTCATTTTCTTTTAATTTTACAACAACTTCCAACTTTTTAACCGGTTTAGCTGATTGCGAGTAGTTAGTAGTAGTCTCTGATAATTCAGTGTCCCTGAGTTCGACTCGGGCCTCACAAAGGCCTATATTACATTGACGCGTACACTTGCGTTCTACGCACGGAAAAATCGTGTCAAGTTTTTGGCACCGTTGCCAGGGACACGACAATTGTCGGCACTACGAGTGCTGCAAGCGGCCACTCTAGGCCATATTTTTATTTTATAATTTTATTTTCACTTTTGAAATTCATAGCCTATCTTTCGCATTTTGTAGTTGTCTAGCACGGTACTGAACTCAATTTACCAATTTTGCAGGTACGGTGCATGGTGCAGACGCGTAGCACCGACTACACGTAACAAGCACTAGAGGTTCCACTGCCGGAACCGGACGACGAGGAGTATTACAATCAAGACCACTTGGAAGAAACAGATTCCGAATCAGAACAAGAAGAAATGGCAGAGGAACAGACAATATGGGAGAAGATCAAGGCTTCTTCTTCATCTGCTTCAAAGGGGCCAATCAAGAAGCAGGCGATCAACATTCCAACTTACAAGATTGATCCTGCGTTAATCAACTTGGTCATGTCGAATGCATTCCATGGGCTCAAGAACGAAGACCCATTCACGCATATAAGCCAATTTGTGGAGAATTGTGACATGATAAAAATTGACAGATTTCCACAAGAGACGCTCTACTTGAAGCTATTCCCGAGTTCTCTGGCGGGAAATGCGAGGGAATGGCTACATAATCTTGACGATGAATATGTGGAATCATGGAACCACATGGTTGAAGTGTTCTTTGAAAGATTCTTCCCGCTCAAAAAGACAAATGATCTGATCAGAAAAATTCACAATTTCAGTCAGAAGGCAGGTGAAACCTACTCTGAAACATGGGAGCGATTCCAAATAATGCTGAGGAGATGCCCACACCATGGTTTAGATAAGGAAAAACAGGTGAAGATTTTCTATTTTGCTCTTTCTGAGCATGATAGAAGTAACTTGGATTCCACAGGATCCAGGTTCTTCTTAAACAACACTGGCACTAGGTGTTGGGAGATTTTGAAAAATATGGCAAAGAAGCAATCTTGGGGCGACAGGGATGCACTAGAACAAGTCAAAGTCGTAGGTGAGTCCAGGGCCATTAAGGAGATGAATGATAAATTAGACCTTCTCGCCAAGAAATTGCTTGCCAAAGAAGATGCAGAATCCGATGAGGAAGCCCATGTCAAATTTATGCAACAATAGGGCTATAGAAATAATGATTATGCTTGGAGGAAGGATGAAAAATCTCATGGAAAGATCCAAACAACTTCCTACAAGATCCAGATGTGACTATTGAGTTTGCGGATGGGTCTATTGTGAAGCCATACGGAGTGTGTGAGGATGTGCTTGTCAAAGTAGACAGGTTTATCTTTCCAGTGGATTTCTTTGTTATGGATATGCCGCAACTCAAAGGTTGTGAAATGCTCTTAGGAAGGCCGTTTCAAGCAACGACCGATGTTGTCATTGTCATTGGGAGAGGTACTTTGACGTTGGGGATTGGCCATGATCAAGTTGAGTTCAAACTACCGCATGATCCCCTGGGCACACTCTCCCAAGCTCCAAGGTGATGAAGCTTGATTTCATCTAGCCTAAGACGTTAAATAAGGGTGCTTGTTGGTTGGAAACCCAGCCATTGGTAGTTTAGCTTAGTTTCTTTCACATTCGTACTTTGGTTTGATTTGATTTCGTTTTTAGTGTAAAAAAGATACCGTGTTCGTTTGCTCAAAGTGCAGGACTGAGGCAGAGTTGATACCATCGACCCTTATGTCGATGGTATCAAGATGGGTACAGGTTGGCGGTTGAAAAAATCGCTCTGCGTCGATACTATCAACGGCCTCGTCGATGGTATCGACACACCAACAGGTTGATCGCAAGGTCAAGGTCGATAGTATCGACATGCATGTCGATACCATCGAGATCTCTGAAGATTTTCAGATGAAATTGTCTCAGTAAAGTTGATACTATCGACGGGCTTGTCGATGGTATCGACCAAGATACAGGAAGAAGGCGGCGGCCGGGCCACGCGGGGGTGTTGCCCTAACTGGAAGTCGATACCATCGACTCGCGTCGATAGTATCGACGTGACACGTCACCGATTCGCGAGAGGAGATTAACGACGATCGCTGCATCAAGAAAGTCGATCAGTGGGACGAGTCAATACCATCGACACCTGTCGATAGTATCGACACCTGTCGATAATATCGACACGTCATCGATCCGGGTCCCCACATCAAGCCATCGACGACCGTCGATACCAGCGATGGACGGATTATGCTACATGAGTCGATACCATCGACTCGCATCGATAGTATCGACGGGCATACAGCAGCGCCGGCCACGATTATATAAGAGATGGATTGTCGTCATATGACGTCACAACTTCAGAGCAATCCTTCTCCACTTGTTCCATGCGTCTTTGTGAGCAATCGGAGCTCGGCCATGAGCATCCAAGGAGCAAGTTCTTCATCGAGCAGAGATACTCTTCTCCGACCTTCCCCGAGCTCCATCTTCTAATTCTTCTTCTTCTTCGACAATGGTGCACACCGCCGGCGCATATTCTTCACGTGCAACACCGATGGAGATCCCGGTGTTCATTCCTCCACCGATAGCATCCATTCCACGTCCGCGGATTGTCCATCCTTCCGCGGAAATCAAGAAGGTATATGAGGAACTAATGAAGCACAAGATTGAGCCGACCCGCTATGTTGATCGGGAGATGATCCACAACCTAGGGTTCGAGGCTAATCTGGCCTACGTTCTTAAGGGACAAGAAAGGCATACGGGAAGGAGGCCCGATGAGATGGAATTCCACACTGACGGCCAGCCGTTCTTCGGTGAATGGCCGACATACAAGGAGCTGGTGGCAGAATTCATGGCGTCGCTGGATATTTGTGTCATGCCAAACGAAATCATCGCCATAGACCGCGAATGGATCAAAGGCTGTGTTTTCTTCCGGTTGTACAATAATGATTACACTCTCACTCTCCAGTAGTTCAACTCCATCTATTACTGGAATCATGGGCGAGAGTAGTACCGGCGGCCAGACAACCGGACTGATTATGATGTTATCTTCACCAAGCTAGTGACTATGCCACCAGGCAAATCTGTGAGCGACCACAACGTGGCGGTAGCAGACTTCGAGCATCCATTCGTGAAGATTCTTCACCGCATCGTGTGTTGGCTGTAAAGAGGAGCACGCAGAAGGCTCCAATTCATTTTGGAGGGCTCATCACACCACTGGCCCACTGTCTTGGGTTGAATTTCTCTCAGCTGACTCCTCTCTTCAACAGAAGCAAGGTCAATTTGCAGCACCTTCACCGCTCCAACATCATCCTGCTACATGATGGATTGGTGTATGCCCACTGCCACGTTAATCACGCTTATCAGGAGTGTTCACTCCCTGACCCTGTCTTCCACATCGAGGGTGCTCAGCATTTTCGATGGCCGATTATCGCCATTGATGATTCAGATGAAGACGGCGGCAACGACGATAATGATAATGATGGCGATGAGGCTGAAGAGGAAGAGGAGGCCTACACTCCTCTTCATGCACGAGTGGCACCTAGGAAGCGTCCTCGCATGCATCTGGGTGCATCTTCTTCTTACCAACCTCTCCCACCACAACCACCACAGCCCTCGCAACAAAGCAAGGATGTCAACTCTATGCAAGGAATGTATGCCATGCCGCAAGATATACAGCAGACGCAGCAGCAACATACAACGACAAACGCCAGTATTCATGATACAACGAACCGGCTGCTTGACAATCAAAGGGCCATTTTTGAAAATGAGTGCCTCCTCCTCGACAACCAACAACACATCCACGACAGGTTGCATAGGATGGAGATGCACCAACAACCCTTCTATGATCATTACTGGAGCCAGAACTACTTTGGGGGGTATCCACAACCTCCGCCCATGCCCCCGTATGATCCGAGCTTTCAGGGGCAGTACCCATCTTGGGACCCCACGGCCCCACAGTACCCGCCTCTGCCAGAAGAGTGATCGGTATCTCTGTTCCAACCTTTAAGATTGTTTTTGACTATGAGGCCATAGTCGAATTCAAGCTTAGGGGGGGGGAGTTGGAACAACTCTATCCTTTAGTTTTCTCACTTTTTAGTTTTTATTGTGTTAATTCTTGTCATTTAGTTTTTGCAATCTTAGTTTGTTTGTAGGATCCACATTCTATCTAGTGTAATTGTGGATGTCTTAAGTCATGTGTCATCTCATTTTCTTGTACATGGGGATCAAGGGAAAATTAATTTTTTTTAGTGTTTGCAAGCTTGAGTTGTTAACTTTGAGCACATAACTTAAGAAAATGATTGGGTTTGTCAACTCTAAAATAGAAAATCACAACTTTACATTCATAATGATTCATGAAAAGTGGACGGAATTGGTTGTGTGAGCCTAAAATGACCAAATGATAATGAGACTCTAATTTGAAGTAAGAGAGAGAAACCTCTTAATTACTACACAGGTCAGTAAGGAGGGACACATAATAATTTTCAAAGGTTCAGTCAGTTAGTCTTGTGATCTATCCACCTCATTGTTTCCATATTCCACCATAAGAATCGGAAGTACATTACGGTTTTAATCTCCTTGAGTGCATTTCATGTAGACAGGTCTTGCATTGCAGCTGTTTTCACATAATATGCATAAAATAAGAAAAAGATTATAAATTAGTATACATGCACTTTCTCCTTAGGTGCATGTCATTTAGATGCATCATGTATCATTTTGTTGTTGCATTCATATTTTTATGCATTTTGATCACATCCTGTATCTTATTTCTTCTGAAACATTAAGGGTGATGAACTTGTTCCATACCTTCTGAATGCTTCAAGTATATAGTTATGCAACAAGAAGTGAGCCCGACAAATAATTCAGTATTGTTATTGGATACAAGGGCCTTGAAAAAAAAGAAAAAAAAAAGAAAGCTATGAAAATGAAAAATAAAAAGAATTGAGAAGTAAATAGGAATGAGAAGGAGAAAGGAACATGCTTTTCACTACATATTAAGAAGAATAAGAACATGATGTTGTTCTCTTAGATATTCCATCTCACCTTGAGACGGAATGATAGTGCATGCATCATTCCACACAAATGTAGGCATTAGGGCAATTACACTTGCATAAGCATCATTTAGGTCATTTTTGTTTTGTGCATGTTGAAACAGTATAATGCTTCCATTTCTTCTATAAGCCACCCATTCCATTCACCCATTTCTCAAATTGGTAGGCCACCGTGATTTTCTCCTCACTTATGAATATCAGGAGAGCTGCTTCCATGTAGATAGTAGTTAGGGCGAGCAACGTAGTATAGGAGATCACAAGATGCACCGAGTCTGAACTGGCGAATTTTATTATGTCAACTGCCTTATATGATAGTGTTCATCAATTTTGAGGTAGATATCTTTTATGGATGATTATTGTCACCTTTAGGGTAATTATCATTCAGTGGTTAGTAAGGGCCGGTTTGTGAATGTCTGGTGGGGATCATGTGGTGATGTTTGTTGTGATGATCTGTTCTTTAGTTGACCCTCGCAATTCTATTCTAAGGTTTTGTTGCTCGAGGGCGAGCAATGTTCAATCTTAGGGGAGTTTGATGCGATGATTTTGAGTCGCATTTATAGACATATTTTACTTGTATTTTATGCGTGTATTGGTCATTTTGGTGGTTAATATTGCATGATTCATCTACTTTGGTCTATGATCCTTCTCAGTGTCAAATCTCCCTTATTTCATTATTTTGAGAATAAATGATTACAATAATATGTTTTATTTCGACTTACGTGGTTCTGTGTTGAAATTTCAGGAAAAACAAATATCTACTACTGTCGATACCATCGATAGTGGTCGATACCATCGACAAGACCACAGGTTTCTAGCCGCAAGGAGTATCGTAGAGTCGATACTATCGACACAGAAGTTGATGGTATCGAGATACCATCAGGTTGCTGGTGAGAAGACATTCGATACTATCGACCCTAAAGTCGATACTATCGACACGAGGAGCTTCAGTGACGCAAAAAGACAAAAGCGACGCCTAAGAGAGTCGATACCATCGACCCTTGTCGATGGTATCGAGTTAGCGCGCAGAGTCGATACTATCGACCCGCGTCGATGGTATCGACACCGTCAGATACAAGTTGGTTTCAGATCATTCTAAATCCAACAGCTGTGATATTTTGGCGACCTAACTCGGTGATTATACCTAATGACGGCGGCCAAGAGCAATCCATCACATCATTAGCCGCTGCACACGTCCCGAGAAGGTGTGGAGAGAAGGACGGAGCCCAGAAGCACGCTCCAGTCATTCCGGATGCCGAAGAAGACATTTTCCACCGCCGAAAGGCCGGAGATCGTGCATTCTACGCCAAGGACCGCTTGGATCTTCTCCGTTCAGGGGGTTTCACCACTCAATCACGTTTTTCTCCATGTTTCCCCTTTTCTCTACCATGTTTTGCTCTGAGATGAACATGCGGGGCTAATCCCCTTTATCTTTAGGACCGGGAGTAGCCCGGGGAATCATTGTATGACAATTTTATCATAGTAATTCATCATTTATCTCTTAGATCCGTGGTATGATTTCGTTTTCTCAATTATATTGTTATGCTTGATCACCATAATAATAATCTAATGCCTTTAATTACTTTGAAAGAAGAATTAATGATTGAAAAGAGATGAAATTCACATTAATTGACAAATCCCTTGTACAAGGTGGTGTAAGGTTAATGGTGGATACCTAGAGATCGATTCTAATGCACTTAGTTTAGGGTATAGGTTACTACGACGGTGGAACTGACCTAGACATAGGTAGTGAATTGTACCATGATAGTGAGCAATTCTGATTACAGGCCACTATCCGGATAGAGAGATAAATCTGAGTGACTATATAGAAATTCATACAATGATAACCCGCGGTGAAACCGCAACCCTAAAGATTTCCACTTGAATTGATTAAACTAAACTTTTAATCGATTACTTTGTTTTGTTTTATTTCATTTTCTTTTAATTTTACAACAACTTCCAACTTTTTAACCGGTCTAGCTGATTGCGAGTAGTTAGTAGTAGTCTCCAATAATTCAGTGTCCCTGAGTTTGACTCGGGCCTCACAAAGGCCTATATTACATTGACGCGTACACTTGCGTTCTACACACGGAAAAATCGTGTCACTTGTAGACCTGGAAGTTTTGCATTAACCTTGCTGGCAATCTGTGTGATCAATCCTCCAATAATGATGTCACCTAATTTTCTACGTTTGGTCTCAAAGAAACATGTGAGGATTAAGTAGCCAACATGAATTTTGAATTTGTTTACCATACCCCACAAGAAAAATAGATCATGCTTACCGTAGACTCCCTATGTTTCCTTCCTTGCAAACACACATGTGTTGAGAATCCTACGTATATAATGAAAAATGGGGTTGTGGACATGCACTACCCTAAATTTTGCAGCTTCATGAATGTCATCATCAATAAATTTCCCTAAAAAATCATCACTTTTAAATGCAAGTAGATATGCCATTGCTTCTCCATAGTGGCACTCAAAAGCATCAAAAAATTGTTTAAAAGTAAACTTGTAACCACGTCCCAGAAGTCGGAAAGAGATAATAGAAAAAGGCTTATGTGGCTTTCTGGGATCGTCGTCAACCTTCAGAGTAGTCAGAAATTCATAAGTAAGCCTAGGATAGTTATCACTTACTGTGCAATAGGTGAACTTGAGTCTAAGATTGTCAAGCAGTCCTTTGACTTCATCTTTGAAACTCAATTCCTCTAAAGTCTCTTTACAGACAAATATGATAGGCAAAACCCTACCAGTGATCATGATTTGGTACGTCTTGTCCTCCTCCTCTATGACCCTGAGATGTACTCTAGGGTAGAAGAAGAACTCTCCCCCCGTGTGTCACTTCACCGCTTACTTGATGGGTGCCATTGGTTTCTTGATTTAGTTTTAAAAAACGGGTACATGATGTATACTATGTCTTATACGCTATGTATTGGCTTGAAGAAGTTGTTGAATCCAAGAGAATGAATGGATCGACATGCCATGTTTTGTGAATCACACAATATGTATGTTGTAGATTGGGTGTTTTGAAGATAGATGTGATGACCTAATTTTTAGGGTTTCTATAACCAATATACTATATGAGGTCCAATTATATTCCTAGTTGGTTTTTTCCCAAGGCCATGTGACTTCTATCTAAAAATGGATTCTTTTATCAACAAGTATGACTATAACGTCATATTTTAAATTCTATGCCATTTATGTGCATGGAGGTGATCAACAACAAGTTTTAGTCAAATTGAGTACATATGGAAATAAGTCCTAATGAATAATGAAACATGGGATACATCTTTGACATACTAAGTAACTTGAAGTTGCATTGATGATATTAGATGTATAGTATGATTTCAATATCCTAATGTATGAATCCCTCTACATCATCTTAATTGATGGATGAAATTATAGAGTTTTAGTACCAAATGCTTACATAATGTGTTATACACTGAGAGGAATCTTTGGTTAAAATTCCAAAGTCAAAGCATGTTCCTATGTGAAGATATTATGGTTTTAATATTGAAAATATATGTCTAATTATATGCATGGAGGACTATGAATGTTGAGATAGCCGTGACATTCAATAGGTCACTCAATTGTCAGGACTGGTGGCACTGCTTTTTGTGTGGCGTGGCCTGATCTGGGGCGCCACTATGATCCAACGGTTCAGACCTAGTCACCTACCTCTGAAACCTACGGGAGAAGGGACTGGTCATGGTTGGGCATCCTGCTCTCCATGATTTTAGGGGCGATCAGCCCCATATGCACGTGCCAAGTGCACCATGATGGTAGGATCTTTCCAACGAACCCTCAGATGGGGGCGTGGAATGCAAGGATGAGGGAGATACACCTCTTGACTTCTCAATTCTCTCCATGGCTCCTTACAGCTAGTTACCCAGGGAGAAGGGGGTGAGTAGGTCGGCCAACCGATTGATTCCTCACTGAGAAAACCAACGCCCAACCTATATGATTTTACCTACAACACAAATCAGCCTTAGAACAAGCAACAGAGGAGTTCTGGAAATTGGTTTTGGTTGAGCAGGATGTATAGCTCTCGGAGCAGCCGTCAGAACCTGGATACCGCAATCCAGGGGCTGTTCTATCTTGCAGTGACGCCTAGAATCCCTTGACAGTGTTATACGTAGAGGAGGGATAGAGGAAAGCAAAGCCCCAATCGGTTTCCCCTTGCTGCAGTTGTACGCCAGTGACCCTTAGGGGTCGAAGCAATCAAGCTTGCAAAACCTCTGGAGGTAGCCGAAAGTCTTCCCTCTACCACCTGTGAAGACTGCAAGCACATTCGGGGGTTAGCTTCAGAACTTCCAGGCATTTCGGGTGGACAAGCTCCAGAAATTGCCGTAGTTCCATCTCCTACGGCGGCGCCCGTGCTTCCCTCACGGCGGCTGTTTCCCTCACGGCGGCGGCTGCTATGGGAAGAACAAGGAGTCAAGCTTCTATGAGAAGGAGATCAGAGGTGGACCAGAGATCGTAGAACAGGCTGAGACCTAGAGACGGCTAGGGATGCCCTTCCTCTTCTCCATCAATTGCCACCTATGGTTCCGTGGAGGAGCTTTCGGAAGGAGATGGTCCTCGCTGTTCCTGTGAGTATCGTGATGCGCAAAGGGGGTGGCGACTGGTGAGGGTCCACCGGGTTGGCTGGACTCCACCCTAATCGGATCGCCAACAAGATCCATCTCGCCTAGCCCAGCAAGTATCTGTAGGTCCCCCACACCCCTATAGGGCGTGGTAGTGATCGAAACCCTTAAAGAGAGATCTGACGGCCCACAAAAGTCGATACAGGTAAATATCTCAAATCATATGAAGAACTTGTAGAAATGATTAAAAATAGTTCCCTTAGCCAGTAAATGCCCAAAAAATACCCCCAGACTCAAAAAAATATCCTCTACATTGCTAGATCCCTAGATCAGTCCTTTGATGCAAATTTACTGATCTTATATAGTTAAGATGATAATACCCCATTTAGGTTTCATTAAATGAAATAAATTGTATACAACTGACCTAAATTCTTAGGAAATTATTATAGATCCCTAATTATGATTTTAATCCATTTGTGGGCCCTGAATTCAATCGTATTTCCTAATATTAGGTATTTTCCCATTAATGCATAATTAAATGCTTTCAATCTCATATTAATGCTAGAAAATAGATTAAGCATCAGAAAATTATGAAATTTGAACCAGACCATAGTTATGACCTTTAGACCAGTATAAAAATATTAGAGGAAAGCTTATGTAAGTTAAAACCTAGGTTTGGCCTAAACCCTAACTTAGACCTAAAATATCAATGACATAATGGACCATGTATTAATGATGATTAATTTATATTTAATCAGATCATGGACAAAGTTCTAGATGATCCAAGATGATTATAAATCTCTGAACTCAGGTACGTGGGTTTTTATTAAGTATAAGACTATTTTTCATGAATGCATAATGATATGATGTACTTTGGATGCTTGTGTTTGCATATAAATTCTTGGATGTGTATTAGTAGTATATGCTTCGCAAAATATTAAAGAACACAAAAAAAAGAATATAGATGGTTTGTAGCTACTGAGTGGATATATTCTCTCTCTCTCTCTCCCTCAATTCTCTCTCTCTTCCTCTAATTATAAGGTCGGCACTCGGTCCCCGTAGCCCAAGGGGCGTGGAAAAATGAAGTGCGACATCTCTCTCTCCCCTCTAAATATAAGGTCAGCACTCGGTCCCTATAGCCCAAGGGGCGGGGAAAAATGAAGTGCGATACCACTTAGTAGTACAAATGCATCAAAAAGGCATATAAAAATATGTGTTTACCTGATTATCGCTTTAAACAATGTTTTTTGTTACTCTTTCTTTCTCAAGATTATTTCAATTATACAAGCATATTAGTATGTATCTTTCTACCCACGTGTACAACACCTTGTGTGTTGATTCGTTGTTTTACGTATGTTTTAGGTTCAGAGCTAGCTTGGGATAAAAGACGAGAAGTGAGCAGTTGTCCAGGTTTACCTATTGTGTAGATCCTGATTAGCATACATGTTCATAGACTTGTAAATCTTCTTTTAATATGTAAATGTAATTCATTTTGTAATATACATGTTGAATGATGAGAAATGTTATGGTGTATGCCTATGGTGTTGTTATATTGAATGTTCATGTATGCGTATTATGCTTCCGCATCGCTTTCTGATATGATTGGATGATGTTCTCGGATTATGACCTCTCATTCCCAATAGGGTTTGGAGAAGCCGAAATCCGGGGACGTCACAGTTGGTATCAGAGCATGAACAATAGCTACAACTAACAATTGCTCACCATGAAACATTAAACATAAATCTCACCTTTCACTTTAAATCTTAGAAACTTAGTAAGTTGTTCTATAGGAATAAGGTTTGACTTAGCCTCTAAGTTAGAACCTAGATGTTCGAGAACTAGGTTTAGACAAGTGTGAGAAACCCTTTCCATATAGAGCTCATATGCATTGGGTATCTACACTAGTCTACATCTTGTTCTCACCATTTCACTAGGTGACATGACACTAGACTATCTACTGTGTGTGGGACACTCGTTTTGCTGATTTGGTTTTATTTTACAATCGGCTCGAGACTCGATAGTTTTCTCTGACGTCTGCCTTCTCAGAGAAAAACTATATAATATTTTATTACCTATATGTAAATATGAAATTGTGTCCCTCACACTGGGGAGTAGTTAGTGTTCATGTAACCTAAGTGAAAGGGAGTGACATCAGTCTAGAAGAGAGAGTAGTCTAGATTAGATGTCTAGAGCCTTATCAAGATATGTGATACATGGAGTGGATGATAGAATGATAGTTGAAATAAGCATGTGCAATCTTATCTAAGTTTGATCTCTGATACTATAAGTTTCCTTATAAAGGTTTAAATTGTATACTAGTTGAATCCAATTTTGGAGAATTTAAGCAAAATCTTAATGATGAAAGTACATTCCCTTTTCCTACTTAAGATAATCTAAGTTAAGATAGAGATGAGTGTGCATGAGCCTCAAGCTCTTATACAAGGAGGATGTCTAGTGGTAGGATGCGATATGTGGTGAACTCTAGAGAGAGTAAGACCCACATGGAGAAGGTCATAGGACCTAGCCTCCAATATATGAGATATGTGTTAAAAAAAGTCCTACACTAGATTACTCTTGAGTGTTGAGTTGAGTCCTTATGCATGATTCAAATCTATATGTGAGAATTGGGTAAAAGAAAAGGATGGGTAAACGACGCATATGATAAAGTCAATCCTTTGGCTGAGTTAGGTCCTAGCTGGAGTGACATATTTTGTGAATCTCATCATTAGTTGCAAGTGAGGTAATATATGAACTCTAGTTATGAGAGTATGATGCTTTGTGAAAAAGATACTCAAAATACATGTTCTCCCTTCTTCTTCTCCTTCTTAATATACGATGATAGAAGCCTCACTTGAGCTATATAAATGATTTATATATGAGAAGTCACTCGTATAAGTTTGATCTCTTCTATATTCCCTTCCTATATCATGCATGAAATATCTAAGTTGGAAATCATGATAAAAATTGGCTTCCCTCTATGTCATGTATGAAAGATATAAGTTGAAATCACAAGTTAGAAATAAATATATCTTTGGATCAAGGGTTACATGATAACAACATATAGTTCTTAACTTCAAATCTTACAACTCTAAGCTTCTAGTTTGATGATAAATATCACGCCATAGGGTGAAACTCCATACTCACACATGTAAAGTAAGCTCTTCTATAACGATGAAATCTAAGTAAGATTTTGATCATAAATCCATACTAATAATGTCAATGTGATGATTTTGTAACAATGGAAGGAACACTTGACGTCACCTTACAGGGCTCAACGGAGTAAAAGATGAAACCCTCAGTAATACTTTCTTAACTCTATATGAGTAAACAAATATCTAACTATTAGGGTAATAAAGGATGTAAATCCTATAATAAAAGAATGTCATGATATGACTAAGTCATGAAATGACTCTTCAATTCCTTTAAAAAAATGTTATGCTTCAACCTATATAAGGTGGGGTGGTTGCACCCTAGATATTAGAGCACCTAATAGGTCGACCTGGGATACATATAGAAATAGGAGAACTTTGATACCTAGAGGTGGTGACCTTTACGAAGTTGGATACTTTGATATCACCTTAAGCATGACATAGTTGAATTTTGAGGACGAAATCCCATATAAGGTGGGGTGAATGTGATGACCCAATTTTTAGGGTTTCTATAACCAATATAGTATATGAGGTCCAATTATATTCCTAGTTGGTTTTTTCCCAAGGCCATGTGACTTCTATCTAAAAATGGATTCTTTTACCAACAAGTATGACTATAACGTCATATTTTAAATTCTATGCCATTTATGTGCATGGAGGTGATCAACAACAAGTTTTAGTCAAATTGAGGACATATGGAAATAAGTCCCAATGAATAATGAAACATGGGATACATCTTTGACATACTAAGTAACTTGAAGTTGCATTGATGATATTAGATGTATAGTATGAGTTCAATATCCTAATGTATGAATCCCTCTACATCATTTTAATTGATGGATGAAATTATAGAGTTTTAGTACCAAATGCTTACATAATGTGTTATACACTGAGAGGAATCTTTGGTTAAAATTCCAAAGTCAAAGCATGTTCCTATGTGAGGATATTATGGTTTGAATATTGAAAATATATGTCTAATTATATGCATGGAGGACTATGAATGTTGAGATAGACGTGACATTCAATAGGTCACGCAATTGTCAGGACTGGTGGCACTACTTTTTGTGTGGCGTGGCCTGATCTGGGGCGTCACTATGATCTAACGGTTCAGACCTAGTCACCTACCTCCGAAACCTGCGGGAGAAGGGACTGGTCATGGTTGGGCACTCTGCTCTCCATGATTTCAGGGGCGATCAGCCCCATATGCACGCGCCAAGTGCACCGTGATGGTAGGATCTTTCCAACGAACCCTCAGATGGGGCGTGGAGTGCAAGGAAGAGGGAGATACACCTCTTTCCTTCTCAATTCTCTCCATGGATCCTTGCATCTAGTTACCCAGGGAGAAGGGGGTGAGTAGGGTGGCCAACCGATTGATTCCTCGCTGAGAAAACCAACGCCAAACCTATATGATTCTACCTGCAACACCAATCGGCCTTAGAATAAGCAATAGAGGAGTTGTAGAAATTGGTTTTGGTTGAGAATATGTATAGCTCTCGGAGCAGCCGTCAGAGCCTGGATACCGCAATCTAGGGGCTGTTCTATCTTGCAGTGATGCCTAGAATCCCTTGACAACGTTATACGTAAAGGAGGGACAGAGGAAAGCAAAGCCCCAATCGGTTTCCCCTTGCTGCAGTTGTACGCCGGTGACCCTTAGGGGTCGAAGCAATCAAGCTTGCAAAACCTCTGGAGGTAGCCGAAAGTCTTCCCTCTACCACCTGTGAAGACCGCAAGCACATTTGGGGGTTAGCTTCAGAACTTCTAGGCATTTTGGGTGGACAAGCTCCAGAACTTGCCACAGTTCCATCTCCTACGACGGCGCCCGTGCTTCCCTCACGGTGGCTGTTTCCCTCACGGCGGCGACTCCTATGGCAAGAACAGGGAGTCAAGCTTCTATGAGAAGGAGATCGGAGGTGGACCAGAGATCGCAGACCAGGCTGAGACTCAGAGACGGCTAGGGATGCCCTTCCTCTTCTCCATCGATTGCCGCCTATGGTTCCGTGGAGGAGCTTTCAGAAGGAGATGTTCCTCGCTGTTCCTGTGAGTATCGTGATGCACAAAGGGGGTGGCGACTGGTGAGGGTCAACTGGGTTGGCTGGACTCCACCCTAATCAGATCGCCAGCAAGATCCATCTCACCTAGCCCAGCAAGGATCTGCAGGTCCCCCACACCCCTGTAGGACGTGGCAGTGATCCAAGCCCTTAAAGAGAGATCTGACGGCCCACAAAAGTCGATACAGGTAAATATCTCAAATCATATGCAGAACTTGGAGAAATGATTAAAAATAGTTCCCTTAGAAAGTAAATGGCCAAAAAATACCCCCAGACTCAGAAAAATATCCTCTACATTGCTAGATCCCTAAATCAGTCCTTTGATGCAAATTTACTGATCTTATATAGTTTAGATGATAATACCCCATTTAGGTTTCATTAAATGAAATAAATTGTATACAACTGACCTAAATTCTTATAAAATTCTTATAGATCCCTAATTATGATTTTAATCCATTTGTGGCACCTGAATTCAATCGTATTTCCTAATATTAGGTCTTTTCCCATTAATGCATAATTAAATGCTTTCAATTTCATATTAATGCTAGAAAATAGATTAAGCATCAGAAAATTATGAAATTTGAACCAGACCATATTTATGACCTTTAGACCAGTATAAAAATATTAGAGGCAAGCTTAGGTCAGTTTAAACCTAGGTTTGGCCTAAACCCTAACTTAGACCTAAAATATCAATGACATAATGGACCATGGCTTAATGATGATTAATTTATATTTAATCAGGTCATGGACAAAGTTCTAGATGATCCAAGATGATTATAAATCTTTGAACTCAGGTACATGGGTTTTTATTAAGTATAAGACTAGTTTTCATGAATGCATAATGATATGATGTACTTTGGATGCTTGTGTTTGCATATAAATTCTTGGATGTGTATTAGTAGTATATGCTCTGCAAAATATTAAAGAACACAAAAAAAAGAATATAGATGGTTTGTAGCTACTGAGTGGATATATGCTCTCTCTCTCCCTCAATTCTCTCTCTCTTCCTCTAAATATAAGGTCGACACTCGGTCCACGTATCCCAAGGGGCGGGGAAAAATGAAGTGCGACATCTCTCTCTCCCCCCTCGAAATATAAGGCCGGCACTCGGTCCCCATAGCCCAAGGGGCGGGGAAAAATGAAGTGTGACACCACTTAGTAGTACAAACACATCAAAAAGGCATCTAAAAATACGTGTTTACCTGATTATCGCTTTAAACAATGTTTTCTGTTACTCTTTCTTTCTCAAGATTATTTCAATTATGCAAGCATATTAGTATGTATCTTTCTACCCACGTGCACAACATCTTGTGTGTTGATTCGTTGTTTCACGTATGTTTTAGGTTCAGAGCTAGCTTGGGATAAAAGAAGGGAAGTGAGCAGTTGTCCAGGTTTACCTATTGTGTAGATCCTGATTAGCATACATGTTCATAGACTTGTAAATCTTCTTTTAATATGTAAATGTAATTCATTTTGTAATATACATGTTGAATGATGAGAAATGTTATGGTGTATGCCTATGGTGTTGTTATATTGAATGTTCATGTATGCGTATTATGCTTCCGCATCACTTTCTGATATGATTGGATGATGTTCTCAGATTATGACCTCTCATTCCCAATAGGGTTTGGAGAAGCCAAAATCTGAGGACGTCACAATAGAAGATGACTGAAGTGTCACAATGTATCTCAACTTGATCACGTCATGTATCTGTTATTCATAATGGATGTGTGCTCGGAAGGTGGTCGACAAAGGAGGATCTAGAACAAAGAAGTGTTGACGGGGGAGAATCTTTACACGATAGAGATCTCGGGAAAGAACTTACTGCTTGGTTGAGGATGATGGCGAGAACGGCCACTGGTGGCATTTCGTCACAAGGCGCAATAGCACAAGTGAAGGCAGACATAGGAGTGGATGGTATAGGTGGTGAGCTTAATCTAGATCTCGTTGGCGGTTAGAGTAGATGCGAACAAGGGAACACATGGGATAGGGAGCGCACAGAGGCTACTTTTTGTTCTCTCTAAAACACATCATAAGTGGACAAACAAGTGGAGAGTGTTGTTTTGAATTCAGGTTAAAAACCCTAGTTCAAACAACTAAACATGACAGATATGAAAACCTACACACCATGCTTCCACTTTGATTTTTTTTTAATGTATAACCTCTTCAAGAACACGTCGTGTGTTAATTTACAAATGGTGTATAAGATTCCAGCATATTATCAGTTTGTAAATGACCTTCGAGGCATGTCATGTTGGAGTTGACACACACCATGTATCTTTCCAGTGGATTTGTTGATGTCTTTAGGTTGATGAGGAGACGACGTGTGCTAATGTTCACACATCATGTACGCTTCCAGAAAACATTTCATTGATGAATAAACATTGTGACATGTCATGTCCATATGTATGCACGACATGTAAAGATTCCCTATACTTTGTAGTTAATTTTTTAAAATGACACATGTCCTATAGGACATCGAACATGTTGTGTTTTTAGGGAAATTTTGTAACATCCCTAACCTTGGCTTAGGGATAACCCTATTTTTTTAGCCTAAATAAGTTGCTTAGAACTTTAATATAATCTTCTAAAGTGTTTATTATCAGGTGACAAACTTATGTTTCAAGTTTGGTCCTGTTTGAATAATGTTTGAGCAATGTTCTCTTTCATCCAATAAACAACTAACGGGATGGTTGTTTCTAAGTCCTAAGTAATTTTAGTGTGTGTCAACAGATTAGATTGGCACAATAAAAGTATGATAAGACTTTTAGTCCCAAATGGATGATAGAATGTAACTCTAGCTTTTCCTTGGAGGAGAAATGCTAAACTAAGTGAGGGGTAAGGAAAACTTTCAAGATCAAAAATCTTATTACATAAAAGATATGAGTTGAGAAAGGTGACAAAGAAATGAGTTTTGACACCCAATTTATACAAAGTATGTATAGTACTTTTCTAACTTAGAAAGTGTTACCTAACACAGAATTGACACTGCATTATGAAAAAGACAGTTGAATATGTGTCATGTATGACAGATTCTATGATGACCCTATATGGAAAGACTTTGTGCTGGTCAAAGTTCTATAGAATCTCCATGACATCAAGATGCTATGAGGAAGCTTGATGATATGATGCATGAATAACAATTTTCTCCCTTCATTTGGGATTTCAGGGACGAAATCGTTGTTAGGGGTTTATAAGTTGTAACATCCCTGACTTGGGTTTAGGGATAACCCTGTTTGTTTAGCCTAAATAAGTTTCTTAGAACTTTAATATAATCCTCTAAAGTGTTTTTTTTTATCAAGAGACAAACTTATGTTTCAAGTTTGGTCGTATTTGAATAATGTTGAGCAATGTTCTCTTATTTTGGACCAAAATGCAATTTACCCAAGAAGAGGGGTTATATTGCAATATGTCACATGTTGGATGTGCCATAAGTGTTTTAGAATCATAAGAGAGAGAATTATGCTATGTTGTGTCTTGTGGAAATCCTAAAAATTCCAAGTGAACTTGTTTGAATAATGCTAGTGCATTGTATACCAATTTTGGTACAAATTGTAAATTACCCAAAATATAGGTTGATATGCAAATTACACCTATAGAGTGTCCCTACTCCCTCCTAGTATCATCTAGAGGAGAGAGAAAGAAGGATAAACCATGTTTTAATCATTTTTGAGTGATGGTACTCATGGTGATGAAAAGACCAAGAAAGGGGTTGAATGTGAAACCCTAACTTGAGTTGTATTGAGTTGTAGAGTCCATATGAGAGTGCCTATCAGCTAAGGAGCCATAGGGGGAGTCTCATATCAGTTTGTGAACTCTTGGAAAAGGCCATGATGGGAAAATAACCTCAAGGAGGGGAAGCGTATTGGTTTACAACTTCCTTGAAAAAGTTGTATCAGGTTGTGAATAAAGTGGTGATTGAGTTGAGATATCTTATCCAACAAGATAAGTGATGGAAAAAATATCATCTCTAGATAATCCTCAAGTGTTTTGCATGTCATGATAAATATGAATGCATGCAAGGAAAAGTGTCAACCACACATGGACACGTGGCACCTAGTATCTTAAAATGATGACACCTCATATACACACTTTTCCATGAACCTCAAGTATATATACCACTCTTTTCACCTATTAGTGGAATGTTTCGAATCTTACCAACCCCTTGCTCTTAGATATCATGCATAGAGCCTTGGTATCGTGCATAGGTGAAGTAATATCATTCATAGAGCCTTGGTATTGGCTATAGCAAAGTGATTTCACCCATAGCAAAGTGATATCGGCCAAGTGAAGGATATCGACCACAAGTGAAGGATATTAGCCACAAGTGAGGGATATCAGCCACAAGTGGTGAGGTATCATGCATAGTGCTGAGGAGCTCAAGTCTTGGACCTTTTATAAGATCATCTTCAACCTTGGGGATGTGAATCTTAGAGCTTTGAAGTTTCTCTTGAGGCGGGTTATATAACTTGAACCCAACTATGTTATTATTTACCTTCAATATTGTTGAACTTGTTGATCTATTTTCAATTTCAAATTCCTTTGATTAATTGATGTTCCTATGAGTTCCAATAGTTTTTAGTACTATTTCCATGAACTAGGATAGTAAGATCAATAGTCTAGAGGTTGATGGTGGTGACATCATCATGGTCCAACCCGATATAGGGTTGAAGTACCTTAAACCCGATATCAAACCCAAGATTATGGCTAACTCGATATAGTGATGAGTGATACTTCATGAACGATATGAGTGATACCTCATGAATGATATGGGTGATACCCACTTACACCTTATACACGATATGAGGTTAAGTCCATACCTCATGCACGATATGGTGTCAATTGTACACTTTAACTGATATAGTATTGAAACCCTAGATGATGGAATGAAGCCCGACACACCCCTATCATTTTGTGTAAAAGGTTGTTTTTTATGAGATCAACCAGATATCCAACTTTCTATTCAAATATATGATATAACTAATCCTTTGAAGGTACGAAAAGATACGAGCATAATGGTATACCCAATATGCTAACCCGATATGTTAACCAATATGGTAACATGATATTCCAATCCAATATGGTAACACGATATGGTATTGTGTATATACTACTAAAACGATACCATGATGAATTAGATACCCTATGACCAACATGGAGCACACCTTGTACATGATATGGTATCAAGTATACCCTTTATACCCGATATGAGGTCAAGCATTTAGCTCATACACGATATGAAGCTAACTTCAGATGATAAAATCTAAATGATAGCCAACCCGATATGGGTACATGTTATGGTAATAGGGGATACACACTAAACACGATATGGTGATGTGGTTACACCACATGCCCGATATAGATGCATGATATGATGATAAGGTTGCATCTCAAGCACAATATGGTAGCATACACACACCTTGATACACGATATAGTGGGAATACCTCAATCCAATGAACTTGATTGAGTGATACATGTTGTGTGTTGTGTCAAATGCAACATTAAGATGTAATGAGTTTAATGCAATTTGATAATTGTGAGCTAATGTATCTTAAGAGGAGAATTGAGACAACTTAATAAAAGTATGGCGTAATCAACATCCTAGTGAGGATGAGAGAGAAATTAAGATTTGAATGTTAACCATGTAATAAGTATATGTTGATACTCCTATTATGAATGAAGTACGAATTAGGGATTTATATTTTATGATGAGATGATTTGAAACCTTAATTAGTTAATAAAGGGAAACCCTAACCCTAATGAAGGGTGTTGATATGACTTGAAAACCCTAATCGATAAGAAAGGGAAACCCTAACCCAAATGATGGGAAGGTTGTATTTCTCTTATTTTGCATTATGATGATAAGTATTTGATATTGTTGTTATCATGAAATACTAACCATGTTGGTAATCATGAGATAATGAGCATAGCTAAGTATGAGCTATGATGTTCATATAATACAAATGAAATGGGTCTTGTGAGCTATGTGAAATACTTGTACAACAAGTATAATGCTTACATATGTCTTATGACCTAGAGATGGATGTTGCCTAGTGAGAGGTGACAAGTTGTTTATAATAGTCTCATGATATAGAGATTTATGTAAGAGATGGAAATGTTAAAAATAAACTAAGGAGATGGGAACCCCGTAACATAATAATAATAACAAATGGTTATAATGATAATAATGAAATCTTGGTCATACATGCCTTATGGTTATAGACAAACAAGGGCTATTGTGTTTTGAATATGCTAAATTGAGATATGAGAAATACTTGTATCACATAAAGGATGTGAATGGATATTATGGCTTGACCGAGGCATATTGCCTAATAAATGTGATGTGGTATTCAATGATGAGTTGAAGGGATTGATATCGCATGATGAAAGTGATAGGAAAACATAAAGGTATTCCAACTACTATGGAATCCTTATCAATATGGTCATAGTCTCACATGATTGGTAAAATCCAATACCTGGCTGTAATCTGACAGGATTGGTACAATCCAATACCTGTCTATAATCACACAATATTGGTACAATCCAATACCTGGCTGTAATCACACAAGATTGGTACTATCCAAGACCTGTCTATAATCTCATAGGATTGGTACAATCCATTAACTAGCTATACTCTCACATGATTGGTACAATCCAATACCTGGATGTACTCTCACATGATTGGTATAATCCAATACCTAGCTGTACTCTCACAGGATTGGTATAATCCAATACCTGGTTGTACTCTCACATGATTGGTATAATCCAATACCTGGATGGAACATCATGATGGATATTCACTCAATATCTGGCTAGCAGATTGGATGAAGCCAACAACTAGAAATGAGAATGATTCATTAATATCATACCATGATAATATTATCACATGATAATCTTGAGATGTTGGTATAGTATGATGGGTAAACGATATACATGTTCTTAATATTCCTTATAAAGTGAATAGATGATTTACTACCCTATCACAGATAGTTACAATGATTTAAAAGATGAGAAATGTTCTAATCTGCTTATCCACAATGATTAACCTTTCTTATTAATATAAAAGAACCTCTACTCAATTTTATATTATTTATCTGTGATAATAACATTGTTGGCGGAGAGTTATATCTCTCGCTGGGACAATTTTCTTACCCCGTGAGATCCACAATTTTTAGGTGTATGAGCACGAGGAGGTAGAGACCATTATACAGAGGAAGGACAACAACAACAGGGACATCAATAACAACTCAGGTTGAGTGTATAGTCTGTTGTGTCTTGTAGATAGAAGTCCTATGTTTCGTCTCTATACTCCCAGGTCCTCGGATTTAGTACATGATGGTTTTATGAACAATCTGAGATTTTGTCTTGTATGCCTCAAGGTTTTATGTTTCTTCAGTATATGTTTTGACAAAGCAACTGTTATATGTTATCCTCGAGATAGGATGGTACAATGTATGTACAATGTGAACCCTGATGTATATAAAGTTTTGGTTCTTTCATTAAGAGTTTTCCAGGAAATGGATCTCTTTGCAAAATGGTTTTAAATTTTAGTGATTTTGTTAATCCGCTGCTTATGATTATTCTGCATAAATAGTGATGATTTGGATGTCATTTTGGTGGCGGTCATCATAGATTTCCTTGAATTCTTTTTGAATGTTGTCACACGACGTGTGTCGAGATGGACATGTTGTGTTTGCTTTAATTTCTAAAGATATTAAGTTGTGTTCCTTGACATTTATTTGGCACCTACAATGACGATGATATATGCTTCATGAGGGTCTAGATTATTATATTCATACACGACAAAATTATTTTAGAAATATAAAGTTCTTAAGAAAATGCTTGAAATAAATCTATCCTAAATGCGAGGTCAAATGCCAAGAGGTCTTCCATTTACAATCTGAAGTAAGACTCTTCATTCTTCTTCTTTTTCAATGTGATCCCGAGAAGGAGCTGGATGCAACATAATTTCCTTTATCTTTTAGGTTCAATTTAGGCTGGCTTGGAAGATATCCTGGAGAAGTTTGTTGGTTGACAAGGGCCTATTGACCAACTTAGTTTTCTAGCATCTTTGTGTGTGTATCTATGCCATCCACTTTGTCAGAAGTTTGGTGGATAGTGTCTTTCTTTAGATGTCCTTGTTGGTGAAATTCTTCATTTTGCTTGATCTGACATGAGACAAAGTTCTCTAGAAGTGGGGTTTGAATATGAATGGAGTTGCTTAAAATTCCAGTTACTGTTATTGAACCTTAGAGGATTGTTGCTTGCATAGGGTCTATTTCTAACATGTTTTGATTGATTATTTTGAAGTGTTTGAGGATTTTGAGTGTTATTGTTGTAGTACAAAAAATTAGTATGGTCTCTCCTACTTGGGTTGTAGGATTTGGAATATAGGTTGTAGAGTTCTTTATTCCCATAGTTGTCTACCATATTGCACTCCTCCACAGTCTCCTTGGAAGGGGATAAAGAAGGGTAGCTTGGAGAAGATACCTTCCCTAAAGACTAGTTTGCATCACAAATAAGATTCATAGGTTGAGTCGGTTGAGTATTCAACCTCTCCAACTTTTGTGTCAAGGCATCTATCTTGATAGAAATCATATCAATGGCATCTACCACATGGATTCCAATTTGTTTCCCAGAAGCAACAGAAGATGAAGGTGGTTGGTTACCCCTTTCAGAACTCCATTGATAATGGTTGATTGCCATGTCTTCTATTATAACATAGGCCTCCCTATAAGATTTTCTCATTAAAGCCCCATTGGCTACAACATCTATAGACATCCTGGTATTATAGTAAAGCCCATTACTGAAGAAGCCAATTGTTGAGACAATGGTGAGGGAAAAGATGTTGGAGGTTTTTGAATCTTTCCCATGTATCATATAGGGTCTCTCCATCTCTTTGAGAGAAGTTGGTCATTTGGCTTCTGAACTGAGCCGTCTTGCTTGGTGGGAAGTACTTGGCTAAGAAATATTTAAAATGTTCATCACAACTGTTGATGGAGTTCCTTAGCAAGGAAGAGAGACACACTTTGTCTCTGTCCCTCAAAGAAAAAGGAAACAAAAGTAAGTGTATACCATTAGGAGTAACTCCACTAATCTTGAAAGTGTTCATATATTGTAGAAATTCTGCTACATGAATATTGGGGTAATCCATGAGAGTCCCTCCAAAATGATATTTTCTGAATCTTCTACATTATTATAAGTTTGATTGAGAAGTTATTCACCTTGATCTGTGGGATGTTGATAGCCCCATTAATGTTTATTGCAACTAGAAGGGAAAAATCCTTGGCATGATGGTCATCTTCCATGATTGGTTCTTGGATGTCTGATGAATATGGCGGTGAAGAATGAAGTGATGATGGTTGAGAGTCCCCCAAGCTTGAAGAGTGTTCACTCCTCCTTTCTCTTCCATGACTGCTCAAGGCACATTTGATCTCAAAGTCTAAAAATACAGATGGTTGAAGACCACGTTTCGAGCGCCACATGCAGTCCTGCAAATTCACAAGTAGTGAGAACACTTAACAAACAATGGAAGATATGATAGATGGAATAAATGATGATGGAATGATAAAAGGGGGTTGATTGATCTAGTCTTGATTACTAATTAACACTTCTTACTCTAACACAAATATACAATGCTCCTCGACAATGATGCCAAAAACTTACTGTCTCAAATGTGCAAGTTTTAATATTTATAACTCAAGCACTACCATATGGAGAGTGTGTATTATATTTGAAATTGTCAAAGGTAGAAAGGTATAGTTAAGAACAAGCGTGTTACAATTCAACAATTTAGATCAATTTAGAAGAATTGGTTTGGTTTGAGAGTCTACTAATGAGCAAATTAAAGGAAATTATGAGAATTAAACACTAAGAAAGATTTAGATTGGATTTTTAAAGGATATTGTTTATAAGATTTCACTTCCATACCATTACTCACATGCAACCACGAAATTAACAAATTAATTAACTTGGGAAGGAGGTTACCATCATCATACATCTCCTGTTAATATGAGATGGTTCTTATCCCTACATAGCACTCTCGTGCTTATCTTAAAACTCAAACTACAACCTTAGATCCTCAATGTATCCAAGCCACTCTCATAGTCAAGGATTCATTACCAAGAGAACTACTCCCTACTTCTCTACATATATTCTCAGATCATATAAAGAGCCATATAATGTGTAGGCAAGATGCAAAACAAGCATACAAGAAATTAGCATCATAGATTCTCTTGGAAAAGCAAATTAACCAACTTTAGTTGAGAAATATGAGTTCACATGAGTAATGACATGGGAGCTACTCTGCCATGCCCAAGAAGAAGGAAACTACTCATCCATGATCATGAAATACATAAACATGCTACAGATTTCAGAGTTTACCATGATTAAAGAAGGATAAAGAAAATCGAAGGAATGGAAAAGGGCAAGGTAGAATTCTATCTTGGGGACAAAATTCCACTCTTGCATGTGCTTCTGCTCAGACAACCTTCTCTCCCGAGAGGTCAGGTGCAGTAGAGAATCTCTTGCTACACCCCTCGAAGAAGAATGGATAAGAATGTAGTTCCTCTCTCAAGAAACCAATTCTTCCTCTCCAAAATCGCCCCTTCTCTTCTATGAAATGTTCTACTGTTAAAGTATGCTTCAAAATGATGAGAGATATCCACCCATATGAGCGTCCTTATATTTAAAATGAGGGGTGGTTATTTTTGAGGACACATCATGTACCAAGAGAGACACAACATGTCAACATGTATAATTGATGACATAACTTCTTTGATCGGGCTAGACACGCTGTGTAGAAGCACACACACATTGTGTATATGGGAGTCTTTTTATTTCTGGGTGGATCGGGTGGTGGCGGACACGATGTGTCAATTTAGGGATATGACGTGTCGTAGCTCTTTAGGGTGAGATATAAATCTTCTATAAACTCACATGTCGTGTGTTAATTAACACATTTTGTGTTCTCTTCAAAATCTTCAAGAAGAGATCCATCAAGTATGAAAAATCCCAAGCACTCCAAGTAGGGTCGGATTTGGGTTGGGTTGACCCCATTTTCTTGTCACAATCATGTTCATGTGAACACAAACATAAGACAATTAAAATAACTAAAAAGGTAGAAAAATCAAGTATGATTAGATGCAAAATGAGGTACAAAATGGATTGAAACTGTGTTTAAAAGTGGGTAAAATGTGTATATAAAATGTGCACATCACCAGCAAAACCACCTAGTCGGAGCGCATCAACCCCTCATTTGGGAATGCATCCATGTAGGATTTTTGTAACAAGAAATGTATATTAGTTTATGTTTAATAGATAGATTGAAATATGGATTTAGTCTCACTTCTTGCTTGTAATTTTAACAAAATCTAGTTTAATTTTGGGTTGGAAAAAATGGCTAAAATCTGGGTTTGAGTTTATTCTTAATTTAAGTGTCAAAAAATATGTTTCTCATTTTCTAATATGGAACAAAAACCTCGATCTGAAACTTGTTTAGCCTACTAAAACCATCATTAGTCTAGATTCCAACATAATTCTAAATCTATAACCCACCATGATTAGAACTAACCTATCCTTTGTAACTCTAAGAATGGTAAATTTGATTATATCGAGATGTCTTACATGTGACTACTAGACTTATATAAATAAAAATCTAGACATGGTAGCACTTGTGTAGACAATAATATGAGACTAAACACATTTAACCAGTACAAACTCTAATACTTCCCCTCAATCCAGAGTACGTGTGAAACACATGTCCGGCTTGGCAAACAAACTCAAAATATAAAAAGAAAGAGATACACTAAGGTCATACATAAAGTCATTTCTTTACTTTTCTTCCCATGCTATCTTCTTCTACCTTTGATGTATGTGCCACATAATGACATTGGATTTGGAGTTGCTACATTTGAGTGACAACAATGAGACCTTCTTGCTAGAATATGATGTAAGAAGATGAGAAGTCTCAGAATCTTCTTACTAGAGGTGACATGGACACCGAGGAGGAAGATGAATGATAAGTCCCAATCTTGATCATGATCTTCATCTGAGCTTCCTCTTTTATACTAGAACATGAGGAACTTGTAGACGAGGAGTAGAAAGTGGTTGACCATAATGATCATGTAGGGCATGCCATTATACATCTGCTTGATGCTCAACAGAGATATGGGTGTAGAGCCTGAGGTAAGGTGAGAGGAAATCAAAGGTGGAGGTGATGCCATCGGAGATGAGGAGGGATCATCCAGAGACCAGAAGATGGTAGCTATGTTGAGAAGGTGAGGAAGATAGGAGGAGGGTGAAGGGGACATGGGGAAGGAGGGGTACGAGCAAGATGAATCTCCACTATGTGTGAATCAGGATGCCCACCAAGATGGCCTGGGAAAGTAGGGGTGGGGAGATCGATAGTGGAATTAGAAATGATTAGAAATTTGAACGAGAAAGGAAATGAGAGGATTTCTGGGTCAAGGAGAGAAGGGTCCAATGAAGCCCGAATGTGAAGAGAAATAAAGAAGAAAAACAAAGGAAACATATATAGTGAGATGGAGTGGAAAAAATCGGAAACCCATGGACTTAGAAAGCAAAGAATAAAATTGGATGAAGAAGAAAAAAATGTTCAAAGGAAATAAATTGGAAACCAAAGCAATTAGAGAAGAAGAAAGGTTGTTTCCTTGGAGAAAAAAGGCATGCCAATGAATTGGTGAAAAAGGAGAATGTCTGACTTGGACAGAAAGGAGGTGTAATGGGAAACAAGAAAGAGATATAGAAATAGAAAAGAAATGGTCAAGAGGTAAAAAGAAAAGTAACACTACTAAACTTAAGAAAGGAAACTGACAAGATGATAATAATTAATAGAGGAAATGATAGAAAAGGAAGGAAATAGAATATGATATTAAATAAATAAAAAGTTAAGGATACAAAGGGGGAAAGATAAAAAAAGAAGTACAAAATATTAACAACACAAAGAGGCCTGTGGACTGCATACCAAGAGAAAATGGGTCTCCTCCCGCCGGCTACAAGTGTCTTTACTTTTCTCTATCATATAGGATCTTTCATTTGATACAATGTAAGAATGGTAAATATGATTATATTGAGATGTCTTACAAGTGACTACAAGCCTTATATAAGTAAGAGTATAGACATGGTAGCTCTCCTGTACTCAACAATATGAGACTAAACACATGTGATCAAAACATACTCTAATAGTAACAAATTTCTAAAATCCGAATTTGTATTCTTAAATAGTTTTCCAAATACAAATCATATCCAATCTCATTTTTAGCAAATTTCAACCCAAAACTTACCATAGCATGGCATTGCATTACATTGTATTTGTGACAAATGTTTAATGAAATGGTAGTGAGAATAAATCATTGTGTTTATAATTTTTAGTAAAATTTCAAAATCAAAATTAATATATTTTGGATCCAAAATTTCTAATTATTAGTATCAAAGTTCTAACCTCAAAACTAACATTGACTTAGAGCTACGATGGAAATGAATTTTAGCATTCTCTAAGCTAAAAAAATTCATCGTTCACAATATGTAAATGGAAATAAAATGAGAGATTAACCATGATATAGAAACGAATTTGAAACCAGTAAAAAAACTAATTGAATATTCTAATAACTCTATGTATCAATATGCAACGATATGTTTTAGCATATTATTAGTGTGTATATTATATAGTGGTTGTGTATATTTTATATATTATTTAGTGAAAGTATACCATGAAGAATACATAACTTACTAGGCATCAACTCGATAATGGTCTATTATCACTTTCTTTTTGTACTAATATTTGATATTTTCTATATATAATTTTGTATTATTATTTATATGAATGTGTATAATGAGAAAATGAACTAAAAATTCCTAAAAACCTAGAAACATTCTAAAATATGCCACCTTTTACTATATATCATGTATTATTATATGTTTTTCCATACACTAATAGATTTTGTTGAATGTGTACTTTGTTGTTTGTGTGTAATATTGTGTGTGAACTATAGTGTAAAATGACTCCATTGTAATATTTTATTTTTATATATTTGTTAAATTTTAACTCCGCCTATGTATTCATATTTTATGTAAATGTAGCTGGTCCCAAACCCGGGTAAAGGAGGAGGGTTGGTGGTAGGTTGACCGCCATCCTATAAAAACTTCATCACTCTTTATATGACATGGATCCTTATAAGAATATCGTTGGAGCATCCCTACATAGTGACACGCTGCATTGGCACCCAGGTGCAGTGATAAATATGCAAGGGGTTTCGACACAACAACGCCAGGTTGTGTTGAAGGACAAACAAGGGTTTGCACATCTTGGACGGGTGTGGGTAAAGAAGCTAGTCCCACTGCATCATCACCCAGATTTAGTGAAAAATGTGCAAGGGCTTCCACATCTTGGATGGGTGTGGGTAAAGAAGCTAGTCCCGCAACATCATTGCCCAGATGCAGTGAAAAATGTGCAAGGGCAACATTTTCGACAAAGGCAAGTAAAGAAGCAAGTTCAACAAAAAAGTATTAGAGTTGGATCTTGGAATATTGGCTCTTTGACATGGAAATCTTTGGAGATAGTGGATACCATGACGAGAAGAAAAGTCAATATAGCTTGCTTGTAGGAAACCAAGTGGACATGGGAACACTGTAGAGAGATTGGAGACATAGGATACAAAATCTGGTATACAAGTATTGATAAACATAGGTATTATTATTGATAAGATGTTGAAGGATGATGTCATCAAGATTACAAGAATGGGTGATAGAATCATAGCTACCAAGGTTGTTCTTAAGGAAAATATTTTTAACATTATTAGCAGTTATGCCCCCCCCCAAGTTGGCCTTAGAGAGGATGTGAAGAAGGATTTTTGGGATGACACAGATGAATTGATGCAAGGAATACCGACCGAGGAGAAGATTATTATTGGGAGTGATTTAAATGGCCATGTGGGGAGTAGCAATGCCAGATATGAGAGAGTTCATGGTGGTTTTGGATATGGCAGTAGGAATGGAGAAGGAGAGAGGATATTAGATTTTGCAGTTGCATATGATATGACTTTGGCAAACACCCATTTCAAGAAAAGAGAATCTCATAAGATTACTTGCAAGAGTGGGTACAACTATAGACAAATTGATTACCTCCTTACAAGGCGGGTGGATCGTAAAATATGCAAGGATTGTAAAGTGATTCCTAGTGAAGAACTCATGACCCAACATAGGTTGGTGGTTTTGGATATTAACATGAAGATCCATAAAGGCAAGCATAACAAAAACCAATATAGTAGGATCAAGTGGTGGAATCTTAAAGGAGAAAAGAAATTGACTTTTCATGATAAACTCATCAAGGAGGTAACTTGGAATTTGGAGTCTGATGTTAACATTATGTGGCATAACATGAGCTCTTGCATAACAAAAATTTCCAAAGAGGTTTTGGGGGAGTCTAAAGGTTGTGGGCCTCCACAGAAGGAGACTTGGTGGTGGAATGATGAAGTATAGAAGGCTGTTAAACTGAAAAGGGAGATCTATAGGAGCTTGCCCAAATCTGGAGATGATGCAACGTTCCAAAGATATAAGCAAGCAAAGAAAGAAGCTAAAAAGGTTGTTCAGGAGGCAAGGTCTAGATACTTTGATGATATGTATAAGAACCTGGACACTAGAGAAGGGGAAAAAGATATATATAAAATGGCTCATATAAGAGAAAGGAAAGGAAGAGACTTGAGTCAAGTAAAATGCATAAAGAATGAAGATGGTAGAGTATTGGTGAAGGACGATGATATCAAGAACTAGTGGAGAAATTACTTCCATAAGCTTTTCAATGGAGATATTGCATATAATGTTAGCGACTCGTGTGACATGAATACAAGAGATATCATTTACACATGATGAGTTTCACCATTTGAGGTCAAGAATGTTTTGAAAAAGATGAAAATGAGAAAGGCATGTGGACCAGATAGTATTCCCATTGCTATATGGAAGAGTATGGGGGATGAGGGAGTTACATGGTTAACAAATTTCTTTAACAAGATCATGAAGACCAAGAAGATGCCGGATGAGTGGAGAAATAGTACTATAGTCCCAATCGACAAGAACAAAGGTGATGTTTAGAGATGTACAAACTACAGAGGTATCAAGATGATGAGTTATAAGATGAAGCTTTGGGAGTGGAGTATTTGAGCAGAGGTTAAGATCTATAATGTAGGTATCAAACAACCAATTTGGTTTCATGCCTGGAACATCAACAAAAGATGCTATTTTTCTGATAAGGAGGCTTATGGAGAAGTATAAACAACACAAAAGAGATCTTCATATGGTGTTTACCAATCTAGAGAAGGCTTATGATTGAGTACCCAGAGAAGTGTTATGGATGGTTTTGAAGCAAAAGGGTGTGCATATCCAATACATTGACTTGATCAAAGACATGTATGATAGCTCTACTGCATGTGTCAAGACTCCTGGAGGAGAGACACCAACTTTTCCTATAACAGCTGGGGTACACCAAGGATCCACACTCATCCCATATCTATTCATTCTTGTTATGGATGAGTTGACAAAGAATGTTCAGGATGATATTCCTTGGTGTATGTTATTTGCTGATGATATTGTTTTGATTGACGAAACTAAATATGGATTGAATGATAAAGTTGAATGTTGGAGAAAGGCATTGGAATAAAATGGATTGATGATTATCAGGAGAAAAACTGAGTATATGCATTGCAATTTCAGCCAATCTCATAGTGTGAATGATGGAGCCAAGTTGGACGGAGTAGATATACCAAAATGTGATAAATTCCGTTACTTGGGCTCTATTATTCAAATAGATGGGGATGTACAAAATGATGTTTGTCACCGGATCACTATAGGATGGTTGAAATGGAGGAGTGAAACTCGAGTATTATGCGATCAGAAGACCCCTCTCAGGTTAAAAAGTAAGTTTTATAGAACAACTATACGACCAACCATGCTCTATGGGAGTGAATGTTGGGCGGTGAAGAAATAAGGTCTCAACAAGATGAACATGGATGAAATGTGTATACTGAGATGGATGTGTGGGAAGACAAGAAAAGATTGCTTGAGAAATGACTATATCAGGAATAAAGTGGGGGTGGTGAGCATTGAGGACAAGTTGCACGAGGGTAGATTCAGGTGGTACAGACATGTGCAACACATACCTACTAGTGCACCTACACAAAGAAATGCTATTGAGCCAAACACTATAAATAGAAGAAGAGGAAGACCTAAATTAATATGGGATGAGCTTATAAAGAGAAATTTTGAATCTCTACATCTCAATCAGAATATGGCCCATGATAGAGATGAATGGAAATGAAGGATCCATGTAGGCGACCCCAACATAGTTGGGATTGGGGCTTAGATGATGATGATGATATTTGTTAAATTTGGAATATGATATGAATGAATCCACTATTTTTTAAAGTTGTTGTCTAACATTCTTGGTCCAGTCATGATACATACAATCCATTGGACACCTTATAAAATTAGTATACTTATTGCAAATATTTTTTTATTTGTTAGTGTTCAAGTGTGCACCTATCAAAGAATCATTTATTATTCGAATATAAATTTCTAATGGATAGACAGTCAAAGGGAGAGGATTGGGTGTTGGTATGTATGCCCATAGAGCAAGTCATATGATGATTGTAATGGGATACTTTGTAAATTATTTGAATAATAATAAAGGCAATTTCCGATCTATATGTTTAAACTGTTTATGAGATGATGGTGTAACATGATAGATGTCTAAAGAATTGTTTTACTCAATGACATATGCTTTTGGGTTGAGGACCTAAACGATGAGATCATACATATGTTAAGAGTATACATTCTTGTTAAGTCCCTAGTCGGTTGTTATTGTGGAAATAACCATAGACATCAATAATACTAAGGACTAGATTGTGTGTTGGTTGATGACAGAATCTCATTAGTCATGATATAGTGATATCAAACCAAGCACATAGGTACTTGTTAGAGAACAAGGTACTGGACAGACCCATCGTGAGAGTGATACATGGAACCATGACTTGGTAGTCACAGTCAACTCTCACAGTGATGGTGGTGAGTGTGATTCTTAGACCTAAAATCACTACACTCAACATATGTCGTTGGGTACACTTTGACATCATCAAACGCAGTCCTAAAACATGGGTTGTTATAAAGGTGATGAGTGGGTGGCTTTGACACATAGGGCTTTTGAGGGGTGAGTGATAGATATGGGATTTGTCCCTCCTAAGGGAGTTTGATGTCCTTGGCCACTTGATGAGTAGGATTGAGAAAGGCATGCGCATGAACGTGTGAATCAATATGTGATATTGATGTCACAAACATCTCACCCAGTCTGCTCTGAGATCAAGGAAATGAATGAATGTTGACAGGATGACTGTTCCATGCCTCGAGTTCATTCAGGATATCAGTGATAAAGGAATTATACATTCACTGTAACACCATTCACGGATTGTAGGATTGAAAGTTGTTCTCCAACTTTCTATTTCACTTGGGTAGCACTGATGTGTGACTAGGCACCGCTCTTTGCTTGTGAAGTCATAAGTGTTATGGACTTTCACTGCCAACGTGAAATGGATCTGTAGGGTCACATACATAGGATTTAACCTGGAATAGGAGTTTTGTCCACAAACAATGTTTAGATTGATTACTAAAGGAGTTTAGTAGTTCAATTGAACACTCAATCAATTGATAGCTCAGTATCATAGTGTTCAAGGTGTTGGACTGATTGATTAGAGTATCAGATTGATTGAAACTACGATTGACTGATTCTGCACAATCTACACTCCCAACCGATCGGCTCATGTGATAAACCGATCAGCTGAGCTTGGTGAACCGATCGGCTCAACTGGTGAGTCGATCGGCTCATGGACAAGTTAAAACTATCGGTTCAACTGGTCCAATCGAGCAAGTTGGGAAAGTAAGATTGGTGAGAAATTTCTTTTCATTTCACTTGCCCAATTTGATTGGAACAAGGATTGGTATTTGATATCAATTCGAAACAAAAGAGGAAAAGTCAATCGGGAACTGATCAGGACCACGAACTGACCGGTTCATAAGTGAACCGACCGTTTCATGGGTCCCAACCGATCAGTTGAGGTTTCAACCGACCAGCTCAGATCCCCAACCGACCATTTCTGTTATGAAACGATCGGTTCAGGTTACGCAGTTGGTTGTTTTTGTGGAAAATCTCGAACACTTCTACTCCTGCTTTAGTCCCACATTGCCCGGGATAGAGAACCCTGTTGCATGACACTCCTATATATAGGGGTATTGGGGGCTTCTCAAAGTACAAATCAGTGCAACTAGTTGCTCTGTAAAGTTGTCGTTCTCTTTGGTTTTGGTAACCGAGAGAGCCCAAGCAAGTGCTACCCGATAAGGGAGGCACAATAAGGGAAAGACAACTGCAGAAAGCGACTGGTGGCAGGAGAGTGTGTCGGTGACTAGTACGCCGACAGGAGGGTGCGACTCCTTCCGATTCCTTGTGGGACAAGGAGATCGAAGTTCCAAGCAGTCCGTGTGGATGAGTGTAAAGGCGGGAGACATTTTCCGCTCAGAGGACAACTGTCAATCCCGACAGTCCCAGTGAGACCAGGAGTATTCAGTCCCAGTGCGACCAGGAGCTGCACAGACACCGTCTAAGACCGGAGGTGAAGACCGTGCAAAGTGCAAGGTACTGTCACCGAGCAAGCCTCGGAACAAGGTATGCATCCACAAACCATCTTTCCTATTGTATAGACGTTGACACGATTCCTTTTGTTCTTGGTTTTGGGGAGAAAATTTTTGTTTCCGCTGCTTCTCTGCCTCCTCTAAAACCCAACAGTGGTATCAAAGCCACGTCAACTGCTTTATATTTTAGGATTATCGATATGATCAATTTTGATTTGTCGCCTTTATTTATTGCATATGATGCGAATAAAATTGGCTTTATGCATGTCCAATCCACAAATCCCAAATATACATATATTATATGTAATATTAATGCACTCGATACACGTCGCCCTTAAACAAGTTTTGTGGTGGATGTGTATCTTGGTTATGGCCTATAAACCCTATATATGTGTGTGGTTGTATGTGGTTGCTTGCATATCAGTCTACGCACCGATTCCCTTTCTCCTATTATTGATGTAACTCGAAATAATTCAAGATTTCTTTTCCTACCTTTGCTTCCCCTGAATGTAACTTAGGGTTTTACAATTCAATTGTAAATAGGATAGATTTTATTTCTTGTTATGTCAAAGAACGGAGGACGACCTGAGACGATCGGTTCAAGGTGTGAACCGATCGGTTAATGTTCCAGACGACCAGTTCGAGGAGCGAGACGAGCAGGTGGCGATCTGAGGAGATGCACGACGACCGGTGAACTGATCGGCTGGAGGTGCCAGTCGATCGGCTGGTGGCACCCGAACGACCAACTTGATGGTGAGACGATCAGTCATGAAGATGAGCTGATCAAACCCAGAAATGTAGGCACATATTTCATCTTGTATAGGTTGCATGTGATGTAGACCTAGATGACTGTGATTCCTCTTGGCTGGAGGAATCACAATAGGATGGCCATAATCATTGCTTTTATCATTTTGCATATTCTCTATGGGATATAGCATGTATATGATACATACTATATCTAGTGGTGATTGGATATGTATATGTATATAAAAACCAAATCCCTCATTAAATATTAAAGTTTTAGATGCCTTCTAAATGCGACACACGTGAAAAGCTTGATCGACCAAGTGTGGGCACGCCCTAGCGTAGTGCACCGTCTATCTCGTGGAAGCGTGAAGGATGAATGTGTGGGTCTTCCCTAGCAGGGTGCATATTCATCGTGTTGGATTTGGGTCAGACTTAACAAGGTGATCTAGATGGGATCTAGTACCTTGAGGCATGGAGATGATCATGGCAAAGAGTTGCATATGACATCTTTCAAGAGTTGCATATGATGCAATTGGCAAGAGTTGCCTACCTGGGAGATCTAAGTTGTGGGTGACAACCCTAGCTGGTCCATGGCTCAGAGGATTTCAGGATCTTGACCCACTAGAAGATTGTGCACTGCAATCTTTCGAATTGATGGTGAGGGCTATCAATTTGAGTCAAAATAGTGGGAGCGGTAATTAATTAAAGGCCTAATTAACTATCGTCAAATTTTATTCAAATCAAATCAAAAGGAGTTTTGACAAATGCAATGTTCTCATGTAGAATGGCAAAAGAAATCATCTTTTGAAATGGGCAAATTAATTGAGAACAAATTCCATAACTGGTTGAGGACTGTGAGAAGTGTTCTACACAATTCAGATATACCAGGAGCCTTTGAATCCACTCTATGTACGCTTAAAGCGTTGGTGAAGAAGAAAGAAAGTTCATTGATAGAGATCAATGGAACAATAGGTAAGGGAGAGAAGGGTTCTCTCGCCAAACCAATTTCTTCTACATGGAGAGGATGGAAGGAACGATGGAAGAAAAAGTCAAAGATATAGAGATCTCTACTTATGGTGTATACGTGATAAAGATTAACTTTACTACTTCTTCGTCATGGGTACATGATACCGGATGCGGATCTCACATTTGTTCAAATGTGAAGGATCTTCAGAGAAGTAGGCCTTTGGGGAAAGGCGAGGTTGAACTATGTGTTTCCAATGGAGCAAGAGTTACCGCTAGTGCCGTAGGAACCTATGAGTTAACTCTACCAAGTGGGCTAATAATAGAGTTGAAGAACTGCTATTATGTACCTGCCATAAATAGGAATATCATTTCCGTCTCTTGTTTGGACAAAGATGGATTTGAATTTCTTATTAAGAATGGAAAATGTTCCATTTCTAAAGATGGGACCTTTTATGGCAGTGCCCCAATGTCTTGTGGTCTATACCTGATAGATCTAGAGACAAGTGTATACAATGTAAACACCAAAAGGCAAAAACTCAACAACTCAAACAAAACATATCTTTGGCATTGTCCTCTAGGGCACATAAATGAGAAGCACATTTCTAGACTCCATAAAGATGGTTATCTAGACTCTTTTGATTATGAATCAATAGAGACATGTGAATCTTGTTTGTTGGGCAAGATGACCAAGACTCCCTTTTCAAGTAAAGGTGATAGAGCTAGTGATCTATTAGGACTCATACATACTGATGTATGTGGGCCTTTTAGAACTAATGCCAGAGGTGGGTATCCGTATTTCATTACCTTTACTGATGACTTCAGTAGGTATGTCTATGTGTACCTGATGAAACATAAGTCAGAAACCCTTGAAAGGTTCTAGGATTTCATGAATGAAGTACAGAAGCAACTTGGTAAAAGTATTAAGGCACTTCGATCTGATCGAGGTGGAGAATACTTAAGCCAGGAGTTTGAGGACCTTCTGCAAGCCCATGGTATTGTATCACAATGGACTCCGCCTAGAACACCACAACATAACGGTGTGTCTGAAAGAAGGAATCACACATTGTTGGATATGGTGCGATCAATGATGAGTTTTTCTTATCTTCCAATTTCTTTCTGGGGTTATGTTCTTGAAACAGCCGCGTTACACTTAACCGAGTACCATCTAAATCGGTTCAAAAGACACCATATGAGATATGGTATGGGTAGCGTCCCAAATTGTCTTTTATGAAGATTTGGGGTTGTGAGGCTTACGTCAAGAAAATGTTTCCTGATAAGCTTGGGCCCAAATCCGATAAATGTTATCTTGTTGGATACCCCAAGGAAACGAGGGGATATTACTTATACCACCCTACTGACAACAAAGTGTTTGTTGCCAGGGATGTTGTATTCCTAGAGAAGGAATTTATTTCCAAAGGAAGCAGTGGGAGGAAAATAGAGCATGAAGAGGTTCAAGTCCAACAAGAAAACATTGAACCGGTAGATGTACGAGAGGAATATGAAGATTCACAAGGTGTTGTAGAATCTCATTCTCCTCAGGTAACACAAGGACCTCGTAGATCTAGTAGGACCCGCCTTGAACCTGAGAGGTTTGGATACCTTGTGACTCAGGAAGGTGGAGAGTTGATCATAGATGATGATCCAACTACCTACATAGAGGCTATGGAAGGACTAGATTCTGAGAAATGGCTTGAAGCCATGAGATCTGAGATGGAATCCATGTACTCCAACAAAGTATGGACTCTGGTGGAAACACCCGAAGGGGTAAAACCCATAGGGTGCAAGTGGGTCTTCAAGAAAAAGACCGACATGGATGGCAAATGTGCAAACTTATAAAGGTAGATTGGTTGCGAAGGGATTTCGACAAGTTTAAGGTGTTGACTATGACAAAATCTTTTCTCAAGTTGCCATGATTAAGTCCATCAGGATCATGCTTGCTATTGCAGCTTACTATGACTATGAGATTTGGCAGATGGATGTTAAAACCGCATTCCTTAATGGGAATATAAATGAGGATGTGTACATGACACATCCTGAAGGTTTTGTAGATCCAAAGCATGCCGATAAAGTCTGTAAACTGCAAAGATCAATCTATGGATTGAAGCAAGCATCTCGGAGTTGGAATCTTCGATTTGATGAGGAAGTCAAAGTGTTTGGCTTTATTCAAAATGAAGATGAACCTTGTGTGTACAAGAAGGTTAGTGGGAGCTCAACCACATTCCTCATATTGTATGTGGATGACATACTTTTGATGGGGAATGATGTCTTAGCCTTAGAGAAGGTAAAGACTTGGCTTGGGAATACTTTCTCAATGAAGGACTTAGGAGAAGCATCCTACATTCTATGAATTCATATCTATAGAGATAGATCTAGAAGGCTTCTTGGACTAAGTCAGAGTACGTACATTGACAAAGTGCTGAAGCGGTTCAACATGGAGAACTCAAAGAGAGGCAACATCCCCATGCTACATGGAGTCACTGTTTCTAGAGCTCAATGTCCCCAATCTTGTGAAGAGAGGGAGCGTATGAATGGGATCCCATATGCATCAGCCATCAGATCCATCATGTACGCTATGTTGTGCACACGCCCAGATATCTCGTATGCTCTAAGCATGATGAGCAGGTACCAGTCAGATCCCGAGGATGCTCACTAGACAGCTGTAAAGAACATCCTCAAGTACTTGCGAAGGACTAAGGATCAGTTTCTTATTTACAGCAGCGAGGAAGAGCTGGTTGTAAGGGGTTACACTGATGCAAGCTTCCAAACCAATAAAGATGATTACAGATCGCAGTCAGGATTTATATTTTGCCTTAATAATGGAGTTGTGAGCTGGAAGAGTTCCAAGCAAGAAAAAGTTGCCGATTCTACTACAGAGGCTGAGTATATTGCTTCTTCACATGCAGCAAAGGAAGATGTGTGGATCAGGAAGTTCATTTTTGAACTTGGTGTAGTCCCCAGTAGCTGTGATGCAATTGAGCTTTATTGTGACAATAATGGAGCTATTGTACAAGCTATGGAACCCAGATCACATCAGCGGTCCAATCACATACTGCGGTGCTTCCATCTCATACGAGAGATCATACAACGAGGAGATGTGAAGATTTGCAAAGTACCAACTGAAGACAACATAGCTGATCCACTAACTAAGGCCCTTTCTCAGTAGAAGCATGATGGTCATGCTAGGTCACAAGGACTGAGGTTCCTTGGTGACTAGATCTAAGTGCAAGTGGGAGTTTGTTGGTATGTATGCCCATAGAGCAAGTCATATGATGATTGTAATGTGATACTTTGTAAATGATTTGAATAATAATAAAGGCAATTTCCGATCTATATGTTTAAACTATTTCTGAGATGATGGTGTAACATGATAGATGTCTAAAGAATTGTTTTACTCAATGACATATGCTTTTGGGTTGAGGACCTAAACGATGAGATCATACAGATGTTAAGAGTATACATTCTTGTTAAGTCCCTAGTCGGTTGTTATTGTGGAAATAACCATAGACATCAATAATACTAAAGACTAAATTGTGTGTTGGTTGATGACAGAATCTCATTAGTCATGATATAGTGCTATCAAACCAAGCACATAGGTACTTGTTAGAGAACAAGGTACTGGACAGACCCACCGTGAGAGTGACACATGGAACCATGATTTGGTAGTCACAGTCAGCTCTCACAGTGATGGTGGTGAGTGTGATTCTTAGATCTGAAATCATTACACTCAACATATGTCGTTGGGTACACTTTGACGTCATCAAACACAATCCTAAAACATGGGTTGTTATAAAGGTGATGATTGGGTGGCTTTGACACATAGGGCTTTTGAGGGGCAAGTGATAGATACGGGATTTGTCCCTCCTGATGGAGTTTGATGTCCTTGGCCACTTGATGAGTAGGATTGAGAAAGGCATGCGCATGCACGTGTGAATCAATAAGTAATATTAATGTCACACACAACTCACCCAGTCTACTCTGAGATCAAGGAAATGAATGAATGTTGACAGGATGACAGTTCCATGCCTCGAGTTCATTCAGGATATCAGTGACAAAGGAATTATACATTCACTGTAACACCATTCACGGATTGTAGGATTGAAAGTTGTTCTCCAACTTTCTATTTCACTTGGGTAGCACTGATGTGTGACTAGGTACCGCTCTTTTCTTGTGAAGTCATAAGTGTTATGGACTTTCACTGCCAACATGAAATGGACTTGTAGGGTCACACACATAGGATTTAACCTGGAATAGGAGTTTTGTCCACAAACAATGTTTAGATTGATTACGAAAGGAGTTTAGTAGTTCAATTAAACACTCAATCAATTGATAGCTCAGTATCATAGTGTTCAAGGTGTTGGACTAATTGATTAGAGTATCAGATTGATTGAAACTGCAATTGAATGATTCTGCACAATCTACACTCCCAACTGATCGGCTCATGTGATGAACCGATCGGCTGAGCTTGGTGAACCGATCGGCTCAACTGGTGAGTCAATCAACTCATGGACAGGTTGAAACGATTGGTTCAACTAGTCCAATCGAGCAAGTTGGGAAAGTAAGATTGGTGAGAAATTTCTTTTCGTTTCACTTGCCCAATTTGATTGGAACAAGGATTGGTATTTGATATCAATTCGAAACAAAAGAGGAAAAGTCAATCGGGAACTGATCAGGACCATGAACCGACCGATTCATAAGTGAACCGACCATTTCATGGGTCCCAACCGATCGGTTGAGGTGTCAACTGACCAGCTCAGATCCCCAACCGACCGTTTCAGTTATGAAACGATCGGTTCAGGTTACGCAGTTGGTTGTTTTTGTGGAAAATCTCGAACCCTTCTACTCCTGCTTTAGTCCCGCATTTCCCGGGATAGAGAACCCTATCCCATGACCCTCCTATATATATAGGGGTATTGGGGGCTTTTAAAAGTACAACTCAGTGCAACCAGTTGCTCTGTAAAGTTGTCGTTCTCTCTGGTTTTGGTAACCGAGAGAGGCCAAGCAAGTGCTACCCGATAAGGGAGGCACAACAAGGGAAAGACAACTACAGAAAGCGACTGGTGGCAGGAGAGTGTGTCGGTGACTTGTATGCTGACAGGAGGGTGCGACTCCTTCCGATTCCTTGTGGGACAAGGAGATTGGAGTTCCAGGCACTCTGTGTGGACGACTGCAGAGGCGGGAGACATCTACCGCTCGGAGGACAACTGTCAATCTCGATAATCCCGGTGAGACCAGGAGTCTTCAGTCCCGGTGCGAACAGGAGCTGCACAGACACCGTCCAAGACCGGAGGTGAAGACCACGCAAGGCGCAAGGTTCTGTCGTCGAGCAAGCCTCAGGACAAGGTATGCATCCACAAACCATCTTTCCTATTGTATAGACGTTGACGCGATTCCTTTTATCTGGGTTTTGGGGAAATTTTTTTTTCCGCTGCTTCTTTGCCTCCTCTAAAACCCAACAGTGGGCACCTATACTTATAATAGATCACATAACATATACATGAATCAAAATACCACAACAACATTATAAGCTATAAGCTATGAACAATAAGGGTATATGCATAAAAGAAACTAAATATAATACCTAAATCAAGAACATAACTCTTCTAGATTCCAACTATATGGAGATTTGTTTGTATGTCATTAGATGTTCCCAATAGAGATAAGTGTAACAAATGTTATGTTGGAGAGAATATAACAATCATTTTACTTTCATGAGCACTTGATATCTAAAATCATAAAATAGGTATACATCAACACAATTGTGTTGAGTACGCATGAAAATATATACAATCACAATTCTTAGAGAATATATCTTGATTGGAAAAACATATAATAACAAGAAAGAGAAATAACAACATTAAAGTCTTATACTTTTATCATATAAATGTATTTTCATTTAATTTTCATTTATCAAAATATCATAAGTCCTTTCACCAACTTCTCAAAGGAAGGGCCCCGAGGGACATTTAAATCAAAGCTAAATATGTACCCTATTGCAACATGACATACTGCAAGACTAAATTACATGAGTTAATTGTATTCCTAAGGGACCTCAAGGCCATTGCCATGAGCTAACCTTTTATCAATGTGGTCTTTCCTTTCTTCATAAATTAAGTAGGACACCCAACCTTGTGTCTGTTCTTGAGAATGCAGGAAAGTGCACATGGTTGTATAGTGGACATTTATGATAATAGTTTTAAGTTTGTTTAACATTATATAATCAAGACCAAACATATTATTCATAGAAAACATGTATATCAATCAAGTATATAGTGAAGCATTTTAGATTACGTCTATACAAACAATTTTCAATACCACTAATCTGACCAATAGGAGGAAAAAGTGTACCTTGATTTAGAGTAGTAGATTATATAATATGACCACATATTTGAAAAAAGTCCATCCAAAAGAGATCCTAACATTTCAAACAAGTGTTACATGATTAACATCATAGGTATTTAGGAAATCTTCATCATATTCATCAAGGGGGTACGTTTCGCCTAATATATGATCTACTTTTTACGATGATTGATTTTTGACATCTCTGATATACTTACAAGTTCATTACCAAGAAACTTATTGCATCATAATTTCATTCATAACATAGGGGGAACATCTTATCAAGATCAAGGCTATATGATTAGGGTTTCATGGATCTTAATAGGGAAATCATAAGATTTGAATAAGATTAATGATTTAATCATCACAACATCTGCTTAAGTAATATTGAGTCATTTAAATGTAAGATAGTCAACATTAGAGTATAAGAGATATCAAGCTTGATTTGGTGTCATGAATATCAAGAAGTTACATAATTGAGGCATTATATGATATGAATCATCATTAGGGAAAGTCTTATACAAGGCTAGATATCCAATCATCAACATGTGCATCAAGATCGTGTTAAGTGGCACATGTATGTCACATATAGTCAAAAAGTGAATATGAGTGTGTCACATGATATTTTATGTCACTAGTCATCATAGGGACATATGTGAAGGGAAAGATATAGCTGTGATCATATTTTATGAACACTAGCACAAGGTTTAATTATCACGTTAAAGGTCCATTTGATGGATTTTTTCATGATAGAAATGTAATAACATGGCATGAAGTGACCAAGTTTGAGTTCATAGTTCAAAATATATCTTGCTGATCTAAGGTGGTCATGAAGATTCAGAGGTCATAAGATAATATTTGTCTCAAAGTTTATAATTTTAATACAAATGCACACATTAAGTGGAATTAGAGTAACATTTCATAAAAAAGGTCATTAAAAAGGCTAAACATGATCAAGTTCGATTGATAAATCACACGATTGCATAATTTACTAAGTAGGGTCATAACAATCAAGTTGGGTCATGATATGATCATGGTTTGGCATAATAATCATTAAATTCATTAAAATTCATTAAAAGTGAGCATATGTAGGATATCAGTAGATCAATGAGTGGAATTTGTCCATGAAATTAATTACTTAGGATAGATGTCATTCTATAGATTGAAATTTATATATTATATTTCATTTTTGATCTTATGAGTGTTTTTGTAAAAAAAATTAAGCCTATTCATAATTATTGAAGAGAGATACCAAGACAGATCAATATATACCTAATTGAGGGGGGGGTGACCTGGTACTCTATGATTGGGCACCTAATATGGGTCCATGCATGAGGCAGTGAGCACAGGGTCCCTAATCATCCCTTGTCTGGTCAAATGTGAGAAAATGAAAGTGAGGGTTGCCCCGTACGATTGTGGTCATTCATCCATGATCTACCATTGTGAAGGTCCTCTCCTTTGTGGAGATCCGTTGTTCACATCCAACCAGTGTTGTGATGGCATAGATGGTTGGAGCTGAGCAAGGTTGAGGGTGGGTGAGTCTTGAGGGTATGGAAGGAACCACCCCACAATAGAGGGATGTGCTGAGGGTGTTTGGCTCTTTGTTAGAGGTAAAAAGTAGGCAGAGCGTGATCCATGAAGCTCAAGGAATAGCTTGATATTGGAGTTTTGATGATTCATGGGTGGGGGTTTCTAAGCTTGCAAATACAAGGAAAAGGGTGCAAAGATGGTCTGCCATGTTTTGAGGGTATCCCATATCCCTCCTGAAACCAAAAAGTCTAGGAAAACTTAGAAAAATGGTTAGAAAGACCTGAAGAAGAAGTTTTGAGACAATAAAGTTGCAAGAATGGTCAGGAGGAAGTAAACCGGTTGAGGGGAACATTTAGCAGCTCCTAGTCTCTAATCCTATAGTGAGGTTGGGAATGATTCCTCTACCATGCTCTGGTGGGAGAGGTGCTGCTAGGAGTAACACTTGGATGGGCCCAAGTGGAGAAATAAAGCCGATGCCTGCGGAAAGAGCAGGAAAAATAGTAAAAACAAGTTGAAAAAGTCATAAAAAAGGGACAAGTAAAATAGTAACTTCCTCCTTGAATCTCTGATATGGGTGAAATATTGTTACAATTATAAATGTTTTCCTCAAAAATATATATTTTAAAATTGAAGTTAAGAAAAGTTTGGAAACTAAACCGATTCAATGCAACACAATCAATCGTGAACTTCTAATTCTATATTAGTAGGTGGTAAGTAGAATTGATATGGGTATATATTTTTAACAAAACTTTGACCATTTGATCCATATAATCATTGATCTGCCTGATTTGGTTTCATTAATCTTGATTATAAAAAATATATGACACAATCTATAACTAAATGAAATTATCCTATGCGATCTATAAATCAGAGCATAATTAATTAAATGCATTTATTGTCATGGATTCACATATCAACTATATATTGAGTATATTTCACACTAAATCCATGGCAGAAGAAATGGTGATGTTGGTGTCTTATATTGTTGATGTTTTAATAAGAAAGAAGATGAGTGATAGTCCAGAGACATACAATGAGGATTGTGAAAACCAAAATGGTCCTACGTCTAAATTGGTCCTAGTTTATAACTTTGTTAAAAAAAATTGTCTATGAAATGTCAAGTAAGAGTTTCATAAACTTTTTGTATAGGGAATGGTTTTGGATTTAAAATCATGGTAACTATCTAGGTATATTAAAGTTTCATAGTTGTGTTGATTTTGACTATATATTAAAGTTTCATAGTTGTGCCAATTTTGACTAAGGATGAGGGTTGGAAGGGGCCAACATGATCCAACCTAGGTCCCAACCTACATAAACCATACCAATGTAAGTGTATTAGTTTTATGAAGAATACATGTACTTAAAACTGCACATAATACAAACCATATTTGTTATAACCTTGTTTTGACTTGTAATTTACGTAGTTGAAATGCAATTATTTCAATAAAAAAGACATATTGGAAATTTGTGTGCTTCGGTTTAGAAGCACAATTTTCTGTTGCAAATTTCCCTTGCCTATGGATTTTGTGATTTCCACTGATTATGTTGATCAAATAATGTATATAAGGGAAAAATAAAGAAAGAAAATCCAACAATAAGAAAAAGGCAAAAGATAATAGGTAATAAATAATCTACTTGTGATAATTATGTGGAATTCTCTAGAACATGGTTTGGATGACCACAAATGGTTTGATTTTAGTTTCACATGGTTCCTAATAAGAAAAGTCATCAAAATAAAGAATATAGAAAAGATAGAAAGAGAAAATAGTTGTTTTAATGCCTAAAATGTACCTTATAAGAGGAAGAATTGAATATTAGAAAAAAGTACCATTTTTTTGGTTTTGGTCTCAAACCTTTCCCACTTTTAGATAAAGTCATTAAAGACTTCTTCATAAAATTTAGTTTAAAAATGATTAAAGATGTTAGAGATATTGATTTTACAAAAATCCTTAAAGTGAGAGGCTTATGGAAAATGTGTATTAAATGTCACAATTCATTTTCATACTGAAACTATATCCTGATAACTTATCTTGTCATGTGCCATGCCAGCCATTGGATCTTGATCCAACCATGGACCGATCATCTCCTAGCTCACTATAGATCAGGAAAGTGGGAGCAGGTGAGCATGACTTTCTAAATTGGTTTTCTCACAATTCAATGTATGAGCAAGTTTGGAAAGTTGTCCTTTTGGCTTTAAAGCATCAAGGAAAACACACCTACCCTGGGTTTTTCATGGTTTAGAGATCTCTAGAAGATTTGCCTAATTTTCCAACTTAGTAAGGCATGACCCTCGACCCCGGGGGCTATATAAGGGCATGTGCATCCAATGCAAAAGCACGAATGCGATCGCAAATCCCTGCACAATCTTGGAATTGTTTCTCCACCCTCAATTCCATCGTTTGCCTTGTCCACCACCATACTGATACATACCTATGTAGCTGGAGGACCATCTTTTCGTTCTCCTCACACAAACCATATCCATGACAGTTAAGGGTCTCATCGACTTTGCTGGGTTGAGAAGAAGGAGAGAACACCTTTGCCTATCTCTCTAAAGGAGAGATCCTCAGACTAAACTCATGTATTGACACACAAGAGTTGCATATGAATAGATTAGAGGAAGAAGAAGACATGAAGGGGAAAGATTGGTCTATCCCTGAAATATCTTCACATAGGTAAGGGAACTATTTCCCTTTCCCTTTTCTTTTTTCTTTGCATGCCAAGCGATGCCACATAGGCATCCAACCAAGGTGGCAAAAGACCACTGGTTAGCCCAACCTAGTTGTCAAGGCTGGGACCGGAGCACACAACCTAGGTGTCGTCTTGTGATTGGTTGAACAAATTAAATTTTGCAAAAATTGTAATAAATTGTAGGATAGTCTCATGATAGCATGTAAAGTACACATATTTCTTATAAAAATATGAGGAATGCAATAAAAATATAGTGAAGACCTAATTCTATATATAGTTTGAAAAGTATCCAAAGTTGCTATGTTTAATGTGTTTAATGCATAAGAACTCTAATTTCTAGGTTTTGGTGATCTTAATATGTTCATTTTATCTTAAAAATAAAGAATTGATCTCTTTGGATAAAAAGGAAAATGAGGATCTAATTAATGATTAATATTCCTTATATTGAAAAAATTAGGGTTCCTTGAGTTAGAAATGCATATGATGATAAAATTAGGGTTTGTAAACAAAAATAGAATGAAAAGTGATGATTAGGGTTTGAAAAGACAAAACCCTAATGAAACCTTAAGTTGACGCCAAAGCCTAAATCATGTCAGTATTAATGGTAGATTTTGGATAAAATAATAATACATGTGTATTATTATTTTATTTTAGGGTAGTTGTTTGATTGGTAACTTTGTTGCCTTTTTTCTTGGACATCAAGTTACTTCTGAGAATGGTATGTGGTTACTCCTATGACTACTCAACTTACACAATTCTCGATGATTTTTGAGATTATCTGCATTGATTGCAAATAAACTGTTGGCTATTTATTTAATTCCTACAATATTTAAAGTGACTATGTTTATCACATTATATAATAATAACTTGCTCAACTATATCTAGTGGATGTAAGAAATACATGTGGGATGTAAATGAAAGTGAAAAAGTTAGGGTAGGATGATAACCAATAAGACCAAGCCATGATAGGATGGTCATGATGAGGCCTAGCCAAGAAAGGAAGGCCATAATAGACCAAGCCCAGGAATGGGGGGTCATGAGATGTCCACTGTAGGGATAAAAGCCTAGAGAGAGGATTCCCTACATGAATACTCCAGAGAGGAGTGTCCCATAGATATTAAGTTGAGAAGTTAGAAAGAAAATGAATGTTTCAATTTTGTAATCATATTTTTTTTCTATGGTTGAATATGTTGTTATCCCTAGATGTGAATATTTTGTTCCCCCCACATACCAATTTGACTTGTTATACTGACTGTGTTTTGTTTCATGACGTTTTAATCTGCTACTATTCTGCAAGTATGATGAAAAATGGACATCCAGAAAAGAAGGCATCAAAAGAAAATATTTAATGTGATCCATGAGGATATAGTTTGTTGGGTTTTAATTATTTATTAGTTACAAAGAGTAGTTTTCCCTTTTCAATGTAACTCCTTTGTGTAGAGTTTACCTTTTATATTGTATAAACTCTTTTCTATTTAGTGAAATTTATTAATTATTTTTAGTTCATTGTTAAACCATCAATCATGTATTAGATTAATGTCCCTTGCCCTCTTGGTCCACCTTAATTGGTGACAACAGGGGGAGGGGGTCATTACATTTGGTATCAGAGCCTAGTTTACCATTTAACCTTGAATAATTATTAAATTTTAAGAGTTTTGTAGAGCCCAAGGGAATTATTAGAGTGTTTCCCTAAGACGATGGTGTCTAGAAATGACCACGATCTGGGGAATGGAAATATTTCCCTCCACACCACTAGTCAGCTTATGAAGACTCAGGACCCTTGTATTCAGCCTGACCAAAGTTAGAGGATTGTACTCAAAGTAAAATACCTCTAGGAATTCTCTTATATTTTCATCCCTTATCTATCCCTAGCTTCACTCACTAAACCCTAGGTACCTATTACTATTCTCTTTGCCCCTTTCTGAGTACCAAGGTTATGGATATTAGGGATTAAGATATCCTCCTCTAAATAATAGAATACATGTAAACAATATGTAATGGACATAATTTTCTTTATGGCTTAATACCCTAAGTATGAAACTAAGGTTAATAAAGTTAACTTATGTGAAACAACATGATCTGTGTTAAGGACACCGTCAACCATGATGAATACCCTATACCAAGGCCCTCTCACAAGATGAAGTTATCCTTCAAGAAGAGAAGGTCCATGGAGGGTGAATCCTTCAATAAAAGGAAGAGGGGAGGCCAGGCCTTTGGTGAGAAAGGTCCTGAACCCAAAGCTATACCCTTCAATGTGCCAAACCCAAAGGATGAGCGTATGATAGAAGATGAGCCAAACAAAGATCTCGGTCGTGCAACAGACTCTAGACCAACAGTAGGAAGGGTGGTAGTCTACACTCCGGATGCTCTCTGGTAGGAACAACAGAAAAGGTTGACTAAATCCATAAGTTCTGTAGCCCTCAAGGATGACACTAGAGACAAGAATGGTGAGCCCATACCTGTCTACCCTCATCTTGGGGCCACCATAATGGATTTCATCAAGTTGAATATTGAAATGTTCTAGGTGAAGATAAAATCAACGTGGTTGATAAGGTAGATGCCTAGATCTTAGCAGTAGAAAATGGCTTCCACATCTTGGAAGTGCATCCAAACAAGAAGGCTCTCTTTGGCACACACCTTCTCGAGGGAGCATCTAAGATATGGTGGGAAAAACGTATCATGGGCCAAGATCTGATCAAAGAACCAATGGCCTGGGAAAACTTCTGTACTATTTTCACCACAAGATTCATACCCACCTCTGCCAAGAAAGAGAAACAAAAGCAGTTCACCTTCCGGATCCAACGTAACATGTATGTGGAGAACTTCACTCACAAATTTCACATCTTGGAGAGGTTTGGTTACATGCTAACTGAGGAAAGATGGGTAGAGCATTTCATGGAATGCCTGCACCCCTTGATCAAGCCACATGTCATGGAATGTAAACCCACAACGTTTGTTGAAGCCTTCAACTTTTTCCTTGACATGGAGAAGGCGGTCATGCCTACTTAGAACCCGCCTAAAGGATATCTCAGGTTCACAGAAAGCACTCTTTCCCCAAGGAATGATAACAAAATAGGTCAAGGTTGTAGTAATGGAAAGGGAAGGAGCAGAGGAAAAGGAAAGCCCCATCATGAAGACTACAACCACCCTTGTTGTACCTGTGGGAAGAAGCACCCTGACAAGTGCTGCTATGAGAAGTAGGTGTGCTATTGCTATTAATAGGAGGGGCATATCATATCCAACTGCCCCCTTACCATAAGGACAAGACCCAATGGTGGCCCAACCAGTTGTTGCATAACTTCAAGGACCAACACCACCTACAGAAGAGCAACAACAAGCCTGAGTCTTCACCATTGACAATGAGGAAGCCCAAGCTAATGCCAACCATTTGATAGAGGGTAACTACCCTTATAATTCTTTTGCTATCCTTTAATATGAAATGAATTAGTTGATTGACTATCCTGAAACAATGTAGGCATGCTTGGTATCATGGGACAAAATTTAGAAGCTCTGTTTGACTTTGGTTCGACTAATACTTTCATTTTGAGAAATCTCACAACTATGATTTGTCTGGACTTCAAGGATTTAGGATATGTTTTAGAAGTCACTACCCCTAGAGGTCGAATATTTTTGTCTCTTTTGAAGAACCTAGTTATACCTGTCAAATATATAAATAATGAAATCCTTATGGATTTTATCTTACTAGATATGTATGACTTTGATGTGATAATTGGCATGGACTGGATTCATGTTTATAATGTGAAAATAGATTTTAGGGAAAAGAAAATAAGGATAGAGAGACTAGGTCACCCGCCCTTTACCATTAGAGGTAGGAAGGATGCTACCACTAGCTTATATGTGCTAGTTGTGAGGGGTGGATGCCAAAGGTTGTCTAGTGTTCCTAGCTATAGTTACCAGGTCAGAGTTGAAGGTGTGGCCCTTAGAGGAAATAGAAGTAGTCAGGGACTATGCTGATGTGTTCCCAGATGATTTTCCTGGAATACCTCTAGAGAGATAAGAAGACTTCTCAATAGATCTAGCTTCAGGGACAAACATGATTTCTAAGGCACCTTATAGGATGGCTGCCGCCGAGCTGCTTGAGTTGAAAAAGCAACTGCGAGAACTTTTGGACAAGGGATTCATTTGACCCAGTATTTCCCCATGGGGGACACCAATCCTATTTTTTAAGAAGAAGGATGGATCACTCCACATGTGTATTTACTATAGAATGATAAATCAAGATACCATTAAGAACAAGTATCCTCTACCCTATATTGATGACCTGTTTGACCTGCTTAGAACTACCCGATCTTTCAAAGATTGATATGAGATCCGGTTATCATCAATTGTGACTCAAGAGTGAGGATATACTAAAAACCCCTTTCGGAACCTGTTATGGTATGTGTTCTTAGTAATTCCTTTTGGGTTATCCAATGCCCCAAGTGTGTTCGTGAACCTCATGAATAATGTGTTTCAACCCTTACTTGATACCTTCATTATTGTGTTCATAGATGATATCCTGGTTTACTCTAATGACCTAGGACAACACCATGACCACCTATCCAAGGTCCTTGATATCTTAAGGATGGAGAAGTTTTACAGAAAATTCTCAAAGTATGAGTGTTAGATAGATCAAGTCATGTTCCTCAAGCACATTATATATGGAAGAACTATTTTGGTGGACCCTGCCAAAGTAGCAACCGTTCGAGAATGGCCAACCCTGAAGAATGCCTCCAAAATTCGTAGCTTCCTGGGATTAGCTGGGTAATTCTGGCAATTCATCCAGGATTTCTCTAAAACTAGTTTACCTCTAACCAAGCTCATCCAAAAGGACAAAAAGTCCAGCTCATACTATTTGCATGAAGCACGATTTTAGGAGTTGAAGGAAAAGCTTACCTCTGCCCCCGTATGACTATACCTTTGGGTAATGAAGCTTTCATCATCTATACTGACATGTCAAGGATGGGATTAGAATGCGCTAGAGAAGAACAAGCATGTGGTATCCTTTTCTCCCACACAACTCAAGCTCAATTAGTTGAATTATCCAACCCACAATCTGGAACCCTCAACTATTGTCTATGCCTTGAAGATTGGGTGACAGTAGCTATAGGGGGATACCTTTAACTTCCTCACCGACCATAAGAGAATGAAGTATCTATTGACTTAGAAGGACCTAAACTTGTAACAAGGATGTTGACTGGAATTCTTGAAAGACTTTGACTTCACCATAGCTTACAATCCCAACAAGGACAATGTGGTTGTCGATGCCCTCAATAGAAAGTGCCTTAGTTGTGTAGCTAGTTTGGTTAACCAGTTATGAGACTAGAAGACTTTTCTTGGTGGCCACCACATGCATTGAAAGATAGGATTTGTCTTTCCAATATCGAGATCAAGACTGACCTATTTTCCAAGTTTGTAGCGACCCAGCTAGCCAACCCAACGTTAGAAAAGATGAAGGGTTTGATGGGAAAACCTGAAACACATCTCTTGATGGTTATGGATGGTGGAAATCAATACAAGGGTTGTAATTGGGTTCCTGAGGATTCACCTTTAAAGACTCATATCTTGTAAGAAGCTCATGGGTCTAAGTATACAGTGCACCATGGTACGACAAAGATGTATAAAGACTTGTAAAGATACTCTTGGTGGTTAGGAATGAAGAGAGACATAGCCTTTTATGTATCCAGTTGTCTAACATGCTAGATGGTGAAGGGTAACCACCAGTGACCAGATGGATTACTATAATCAATTGAGATTCTTGAGTGGAAATGGGACCAAATCACTATAGATTTTGTGATGGGTATCCCTAAGACAAAGAAAGGTCATGATACAAAATGGGTTGTGGTGGACTGCCTAACCAAATCAGCACACTTCGTTGCCCTAAAGATGACTACCAAAGTGTTAGACTTACTGAACTATATGTTAGAGAAATAGTTCGTTTGCATGGTGTTTTGAGTTCGATTATTTTTTATCATGATGCTAAGTTCACTTCAATGTTATGGAAGCAAGTGCATGAAGAACTCGGTACGAGGTTGAAATTCAACATGACTTATCACCCCCAAACTGATGGATAGTTAGAGAGGATAATTCAAACCTTAGAACATCTATTAAGGGCATGTGTGATTGATTGGGTTGGATTGTGGGTTCAATACTTTCCCTTAGTTGAGTTTGCCTATAATAATAGTTACCAAACCAATATCGAGATTCCTTTGTATGAATCTCTTTGTTAGTCATCGCTTCACTGAGATGATGTTGGTGAGAGGACCTTTCTGAAGTTAGAAGAACTACAATTATATGTTGATTTAGTCACTTTAATCAAGCAAAGGTTGAAGAAAGCCCAGGATCGACATAAGTCGTATGTTGATATGAAGCATACTGCTTTTCACTTCACTGTGGGTGAACATGTCTTTCTAAAAATCTGACCTCCAAGCTATAGATAAGAATAGAGGAAAATTGAGTCCCTCATACTTGGGTATGTTTGAGATCCTAGAGTGGATTGGTGAAGTTTCTTATCATCTAGCGCTACCCCTACAGTATCATATGATGTATGATGTGTTCCATGTGTCTAATCTAAAAGGCGATGTGAAGGGTCCTAGACATGTGCTGAGAATTCAACCTATTGAACACTAAGGGAGGTTGACATACCTTGAGTCGCATGTCAGGATATTGGATACAAAGGTGAAAGAGCTCAAGAATAAAAATATAGAGAGAATAAAGCTTCTATGGAAGCACCATGGAGAGGATGAAGCCAAATGGGAGCTAAAGATGGACATGAAAAGGACCCATCCTGATTTGTCTATATGATAAGTTGAATTTTGAGGAAAAATTCTTATAAGAGGGGAAGTATGTTATAACCTGGTTTTCACTTGTATTTTACTAAGTTGAAACACACTTATTTCAATAAAAAAGGACATATAGAAAATTTGTGTGCTTTGTTTTAAAAGTACAGTTTTCTCTTGCAAATTTCCCTTGTCTATGGATTTCATGATTTCCACTAATTATGTTAATCCAATAATGAATATAAGGGAAATAGGAAGAAAGAAAATCCAATAATAAGAAAATGGCAAAAGATAATAGATAATAAATACTATACTTGTGAGAATTATGTGGAATTATCTAGAAAGTGGTTTGGATGACCATTAATGGTTTGATTTCAGTTTCACATGGTTCCTAATAAGAAAATTCATCAAAATAAAGAATATGGAAAATATGGAAACAAAAAGGTGTTGTTTTAATGCCTAAAATATGCCTTATAAGAGGAAGACTTGAACATTAAGAAAAGTACCTTTACTTTATGACTTTTGGTCTTAAACCTTGTCCATAGTTAGATAAAGTCATTAAAGATTGTACCTTAAAATTTTGGATAAAAATGATTAAAGATGTGAGAGAAATGGATTTTATAAAAATCCTTAAAGTGAGAGGATTATGGAAAATGTGTATTAAATGTCACAATTCCTTTTTCATATAGAAACTATATCCAGATAACTTATTTTATCACACCCCATGCTAGCCGTTAGATATTGATCCAATGGTGGACCGATCATCTTCTATCTCACGGTAGTCCGGGAAACATGGAGAAAGTGAGCATGGCTTTCCAAACCGATTTTCTCACAATTCAATGCGTGAGCAAGTTTGAAAAGTTGTCCATTGGATTTGAGGGATCAAGGCAAACCTACCTACCCTAGGTTTTTCCTAGTTTAGAGATCTCTAGAAGATTTTCCTAATTTGCCAACATAGTAAGAAATGACCCTCGACCCTGGGGCTATGTAAGGGCATGTGAATCCAATGCAAAATAACCAATGCGATCGCAAAGCCCTGTACGGTATTAGAATCATTTCTCCACCTTCAATTCCACTATTAGCCCTATCAACCACCATACTGATACATCCATTTGTAGCTAGATGACCTTCTCACCGTTGTCCTCATCACACCATCTCCAGGACAATTAAGGGTCTCATCGACTTTGTTGGGTCGAGACAAAGGAGAGAGCACCTTTTACTATTTCTATAAGGGAAGACCCTCAAAGGTCAACTCTTCTATTGACTCACTAGAGTTGCTCGTGAATAGACAAGAGGAAGAAGAAGACATGAAGGGGAAAGATTGGTCTGCCCCGACATCTCTTCACATAGGTAAGGGTACTATTACCCTTTTCCTTCTCTTTTTTTCACCAGCAAAGAGAGGCCACACAGGGGCCCAACCCAGATGGAATACGCACACTGGTCGGCCTAGCCTAGTTGGCAAGGCTGGGACAGAGGCACGCTGCCAGTGGTAGCATGTGATTGGTTGAAAAAAAAACCAGTTTGTAAAAATTGTAATAAATCATTGAATAGTCTAATGAAAGCATGTAATATATAAATATTTCTCAGAAAAATATAGGGAATCCAATAAAAATATACTCAAGACCTAATTCTATCTCTAGTTCAAAAGGTATTGAAAGTTGCTATCTTTAATGTGTTTAATGCATAAGAACTCTAATTTCTAGGTTTTGATGATCTTAATATGGTCAATTGATCTTAATGATCAAGGATTAATCTCTTTGAAAAAGGATAGCTTGGATCTATTTTGAGATTAATAATCCTTAGATTGACAAAATTAGGGTTTTATTGAGTTAAAAATGCATATGGTGATAAAATTAGGGTTTGTAAACAAAAAGGGCATGAAAAGTGACGATTAGGGTTTGGACAAAACCATAATGAAACCCCAAGTTGACCCCAAAACCCTAACCTATTTTAGTCATAATGGTATATTTTGGATAAAATAATAATACATGGTTATTATGTATTAATTTTAGGGTAGTTTCTTGATTAGTTACTTTGTTTCCTTTTTGCTTGGCCATCACGTTACTTTTGAGAAAGGTGCCTATGACTACTCGACTTACACAATTCTTGAGGATTTTCAAGGTTCTCTGTATTGATTGCAAATAAACTATTGATTGTTTATTTAGTTCATGCAATATTTAAAGTGACTATGATGATCTAATTATATAAGAATAACTTGCTCAGCTTTCCCTAGTGGATGTAAGAGATAGATGTGGGATGTAAGTGAAAGTGATCAAGTAAAGATAGGATGATATGTAATAAGACCAAGCCAAGATAGGATGGTCATCATGAGACCTATCTAGGAAAGGAAGGCCATAATAGACCGAGCCCAGGAATAGGGGGTCATGAGATTTCCACTACAGGGACAAAACCCTAGAAGAGGGTTCCCCACATGAGTACTCCAGAGAGGAGTGTCTCATAGAGATTAAGTTGATAAGATAGAAAGAAAATGAATGCTTCAATTTTGAAATCACATATGATGCAATGGTTGAATATGTTGTTATACCTAGATGCAAATATTTCCACCCCACATACCGTATAACTTGTTATACTGACCGTGTTTTGTATCACAAAATTTTAGGATAATCTACTATTATTATTCAAGTATGATGAAAAATGGACATCAAGTGAAGAAGGAAGCAAAAGAAAAAATTTAATGTGATCCGAGAGGATATAGATAGTTTGTTTTTATATATATATATTTTAGTTGCAAATAGTAGTTTTCCCTTTCCAATTTAACATCGTTGTGGAGAGTTTACCATTTATATCATAGAAACTTTTTCCTATTTAGTGAAAATTTGTTACTTATTTTTGGTTAATTGTTAAATCATCGATCATGTATTAGAGTAATGACCCTTTCCCTCTCGGTCCACCTTAATTGGAGAAAATATGGGAGGGGGTTGTTACAATATTAGTAATGTATCAACATATATGTATTAAAGATTTTGTTCTAGTATTTGGGTTGTCCAATAATTAACTTGAAACTCATATCTATTATATTATATGGGTTTGGTATGGGTCAAGATTTTCAAGCATTACCCTAACTTTGACCTAACTCACAACCCTAAAAAGTGAACAAGTTTTCAGAGTATCCAATGAAAAACCTCAATGACCTAACTTGATGCTCATTCACAACTCTAGCTAGAACATCACATACTACGATATATTTGGTTCTTGATCTATCATGGATTTAAAAAATTTAAAATTTGTGGAATGTTTTTAATTTATAACTTTTTTTTAAAATGTAAATCTAGAATATCTTTGGGTTAAATACAATTATCTACTCAAAATTTTAGAAAAAATCTAAATTGGAAAATTTTAAGTTATATATCTAGGTAAATAATCAAGATTTTAGGCACTAGATTAGTATTTAAAGAAAATAAAAAAATAAATAACAACACAAGTGAAAAAAAGACAAATGATAGAATTGAAAATCAACATTTGTGTCTTATTGCACTATATCATTATCTAGGTGTAGTTGCCAAAATTACATTCAGGTGTGGCAATAAAATTCATTTTTGGATATTGATATTGGTACCCATTGGTACACTTAGAGACAAACATTTTATCCAACGATCTATTAGCTTTACATATGTAAGAAACAAATTGAAATATCAAGTCTTGTTGGGACCATGTGAGGTTCATTATTGTTCAACCTAATAGCCTTAGATTTAAAACATATTTCTTTAGGATTTTTTTATAACATTGATTGTTTTTATTTGTATCCATTGAAATATTCACATTTGAAAAAAATTGAATCTAGGGTGTTCCCAACCTTTTAAATATAAGATCTAAGATGGTCAATGACATGTATGAATCTGTGAACTTGATCATGTTCAACATAAAGAAAATTATTATTTTTCTACTTATAACAATATCAGTTAGCTTCTTCTTTTGACAAATAAAATGAAGTTTGGTTTCAAGTCAATACTAGTTATAATTTCATAATATTGGTCACTTTTGGGTTTAGAAAAATCAAGGTCCAAATAAAATTTGGGTTAGACTATTTAATTCTAAAAATTTGACATACATAGTTTATAGGTTCTAATTTTGATGAATTTGGGCTTTAAGGTCGAAAAATCTAGTTAGCAATTGTGATTTGGGTCGGTTCAAGGTTTTAAGTTTACAATTTAGGTCAATTTTGGGTTGGACATGATGTGCGCAAATTGTGAATGTAAAATCAAATGTACTTATCAAAATAATACCAAATTTCCACTTCCAACTATTTAACTCAGAGAATTATAAAGCTAGAAACTACTACTAACTAATACCAAATTAGCTAGGATGAAAAAAAGAATTGAGTTGGTTTCATAGAAAAAATAAAAAACTAAAGTTAGCACAACAATTACATAATTAGTTGAATTAGAGAAATGGATTCTCTAGGATAATTCGTTTAACCATACTGCCATTTGCACTAAATTCTAATATATGAAAAAAACAAAAAATAATTTCTTGGATGAATTAGGGATCCATAGATTGTGTTACTAACCTTCACAATGTAACACACTATATAACCTAGTCAAAAACTTGTTGTCATAATGAAGAAGTAAAAGATTATTGATTAACATCTCTCCCTATAATTAGCTCACAATTGTTAACCCACTTTCATAGTACATTACTAATTGTGTTAATGATAATTCTTCTAATGTTAAAACCCAATTTCATAGTGATGAGACATCAAAAGAATGAATTGCATGATCAATCATGAACATGGATTAATGAACCATATTGTCATTAAAGTTTTAAAACAACCAAATTTATTTCTAGATAAAAATTGCCAATATAAATTAACACTAGGTTATTTTGAGTCCTGTAGAAGAGGGGAACTCTCCTGCATATAGAACGTGGCATTACTTTAGATTTTGGAGGAGAAAGAAAACATTAGAACAATTATATGAAACCCAAGAACAATGGATAATGATTATTCCCTCTAAGGGAGAGAGAAAATGGATGTCGTTTGGGCTTCCAAATTTCCCCTTAAAGGTTTTGAGATGCTATGTTCTCCATGTTCCCACCTTTTCACTCTCTCCTCCTTCAGATCTAAAGCTAAAAATATGTTCGTCTCTGATATGTTAGTGAAGGCTGACATACCTTAGGTTTCATAGAACCCCAAGTGCCGAAGAAAAGATCTAGATCTTTGATTTTAGGGTTGAAATTATGGTCATCCATATTTTTATGTCAGTGGCACTAACAATGTCAAAGGAACCAACTTACTTGAATCAATGTATGATCAAGATAAGGATGGTACCAACATTTAGGATGGATGTGGAATTAAGAAGTTATTCATTTCTTCAGGTCCTTCTCTTATTAACTTTTTGGTGAGACTTCCTTTTGTTGGTGCATGTCGGTGGTACCGACAAGTATGTTAGTGGTACCAACTTTGACTGAAATGCTCTTTGAACCTAAATTTCTGTGAGATATCACTAATTCAAGATAAAATGGTAATTTTTTAGAAAACCCATCAAGACAGTTAAGATTGATGAAAAATGGTTTCAAATGTTGGTTTTGTGAAATATGAATTGAAACATATTGTTAAAATTATTTTTATTTAGCTTATTATGTTGTTTGGGCCTAACTATCTTGGTTCATTAGGGCTAACTTTTCTTTCCTTGTACTTGCCTTATCTCCTATATATAGGAAGGGAGTTTGACATATATAAATAAGAAAACATCACATTATCCCCCCCATATTATTTTTCAATATCATATTAGAGAATCAATTCAAACCTAGGGAGAAAAAGAGAAAGACTCCTTCTGTGGGCGACCTCTGTTTGTTCTCAGCTTGGCCCCTAGTCATCACTTTAGTGTGACATACTGAAACATAGACTCTTGAATCTTGAAACCCTAATCTCGGGATGTGATGCTTGCATGATTATACCTTTTGTTTTGGACAAACATGAATACACATAAGCTTGAATACACTCATTTATACCCTAATGAACAATAATTGCATACATAATGGCTAGTGTATGACCAATGAGAGGCATAATGTGCTTAATATATGAAATGCAATAATAATTGGAGTTTTGATGTCCACATATATGAATAGTGTGCCATCATCTAAGTCAATATTAAATGAATGGACTTAATAGGTTAAATAAATAAAATATGAAAATTTGTACACAACAATATAAGGTACTCTATTGATAACAATGTGAAGATAATAGGACATAGTTTAATGAATGTTTATGATAATGATTTAATATTATGATCAATATAATGGTAATGATCACAAACAATAATTGTATTAGAACTCATATATAAAAGTCTGAAACATTAAATCAAATGTTAAAGTCAAATTCCTTGGGTGATAATTTTCTAGGATACCTATTTTCAATCTAATTGAATAATGGTAGCTATACTAATTTGACTAGAGAAAAAAGTATCTAAGTATTAGTCCTAGTGCAAGTCAAATTAGCTGGTTTTTTTTTATTTAACCTGTGATTTATTGGCTTTTCATAAAGTTTGTGTCACATAAGATGATCCCTTCCTAATACGACTCAGACCCAAATCCAAGACCCTTTTGTCTATTGTCTCCATCACCCATCCTTTTCTCTACCTCGACTTTGCATAGTTCGTCTCCACATGACTTTTCCTCACACTTGCATGTTTTCTATCACATCTTGATGTCTCCCCACATTCCCCTTCCCTCTGACTTTCTCTCTCAATTGTAGATTTAGTGATCTCAATTTGATGGAGTTCTAACAAGCTGAGTTTCCAGTCTGAGGAGAACTCCTTACTTTCCCTTATTTTTCCTATTTCCCCCTCTATTTCAAATACAAAATGCAGTAGCACTTCTCCTTCCTATATATACCCAACTTGAAACCCTATATGCATCCTACAAATCAATCCTCTATTTCACCTTGTTGTCCTACGGTCAGAAGTTCATTTTTATAGATCCACCAAGGTGTATTAGCTTCTTAAAGTTCAGTGGAACATTCTGGGGCATCTATTCCTTGTTTGATCTTCAACATTGTCTCAGGGTATTGTGATGGATCTCCTTGCTCAGTTCTCGGAGCTAATTGTGGTCTATCTCTAATTCTCTCTTTTGACCCTTCCACTTATTCCTTTTCTATTGTGAGTTTCTTTGATTCTCTCACCTTGGGTGATTTTGAGTAGGATTTCTTTACTTCATCACCAGTTAGATTGATTAGATATTGTGAGGTATTTTGGTACACACCATTGTGGTTCAGTTGTGTTTTATGATGCTTTCTATATGCCATCCATGGTAGATTGGAATACTATTGTTTCTTGCCACTTATGGACATGAGTTAGGGGTTCTCAAGACCACCAAAGGTGGGGAACTCGTCACAAATCTCCTTCATCTCATTATTGTGAAGATTTCATAGTTTTGTGTTCCTATTATGCAATCTGGATCAACATGGCTTCTCTCGTATTTGAGAATGAACACAAAACATGACCATATGGCTTGCTATAATGCCATCCCTTGTCTGATTTCATGTTTTTCATTCTTCTATGGGTTTTTTCTGACTTTTCATCCTTTTGATTCAATGACAGTCACACATGGTTGTTTATGCAAAATTTATTGATATTGCCCTATCATGCATCATTCATTGATGCAGGATGTGGGAATATGTTGGTGTCTTGATTTTATTTATTTTTGAGAGAATTTTAGTAAATGGTATAATCTTATAAAATCCACAACTAAATATTTACTTGTTAGAAAACTACAAATAAATACTCATTAGAACCAGAAAAATATGCTTATCTAGTAATATATAAATTAGAACCTAAATTTAATGATAATAGTATTTGATGATTTAGGGTTTGAATAATACACATTAATTAATGATATGTATATATTCCATGTGTTAATAGGTGAAGATTACCTTGATCATATCTAGGTTGTTCTAGTCAACTCACGAAGAAACTGTATAGAAGATGAGGAAGGTATTGTTAATGAGACTCTATCTTTCTTTGATAATCTTTATAATCAAGTGAATTAGGACCAAGCCAAAGCTCAATTGATCATACACAACTAGATTAGAAGAGTGTCTGAAGATGAAAACATGATGCTTTGCAAACTCCCTAATCTTAAAGAAATCAAGGATGCAGTATGAAGCATTGCCACTCATAAAAACCCTAGTCTAGATGGATTGAATGGGTTTTACTATATAGAAAGTTGGTATTTGTTCAAGATTGATCTTGCCAAGGCTATTAACTGAGTGTTTGAGGGGGGAACATGGTTCGACAAGTCAACCATGTCTTCTTTGCTCTTATACTAAGAAAGAAATGGTTCCATCTCATGCTGATTTCAGGCCCATATAATGTTGCCCAACGCTCTACAAAATCATCACCAAGATTATAGTGAGAAGACTATCTTCAATGCAAATTGATTTCATACAATCAAGGTGAATTAGTCTAGGGTGGGAGTATAAAGGCTTCTCATGTTAGTTGTTGAATTCACAATAAACTTTAACCCAAAGAATAGTTCTCCTTCTATGAAACTAGATATCATGAATGACTTTGCTCAAGTTTGTTAGTCCTATCTATGGAACTATTTTCATATCCTTTGATTTTGTGAACAATTGATATACATGATCAAGCACTATCTTGAAATGCCTTTATTTTCTCGATTGCTCAATGGTGCATCTGTTGTCTTCTTCAAGAATTCTATTGACTTACGATAGGGAGATCCCTTATATCATTTTCTCTTCACTATTTCCATGGAAGTACTTAGTAGGAGACTTGATGATGCTTATGATAGAAAAACGATATGACCTTATACCATCATAAGGTGAAAAGTTCTCTTCCATTTACTATTCAATGATGATGTGTTAATCTTTATACAAATCCATTCACACAACCTTCATCCTCTGATGTTGCTTCTCTAAGATTTTAGGAGAGTTTCTAGTATGAATTATAATCCTTTGAAAACTAGCATCTACCTTCCTTCATAATGTAGTAACAAAGAGGCTTTTATTGATACTTTGATCATACATAAGGGAGAATGGCCAACCAAATACTTTGGGTTCCCCTTGGCCGATGGCAACCTCAGGAAAAAACATTTCCAGGATTGCCTTGATTGTATAAAGGACATGATTAGTAGGTGGCCTGGTTCCAAGATTTCTATGGCTAGTAGACTCATACTCATGAAACACTATGCTATGGGGATTATAAGTTATTGGATGAGACATGGTGCGATTCAAAGATCTTCTCTATTACACATGGGGATACTCATGTTTGATTTCATCTGGGGCAATCCCATCCACCCTACGAGATTTTTGAAACTTGCTTACCTGAGTCAAGAGGGTGGTCTTAATATATAAAGCTTGGATGATCTTTCTAACTATTACACCACAAAGAGGATAAAGAAACTATTACATGAACACTCCTCCTAGAGTTCTTGGATGAGTATTAGATATGGTACAAATCTAAACCATCGTAACCATACATGTGGCTTCTCAACTTGCCAGAGAAGGATATCTGAAACTTGGCCTAGGTTCAATATTCCTGAAGATAATGTCTTCTGAGAGAAATGTCATCAAATATAGTATGTTGACAAAGAATATGTGAACTTATGGTTACCAATGCATTAGCCGAGATGGAGCCTTACTACATATAGAGAACTCAAAAATTACCTTCTTTATAACAACCAATTTTTTAATTATTTCATGCCTAAATTTACTCCTAATTTCATCTCTTTATTTGGACTTACCCTAACATCCTCATGTTTTTCTTATGATTACCAAATATACCTTGATTGGAGGACGACTAATCGTTGATATGTAGGGAACTTGCCAAATGATGGTTTTAACCATTGGACAAAATGACCATCAGTTTCTAATATCGAAGGTGACCATTCACAGAATTAGAAACCAAGGAACCACTGCTACCTTCCATACATCGGTTCCCAAACCAATGGCCTACAGTGGTATTTAGATCCACCATGGGGAGGTTAGTCAGTCTGACCATCAATTCCCAAAACTAATGGCTAGTTAGGTAGCCAATCAAAACAACAATCAATTGTCATAACCGATGGTCCACCAGGACATACATACAAATGACCAAAATTGATGGCTCACATGTGTGATCTATCAACTGATAGCCCACCTAGACCTAAGATGAAGTGCCTACCGATGGCGCACCAGTCTGGCCAACTGATAGTTGGTCTGGACGGATCAAGAAACATCCAACTAAATGAAGACATCTGATGGTCTGCCTGAGGTCAACCAATGGCCATATAGATGATGGCTCACTCACTGACACATTAAATGATGAAATATTGGACACGATGATCATTCAGACTGTTAAGAGTGTTCCCTGAGGCACATGCTTGAAGGACTTTCAATGCAAGTAAAGAATCTTAGAGCACCAACCATGAGCTATAAATGGAAGACCCCATGGTACAAAGAGAGGGTCACGACATGAGAGATGATGAAGAAGTGTTGTTGCACAACCACCATGCCATCGACCTTTGAGTGGTTCCTTCCAACCATCCATTAATGATCTCTAAGGATGAGAGTCCAACATGCCACACTCCTCCACCTCCATCGAGAAGTTATAGACTTCTTCTTTAAGAGAAGAATGGAGACTGGGCAACCATCTTTGCTACCGATTCCAGATTTAGAATGGAGAAATTCTCCATCAAACTTGATTAGCATGTGGTCACTGTTGGCGTATCATTTTTCTTCTTCTCCGAATCTATTCATCCCCTTTCTTTCACTTGCATATCCATATCTAACCATGCTTATAATTCTATCAAGCTACTCATCACCATGAGTGGCTGATCATATAGCTTGGGTTGGGAGTAGCTAGTAAGGCTCTCCCAACATGAATATACTTATATCCATTGAGTATATGCTCTTAGAAATGTGATATCTCCATACTCTTGTTCTTAATGCTTCACTTGCATGATTAGCTACCATCTTGTGTTGTTTGATTGTTAATACCTTGAGAGAGTGGTATTAACCTACATCTAGGAGCTATGCAGTTGTATGACTGCGTGAGAATATTGGAATACTTAAGCTAATGATCATATGGTTTGACTGGTGATTGTTTGTTTGTCATCTTTAGAGAGATACAACCTTATAATATAGATTATCCTAAGATCGAGATAGGAGGGAAGAGACACTTTTTATGATTGCTTGTAAACTTGGTGAAGGTATAAAATGGGTGTGAGTATTGCATGTTGGTGAGAAACCTTAGATGGTGAAACCCAATCCAAGCTTCCCATCCATACTTGATACCTCATGTTTTGACTTTCTTGTTATTTTATTTTACTTCTTAATTTGTTTTACTTATTTGCTACTTGCTTGTTTATGAGTCATCATTCCATAGGGAACATAAAAATTACCTGACAACTTTTGATTGGTGTAACTAAGTTTAGGATTAAAGTATCTTAACACATACTGCCCTTGTCCCTATGTTCGACCCCGATCTACTATTTTTGATCATGTATTATCATTACAACACCTGAGTGTTAGGTTATAAATTTAGAAGTGTGATGAATCTATATCTACTCCTTTTGGGTGTGCGATTTAGGCCGATCAAATTTTTGGTGTTGTTTCCAGGGACAAGGCAATCGATACTATTAAGAATCCAAGTCTACTTAGCATACACATGTGCCTCAAGTTTGACAATAGACTTGACTACACATTTTTAATTTGATAACTATAAAGATTTTAAAAAACTCATATCACACGTCAATTTTCTAACTTGATTATGCAACTTATGTCAGGTAGTTTGAGGGAACTGGACCATAAACACTACCAACTAAAAGGATCATGGCTCCTCGTAGGGCAGTCATCCGCAACCCAAGAGTGGATGGATTTCATGAGGAATGTGAGGAGGTTTGAGATGAAGAGCATCATTAAAAAGAAGAGCATGAAGAAGAGCATGATGAAGAGCATAATGAGGAAGAGTGTGAGGAAGAACATCCTGATGTAGAGTGTCATGATAGAGAGAGAACAAACTAGAGAAACAATAACAATGACAGTGATGGTGATGGTAAGGATGATGGAAGTCCTTCTCTTCATGAGTTTACTGCCACTAGGGTTAATAAATACATATGTCTGTTCATGATTCCTCGATTCAATGTACCAAACTTTGAGCTGATACCAACAATCATTAGTATGATCCATAACAAGTTTTTAGGGGAATATACTAAGAAGAAAAGTCTTATCATCACCTAGATGCCTTTATAAATATTCATGAAACCATCAAGATGAACATGGTGCCGCTCGGAGTAATCTACTACAAAGTCTTCCCCTTTTCTCTAAGGGATAAAGATCTATCATGGTACCTGACTCTGCTTGATAAAACCATCAATGGATGAGAACCTCTGGCTAACACTTTTGTCACCATGTTCTATCTTGTAGAGAAGACTCTTTGAAATAGGCACAAGATCACCGAATTCATACAAAAGCCCAGTGAGAACTTGTATGGAGAATGGGAAAGATTTCAAGAATACCAGAGGAACTGCCCTCACCACAATTATGGTAAAGGATTTCTAGTTACAACCTTCTAAAATAGGCTTACCTTTATAAAAGGACCTCGATGAATGTGGCTACATGAAATGATGTCCTACGAAAGATCACAAAGAAGAGCATGAAGATAATTGACAATGAGGTCGCCCTGCAAATTAGTTTGGAATATGATAGGGGAACAACCAAGAAGGTATCATCTAAAGGTACTACTATTGAGTCTAAGGCTTTAAACTATATACATTTCTAGATTCAAAAGATTGCCTCAGATGTGAAACAGTTGAAAGATTTTTGAAGTAAGGGAAAGAATAAAGCAAAAAAAGTAATGAAATGTGTTATATACAAAGAAGAGGGACATGGAATTAAGAAGAAGAGGATGATCAAGAAGAAGACCCTGAAAATTTCTCCAATGTCAACTTTGAGAGGCCATATCATAATGGCTTCTATTATAGAAACAAGGATGTTGTTGAAAATTCCCACCAATTGAATGAACCACCCAAGAGACCACCTAGTTTTGACATGGGAGGAGGGATGAGTAGATTCACATGCTAACATAAACTACTAGTAGAATCAATCAGCACAAAGTCAAAATCAGAATAGAAATGTTGGAGGAGGAAGCCAAGGTTAAGGATAAGCTTCTAACTAGTAGGACTTGATGTCCGACTTGTTTCCTTTTGCAAAGCAGCAAGCTACTATAAATGAACAACTAAGTCAAAGGTCCATAAACAAAATTGGCCTATTGAATACAATGTAGACCCAACTTGAGGGCGTGATAGTTCAAATGGCTGACATGCAAATCCATAATAAACAAATTGATCAATATCTTGCACAACCGTCAGAACTGATAAGTAACCCACATGGGAGGATACCTTCAAATACTAAAACTACAAAATGGAAATTCTTATATTAAAGGTATTAGAATAACTGACAGACAATACTATTCAAAAGAACACTCCTACTAAAAATTCCCAACCTAAAACTATCCTAATAAAAGAAGAACCTGATGTACAAGTTGATACAAAGAAGGCTAAAGCAAAGGGAAAAGGTCAGGGAAAGAATCCAATAGAGGAGAAGAAACCATATGCAACTAAAGTGGTTTTAATAGGTAGGAATCCTTAGTCTCGATGGATAATTTTCCCTTATAGGATGATCAAGGCTCATTTAAAAAAGGGATACGAAATGTTCTTAGCATCCATTCAGAATTTGCACCTGGATGTTCCCTTCCTTTATGCCATTGAAGAATTCCAACATACACGAAGTTCTTTAAAGAATTGATTATGAAAAGAAGATCAGGAGACCATGCTGAAACTAATAGGCTAGCCAAAATGTCTAGTCCTTTCATCCAAGAAAAGATGACTACCAAGCAGAAAGACTCAAGAGCTTTCTCTATCCCATTCAATGTGGGAGATAATGAGGTAAGATAAGGTCTAGCCAATCTTGAAGTAAGTATCAACCTTATTCCTCTCACACTATCTCATAGGTTGGGATTTACTAACATGGTCAAGGGGGATGTGACATTCAATTAGTAGGCCATTCTTTTACGAGACTAACAAGGATTTTAGAAGATATTCCTATCTATACGAGATTATTTTTCATACCATGTGATATAGTCGTGATAGACATAGTGGAAGTCCCAACATGTCTAACAATATTCAGAAGATCGTTCCTCTCTACTGGGAGACCCTTGATAAATGTTGAAGTTGGAATTATCACTTTAAGAGTGGGGAAGGATCATATTGATTTTCATTTTTAAGTCTCCATTAGAGGACCATCTCTCTTTGAGTCAGTATATTTCATGGATAGATATAACTAGTTAAGTGAGGAAGTTCAGGAGAAAAATTCTACATTGACCACTTATGAGAGATCTAAACAATCCTGGTCTAGATATAGAAGACCCATAAGTGGTCATAATTCTTGACTATTTAATCAACCTGAAGATGACTGTAGTGGTGAGGAGGATGCAGTTTTTGAGAGCATGAAATATGCCTCTCTGGAGCAAACCCCAGAGTAGAAGGAATCACTAAAACCTAAGTTAGAGCTGAAGCAGCTCCATAAAGGATTAAAACATGAATTTCTTGAATCTGAAGGAAGAAATCTAGTTATTATGAATTCTTCCTTGATAGAAGACCACTAGGAAAGGCAGTTGAATGAACTCAAGTTGAGAAGGAAAGCAATAGGGTATTCTGTATATGTTATAAAAGGGTTGAGACCATACTTATACATGCACATAATACACTTGGAAGAGAATGTGAAACCTCTGGCCCAACCTCATAGAAAATTGAATTAGAACTTGAGAGTGGTAGTCAAGAAAGAGGTTATAAAGCTTCACGATGTGGGTTTAATATACCCAATAAGCAACAACAATTGGGTGATTCTCATACATGTAGTGCCTAAGAATTGAGGTATGACAGTGATGAAGGGAGAAAAAGGTGATGAAGTGGAAAATCAAATAGTAATAGGTTGGAGTATGTGCATCGACTACAAAGAACTCAATGCCGCAACCAAGAAATATCACTTCGCTTTCCATTCATCAATCTAGTTCTATAACATCTAGCTCCACCATTTGTACATATGTTTCCTGGATGGATACTCAAGATCTTACCAGGTTCCCATTCACTCTGATGACTAAGAGAAAACTACTTTCATTTGTATCTACATAACATATGCCTTTTGAAGAATGCTATTCAGTCTCTACAACGCAACAACAACCTTTTAAAGGTGCATGATTTAGAGGTGTTTATGGATGATTTCTCCATGTATGACATTGAATTTGACAACTATTTGAGAAACCTATCCCATGTGTTGAGACGATGCAAAGACAAAAAATTAGTTTTGAATTGGGAAAAATGCCATTTTATGGTCCTGGAAGGTATAGTACTTGGCCAAAAAATCTATGAGAATGGAATTTAAGTCCATTTAAGAAAGGTGGAAGCCATTTCTAATCTCCCACCCCCTAAGTCTGTGACATGGGTGAGAATCTTTCTAGGACATGTTGGATAATACAAAATGTTCATCAATGACTTCTCTAAGATATCCAAACCCATGTCAAATCTTCTTGGCAAAGATGTCATTTTCAATTTCATGATGAATGCCTTAAAGCTTTTGAAACCATAGAAAGTCTTCTGACAACTGCTTCAAGTCTTTAGGCTCAGGATTGGGATATTTCTTTTGAGGTATGTTTGACACGAGTGACTATGCCATTGGAGTTGTTCATGGGCAAAAGAAAGAAAAGAAGCACCATGTTATTTATTATGTAAGCAAAATGCTTGATGAGTCTTAGGTTAACTACATCAATACAGAGAAAAAATGTTGGATATAGTGTTTCCTTTCAACAAGTTCAGGTCCTACCTAATCAGATTAAAAGTGAAAGTATACATGGATCACAGAGGTGTCAAGTATTTCATGCTAAAGAAATACAACAAGCCCATGCTCCTATGGTGAGTAGTGTTGTACAAGACTTTGGTCATGAGATTATCAATTAAAAGTGGACATAGAATGTAGTAGCTGACCACTTGACATGAACTGTTGTAGCCAAAAACAACTCACTACCAGTCATGAAAATTACCCACATGAAGTTCTGATGATGGCAAGGAAAATCAAGCCCAAGGTACCATGGTTCACCAATATATGCAATTACCTTCCTTGCCAACAATTACTACCAGAAATCACATACAATGAGAAGAAGAAGCCATTTTCTCACCTGAAAAACTATTACTACAATGATCCACTTTTATTAGAAAGTGTGTTGAAACTCTTTACCACCGATGCATTCCAGAAGAAGAAGTGCCACAAATCCTTCATGGGCCCCAATCTTCACCTTATGGTGGGAATTCAGGCAGAGATAGGACGACCGCCAAGATTCTTGAATTTGGCTTATATCGGCCTTCTCTATTTAAGGACGCACATGCGTAAGACAAATACTACAAAGAGTGTTAGCACACTGGAAAATATCAGAGAGGAACGATATACCCATGTATAATTGGATCGAAATTTAGATTCTTGATGTTTGGGGCGTCAATTATATGGGATATTTTCCATCATCACAAGTCAACCGTTACATATTGGTTGTAGTGGATTATGTATCCAAGTGGGTGAAAGTGGTAGATACCCCCACTTGTGACTCAAAAGCCATGATAAAATTGTTTTAGAAGATCATGTTTCCTAGATACGGTGTCCCACACACTGTCATAAGTGATGAGGGATCCCATTTTAGGGAGTGGCAATTCAAAGATCTTCTGAAAAGGTACGGAGTAAGGCACAAAGTTGCCACCCCTTACCACCCACAAACCATAGGCCAAGTTGAGTCAAATCAAACAAATTTTGGAAAAGACGGTTGAATGGACCTAAAAATATTGGTAGATGAAGCTAGATGATGCCTTGTAGGCATATCACACTACCTACAAGACTCAAATAGGGGCCTCTTCCAATAGATTGATTTATGGCAAATCATGCCACTTGTTGAATTAGATCACAAGGCCTTTTGGGCTATCAAATTCTTGAATATGAACCCAAAGCTAACAGACAAGAAGCGGTTCTTACAATTACAAGAACTAGAGAAGCTTAGGTTCCATGCCTAAGATACTAATAGGATTTAAAGACAAAGAACCAAGGTGTGGCATGATGCCCACTTGAAAAGAAAATATGTGTATGAAGGAGACAAGGTTCCTTTGATAATTTCAAGAGTTAGACCTTTTCTTGGAAAGGTAAAATTAAGATGGTCAAGACCCTTAACTATGTCAAAGATATATCCATTAGGGATGATGGAGCTTTTCAATGAAAAGATAGACATCCCCTATGAATCGATATAGAGTGAAAATATGTTATGAAGATTAAGCTTTTACCATAAGGGCTGAAGTTAAATTGGATGAACCACCACTTGCACCACCCAAAGAAAAATGAGGAAGCTACCCAAAGAGAGTCCAGATAAAGATTATAAATTAGTGCTTCTTGGTAGGTAACACAAGGGTTTCTAAAACCTACTTTGCTGAATTTTAGTTTACTTTATTTCTTAGTAGTTAGATTTTACTAATTTCTATCTTGGGTTTTTTATGTTGTTGTTAAGTTGCTTTTGTTTCTTAAATTTTAGTGTATACAAAATAATTTCAATGACGAATCTGAGATAGGTCCCACAATTACAGACACCATCAGTTGGTGAAGGAAGAGAACCATTGGTTTAGGTGTCAGTAGAACCCTCAGTTTCACTTGGATGTGTTGAACCACCATCAAAAGGTAGTCACACAAACCAATAGAAGATGATGTAGAGGAGCATCCATTGGTTTTAACACACATTAGCAACCCATTGGTAGACACGATGGTTGAACCATTAGAAAGAAGAAGTCCAATCTTCCCATCAAAAGACATTGTTTTCCTAGCAATCAGATCACGAGGTTTGTGAAACCATTGGAAGGGAAGGTAATCTCCACCATCAGAAGGTCAGTCAAACCATCAGATGATAAGAGTGAAAGAGTGCACTATCAAACCATCAGATTCCTGAGTAAGTGAAACCATTGGATGATGGTAGGTCTGTCAAACCGTTGGAAGAAGTGGCTCGTCCAACCATTAGATCTTGAAGTTAGTCTGTCAGACCATCAAAACCCACTCTCATAGTAAACCATCAAAAAGCGTAACAAAACACCCAATGGCTGTGCGCGTCCCACTATCACTTGAACAACTACTATAAAAGCAAAAGGGGGACCTGAAAACTTTGTACAATTATACATGAGAAATAAAAGCTGAGTAAAACCTAGACACCTAATCCTGTGAGCTAAGGAAATTAACCTAATTGATCAAACAACCATTAAAAGACACACATCATCTTCAACCTCCAACCATTAAAAGTCGAGCAAACCAGACAAAGATCCATTTAGCAATGACGATGCATACAAATCTTGGTCAAACTCACACTGCGGAGAAATCCAAGTTCAACTGTGATGATCATGAGACCTATATGGCTTGTTGTTAAGGCAAAATAAGCATGGAACCAATCGATGACAAAGATGATTGGTAAGCCTCTCAATCTTCTTTTTCATTTTCATTTTTCCACCTAATGACTACCTTCATTTTCCTATGATTGGATGTCCTTACTTTGAGAAACCACTAATGGATTCCTTTGGCATCCATTCTGCCTTTTCAGTATCCGTTTCTAGGCATTGTAGGACAACCCCATCCTTCACCTATTTACACCATCAATTTTTTGCTTTCCGTCATCTAACCATTAATTCTTGGACCCCCAATTCCCTCTGCTAACCATCATTCTTCCTATTGCTAATCACTCTCTGTGAACCAAGGGTAGGCAGTTGCACTTAGGTATCCATCAGTTGTTTGAACTCATATAAACCATCAATTAGCACTAAACACCCTAAGTTGTATATTGCAAACCATCTAAAGATGATCATTCTTTGAGAACAGTGGGTTCTTTAGGCCTGTATAGATAACCATCAATTTACACCATTCCTTAAGATACCTTGTCAAATCCATCTATTTGCAGTCTACTTGGGAAAACCATCAATTGTATATTTCCCTAGGCAAATCATCAGTTCACAGACCCTCTATCGAAAAAAATTGGTTTACAAATGTGTTTTAGAGATTACTCAAGATTACCTGTTGGCCTAACCTTGTGTGAGATATATCAAATATCTACATTTATAAAAGAATCAAATTGTAGGTAACCGGTCTAAAGATCAAATTGCTCACAAATGATTGGTCAGTCAAGAGGGTGAGACTAGTAGGATCAGAGCCATAATGACTCAGGAGGAGATAGATAGAACATGGAGATTAAAAGTTGAAGTTGTTTCTTATGTCAAGCTCCATGGGGACTCGACCCCAGAAAATATCAGGGCCAAGTCAGAAGCACAGACTCAAAATCACTAGAAAATCTAATTCATGAAGACTCATCAATCTTTGATGAGTCTACATGGATTGAGACTTATGAATATGCACCATTTGTTGAAGTCCAGAACCCCAAGAAGAGAAGGGCACCAAGTCCCCCTCCCCCAGATAGACCAAGTAAGGTCACCAAGGTATCGAAAAGAGATGGTACCAAGGGACAACCAAAGCCACAACTAGTGATAATGACAACTACGAGAGTTAATGATAGGACTATCCCACAATCAACAACAATTCTATACAGGGAACAACCTGACAACTACTTTATACCTAGAGATGATGAATATCTAGACGACTGGGATGAGATGTTTGGAAATAAAACTTTCAAAGCTACAAGGTTAGGACATGTGGATACCCTGGAAAAATTTGGAATATACCAAATGGTGAAGGAGAATCTAGAAAAGATAGGAATCTACAAAATCTACTTTAACAACCACATTTTCTACAAATACCCACCTTGGAGTTCTTTTTTCCCCTAAAGAAGCTGCCAGTCTCAAAGGAATTTGAAGAGTGCGGGGGACACTATAAATTGGCAGTTTGAATCGTAAAGGAAGACTATGTTCATGTTGATAAGTGGCTCAATTTGATTTTCACTAACTCAAATGAACAAGTAGAAAAATCCAATAAAGCTAAAGGAGACATAGAATTTTGATGCTTCTTCACCAATCAAGCATGGGAAAAGCTATCTGGAGAAAGCTAATACAACTTAGGATAGTCGAAGGCTGCCAAGATGCACTTTGGGTTCATGAGTATCATTCACAGGATCTTCTTCAATTTCAAAATTTTTAGAATAGACACATGAAACATGACCACGATGGATCTCCACATTCTTTGAAGCATCATGAAAAAAAAGATCAGTCAATACTGGATAGATATTAATTGACATGCTAGCGGAAGCAATTGGATAGGAAGGATCCTATCACTTCTACATGTGTGGCATCATCACATACATTGCCCATCATCTAGGCTACTTGAGTGAGCTAAATTTCTTCCTTAAATCTGTTGGGGATAGGCTAGTTAATGCCAAGTACTTAAGTGTTGCAATCGCCTTGGACAAACAAAAGAATAAATATTTCTATAGATTTTGTGTGTCAAAGGACCTTCTTCCCCTACCTGAAATGTACAACTATGAGTATGAAAACTTCTATTTGGGGAAAATGACATCTTGAAGATGAAATTTGGAACCAAACTACTCCCACCGTCATCAGAGCAAGCACTGTCTGAGCAACCAATGAAGCTTTCAGAAGAAACTATTACAAGGAGAGCAACGAAAAGAGTAATATACACCTCCCAAAGAAGAGAGTGGTTAAGCAAAAGAGGATATGAAATATCCTACACTCGAGGAAGTAAATCTGAAAAAAGATGAAGTTGAACCTCCAATGATTTCACCTTCCATAATTATCATGGAGGCAACAGAAGGAGAGAGATTGAACCTCCAATGAATACCTCTACCATTAGTATCCTAGAAATACTTGAAGAGAGTCTCATCAATACTAATCCTATAACTGATTTAAGAAATGTTATGTCAGAGACACCTGTCAAACCAGAGTAGGAGGGGATGAAAGAACTTGTAACAACCCCAATTTTGAGTTTATATAGTTTGAAATGCAATTTCTCCAATAAATGTATTATTATGAAATTGTATGTTTTACGTGTGTTGAATGGATTTCTTTGGTAATATGCCCTTTAAATATATGATTTTGTTGACCCTATTGAGTTAGTGAGTCCAATTTGATAAAAAGCAAAGAAAAGTTGAATGAAATCAAATAATGCATAAAAAGGAAAAGAAATTAAAAGAATAATGAGTTTGTATGTATGAATTAAGTATATAAGAGAGATGAAAATGAACAATATGGATTTCTAATCATGAGGTATTTTTCCTAATGGTCTAAAGATCAAATTATTCCATATGTGCCATAAAGTTATAATAGTTCCCTTTGTTTTGCCAACTAAGTTTCCCGTTATTGAAGGGATTGGTCAGATCTAAGATGGAAAGAGATATCCTTACATGAACAACTTTCCTAATGGGAAATCTACATGTGGCTTGAGAATAAAGTGTAGAGAAGCCTCTGCCAAATCAGTAAACCCAACCCATAGTCGGCCCCATGATGGGAGTATATGAGGAAGGGAATGTTTCTAGGCTGCAAGGTTTTCTCTATCCCCTTTCCTTTTCTCTATCCTGGACAACCATTAGGATTCACAAATTGATATATATATATATATATATATAGGGAGATCTCTAGAGTCCTTAGAACCCATCACAAACATGGTGTCTAGGTCCTCCCTATTACATTCTGTGATAATCAGGGATCTATAGGTCGTGATGCCCTACATGATCCTACAAACAAAGACTTGCATGTCTACAATTGTATGCACTAGACAAGTTGGGGAGTTGCTCCAGGGTAGGGGACAAGGATCTCCTGGACACTTCTCTAGGGTGCCGTGCCATGGCCTCCTTGGCGGCTGTTGCGACAAATCCCTTGCAGATTGGTGTATGTGGGACATTCCACGACGGCAAGCAAGACTGCGTCCTGGACCACAATGCTAAGAGAAGAGGGGGAAGTAGGCGCCTGAAGGTGGTAGATGGATATTATTCACCATCGTTGGTATCCCTAGTAGGAGGATTTGCCTAGTTACCATCCTTATAAGAAAATTGAAGACCAAGAACTTGGTTCCTCACATAGCAGACCACTGGCATCGAGAAGGGAATAGATGAGGGTGGAGATCTATAGATCTGAATGATGTATTGGGCTTGGTTGCCTCCGTCAATGAGAGGGCACTGCCGAGAGAGGTGTCGGTCCTTCGGTTCTCAGTGAGGTGTTTCAGGTGACCTGGCGGTCGAGCACCGTAGCAGCGAGCACCCTCCTTCATGAGAAAGAAGGAGACCACGGGTTAAGGACACGTATGCCCCCTCATGCACTCTCACGACTCAAGGGTAAAAGTGTCTTTACCCCTTAAAATGAGGCCGTCACTGACTTAAAATCTAACACATTTTCTGCTGAGGTGTCAACATCCTATTGGCCAATTATTACTTATCTTGTCTGTTTCCTAGAAAATTAATGGTAACTCAGATCAAGACATGTAATATATGAATTTTGATTATGAGAACCCACAGTGTATGCAGATGAAGTTGCTTTGATTGAGCAATGACTGAGAAAGCCCATGATTGACAAGAGTCGTGAGCTGATGTGAAGCAGATTGACATGCAGTTCACTTTGGGTGGACATGTGTTATGAAAACCCTACCCCTCTGAGCTATAGCTAAAAAAGCTGAGTCCCTGATACCTGGGTCCATTTGAGAAGGATTGGTGGAGTTTCTTATGTTTAGCCTTACCCCTTAGGATAATATGATGTATGCCATGTTCCATGTGTCCGATCTAGAGCACTATGTGATGTATCTGAGCCATGTGCTGAGCATTGAGCCTTTTGAGCTTCAAGGGAGGCTGACATATCTTGAGTCACTTGTGAGGATTCTAGATATCAAGGTGAAAGAACTCAGATGTAAGAATATAAGATAATAAAAGTTCTTTGGAAGCACCATGGGGAGGATGAGGCCACATGGGAGCCAATGATGGACACAAGAAAGTCTTATCGTATTTATTTGTATGTTTGGTGGAATTTTGAGGGAAAATTCCTATAAGAGGGGAAGGATGTTACAACCCCAATTTTTGGTTTATATAGTTTGAGTTGCAATTTCTCCAAAAAATGTATTATTATGAAATTGTATGTTTTATGTGTGTTGAATGTATTTCTTTGGTAATATGCCCTTTAAATTTATGATTTTGTGGACCCTATTGAGTTAGTGAGTCCAATGTGATAAAAAGGAAAGAAAAGTCGAATGAAATCAAATAATGCATAAAAAGGAAAAGAAATTAAAAGAATAATGAGTTCCTATGTTTGATTTAAATATATAGGAGAGAGGAAAAGGAACAATATGGATTTCTAATCATGAGGTATTTTTCCTAATGGTCTAAAGATCAAGTTATTCCATATGTGCCATAAAGTTATAATAGTTCCCTTTGTTTTTCCAACTAAGTTTCCTAATATTGAAGGGATTGGTCAAATCTAAGATGGAAAGAGATAACCTTACATGAACATCTTTCCTAATTGAGAAATATACTTGTGGCTTAAGAATAAAGTTTAGACAAGCCTCTGCCAAATCAGTAGACCAGAGCCATAGTCGTCCCCATGATGGGAGTGTATGAGGAAGGGAACGTTTCTAGGGTGCAAGGGTTTCTCTATCCCCTTTCCTTTTCTCTATCCTAGATAGCCATTAGGATTCACAACTACTATATATAGGGAGATCTCTAGAGTCCTCAAAACCCATCGCGGACATGGTGTCTAGATCCTCCCTACTATATCTCGTGATAACCAGGGATCTATAGGCCATGATGCCCTGTAGAGCCTGCAAATAAAGACTTGCATGTCTGCAATTGTATGCACTAGACAAGTTAGGTAGTTGCTCCTGGGAAGGGGACAAGGATCTCCAGGACACATCTCTAGGGCGTCGTGACATGGCCTCCTTGGCGGTTGCTGTGGTGACTCCCTTGCAGACTGGAGTTTGTGGGACATTCCATGGTGGAAAGCAAGCCTGCGTCCTAGACCACAGTGCTAAGAGAAGAGGGGGAAGTAGGCGCCTGAAGGTGGTAGATGGATATTCCTCACCAGCACTACTATCCCAAGTAGGAGGCTTTGCCTCATTACCCTTCCTATAAGCAAATCGAAAACCTAGAACTTGGTTCCTCACACATCGGACCACCGGCACTGAGAAGGGAATAGATGAGGGTGGCAATCTTTAGGTCTGACTGATGTATTCAGCTTGGTCATCTCCGTTGATGAGAGAGTGCGGCTGAGCGAGGTGTCAGTCCTTCGGTTCTCAATGAGGTTCGTCAGGTGACCCGACGGTCGAGCGCCGTAGCAGCGGGCGTCCTCCTTCACGAGAAAGAAGAAAACCTATGGGTTAAGGACAAGTATGTCCCCTCATGCACGCTCACGCCTCAAGGGTAAAATATTCTTTACCCCTTAAAATGAGGCCGACACTGACTTAAAATCTAAGGTATTTTCCGCTAACGTGTCAACATCCTATTGGTCAGTTGTTGCTTACATTGTTTATTTCCTAGAAAATTAATGGTAACTCGGATCAAGACATGTTATATATGAATTTTGATCAGGCGAACTTGAGGAATTTAATAAAAATATAATTGAATCCTGAATATATTCACAATTTGAAAATTGGTTAATGTTTCTAACCTTAATGCTTTATAATGAGGAAAAACCCTAATTTGATTATTCTAAGGAATTGAGATGAGTAATATGGATAATCCATGGACAAATTAACCTGTTATTAATAAAAAGACATTTTTTTGTCTAAGTAGAAGATCCATGTGTTTAATAACCTAATTTAGGGTTTTATGTGTTGATATGCATTAATGGGCTTAGAAAACCAAATCTAGCTGTTAATGGTTTCTAATGAATTACATTTCGAGATTCTTTGTATAAAAGTGATATTAGGTTAATCCTAAGTCTAATAGGTGATAAGAAGATTTTAATGTGAATAATTGAATAATTACGGTTTTGAACCTAGAACTATTGTTTTAGGGTTTGCAGATATAAAAGAGGAAAGTTGTAAAAAGATCTAAAGGAACCATAATGAAACCCTAATTTGGATTAGAAACCCTAGAAAGAGATTCCAAGTCAATAAAGTAAATTCTTGATGAGTATGTAGTAAATAGGTTGCATATGCTTTTCCAGATTCTGTGCTTTTGTGTGGTTGACTTACTTGCTTGGATTGGATTGCCTGGTTGACTAGACTGTGCCTATTTCTTATGAAATCTCCTAATTAGGTATGTGGTTAATTATGAGTAGACACTTTAGTTTCTTAGAATTTTCCTGATTTTTTGTTGATTGCAATGGAAATAAACTGCTTGGATGATTTTATTTCTGCAATATTTAAAGTGAATATGATTATTACAATTTAAATATATATATGACTTGCCCAAACCTACATACCATCTCTAGATGTATGATGTAATACCAAGCCCCAGAGGGAAGGTTTGAAGTGGTCGAGCCCCAGAGGGAAGACCACTGGGCACCCAGAGAGGTGACCCCAGGTACCAAGCTCAGGATGGAGAAGGTGGCCTTAAGTCCCTTGCAAGGACTAAACCCTGAGAGAGGGTATCCCAGAGTATGAGTAAAAGCGGTTGGGAAGTCATATTGAAAATTGTAATCTTGTATTGTTAACAACTATTTGATGTAATTATGTTGTTAGAATATATATGCAATGTTTTGGTTGTCACCACATACCAGTATATTCATTTATACTGACTGACATTTTTTTTGTCAACATTTTAGGATTATCTGAAATTGGACAAATAGTAAAGTGAAACTTGTGAAGATTATAGGTAATTCATAAAGGAGGATTTAGATAGATGAAATTCTACTAAGGGTAGAAGTCCCAGATTCCCACTTTTGAAAGGTATGTGATAAGTAAAATTTTATTCCAGTTTTAAGTTAGTCTTTCATAGAATTTATTAATTTTTTATTATTATTTGCAAAACCATTGATCCTATTTTTGGGATAAGGCCTCTAACTTCTTGGTCTTCCTTAATTGGGAGTTACCAAGAAGAATGTTCATTACAATTGGTTCAAAGCATGGTTTCCCATTTAATCTCTAATATTTATTAAATTTTACAAACTCTTTAGAACCCAATGAGATTATTAGAGAATTTTCCAATGATTGAGGTGTGTAGAAAAGGATCACAATCCAGGGGCTAGCAAGATTTTCCTCCGCCCCTCTAGTCAGTCTACGAGGACTCCCAGATTCTATGTGACTGCCTGGCCAAAATCAGAGGATTTGACTTGAAATAAGATACCTCTAGGTCTTCTCTCATCTGTCTTCATCCCTTCTCTACCCCATTCATTGGATAACTCTAAGAGATTAGGGTTTCTCTCTCTCCACCACCCTCCTGTGTTTTAGGTCAATGATCTCATTTGTGATGGATTTCCATTGCGTTGAGATTCCAGTCATACTAGGATTCCTTATTCTCCCCTATTTCCCCATCAGTTTCCAATACAAGATGCATTGTTCCTTCTTGCCTCTATGTACCTAACCTGAAACCCTATATGCATCCACATTATAAATCATTTGTTTCACTTGGTTGTCCCATGGTCACAAGTACATCTTTGTAGCTCCACCTTGTCGTGTCAGCTTCTTGAAGTTTTATAGAATGCTCTACAACATCTAAGCCTTATTTGATCTATGGCATGGTATCAGGGTGGAGTAACAGATCTCCTTGATTTGCCATTGGAGATAATTTGTGGTTTGTCTTTGATTCTCTCTTTTTTCCCTTCTGGTTCTTCTTTTTTCTACTGTGAGTTTCTCTAGTTCTATTAACTTGAGTGATATTGAGCGGGATTTCTTACCTTCATCTTCAATTGGATTGAACATATACTATGAGATTCTTTAGTTTTGTACCATTGCGGTCTGTCACATGTTATGATGCTTTTTGTATTCCAGCCATGGAAAATGAGAAAATTGGAGTTTCTTTCCACTTCTGGAAATAAATTTGGGCTTCTCAAGACCGCCAAAGGTAGAGAACTCGTCACGAATTTCCTTCATCTTTTACTTACAGTGATTTTGTGGTTTAGTGTTTGTGTCATGATAGTTGGATCTGTTGCACTTTATCGTGTCTAATAATGAATGAAGAAGATGGCCAAATGGCTTTTATGTTTCTAGCTCTCGTCTAATTTCATGTTTGTCACACTTCTATGGGATTTTTTTGACTTTTTGGCCTTTCGATTCAATGTTTGTCATATAGGGTTACTAATGTAGAATCTGCTGGCATTGCCTTGTCACATATCATCCTTTCATGTGTTACGTGGGGGTATGTTGGTCTTTTGATTTCATTTATTTTTTTGAAAATTTTATTAAATGGTATAATATTAGAAAATCCATACCTAAATATTTACTTGTAAAAAATACAAATAAATACTAATTAGAATTAGAAAGATATGCTCTATCCATATATATATATGTGTATGTATGTATGTATGTATGTATGTATTTATACATACATATATATAAGAACCTAAATCCAGTGATAATAATGTTTATGATTTAGGGTTTGAATAATATGTTGGTGTATATTCCCTAGAAGCCAAACATTAGATGATTGATGTAGGGATATTTTGTAATTTTGGTTTGGTTAATAAAGGCAATCCAATTTACAAATTCACATTTAATTATTGTGATATTAAAGTACTTAATAAATGTCATTAGAGTGATTGGTTTGAAGCCTTGAGACTTCAAATATGTGACCTGAACATGAGATCCTAAAGGATGCTAAGAACAATATTCTTAAATGTCCCTAGTCAAGTATTATTGAGAGTTGCATAATGACCAGCCTAAATCACGCGTCTGCAAGGGGAGTGGATTTGAAGTAGTCAGACTTTTAAATTTATAACCCAAAACCTTCTAGGCCCCCACAACTTTATTACGGGGTCCAAGTAGATATATGGGGTCAAACATAGGGACAAGGGTGGTAGTGTTGGGAACGCGAAATCGACATGTTAGACTCCGGTAAGGGCAAGGAGATGATAAAGTTCCCTAAGGGAACAACATGCTAAGATTGATAAAATAAAAGAAAACTATCTCCAACTGGAGCTACGAGGAAAATAAGGTTTTAAAGGTTTATCAGTTTTTAGGGTTTTCGCGCAACAAAAATAGAGAGGATAATACTATTGCATTTAGTAAGGAACGAAGGAGAAAGCTTCGGTAAAACAAGCGGCAGCAGAAACATCCTGTGACAAAGTGGGTTTTCTGGCTTAATTCCGAGGACGGAATTTTCTTTTAAGGTGTGTAGGATGTGATGGAGTGGACTTATGGAGTCCTTAATCATCCAATGACATAAGTGAAATCATAAGGTTGAATAATATTGAGAGTTCCAAGGTTTTGACAAAGTAGGTGTTGATGTGATGTTGATATCATGGTTAAGATCTCTCTCTTCTTTATGCCTTTTTGAGGAATTTAATTGAATGGCCAAATAAGTGAGTCTTGGCTCCAAAATTTTATGGGATGTAGTTTATGTTGTGATAAACCTATGGTTCAAATTTCAAAAAGTTTAAAGGTTCCTACAAGGAGTTATTTGGGTTAAAATCAGTGAATTACGTTGATAAATAATGTATGTTGGACCAAGGCCTTTAATGTGATTAGCATAAGTTTTGGTACATCATCTCTGAGTTTTGGACTTGGTTCACGTGACTAATTTTTGGCCTTAGATATCTGATCTAGTGGTTATTTTCTTTCATGGAGGAGGAGAAGCCACAGATCAGCATTAAGTGAACAGTGACACTAACCGTTGGATGGGAGATCAATGATCGCTGAGTAATCCCTTACTTGCAGTATGGACCAAACTTACGAGCAGTTGTTGCTACGGATCTTCCTCACCTCCACTCCTCGTAAACGCGGCCTGAGGATCCGAGATGAGGGAGCAGTTATCTAAGAATCGACGAGCCCTATACCAGAACCCCAAACAAGTATGGATTGAAGAACAGATGAGAGGGAACCGCCTCCTCCTTCCCATTGCTTCTCCTTTGTGGTATACAGACAAGAAGAAGGAGAATATGAGGGTAAAAGAGAGGCTGCAAGAGATACCCAAGTAGAGTATGAGAATTTGGAGATCATATGGGATAAACCATGCACTCTTAGTCCTTGCCGAGGTGGTGGCGCGGGTGAACGAGGAGATCCTTGGCGGAGTTAATGGCAGATGCGGCTGATGGTTCTGGCAAGTAGGAGGAGAGCCAGGGCCGATCATCGAAGATCCCTCACCGGAGATGTTCCTCCGCAGCGATGCCCACGCACGTCAGAACACACAACGACACATGAGGACGGACCGGAAGCATGGACGGGAGAGAAAGACCTGCGGGAGCCGGCAGCGGTGATCTCCTTAAAGGTGTGAGGAGGATTCTTTGTCGCGGTTTTGAGGTGCCGTGGCAGTGCTGGAGATTCGGGGCAGAAGCAGTGATAAGGAGTCCCATAGCTTCTGGGATCCTCACCGGCAAGCCCAGCTTCGTCGGTGCTGTGAAGAATAGGGAGATGCTTCAACACCACGACTCGACACCAGCGGCAGCCTTTGCTGTCATGTTTGCGGTTGTGAAATTCTGAGGAAGGATCCACTGTGATCGCTCGTCCGGGGGGGAGGCAACGACGGTGGTGGTTTCATGCCCAGGTCGGGGCGCACACAGCAGATCGTGAGAAAGGGAGAGGGGCAGCGACTAAACCTGGACCAGGCTAGGAGAGGTGGGTCGAGTCCTATTCAGTCTGAACCGGATGGCGCAAGCAAGAATTGGCCCGGCTCGAAATTAGACCAGGCGGGTTGATGAGATGAAGCTGCGCCCCCCAAAATGGACACGTGGCAACGCCTGATTAGCTAAAAAGGTTAGAAATTCAAATAATGCCTAGTTCTTATATAAATCATAGAAATTAGTTAGAGCATCAGAAAAATACAAGTAATATACCGAAATTCTCAGAAAAATGGATAGAACAAGATGAAAGCATAATATCCTACTTTTGATGCATTTATAACATTGATATCATGTAAGATGTGAAATACTCATATGATGGATAATAAATATCAAATGATGCCCTAAAATTATGGGAAAATGTCAGTAAGTCTATAATCATGTTTATAATGCATCTGATGTCAGATATGGTCATGTTGATGTACGAAATCATGTAATTTGCTCTATAAGGCTAATTAGGGCTTTTAACCCTAGATAAAATGCAATAAATGCATGCATGCTCAAGAATTAATGAAATTTACAGAGTAAGCTCATATCCATATTTGGAACCTCAGATTTAATGATGAGATCATGATGATGCATATAATTCATGTTATATGAAGTTGACCTTTAATACATGGTTTAAAACCCTAACCTTGGTTAATGGTGTAACCTAGGGTTAATTAATGTGTACAAAAATGCTATGGAAGGTAATGATCAAATTATGTATCCTAATATGGAATATAAGACCAGTAACATAATTATAAGATATAAATACAAGTAATGATACACATATCCTAATGAACTAAGCAAACCCTAACATGAACACAATTAGGGTTAAGACGAGATGTAAGATGATGTGAACCTAATGATAGTATATGATCTTATCTTGATCAGGTTCAACAAAGTTATAGTTGACATGTGGAATATGTGATTAGGATGTCTCTTTGGAAGGTACGCCATTACCTCTTACTTGGCTTATTATACAATATGCTTGTGTTATATGGTAGTAAAGACTTGGCATATGGTATTGATTGAAATGATTGTTCTTGTATGATATGTTGCATGATTTTCCATACTTATTGCTATGAACACATGAAACGTAATAGATCTATTCCATTATATCTAAGCACTTCAACTCTTTGGTAGTAAAGTGCTGGAAATAAGTACTTCAACTCTTTGGTAGTAAAGTACTTGGAAGTGATCCAACTCTTTGGTAGTAGATCACATTGTGAAATGATCCAACTCATTGGTAGTAGATCATAAAGGCCTTAATGCATTCAACTCTCAGGTAGTAAATGCATGGATATATAATGGAAAATGTGCTTAAAATATGTGTTCTCTTTTGTTAATGAATATCTTTGTGCAAGTATACGCTTTTCTTACATTCTTCTGTTACTACCAAGTATATTAGTTTTATCTTATTGCCAAGATATGATGAGAGGTATATAAAAAGACACGTAGGCATACTCAGTACAATATTCTTGAAATATTGTGCTGACGTGTACCGCATGTAATCTTTTGTCTAGGTTGTGGTTATGCTCTTGAAGATCCAGGATAGTGAGAGTTGTGTGGCGAGCTGATGTACAGGTGGACCTGTTGTTTTAAGATCCTGTTGTTTAGTGGTAGTACATGTATATGTATAGTTTGTTGTTCACTATGTAATATGAAATGTCGTAACAATTCATGCTGTAATTATATGTTGAATGGTGAACATGTGTGTATGGTTTTATTATTGTTCATGTACATGTGCTACTAATTGTTTCCTTCTGACTCCCTTGATTTTCTTCTTCTTAGCCTCATGTGGGATGTTTAAATTGGGATTCTTGCTGAGGTGAGGGTTTCAATTTGGACGTCACACATTAGATTAAGTTTTAGAAAATCTGGGGACGTCATAGGTGGTATTAGAGCATGAACAATAGCAAAGCCTGGCATTTGCTCATTATGCAACTCAAAACTAAAGAACCTTGAACCTTAATAATCTTTTAGGGTTAGATTAGTCATCTTTTAGAGATTAGATCTAACCTAGCTTCTAGGTTAGCACCTAGATGTCCGAGAACTAGGTCTAGATTGGTGCTTGTTGTATAGTAAGTCCTTAGATGTTGTACTTTCCTTGTAGTGCAGCGGTATGGGACATTGCACTATTTGGAAATGACGTGCATCAAGGGAAGAGAAACCCTAGACATATTGCACACGTTGTCTAGAGTAGCTACACTAGTCTACAACATGTTCTCACCCTTTTCACTAGTTTTCATGACACTGGACTCTCTACAATGTGTGGGACACTCATTTTCTGAATTTGGTTTTTGATTCCAATCGGATCGAACCTTAATAGTTTTCTCTGACACATGTTTTATCGGAGAAAAACTATATAATATTTTATTATGTATATGTATTAGAAAAATGTGTCCCCACACATGTACGAGTAGGAGGTGGTCATGCAACCTAAGTGAAAGTGATGACATCAGTCTAGAAGAGAGAGTAGTTCTAGATTAGATGTCTATAGCCTTGTTGGAACATACGATAGATGGAATAGATGATATAAGTTTTGATGATATGATGTAAGTCTTACATAGATGATATAAGATGGTTACGATGATCTATGTTTGTCTTCGAGGACTTAAGTTCAGTTTTGAGGTTTTGAGATAAGTTTTGATGATGCAAGTAAATAGGCTTTTATGAGATAAGATATGTTAAGTTAAGACAAGGTTGTGAGTCAGCATGAGCCTCAAGCTCTTTTACAAAGGAGGACCTCTAGTATTAGGACAAGTTTTGGGGTTAGCTCAAGAGAGAGCGAGACCCACATGGAGGAGGTCAAAGAACCTAAACTCCATGATATGAGAAATATGAGATATGTGGTATGATATGTCCTAAACTAGAATACTCCTGAGTGATTGAGTTGAGTCTCTTTATGCATGATTCCTATAGTCTTCTTGAACCCTAGATGTCCTTGGGAGGACCAAACCCTAGAGACAGAGAGAGGATGGTTATATATGTGCATGTGAATATGAATATGAGTACCTACCATCTGGGTGAGGGAGAGAGAGTCCCAAGACCCTGGAGGAGGCAACTACGTTAGCTTCTGGACAACCTCATGCTCGGGTTGGTGGTCCCATGTAGGACTCTAGTGGTGTATGTATAAGAAAGTTTTGGGTAAGATGTCTCATGGGTAGAGACCTATGAAGAATATGTCATAACATGTTTTGGTTTGTGGTTATGTGGCGAGAGCTTGTAAAGCTATCACTAGTGTCAATGAGGTAATCTAAGGACCCTAAGCTAAGAGAGAAAAGATGAAGTATATGCATATAAGATACTCATAGAGTTGAGTTAGCTCAGAGAGACTGAGCATGGCAATACCCTCATGTTATGGGTCAAGAAAACCTCAATTGGACTAGATAAAGTTTTGATAAGCCACTTGTATAAGTTTGTTTAGTACAACCATGATATAATATATGCAAGATGTGATCTAATCTCGATATGTGATACATAGACACGATACGATGGAAACCTAAGAAGGTTTAATAGATATCCATGCATAAATGGTTAACCATATACATGAATAATGTTGGCTAGTCTTGTGATGAAATCACTAGTAAATGTTGAAATCAATTATGAGTAATGAAATAAGACTCTATAAACATGTTACATGCAGTGTTAATCTTAGTCCTTAACAAAGATGGAAAATATAGTTTGACAGTTACCACAACATAATGTTGATGACACATTGATAATGGGTTAACTTGGGTTAGTTCCTTTGGAACATGATAATATGATCTGGAAATCCTAATGCATGGCTAAAGATAAGGAAGCAAATCTAACATATGAGATATGTAAGGACATAACCTAAGCTTCTAAACCCTTGTTTGAGCCTTCTGTGGGGAGAGGTTTCACCCTTGATGCTTTTGAAACCTCCTAATAGTGCTTTGGATACATGGTTCTAGGTAACGTTTGTGGATATATTACACATAGAATAGTGCCTACATGTAGATGAAGATATGGTAGTTTTCCTTGGAGTACGAGTATGGTTTACTTTCGAGGACGAAAGTTCTTTTAAGATGTATATGATGTGACAAAGTGGGTTTTCTGGCTTAATTCCGAGGACATGAATTTTCTTTTAAGGTGTGTAGGATGTGATGGAGTGGACCTTTGGAGTCCTTAATCATCCAATGACATAAGTGAAATCATAAGGTTGAATAATATTGAGAGTTCCAAGGTTTTGACAAAGTAGGTGTTGATGTGATGTTGATATCATGGTTAAGATCTCTCTCTTCTTTATGCCTTTTTGAGGAATTTAATTGAATGGCCAAATAAGTGAGTCTTGGCTCCAAAATTTTATGGGATGTAGTTTATGTTGTGATAAACCTATGGTTCAAATTTCATAAAGTTTAAAGGTTCCTACAAGGAGTTATTTGGGTTAAAATCAGTGAATTACGTTGATAAATAATGTATGTTGGACCAAGGCCTTTAATGTGATTAGCATAAGTTTTGGTACAACATCTCTGAGTTTTGGACTTGGTTCACGTGACTAATTTTTGGCCTTAGATATCTGATCTAGTGGTTATTTTCTTTCATGGAGGAGGAGAAGCCACATATCAGCATTAAGTGAACAGTGACACTAACCATTGGATGGGAGATCAATGATCGCTAAGTAATCCCTTACTTGCAGTATGGACCAAACTTACGAGCAGTTGTTGCTGCGGATCTTCCTCACCTCCACTCCTCGTAAACGCGGCCTGAGGATCCGAGATGAGGGAGCAGTTATCTAAGAATCGACGAGCCCTATACCAGAACCCCAAACAAGTATGGATTGAAGAATAGATGAGAGGGAACCGCCTCCTCCTTCCCATTGCTTCTCCTTTGTGGTATACAGACAAGAAGAAGGAGAATATGAGGGTAAAAGAGAGGCTGCAAGAGATACCCAAGTAGAGTATGAGAATCTGGAGATCATATGGGATAAACCATGCACTCTCAGTCCTTGCCGAGGTGGTGGCGCGGGTCAGCGAGGAGATCCTTGGCGGAGTTAATGGCAGATGCGGCTGATGGTTCTGGCGAGTAGGAGGAGAGCCAGGGCCGATCATCGAAGATCCCTCACCAGAGATGTTCCTCCGCAGCGGTGCCCACGCACGTCAGAACAGACAACGACACGTGAGGACGAACCGGAAGCATGGACAGGAGAGAAAGACCTGCGGGAGCCGGCAGCGGTGATCTCCTTAAAGGTGCGAGGAGGATTCTTTGTTGCGGTTTTGAGGTGCCGTGGCAGTGCTAGAGATTCGGGGCAGAAGCAGTGATAAGGAGTCCCAGAGCTTCTGGGATCCTCACCGGCAAGCCCAGCTTCGTCGGTGCCGTGAAGAACAGGGAGATGCTTCAACACCACGACTTGACACCAGCGGCAGCCTTTGCTGTCGTGTTTGCGGTTGTGAAATTCTGAGGAAGGATCCACTGTGATCGCTCGTTCGGGGGGGAGGCAACGACGGCGGCGGTTTCACGCCCAGGTCGGGGCGCACACAGCAGATCGCGAGAAAGGTAGAGGGGCAGCGACTAAACCTGGTCCAGGCTAGGAGAGGCGGGTCGAGTCCTATTCAGTCTGAACTGGATGGCGCAAGCAAGAATTGGCCTGGATCGAAATTAGACCAGGCGGGTCGATGAGATGAAGCTGCACCCCCCAAAATGGACACGTGGCAGTGCCTGATTAGCTAAAAAGGTTAGAAATTCAAATAATGCGTAGTTCTTATATAAATCATAGAAATTAGTTAGAGCATCAGAAAAATACAAGTAATATACCGAAATTCTCAGAAAAATGCATAGAACAAGATGAAAGCATAATATCCTGCTTTTGATGCATTAATAACAGTGATATCATGTAAGATGTGAAATGCTCATATGGTGGATAATAAATATCAAATGATGCCCTAAAATTATGGGAAAATGTGAGTAAGTCTATAATCATGTTTATAATGCATCTGATGTCAGATATGGTCATGTTGATGTACGAAATCATGTAATTTGCTCTATAAGGCTAATTAGGGCTTTTAACCCTAGATAAAATGCAATAAATGCATGCATGCTCAAGAATTAATGAAATTTACAGAGTACGCTCATATCCAAATTTGGAACCTCAGATTTAATGATGAGATCATGATGATGCATATAATTCATGTTATAAGAAGCTGACCTTTAATACATGGTTTAAAACCCTAACCTTCGTTAATGGTGTAACCTAGGGTTAATTAATGTGTACAAAAATGCTATGGAAGGTAATGATCAAATTATGTATCCTAATCTGGAATATAAGATCAGTAACCTAATTATAAGATATAAATAGAAGTAATGATACACATATCCTAATGAACTAAGCAAACCCTAATATGAACACAATTAGGGTTAAGACGAGATGTAAGATGATGTGAACCTGATGATAGTATATGATCTTATCTTGATCAGGTTCAACAAATTTATAGTTGACATGAGGAATATGTGGTTAGGATGTCTCTTTGGAAGGTACGCCATTACCTCTTACTTGGCTTATTATACAATATGCTTGTGTTATATGGTAGTAAAGACTTGGCATATGGTATTGATTGAAATGATTGTTCTTGTATGATATGTTGCATGATTTTCCATACTTATTGCTATGAACACATGAAACATAATAGATCTATTCCATTATATCTAAGCACTTCAACTCTTTGGTAGTAAAGTGCTGGAAATAAGTACTTCAACTCTTTGGTAGTAAAGTACTTGGAAGTGATCCAACTCTTTGGTAGTAGATCACATTGTGAAATGATCCAACTCATTGGTAGTAGATCATAAATGCCTTAATGCATTCAACTCTCAGGTAGTAAATGCATGGATATATAATGGAAAATGTGCTTAAAATATGTGTTCTCTTTTGTTAATGAATATCTTTGTGCAAGTATACGCTTTTCTTACATTCTTCTGTTACTGCCAAGTATATTAGTTTTATCTTATTGCAAAGATATGATGAGAGGTATATAAAAAGACATGTAGGCGTACTCAGTACAATATTCTTGAAATATTGTGCTGACGTGTACCGCATGTAATCTTTTGTTTAGGTTGTTGTTATGCTCTTGAAGATCCAGGATAGTGAGAGTTTTGTGGCGAGCTGATGTACAGGTGGACCTGTTGTTTTAAGATCCTGTTGTTTAGTAGTAGTACATGTATATTTATAGTTTGTTGTTCAATATGTAATAACAAATGTCGTAACAATTCATGTTGTAATTATATGTTGAATGGTGAACATGTGTGTATGGTTTTATTATTGTTCATGTACATGTGCTACTGATTGTTTCCTTCTGACTCCCTTGATTTTCTTCTTCTTAGCCTTGTGTGGGATGTTTAAATTGGGATTCTCACTGAGGTGAGGGTTTCAATTTGGACGTCACACATTATATTATGTTTTAGAAAATCCGGGGACGTCACACATCCTGTACCCCTTCTCTCGAAGCGGGTACCTCTAATTAAGCATCAACACCTCTCTCGAGTTTGCTGGTCTTAAGTTAGAGTGGAAAGGTTACTAAAGCAACTCCGATCCTGGGAACTCTCGTACTCCCGTATCGGACCAAACACTAGAGCCACAACACCTCTCTAGAGGCTGCTGCAATGGGAAAACACGATTCGGTAGCTAGTCGAAACGTGATGCAAGCGTACAAGCTAGTGTTCGGATGCTAAACAAAACAATCATCCAACAAAAGGGACCAAACATAAAGCAGGAGTTAATTAAAACTCTTCTAATTCCATTAGCATAAAAGGGTCTGGTTACATTGCATAAGTAAAGGAAGTAAATGATTGAAATAAGCAAAGATAAATGTCGCCTTCTTGATTTAGAAGGGCGACAGGCAGCAGCAGATCCTCCAGCCCGATACCAGGCAGGAGCCTTGCCCGATATGCCCATGTCGGGCGGCACACCCTCTCAGGCGACACGCTCATGACGGGCAGACGTGTCGTGCGGGGCGCTCATGCCCGATACAATCGTGTCGGGCGGCACCCTCTCGGGCGACACGCCGTGACGGGTGATGTGTATCGAGCTTGGTATCGTGACGGGCCAGAGTTTTGCTTCGAGTATCGGGTACTCTTGTTGGCCGATATCAGTCTGCAACGGTGCCCGGGGCTGATCCTAAGTGAACCGTTCCCTCCCTCTCGGGTCGGGGAAGTGCTCGCCTAGTATCGCCCGGTACCCCTCTGAGGCACGACACGCTAGCTCCAGATGCTTTCCCAAGTTGGCTTTCGAGAGATTCTGACTTGTCCCATCAGATTCCTGTAGCTACTATTTATAGGCAGCGGTTGGGAGAGGTTGTGGTCCTCCGGGCGCCACATGTCCTCCTTCAGCTCCACCATTGTGGATTTAGGGATGCCCGATATGCGTGTCGCTCGGTACAAGGATGTCGGGCTGTAAGCGTATCGGTCATCATGATGAGTGGCACCTGTCGGTGGGTGGCATGTATCACGCGACACGCTTCAGCAGTCGCGGCGAGTCTGGCTCCTTGTCGAGTAAATGGCGTATCGCTCGTCCGTTGCTTCTCGCGCGACATCCCCTTGTCACGCGGTAGTGTATCGTGCTGCCCTATGTCGGGCAGTGAGCGTATCGGCTGGCTGGTTGGTAATGAGGTCGATGCAGGTGGAACACATTCGTGGGCCGGGACGGGCCTTTTTGCTGATAAATCAGTTGAAAATCGAGGAAAACTCTGCAAAAGATGATAATATTGAGTTAAAAGTGTAGTGTGGCCTGTTTATGCAAAAACATGACAAAAAGGAGAGGAAAATAGTTTAAAAGGGTAGATTTGATAACGAAATAAGGGCCAAAAACATCACAAAATTTGGTGTTATCAACTCCCCCAAACTTAGCATTTTGATTGTCCTCAATCAATCTTTAAACTTTGTTTTGTGATGCTTTTTCTTGACCGGTATAGTTTTCAGGCCATGGGTTTGAGTGAGCATTGAGATGTCTTATGGAGAATACGGCCTGACCACAAACAACACACATTACTTCTCACAGAGTGCCGCAGTCAGCTTGCCAACAACACAGAGTGCTAGGTGGATGGCTACCAAAGAAATTTAGTGCCAAAAGGCAAACGTGGGTTCAGAATTGCAAGATTCAATGAGATCAGTCATGCGCTTTTGCTGAGGAAGAAGTTCCAAACCTATTAGGCATTCCCTTAAACTAGGTAAACTGTTTTTTTAGATACTTCCATTGTGAACATGAATAAAAGGACTGATCATCAATCTCAGTTTCTTTAAACTTTCATCATCTATTGGATTAGTCAGAGAAGTCCACTTATCTCTTCGAATACTTTTCTTGATTTGGTAGCCCCCGAGAGAAGTCAAAAATATATTCCTCATTTCCAACAATGCAGTAGAGCAGAATTTACATACTATTTCGACCTCATCATCAAGGATATATGAATGCTTCTATTGAGTACAATGAATAGAATGATTTTTTTTCAGATTTCTTTTCTTCTTCCTTTTCACTATCGTATGAACAAATATCAATGGACCTCAACGATAAGTTATATTCATCCCATAATTTATCCATTTCCTTATCATAGTCTGTCTTGTTGGTATGTATGCCCATAGAGCAAGTCATGTGATGATTGTAATGGGATACTTTATAAATGATTTGAATAATAATAAAGGCAATTTCCAATCTATATGTTTAAACTGTTTCTGAGATGATGGTGTAACATGATAGATGTCTAAAGAATGGTTTTACTCAATGACGTATTCTTTTAGGTTCATGACCTAAATGATGAGATCATATGGATGTTAAGAGTATACATTCTCGTTTAGTCCCTAGTCGGTTTTTATTGTGGAAATAACCATAGACATCAATAACACTGAAGACTAGATTGTGTGTTGGTTGATGAAAGAATCTCATTAGTCATGATATAGTGATATCAAACCAAGCACATAGGTACTTGTTAGAGAACAAGGTACCAGACAGACTCACCGTGAGAGTGACACATGGAACCATGACTTGGTAGTCACAATCAACTCTCACAGTGATGGTGGTGAGTGTGATTCTTAGACCTGAAATCACTACACTCAACACATGTCGTTGGGTACACTTTGACATCATCAAACCCAGTCTTGAAACATGGGTTGTTATAAAGGTGATGATTGGGTGGCTTTGACACATGGGGCTTTTGAGGGGTGAGTGATAGATATGGGATTTGTCCCTCCTGAGGGAGTTTGATATCCTTGGCCACTTGATGAGTAGGATTGAGAAAAGGCATGTGCATGCATGTGTGAATCAATATGTGATATTGATGTCATACACATCTCACTCAGTCTACTTTGAGATCAAGGAAATGAATGAACATTGACAGGATGACTGTTCCATGGCTCGAGTTCATTCTGGATATCAGTGACAAAGGAATTATACATTCACTGTAACACCATTCACAGATTGTAGGGATGAAAGTTGTTCTCCAACTTTCTATTTCACTTGGGTAGCAATGATGTGTGACTAGACACCGCTCTTTGCTTGTGATGTCATAAGTGTTATGGACTTTCACTGCCAACGTGAAATGGACCTGCAGGGTCACACACATAGGATTTAACCTGGAAGAGGAGTTTTGTCCACAAGCAATGTTTAGATTGATTACTAAAGGAGTTTAGTAGTTCAATTAAACACTCAATTAATCGATAGATCAATATCATAATGTTCAAGGTGTTGGACGCATTGATTAGAGTATCGGATTGATTGAAATCGCAATTGACTGATTCTGCACAACCTGCACTCCCAACCGATCGGTTCATGTGATGAACCGATCGGCTGAGGTTGCTGAACTGGTCGGCTCAACTGTTGAACCGATTGGCTCATGCACAGAGTGAAACGAGCGGTTCAACTGGTGCAATCGAGCAACTTGGGAAAGTCAGGTCGGTGAGAATTTTCCTTGCGTTTCACTTGCCCAATTTGATTGGAACAAGGATTGATATTCGATACCAATTAGAAACAAAAGAAGGAAAGTCAATCCGGGATCGACCAGGATCACCAACTGATCGGTTCACTTGTGAACCGACCGGTTGAGGTGTCCCAACCGATCGGTTGGTGCTCCAACCGACCAGTTCAGGTCCCCAACTGACTGGTTCACTTGTGAACCGATCGGTTCAGGTTGTGAGTTGGTTGCTTTTGTGGAAAATCTCGAACTCTTCTACTCCTGCTTTTAGTCCCATATTGCCGGGGACAGAGAACCCTGTCCCATGACCCGCCTATATATATAGGGGTATTGGGGGCTTCTCAGAGTACAACTCAGTGCAAGTTGATTGCTCTGCAAAGTTGTCGTTCTCTCTGGTTTTGGTAACCGAGAGAGAGCCCGAGCAAGTGCTTCCCGCAAAGGGAGGTGCAGCAAGGGAAGGACAATTGCAGTTGCAATTGACAGTAGGAGAGTGTGTTGGCGACTAGTACGTCAACAGGAGGGTGCGACTCCTTCCACTTCCTTGTGGGACAAGGAGTGTGGAGTTCCAGGTGGTCCGTGTGGACTACTTCAGAGGCGGGAGGTCACTGCCGCTTAGGAGGACAACTGTCATCCAACAGTCCGGTAGGAGGAGGAGTCATCAGTCCCGGTGCGACCAGGAGCTGCACAGACACCGTCCAAGATCGGAGGTAAAGACCGCACAAGGCGCGAGGTACTGTCACCAGGCAAGCCTCGGGACAAGGTATGATTCACAAACCATCTTTCCTATTATATAGACGTTGACGCGATTCCTTTTGTTCTGGGTTTTGGGGAGAAATTTTTTGTTTCCGCTGCTTCTCTGCCTCCTCTAAAACCAAATAGTGGTATCAGAGCGACGTCAACCGCTCTATATTTTAGGATTATCAATATGATCGATTTTGGTTTGTCGCCTTTATTTATTGCATGCGATGCGAATAATATCAACTTTATACATGTCCAATCCACAAATCCCTAATGTACATATATGATATGTAATATTAATGCACTCGATACGCGTCACCCTTAAACGAGTTTTGTGGTGGATGTGTAGCATGATTATGGCCTATAAACCCCTATATCTGTGTGTGGTTGTTTGTGTGGTTGCTTGCATCTCGGTCTGCGCACCGATTCCCTTTCTCCTATTCCTGATGTAACTCGAAATAATTTGAGAATTCTTTTCCTACCTTTGCTCCTCCCCCGAATGTAACTCGGGGTTTCACAATTCAATTGTAAATAGGATAGATTTTATTTCCTATTATGTCAAAGAACGGCGGACGACCTGAAGACGATCGGTTCAAGGCGTGAACCGATCGGTTGGTGATCCAGACGGCCGGTTCGAGGAACGAGACGAGCTGGTGGTGACCTGAGGAGATGCACGACGACCGGTGAACCGATCGGCTGGAGGCGCCAGTGGATCGGCTGGTGGCACCCGAGCAACCAACTTGATGGCAAGCCGATCAATCATGGAGATGAGCTGATCAAACCCAGAAAGGCAGGCACATATTTCATCTTGTAAAGGTTGCATGTGATGTAGACCTAGATGACCGTGATTCCTCTTGGCTCGAGGAATCACAATAGGATGGCCATAATCATTGCTTTTTTATCGTTTTGCATGTTTTCTGTGGGATATAGCATGTATATGATACTTACTATATATTGTGGTGATTGGATATGTATATGTATATAAAACCAAATCCCTCATTAAATATTAAGTTTTAGATGCCTTCCAAATGTGACACACGTGAAAAGCTTGATCGACCAAGTGTGGGCACGCCCTAGCGTGGTGCACCGTCTATCTCATGGAAGCATCAAGGATGAATGTGTGGGTCTGCCCTAGCAGGGTGCATGTTCATCGTGTTGGCTTTGGGTCGGACTTAACAAGGTGACCTAGATAGGATCTAGCGCCTTGAGGCATGGAGATGATCATTGCAAGGAGTTGCATATGACATCTTTCAAGAGTTGCATATGATGCAATTGGCAAGAGTTGCCTACCTGAGATATCTGAGTTGTGGGTGACAGCCCTAGCTGGTCCATGGCTTAGAGGATTTCAGGATCTTGACCCACTAGAAGATTGTACGCTGCAATATTCCGAATTGATGGTGAGGGCTATCAATTTGAGTCAAAATAGTGGAAGCGGTAATTAATTAAAGGCCTAATTAACTATCATCAAATTTATTCAAATCAAATCAAAAAGGTTTTGACAAATGCAAATTTGCTCTTATAGAATGGCAAAAGAATCATCTTTTAAAATGGGCAAATTAATTGAGAATAAATTCCATAACTGGTTTAGGACTATGAGAAGCGTTCTGCACAATCCAGATATACCAGGAGCCTTAGAATTCACTCTATGTACGCTTAATGCGTTGGTGAAGAAGAAAGTAGGTAAGGGAGAGAAGTGTTCTCTCGCCAAACCAATTTCTTCTACATGGAGAGGATGGAAGGAACAATGGAAGAAGAAGTCGGAGATAGAGATCTCTACTTCTGGTGTATACGTGATAGAGATTAACTTTACTACTTCTTCGTCATGGGTACTTGATACCGGATGCGGATCTCACATTTGTTCAAATGTGAAGGATCTTAAGAGAAGTAGGCCTTTAGGGAAAGGCGAGGTTAAACTACGTGTTGCCAATGGGGCAAGAGTTGCCGCTAGTGCCGTAGGAACCTATGAGTTAACTCTACCTAGTGGGCTAATAATAGAGTTGAAGAACTACTATTATGTACCTGCCATAAATAGGAATATCATTTCCGTCTCTTGTTTGGACAAAGATGGATTTGAATTTCTTATTAAGAATGGAAAGTGTTCCATTTCTAAAGATGGGATCTTTTATGGCAGTGCCCCTATGTCCTATGGTCTATACTTGATAGACTTGGAGACAAGTATATACAATGTAAACACCAAAAAGCAAAAACTCAACGACTCAAACAAAACATATCTCTGGCATTGTCGTCTAGGGCACATAAATGAGAAGTGCATTTCTAGACTCCATAAAGATGGTTATCTAGACTCTTTTGATTATGAATCAATAGAGACATGTGAATCTTGTTTATTAGGCAAGATGACCAAGACTCCCTTTTCAGGTAAAGGTGAGAGAGCTAGTGATTTATTAGGACTCATACATACTGATGTATGTGGGCCTTTTAGATCTAATGCTAGAAATGGGTGTCAGTACTTCATTACCTTCACTGATGACTTCAGTAGGTATGGCTATGTGTACCTGATGAAGAATAAGTCAGAAGCCCTTGAATAGTTCAAGGATTTCATGAATGAAGTACAAAACCAGCTTGGTAAAAGTATTAAAGCACTTCGTTCCGACCGAGGTGGAGAATACTTGAGCCAAGAGTTTGAGGACCTTCTGTGAGCCTGTGGTATTGTATCACAGTGGACTTCGCCTGGAACACCACAACATAATGGTGTGTCTGAAAGAAGGAATCGTACATTGTTAGATACGGTGAAATCAATGATGAGTTTTTCTGATCTTCCAATTTCCTTCTGGGGTCATGCTCTTGAAACCACCGCGTTTACACTTAACCGTGTACCATCTAAATCGGTTCAGAAGACACCATATGAGATATGGTACAGGAAGCGTCCCGATTTGTCTTTTCTGAAGATTTGGGGTTGTGAAGCTTACGTCAAGAAAATGTTTCCTGATAAGCTTGGACCCAAATCCGATAAATGTTATTTTGTTGGATACCCCAAGGAAACGAGGGGATATTACTTATACCACCCTACTGACAACAAAGTGTTTGTTGCCAGGACAGCTGTGTTCCTAGAGAAGGAATTTATTTCCAAAGGAAGCAGTGGGAGGAATATAGAGCTTGAAGAGGTTCAAGCCCAACAAGAAAACATTGAACCGGTAGATGTACCTGAGGAAAATGCAGATTCACAAGGTGTTGTGGAATCTCAGTCTCCTTAGGTAACATAAGGACCTCGTAGATCTAGTAGGACCCGCCTTGAACCTGAGAGGTTTGGATACCTTGTCACTCAAGAAGGTGGTGAGTTGATCATAGATGATGATCCAACTACCTACGTAGAGGCTATGGAGGGACCAAATTCTGATAAATGGCTTGAAGCCATGAGATCTGAGATAGAATCCATGTACTCCAACAAAGTATGGACTTTGGTGGAACCACCCGAAGGGGTAAAACCCATAGGGTGCAAGTGGGTCTTCAAGAAAAAGACCGACATGGATGGCAATGTGAAAACTTATAAAGGTAGATTGGTTGCAAAGGGTTTTCGACAAGTTCAAGGTGTTGACTATGACGAAACCTTTTCTCCAGTTGCCATGATTAAGTCCATCAGGATCATGCTTGCTATTGCAGCTTATTATGACTATGAGATTTGGCAGATGGATGTTTAAACCGCATTCCTTAACGGGAATATACATGAGGATGTGTACATGACACAGCCTGAAGGTTTTGTAGATCCAAAGAATGCCAATAAAGTATGTAAGCTGCAAAGGTCAATCTATGGATTGAAGCAAGCATCTCGGAGTTGAAATCTTCGATTTGATGAGGAAGTCAAGGTGTTTTGCTTTATTCAAAATGAAGATGAACCTTGTGTGTACAAGAAGGTTAGTGGGAGCTCGACCACATTCCTCATATTGTATGTGGATGACATACTTTTGATGGGGAATGATGTCTTAGCCTTAGAGAAGGTAAATACTTGGCTTGGGAAAACTTTCTCAATGAAGGACTTAGGAGAAGCATCATATATTCTAGGAATTAAGATCTATAGAGATAGATCTAGAAGGCTTCTCGGACTAAGTCAAAGCACGTACATCGACAAAGTGCTGAAGCGGTTCAGCATGGAGAACTCAAAGAGAGGCAACATCCCCATGTTACATGGAGTCACCGTCTCTAGAGCTCAATGTCCCCAATCTTGTGAAGAGAGGGAGCGGATGAATGGGATCCCATATGCATTAGCCATGAGATCCATCATGTACGCTATGTTGTGCACATGCCCAGATGTCTCGTATTCTCTCAGCATGACGAGCAGGTACCACTCAGATCCCGGGGATGCTCACTGGACACCCGTAAAGAACATCCTCAAGTACTTGCGAAGGACTAAGCATCAGTTTCTTGTTTACGGCGGCGAGGAAGAGCTGGTTGTAAAGGCTTACACCGATGCAAGCTTCCAAACCGATAAAGATGATTACAGATCGCAGTCAGGATTTGTGTTTTGCCTTAATAATGGAGCTGTGAGCTGGAAGAGTTCCAAGCAAGAAACGGTTGCCGATTCTACTATAGAGGTCGAGTATATTGCTACTTCACATGCAGCAAAGGAGGCTGTGTGGATCAGGAAGTTCATTTCTGAACTTGGTGTAGTTCCCAGTAGCTGTGATGCAATTGAGCTTTATTGTAACAATAATGGAGCTATTACACAAGCTAAGGAGCCCAGATCACATCAGTGGTCCAAGCACATACTGTGGCGCTTCCATCTCATACGAGAGATCATACAACGAGGAGATGTGAAGATTTGCAAAGTACCAACTGAAGACAACATAGCTAATCCACTGACTAAGGCCCTTTCTCAGCAGAAGCATGATGGTCATGCTAGGTCACAAGGACTGCAATTCCTTGGTGACTGGCTCTAAGTGCAAGTGGGAGTCTGTTGGTATGTATGCCCATAGAGCAAGTCATGTGATGATTGTAATGGGATACTTTGTAAATGATTTGAATAACAATAAAGGAAATTTCCAATCTATATGTTTAAGCTGTTTCTGAGATGATGGTGTAACATGATAGATGTCTAAAGAATGTTTTTACTCAATGAAGCATGCTTTTAGGTTCATGACCTAAACGATGAGATCATATGGATGTACATTCTTGTTTAGTCCCTAGTCAGTTGTTATTGTGGAAATAACCATAGACATCAATAACACTGAAGACTAGATTGTGTGTTGGTTGATGACCGAATCTCATTAGTCATGATATAGTGATATCAAACCAAGCACATAGGTACTTGTTAGAGAACAAGGTACTGGACAGACCCACCGTGAGAGTGACACATGGAACAATGACTTAGTAGTCACAGTCAGCTCTCACAGTGATGGTGGTGAGTGTGATTCTTAGACCTGAAATCACTACACTCAACATATGTCATTGGGTACACTTTGACATCATCAAACGCAGTCCTGAAACATGGGTTGTTATAAAGGTGATGATTGGGTGGCTTTGACACATGGGGCTTTTGAGGGGTGAGTGATAGATATGGGATTTGTCCCTCCTGAGGGAGTTTGATATCCTTGGCCACTTGATGAGTAGGATTGATAAAAGGCATGTGCATGCACGTGTGAATCAATATGTGATATTGATGTCATACACATCTCACTCGGTCTACTCTGAGATCAAGGAAATGAATGAACATTGACAGGATGACTGTTCCATGCCTCGAGTTCATTCTGGATATCAGTGACAAAGGAATTATACATTCACTGTAACACCATTCACGGATTGTAGGGATGAAAGTTGTTCTCCAACTTTCTATTTCACTTGGGTAGCAATGATGTGTGACTAGACACCGCTCTTTGCTTGTAAAGTCATAAGTGTTATGGACTTTCACTGCCAACGTGAAATGGACCTGCAGGGTCACACACATAGGATTTAACCTGGAAGAGGAGTTTTGTCCACAAGCAATGTTTAGATTGATTACTAAAGGAGTTTAGTAGTTCAATTAAACACTCAATTAATCAATAGCTCAATATCATAATGTTCAAGGTGTTGGACGCATTGATTAGAGTATCAGATTGATTGAAATTGCAAACTGATTCTGCACAACCTGCACTCCCAACCAATCGGTTCATGTGATGAACCGATCGGCTGAGGTTGCTGAACCGGTCAGCTAAATTGTTGAACCGATCGGCTCATGCACAGAATGAAATGAGCGGTTCAAGTGTTTAACCGATCGGTTCAACTGGTGCAATCGAGCAACTTGGGAAAGTCAGGTCAGTGAGAATTTTCCTTGCGTTTCACTTGCCCAATTTGATTGGAACAAGGATTGGTATTCGATACCAATTAGAAACAAAAGAAGGAAAGTCAATCCGGGATCGACAAGGATCACCAACCGACTGGTTCACTTGTGAACCGACCGGTTGAGGTGTCCCAACCGATCGGTTGGTGCTTCAACCGACCGGTTCAGGTCCCCAACTGACCGGTTCACTTGTGAACCGATCGGTTCAGGTTGCGAGTTGGTTGCTTTTGTGGAAAATCTCGAACTGTTCTACTCCTGCTTTTAGTCCCATATTGTCGGGGATAGAGAACCCTATCCCATGACCCGCCTATATATATAGGGGTATTGGGGGCTTCTCAGAGTACAACTCAGTGCAAGTTGATTGCTCTGCAAAGTTGTCGTTCTCTCTGGTTTTGGTAACCGAGAGAGAGCCCGAGCAAGTGCTTCCTGCAAAGGGAGGTGCAACAAGGGAAGGACAACTGCAGTTGCAATTGACAACAGGAGAGTGTGTTGGCGACTAGTACATCAACATGAGGGTGTGACTCCTTCCACTTCCTTGTGGGACAAGGAGTGTGGAGTTCCAGGTGGTCCGTGTGGACTACTTCAGAGGCAGGAGGTCACTTCCGCTTAGGAGGACAACTGTCATCCGACCGTCCGGTAGGAGGAGGAGGAGTCAGTCCCGGTACGACCAGGAGCTGCACAAACACCATCCAAGACCGGAGGTGAAGACCGCGCAAGGCGCGAGGTACTGTCGCCGGGCAAGCCTCGGGACAAGGTATGATTCACAAACCATCTTTCTTATTATATAGACGTTGACGCGATTCCTTTCGTTCTGGGTTCTGGGGAGAAATTTTTTGTTTCTGCTACTTCTCTGCCTCCTCTAAAACCCAACATGTCTTCTGTGGTGGTTTAGGACCATCTCCAAAAGAGAAAATCAGTGGAAGTCTTTCTCCAGTGGCTTCTGGATTGAATGTGGGCATTTGGGGTTCATCAGTCATGAAGCCACCTTCTTCATGGGGGGCATCTTCTTTGGATATAGTATCCACAAGTGTTTTCAAGATCTCTCTGTCTACCATAGGTCGGTTTCTTGTTCGTGTTTTAGCCCTCCTAGGTCGGTCATCATCATCATAATCTGCACGAGCTTTGCATTTCCTTCTTGAGAGCTTTGCACTTGTTTCGGCTGCATCGTCATAATATGGAGCTGTTACTTCTTCCGTCCTTTCTCTCTTCTCAGCGGTAGATGGCCCAGGTGCCTCGGGATTCGGGCGTTTCTGCCCGACCATTGTTGCTTTAGCTGCGGCCTTAGTGTCGATTCTTCTACCGTGTTCGTCAACTCGAACGATGGTTTGCTTTGTTCGGGCCATCTCTGTTATCATTAAACAAGTTCAATTATCATTTAAATGTTTCGATATTAGGTAGGCAAAACTTAAAATCAATACTAGATTTTCAGAGAAAACTGATTGCACCATAAAATTCGGCCCGATACAAAAAGCTACCCGACACCACCGTATCAGGCTTCAAAACTGAACAAAATGAAGCTTGCCCGCTACACCAGTGTCGGGCGATACTGTATCGTCCGTCGAAAGAAGATCTAGGTGATACAAAACTTGGACGATACGGAGAAAAGTTGTGCGTCATACCCATTGCCCGATGGGGTTTTCCTTGATAGAAAAATGTGTCGCCCGACAACAAGAATAAGCAAGGCGACACAAGGATGGGCGACATGGTTATCGTCCGATATAGGGTATCAGGCAAGCACGTGCTAAAGACGTGTCGCGCGACACGTGTCGGGCGATACAAGAAAATCAACTAAAGTCGTCAGCCCGATACGCTGTGCGCGATATGAAGTTTGTGTCGGTCAAGCAGGATGATACGGTTGTCGGGCTATACCTTTGCTATCTGAAGCTATCTTACGTGACACGAGAGAAAAAGTTAGCTGGACGTCACATGAGCAAAAGGAGAAATTACTGCACGATATGGGTAGGTGAAAAGTAAAAGCAGTAGCCCGACACGGTAAAACCTCTATACGATATATAACAATCCAAACCGGGGGTAAAATGGGTAAATCCGAGACGCGTGTTGGCTTTTGAACCAAGTCATTCCCGAGACGAGCAATCCCATCCGTCTAATCAAGGGTAATTACTCATGTTGCCAGCCAGGGGTGCTCGCCGCCCGGGCATGTCGTCCGACACGGCTCATGGCCCAATGCGATGAGCGATATGTCGTTGCCCGATACGTGTGTGTTCTGCGCGTCGATTGAGTTTTTTCCTGATACGGTCAGTAAAAAGTGTATACTTGCCCGATACAAAGTCTTCAGGACAAAATTCTAGATGAAAAACCCAAAAACAAATCAAAGGAAAAAAATGATTGATGGGTAAAACATCATTGGCCTAAGGTTAAGTTCCTAGCCTCAGATAGTATTACTCATCAATATCCATAAAATAGAGCGGTGGCCCATAAAACCGAAGAGTCAGCGCATGTGACGCATGCACTGACTCGAGCCTTATTACAGTCCAAATGTTCGTAGTGTTTTTCTTTGCAAGAAAGTAAATAACATCCTATTCTAGGAAAAGTAAAAGCTCAGGCTGCCTCCCGAGGAGTGCTATAGTTTGTGTCGCCAGCTCGACAACTCCAGGTCCTTCACTTTTCGCCTTCAGCAGTATCCATATCTTGCAAATTGATCTCTGTCCTTCTTGCGAAAGCTTCGTCTTCATAGAACCTTTTCACCCTGTGCCCGTTAACTTGAAAAACCGTGGATGGATCATCTTTATCATATAGCTCCATCATTCCGGACGGGTATATCTTTGATACGATGAAAGGTCTGGACCACCTCGTTTGTAACTTACCTGGAAAAAGATGAATGGAAGATTTAAATAATAAAACTTTGTCACCTTCACTTACATCCTTCTTCCTCAGGTGGGCATCATGCCACACCTTCATCCTCTGTTTATAAATCTTTGCATTCTTGTAGGCATGCAATCTCAATTCTTTAAGTTCTTGCAACTGCAAATATCTCTTCTCTCTTTCCTTCTCTAGATCCATATTCAAGAATTTAATTGCCCAAAGGGCCTTGTGTTCCAGCTCAAGGGGTAGATGATAGGATTTCCCATAGATCAACTTGTAAGGAGTGGTTCCAATGGGTGCTTTATAGGTAGTCCTGTAGGCCCAAAGTGCGTCGTCAAGCTTCATTGACCAATCCTTACTCGTACGGTTGACAATCTTCTCTAGAAGCTACTTGATTTGTCTATTTGAAACCTCTACCTGCCTGGAAGTTTGTGGGTGGTAGGGCATAGAGACCTTGCATTTAACTCCATACTTTCACAGGAGCGTTTCAAACTGTCTTTCTCCGAAATGCGATCCACCGTCGCTTATTACAGTGTGTGGTACTCTGAAACGAGGGAAAATAGTCTTTTCGAACAACTTGGTCACTGACTTAGAGTCGCATGTTTGAGTTGCAACAACTTCTACCCATTTGGATACATAATCTACTACCACTAGAATGTACAGATATCCCTTTGATGGGGGAAACGGTCCCATGTAGTCGATTCCCCATACATCAAAGATTTCCACTTTGACCCAATTGGCCATAGGCATCTCGTTTCTTCGTCCAATGCTCCCCGTTGATTGGCATTCTTTATAGACTTTTACATACTTTGCAGCGTCTTTGAACAAAGAGGGCCAGTAAAACCCTGATTGCAGTACTTTGGCGGCGGTCCTTTTGCTGTCCAGATGTCCTCCATAAGGGGAGGTGTGACACTCTTTCAGAATGTTCGGGGTCTCTTCTTCGGGAATACATCTTCGATACAAGTTATCCGCACATCTTCTAAAAAGGAGAGGATCGTCCCAATAGTAATTCTTTACATCCGCAAAGAGCTTCTTCTTTTGGTTATAGGTTCTGTCAGGGAGCAGTTTTCCGCAGGCAAGATAATTACAGATACCTGCAAACCAAGGTAAACTCACTTCCTTGGTTTCAATCATCATCAAAGCTTCGTCATCATAATTGTCATTAATAGGAGGTTCCTTCTTCTCTTCCACAATGATCCTTGATAAGTGGTCGGGGACCACATTCTCTGCACCTTTCTTATCGACTATCTCATGATCGAACTCTTGTAGTAACAAGGCCCACCTCAATAGCCTGGGCTTTGTATTTTTCTTCTGCATGAGGTATCTTATAGCCCCATGATATGTGTAGACTTTAACCTTTTCTCCAATGAGGTACGATCTAAACTTATCGAAAGCGAAGACTATTGCGAGCATCTCTTTTTCTATAGTTGTATAATTTACTTGAGCTTCATCCAGGGTGCGACTAACGTAGCAGATTACATGGTGTTTTTTGTCCTTTTTCTGCCCCAGGACCGCTCCTATTGCATAGTCGCTGGCGTCACACATAAGCTCGAAAGGTAAATCCCAGTCTGGAGCTTGGAGGATAGGTGGTGAGACAAGAGCATCCTTTAAATCCTGAAAAGCGATTACACAATCATCAGAGAAATTGAATTCAACATCTTTTACCAAAAGGTTGGACAACAGTTTCAAAATCTTTGAGAAGTCTTTTATAAATCTTAGGTAGTAGCTAGCGTGCCCGAGGAAGCTCCTTACTCCCGTCACAGACTTTGGTGGAGGAAGCTTGGATATGGCTTCAACCTTGCTAACGTCTACCTCGATGCCACACCTCGAAACTTTGTGTCCCAGCATGATGCCTTCTTATACCATAAAATGGCACTTCTCCCAGTTTAAAACCAAACTCTTTTCCTCGCATCGTTGCAAAACCAAAGAGAGGTTTTTCATGCAGGTATCGAAGTCCTTTCCATAGACAGAAAAATCATCCATGAAAACTTCCATGATATCCTCCAAGAAATCCGAGAACATTGATATCATGCAACGCTGAAATGTTGTGGGAGCATTGCACAGGCCAAAGGGCACCCTCCTGAAGGCGTAGGTGCCATAGAGATAGGTAAAAATTGTTTTCTCTTAGTCATCTGGCAGGATGGGGACCTGATAAAACCCTAAAAAACCATCCAGAAAACAAAAATAGTTATGATGTGCTAATATTTCAAGAACTTGATCAATGAAAGGAAGTGAATAATGATCTTTTTTAGTGGCTTGGTTCTGTTTTCGGTAGTCAATGCACATCCTCCATCCCATGATAGTATGAACCACCACTTCATCACATTTATCTCCTTTAACTACTGTCATACCACCTTTCTTGGGTACTACGTGGATTGGGCTCACCCAGTTACTGTCACTGATTGGGTAAATGATCCCAACATCCCTCAATCTGATTACTTCTTTCTTCACCACTTCTTTCAGCATCTGGTTTAATTTTCTGTAGGGTTGAGCCAGAGGCTTAGCAGACTCTTCCAGATTGATGCGATGCATACACAATGCAGGCTAAGGCCTTTGATATCCTCTACCGAGTATCCTATAGCCTGCCTATGGAGTCTCAACTCCTCAAGAAGTTGACTCAATTGGTCCTTTGTAAGATGGGCATTGACGGTGACAGGATTCCTCTCCTATCGATCTAGGAATTCATATTTCAACCCTTCAGGTAACTGCTTCAACTAAGGTTTAGCCTTCAGTGACCTTTCTTCCGGTGCCTCCTCAAGAGAGGCAAACTTAACAGTTTCCACTACATCTTCCTCATCGCTCAGGTCTTCATCAGACTGGTTAAGATAGTTGAGAAACTCCACAACTTCTGGGTTTTCAGAATCGGAATCTTGATTGCATATTGCTCTTACAAGAGGGTCTACCATGAGGATGTATTCTTCTACCTCTTAGCAAAACTGGTTGTAGTTTTCCATAAAGCAAGTAAACTCTAACACGGATGGTCTTCTCATCGCATCCTTTACCTTGAAGTCTAAGTGGTCATTTTTGACCCTTAGAGTGATTATTCCCTCAACAACATCGATCAATGCCCTTCCTGTAGCCAAGAAAGGACGTCCAAAGATGATAGGATAGCTAGGGTCTTCCACGGTATCAATGACAACGATATCACAAGGAATGAAGAAACTTCCTACGCGGATAGGTACATCTTCAACAACGCCAACATGCCTTTTAAAGGTATGATCTGCTAATTCAATTCTCATATTGGTCTTGACCATATCAGTCATACCTAATCACTGCACGAAGCTTAGGGGCATAAGGCTGATGCTAGCCCCTAAATCGGCAAGACCTTTTCGTTCAACATTATCTCCAATGGAGAAAGGAATGGTGAAAGCCCCTGGAACTTTCTTTTTGTTGGGAAGATCTGATTTGATAAAAGAAGAGGACATACTTGCTAGATGCACTGTCTCGATTCTTCCTCTTCTTCTCTTCTTGGTAATCAAATCTTTGAAAAACTTAGCATAAGTCGGCATCTCTTCTAAAGCGTCCAAAAAAGGTACTTCGAGATGAAGTTTCTTTATTGATTCCATGAACTTATCGTGGCACTTCTTAAGGTGTGACTTTATCAGCTTGTAAGGAAAAGGCAACTTGGGAGAGTAAGAGCTTCTCTTACCAGATAGTTCCTCAAAGGATCTTGGTTCAAGTTCTCTATCAAGAGCTTGTTGATCGACTTCTTCTGTGGGATTATCAGCCGCAGTCCTCGGTTCAGGTTCCTCTGATCTGGCTTCTTCATGACGTTCTACTGTCTTTCCTGATCTCAGCACTTCCATTTTGGTAGATTCGGTGTTGGAGGGTATCTTACCCAAGGGATTCTTTATCAATTCAGCCATCTGGGCCAACTGCTGATCGATTTGGCATTGGCGTGTCTGCATGTCCGCCATCTGGACTTGCATTGTGTTCAGAACTCCTGAATTTGAAAGCGCACTTTGTGCCAGCTGGTTATTGATGGTATCTTGTATTTTTACAAAATCAAATAACTAGCTAACCAAGTATGGTTGGTTTGAACTCTTGTATTGACCTTGCTCCTTGGCTTGACTTTGACCTTGACTGGTGTTTGTCGCTTGGCGACCTTGGTATTTTCCTTGTCCTTGGAAATTTGTCTTGTTTGACTGGAAAGAAGTGGTTCTGGTGAACTGACCTTGCCCCCTTCTTTTCTCGAAACCTTGGGGTTGTTTGGTGGGGTTATGTAGCTGATGCGAGTTTTCAGCTGCATCCTTGTTGCCATAACTAAAACCAGGATGATCTGGCCTCTTGAAATTAATGAAAGAGACGTTCTTAGCCTCCTTAGCCTCAGATTCACTTTCGGTCGACTCGTCAGGTCGGGTGTAGATAGAGTTATCTACCCCGTGTCCACCTTCTCTAAAGGTGACACATTTCATGACCTTTTCAACTTGTTTCTTCCCCTTTCCACTTGATTCTTTCAGCTATTTGACATCAGTGGCTATCCTCTGGATATGACAGGTGATAGTTTCTAGAGCTTTGGATTCAACTGAAGGTCCTTCACTAGCCTTCTTAGCATGTCCCCTGTCTGATCTATCGTAGTCTGTGCCGGCTTGTAGTTCGGCCATATTCTCGATGATCTTCTTGGATCTGCTAGACTTCTTCCCCAGAAAGTCACTTCCTGCTGCTGCATTCAACGAAATCCTTTCCTCAGGGGTTAGACCGTTGCAAAAGGTAGTTATCAAGAAACCCTTCTTGTAGTTGTGATGAGGGAAATCCCTCTGATATTCTTGATATCGTTCCCAGGCATCGTGTAGATTCTCGTTCAACTTTTGCATGAAAGACATGATCCTCTGTCTATTCCGGACAGTCTTCTCGGTAAGGATAAAACTTGTTTACAAAGGCATCCGCCAAAGCATTCCATCCATTAAGAGCTTGGTGTGGTAGCCCAAGGTACCAGGATAGAGCCTTATCTTCTAAAGAAAAGATGAAACCCTTGTAGTAAATCACCTCCTGTGGGACTCCCCGCATCTTAATGGTGTCACAGATGTTTTTAAAAGCATCTAGCTGGTGGTAGGGATTATCATTCTTTGAATTCCCTCTGAAGCTCTTGTTCTGGATCATAGAGATGATGGATGGTTTTAGCTCGAAGTTGGTTGCGTTGAATCTCGGGATGACAACAGGACATCTGGAATTATTAGCCTTTGTGGAAGCTAACTCCCTGAGGGTCTTTTCTTCTTCATTGGAATCGTCACTGTCACTGTCTCCCTAGTTCTGATCCTGATTATTTTGATTCCTTCTACGCCTTCGGTGATGACGTCGTCTCTCCCGGCGATGGTCATCCTCGAATTGCTCTGTTTTAGGATCTTCATGTTGATGATTGCCGTCATTGCGGTCATTGTCTTCAGGCGGAGGCGAGTGTGGTCTAGCTCTCGCGTTTCACTCACCTTCTGAAAGAGGTGGTTCAATGCGAGGCGGCATGTCTGGTGATGTCGGTTCTCAATTGAGAAAAACGCCTCCCTTCTGAGTACTTGAATAGAACGTAAAAAACAAGTTGGAAAACTTGTATTAATAATACAAATTACTCATTTCAGGTTAAAAAATATATATATAAAAAAGGAAAAAGAGAGTGCTGTCAAGCTCATTTCTAAGCTTGAGGCACTGGAGTGTAGTTAGTGGATTCGGGTTCGTCAACAGTACCATTTTGCCTTGTCCCCAACAACAGCGCCAAAAAGTTGACCGACCTATATCGCGCGTCCGCAAGGGGAGCGGATTTGAAGTAGTCAGACTTTTAAATTTATAACCCGAAACCTTCTAGGCCCTCGCAACTTTATTACGGGGTCGAAGTAGATATACGGGGTCGAACACAGGGAGAAAGGTGGTAGTGTTGGGAATGCAGAATCGACACGTTAGACTTCAGTAAGGGCAAGGAGATGATAAAGTTCCCCAAGGGAACAACATGCTAAGATCGATAAAATAAAAGAAAACTATCTGCAACTGGAGCTACGAGGAAAATAAGGTTTTAAAGGTTTATCTGTTTTTAGGGTTTTCATGCAACGGAAACAAAGAGGATAATACTATTGCTTTTAGTAAGGAACGAAGGAGAAAGCTTCGGTAAAACAAGTGGCAGCAGAAACATCCTGTACCCCTTCTCTCGAAGCGGGTACCTCTAACTAAGCATCAACACCTCTCTCGAGGTTGTTGGTTTTAAGTTAGAGTGGAAAGGTTACTAAAGCAACTCCGATCCTGGGCACTCTGGTACTCCCGTATCGGACCAAACACTAGAGCCACAACACCTCTCTCGAGGCTGCTACAACGGGAAAACATGATTTGGTAGCTAGTCGAAACGTGATCCAAGCGTACAAGCTAGAGTTCAGATGCTAAACAAAACAATCATACAACAAAAGGGACCAAACATAAAGCAGCAATCAATTAAAACTCTTCTAATTCCATTAACATAAAAGGGTCTGGTTACATTGCATAAGTAAAGGAAGTAAATGACTGAAATAAGCAAACATAAATGTCGCCTTCTTGATTTAGAAGGGCGACAGGAAGCAACAGATCCTCCAGCCCGATACCAAGCGGGAGCCTTACTCAATATGTCCGTGTCGGGCGGCACACCCTCTCGGGCGACACGCTCATGACAGGCGGATGTGTCATACGGGGCGCTCATGCCCGATACGATCGTGTTGGGCGGCACCCTCTCGGGCGACACGCCATGACGGGTGATGCGTATCGGGCTTGGTATCGTGATGGGCCAGAGTTTTGCTTCGAGTATCAGGTACTCTTGTTGGCCGATATCGGTCTGCAGCGGTGCCCGAGGCCGATCCTAAGTGAAACATTCCCTCCCTCTCAGGTCGGGGAAGTGCTCACCTAGTATCGCACGTTACCCCTCTGAGGCACGACATGCTAGCTCCAGATGCTTTCCCAAGTTGTCTTTTGAGAGATTCCGACCTATCCCATCGGAGTCTTGTAGCTTCTATTTATAGGCAGCGGTTGGGAGAGTTTGTGGTCCTCCGGGCGCCACGTGTCCTAGTTCAGTTCCACCATCGCAGATTCAGGGATGCCCGATATGCGTGTCGCTTGGCACAAGGATGTCGGGCTGTAAGCGTGTCAGTCATCGTGATGAGTGGCTCCTGCCGGTGGGTGGCCTGTATCACACGACACACTTCAGCAGTCACGACGAGTCTGGCTCCCTGTTGAGTAAATGGCGTATCGCTCATCTGTTGCTTCTCGCGCGGCATCCCTGTGTCGCGTGGTAGTGTATCTTGCTGCCCTATGTCGGGTAGTGAGCGTATCGGCCGACTGGTTGGTAAGGAGGCCGATGTAGGTGGAACACATTCGTGGGCCGGGACAGGCCTTTTTGCTGATAAATGAGTTAAAAATCGAGGAAAACTCTATAAAAGATGATAACATTGAGTTAAAAGCGTGGTGTGGCCTGTTTATGCAAAAACATGACAAAAAGGAGAGGAAAACAGTTTAAAAGGGCATATTTGATAATGAAATAAGGGCCAAAAACATCAAAAAATTTGGTGTTATCAGACAACAATAATATACATGAGACTAGCATGTGCGATGATAGATGACCATGTCTCATGGGTCAAAATTATTGGATACCATGTCAGACAAGTACTAGTTAGAGAACAAGTGTAATGGACAAACCCATTGAGAGTGATTGGTGGACCGATATGATAGTAATAATCAACTATCAACTGTGACAGTGGTGTTTTGGTCGATCGACCGAAGTCACTACAATCGTGTTATGACATCATCATACTTTGATACTACCCAACGTGATCTTGAAGAAGGTTGCCATAAAGGTAGTGATTGGGTGTGTTGAGAATCATGCTACGCAGCTCATGTGAGTTAGTATGTCATACTGAGCTCTTATGTATCTTACTAGTCTACTTGGAGATCAAGGAACTTAGATTGAATTTAATGAGGATGACTTGTCCATGCCTCTAGTTGAATCTTGATATATGTGACAAAGGGATTATACAACATTGTAACATTGGTCGTTGTTGGTTGTCTTGTTTGACTTGTTCTATTACTTTGGTAGAAATGACATGTATATAGACATCACTCATTGATTATGTATCTTAATGTTGATTAGTGAATCCGTTGCAAATGTAGTATGGTTCCTACAAGGTCACATGCATAGAAATAGCTTGAAGCAAAACTGAATAGGACCTTAATGTAATTGTTACAATAAATCTAGGGACCTATAAGTAAGTTTCAGGGACGTAAATAAAAATATGGACCCAAACTTGAGAAATTAGTTTCCATATGTCAGGGAATCCATAGCCTGGTCAAGTAGGGATTAGGAAACCCTAGCTCTCTAGTATATATATATATATATATGATTGAGAGGAGGCCTTTAGGGTACACACTCAAATTTTATCATTGTTTCATCCTAGGTTTGAGAAACCCTAAGAGCAACTTAAAGAGAGAAAGAGGGAGAGGTAGAGACTATAAAATTTGGTCATCTTCAAGCACTCACATGGATAGCATGGAGATGAGTTCTCACGGAGAAGTCATTCAGGATGAGGTTCTTCACCAACAACTTTTGAATCGAGGTGATCGTTGAACAACATAATTCACTACAGTGGAATGGGGTGATCTATGCATCACACAAATCAAGGAAGGCTCTCTCCTACCGAAGGCCTCAATCTTCCAGTTGAGGCATGAAAATCAAGGCAATGATTCTCTATGGAGGAATAATGTGATTTGTGGCACACATGCACGGCGAAATGTTGTGATCCATTGGAGTGGAATTCAAGATCTAATCTATGGCCAACAGAGCCTTATCTATAACTTTAAAATTTGTACCAACAGCTGGCCGATTTCCACAATTTTCCATCTACTGTCATTTGCAGATCGCAACAATGACCAATTGAAAAATTAGTTCTCTATGTGCATCCCAAGGCAACTCCCAAAGTGCTTGAAACCCCATAAAGGAGTTTAGTTTGCTAATATGGTGATATACAAAGGAGGCATAGATTGGAAGGTCCATATCTACATCAAGTACTACAAGTTGAATCATTGGAACCTCTTCCACGATAAGGTACACATTTTTAAACCCTAATCTGATTTTGTTGCATTGGATGGATCCCGCTTGAACGATTCTCAGGAGAATTTCTATATTGCTATCAAGATTCCTACGTGATACAAATTAATTAATTATATCTATAAATTCCATATGTTAATAGTTGAAGAATATGTTGATGAGATCTAGGCTTTAGACATTGACTGTTGACATGCGTCTTTGAGGTATGTTTCGTCTCTTGGATTCTATATTGAGAAATTGATCTAATTTCTCTCTCTCTCTCTCTTGATGTATGTTGCATCTAATGTTAATTATATTGAGTAGTGACCAAGTTTTTTCTCTCTTGGTGATTTGGACATATTAACTGATACAATTTTTCTTTCTTTTGATACTTTGATTCATGAGAGCGGTTCTTTTAATCAACTCAATTTGATGGGTTTATTATTAGTCACATGAAAAATCCACATTATGGAAATGAACTTAATTTTTTATCATTGTGATATGGAACCCTAATTTGTCCACTTTTGTTGTGGATGTTTCATATTATCAATTTATGTGATGGAAATCTCATTAATTATATTTTTTCTGACAATATTTCTACTTGCCTCTACATTTATGCATGTTGGCTGATTAAGTAGCCTTAAAGTGATATAGTTATTTTGGTTTTTTGGGTTATAAGCCCACATTATGTTTTGTGATCGATGTCATGTGCTCCATTCCTGGGTTTTGTGCCCACTTTTATATATTGGGGAATTTAGTTATGTTCCATTCTCTACGAGGATTTGGGTTATGTGCCCTAACTTCCATTATTTATTTATATTTTTCTAGTGTTATGTTTATTTCACTTGCATGTATATTGATTACTATTTATGATGGGTTATGTTCTCTTTTTATTGTGCTTATGTGGCACATGTTAATATTTTGGTTTATGGATAGTGCATTTTTACCTTTTATTATTTATCTTTGATATCCATTTGTAAGTTCACTATCCCTTTTTTGGAAGACTTGAATAGTTAATTGTTATCCTTTTTCCATAATCATCCCTATTTGTATACACATGTTGACTTTTTTTTGCTGAAAACTTCCACTTATCTTCATATGTGGAATATGCTTCCTACCACTTAGGTGAATTAGATGGTGGACATGATAAGATGACCTGGACTTGGGTTTGTGAAGCTCACTCATGGGAGATATACTTGAGATAGTTTGGATATTCCTGTACTTAGACCTTGGAGTTGCTAATTTTATATAAACCCTAGTGGGAGATTATTATGTAATTTTGAGAGTTTAGTCATGATGTTTTATTCCATTGTTGTACTTTGGTCTATGTGATAACCATTTATGAAATATCAAACAGAAGTTATTCACAAAATTTTGAAATATTTATGCATCTTTGTTTTGGATGATCACTCTTATTTGATTGAGAAGGGAGTAGATTCCCTCTCTATTCACATTCCTTACAGCCAACCTCCATGGCCATCTCCAATTCTTATTTTATAAAAATCCAATCTTTTTGTCAGTCCTCTCCTCCTCGACCATCACTTATGTTTAACTACCTCCCCACGAATCCATATATCCTATTATAATTTTCTTACATCCTCCCTACCTCTAGAAAAATGAAGATGTCATTCACCATCAACAACTACCCAACCTTCCATCCATCACACTCATACTGATCATATTTCTCACAACAATTCGATTTCTTGTGTAACAGACGATCCACACCAGTGACATGCCCTACTACACTATCTGTCACATCACTTGATATGAATCGACATGCATAATAAATGCCAAAAATGTAGCAGATTCATATTCAAGTCATCATATGATCATCCTTGTAATCTCTCCCCCTAATAATCCTTCCAATAAAAAATTCTACTGGCTTGTTGACAAATAAGATGAATTGTAAGGAGTGTGGGATCACCCCCTTAATAAAAATTTGAAAAATAAAACATCCATTACAAACACACTCAAAGGTATGCTAGAATAGGTGCAAAATTTTCAAACTTCAATAAACGGTATTCAAAATAACCAAAGTATAGAAACAGAATAAAAGTAATGACTATATTCAATTTTCACAAAAGATTACAAAAGTACATCACAATATTCCATAAGGGTTTACATGTATGATACAACATAAGGATCTAAGCAGAGGGAAATCTAAACTATAACAAGTTTGTCTCCAAGCTTTAACTCCTTAAGCTAGTCCAAAACTTCATGCCTTATCATCCAAGTCCTTAGCCTAGGGTTGGAAGCATACCCCAGCAAGAAGAGAAAATAGATGACATCAACAAAGGCTGGTATGTGCATACTAAATAGGAAATTGAGAAATATATGGAATAAAGGACATAAAATATAAAAGGCTTCCCATAGAAAGGATAAGGACAACCCAAGTGGGTATCAAGATAAATGATTTTCAATAACAAAAGAGATACTTTCCATTATTAAAACAATAAAGTTGTGCCAAACTAGCACATGTAAAGAAAGTAGGGCACACACCCCTACAATCATCATCAACCTACATGCATGTGAGATAAACTTATACCTAGAACAATATAAACAAAAAGGTGGCCAAGTATCATAAACTTGAAACCTAGTAGAGAAAGGTATACTAAAAATATCCCAAATATATAAAACATGGGCCAAGAATCACACATCTTACACTAGGCATGAGGTTCATTTCTATCCCAAAAGAGCAAAAAATATAGCATCTACTCAGTAGGAAATATCACATCTGCCATAAAAACCAATGCAATTAAAATACTCTAGTGCTACTAAATCACATTGCATGTTAAATGTAGAGGAAAGTAGAAAGTATAGTCAAAATATATAAACTAGTCACCACATAAGTGACCAACATATACATCCACCTCATAAGTGGGCAAAAGACATCACATGTCATCTTTTAGAGTTCCATCATGAACAAAGCATAATTTAAGAGTTCAAAAGAGTATCCATGATCACATGATCAATATCAAATAAGGTAGTTCACATGAACCATGATTTTCAAAAGAAAAGACATTTTATATAGGCTAATGTCCATAAGACAAAGGGAATGAATAAGCATAGGTGAATTTCTCAACATAGATGAGGGGATACATCATACCTCAACTTTAGAGTCTAAATAGTCGAAGTCAAGCCTAGGCCTCCAAATAACCTCTAGGTAAGGTGGATAGGTCCAATATGTAAGGTTAGCAAGCTTAGATAGGCTGGTTTCTCCAACAAAACTCCTATTGGAACATGAAGAGGATTTCACCTCAATCATGGCTTCAAACATGCCCAAAGGTCATGAAGACCATCACATTATTCATAGTAAGGTTATCATCATCATTCCAAGCATTAAACAAGGCTCAAAAGATTATTATCACATATGTGTCCATAGATACTAACATGGCAGGGCACTATGATATTCAAATAGTACTACAATGTGGTTTCAACACAAGAAGAGTGTAATTCATTATCACATAACAAGCCAGATCACATGGGAGTTACACATCCACTTATTATAGTGATTTATCAAATATAACTATATGATGGAAAAGGTAAGACTACAAATTAATGGTATTGAACCATTAAAATATCATCACTAGGACCCAAAAATAATACCATGTGATTTATTCTAATCCATTGGATGTTGAAGCATCCAATATTATTCATTGGATAAAGTTCATTGTTCAAGGTTATCAATTGAAGTATAGGTCTAACCATTATATCAATTGAACCAAGGAACCATTGGTTCAAGGTTGAGTCAAATCTACAATTACATTCTTAAATCATCGTATATGGTGATGACCTGATCCACCATTAATTTTGATCATTAGGTCACCATTGGTTGTTAGATCAGTAATACATTCTGTTAACACCATCAAATATTAAGCTAATGTCATCATCGATTGAAAACATCATTAGAATACTTAGTGGATGATTATTAAACGTCTAATTGAGCCAAAACCTGACCTAAGGGGGTGACCATAGGTTGTCACCATAAATTTGACACCCTCAATCACGAACATTAGTTGAGAAGATAGAAACACCATTGGTTATTGAATCGTATAACCATCAGTTGTGTGATAGGGAAGGAAATAGCTTGAAAACCCTAATTTGAACCATCAATTATTTTGTGCTTAGCACAATAGGTTGATGCTATCAACCTATCCCAGATCATGTTACACCTTATAAAGGTTGTACACATGTTTACAAGTTCATATAGAACTGGAACAGAATAGGGAACACCACAAAAATTCGAAATTCTAAACAAGCATGGTTTCGCTATGCTTAAATCAACACATTAAGGCATACACATGAACTAACAAGCTTCTAGTAAGCAATATAAGTGAAGAATGTTATATAACTCACCTCTATAGAGTAGGTCAGATCCCAAACAGCAAGAATCTCGAGAAAATAGGCCAAGCAAACCTTCGATTCAGATCTAAACTTGGCCAAATAAGTACTTCTCTCCACAAAGAAGCAAAATCCTAGAAAAAGAAATAATAATGATAGATTTTTGAGTTCTAGAGCCACTTTCACCATTGAACAGGAGAGTTCCGACCTGGAGGAAGGTCTATGGAAAGATAAGAGCAAGAAAAATGGAGAAGGAAGGAAGAAAAAACTTTCCTTGGTCGAAATCCCTAGAAGATGACCTTGGAAACCCTAGGTAGGGCTAGATGGAGCTCTAGGAGACATTCTTCTCCAAAAAGAGGTTGTATTCTACCTTAGAGAAGTTGGTTCTACAGAAAAACATAGTGGATTCGTTGCTCCAGGTTAGAGGAAAGAGAAAGCAAGCTTAGTTTCGAATTTGGGAAAAGAAGAGGTAAATATAGCCCATGGATAAGGATAGAAGCAAGCATGAGGTGTAAAAGTAGCTTCCCCATGTGTCTATGGCCTTAAATTATTAAGAATATACAAGCACACACACAAGAAGCCCCCCCACCATACATATTGACCTTAATAGCTTTCCTTTGTCTAATGTACCAGCCAATAACATAATTCATTAGTTGGTAGCTACTAAAGGTAGTTCATCCATGAAGGGGTAAACCCTAAAATACCCTTGAGCAAAACACCTTCAAACCATGGATCAACGATGATCCCCATAGCCCAAAAATATCAAGAATGATAATATAACATATAATAAACATATTGTATGTGACAAATTGTAAATAAACCCCCTCAATTAGGTAAATTGTAAGAAAGTCCAAAATGTATAGAAAATTGCATAACTTGCTCAAACAGTGTCCAAATTGGACTAAATTTGAAACTTAAGCTTGTATTATGATTTCAAAACATATAAAAAGGTTATATTAGGGTTATAAGCATTAAATTATTGTAATTAAGCTCATTCAACTCATTAAGAAAGTTTAGGGGCCTTACAACTATAAACCCCTAACAAGGATTTCGCCCCGAAATCCTACGCAAAAAGAGATGGGTATTTTATACACATATAATTCTCTAGTTCCCATGTAGCTTCCTCTATGCCACGATGGATCCAAAAAACTTTCACTAGTATTATATCTTTTCTCTTCAATTTTTTCACCCTTCTATCTAGGATCATCACAGGACCCTCAACATAGGAGATATCCTCATCTAACTCAACCTCTACTGGTTGGATTTTCTTGTTAGTATCTGGATGGCATTTCCTCAACATAGAGATGTGAAAGACATTATGCAATCTATGTAGCTCTGGTGGTAGCTCCAACTTATATGCTACCTTTCCAACATGAGCTAGGATAGGGTATGGTCCCTTAAATCTGGGAGCCAAGTTACCCTTCTTTCCAAACCTTAGCACACCTTTCCAAGGAGAAACCTTAATATATACTCTATCTCCCACTTGGAACTCAAGTGGTCTACATCAGTTATCTGCATAAGATTTCTGCCTGTCCTGGGCTGCTTTCAACTGTTGTTGTATCACTTTAATCTTTTCTGTAGTATGATGTACTAGCTCATGAACCAAAAGTTGATATTCACCTGTCTCATACTAGCAAAGAGGAGACTGACATCGGCTCCCATACAAAGCCTCATAAGGCGCCATGTCTATGCTTCTTTGATAGCTATTGTTGTATGCAAACTCTATCAGAGTCAGATGTACATCCCAACTACCAAGAAATTACATCACACATGCCCTCAAGAGATCCTCTAAAGTCTGAATAGTCATTTCAGACTGGCCATCAGTCTATGGATGAAAAGTTGTGATGAATCTCAGTTGTGTTCCCATTGCAGAATGCAGACGCTCCCAAAAATGACTTATAAATTGTGGACCTCTATCAGAAACTATAGTCACTGGAATGCCATGCAGACAGACTATCTCATCAACTAATATTTGTGCCAATTTCTTTGCTGTAAATGTCATCTTAACTGGTATAAAATGAGATGACTTAGTCAATCTGCCTACTATCACCCATATGAAATCATGACCCTTGGCTGTCCTAGGAAGACCAACCACAAAGTCCATAGTAATATGATACCAATTCCATTGTGGTATTGGCAAGGGTTGTAATGTCCCTGTAGGCTTCTAGTGCTTAGTCTTCACCTGCTTACAAACTAGACATTTGGCAATAAACTCTGACACATCACGCTTTAGACATGGCCACCAATACATGTTTTCAAGTTTTAGTACATCTTGGTAATTTCAGGATGCATTGCATAAATGGAGGAGTGAGACTTGTCAAGTACCATCTTCCTCTACCCAAGAACTACTATCCTATTATGGTAACAAATTGTACCATCATATGCCTCATGAAAGCCATCATACTTTTCACTACCAATCCCTGATCAGATATTTTGTATCACAGTATCATTCTGTTGTGCATCATGAATTTGCTATCTCAAGGTAGGTTTCACTTGTAACTGTGCCAAAAATCCTACCATCAAAGAAACTTCTAGTTGTACATTCATATGGCGACGAGACACTAGCATATCTCTCTTATGGAACATCAAGGAATTTAATTGTGCATTATCTTACATTGATAATGAAGATGACTTTCTACTCAATGCATCAGCTACCACATTTTCTTTCCCTGGATGGTAGTCTATTGTGCAATCATAATCCTTAATCAGCTCCATCCATCTCCTCTACCTCATATTTAGCTCCTGTTTTGAGAAGATATACTATAGATTCTTGTGGTCAGTGAAGATCTGACACTCTTCTCCGTAAAGATAGTGTCTCTAGATCTTTAAGGAATGGACCAATGCTGCAAGCTCCAAATCATGTTTTGGGTAATTCTCCTCATGTTTCTTAAGTTGTCACGAAGAAAAAGAAATCACATTTTTATCTTGCATCAACACGCATCCCAGCCCATTCTTTGAAACATCACAAAAGACAATATAGCCTTTTCCTTGCTCTGGCAGTGCTAACATTGGTGCACTAGTCAACTTTTCTTTCAAAAGCTGGAAAGAACGTTGACACTTGTCATTCCAAGCAAAAGGAACATCCTTCCTAGTTAACCTAGTTAGGGGTAATACTATAGAATTGAAGTCTTTGATGAACCTCCTATAGTAACCTGTTAGACCTAGGAAACTACGGATCTCTATCGGTGTCTTTGGTTGTACCCATTCTAGTATAGATTCCACTTTCTTGGGATCAACATAAATGCCTTTTGTAGATATAACATGGCCCAGAAAAGACACTTCAGATAACCAGAATTCACACTTGCTAAACTTAGCATATAGTTGATGCTGCCTCAACAAAGTCAATGCCTGGCGAAGGTGTTTCTCATGATGTTGACTATCCTTGGAGTATATCAGGATATCATCTATGAACACGACCACACACTGATCAAGATAAGGTCTAAACACCCTATTCATTAGATCCATAAAAGCTATAGGTGCATTGGTTAGCCCAAACGGCATAACCACAAACTCATAATGACCATACCTAGTCCTAAAAGCTGACTAGGGTATGTCATCAGCCTTAATTCTCAACTGATGGTAACCTTCCCTTAGGTCTATCTTTGAAAACATAGTGTCACCTCTCATCTGATCAAAAAGATCATCAATCCTTGATAAAGGATACTTATTCTTTATTGTCACCTTGTTCAACTATCTGTAGTCTATATACAACCTCATTGAACCATCCTTCTTTTTAACAAACAACATGGGAGCACACTAAGGGGAAGTTCTTGGCCTGATAAAACCCTTCTCTAATAATTCTTGTAACTGTTTCTTTAACTCCTACATCTCTGCTGGTGCCATTCTATATGCTGACTGTGTTATGGGTTGTGTTCCAGGAACAAGATTGATCTCAAACTCAATCTCTCTAGGAGGGGGAATGCTAGGAAATTCCTCAAGAAAGATATCCTCAAATTCTTGCACCACTGGTACCTCCTGGATACTAGGACCTACCGCCTTGGTATCCACAACATGAGCTAAGAACGCCTCACATGCTTGTCTCATCAACTACTCAGCTATCATAGCTGACATCAAACATGTAGGAAGAATCTTCCTATCTCCCTGAAAAATCCACTATATATCTCCATCATGGAACATCAACACCTTAGTACTATAGTCCAAGACTACTGTGTGTTTTTCCAAGGTATCCATTCCTAGGATTACATCAAAACCATGCATGTCTAGTGGAAAAAGATCCACTAGAATGTTGTGTCCAGAGAAAGAAAGAACACTAGAAGGGTACACTTCCCGCAACTCAGTTGCATCAACCAAAGGAGTCTCTAGACGCTGGCTATTAGTTCTAAGAATAACAGGTAGATAACAACTATCTATCACCTCTCTTGTGATAAAAGAGTGCATCACACCCAGATCTACTAACATAAATACAAAATAAGAAGCAGACAAATCAGAATGAAATAATTCTATCTGACCTATCACGACTCGTGGATTGACCACTGATTTTGGTTGGGTCATGGCATAGAACCTAGTTGTCACCTATTACCATCCACGTCCTCTGCTCGCCTGTCCTGAGGATCCTGCATGGGATGCCTGACCACGTCCTCTGCCACTACCAGTATCGAACTGTCAATGTTGTGATCCCTGTTGATTCTTCCTTGGTTGCTAAGTCACCTCCTCAACCTTCATAGGGAAATTCTATCTAATATGCCCTGTCTGTCCACATTGATGACACACTCGGCTATCACTATTAAGTCTAAATGGCCCTGTAACTGAGACAGATGATGAACTGCGAGCTCTTGTTGGTGGAAAATTGTGACCTCTACCCCTACTCAGGGTTCACTATGACGGTGCATGTGATCTTGGTTCAGTGAAGGTTGACCTTATTTGCGACGACAGTGGGAAAAACCTTAGCTTCTTAAATCCTCCAGATGATTTCCCTTGAAACTGCATAGGTCACTTTTTAGCATTTGCTTCACACTTCTCTATGGAAGACCTCTCAATCCTCCTGATAGATTCCACAAAGGTGGAAAATCTTTCCCTATTCTCCAAGGATGATGTTGTAGTAGTCAACTCCATATTGAGGCCCTTCTCAAATCTCCAGATCCTTTCCTTGTCTGTTGCTGCCATGTGTAGGCAGAACCTCAGAAGTTCCATAAATGTTGATTCATACTCATTGATAGTCATAGCTCCTTGATGAATCTTCTCAAACTGAGAAATTTTCTCATCTTGGTTGGTCTCTGGAAAATATCAGCTAACAAATTCCCTCCAAAACTCCTCCCATCCTATCACAACTATTGGCCTTTTCTCCTCTTTTATGGCCCACCAGTGGCCAGCACTACCGTTCAACAAGTATACTGCATGCTTAACTTTGCCTTCTTCAGCAATGTTTAGGATTTTGAACGCCATTTCCATCTCTGTCAACCACATGTCCACATCTGTTGGATCATAAGTACCTGCATATTCAATCGCCCCAGCACGTCTAAGATGTTCAAATGTCTTCCCGACACCTTGGGACTCCACATTAGAGTCGGTTGCCCTAGCTTGAGGTGTTGGCACACTGTCAGCAATATGTGTAATTGTGGCCATCATCTGTCTAAACATATACTAAAATTCAGGATTGACCATCATTGTCGGGACTACATGAGGCATTGCGGGCTACTCTAGCCCTGCTTCTGGAACTCTCTCATCACGTGCCTACCTCCCAACACCTCCTCCTAGTGCTACATAGCTACTCTCAACATGTTCTTCATGTCCTCTAGACATATTTGCATAAGCATAAACTATGATCAGATATGTTGGATACATAAGAACATACTCAAACCTAAATCCTATGTCCATATAGACTCAGTTAACCTAGAGATATGATACCAACTTAACTGTGACACCTCATCACACTAATGAGATTACTCAAAATGCAAAACAAGATCAACTACTAATATATCACATAGTCAAAAATGCGGAATAATTCAAACCAATTCCAACAATGTAAATAAACTCTAGAACATTTATAAAAAGTCCATCATTCCATTCTCATATACTGTAACAAGTATTTACATATGGGTCCAAAGACCTCAGTCACATCCTGCATACAAAAGATATTTCACATGTACATGACATATATTTACAAACATTGACATACTACCAAAATCTTGTGTTGATACAAGTATATCATCTAGAAAATGCATCCCATACCCAGACCTGAGAGTACAGGGATGACACTAGGACTCTACTACTAACATCTACAACTAATCAACCTTCTGAATCTATTGATCACCAGGTTGGTTCTCTTCCATAGTGCGACCTCCACCTTGTTGTCCGCGACCACCTAAAAAATGTGGTGACCCACGAGTGAGACCCAGTCCCAACGAGAGATATAACTCTCTCCAACATATATTGATTATAACATATTGATTGATAGTAAATGAACTGAGCAGATACAGTAATGAATAAGCAATTTAAGTAGATTGAATAGGTTAAGCATACTATGCCATTAAGCAAAATAACTTTACAATAAGTATAATTACTCAAAGTTCATATGATATCATCTTGTAAACATTGAATAGTATAAAGACAAGTTAAAGACTAATCAAACAATGTGAGACGTATTTAACCATTATTAGTATACTACATGGCTTATATCACTTCTTTTATTACATTGCCCTGAGGGATTTGAGAAATACCACTCAAGTCCGAACTGACCACTACTAAGTCGAAATCAGTTCCATACACGATCTTGGAAGAGTCAGACTCCTAAGATCTTTTCTGCCCCCTGTAAGTATGGGTCCGCCACAGTGACACATAAGGTCAAGTTGTTAACATCCTAGTGAAAGGAGGCAGTTACGCATACCTTACCATCTGACGTACAACCACAGTTGTCCTCAAATCTCATCATATATATATATATATAATTACCAAGACACGACCGCAGTCATGCTCAAATTGAGGGCTAGGTATGACCAATGTCATCCTCCCTAACACTTGAATTTAGGATGACAAGCACCCCACATACTCATCAGTATGCGCTCCGAGTATCCCTTAGGAATATTCATTTCACTATCTGGCAATTTCTGACACTCAGATAGATCTATTGCATAGGGCACTACATGTTTAGAGTTTCACTTAATTAGTTATGCCAATTGGGTGAATTAAGGCTAAATAATACAAATGGACATTCAAACCCTAATTCTTTTCTAATAAGAGTATATGTATAACAACTTCAAAAGATATAAAACATTTGAGATATAAATCTTAATCACATTACCACATGCTATCATGCATTGCAAATTAATGGACCACACTTATCATCATACTTTTACAAGATACCAATATCTTATCCCAAGTTCCAGAGTTTTAACCCTTATTGGAACATGAAGAGGATTTCACCTCAATCATGGATTCAAACATTCCCAAAGGTAGTTAAGACCATCACATTATTCATAGTAAGGTTATCATCATCATTCCATGCCTTAAACAAGGCTCAAAAGATCATTAGCACATATGTGTCCATAGATACTAACATGGCAAGGCACTATGATATTCAAATAGTACTACAATGTGGTTTCAACACAAGAAGAGTGTAATTCATTATCACATTAATCATTCATGAGGTATGATTATAATCAATCAACATCATATGATTACACTACAGTTAGGTATAATAAGCTAGATCACATGGGAGTTACATATCCACTTATTATAGCGATTTATCAAATATAACTATATGATGGCAAAGGTAAAACTAAAAATTAATGGTATTGAACCATCGAAATATCATCACTAGGACCCACAAATAATACCATGTGATTTATTCTAATCCATTGGATGTTGAAGCATCCAATATTATTCATTGGATCAGGTTCATTGTTCAAGGTTACAATTGAACTATAGGTCTAACCATTATATCAATTGAACCAAGGAACCATTGGTTCAAGGTTTAGTCAAATCTACAATTACATTCTTAACTCATCATATATGGTGATGACATGATCCACCATTAGTTGTGATCATTAGGTCACCATTGGTTGTTAGATCAGTAATACATTCAGTTAACACCATCAAATATTAAGCTAATGTCATCATCGATTGATAACATCATTAGTGTGGCATCCAACTCACAAAAACATAATTAACTAATGCAGAAGTGTTCACTAAGAAGCGGATTACCAAAAATCACTAAAAATTAATACCTTTTTACCAAGAGATCCATCAAAGGAAAACTTTCTCACATAGAACCAAAGTAACACATTTACATTCTATTTTAAAGGTACATGTCCTGTATCATCTCTTTCTGAGAATTTCAAGCATCAACTGTTCTGGTAAACTAAACACATGCAGTATGAAAATCTCAAGGCACTGAGCCAAAATATTGAAAGAACTAACTACTATTCTGAGGACTTGAGAGTACAGAGACGACACATAGGACTCTATATATACATCTATACAAGGCATAACAGCTAGAGTCTCCACCTGAGACTTCACTGCTATTCTTGATGCTACTGTTGTTGTTCTTCACCTACTGAATGATTCCCGCCTCCTCGTCTGCGTCCACCTAAAAATGTGGTTCCCACGGGGGTGAGACAATTGTAAATTGCCCCAACGAGAGATATAACTCTCCACCAGAAACATTATTTTTGCAGCTTAAGAAGATAAATATGAACAGAGGAATTATAATTGTTTGACAGTAGTTAAATCAATGTCTAACAGATTAAAACATTACTTTTATCAAAAGCATTGCAGCTATATCTTGATAGAGAAACATGTCACTTATCCATTAAGGAATATGAAGAACATGTATAACATTGATTCACTATAGAATTATAACCACAACATATACTCTCTTCAGGCTTAGATCACATATCTAATGCCTGGCATTGTCTTGTGGAGTCATGGCCTGTAGCCATACTCATTTCACAAAGTATTGGGATCTTAATTCCTCATCTCATCTAGTACATTTCCATTTACTAACAAGTTCATCATCATAACTATATAATATGGGTATTTGAACCCTTAACGCATCATAGAGAACTTGTTATCACTTATTAGGTAACTTCATACCTTCAGGTCATCTGACAAAGGACATTATGAATCTTGCTACACAAAGTATTCCACATAGTTCACAAAGCTCATATCACCTTCTAGTACCCCTTAATAGGCAACAATGCACATTATGGCTTATGAAGCCATAACCAATTTCAATAAGTAAAACATCATATGGCACACAGGGCTCATAACTTTTCAGATTACTTCTCACTAAGCAATAAAGCATATGAAGGCTTATAAGGCCTATGAAACATTTTCAGTATACAGTGCATTATAGCCCATACCTAGCTATGCTCATCATCTCAACATACCTGCATGTTTAGTACTCATGATAACAATTATATATCAGTATCATGCAATACAAGGGTTATCTTATTACATTCATAATTCATCAATCTGTATTAGAGCTTCACATAGGATTACTCTGTTCTAAGACTTCACATAGCATTACCCTGTATTAGGGTTTCACATAGCATTACCCTGTGTTAGGGTTACACATAATATTACCTTGTATTGGGGTTTCACATATATAACCATATAGGTTCTCAAGATCATATTATTAATGATAAAGTCCTATCACATTGCCTGACACAGCTAGGAATCAATATGGATAACATAAGTATTCAATCATACTTATTCATTCTCATCATTCATCATTCATCATTAAATGAAGTATCAATCACAAAGTATGAGTTTCTCTCTCATCTTTACCAGAATATGATTGTATCATAGTTTATTTGTTTGGATTAACCTTTTCATAAGGCATGTTAGCCTACACTTATTAAAGTACGTTACATCTCAATGTAACAATTGATATGACACATCTCATGTGTCACTCATCCAATTATATTGGACTTATAACACATCAAGGTATATTAGTATTGGGATGTTGGATGTGATATTTGTCATATATTGATGTATCACTTCCCTCAACACCTTCATCTTACTTGAGTTCATCCACTTAGCTTGTATTAGGGTATTTCCAATCCTAATACTTTATGTAACATTTCATCACATTTATCATGTAATGTATTGGTCATAAGTCACTCACTTAGAATATACAACCATTGCTACTAGCAAGAAGACCGCCGAGGAAGAAGGATAAAGATCCAGATCGCAAAGATAAGCACCTAGGGAAGGAGCAGAATAATAGATACCAAGTTCTTAATGAAGAGGAGGAGAGCAATGAAGCACCCGGAGGGGAAGAAACTGAGAACACAGGAAAGAAACAAAGCACTGCGACAAGCCCAAAAATATGGCGGAAGAAACAGAGAAGAGAAAAGGAGGGCGATACTTCACATGAGGAACCAATGGAGACACAAAACCAGGTCACAACAAAAGTAAGTGAAAAGGCGGCCAGTGAAAGTGAAGTACCAAACGAACAACCGAGGCATACTGTGGTATCACCAGTAGGCGACGAAGTTATAAGGGGCAGATTTGTAGAAGATGCCGAAGTCACAGCAATCTCGAACCAGGGAGAACAAGTGAAAACAACAGAAGCAGAAGAAACTCAATCAACCTCGACGAGACTTGCCAATAGAAAAACATCTATGGCAGGCCGGAAGGCGAAGGAGAAGGGAGAAACTGCACAGTAGGGTAGCCTCCACAAAATCCACCCTTATAGTACCCGAGGGAAGACGAAGAGGACCAATGAAGACAAAGAGGGGTTGGGCGCAGCTCTGGGCCAATAACAAACATCTCCTCTGAACTTTGATGATTAACACACTAGCTTGGAACATAAGGGGTGTTGGCAAGAAGAAAGCCAGACACTACCTCAAAACTTTAATCAAGAAGTACGATATTGATATAACATCCATTTCTGAACCTTGCATTTCTGGAACGCAGGCAGACAATATCATCAAGGAGATAGGCTTCTCTAGCTCACATAGAGTAGAAGCAGTAGGATTCTCATGAGGTATATGGGTTCTATGGAATGAGCAAAAATGCGACGTCTAAATTCTTGAGAGCAACAAATACTTCATCCACTGTAAGGTTAACAACAACACCTACATCACTTTCATCTATGCGTCTCCTTCCCCGGCTCGCCACCCCATACTTTGGGAATATCTGCTACGTCTAAGTATCTCCATTGATAAACCCTAGATCACCTTGGGCGATTTCAACTGCATGCTTAGCCCAGATGAAAAAATTGGAAGCAATCTGTTCAACCTCCGGGAAGCAACTACATTCAGGAACACACTCACTCAAGCAGGCCTTACTGACATCGGCAACTCAGGATACAAGTTCACTTACAAGAAAGGAATTCTTCACGAATGCATCGATCGGGCAGTAGCGAATGCTGCTTGGATTCAGAACTTCCCCAACTTTGTGTGCGAAACACTTACACGAATAGGTTCGGATCATAATCCCATTGCTATCCTGAATACCCGAACCAAACAGAAAAAAACTTGCTTTTTTACCAAAGCTAGTTGGCACCACCAACCCGTCTTCACGGATCTACTCAAAAGTGTTTGGAACCCAGAGAAAACGTACCAGGAAGCTATTAAAGATGCCATGGAACCGGTGTTGCGATGGGATAAAAACATCACCAGGAAACAACAGAAAGAAAAGGATACTCTTATCCGAGAAATCGCACAAGCCCAGAAGGCTGTGGAAGCACACTACAGCGTAGCAGGGGACACAAGATGTATCGAACTTGAAAATAAACTCGAGAGTATTATGTTGCAGGAAGAGGACAGTTGGAAACAATGCAGCCACATAAATTGGCTCCATCATGGAGACAACAACAGCAAGTATTTCCATGCGTTTGTCAATAATAGGCATCGTTCAAATCGAATCAACACTCTGTAGAAAAGCAATGGTGAATGGACATCAGACAAAACTGAACTCAACCTATTGGTTGAATCTCACTTCAAGGAGATGTTCACAACTCCTGCAAACCAGTCCCCTACCAGTATTAAGTCTATGCCTGCTAAGTTTAAGAAACTCACACCCAGCCAACAAAGGCGTCTTGCTGCTGCCCCTACGGAGCACGAAATCTAGAGAATTATAAAAGAAGAAGATTCATACAAGGCGGCGAGGCCGGATGGATTGGACAACCTATTCTTTAAAAAGCAATGGAAAGTTATCAAGCATTCTGTTATCAAATCTATACGAGGTATGTTAAACGGAACACCCATAGATGACCAACTAGCAAACTCAAACATTGTGCTCATTCCTAAATGCAGAAGCCCAACCAACTGTAACCAGTTGTGACCCATCACCTTGAACAATACCATTATGAAAATCACTTCCAAGATTGTGGTGGATCGAGTGAAACAACACTTGCCTAAGTGGATTTCCAAAGTCCAGACCAGTTTTATACCTGGAAGGAACATTTCTGATAATATCATCATTGTTCAGGAATTAATCCACAACATGAGAAGAAACTCCACCGGAGCTTATATGGCTATCAAAGTCGACTTATCAAAAGCCTACGACAGACTTTCCTGGGATTTTATCGAGGATACACTAAATCACATGGCCTGGCCAAGCAATATCCAAAATTATATCATGAACTCACTCCATGCAGGTCGAACCAGTATTGTTCTAAATGGTGAAACTCTTCCACCTTTCAAATCTTATAGGGGTCTGAGACAGGGAGATCCCCTCTCCCCATACCTTTTCGTACTCTGTATGGAAAGATTCACTCAACTGATTGATAATTCTGTCACGAATAAAAGCTACAAACCAGCCAAGCTATCCCAAAAAGGCCAGTCAATCTCTCATATTATCTTCACTGATGACATCGTCATCTTCGCCCACACTTCTATGGAGCAGATAATTAACATCAACAAGTGCTTTCAAATGTTCGAATCAGCCTCGGGACAGAAAATTTCCATCGAAAAATCAAAGATCTACTTCTCGAAATCCGTCTCTCGTGCCCTACGAACTCAAGTTTGCTCTGCCAGTGGGATAGCCGAAACAAACGACTTGGGGAAGTACCTTGGGGTACCTCTTTTACATGGCAGAGTTCATAAGGATACTTATGCATATCTAGTGAATAACATCACCTCCAGAATTAATGGTTGGGCGGCTAAGACTCTATCTCTTGCAGGAAGAATTTGCTTGGCAAAAGCTGTACTCACCTCCATACCTACCTATGCCATGCAAATGGAAAATATTCCTGTGTCAATCTGTAAAAAGCTTGACAAAATTATTCGGAACTTTATATGGGGAGGAGGACACAAAGACAAACATGTTTCCCTAGTCGCATGGCGACACATGACATCAAGTATAGATAGAGGAGGACTGGGTATTAAATCTATGCATAATTGGAACAAAGCCATCTTATGGAAGAACACTTGGAACATCCTCAATGCCAACTCGTCACTCTGGAGGCAGGGCCTTCTAAACAAATACAAAATCTTCCGTCAAGGCAAAGGCTGTTGTGCGACTCCTTTCTGGCAATCCATTGACTCAGGGAAAGATTTCGTTATCTCTAACTGCATAAGATCCATTGGCAATGGCAGGGACACCTCGGTCTGGTATGATAATTGGGTACCAGGAGTAGGGAAGCTGGTTGATAGATGTACTGAAACCATTGATGAAGAAATCATGGACCTAAAAGTCTCAAGCCTAGTCAATCTCAACGACAATTGGGATACAGGCTTCCTAGAAAGCTACATGCCACCGAGCTGCGTAAGGAACATCATCAGCTTACCCACTCCCAACTACAATAAAAGCAAAGACCTTTGGAGCTGGAAACATGAAACTACAGGTAAATATTCAACAAGCAAGGTTTATGACTTAATCCACACTAAAGATACTGAACAAAGAGAAGACGTGTGGTTAAAGATATGGAACATCAGGGCCCCCGCCAAAATTCGTACCTTCTTATGGCTTGCTGCACATGAGGCGATCATGACCAACGTGAGAAGGAAGCAACGAAAGTTCACGGATTCCACTCTTTGTCCGAGATGTGGTGGTAATGAGGAATCCACTCTCCACGCGCTGAGGGACTGCCCACATGCAGGTGCACTGTGGTCGGCTACAAAGCTCCACAACATATATCTGACAGACTTGTCTGCAACCTCAAGAAGCTGGATAGCAACACTGCTGAAGGAAGACATGAACACCCAGTCCATGTTCGCTATCACCTGTTGGTTCATATGGAAAGCAAGAAACTCGGTGATCTTCGACAAGAAAATTATCCAGAAAAGTCGACAACTTTCACAAATCACATGTCTTTATAAATCAGTGGTCCAGGCCTGGAAGAACAATGAACATGCCAAAAAAGATGAGATACAACTAGAAGGCGAGATTCCCATGAATGAAGAAAGACGCATCCTATGGATGACAGATGCCTCAGTACATAGAAACACTGCTTCCATAGCGGCGGTAGCCGTTGACCACCATGGAAACTGGCTAGGGGGGTGTGCGAAGAAAATCACTGTTTAATCAGTTCTTGAAGCTGAAACGAGAGCACTACACCTTGCATCCGAAGCTTGCAAGATCAATCAATGCCCCAGGGTTATCCTGGTTTCGGACATCACCATAGCAACAAAAGCTATGAAGGACAAAGGAATAAATGCACCTGCAATTCGATCCTGGATATTGGACATACACAAGATTTTAGCAGACATTGAAGACAGTGTTGTAATGAAGGTCAACAAAGAAACTATACAACTGGTGGACGGCCTAGCCAGACACCACCACAAAAATTATCAGGACGATCGAGTATATATCGATCCTCCCCTCGACCCTATGGGTCAACCCCTTCTCCTTTTCCCTTGTAATGGTAGAAATCCTACCAGCTTCACTTTCCCAGAAGGGACAAAGCGTAATCTATGGTTGTTCCCTGCCATGCGTGAGCAGAACGAATAATATATACCACTGAAGAGGTTCAAAAAAAAAAGAATATACAACCATTGCCAATAATATGGACTCATCCTTAAGTTAGGAACTATTGATATAAGGATATCCATTATCAACCTCTCTAGGTGTTACATTTGTCAAAACATTAATCACTATTCCATTATTAGGAATAGGATTCTCCATATTTATAATTTGAGGATTCACATAGCATATTCCATACATTTATGGATTTCACATAGTATTGCTCTTCAATAACGTTTTACATAATCATCCTTCTATATCAGGGTTTCACCTAGTATTATGTGAATTTAAGATTTCACAATACATCTCCCAGTGTTAAGGCTTCACATAGCATTAGTGGAACTACCCTATATTTAGAGTTTCATATACCTTTACCCCATTTTAGGGATTTAAGGTTTACCATTCACATCCAAGTAAGGTTTCTCATACCTCATACCCAGATTAGGGTTAGGATGTACAATTCCCATTAAATTAGGGTTTCTTACATTGTTACACTAAGTTAGGGTTACATCATCACCCTAGATTATGATTTCACTGAGCTTTGCCCTAAATTAGGGTTTTACATAACCTTGCCCTAAATTAGGGTCAAGGTGTATCAATATTTTCAATGAAGATTTCATGATCTCATTATTATGGATCAAACCCTGATTACATATTTATTCATAATGAGAGAATTAGGGCTTATTAAGTAAGCCATAATCTCTCCCATTCTTTCTCCCTCTCATCCTATCTAGGATGTTAAATACTCCAAGATTAATTTAGGTCAACTCTTCACTTGAGTACACATAGTCAGGGTTAACCTTCATAATCATCATTGGTCTACATCATTAATAATCAAAAAGCTAATTGACCTTTGATCATATTAGGTGTCCAAATGGTTTAATTAATTTGAATCTCAAAAGGTCTTGGTCACTTAGACCTCAAACGGTCTTGGTCACTTAGACCTCAAACGGTCTTGACCCATTAGGTTCAAATGGTTTGAAAACCGTTTTGCAAAGTAGGTGCTTGAAATCGTTTAGACCAAACAACATGAAACCAAATAACTTGAGTCTCCAAATGGTTTGAGACTGTTTGCACTCAAACGTTCTTGAGACTGTTTGGTCCCAAACGGTCTTTAGACCGATTGGTCCAAACCCTCTCAAAACCAAATGGACCAAAAAGGTCTTCCATCACATAGTCAATTTAGGGTTTCAATCAATGAACCATCTATCAATTGGACCACTGATGTATTCTTCAATTGAACCATGGAATCACCCTTCAATTGGACCTCCAATTAGGGTTTTGAACCCAATTGAACTAGGGTTGATAAACAAGAAACCACCACTTAGGGTTTTGAAATCGAGGATCCATCAATGGTTAACATTGTGGAACAAATTCAATTGAAATCAGTGAACCATCATCATTACATGATATGATCTGACCTCAAATGGTCTTGAATGACCCCCAAACAGTCTTGAGGTCACTTGGATGATCTCCAAACGGTCTTGAGACCGTTTGCCTCAAACCACCATTGAAATCTATGACATTCACTTAGGATTTGCATCATTGAATCAATCATCACTTGAGCTATTGATTGTAAATCAATTTGATATCTTTGGGTCTTCAAATACTCAACCATACTCAACCTTGGACCTCCAAACGGTCTTGGTTGACCTCCAAATGATCTTGAGACCATTTGGGTGATTCCCAAATGGTTTTGAAACCGTTTGGGTCAATCAACCCAAAACCTCAACTTAATCAAATGCAAAATCAACACTTAGTCGATTAGGGTTTCTATTTGAAAGATTGTCCATATATTGAATTAATCAATTGGAGCCATTGGATCATCATCCAACACATACTAGGGTTCAGAACTCAAATGGTCAACCCATCCAAACGGTGAACTCCTCTAAACGGTTTGGAGTTCAAACCTCCAAACGGTTTGGTGAAACTGTTTGGACCAAACCATTGAAACCGTTTTCCATAGATATTTGGGGAGGTGTGTGATTATGATGACGTCATCATCATCAAGTGCCAAAACCATGAAAACTTGCTATGATTTCATGATGATTGCATCAATCAACCAAAATAAATTTCGGAAATGAAGAAAGCATCAACATATGATAAGGAATTGAATGCAATAACAATATTAAGGGTTCAAGTTATAAAACCCACCTCCAATTGAGCTCCAAAGATTGAAGATCACGTCAACAATGGTGGATGCAACTCCTTTTACTATTCCAAGGGTCGTCCTCAAGCTTTGAGTGAAAAGGAATGGTTATAATTGAAGAGGGGATCGAGATATGAAGAATTCATACATTGATTTTCGATTTTCACCATGGATTCAAGGTGAAAGGAGGTTATGAAGCTGACCAACAGGTTGGGGTCGTCCTCCTTTGGTCGTTTTCCAAACAAGGGGAGGAAGTGGAATCGGAAAAGCCTTTCATTTGGCTTGTAAAGGGTGTTTTTATAAGAAAATTAATGAGAGAGAAAATGCCTTATAAAAATTCATTTAATCCCAAAAATAGTGCCACCTCTTCCCCCTCAACTCCTTGGATCCGAGGCTATCTTGTTTGCCTCTTATTCCTCTCAATTATCAATGATTTAAAGAAAAGCAAATTAAGCACCTCAAATCATTTTATACGAATATCCATATGTGAGTGGATATTTCTTTTCCTTATAATAAGGTGAGTGGGTTCTTCACCTCCTTAAGATATTTCCATTGCCTTTGCAAGGCACAAGGACGTCCACACTTGTTAATTTTTAACCAACATAATTTTGGTTGAAGGTCACTTCAATTAATATATTTATTTTTGCACTAAATTGAATTAGGGTTTCAATTAGGCTTAAATCTTGATTATTTTAATATCAAGATTCTCTCTCCTCCAAATTAATTCAAATGAGACGCCCCTCTCATTCTCTTTGCTCTAAATTATGCCAAGAAACATTAGGGACCTTATTGAAGTGGTAATTTGCATATTGAATCCTAGGTTTTGGGTAAATTGCACATTACACCAAAACTAGGTTTTAATGCACAAACATTGCTTTATCAGCTCTTTCTTGGTACTCAGGCTACCACAAGCCATACCTCTACATAATATTCATTCTCATGATGCTTCAACACATGAGGAACATATTGTCATGCACCATTTGCAATTTAACCCCTCAACTTGGGTAATTTGCACTTTAGTCCAAATCAAGTAAAACATTATTTCAACATTATTCAAAAAGGACTAAAACTGAAATATAAGTTCCTCTTGAGCCCTAATTACTTTTCATAAGATAAGATTAAGCACATAATTATCTTTCTTAATCAAAACACCTAGGGTTAAAGCATAACCCAGGTCAGGGATGTTACAATTAGAATACTTAGTGGATGATAATTAAACGCCTAATTGAGCCAAAACCTGACCTAAGGAGGTGACCATAGGTTTTCACCATAAATTTGACACCCTTGATCACGAACATCAGTGGCCAAGATAACGACACCATCGGTTATTGAATGGTATAACCATCAGTTGTGTGATAGGGAAGGAAATAGCTTGAAAACCCTAATTTGAACCATCAATTATTTTGTGTTTAGCACCATAGGTTGATGCTATAAACCTGTCCCAGATAATGTTACACCTTATAAAGGATTTACACATGTTTACTAGTTCATATAGAACTGGAACAGAATAGGGAACACCACAAAAATTCGAAATTCTAAACAAGCATGGTTTCTCTATGCTTTAATCAACACATTAAGGCATAAACATGAACTAACAAGCTTCTAGTAAGAAATATAAGTGAAGAATGTTATATAACTCGCCTCTATAGAGTAGGTCAGATCCCAAACAGCAAGAATATTGAGAAAATAGGGCAAGAAAACCTTGGATTCAGATCTGAACTTGGCCAAATTAGTACTTCTCTCCACAAAGAAGCAAAATCCTGGAAAAAGAAACAAGAAGGATAGATTTTTGACTTCTAGAGCCACTTTCACCATGGAACAGTAGGGTTTCGACTTGGAGGAAGGTCTAAGGAAGGAGAATAGTAAGAAAAATGGAGAAGGAAGGAAGAAAACAACTTTCCTTGGTAGAAATCCCTAGAGGATGACCTTTGAAACCCTAGGTAGGGCTAGATGGAGCTCTAGGAGACCTTCTTCTCCAAAAAGAGGTTGTCTTCTACCTTAGAGCAGTTGGTTCGGTAGAAAAACAGAGTGGATTCGTTGCTCCAGGTTAGAGGAAAGAGAAAGCAAGCATAGTTTCGAATTTGGTCAAAAAAGAGGTAAATATAGCCCATGGATAAGGATAGAAGCAAGCATGAGGTGTAAAAGTAGCTTCCCCATGTGTCTATGGCCTTAAATTATAAAGAATATACAAGCACACACACAAGTAGTGTAACATCCCTGACCTGGGTTATGTTCTAACCCTAGGTGTTTTGCTTAATAAAGTTGATTAGATGATTTCTTTTATTTCTTAAAAAGTAATTAAGGCTCTTGAGGAACTTATATTTCAATTTCAGTCCTTTTTGAATAATGTTGAAACATTGTTTTGTTAATTTTGGACTAAAGTGAAAATTACCCAAGTTGAGGGGTTAACTTGCAAATTGCACATGATAAAATGTTCCTCTGATTTTGAGACATCATAAGAATGAATATGATGTAATGGTATGTTTTCCACAAGCTTGGGCACCAAGATAAAGTTTGTAAATCAATCCTTGTGCATTAAAACCTAGTTTTGGTGTAATGTGCAATTTACCCAAAACCTAGGGTTCAATATGCAAAATATCACCTCTAGAGGGTCTCTCATGTTTCTTGGCATCAATTAGAGAAATGAAAATGAGAGGGGTGCCTCATTTGAATTATCTTGGAGGAGAGAGAATCTTGACATTAAAATAATTGAGGTTTAAGCATAAATGGAACTTTAATTTAATTTAATGCAAAAAGAAATTAATTAATTGAGGAGCCCTTAAACCAAAAGTTGAGGGATGAAATAGAAAAGTGTTGGAAGAGCTTGTGTCTTGCTATAGCACAAAAAGATCTTGGTTGAGTGGAAGCCCACTCACATTAACATAATAAAAAGTATTATCCACTAAAAGTTGGATGTTAATATAAAACTCATTAAGGTGCTTAATTTCTTTTCCATTAATCCTTGGATAATGAATCGGTTTTGTAAGGCAATGAAAATGTCTTCGTGGACAAGGAATGGAGGGGGAATTGGTAGAAATAATTTCGGAATTTAAAGAAAACAATTCCTTTTTCTCTTTCCTTGAAAATCCTTATACATATCCTTTTTCCAACCTAATTAAGGACCTTTCTTGGAAATTCCTTTTCTCATTTGCTTTGGCCGACCACGGGAGAGCTCAGGAGCAGGAGAAGGACGACTCTAACCTGTTGGTAAGCTTTTGATCATCTTCCACCTTGGATTCATGGTGAAAACCCTAAATCAATGCTTGATTCTTTGTTTTCTTCACTCGATTTCCAATCCTAGCCAACTTGTTCATCCAAAAGCTCAAGAACGGACCTTGGGCAGTTGCTAGAACCACCATTAGATACATGGATCTTGGAGCTTGGAATCAGATTTTGAGGCAGGTTTTATAACTCAAACCCTTAACCATTGACATTGCATTCCTTTCTTCAATAGTTGTTGGTTATTTTCTTCTATTTGATACTCTTTTGATTCATTGCTGAAATTCCCATGAAGAACGGTTGTAGTTATTGGATGCATGAAGTAAGGTGATGATGACATCATCATGGACATATTTCCCAATAAATCATTAGGCCAAATGGTTTCAACAAGTTGCTCAAACGGTTTCCCAAACTGTTTGGGAGCAAACAGTTTCAAACCGTTTAAGGGCAAACAGTTTCACCAAACCGAATGAGAGCAAACGGTTTCAAACCATTTGGAGGTGTTGACCAGGGTTGACCATTTGGAGATTTGTTGATAATTATGTTGGTTAATGACCCACTAATTATAATTGATTAGTTTCAATTGGTTCATGAGTTGAAGGTCAATCAATAACCAAACCCTAATCGGGTTAAGTGCTGATTTCTAATTTTGTTGAGTTAGAACCTTGGGTTGATTGACCCAAACGGTTTCAAAACCATTTGGGGATCACCCAAACGGACTCAAGACCGTTTGAGGATCACCCAAGACCGTTTGGAGGTCTAGGGTTGAGTATGGTTATGTTTTTGAAGATCTAAAGATACCAAGTTGATTTGTAATCAAATGCTGATTTGGTGATAGTTCCTATGATCCAAACCCTAACTAGATGTCATGAATTTGGATGTTGAGATGGGAAAACGGTCCCAAGACCATTTGGAGGTCATCCAAATGACCTCAAGACCGTTTGAGGTCAGGTCATGTCCAATTTGGATGATGGTCCAATGGTTTCAAAGTAACTAGTTTCACATTGATTAACATTGAAGGTTCATTGATTCCAAACACTAATCCAATTGGAATCTAAACCCTAATTGATGATTATTTGGAAGTTGAATCACTTGAAGGATAATTTATTTAAGTCCAATTGAGGTGTGTAGCTTAGGCTCAATTTATAGTTAGATACAAGAATTCAATCGATCAGGGGATCAACATTGGAAACCCTAAATCAACATGATTGGTGGAGACCATATTTGGTCCATTCGGTTTTGAGGAAGTTTGGGCCAAACGGTCTCAAGACCGTTTGAGTCAAAACGGTCTCTAGACCATTTGGGACCAAACGATCCCAAACTGGTTAAGGTTCAAATAGTTTCAAATGTCACTTTATCAAATGGTTTCAAGAATTACTTTGGCAAACAATTTCAACCTCCTACTTTACCAAACACTTTCAAAGGTATGTTCAAGACCGTTTGGAGGTCTAAACGGTCTTAGACTGTTTGGAGGTTACACAAGCAAGACCGTTTGAGGTCTGATTGGTCAGGACCATTGGAGGTCTAAGAGACCAAGATTGTTTGGAAGTTAATCAACTAGACCGTATGAACTCTTAAAGTGGTTGAAGGTCAATTGTTTAAGTGAATAATTACATGATGTAAACCAATGGTGATTATAATAATGGTACCCTTAATGATATAGGGTGATTAGTACCCTTTAAATAATTAAGCTTTAATGATCATGGTGATAATGACATAACTCATGGTCTCAATTCTTCTTTCAAGTTGAGTTGACTTAGTCTAATCAAGGATGAAGTAAGCATCTTATAGAAGATGAGAGAGGACACTTCCTACATGAATGATAATCATGTAGTGGAGTTTCAATATGAATGAATGTCTAATTATGGTATGATCCTTAATAGTGAGATCCTGAAACCCTGATTATGAAGGTTAATGAATCATAACCCTAATTGAGGGCATTGATAGGGAAATCCTAATACATGATGATGGTATGATCTTAATTCATGGTAATGATATGAGAAACCCTAATTTAGGGTATTTTGATGATTAACCCTACTTGGGGTGAATAGTAAGCCCTAGTTGTGGGTTAATGAATATAAACCCTAATCTAGGGTGATGTAATGTGAATAGTAAACCCTAATTCCAAATAAGGTGAAGGTATATGTGAAACCCTAATTCTGGGTTATACTTTATAGTATGAAGCTATAAGGTTGGATAATGAAATGATGAGTCATTAATCCGGATTGAGCTAAGGGGATGATTAACCCTAATTGAAATGAATAGGGAAACCCTAACCCTAGCAAGGGCATAGTGGTGTAACCCTTGAATAATGATGTTGTAATTGTTTTGCATTGTGCTGATATGAAATTGATGTATCTGTTATCATCTGTACTAATCATGCAAGTTTTATGAAATAGTGAACATAGCCAGGTAAGAGCTATGATGCCTTATTTATTGAAAGTAATTTATGAACCTTGTGAGCAATGATATGCTATGTTGCCTAGTGAGAGGTAACCAAAGAGATTATTAGGCTGTAAGAGCAATGTGAAATACATGCACTCCAATTATCATGTTTACACTGTGAGATGACTTGATGGCATTAAGTTACCTGTTAAAGTGGTAACAAGTGTTTTGATGATCTAAGGGTTTGAACACCCATATTCTTGAATCATGATGATGAGATGATGAGGGACTGAGATCGCAATGTTAATAAAGTTGTGAAATGAATATGATAGAAATAGTACTCATTCTTTATAGAAATTGTTATAATGATTTATGCTTGAAAACATGCATGATGCTAAAAGAATGTTGTAATGTACTTAAATAATCAAGTGAAATGATATCATGTAGAGCCCTGACCATAGATCCATCATCATCAGTAGTTTGGAGATGGTGAAATAGGTTTTCCTAAGGGAACTCCTGGAGGGCATACTTTTGAGTATGTGGGGGTTATGGGCGTGAATATCATTACACCCTAATGGAGGAATTGATGTGAGATAAACATTAAATCTATCGATCCTTCATTATATGTATATGCTGGGATGATGTATCACTAATCTCTCGATGATGATGCTATGCCGAATTGATGTGAGATAAACATGAAATCTCTCGATTGAAAAGAGAGTACATCATGCCACTGTTACTCTAATAGCGAAGTTGCCAGTATACCCTGGAAAGATATTTGGCAGAGACATGAGATGTCCTGCAAGTTGTTCCTCTCACTGACCGAGGAGGATGAGGTCATAGAAATCCGGCTCTTCTATTGACCTATGTATGGTACCGATTTCGATTTCGCAACGGTCGGTTGGAGTATGAGCGGTATACCTCATCTCCTCAGGGCATAAGTATGTTTGTAAAATGTAATCAGCCGCGTAGCATATTTGCTTAGGGTTGAATTTCGAGAATCACAGATTGATGATATATTGTCTATTATGTCTTAGTTGGATAAATGTTATACACATTATTCATATTCCTTATTGAATAAATGACTTGCTGCTTAATCAAGTTATAACTGGAATGAACTGTATAGAGAATACTGCTCTACATAGTTTAATTAATGATCTACCTACTGTTGAATATTTATAATTCTACTGCTCAGTGTTATTCTATTATCTGCAATAACAATGTATCTGGAAGAGAGTTATATCTCTCGCTGGGGAAATTTTCAATTGTCTCGCCCTCGTGGGATTAAATTTTTAGGTAGACGCCGAGGAAAAGGTAGAAACCCTACAGAGGGTCAACAACAACAACAGTAGTAGCGACAGTAAGGACAACAGTGATCCTCAGGTGGAGACACTATCTATCAAGTCCTATATATAGAGAGTCCTATGTGTCGTCTCTGTACTCTCAGGTCCTAAGAGTCAGCAAATAGTTTGATATAGATCTGAGATTTTTGGCTTGATGCCTTGAGATTTTTGTTTACTATTTATGTACAGTTTAATAGGGAAGTCAATGTTTGTAACTCTCGATATGAGATGATATAGATATGTACTGATGAATCAGAATGTAAATAACGTATTTTGGTTCTCTATGAAATCTTTCTACAATTTGTGGATTTCATTGCAAAAAGTTTTAATTTTTAGTGATTTTCAGTAATTCCGCTGCTAATAATTCACTTCCACATTAGTTAATCTTGTTTTCACGAGTCGTACATCATAGTTTAGTTGGTATCAAAGATCTAGGTTCGTTGAGTCTACAGAGACATAGGACTAAGGTTGTTGAGTCTGTTCTAGTGTCTTCCAGTCTATCTGATAGTGTCTTCTACTCATATAGGAGGAGAAGAGAAAACTAAAGATGTCTGGATCACATGATGAACATGTTGCTGAAAGTAGTGTTGCTACACCCGGAGGAGGTGCAGGAGACCAAAGAAGGGAGGAGTCAGTACCTAAACCACCCCAGTTCAATCAAGATGACATGGGGAACCCATCCTTCCAAGCCATGTTTGGGCAATTTATGGCTTCCATGATGCATATAACTGATAGAATGCCCATACCAGCACCTAGAGAACCTACCCACGATGAAAGACAAGGAGTCGGAATATGTTTGAGTGACTTCGCAGGGTTGGAGCCACATAATATGCTGGGACAGCTGACCCAGCAGATGCTGACATGTGGCTAACTGAATTAGAGAAGGCCTTTAGAATCTTGAACATCCCAGAAGCTAAGAAGGTTAGACATGCAGTGTATCTTCTTAAGGAGAGTGTTGGTCACTGGTGGACCATAGAGGAAGGGAAAATGCCAGGTGTGGAGATTGAATGGGAAGTATTTCGACGAGAATTTGTCAATAGATACTTTCCTAAGACATTCCTAGATGAGAAAATCTCTCAGTTTGAGAGGTTAAGGCAAGGACCAATGAACATTAGCGAGTATGAGGCTAAGTTCATGGAGCTTTTGCGGTTTTGTCTGCATATGGAACCACAGATGAAGAAAGGATTCAATGTTTTGGGAAGGGATTAAATGCTGAATTGACCACCCTTGTGTCTGCTCTGGAGAACAGGGAGAGATTTGCTACTTTTGTGGAGTCTGTCAGAAGGATAGAGAGGTCTATGACTGAGAAGAAACAGACTAAGAACAAAAAGGTGTACCCCCAGTTCCAAGGATCCTCATCCAAAAGTTTCAAGAAACTGAGGTTTCCTGCACCAATGGCACCACCTAGATTCAATACGCAGACGCAGTGGATGTCAAAAAGGGGTAGAGGACGAAGTTTACCACCAGAAGGAACCCACAGCTCAGCATCTGTGTCAGTTACAGGACCATCCAGACCACAATCAGGGATTAGAAGTTGTTTCATATGTGGAAAGATGGGGCATCTAAAGAAGGATTGTAGAACCACAGAGGCAAGTGTGACTCAACCTCAAAGGCAGAGTCAGTAAGGTTCTCAAAGGAGACAATTTCTAGGTGGCTCTAGAGGACGTTGACAATCGTCCCAACCTGGATCATCAACACCTAGTCATCGAGCATCGAATCAACCACATGTGACAGTGATATTCTATGTGATGAATCCACCTGATGCAGTGATCAACCCTTGGGTTGTGACAGGCCAGATGGAACTATTTTATTCTGATATATCTACATCCTGCGTCGTATATGTTTTAATTGATCTGGGTGCTACACATTCCTTTATCACTCAAAGAGTGGTTTTTGACTGTAACATGACTACCAATCATAGAGCAGATAGTCTATTGTTAGAAACTCCTTTGATGTGATCTGTTGTGTTGCGGGAGGTGTGTTCTCCCTGCATCCTTTTCTTTTCTGAAAATCGCATTCAAGTGGATCTTATACCACATGAGATGCACGGGTTTGATATAATTCTTGGGATGGATAACTTAGAAAGGTATAAGGTTGTTTTAGATTGTGAGTCCAAGCAAGCAGTGTTCACAGATGAAAGTGACACATGGATCTTTCAAGGAGATAGAAAGATTTTTCTAACCTGTCTTGTGTCAACTATGGTAGCTGAGAAGCTAATGAGGCAAGGATGTTATGCATTCTTTGCCCATGTGGTAGATACCACCATGGAGAGTTCTAATCTTTCTGACGTTCCGATAGTCAGGGAATTTGAAGATGTATTTCCTGAAGAACTTCCAGGTGTACCTCCGCCCTGAGAGATTGATTTTGAGATTAATCTAATCACGGGCACGCAACCAATAGCACAAACACCGTATAGGATGGCGCCTGCTGAGATGGCAGAACTCAAGAAACCGCTGCAAGAGTTGCTTGAGAAGGGTTTCATCCGACCAAGCACTTCACCCTGGGGTGCTCCGGTCCTCTTTGTTAAAAAGAAGGATGGGTCAATGCGGTTGTACATTGATTACAGACAATTAAATAAAGTAACTATAAACAATAAGTATCCTTTGATAAGGATTGATGATCTCCTTGATCAGTTGCGTGGTGCAACTGTCTTCTCAAAATAGATTTGAGGTCGGGATATCATCAACTGCGTATTAAGGAGGGTGAATTATGCGATGATTTTGAGTCGCATTTATAGACCTGTTTGATATGTATTTTGTGCTCTTATTAGTCATTTTTTATGGTTAATATTGCATAATTCACTCATTTTGGTCTTTGCCATCATTTTATGTCAAATCCCCTTAGTTTCATCATTTCGAGCATTATTTATCACATTATCATAATTTGTGTGGATTTATTTGATCTGGTCTTTAAATTTCAGGAAAAACAAGTATCTGCTTCCGTCGATACTATCGACGGAAGTCGATACCATCGACCAGGCAACAGGTTGCCAGCCGAGAGGAGCATCACAGAGTCGATACCATCGACATCCAAGTCGATGCCATCGACGCATGGGGGCTACAGCGTAGCTAAACGACAACCCGACGCTACAAGAGGTCGATACCATCGACACTCAAGTCGATGGTATTGAGATGACCACAGGCACTCAGACGAAAAGAAAACAAGGATGTCTCTACCACACCGGGTCGATACCATCGACCCGCGTCAATGGTATCGACGCCGGCAGATATGCGTTGGATTCATTTCGATCTCAATCGGACGGCTGGAGTTAATTGACGACCTAATTAGGGACTTGTAACTAATGATGGCCGCCCAGACGAGATCATCGAATTTGCCATTGCACAAGTGCCGAGGAAGGAGAAAAAGGAGAACGGAGGCCAAGAGTTCACACCTGTCGATCCGGACGCTGCCGAAGACGGATTTCACCACCGAGAGGCGGGAAAGCTTGTGTTCTACGCAAAGGATCCACCGGTTCTCCTCCGTTCAGGGGTTTTCCCATTTGATTCACGTTTTTCATATGATTTCCCCTATTTCTACCATGTATTTGTGCGAGATGACCATGCGGGGCTAATCCCCTCCATCTTTAGGACCGGGAGTAGCCCGGGAATGCATTGTATGACAGTTTTATATTAATAATTCATATTTTCTCTCTTAAATCCGTGGTATAGTTTCGTTTTCTCCATATATTGTTATGCTTGATCACCATAATAGTAACTTAATGCCCTTAATCACTTCGACAGAAGGATTAACGGTTGAAAAGAGACGAAACCTACATTAATCGATAAATCCCTTGACAAAGGAGGTGTAAAATTAATGGTGGAAATTGAGAGATCGGTTGTAATGCGCTTAGTTTAGGGGAATGATTACTACGACGGTGGAATCAACCTAAACCTAAGTAGTGAATTACACCACGACAGTGGGTAATTCTGTTTTCAGGCCACTACCCGGATAGAGAGATAAGATTGAGGAGTTATATGAAACCTAATGCAATGTTGACCCGCGGTGAAACCGAAATCCTAAAGATATCCTTTTGAATTGATTAAATTAACCTTTAATCGATTGTTTGCTTTGTTTTATTTTTATTTTCTTTTAATTTCGACAACAAACCCTACTTTGTTATCCGGCTTAGCTGATCGCAAATAGTTAGTAGAAGTCTCCAATAATTCAACGTATCCCTGTGTTCGACTCATGCCTCATAAAAGGCCTATATTACTCAACGCGTACACTTGCATTTTTAGCGCGTAGTAAAATACACATCAAGTTTTTGGCGCCGTTGTCAGGGATACGGCAAATTGTTGGCACTTCGAGTGCTACGAGCGGCCACTCTAGGCCACAAATTGCTTTTTAATTTTCATTCAAATTCAAATATTTTTACAATGCACTATAATTGTTATACTCGTCTAAGCATAGTACTGAACTCGAATTGTCTTATTTCAGGTACCGTGTATGGTGCATACACGTAGTACAGACTACGACAATCGCACACCCGAGGTTCCATTTCCGGGACCTGAGGACGAGGAGCATTCTGAGCACGAGTACCAAGAAGAGATAGATTTTGAATCTGAACCAGAAGACATGGTCGAGCCACAGACCATATGGGAGAAGATCAAAGCTTCTTCCTCATCAGCTTCAAAGGGGCCAATAAAGAAAAAGGGGATCGACATACCGACATATAAGATCGATCCAGCGTTGATTAATTTGGTAAAATCAAATGTGTTTCATGGGTTGAAGAATGAGGATCCTGTTGCACACATCAGCCAGTTTGTTGAAAACTGTGATATGGTAAAGATAGACAGGTTTCCACAAGACGCTTTGTACCTCAAGCTGTTCCCAAGTTCTCTGGCAGGAGCAGCAAGAGAGTGGCTACACAACCTAGAAGATGAGTTTGTTGAGTCTTGGGATCATATGGTGGAAGTTTTCTTTGAGAGGTTCTTCCCTCCTGAGAAGACTAACGACATGATCTGGAAGATTCACACTTTCACCCAACAGGCGGGTGAAACATATTCTGAGACCTGGGAGTGATTCTAGGTTATGTTGAGGAGGTTCCCACATCATGGGCTGGACAGGGAAACACAAGTGAAAATCTTTTATTTTTCTCTCTCCGAGCACGATAGAAGTAACCTTGATTCAGCTGGATCTAGATTTTTTCTGAATAATACAGATACCCGATGTTGGGAGATATTAAAGAACATGGCTAGGAAACAGTCATGGGGTGACAGAGGTGCCGTGGAACAGGTCAAGGCTGCTGGCGAATCTAGAATAGTTAGGGAGCTAAATGATAAGTTAGATCTTCTAGCCAAGAAGCTGCTAACTAAGGAAGATGCATCTGAAGATGAGGAGGCCCAAGTGAAATTTATGCAACAACAGGGCTATAGAAACAAGGACTACTCATGGAGAAAGGACAAAAAGTTTTCATGGAAGGATCCGAATAATTTTCTGCAGGATCCGGATGCCAAGCCACAACCAAGAGTCGAGGATAAGAACACTGAACTACTGAGTCAAATGGTACAGCAAAACCAAGAGATGATGGCCATGTTTGGTAAGCAATTGCAATCTCAAGGTGATATTCTAACCAAGTTTGGGCAGACGTTGCAAAGCCATGGAGCACAAATGCAGGCATTGGAAACCACTGTGGCACAGATTTCGAGTGAAGTGGCGGCAATCAAGCACGCCAATCAACAGAAACTAGCTGAGAATGCGAACGTGGCCCAAGCACACCATCAGGTCAAGTATATGTCTGTGGTGAGTAATGAGGAGGAATTTCAAGTTCAAGGAGCTGTAGAAGAAAGAAAAATGACTTTTAATATGCATGCGACACCGGAAATACCATATCCACGCACTTACTATGGATTGCCGGGCGGAAACCCTTTCTTCAGAAAATCAGAGAGAGTTATGAATATTGTATCTCCATGTAGGCAAGAAGAATAATTGCAGGTTGTTTGTGCACGTGCGGAGACAGCGAACGTGAGAGAGAAACCACAACAAGCTGTTACCATTGAGGTTGTCTCGCCAAAGCCCACGTCAGAGGGAATGATTGAAGCAAGCTTGGGGGAGGTGCCCCCGAAAAGCTCATATGTGCCACCTCACAGGCGCGCTGAGGCAGCAGATGTTTCAAATTTGGTTAATCCTAAGTCAAAGAAAGAGCATCGTCATTTTAAGAAATTCCTGGAGATATTCCAAAAACTCCACATCAATATTCCATTAGTGGAGATGATCGAGAAAGTACCCGCCTATGGGAGGTTCATCAAGGAAATCATCAATAAGAAGAGGCGGATAAAAGACGATGATATTTGTCGGATGAATGAGACGGTGAGCTCTATGATACACGGGAGTTTGCCAAATAAGAGAACAGACCGAGGAGGTTTTTACATTCCGTGCTCAATAGGTGGTCGACATTTTCCTAAAGCGCAATGTGATTCCGGCGCTAGCATAAATCTCATGCCTTTGGTGACATTTCAAAAGTTGGGGTTAAAAGAGATAAAGAGATTAGCCGCAACAATTGAATTAGCAGATGGGTCTATCGTGAGACCATATGGAGTGTGTGAGGATGTGCTCGTCAAAGTGGATAGATTCATATTCCCGGTGGATTTTGTTGTTATTGATATGCCACCGCTCCAAAGCTATGAAATTCTTCTAGGAAGACCGTTTCAAGCAACAGCGGATGTCGTGACTGCCTTAGGGAGATGTACTTTGTCCTTGGGAATTGGAGAAGATCGAGTTGAATTCAAATTACCGCATGATCCTCTAAGCGCAGTCTCCAATGTGAAAAGATGATGAGCTTCATACCGTCTAGCCTAAGACGTTAAATAAGGGCGCTTGTTGGGAGGCAACCCAACCATCGGTACACTAGGATAGTTTAATTATAGTCATAGATTGCTTTCATTTCATTTAAATTTTGATGTAAAGAAGATACCTTGATCCGTTTGTTCTTTGTGCAGGCTGAGGCAGGGTCGATACCATCGACACACTGGTCGATGGTATCGACATAGGTTCAGGTTGACAACTGCAAGGTTCGTTCTGAGTCGATACTATCGACGGTCTCGTCGATGGTATCGACGGTCTCGTCGATGGTATCGACATACCTACAGGCAGGTCGCGCAACAACTGTCGATGGTATCGACACAGCAGTCGATGCCATCGAGATCTCTGGAGAAGTTCAGAACGATTTGTCTCAGTCAACTCGATACCATCGACGGCCTTGTCGATGGTATCAACATGGTCACAGGTTGAAGTGAAAAAGTGGCGGTGTCGCAATGAAGCCAAGTCGATACCATCGTCTCCTGTCGATGGTATCGACCATCCATGTCACCGATCCGCACAACGACATCGACGGCGATCGCGAAGTCCACGTCAGCGATCCGGGTGCTGCGTCGATACTATCGACTTGCGTCGATGGTATTGACAGGTCAGCAATCCGGGTTTCACGATCCAACAATCGTCATCCTTCGATACTCGCGAGGGAGGCGGATAGCATCGAGACGTGTCGATACCATCGACCCGCGTCGATGGTATCGACGGGTCAACAGTAGCGCCAGCCAAGTCTATATAAGGAGAGTCATTACGTCATTTGATGTCACACCTTCAGAGTGAACTTCCTCCTTTGTGCCGAGAACTTCCCCGAGCCCTCCAAGATCGAACAGCAGCAACATCGAGCAAGGATCTTCACCGAGCGGAGAATCACTTCTCCATCTTCCCCGAGCTCTTCTTCGTCTAATCCCATCCTTCTCGCAACAATGGTGCATGTCGCCGGAGCATCGTCCTCTCACGCGAATCCTATGGAGATCGCGGAGTTTGTGCCACCCCCTACTGCTTCAGTCTCACGTGCGCACCTGGTTCACCCTTCCACGGAGGTGAAGAAGGTCTATGCGGAGATCATGAAGCGGAAGATCGAGCCGACCCGGTATGTGGACCGGGGAATGATCCAAGAGCTGGGATTCGAGGCCAACTTGGCCTATGTGCTGGCAGGACAAGCACGTCACACCGGCAGACAGGACGACGAGTTGGAGTATCATGTGGATGGGCAGCCATTTTTTGGCGAATGGCCCACCTACAAAGAGCTGGTGGCGGAGTTCATGGCGTCCCTTGATGTCTGCGTCGTGCCCAACGACATAGTTGCTTCTGATCGTGAGTGGATCAAGGGTCGGGTGTCATTCCGGCTGTTCAACATCGACTACAACATCACGCTTGAGCAGTTCAATGACATCTTCAACTGGAACCATTCTCAACACGATCACCGGCGCCCGGATTCCCGTACCGACTACGGCAAGATCTTCGCCGAGCTAGTGACAGTGCCGGTGGGAAAGACAGTGAGCTACCACAATGCGGCGGTAGCGGATTTTGAGCATCCCTTCGTCTGGGTCCTACACCGGATGTTGAGTTTCACTTTCTTTGCTCGTAGCGATCTAGCATTGAGCAAGTTTCAGGAGAGCGGCCTTTTCTTTCTGAACATGCTCCTGAAGCGACAAGAATGCAACTGGGGTGCGTTCTTCTTGCAGCGCGTCCTGGCGGTAAAGAGGAGTACGAGGAAGGCTCCGATCCATTTTGGTGGGCTCATCACCAAACTGGCATTGTACCTGGGACTGAATTTCCAATCCATGACTCTGCTTTCCACGAAGAGTAAGGTGAACGTGCAACATCTGCACCGTTCTAACCTCATTCTTCTATGGGATGGGTTGGCGTACGCACACTGCCACGTCAACCACGCTTACCAGGAATGCGCACTGCCGGATCCCGTCTTCAACATCGAGGGCGCACAACATTTCAGATGGCCGATCATAGCCATCGACTCCGATGAGGAAGAAGGCGGCGATGAAGGCGGCAACAACGGACAAGAAGGTAAGGCTGAGGTGGAAGAGGAGGCATTCACACCTCTTCGTGCACGGGTAGCACCCCGGAAGCGTCCTCGGATGCATACGGGTGCGTCTTCTTCATCACAGCCTCCGCCGCCATCACCACAGCCCTCGCAGCCAAGCGGGGATGTCTACTCAATGCAAGGCATGTACACGATGCTGCAGGACATACATCAGACACAACAGCAGCATCTAGAGATGTATACCGATATTCAGGATACTACGAAACGATTACTTGACAACCAAAGGGTGATGTTCGAGAATGAACGTCTCCTCCTCGACAACCAATAGCAGATACACAATCGGTTGCAAAGGATGGAGATGCAACATGAGCCCTTCTACGACCACTACTGGAGTCAGAGCTACTTTAGAGGCTATCCACAGCCTCCGCCAAGGACCCATTATGATCCGAGCTTCCAGGGGGAGTATCCTTCTTGGGATCCTACGGCCCCACAGTACCCACCTCCGCCTCCACAAGACTGATCAGGTATCTCTGTTCCACTCTTAAGTTTGTTTTTGACTATGAGGCCATAGTCGAATTCAAGCTTAGGGGGTAGTTGGAACAGCTCTATCTTTTATTATTTTAGTTTTTAGCATTGTTATTTGTTTCTTGCATCTTCAGTTTTTGTAGGATCCACGTGCTATCTAGTGTAATTGTGGATGTCATAAATTGTGTCATCTTGCTGTTAGTGCATGGGGAATTTAAGGGAAATTTAAAAATTTTTTTGTCTTTGGATAGCTTGCTTTGGTTGACCTTGGGGAACACATCCTACGAAAATGATTGATTATGTCAACTTTAAAACAACATTTCACACCTGTACTCCTATGGATTCATGCAAAGTGGACAGTAATGGTTGTTTGAGCCTAACCTAACCAAATGGTAATGAGACCTTAATTGGATGTAAGAGAGAGAACCCTCTAAACCACTACACAGGTCAGTAAGGAGGGACACATAATATCTTTCTAAGGTTCAGTCATTTAATCTTGTGATCATTCCACTTCATTTTTCCATAATCCACCTAAGAATTGGAAGTAAAGTGCAGTTTTAATTCCTTCTTGTGTGCATAGCATGTAGATAGGACTTGCATTGATATTTTTTCCATTCTTGTGCATAAAAAGAAAAAAAATATAGGGATTCATGCACATTACCTTTAGGTGCATGCCATGTAGTTGCACTCATGATATTCATGCATAAAATACACCATGTATCTCAATTTTTCCTCAAAGGTGAATTTAACTGTTCCATACCTTCTAAATATTGCAAAGATTTCCAAGCATGAAGAAAATAGCTCAATAAACTTGTCCTTAAGAAATTATGGATATGTGGGCTAAAGAAAAAAATTCTGAAAATCTGAAATTTAAAAAAAAAGAGAGAATTCAGAAGGAAGTGAAATAAGAGGGAGAAAGGAAAAGGATATCACTCGCATTACAGGAAATTGAGTACATGATGTAATTTGATTAGACGTCCATCTCATTTTGAGGTGGAAGGTTAGTGCATGCATCACTTCACCCAATTTTAGGCATTAGGGTATTTTCAATGTGCATTGGCATCATTTAGGACATTTTTGTATTATGCATGTTGAAACTGTACAATACTTCCAAGTTTTTCCATGAGACACCCATTTTTGTCCACCCGTTGCTCGGATTGGTAGGCCACCGTGAATTTCTCCTCACTAATGATTATCAGGAGAACGGCTTCCATGTAGATGGTAGTTAGGGTGAGCAACGTAGTATAGGCGATCACAAGATGCACCAATGTTGAATCGGCGAATTGTATTATGTTAGCTGCCTTATGTGATAGTGTTCATCTGTTTGGAGGATAATTTCTTTTATTGATGATTACTGTCGCCTTTAGGGTAATTACCGTTCTGTGGTTAGAGAAGGCCGATTTGAGAACGTTCAGTGGGAGTCACATGGGATGTTGGGTTGGTGTGTTGTTTTTCAGTTGACATTTGCAATTCTATTCTAAGGATTAGTTGCTCGAGGCCGAGCAATGTTCAAGCTTAGGGGAGTTTGATGCGATGATTTTGAGTTGCATTTATAGACCTGTTTGATATGTATTTTGTGCTCTTATTAGTCATTTTTATGGTTAATATTGCATAATTCACTCATTTTGGTCTTTGCCATCATTTTATGTCAAATCCCCTTAGTTTCATCATTTCGAGCATTATTTATCACATTATCATAATTTGTGTGGATTTATTTGATCTGGTCTTTAAATTTCAGGAAAAACAAGTATCTGCTTCCGTCGATACTATCGACGGAAGTCGATACCATCGACCAGGCAACAGGTTGCCAGCTGAGAGGAGCATCACAGAGTCGATACCATCGACATCCAAGTCGATGCCATCGACGCATGGGGGCTACAGCGTCGCTAAACGACAACCCGACGCTACAAGAGGTCGATACCATCAACACTCAAGTCGATGGTATCGAGATGACCACAGGCACTCAGATGAAAAGAAAACAAGGATGTCGCTACCACACCGGGTCGATACCATCGACCCGCGTCGATGGTATCGATGCCGGCAGATATGCGTTGGATTCATTTCGATCTCAATCGGACGGCTGGAGTTAATTGACGACCTAATTAGGGACTTATACCTAATGACGGCCGCCCAGACGAGATCATCATCGAATTTTCCATTGCACAAGTGCCGAGGAAGGAGAAAAAGGAGAAAGGAGGCCAAGAGTTCACACATGTCGATCCGAACACTATCGAAGACGGATTTCACCACCGAGAGGCGGGAAAGCTTGTGTTCTACGCAAAGGATCCACCGGTTCTCCTCCGTTCAGGGGTTTTCCCATTTGATTCACGTTTTTCATATGATTTCCCCTATTTCTACCATGTATTTGTGCGAGATGACCATGCGGGGCTAATCCCCTCCATCTTTAGGACCGGGAGTAGCCCAGGAATGCATTGTATGATAGTTTTATATTAATAATTCATATTTTCTCTCTTAAATCCGTGGTATAGTTTCGTTTTCTCCATATATTTTTATGCTTGATCACCATAATAGTAACTTAATTCCCTTAATCACTTCGACAGAAGGATTAACGGTTGAAAAGAGACGAAACCTACATTAATTGATAAATCCCTTGACAAAGGAGGTGTAAAATTAATGGTGGAGACTGAGAGATCGGTTGTAATGCGCTTAGTTTAGGGGAATGATTACTACGACGGTGGAATCAACCTAAACCTAAGTAGTGAATTACACCACGACAGTGGGTAATTCTGTTTTCACGCCACTACCCAGATAGAGAGAGAAGATTGAGGAGTTATATGAAACCTAATGCAATGTTGACCCGCGGTGAAACCGAAATCCTAAAGATATCCTTTTGAATTGATTAAATTAACCTTTAATCAATTGTTTCCTTTGTTTTATTTTTATTTTCTTTTAATTTCGACAACAAACCCTACTTTGTTATCCGGCTTAGCTGGTCGCAAATAGTTAGTAGAAGTCTCCAACAATTCAACGTATCCCTGTGTTCGACTCGGGCCTCACAAAAGGCCTATATTACTCGACGTGTACACTTGCGTTTTTAGCGCGTAGTAAAATACACGTCAGTGACATACCTAAGTCTTCCTATAGGACAAGTTATGGTCACTATGAGTTCATAGTTATGTCGTTTGGACTGACTAATGCACCAGCTGCATTTATGAAACTAATGAATAGAATCTTTTGACCTTTTCTTGATCAGTGTGTAGTTGTCTTCATAGATGACATCCTGATCTACAGTAGAGATGCTTTGCAGCATGAGCATCATCTTCGTCAGGCTCTAACTTTTCTAAGAGAGCATAAGTTGTATACTAAGTTTAGCAAGTGTGAGTTCTAGTTACCAGAAGTTTCTTTTCTTGGGCACGTAATATCTGCTTCAGGTATTTCTGTTGACCCTAAAAAGGTAGAATCTGTCTTGTAATACGAATAGCCAAAGACACCAATGGAGATTCACAGTTTCTTAGGGTTGGCTGGCTATTACAGGAGGTTCATTAAGAACTTCAGTTCTATAGCCTTACCCTTAACCAAGTTGACTAGAAAGGATGTTCCTTTTGTTTGGAATGACACGTATCAGCAATCATTTCAGTTTCTAAAGGAAAGGTTGACAAGTGCACCTGTGTTGGTGCTACCTGAGCAAGGGAAAGGGTATATAGTTTTCTGTGATGCCTCTAAGAATGGACTAGGATGTGTGTTAATGCAGGATAACAAGTGATTTCATTTGCTTCTCGACAGCTTAAGAAACACGAGGAAAATTATTTGACATACGATCTAGAACTAGCTGCAGTAGTCCATGCTTTGAAGATCTGGAGACATTATCTCTATGGAAAGACATTCCATATTTTCACAGACCATAAGAACCTAAAGTACATCTTCTCTTAGCATGAGCTAAACATGAGGCAATGCCGCTGGATGGAGTTAATCAAGGACTACAATTGTAAAATTGATTATCATCCAGGAAAGGCCAATGTTGTTGCTGATGCATTAAGTAGAAAATCAGCAACACCAGCCTTAGATAGAGCACAATTGAATTCTTTGGTGTGCTCTAGGAGGGATATGCTTATCTCTTTAAGGCAAAACAATGTACAGTTAAAAGTATCATTGTTATCTGGGTTGTTAGCTGAGATGCACATAAAACCTACTCTGAGACAACAGATTAAGAAAGCACAGCAAGTTGATGATGTAGTTCAGCAGATTAGATCAGAGTATGGTAGTGAGAAATGAGATGGTTTCCATGATTCAGATGATCAGGTAGCCTGATATCATGGTAGAATGATAGCACCTGATCTTGATAACTTAAGGATGTTAGTCCTGGAAGAGGCTCATTCTTCAATGTATGCTATGCATCCAGGAAGCACCAAGATGTATCATAACTTGAAAGATATGTATTGGTGGCCTGGTTTAAAGAAGGATGTTGCTAAGTTCATTTTGCGGTGTCCAGTGTGTCAGCAGGTTAAAGCTGAACACTAGAAGCCCGCAGGAACACTGCAGCCTTTGCCCATACCATAGTGGAAGTGGGATCATGTAACCATGGACTTCATGGTTGGTTTACCTAGAACAGCTAAAGGTCATGATTCCATCTTGGTAATATTTGATAGGTTGACAAAGACAACACATTTCTTACCTGTCAAAACAACCTATTCTGTAGAGAAACTGGCACAGTTATATGTGGATGAGATAGTGCGGCTGCACGGGGTCCCAGTTACCATTTTTTCTGACAGAGGTCCCCAATTTACGAGTCATTTTTGGGAACGACTTCATAAAGCTTTAGGTATGCAGTTAAGGTTTAGTACAGACTTTCATCCTCAGACTGATGAACAATCTGAAAGAACTATACAAACCTTTGAGGACTTGCTTAGGGCACGTGTCCACCAGTTTGCAGGAAGTTGGGATCTACATCTAAGCTTGATAGAGTTTTCCTACAATAATACTTATCAACACAACATTGACATGGCACCTTATGAAGCTTTATATGGTAGACATTGTAGATCTCCCCTATGTTGGTATGAAACTGGTGAATATCAACTTTTGGGTCCTGATCTTGTACAGCAGACCACCGAGAAGATTAAAATAATACAACAATAGTTAAAGACTGCACATGATAGGTAGAAATCTTATGCTGATAAGTTTCAAAGACCTTTAGAATTCCAGGTTGGAGATAGAGTGTACCTCAAGGTCTCACCTTGGAAGGGAGTTCTTAGGTTTGGAAGAAAAGGAAAGTTAGCTCCTAGATTTATGGGGCCTTATCCAATCATTGAACGGATTGGAAAGGTAGCTTATAAGATGGAGTTACCACCTAAACTGCAAAAGTTACACCTAGTGTTCCACATTTCCATGCAAAGGAAATGTCATCCTGACACAGAATCAGTTCTGCAGCCTATGGAAGTAGAGTTAAACGATGATATATCCTATGTTGAAGGACCTATGTTGATTCTTGATAGAAGGATCAAGAAGTTGAAAAAGAAAGACATTAGTCTTATAAAAGTCCTCTGGAATCATCGTGGCATTGAGGAAGCTACATGGGAACTAGAGGAAGAAATGAGAAGGAAATACCCTACTCTTTTCTCTTAAAATGTTTTGTTAATGATTACGGGAATGAAATCCTTATAAGGGGTGGATAATTTGTAACATCCCTGACCTGGGTTATGTTCTAACCCTAGGTGTTTTTCTTAATAAAGTTAATTAGATGCTTGCTTTTATTTCTTGAAAAGTAATTAAGGCTCTTGAGGAACTTATATTTCAATTTCAGTCCTTTTTGAATAATGTTGAAACATTGTTTTGTTAATTTCGGACTAAAGTGCAAATTACCCATGTTGAGGGGTTAACTTGAAAACTGCACATGATAAAATGTTCCTCTGATGTTGATACATCATATGAATGAATATGATGTAATGGTATGGTTTCCACAAGCTTGGGCACCAAGATAAAGTTTGTAAAGCAATACTTGTGCATTAAAACCTAGTTTTGGTGTAATGTGCAATTTACCCAAAACCTAGGGTTCAATATGCAAAATATCACCTCTAGAGGGTCTCTCATGTTTCTTGGAATTAAGTAGAGAAAAGAAAATTAGAGGGGCTCCTCATTTGAATTATCTTGGAGGAGAGAGAATCTTGACATTAAAATAATCAAGGTTTAAGCATAAATGGAATTTTAATTTAATTTAATGCAAAAAGAAATAAATTAATTGAGGAGCCCTTCAACAAAAAGTTGAGGGATGAAATAGCAAAGTGTTGGACGAGCTTGTGTCTTGCTATGGCACAAAAATATCTTGGTTGAGTGGAAGCCCACTCACATTAACATAATAAAAAGTATTATCCACTAAAAGTTGGATATTAATATAAAACTCATTAAGGTGCTTAATTTCTTTTCCATTAATACTTGGATAATGAATAGGTTTTGCAAGGCAATGAAGTTGGCTTCGTGCCAAGGAATGGAGGGGGAATTGGGGGAAATAATTTCGGAATTTAAAGAAAATAATTCCTTTTTCTCTTTCCTTGAAAATCCTTATACATATCCTTATTCCAACATAATTAAGGACCTTTCTTGGAAATTCCTTTTCTCATTTGCTTTGGCCAACCACGGGAGAGCTCAGGATCAGGAGAAGGATGACTCTAACCTGTTGGTATGCTTTTGATCATCTTCCACCTTGGATTCATGGTGAAAACCCTAAATCAATGCTTGATTCTTTGTTTTCTTCACTCGATTTCCAATCCTAGCCAACTTGTTCATCCAAAAGCTCAAGAACGGACCTTGGGCAGTTTCTAGAACTTCATCCACCATTAGAGCCGTGGATCTTGGAGCTTGGAATCATATTTTGAGGTGGGTTTTATAACTCAAACCCTTAAACATTGATATTGCATTCCATTCTTCAATAATTGTTGGTTATTTTCTTCTATTTGATACTCTTTTGATTCATTGCTGAAATTCCCATGAAGAACGGCTGCACTTCTTGGATGCATGAAGGAAGATGATGATGAAATCATCATGGACATATTTCCCAATAAATTATTAGGCCAAACGGTTTCAACAAGTTGCTCAAACGGTTTCCCATACCGTTTGGGAGAAAACAGTTTCAAATTGTTTAAGGGCAAACGGTTTCACCAAACCGAATGAGAGCAAACGATTTCAAACTATTTGGAGGTGTTGACCAGGGTTGACCATTTTAAAATTTGTTGATAATTATGTTGGTTAATGACCCACTAATTATAATTGATTAGTTTCAATTGCTTCATGAGTTGAAGGTCAATCAATCACCAAACCCTAATCAGGTTAAGTGCTGATTTCTAATTTGGTTGAGTTAGTACCTTGGTTTGATTGACACAAACGGTTTCCAAACCATTTGGGGATCACCCAAACGGTCTCAAGACCGTTTGAGGGTCATCCAAGACCGTTTGGAGGTCTAGGGTTGAGTATGGTTAGGTGTTTGAAGATCTAAAGATACCAAGTTGATTTGTAATCAAATGCAGATTTGGTGATCAATCCTATGATCCAAACCCTAATTAGATGTCATGAATTTGGATGTTGAGATGGGTAAACGGTCCCAAGACCATTTGGAGGTCAGCCAAACAACCTCAAGACCGTTTGAGGTCAGGTCATGTCCAATTTGGATGATGGTCCAATGGTTTCAAAGTAACTAGTTTCACATTGATTAACATTGAAGGTTCATTGATTCCAAACCCTAATCCAATTGGAATCTAAACCCTAATTGATGATTAATTGGAAGTTGAATCACTTGAAGGATAATTTATTTAAGTCCAATTGAGGTGTGGAACTTAGGCTCAATTTATAGTTGGATACAAGAATTCAATTGATCAGGGGATGAACATTGGAAACCCTAAATCAACATGATTGGTGGAGACCATATTTGGTCCATTCGGTTTTGAGGATGTTTGGGCCAAATGGCCTCAAGACCGTTTGGGACCAAACGATCCCAAACCGGTTAAGTTTCAAATGGTTTGAAATGTCACTTTAACAAACGGTTTCAAGAATTACTTTGGCAAACGGTTTCAACCTCCTACTTTACCAAACGGTTTCAAAGGTATGTTCAAGACCGTTTGGAGGTCGAAACGGTCTTAGACTGTTTGGAGGTTACACAAGCAAGACCGTTTGAGGTCTGATTGGTCAGGACCGTTTGAGGTCTAAGAGACCAAGATCGTTTGGAAGTTAATCAACTAGATCATATGAACTCTTAAAGTGGTTGAATATCAATTGTTTAAGTGAATAATTACATGATGTAAACCAATGGTGATTATAATAATGGTACCCTTAATGAGATAGTGTGATTAGTACCCTTTAAATAATTAAGCTTTAATGATCATGGTGATAATGACATAACTCATGGTGTCAATTCTTCTTTCAAGTTGAGTTTACTTAGTTTAATCAAGGTTGAAGTAAGCATCTTATAGAAGATGAGAGAGGAGACTTCCTACATGAAAGATAATCATGTAGTGGACATTCAATATGAATAAATGTCTAATTAGGGTATGATCCTTAATAGCGAGCTCATGAAACCCTGATTATGAAGGTTAATGAATCATAACCCTAATTGAGGGCATTGATAGGGAAATCCTAATACATGATGATGGTATGATCTTAATTCATGGTAATGATATGAGAAACCCTAATTTAGGGTATTTTGATGATTAACCCTACTTGGGGTGAATAGAAAACCCTAATTGTGGGTTAATGAATATAAACCCTAATCTACGGTGATGTAATGTGAATAGTAAACCCTAATTCCAAATAAGGTGAAGGTATATGTGAAACCCTAATTCTCAGTTATACTTTATAGTATGAAGCTCTAAGGTTGGATAATGAAATGATGAGTCATTAATCCTGATTGAGCTAAGGGGATGATTAACCCTAATTGAAATGAAAAGGGAAACCCTAACCCTAGCAAGGGCATAGTGGTGTAACCCTTGAATAATGACGTTGTGATTGTTTTGCATTGTGCTGATATGAAATTGATGTATCTGTTATCATCTGTACTAATCATGAAAGTTTTATGAAATAGTGAACATAGCCAGGTAAGAGATATGATGCCTTATTTGTTGAAAGTACTTTATGAACCTTGTGAGCAATGATATGCTATGTTGCCTAGTGAGAGGTAACCAAAGAGATTATTAGGTCGTAAGAGCAATGTGAAATACCTGCACTGCAATTATCATGTTTACACTGTCAGATGACTTGATGGCATTAAGTTACCTGTTAAAGTGGTAACAAGTGTTTTGATGATCTAAGGGTTTGAACACCCATATTCTTGAATCATGATGATGAGATGATGAGGGACTGAGATCCCAATGTTAATAAAGTTGTGAAATGAACTTGATAGAAATAGTACTCATTCTTTATAGCAGTTGTTATAATGATTTATGCTTGAAAACATGCATGATGCTAAAAGAATGTTGTAATGTACTTAAATAATCAAGTGAAATGATATCATGTAGAGCCCTGACCGTAGATCCATCATCGTCAGTAGTTTGGTGATGGTGAAATAGGTTTTCCTAAGGGAACTCTTGGATGGCATACTTTTGAGTATGTGGGGTTTATGGGCGCGAATATCCTTATGCCCTAATGGAGGAATTGATGTGAGATAAACATTAAATCTCTCGATCCTTCATTATATGTATATGCCGGGATGATGTATCACTAATCTCCCGATGATGATGCTATGCCGAATCGATGTGAGATAAACATGAAATCTCTCGATTGCAAAGAGAGTTCAGCATGCCACTGTAACTCTAATAGTGAAGTTGCCGGTATACCCTAGAAAGCTATTTGGCAGAGACATGCGATGTCCTGCAAGTTGTTCCTCACATTGACTAAGGAGGATGAGGTCATAGAAATTCGGCTCTTCTATTGACCTATGTATGGTACCGATTTTGATTTCGCAATGGTCGTTTGGAGTATGAGCGGTATACCTCATCTCCTTAGGGAATAAGTATGTTTGTAAAATGTAATCAGCCGTGTAGCATATTTTCTTAGGGTTGAATTACGAGAATAACTGATTGATGATATATTGTCTATTATGTCTTAGTTGGATAAATGCTATACATGTTCTTCATATTCCTTATTGAATAAATGACTTGATGCTTAATCAAGTTATAAATGGAATGAACTGTATAGAGAATATTGGTCTACATAGTTTAATTAACGATCTACCTGCTGTCGAATATTTATAATTCTACTACTTAGTGTTATTCTATTATCTGCAATAACAATGTTTCTGGCAGAGAGTTATATCTCTAGCTGGGGCAATTTTCAATTGTCTTGCCCCCGTGGGATTAAATTTTTAGGTGGACGTCGAGGAAAAGGTAGAAACCCTACAGAGGGTGAACAGTAGCAGCAGTAGTGACAACAAGGAGAGTAGTGATCCTCAGGTGGAGACATTGTCTATCAAGTCTTGTATATATAGAGTCCTATGTGTCATCTCTGTACTCTTAGGTCCTAGGAGTCAGCAGATAGTTTGATATAGATATGAGATTTTTGGCTTTATGCCTCGAGATTTTTGTTTACTATTTATGTACAGTTTAACAGGGTAGTCAATGTTTGTAACTCTCGAGATGAGATGATACAGATATTTACTGATGAATCAGAATGTAAATAACTTACTTTGGTTCTCTATGAAAGAGTTCTACAATTTGCGGATCTCATTGCAAAAAGTTTTACTTTTTAGTGATTTTCAGTAATTCTGCTGCTAATAATTCGCTTCTGCATTAGTTAATCTTGTTTTTGCGAGTCGTACATTACAGTTTAGTTGGTATCAAAGCTCTAGGTTTGCTGAGTCTACAGAGACATAAGACTAAGTTTGTTGAGTCTGTTCTAGTGTCTTCCAGTCTATCTGATAGTGTCTTCTTCTCATATAGGAGGAGAAGAGAAAACTAAAGATGTCTGGATCACATGATGAACATGTTGCTGAAAGTAGTGTTGCTGCACCCGGAGGAGGTGCAGGAAACCAAAGAAGGGAGGAGCCAATACCTGAACCACCCCAGTTCAATCAAGCTGACATGGGGAACCCAGCCTTCCAAGCCATGTTTGGGAAGTTTATGGCTGCCATGATGCATATGACTGATAGAATGCCCATATCTGCAACTAGAGCACCTGACCACGATGAAAGACAAGGAATCGACAAGACGTTTGAGCGACTTTGTCGGGTTGGAGCCAGAGAATATGCTGGGACAGCTGACCCAACAGATGCTGACATGTGGCTAACTGAATTAGAGAAGGCCTGTAGAATCCTGAACATCCCAGAAGCTGAGAAGGTTAGACATGCAGTGTATCTTCTTAAGGGGAGTGCTGGTCAGTGGTGGACCATAGAGGAAGGGAAAAGGCTAGGTGTGGAGATTGAATGGGAAGTATTTTGATGAGAATTTGTCAATAGATACTTTCCTAAGACATTCCTAGATGATAAAATCTCTCAGTTTGAGAGGTTAAGGCAAGGACCAATGAACATTAGCGAGTATGAGGCTAAGTTCATGGAGCTTTTGCGGTTCTGTCCGCATATGGCAACCACAGATGAAGAAAGGATTCAGCATTTTGAGAAGGGATTAAATGCTGAATTGACCACCCCTATGTCTGCTCTGGAGAACAGGGAGAGATTTGCTACTTTTGTGGAGTCTGTCAGAAGGATAGAGAGGTATATGACTGAGAAGTGACAGACTAAGAACAAGAAGGTGTACCCCCAGTTCCAAGGATCCTCATCCAAAAGTTTCAAGAAACTGAGGTTTTCTGCACCAATGGCACCACCCCGATTCAATACCCAGACATAGTGGACGTCAAATATGGGTAGAGGATGAAGTTTACCACCAGAAGGAGCCCGCAGCTCAGCATCCGTGTCAGTTACAGGACCATCTTGACCACAGCCAGGGATTAGAAGTTGTTTCATATGTGGAAAGATGGGGCATCTGATGAAGGATTGCAGAGCCAAAGAGGCAAGTGTGACTCAACCTCAAAGGCATAGTTAGCAAGGTTCTCAAAGGAGACAATTTCTAGGTGGTGCTAGAGGACGTGGACAAGTGTTCCAAGCTGGATCATGAGCACCCAGTCATCGAGCACCGAATCAACCACAAGCGAAGGTGAGATTCTATGCGATGAATCCACCTAATGAAGTGATCAACCCTCAGGTTGTGACAGGACAGATGGAACTGTTTTATTCTGATATGTCTACATCCTGCGTCGTATCTGTTTTAATTGATCTGGGTGCTATGCATTCCTTTATCACTCGAAGAGTGATTTTTGATAGTAACATGACTACCAGTCATATAGCAGATAGTCTGTTGTTAGAAACTCCTTTGATGGGATATGCTGTGTTGCGGGAGGTGTGTTCTCCCTGCATCCTTTTCTTTTCTGAAAATCACATTCAAGTGGATCTTATACCACTTGAGATGCATGGGTTCGATATAATTCTTGGGATGGATACCTTAGAAAGGTATAAGTTTGTTTTGGATTGTGAGTTCAAGCAAGATGTGTTCACAGATGAAAGTGACACATGGATCTTTCAAGGAGATAGAAAGATTCTTCCAACCTGTCTTGTGTCAGCTATGGTAGTTGAGAAGATAATGAGGCAAGGATGTTGTGCATTCTTGGCCCATGTGGTAGATACCGCCATGGAGAGTTCTAATCCTACTGAAGTTCCGATAGTCAGGGAATTTGAAGATGTATTTCCTGAAGAACTTCTAGGTGTACCTCCGCCCCGAGAAATTGATTTTCAGATTTATCTAATCGTAGGCACACAACCAATAGCACAAACACCGTTTAGGATGGCACCTGCTGAGATGGTAGAACTCAAGAAACAGCTACAAGAGTTGCTTGAGAAGGGTTTCATCTGACCAACCACTTCACCCTGGGGTGCTCCGGTCCTCTTTGTTAAAAAGAAGGATGGTTCGATGCGGTTGTGCATTGATTACATACAATTAAATAAAGTAACTATAAAGAATAAGTATCCTTTGCCAATGATTGATGAACTCTTTGATCAGTTATGTGGTGCAACTGTCTTCTCAAAAATAGATCTAAGGTCAGGATATCATCAACTACGTATTAAGGAGGGTGATATACCTAATTCTTCCTTTAGGACAAGGTATGGTCACTATGAGTTCACAATTATGTCGTTTGGACTGACTAATGCACCAGCTGCATTTATGGAACTCTTGAATAGAATCTTTCGACCTTTTCTGGATCAATGTGTAGTTGTCTTCATAGATGACATCCTGATCTACAGTAGAGATGCTCTGCAGCATGAGCAACATCTTCGTCAGGCTCTAACTTTGCTAAGAGAGCATAAGTTGTATGCTAAGTTTAGCAAGTGTGAGTTCTGGTTACCAGAAGTTTCTTTTCTTGGGCACGTAATATCTGCTTTAGGTATTCGTGTTGACCCTAAAAAGGTAGAATCTATCTTGCAATGGGAACAGCCAAAGACACCAACGGAGATTCACAGTTTCTTAGGGTTGGCAGGCTATTACAGGAGGTTCATTAAGAACTTCAGTTCTATAGCCTTACCCTTAACCAAGTTGACTAAAAAGGATGTTCCTTTTGTCTGAAATGACAAGTGTCAGCAATCATTTCAGTTGTTGAAGGAAAGGTTGACAAGTGTACCTGTGCTGGTGCTACCTAAGCAAGGGAAAGGGTATATAGTTTTCGGTGATGCCTCTAAGAATGGACTAGGATGTGTGTTAATGCAGGATATACAAGTGATTTCTTTTGCTTCTCGACAGCTTAAGAAACACGAGGAGAATTATCCAACACACGATCTAGAACTAGCTGCAGTAGTCCATGCTTTGAAGATCTGGAGACATTATCTCTATGGAGAGACATTCCAGATTTTCACACACCATAAGAACCTAAAGTACATCTTCTCTCAGCATGAGGTAAACATGAGGCAACGCCGCTGGATGGAGTTAATCAAGGACTACGATTATACAATTGATTATCATCCAAGAAAGGCCAATGTGGTTGCTGATGCATTAAGTAGAAAATCAGTAACACCAGCCTTAGATAGAGAACAAATGAATTCTTTGGTGTGCTCTAGGAGGGATATGCTTATCTCTTTAAGGCAAAACAATGTACAATTAAAAGTATCATTGTTATCTGGGTTGTTAGCTGAGATGCACATAAAACTACTCTGAGACAACAGATTAAGGAAGCACAGCAAGCTGATGTTGTAATTCATCAGATTAGATCAGAGTATGGTAGTGAGAAATGAGATGGTTTCCATGATTCAGATGATTAGGTAGCCTGTTATCATGGTAGAATGATAGTACCTGATGTTGATAACTTAAGGATGTTAGTCTTGGAAGAGGCTCATTCTTCAATGTTTGCTATGCATCCAAGAAGCACCAAGATGTATCATAACTTGAAAGATATGTATTGGTGGTCTGGTTTGAAGAAGGAAGTTTTTGAGTTCATTATGTGGTGTCCAGTGTGTCAGCAGGTTAAAGCTGAACACTAGAAGCCCGCAGGAACACTGCAGCCTTTGCCCATACCGCAGTGGAAGTGGGATCATGTAACCATGGACTTCGTGGTTGGTTTACCTAGAACAACCAAAGGTCATGATTCCATCTGGGTAATAGTTGATAGGTTGAAAAAGACAACACATTTCTTACCTATTAAAACAACCTATTCTGTAGAGAAACTAGCACAATTATATGTGGATGAGATAGTGCGGATGCACGGGGTCCCAGTTACCATTGTTTCTGACAGAGGTCCCCAATTTATGAGTCATTTTTGGGAGCGACTTCATAAAGCTTTAGGTACGCAGTTAAGGTTTAGTACAACCTTTCATCCTCAGACTGATGGACAATCCAAAAGAACTATACAAACCTTGGAGGACTTGCTTAGGGCATGTGTCCTCCAGTTTACAGGAAGTTGGGATCTACATCTAAGCTTGATAGAGTTTTCCTACAACAATAGTTATCAACACTACATTGACATGGCACCTTATGAAGCTTTGTATGGTAGACATTGTAGATCTCCCCTATGTTGGTATGAAACTGGTGAATATCAACTTTTGGGTCATGATCTTGTGCAGCAGACCACCGAGAAGATTAAAATAATACAACAATAGTTAAAGACTGCACAAGATAGGCAGAAATCTTACGTTGATAAGCGTCGAAGACCTTTATAATTCCAGGTTGGAGATAGAGTGTACCTCAAGGTCTCACCTTGGAAGGGAGTTCTTAGGTTTGGAAGAAAAGGAAAGTTAGCTCCTAGATTTATGGGGACTTATCCAATCAATGAACAAATTGGAAAGGTAGCTTATAAGATGGAGTTACCACCTGAGCTGCAAAAGTTACACCCAATGTTACACATTTCCATGCTAAGGAAATGTCATCCTGACACAGAATCAGTTCTTCAGCCTATGGAAGTAGAGTTAAACAAAGATATATCCTATGTTGAAGGACCTATGTTGATTCTTGATAGAAGTATCAAGAAGTTGAAAAAGAAAGACATTAGTCTTGTAAAAGTCCTCTGGAATCATCGTGGCATTGAGGAAGCTACATGGGAACTAGAGGAAGAAATGAGAAGGAAATACCCTACTCTTTTCTCTTAAAATGTTTTGTTAATGATTTTGGGGACGAAATCCTTATAAGGGGTGGATAATTTGTAACATCCCTGACCTGGGTTATGTTCTAACCCTAGGTGTTTTTCTTAATAAAGTTTATTAGATGCTTGATTTTATTTCTTGAAAAGTAATTAAGGCTCTTGAGGAACTTATATTTCAATTTCAGTCCTTTTTGAATAATGTTGAAACATTGTTTTGTTAATTTTGGACTAAAGTGCAAATTATCCAAGTTGAGGGGTTAACTTGCAAATTGCACATGGTAAAATGTTCCTCTAATGTTTATACATCATAAGAATGAATATGATGTAATGGTATGGTTTCCACAAGCTTGGGTACCAAGATAAAGTTTGTAAAGCAATCCTTGTGCATTAAAACCTAGTTTTGGTGTAATGTGCAATTTACCCAAAGCCTAGGGTTCAATATGAAAAATATCACCTCTAAAGGGTCTCTTATGTTTCTTGGTATCAAGTAGAGAAAATAAAATGAGAGGGGCTCCTCATTTGAATTATCTTGGAGGAGAGAGAATCTTGACATTAAAATAATCAAGGTTTAAGCATAAATGGAACTTTAATTTTATTTAATGCAAAAAGAAATAAATCAATTGAGGAGCCCTTCAACCAAAAGTTGAGGGATGAAATAGAAAAGTGTTTGACGAGCTTGTGTCTTGCTATGGCACAAAAAGATCTTGGTCGAGTGGAAGCCCACTCACATTAACATAATAAAAAGTATTATCCACTAAAAGTTGGATATTGATATAAAACTCATTAAGGTGCTTAATTTCTTTTCCATGAATCCTTGGATAATGAAGAGGTTTTGCAAGGCAATTAAGGTGGCTTCATGTCCAATGAATGGAGGGGGAATTGGGAGAAATAATTTCGGAATTTAAAGAAAATAATTCCTTTTTCTCTTTCCTTGAAAATCCTTATACATATCCTTTTTCCAACCTAATTAAGGACCTTTCTTGGAAATTACTTTTCTCATTTTCCTTGGCCAACCACGGGAGAGCTCAGGAGCAGGAGAAGGATGACTCTGACCTGTTGGTAATCTTTTGATCATCTTCCAACTTGGATTCATGGTGAAAACCCTAAATCAATGCTTGATTCTTTGTTTTCTTCACTCGATTTCCAATCCTAGCCAACTTGTTCATCCCAAAGCTCAAGAACGAACCTTGGGAAGTTTCTAGAAATTCATCCACCAATAGAGCCGTGCATCTTGGATCTTTTAATCAGATTTTGAGGCGGGTTTTAATACTCAAACCTTTAAACATTGATATTGCATTCCATTCTTCAATAATTGTTGGTTATTTTCTTCTATTTGACACTCTTTTGATTCATTGCTGAAATTCCCATGAAGAACGGTTGTAGTTCTTGGATGCACGAAGGAAGATGATGATGACATCATCATGGACATATTTCCCAATAAATTATTAGGCCAAACGGTTTCAACAAGTTGCTCAAATGGTTTCCCAAACCGTTTGGGAGAAAACGGTTTCAAACCGTTTAAGGGCAAACGGTTTCACCAAACAGAATGAGAGAAAACAGTTTCAAACCATTTGGTGGTGTTGACCAGGGTTGACCATTTGGAGATTTGTTGATAATTATGTTGGTTAATGACCCACTAATTATAATTAATTAGTATCAATTGGTTCATGAGTTGAAGGTCAATCAATCACCAAACCCTAATCGGGTTAAGTGCTGATTTCTAATTTGGTTGAGTTAGAACCTTGGGTTGATTGACCCAAACAGTTTCAAAACCATTTGGGGATCACCCAAACGGTCTCAAGACTGTTTGAGGGTCACCCAAGACCATTTGGAGGTCTAGGGTTGAGTATGGTTAGGTGTTTGAAGATCGAAAGATACCAAGTTGATTTGTAATCAAATGTTGATTTGGTGATCAATCCTATGATCCAAACCCTAATTAGATGTCATGAATTGGGACGTTGAGATGGGAAAACGGTCCCAAGCCCATTTGGAGGTCATCCAAACGACCTCAAGACCGTTTGAGGTCATGTCATGTCCAATTTGGATGATGGTCCAATGGTTTCAAAGTAACTAGTTTCACATTGATTAACATTGAAGGTTCATTGATTCCAAACCCTAATCCAATTGGAATCTAAACCCTAATTGATGATTAATTGGAAGTTGAATCACTTGAAGGATAATTTATTTAAGTCCAATTGAGGTGTGTATCTTAGGCTCAATTGATAGTTGGATACAAGAATTCAATCGATCAGGGGATCAACATTGGAAACCCTAAATCAACATGATTGGTGGAGACTATATTTAGTCCATTCGGTTTTGAGGAAGTTTGGGACCAAACGATCCTAAACCGGTTAAGGTTCAAACGGTTTCAAATGTCACTTTATCAAACATTTTCAAGAATTACTTTGGCAAATAGTTTCAACCTCCTACTTTACCAAACGGTTTCAAAGGTATGTTCAAGACCGTTTGGAAGTCTAAACGGTCTTAGACTGTTTGGAGGTTACACAAGCAAGACCATTTGAGGTCAGATTGGTCAGGACCGTTTGAGGTATAAGAGACCAAGATCGTTTGGAAGTTAATCCACTAGATCATATGAACTCTTAAAGTGGTTGAAGGTCAATTATTTAAGTGAATAATTACATGATGTAAACCAATGGTGATTATAATAATGGTACCCTTAATGAGATAGTGTGATTAGTACCCTTTAAATAATTAAGCTTTAATGATCATGGTGATAATGACATAACTCATGGTGTCAATTCTTCTTTCAAGTTGAGTTGACTTAGTCTAATCAAGGATGAAGTAAGCATCTTATAGAAGATGAGAGAGGAGACTTCCTACATGAATGATAATCATGTAGTGGACTTTCAATATGAATGAATGTCTAATTAGGGTATGATCCTTAATAGTGAGATCATGAAACCCTGATTATGAAGGTTAATGAATCATAACCCTAATTGAGGGCATTGATAGGGAAATCCTAATACATGATGATGGTATGATCTTAATTCATGGTAATGATATGAGAAACCCTAATTCAGGGTATTTTGATGATTAACCCTACTTGGGGTGAATAGTAAACCCTAATTGTGGGTTAATGAATATAAACCCTAATCTACGGTGATGTAATGTGAATAGTAAACCCTAATTCCAAATAAGGTGAAGGTATATGTGAAACCCTAATTATGGGTTATACTTTATAGTATGAAGCTCTAAGGTTGGATAATGAAATGATGAGTCATTAATCCTGATTGAGCTAAGGGGATGATTAACCCTAATTGAAATGAAAAGGGAAACCCTAACCCTAGAAAGGGCATAGTGGTGTAACCCTTGAATAATGATGTTGTAATTGTTTTGCATTGTGCTAATATGAAATTGATGTATCTGTTATCATCTTTACTAATCATGTAGGTTTTATGAAATAGTGAACATAGCCAGGTAAGAGCTATGATGCCTTATTTATTGAAAGTACTTTATGAACCTTGTGAGCAATGATATGCTATGTTGCCTCATGAGAGGTAACCAAAGAGATTATTAGGCTGTAAGAGCAATGTGAAATACCTGCACTACAATTATCATGTTTACACTATTAGATGACTTGATGGCATTATGTTACATGTTAAAGTGATAATAAGTGTTTTGATGATCTAAGGGTTTGAACACCCATATTCTTGAATCATGATAATGAGATGATGAAGGAGTGAGATCCCAATGTTAATAAAGTTGTGAAATGAACTTGATAGAAATAGTACTCATTCTTTATAGCAATTGTTATAATGATTTATGCTTGAAAACATGCCTGATGCTAAAAGAATGTTGTAATGTACTTAAATAATCAAGTGAAATGATATCATGTAGAGCCCTGACCATAGATCCATCATCGTCAGTAGTTTGGTGATGGTGAAACATGTTTTCCTAAGGGAACTCCTGGAGGGCATACTTTTGAGTATGTGGGGGTTATGGGCGCGAATATCCTTGCGCCCTAATGGAGGAATTGATGTGAGATAAACATTAAATATCTCAATCCTTCATTATATGTATATGCCGAGATGATGTATCACTAATCTCCTGATGATGATGTTATGCTGAATCGATGTGAGATAAACATGAAATCTCTCGATTGCAAAGAGAGTACATCATGCCACTGTAACTCTAATAGCGAAGTTGCCAGTATACCTTGGAAAGCTATTTGGCAGAGACATGAGATGTCCTGCAAGTTGTTCCTCACACTGACTGAGTAGGATAAGGTCATAGAAATCTGGCTCTTCTATTGACCTATGTATGGTAACAATTTCGATTTTGCAATGGTCGGTTAGAGTATGAGCGGTATACCTCATCTCCTCAGGGCATAAGTATGTTTGTAAAATGTAATCAGTCGCGTGGCATATTTGCTTAGGGTTGAATTACGAGAATCACTGATTGATGTTATAATGTCTATTATGTCTTCATTGGATAAATGCTATACACGTTCTTCATATTCCTTATTGAATAAATGACTTGCTGCTTAATTAAGTTATAACTGGAATGAACTGAATAGAGAATACTACTCTACATAGTTTAATTAATGATCTACCTACTACTGAATATTTATAATTCTACTGCTCAGTGTTATTCTATTATCTACAATAACAATATTTCTGGAGGAGAGTTATATCTCTCGCTGGGGAAATTTTCAATTGTCTCACCCCCGTGGGATTAAATGTTTAGGTAGACTCCGAGGAAAAGGTAGAAACCCTACAGAGGGTGAACAACAGCAGTAGTAGCAACAACGACAGCAAGGATAGTAGTGATCCTCATGTGGAGACAGTGTATGTCAAGTCCTATATATAGAGAGTCCTATGTGTCATCTCTGTACTCTTAGGTCCTAAGAGTCAGCAGATAGTTTGATATAGATCTGAGATTTTTGGTTTGATGCCTTGAGATTTTTGTTTACTATTTATGTATAGTTTAATAGGGCAGTCAATGTTTGTAACTCTCGAGATGATATGAGATGATACAGAGATGTACTGATGAATCAGAATGTAAATAACTTACTTTGGTTCTCTGTGAAAGAGTTCTACAATTTGTGGATCTCATTGCAAAAAGTTTTAATTTTTAGTGATTTTCAGTAATTCCGCTGCGAATAATTCGCTTCTGCATTAGTTAATCTTGTTTTTGCGAGTCGTATGTCACAGTTTAGTTAGTATCAGAGCTCTAGGTTCACTGAGTCTACAGAGACATAGGACTAAGGTTGTTGAGTCTATTCTAGTGTCTTCCAGTCTATCTGATAGTGTCTTCTGCTCATATAGGAGGAGAAGAGAAAACTAAAGATGTCTGGATCACATGATGAACATGTTGCTGAAAGTAGTGTTGCTGCACCCAGAGGAGGTGCAGGAGACCAAAGAAGGGAGGACCCAGTACTTGAACCACCCCAGTTCAATCAAGCTGACATGGGGAACCCAGCCTTCCAAGCCATGCTTGGGCAGTTTATGGCTTCCATGATGCATATGACTGATAGAATGCCCATACCTGCACCTAGAGCACCTTCCCACGATGAAAGACAAGGAGCCGGCAAGACGTTCGAGCATCTTTGCCAGGTTGGAGCCACAGAATATGCAGGGACAGCTGACCTAGCAGATGCTGACATGTAGCTAAATGAATTAGGGAAGGCCTTTAGATTCCTAAACATCCAAGAAGCTGAGAAGGTTAGACATGCAGTGTATCTTCTTAAGGGGAGTGATGGTCACTAGTAGACCATAGAGGGGAGAAAAAATCTCTCAGTTTGAGAGGTTAATGTAAGGACCAATGGACATTAGCGAGTATGAGGCTAAGTTCATGGAGCTTTTGCGGTTCTGTCCGCATATGGCAACCACAGATGAAGAAAGGATTTGACATTTTGAGAATGGATTAAACACTGAATTGACCACCCTTGTGTCGGCTCTAGAGAACAAGGTGAGATTTGCTACTTTTGTGGAGTCTGTCAGAAGGATAGAGAGGTCTGTGACTGAGAAGCGACAGACCGAGAACAAGAAGGTGTACCCCCAGTTCCAAGGATCCTCATCCAAAAGTTTCAAGAAACTGAGGTTTTCTGCACTAATGGCACCACCTAGATTCAATACCCAGATGTAGTGGACGTCAAATAGGGGTAGAGGATGAAGTTTACCACCAGAAGGAGCCCACAGCTCAGCATCCGTGTCACTTACAGGACCATCTAGACCACATCCAGGGATTAGAAGTTGTTTCATATGTGGAAAGATGGGGGCATCTGATGAAGGATTGTAGAGCCAGAGAGGCAAGTGTGACTCAACCTCAAAGGCAGAGTCAACAAGGTTCTCAAAGGAGACAATTTCTAGGTGGCTCTAGAGGACGTGGACAAGCGTCCCAAGCTGGATCATCAACACCCAATCATCAAGCACCGAATCAACCACAAGCGACACTGAGATTCTATGCGATGAATCCACCTGATGCAGTGATCAACCCTCAGGTTGTGACGGGTCAGATGGAACTGTTTTATTCTGATATGTCTACATCCTGCGTTGTATCTGTTTTAATTGATCTGGGTGCTACACATTCCTTTATCCCTCGAAGAGTGATTTTTGACTGTAACATGACTACCAGTCATAGAGCAGATAGTCTGTTGTTAGAAACTCCTTTGATGGGATCTACTGTGTTGCGGGAGGTGTGTTCTCCGTGCATCCTTTTCTTTTCTGAAAATCGCATTCAAGTGGATCTTATACCACTTGAGATGCATGGGTTCAATATAATTCTTGGGATGGATACCTTAGAAAGGTATAAGGTTGTTTTGGATTGTGAGTCCAAGCAAGCTGTGTTCACAGATGAAAGTGACACATGGATCTTTCAAGGAGATAGAAAGATTCTTCCAACCTGTCTTTTGTCAGCTATGGTAGCTGAGAAGCTAATGAGGCAAGGATGTTATTCATTCTTGTCCCATGTGGTAGATACTTCCATGGAGAGTTCTAATCCTGCTAAAGTTATGATAGTCAGGGAATTTAAAGATATATTTCCTAAAGAACTTCCAGGTGTACCTCCGCCCTGAGAGATTGATTCTGAGATTAATCTAATCCCGGGCACGCAACCAATAGCACAAACACCGTATAGGATGGTTCCTGCTGAGATGGAAGAACTCAAGAAACAGCTGCAAGAGTTTCTTGAGAAGGGTTTCATCCAACCAAGCACTTCACCCTGGGGTGCTCCGGTCCTCTTTGTTAAAAAGAAGGATGGTTTGATGCAGTTGTGCATTGATTACAGACAATTAAATAAAGTAACTATAAATAATAAGTATCCTTTGCCAAGGATTGATGATCTCTTTGATCAGTTGTGCGGTGCAACTGTCTTCTCAAAAATAGATCTAAAATCAGGATATCATCAACTGCGTATTAAGGAGGGTGACATACCTAAGTCTGCCTTTAGGACAAGGTATGGTCACTATGAGATCACAGTTATGTCATTTGGACTGACTAATGCACCAGATGCATTTATGGAACTCGTGAATAGAATCTTTTGACCTTTTCATGATCAGTGTGTAGTTGTCTTCATAGATGACAACCTGATCTACAGTAGAGATGCTCTGCAACATGAGCAGCATCATTATGAAATAGTCAGATTCTGACTACCATGGGCTCTATTAACTAAGGAGGCAAGATCACCCCCTTACTAAAAATAAATTTAAAGAATTGAATATCCATTCCAAACACACTCAAAGGTAAATGCTAGAATAGGTGCAAAATTTTCAAACTTCAATAAATGATATTCAAAACAACCAAAGTATAGCAGCGGAATAAAAATAATGACTATATCCAATTTTCACAAAATATTACAAAAGTACATCACAATATCAAATAAGGGTTTACATGTATGACACAACATAAGGATCTAAGTATAGGGAAATCTAAACCATAACAAGTTTGTCTCCAAGCTTTAACTCCTTAAGCTAGTCTAAAACTTCATGCCTTATCATCCAAGTCCTTAACCTAGGGTTGGAAGCATACCCCCAACAAGAAGAGAAAATAGATGACTTCAGCAAAGGCTAGTATGTGCATACTAAATAGCAAATTGAGCAATATATGGAATAACTGACATCAAATATAAAAGGCTTCCCATATAAAGGATAAGGACAACATAAGTGGGTATCAAGATAAATGATTTTCAATAACAAAAGAGATACTTACCATAATTAAAACAATAAAGTTGCGCCATACTAGTACATGTAAAGAAAGTAGGGCACACACCCCTACAATCATCATCAACCTACATGATTGTGAGATAAACATAGCCCTAGAACAATATAAACACAAACGTGGCCAAGTCTCATAAACTTGAAACCTAAAAGAGAAAGGAATACTACCAATATCCAAAATATATAAAACATGGGCCAAGAATCACACATCTTTCCCTGGGTCTGAGGTTCCTTTCCATCCCAAAAGAGCAGGAAATATCACATCTGCTCAGTGGGAAATAACACATTTGTCATAAAAACCAATGCAATTACACTACTCTAGTGCCACTGAATCACATAGCATGTTAAATGTAAAGGCAAGTAGAAAGTATAGTCAGAATATATAAACCAGTCACCACATAAGTTACCAACAGATACATCCACCACATAGGTGGGCAAAAGACACCACATGTCATATTTTAGAGTTCCATCATGAAAAAAGCATAAGATAAGAGTTCAAAAGAATATCCATGATCACATGACCAATATCAAATAAGGTAGTTCACATGAACCATGATTTTCAAAAGAAAAGACATTGTGTATAGGCTAATGTCCATAGGACAAAGAGAATGAATAAGCATAGGTGAATTGCTCAACATAGAAGAATAGGGGATACATCATACCTCAACTTCAGAGTCTAAATAGTCCAAGTCAAGCCTAGGCCTCCGAAGAACCTCTAGGGAAGGTGGACAGGTCCAATAAGTAAGGTTCCCAAGCTTAGAGATGTTGGTTTCTCTAACAAAGCCCCTATCTCGAGCAAGAAGCACCTTCTCCACTTTAGAGGTGAAAAACCCTAACAAAAGAACATGAAGATGAGGTGATTATGGGTTCTAGGTGGGGTTTCACCATGGAAGGCCATGGTTATTACCTAGACGAAGGTAGAAGGAAGACTAACAACCTAAAAATAGGGAAGGAAAGGAGGACACTTACTAGTTTTGGTCAAAATCACCAAGGAGGAGCTTAAGGAATCCTAAATAGAGAAATTTGCAACCGTAGGAGCCTTCTTCACCAAGGTAGGCACCTCATTTTACCTTGGGACAACACCTTCCTGGAAACACAGAGTAGGAATGATTCTATAAGCTAGAGGAAGTAAAGGAGAGCAAGAGTATTTGAATTTGGAGTTGGGAAGGGGTAGATATGGCTATATAAAGAAAGAGGTCAAGTATGAGGTGTCTATGAGACTTACCATGTGTCATGTATAAGGGTGTACATGGACATGCAAGCCTTTATGGATAAGGAATAAATAAAGCATGAGGTGTCCAATTACTTTCCATGTGTCCAATGCTAAGGGTGCCTATGGACATGCAAACCTTTATGGATAAGGAAGAAGTCAAGCATGAGGTGTCCATGGAACTTTCCATGTGTCCTTAGCCTAGGGATTTCATGGCCATGCAAGAGGACAGCTCATAGAGGCTTCTTGAATATCAAATGTTAGTTTATGGACACTTATAGGCCATCCCAACCAACCTCCAATCAAAGAAATAACCTCATTGGTTGATAGCTTTTAAAGATAAGCTCTTTTATAAAGAGAGTAATCCCTATAATGCCCTTGGAAAGAAACACATTCAAACCAAGGTGAAACTAGGTTCCCTATGGATTATAAACTCTAGAATGGTAAAGGAATATATAAGTATTATATTGCATGTGGCAATTTGCAAAGAAAACCTCCCAATTGGGTAAATTGTAGAAAAGTCAAGAATGTACCTAAAATTGCATAACTTGCACAAACGACATCCAAATTGGACCAAACTTCATCCAAAAGTTATCTTCGATGTGTAGAATATGAATTTGCCATTATTTCCATATTTTGATGTAATCTAATCACATTATTCATTACTTATTCCTTTAACTCATTTTCTCTCTCCTAAACGTATCCTAATATTTCAAGGTTGTTCAGATTAGATGAAATTTGACATGTAGGCTAATTTTGATTTGTAGATTTTGAATTTGAAGTTTGTTTCCACTTTTGAGACTTCTTTTTATGAGATATGTCATATGTCCCATTAACAGGCTATTATCTAAATTATTCATCCAATTAGGTTCCTTATCTTCAGATTACCACCAAAATGAGTTATGTGGCATATTTTATGTATCCATTATTAACCTAAGACTAATGTGAAAACATTAGGCTACATTAGGGCGATAAATTAATGTATTAGCTCATTAGGGTCATATTAAACATCTATTTATCATCTAATCTTCAACCTTATTTGGCTAAGTCCAAAATGTCAACTTCCAGGGTAGGGTCCGAGATCTAGTATGTTACATCACACCACCCCTTAAAGGGATTTCATCCTCGAAGTCAAAACATCCACATATAAGAAAACAACTTATTCACCACCCCTTAAAGGATTCATCTTATTAATTCAAAACTATTCTTTAGGTACAAAAGGTTCAACTACACTTCCTTACATCCAACTACATAAGCATCATGCAAAAAAAGAAACATAAATTGTAAAGACTAACTATGAACTATGGGCTAACTTTCTCTTATCCATCCTTAAACAAGTCTTTACACTTGGGAGACTAGTTCAACATATTAGGGTCCCTAAAGATAAATCATATAGATGTATAAGGCTACTATTGCCTAAAAACATGCTATTTTGAACAATTCAAATTAGCTTAGGCCAGACAGGTATCATATGGATTCGAGAGTCCTCGTAAACCAAGCTAGTGGTGTGGAGGAAAATCTTGCCAGCCCCCAAACCCTAATAATTTCTAGACACCTTTATTATCAACTTCATGTCCTAGTAGCTTCCTAAAGACCAAGCTAAAAAACCTCAAGTTACTATGCTTACTTATGCATCTTTTAGTTGTAAGTATTTTAGGGATCTATTCATCATTATTCTAATGTGAAACTATATGATACTAAATCAACCCATCATCATCTATTGAGAAAATCTAGGGCAAACACATCACTTAAAGGTAAGGCAAGTATTCTAACTAGGGAGACAAAATTGAAATAGTCAGATTCCGATTACCATGGGCTCTATTACCTAAGGAGGCGGGGTCACCCCCTTAGAAAAAATAAATTTGAAGAATTAAGCATCCATTCCAAACACACTCAAAGGTATGCTAGAATAGGTGAAAAATTTTCAAACTTCAATAAATGGTATTCAAAACAACCAAAGTTTAGAAGCAGAATAAAAATAATGACTATATCCAATTTTCATAAAAGATTACAAAAGTACATCACAATATCCCATAAGCGTTTACATGTATGATTCAATATAAGGATCTAAGTAGAGGGAAATCTAAACCATAACAACTTTATCTCCAATATTTAAATCCATAAGCTAGTCAAAAACTTCATGCCTTATCATCCAAGTCATTAACCTAGGGTTGGAAGCATACCCCAGCAAGAAGAGAAAATAGATGACATCAGTAAAGGCTAGTATGTGCATACTAAATAGAAAATTGAGCAATATATGGAATAAAGGACATAAAATATAAAAGACTTCCCTTAGAAAGGATAAGGACAACCCAAGTGGGTATTAAGAGAAATGATTTTCAATAACAAAAGAGATACTTTCCATAATTAAAACAATAAAGTTGTGCCATACTAGGACATGTAAAGAAAGTAGGGCACACACCCCTACAATCATCATCAACCAACATGCTTGTGAGATAAACATAGACCTAGAAAAATATAAACACAAAGGCGAACAAGTCCCATAAACATGAGATCTGATAGAGAAAGGAATACTGCGAATCTCCCAAATATATAAACCATGGGTCAAGAATCACACATCTTGCCATGGGGATGAGGTTCCTCTCCATCCCAAAAGAGCAGGAAATATCACATCTGCTCGGCAGGAAATAACACATCTTCCATAAAAACCAATGCAATTACACTACTCTAGTGCTACTGAATCACATAGCATGTTAAATGTAGAGGCAAGTAGAAAGTATAGTCAGAATATATAAACCAGTCACCACATAAGTGACCAACATATACATCCACCTCATAAGTGGGCAAAAGACATCACATGTCAAGTTTTAGAGTTCCAACATGAAAAAAGTATAAGATAAGAGTTAAAAAGAAGATCCATGATCACATGGTCAATATCGAATAAGGTAGCTGACATGAACCATGATTTTCAAAAGAAAAGACATTGTGTATAGGCTAATGTCCATAGGACAAAGAGAATGAATAAGCATAGGTGATTTTTTTAACATAGAAGAATAGGGGATTCATCATACCTCAACTTCATAGTCTAAATAGTTCAAGTCACGCCTAAGCCACAAAAGAACCTCTAGGGAAGGTGGGAAGGTCCAATAAGTAAGGTTCCCAAGCTTAGAGAGGTTGATTTCTCCAACAAAGCCCCTATCTCGAGCAAGAAGCACATTCTCCACTTTAGAGGTGAAAAATCCTAACAAAAGAACATGGAGATGAGGTGTTTATGGGTTCTAGGTGGGGTTTCACCATGTAAGGCCATGGTTATGACCTGGAGGAAGGTGGAAGGAAGACTAACAACATGAAAATAGGGAAGGAAAGGAGGATACTTACTTGTTTTGGTCAAAATCAAAGAGGAGCATAAGAAATCCTAAACAGAGAAATTTGGAACCCTACGAGCCTTCTTCACCAAGGTAGGCACCTCCTTTTACCTTGGGATAGCACCTTCCTAGTGTTGGATAAATTGGATATTATGATAAATCCCTTTGTTTCGATGATGACAAACATTTCATTCTTATTAATCTAACGAGCTACTTAAGTGTGCAGGAACAAGGTGATGACAAAGTTCTAGGGAATCCTTACGCTTGAATGTTTATAAATGTCATACAATGTAATCATTTGTAAACTTGTACAAATATATAATGTACAAGTACTTAGACTTCATGTAAATCAAGCGTTAGATCTCCCTAGCTAAACACCACACTTAGTTAGGTCATCTCCTTCTAATAGATCACATAATGCACACTCATGCACATACTTAGTATCTTAATTAAAAGATTGAAAACAGAGTCAATCTCGGTCGACCACACTCCTCGATCGAGACACTCTCGGTCGACAAACTTCTCGACCGAGATTGACCAAAAGTAGCCGTTAGACACAGCAGTTGACAGTTGCAAATCAACGTTAATCCAGAGAGCCTGTCGGTCGACAAATCCTCGACCGACTGGGCATCTCGGTCGACAAGTCCTCGACCGAGATGGTCTCTGACAGCAACTGCAGAATTAATTAACTAGTCGTTGCTAATGCGCCTAACTTATTCCTAACGGCTAGTTAAGCACTAGGAACCCCCTAGAAGTTGTCTAGAACGTCCTTAAGCATACTTAGGCCATTCCTATAAATAGGACAAGCCATAGGACACTAGAACATACTTGTTACACTTGAGAATACACTTGAGCATACTTGAGCAATCTTTTGCAAGCAAAATTTGAGCACTGTGATCATTGGCCTACATTCTCCTTAGCTCAATCTCGTGTCCTATAGGCTAGATTCTCCTACCTACAGCAATCACAAGTTCACATACTTGGCTAGGAGATCTTACGCTTGATCTAGGCATATCAAGCCTTGGGCTTAAAGGATAAGTTGTAATTTCTGTTTTCCTTTCTTGTTCCTGTTTATCTTGTGTACTCTCCTTGCTACTCCTAGGGTTGGAGGCTGCGGATTGGAGAGGGTTGACTTCTCAGGTGGAGAAGGGGACTTCAAGCTACTTCAAGAAGGCTATCGCAGGGGAAGCTACTTCAGAAGGCTGGTGCAACGGGAGTTGGTGCATCTACTTCAAGGGAAGGCTGCTTCAAGGTTGGCGATTACTTCTAGGTGAAGGCTGCTTGAAGGGTTTAGGAAAAGAGATTGTATTTTATGTAAATTCCTTGAAGAGGTAATAAAATAAATTTCTTTTCAAATCCCGGTTGGGTAAGCAACCGGGTAGTGGACTGACGGCTATAGTATTTGCTATAGTTGGAACCACTCTAAACCTTGTGTCTCCTTGTCAAATATTTTTCTTTGTGGTTGTTGAAGTGCAATAATTGTTAAATTATCTATAAAACTCTATTCACCCCCCCCTCTAGAGGTTTTCAATTGGTATCAGAGCAGGCTTCAAGGAGCCCTAACAAGGTCTTGAAGAGATAAAGGGAGGAGGTGACTACAACCACAAGAAAAGGAGCATGGACCAAAGTTCGACAAGTTGCAATTGGTGCTTAGGAACAAAGCACTCTACGTCTAAATGTCCATGGAGGTCAAAGAAAGGAGATGCACATAAAGAGTGTTTCGTTGCTACAATAAGTGAGGAAGAAGAAGAAGAGGTAAGCTTGCTTGATTTACCCAAGGAGGAGTTAGTTGCTATTATTGAAGAAACACATAATAAATATGTTGAATGCAAAAAGAAGTTAAAGAAATCCAGTAAAGAAAATGATGATCTAAATGCTAGACTTCTTGCTCTTACATCCGAAAATGACGATTTATATGCTAAATTGAATACTCTTGGTTTTGAAAAAGACAGCATTATGTCTGATAATCGTACCTTGAAATCATCTCTAAGTAACAGTGAAGTAAAGATCTTTACTCTAGAAACAAACTATGATCTTCTATGTCAAGAAAAAGCTGAATTGCTTACAAAATTAAATGATTTTCAAAAACAACCTATATTGTGCACCCATGTAGATTATGACAATATAGTGAAAGAAAGAAATATGTTATCATCCAATCTAGACCAAGCAAAATTAGATATCAAGAAAAGAATGGATGAGATCGTTAAGTTGCAACAAGAAGTTAGTAAGTTAAGCAACAATGGAATCCTTGATAGAATATTAGAAAATTCCTATCATCAAATAGGGAGAAGAGGACTAGGTTATAAGCCTAATGAGAAATCCCATCAACAACCTAGAAGAACACAAGCGAGTCAATCTGCTTATATACCTAGAGGCACAAAAATGTATATACCCAAGAATAACCTAGATCAAAACCATAGAAAAAGGCTTGAGGTTGATTCAATTTGTTGTCATTATTGCTCACGCCTTGGACATTATTCTTTTTCATGCCCATACAAGAAAAAGCATGTCGAGATGGTATGGGTTCCAAAAACCCCAAATTAAATAGGTTCGACTAAGTTGAGATATGACCAAAGACCTTAATTTGTATATCCTTATGTCTATCTCAACTTAACATTTAGGGATAACAAAATCAAAAATTAAAAGATTTAATAGCACCTTGATACACATATGTTTATCTCAAACTGATCTTTGAAATAATTGAATAAGATACAACCTATATTGCACTTGAAATATATTTCTGAAACAGTTTCCAGAAACTTGATCGGTCGAGAAGTTGTCGACCGAATAATCCTCGGTCGAGCAACTGTCGACCGAGCATATCACTGTTCTCAGACTGCTGTAAATCTTTACATTGTATGTGAAAATTATTCTTGAAAGATTATATGAAATAAATATTAACTGATCATGCTTACATTTCTATTTAATCATTCTTTTATTGCACATTTCTTTTTCAGAAATACTTGCAATGAATAAAATGTTTCAAATAAATTTTTGTGTGCTTTTATATTAAGCATCACTTATTTTAGTCTATCCAAAGTAATCTTAAATTCATGAATGGATATTATTCTTGAATATGCTTCATCATATTTGATGTCCTTATTAAGCTCTCATAATTAGTACACTTTAATGAGTCTCAAATTGATATTTGCAAGCTATCTGCAGAACTCATACTTCGCATATGAATGATTCATACTGGAAACCTGCAGAATATGCCTCTTGGTTAAAATAAAATTTGACCAAGGGGCGCCATGGTCGTAATCAAGGGTGACCTAAAATAAACTTTGATAAAAAAATTACTTATTTGAACATTATTTTATTGAACTTAATCTTAGCATATTTTTAAATCAAAACATCAAATCATTTGTGGAAATTAGAAGCCTTAAATATTATTACTCCCTTGGAATATACATAACAAATAAGGGAATAATAATTCAAACAGGCAACTATTACAATCAAAATTAAATTTTCAAATAACAAAACAGTTCTCTAGAAACATTCTCGGTCGAGCAACTAGTCGACCGAGAACATTGTCGGTCGAGCAACTGTCGACCGACTGGGTTTCTGTTTTTCCAGATTAACATAAATTGCATACATCTTTGTTAAATCTTGGACATCTTATATATTTGCTTAGTATTCAAACTTTCATCTATCTAAGGGGGAGCAAAGCATAAGAAAAAAGGGGAGATTATCAAAACTTTGACCATTTGATTAAAGAAGCTTACAAAAATATTATGTGTAGCTGAAAATTTTCAAGAAATTTATGAATTTATTGAAAATGGTATCTTGTATTTACAGGAATTCTCTACCCAAAATAGGGCTTTTAGATGGAGACATTTTTATGTAATCTAAGCTTAGAGGATTCTTATTTAATCTAGGGCTTAACATCCTTTGATTCATGAGAAATCAATATACATTCATCATATGCTTAAAGGAATCTCATATCATTTCAAGGCTTAACATCCTTTGCGAATGATTAAGAAACAAATTGTGGATAAATTAGATAAAAATCCATGTTCCTAATAGGATATCTAATTAAGGGGGAGCATTATATTAAGGGGGAAAAGAAAAATAAAACATTCAACTTGGATATCTTTTTGAAATGACAAAGGGGGAGAAAGAATATAAAAGAGTTTCATCACATCTTGGCCAGCACTCACTTGAAAAACATAAATAGCTACAAAAGGTAAATTTTCAGGTATGAAACTCACATGCTTTATATTTCCTTATTTCATATTTAGGAAATGTTTGTCATCTTCAAAAAGGGGGAGATTGTTGGATAAATTGGATATTATGATAAATCCCTTTGTTTCGATGATGACAAACATTTCATTCTTATTAATCTAACGAGCTACTTAAGTGTGCAGGAACAAGGTGATGACAAAGTTCTAGGGAATCCTTACGCTTGAATGTTTATAAATGTCATACAATGTAATCATTTGTAAACTTGTACAAATATATAATGTACAAGTACTTAGACTTCATGTAAATCAAGCGTTAGATCTCCCTAGCTAAACACCACACTTAGTTAGGTCATCTCCTTCTAATAGATCACATAATGCACACTCATGCACATACTTAGTATCTTAATTAAAAGATTGAAAACAGAGTCAATCTCGGTCGACCACACTCCTCGACCGAGACACTCTCGGTCGACAAACTTCTCGACCGAGATTGACCAAAAGTAGCCGTTAGACACAGCAGTTGACAGTTGCAAATCAACGTTAATCCAGAGAGCCTGTCGGTCGACAAATCCTCGACCGACTGGGCATCTCGGTCGACAAGTCCTCGACCGAGATGGTCTCTGACAGCAACTGCAGAATTAATTAACTAGCCGTTGCTAATGCGCCTAACTTATTCCTAACGGCTAGTTAAGCACTAGGAACCCCCTAGAAGTTGTCTAGAACGTCCTTAAGCATACTTAGGCCATTCCTATAAATAGGACAAGCCATAGGACACTAGAACATACTTGTTACACTTGAGAATACACTTGAGCATACTTGAGCAATCTTTTGCAAGCAAAATTTGAGCACTGTGATCATTGGCCTACATTCTCCTTAGCTCAATCTCGTGTCCTATAGGCTAGATTCTCCTACCTACAGCAATCACAAGTTCACATACTTGGCTAGGAGATCTTACGCTTGATCTAGGCATATCAAGCCTTGGGCTTAAAGGATAAGTTGTAATTTCTGTTTTCCTTTCTTGTTCCTGTTTATCTTGTGTACTCTCCTTGCTACTCCTAGGGTTGGAGGCTGCGGATTGGAGAGGGTTGACTTCTCAGGTGGAGAAGGGGACTTCAAGCTACTTCAAGAAGGCTATCGCAGGGGAAGCTACTTCAGAAGGCTGGTGCAACGGGAGTTGGTGCATCTACTTCAAGGGAAGGCTGCTTCAAGGTTGGCGATTACTTCTAGGTGAAGGCTGCTTGAAGGGTTTAGGAAAAGAGATTGTATTTTATGTAAATTCCTTGAAGAGGTAATAAAATAAATTTCTTTTCAAATCCCGGTTGGGTAAGCAACCGGGTAGTGGACTGACGGCTATAGTATTTGCTATAGTTGGAACCACTCTAAACCTTGTGTCTCCTTGTCAAATATTTTTCTTTGTGGTTGTTGAAGTGCAGTAATTGTTAAATTATCTATAAAACTCTATTCACCCCCCCTCTAGAGGTTTTCACCTAGAAAAATAGAGTAGGAATGATAATCTAAGCTGGAGGAAATAAAGGAGAACAAGAGTATTTGAATTTGGAGTTGGGAAGGGGTCGATATGGCTATATAAAGAAAGAGGTCAAGTATGAGGTGTCTATGAGACTTTCCATGTGTCATGTATAAGGGTGTCCATGGACATGCAAGAATTTATGGATAAGGAATAATTCAAGCATGAGGTGTCTAGTTACTTTCCATTTGTCCAATGCTAAGGGTGCCTAGGGACATGCAAACCTTTATCGATAAGGAAAACGTTAGCATGAGGTGTCCATGGAGCTTTCCATGTGTCCTTAGCCGAGGGATTTCATGGCCATTCAAGAGGACAGCTCATATAGGCTTCTTGAATATTGAATATCAGTTTATGGAAACTTATAGGCCATACAAACCGACCTCCATTTAAAGAAATAACCTCATTGGTTGATAGCTTTTAAATATAAGCTCATTTATAAAGAGAGTAATCCCTAAAATGCCCTTGGAAAGAAACACCTTCAAACCAAGGTACAACTAGGTGCCCTATGGTTCAAAACTCGAGAATGGTAAGGGAATATATACGTATTATAATGTATGTGGCAATTTGCAATGAAAACCTCCTAGTTGGGTTAATTGTAGAAAAGTCCAAAATGTACCGAAAATTGCATAACTTTTACAAACGACATCCAAATTGGACCAAACTTCATCCAAAAGTTATCTTTGATATATCAAATACTAATTTTCCATTATTTCTATATTTTGAAGTTATATAATCACATTATTCATTACTTATTCCTTTTACTCATTTTCTCTCTCCTAAACTTATCCTAATATTTCAAGGTTTTCCAAATTAGATGAAATTTGACATGTAGGCTAATTTTGATATGTAGATTTCGAATTTGAAGTTTGTTTCCACTTTTGAGACTTTTTTTTTGAGATATTTCATATGACCCATTAATGGGCCATTATCAAAACTATTCATCTAGTTAGGTTTCTTATCTTCAGATTACCACCAAAATGAGTTATGTTGCATATTTTATGTATCCATTATTAACCTAAGACTAATGTGAAAACATTAGGCTACATTAGGGAGATAAATTCTTGTATTAGCTCATTAGGATCATACGAAACATTTATTTATCATCTAATTTTCAACCTTGTTTGGCTAAGTCCAAAATGTCAACTTCTAGGGTAGGGTCCAAATCTAGTATGTTACATCATACCACCCCTTAAAGGGATTTTGTCCTTGAAATCAAAACATCCACATATAAGAAAACAACTTATTCACCACCCCTTAAAGGATTCATCTTATTAAGTCAAAACTATTATTTAGGTACAAAAGGTTCAACTACACTTCCTTACAACCAACTACATAAGCATCATGCAAAAAAAAAAGAAACATAACTTGTAAAGACTAACTATGAACTATGGGTTAACTTGCTCTTGTCCATCCTCAAACAAATCTTTACACCTAGGAGACTAGTGCAACATATTAGGGTCCCTAAAGATAAATCATATAGATGTCTAAGGCTATTATTACCTAAAAACATGCTATTTTGGACAATTCAAATTAGCTCAGGCCAGGCCGGTATCATATGGATTTGAGAGTCCTCATAAACGAAGCTAGTGGTGTAGAGGAAAATCTTTCCATCCCCTGAACCCTGATCCTTTCTAGACACCTTTACTATCAACTTCATGTCCTAGTAGCTGCATAAAGGCCAAGCTAAACAACCTCAAGTTACTATGGTTACTTATGCATCTTCTAGTTGTAAGTATTTTAGGGATCTATTCATCATTATTATAACGTGAAACTATATGATCCTAAATCAACCCTTCATCATCTATTGAGCAAACCTAGGGCAAACACATCACTTAAAGGTAAGGCAAGTATTCTAACTAGGGAGACAAAATTGATATAGTCAGATTCCGACTACCATGGGCATTGTTACCTAAGGAGGTGGGATCACCCCCTTACTAAAAATAAATTTGAAGAATTGAACATCCATTCCAAACACACTTAATGGTATGCTAGAATAGGTGCAAAATTTTCAAACTTCAATAAATGGTATTCAAAACAACCAAAGTATAGCAGCGGAATAAAAATAATGACTATATCCAATTTTCACAAAAGATTACAAAATTACATCACAATATCCCATAAGGGTTTATATGTATGATACAACATAAGGATCTAAGTATAGGGAAATCTAAACCATAAAAACTTTTTCTCCAATCTTTAAATCCTTAAGCTAGTCTAAAACTTCATGCCTTATCATCCAAGTCCTTAACCTAGGGTTGGAAGCATACCCCAGTAAGAAGAGAAAATAGATGACATCAATAAAGTCTAGTATGTGCATACTAAATAGGAAATTGAGTAATATATGGAATAAAGGACATCAAATAAAAAAGGCTTCCCATAGACAGGATAAGGAAAACCGAAGTGGGTATCAAGAGAAATGATTTTCAATAACAAAAGCGATACTTTCCATAATTAAAACAATAAAGTTGTGCCATACTAGCACATGTAAAGAAAGTAGGCACACACCCATACAATCATCATCAACTTACATGCATGTGAGATAAACATAGATCTAAAACAATACAAACACAAAGGTGGCCAAGTCGCATAAACTTGAAACCTGATAGAGAAAGGAATACTGCCAATCTCCCAAATATATAAACCATAGACCAAGAATCCCACATCTTGCCCTAGATATGAGGTTCCTTTCCATCCCAAAAGAGTAGGAAATATCACATCTACTTGACATGAAATAACACATATGCCATAAAAGCCAATGCAATTACACTACTCTAGTGGTACTGAATCACATAGTATGTTAAATGTAGAGGCAAGTAGAAAGTATAGTCAGAATATAGAAACTAGTCACCACATAAGTGACCAACATATACATCCACCTCATAAGTGGGCAAAAGACATCACATGTCATCTTTTAGAGTTCCATCATGAACAAAGCATAAGATAAGAGTTCAAAAGAATTTCCATGATCACATGATCAATATCAAATAAGGTAGTTCACATGAACCATGAATTTCAAAAGAAAAGACATTATGTATATGCTAATGTCCATAGGACAAAGAGAATGAATAAGCATAGGTGAATTTCTCAACATAGAAGAATAGGGGATACATCATACCTCAACTTCAGAGTCTAAATAGTCCAAGTCAAGCCTAGGCCTCCAAAGAACCTCTAGGGAAGGCAAAAAAGCCCAATAAGTATGGTTTCCAAGCTTAGAGAGGCTTGTTTCTCCAACAAAGCTCCTATCTCGAGCAAGAAGCACCTTCTCCACTTTAGAGGTTTAAAACCCTAATAAAAGAAAATTGAGATGAGGTGTTTATGGGTTCTGTTTTGGGTTTCACCATGGAAGGCCAGGGTTGTGACCTGGAGGAAGGTGGAAGGAAGACTAAAAACATGAAAATAGGGAGGGAAGGGAAGGTACTTACTAGTTTTGGTCAAAATCTCCAAGGAGGAGCTTAAGAAATCCTAAATAGAGAAATTAGGAATCCTAGGAGCCTTCTACACCAAGGTAGGCACCTACTTTTATCTTGGGACATCGCCTTCATGGCAAAACAGAGTAGGAATCATGCTCTAGAGGAAATAAAGGAGAGAAAGAGTTTTTGAATTTGGAGTTGGGAAGGGGTAGATATGGCTATATAAAGAAAGTGGTCAAGTATGAGGTATCTATGGGACTTTCCATGTGTCATGTATAAGGGTGTCCATGGACATGCAAGCCTTTATGGATAAGGAAGAAGTCAAGCATGAGGTCTCCAGTTAATTTCCATGTGTCCAATGTGAAGGGTGACTGTGGACATGCAAACCTTTATGGATAAGGAAGAAGTCAAGCATGAGGTGTCCATGGAGCTTTCCATGTGTCCTTAGCCTAGGGATTTCATGGCCATGCAAGAGGATAGCTCATAGAGGCTTCTTGAATATGAAATGACAGTTTATAGACACTTATAGGCCATCCAAACCGACCATCAATCAAAGAAATAACCTCATTGGTTGATAGCTTTTAAAGATAAGCTCATTTATAAAGAGAGTAATCCCTAAAATGCCCTTGGAAAGAAACACCTTCAAACCAAGGTGCAACTAGGTGACCTATGGTTCAAAAACTCAAGAATGGTAAGGTAATATATAAGTATTATAATGAATGTGAAGATTTCCACAGAAAACCTCCCAATTGGGTAAATTGTAGAAAAGTCCAGAATGTACCAAAAATTGCATAACTTGCACAAACGACATTCAAATTGGACCAAAATTCATCGACAATTTATCTTTGATATTTCAAATACTAATTTTCCATTATTTCCATATTTTGAAGTTATAAAATCACTTTATTCAATAATTATTCCTTTAACTCATTTTCTCTCTCCTAAACTTATCCTAATATTTCAAGGTAGTCCAAATTAGATGAAATTTGACATGTAGGCTAATTTTGACATGTATCCTAATATTTCAAAACTATTCTTTAGGTACAAAAGGTTCAAATTCACTTCCTTACATCCAACTACATAAGCATCATGCTAAAAAAAGAAACATAACTTGTAAAGACAAACTATAAACTATGGGTTAACTTGATCTTGTCCATACTCAAACAAGTCTTTACACCTGGGAGACTAGTTCAACATATTAGGGTCCCTAAAGCTAAATCATATAGATGTCTAAGGCAATTATTGCCTAAAAGCATATTATTTTGGACAATTCAAATCAGCTCAGGCTAGGCGATTTCATATGGATTTGGGAGTCCTTGTAAACCAACCTAGTGGTGCAGAGTAAAATCTTTCCAGCCTCCAAACCCTAATCCTTTCTAGACACCTTAACTTTCAACTTCATGTCCTAGTAGTTGCCTAAAGGCCAAGCTAAACAACCTACAGTTACTATGGTTACTTATGCATCTTTTAGTTGTAAGTATTTTAGGGATCTATTCATCATTATTCTAATGTGAAACTATATGATCCTAAATCAACCCTTTATCATCTATTGAGAAACTCTAGGTCAAACATGTCACTTACAGGTAAGGCAAGTATTCTAACTAGGGAGACAAAATTGAAATAGTCAGATTCTGACTACCATGGGCTTTGTTACCTAAGGAGGCGGGATCACACCCTTACTAAAAATAAATTTGAAGAATTGAACATCCACTCCAAACACACTCAAAGGTATGCTAGAATAGGTGAAAAATTTTCAAACTTCAATAAATGGTATTCAAAGCAACCAAAGTATAGTAGCAGAATAAAAATAATGACTATATCCAATTTTCACAAAAGATTGTAGAAGTGCATCACAATATCCCATAAGGGTTTACATGTATGATACAACATAAGGATCTAAGTAGAGGGAAATCTAAACCATAACAACTTTGTCTCCAAGCTTTAACTCCTTAAGCTAGTCCAAAACTTCATGCCTTATCATCCAAGTCCTTAACCTAGGGTTGGAAGCATACCCCAGCAAGAAGAGAAAATAGATGACATCAGCAAAGGCTAGTATATGCATACTGAACAATATATGGAATAAAGGACATCAAATATAAAGGGCTTCCCGTAGAAAGGATAAGGACAACCCAAGTGGGTATCAAGAGAAATTATTTTCAATAACAAAAGAGATACTTTCCATAATTAAAACAATAAAGTTGTGCCATACTAGCACATGTAAAGAAAGTAGGGCACACACCCCTACAATCATCATCAACCTACATGCATGTGAGATAAGCATAGCCCTAGAACAATATAAACATAAAGGAGGCCAAGTCTCATAAACTTGAAACCTGATAGAGAAAGGAATACTGCCAATCTCCCAAATATATAAAACATGGACCAAGAATCACACATCTTGCCCTGGGTATGAGCTTCCTTTCCATCCCAAAAGAGTAGGAAATATCACATCTGCTCGGCAGGAAATAACACATCTACCATAATAACCAATGCAATTACACTACTCTAGTTCTACTAAATCACATAGAATGTTAAATGTATAGGTAAGTAGAAAGTATAGTCAGAATTTATAAATAAATCATTTGTCTGCAACCGTAACCCATGGTAGGGTTTGGGAGAGGGGGCAGCGGTGACCGTGGTGGTCGTGGAGATTGTAGTGACCACCAAGGGCCCAATTCCAGTCATGATCAAATCGGAGACAGTCCTGAGACGAACGTCCCTCTGTCTACGATCCTCATAGTTGATGAACAACTGAAGGATTCCAACAAGATGGATACAGATACAATGAAGTTGACTTATGCTAAGATGACCTCTGGTGAGAAGTCCTCATCGATCTTGAAGAGAGTCTCCCCGGATACCTTAAAGGCGGAAGATATCACCGTTGATCATAGTGGCTCAGTGCCGGCGATATCAGTGAATCCAACCAAGATCCAACCTCTCCTCACACCATGGAAATACGCGGTCGTAGTGATGGTTCTGGACATGAAAATTGGCTTCCAAACACTAGTCTCCCAGCTTCAGGCCCTCTGGTCCCCAACGGAAATGTTTAGAGCTATTGACTTGGAGCTTGGATACTATATCATCCCACTCTCTAACAGTGATGACTTTGTCAAAGCCATGATTGGGGGACCTTGGACAATCTTTGGCAAGTACTTATCGATGCAATCCTAGAATGAAAGCTTCAAACCTTCCGATCCCATACCTAGGAAGCTTGTGGCTTGGGCAGGCATCAAGGATCTCCCAATCTATCTCTACCAGACCCAGCTCTTTCCTAGCGTTGGTGACCTGATTGGGAAAATGATCAAAATTGACAATACCACAACAATTGGTGATCACGGGAAGTTTGCTAGGATCATTGTAGAAGTAGACACCACAAAGCCTCTTCTCCCAGCCATCCTCATTAATGGCGAACAATACCTCCTGGAATATGAAAATATGCCAGTGATTTGCATGAAATGTGGACGTGTAGGGCATGGCGAGTCTGAGTGCAATTACTTAAGGCCCTTCCAAGTCCTTGACCCTACCTCGGCCTCGTTTGGCCCTCTCAAGGTCCCAGTTCAGTACTCCATGTCCATGAACACCAAAAATCATGAACGATGACCCCAAAACAATAAAGCAAAGCAAGCCAAGGACAAAACAACACGACCCCTCTAACCCACCAGCAGTTGACAAGAGGGTTAAAAACAACACGACCCCAGCAAAGAATACCTCTGTCGTCCTGGTTGATGACGAGACAAGTGTTGGGAGATCAATGTAGAAGGTTGAAGCCTCCTCGACTCACCATGAATCTTCAACTTCTGACATTATCCCCACTTCCTTTCAATGGGGTAATGCTGGTGGCAATGGTAGCGGAGGCCTCCTCCTCAGCAATAGAAGGGTGGTCTACCAGACAATCCAACTGAGCCCCATATGCAAGAGGAATAAGGGCAAGATTGCCCAAACCATTCTCAACGCTTCCGAAAAAAATTTATAAGCAAAGAGGCTTCTCCATTACAACAAAGACTCTCCAGACATGGAGATTAATGTTCTTGAGTCTGGCGACACGTCCGTGGGACTGTGTGCTACCATCATCTAGCTTTCCCTCTGTTCGGTCCTCTATCTGACATAGTTGTTTTTAAATGACAAACATACTATGTTGTAACGTCCAAGGAGCTAAATCCAAGGGAAAAATAAGATTAATCAAAGAATATAAGAAGAAACATCACCTGCACATTCTGGCACTCATTGAACCGTGTTGTAGTGGATCTATTGTGTTGGACATCATCAAGAAGTTAGGCTTCTCTTCATCCCATTGTGTTGAGGCCATAGGGTTCTCAGGTGGCATCTGGATTCTATGGGACTCGAATAGATGTCATGTTGACATACTACTTAACCAAAAGCAGTTGATTCACTACCACATCTGCAACAAATGGTTCTTAACTGTGGCCTATGCCAGTACGAACCCTACAAGACGTAACCTTTTCTGGAATCGCTTGAAGGAAATTGGCCAATCCATCACCACGGATTGGGCGGTGGTTGGCGATTTCAATACCATGCTCTCACCATCTAAAAAGCATGGAAGCAACTACTTTGACAGAGGAGCTTGTTCCAAATTCAAAGACACTCTCATGTCCACTGGTCTTAGGGACATGGAGGCTGGAGGTCACTTCTTCACCTTCAAAAAACTAAATGTTTGTGAAAAGTTGGATCAGGTTATAGCAAATGAGGACTGGTTGTCCATCGAGGGTGGCTTCAACATCATAGTGCTTCTGAGGCTATATTCCAATCATAACCCATTACTTGTTACCAGTTCAAACAGCAGGGGCAGCCCACCTTGTTTCTTCCACACAAAGGCCAGCTAGTCCTTCACCCCTGACTTCAAGGACCACATCCTCAAATCTTGGAATCCCAACTCCAACTTTCTAGATGCACTCAACAACTTCAAGTTTGAAACCTTAGTGTGGGAGACACGACGCATACGTAGGCATCACAAAGAGAAGAACAAGCTTTTTAAGGAGATAGACTGTGCTTAGGTACTTTCTACTAACACCTCATCCCATACACACGAATTGCAGGTCATTGCCATACAAGAGAAGATACAAAAACTTCTCTTGCGTGAGGAGGCTGATTGGAGACAGAGGGCCAATATATAAATAAATCACCACATAAGCTACCAACATATTCATTCACCTCATAAGTAGGCAAAAGACATCACATGCCATCTTTTAGAGTTCCATCATGAACAAAGCATAAGATAAGAGCTCAAAAGAATATCCATGATCACATGATCAATATCTAATAAGGTATTTCACATGAACCATGATTTTCAAAAGAAAAGGCATTATGTATAGGCTAGTGTCCATAGGACATAGAGAATGAATAAGCATAGGTGAATTGTTCAATATAGAAGAATAGGGGATACATCATACCTCAACTTCAGAGTCTAAATAGTCCAAGTCAAGCTTAGGCCACCAAAGAACCTCTAGGGAAGGTGGACATGTCCAATAAGTAAGGTTCCCAATCTTAGAGAGGTTGGTTTCTCCAATAAAGCTCCTATCTCGAGCAAGAAGCACCTTCTCCACTTTAGAGGTGAAAAACCCTAACAAAAGAACATGGAGATGAGGTGTTTATGGGTTCTAGGTGGGGTTTCACCATGGAAAGCCATGGTTACGACCTCGAGGAATGTGGAAGGAAGAATAACAACATGAAAATAGGGAAGGAAAGGAGGATACTTACTAATTTTGGTCAAAATCACTAAGGAGGAGCATAAGAAATCCTAAATAGAGAAATTTGGAACCCTAAGAGCCTTCTTCACCAAGGTAGGAACCTCCTTTTACCTTCGGATAACACCTTCATGGCAAAATAGAGTAGGAATGATGCTCTAAGCTAGATGAAATAAACAAGAACAAGAGTTTTTGACTTTGGAGTTGGGAAGGGGTAGATATGGCTATATAAAGAAAGAGGTCAAGTATGAGGTGTCTATGAGACTTTCCATGTGTCATGTATAACGGTGTCCGTGGACATGAAAGCCATTATGGATAAGGAAGAAGTCACACATGAGGTGTCCAGCTACTTTCCATGTGTACAATGCTAAGGGTGCTTATGGACATGCAAACCTTTTTGGATAAGGAAAAAGTCAAGCATGAGGTGTCCATGGAGCTTTCCATGTGTCCTTAGCCTAGGGATTTCATGGCCATGCAAGAGGACAGCTCATAGAGGCTTCTTGAATATCAAATGTCGGTTTATGGATACTTATAGGCCATACCAACCGACCTTCAATCAAATAAATAACCTCATTGGTTGATAGCTTTTAAAGATAAGCTCATATATAAAGAGAGTAATCCCTAAAATGCCCTTGGAAAGAAACACCTTCAAACCAAGGTGCAACTAGGTTCCCTACGGTTCAAAAATTCAAGAATGGTAAGGGAATATATAAGTATTATAATGAATGTGACAATTTTCAAAGAAAACCTCCCAATTGGGTAAATTGTAGAAAAGTCCAGAATGTACCTAAAATTGTATAACTTGCACAAACGAGATCCAAATTGGACCAAACTTCACCCACAAGTTATATTTGATGTTTTGAATATGAATTTACCATTATTTCCATATTTTGAAGTTATATAATCACATTATTCATTATTTATGCCTTTTACACATTTTCTCTCCTAAACTTTTCCTAATATTTCAAGGTGGTCCAAATTAGATGAAATTTGACATGTTGGCTAATTTTGATATGTAGAATTTGAATTTGAAGTTTGGTTCCACTTTTGAGACTTCTTTTTATGAGATATGTCAAATGGCCCATTAACGGCCCATTATCTAAATTATTCATCCAATTAAGTTCCTTATCTTAATATTACTACCAAAATGAGTTACGTGGTATATTTTATGTATCCATTATTAACCTAAGACTAATGTGAAAACATTACGCTACATTAGGGTGATAAATTCATGTATTAGCTCATTAGGATCGTACTAAACATCTATTTATCATCTAATCTTCGACCTTGTTTGGCTAAGTCCAAAATGTCAACTTCTAGGGTAGGGTCCAAGATCTAGTATGTTACAGAACTCAGTGCAATCCAAATTTCTGGATCAATGTAGCAACAAAGTGATCCTAGTTCGGGATCTCTGATTGGGCAATTCCAAGGGGGAGGGTTAATTTTATTACACATGATGGTGTTTGGATACACATCTGTTCCTCACTTATAACATCATGTCCTCACCTACTTCAGGCAGGTTGTGAGGCTATTTGCGTTCCATCCAGTTTCATCCATTGTCGATCCACTTATCCAGTGCAATGTCATCTCTAAGGAAAACTTAACTAATGATAATCCAATCGTTGATCTTAGCATGACCTAATTGGATCTATTTCATGACCTAATCCATAGTGCATGTGCTCTGTCCCCACACCCACTGATTTTCCATTCTAAGGGCCACACAAATATCCTTTTTGGGTCACACAAATATCCAATATTAATTATCTATATCTAATCAAGTCATTATCAGATTGACTCACATTTTCAGTTATATTTACGACGTTTTGGAAAATAAAAGACCCCATGTTAGTTTATAAAGTACCAAAAAATAGGGGGCATCATTACATTTTTTGTCTTTCTTCTTCTTAATTGACAATTTTATTCACCCCTAATGTTCTTAATGTGTGTATCAATGTCCATGTGCAGGGGTATTGTCTCTTTTCAATACCAACTACTCAATCACTTCATAATTAGTGTGCCATTATGAAGCTGGTATAAGGAGAAAGATTATAAGAGAGTTAATATGTATTTGTCCAAACTATTCAAATCTTCATGGAGATTCTTACAATTAAGCACATCAATCTTCTGATGTTTTTGTGGCACTATATTTCAACTAAGCATCATTCCCGTAGTGCATCATTGGTGTATCTCTTTCCAATGCCACTATTCTTGTTCGTTCTTCCAATACATCATTGGTGTATCTCTTCCACAATGACATTATGATTCTTCATGTTCATGCTACAATATGCATGTTTGTTGGCTATCTTCTCATTGCTTATTCTAGTTAGCTACCACTTTCATATAAATTGAAGGATCTTAGTTGCAGCATTGACACCAAGATTTTCATGTTCATACCACATGATGTACATTAGGACAAGAGTTTCTTGTGATTATTTTAGCCTCTTGTTCCTTCTATGGTTAATGTTATTTAGCTTATCATTCTCATTGCATTCATATAAGATGGATGGTTGCTTTATAGAAGCCCATAAATATCAAGCCAAAAATACTTCACCTACAAGGTTGTTGATTTGTCCAATTTTATCTTCACTAAGATATTTAATTCCTGTCTTCTCCAAGTTGCATCTTCTAAGATGGTTCTTCAGGTAATCTAGTTGGTTTTTCCTTGATGATGTTTTTCATTCCCATCAAGACCCCAAGGGTCACACTCCAAATGGATTCATTTTGACAGTCATCATCACCTCATCATATCTGTGCTTGAAAATACATCTACCACTATAATGTTAGATTTGTTGATTCTGCTTATTCCAATCACATATTCCTTTCCAATGAAGATGGTGTTGTCATTATTTCTTGATCATCTGTAGTAGAATGATGGTGATGTTCTTCATTCCAAAAGATCTTCTTTAAATCTCAAGTACTTTCAACCCGCGGGACATAATTTCAAAGGTGATGTAATCAAATCTTTTGTGGAGAGTGATGTCTAAGGGGGAGTGAAAATCTAGATGGGGAGTGATATTTTTCATTTGTTGTGTTGTCTGATTGAGTCTTGTAAGTTCAATATGGATATGTGCTTCAACCTTACTCTAGCTTGAGGGGGCATAAGAATATTGTTATTTAGTTTATTAAGTTATATAGTCCTAACTATCTTGACCCACTACAACTAACTTTTCTTCCCTTGTACTTGCCTCGTCTCCTATATATCACATTATCTTCCCATATTATTTTTCCACACATATATTTTGAGAAAATGTCATGAAATTTTAAGAAATATCCCATGAAATCATGACAAATTTAAGTGTACCAAACAACCTTAGGTTTTAATGTTTACCATACTTGAGAAACACCACTCCTAAATTTGGTTGAAATAAGTCAGTAAGAAGATAAATCAAATGAGTTTACTTTTTCTAAAAACCCTCCAACGGTAAGTCCCAAATCGACCCTTACCAACAAGAGAACAAGTAATTAATATACAATTATAAATCATGATTATGAAAGAGTTCAACAATAAGATCTATGAGATCACAGTTAAGTTAGAGTAGATAACATCATAGTTAGTAGGATACACATTTGGTGCACTACGAAAAAATCATGGTGATGGCCTACTTTGCAAAGCAATGGGTGGAATGATATGGATAGTTTTGGAAATAGAATTTTAATCCAAATTATTCATGTGAAGGGTAAAATATGATGCACCTAAATGATAGACAAAATGCAAATGTACGCCTACTAATGCCTATTTTCCTTTTAGTAGTATGTCACATGCAAATGGTGTCTCATCCTAATGATGCATACAGGTGATGAATGTGCATTCATCAGGGTTTAATCATCTCGTTCGGCCCAGTTTTGCTTGAATTCTTGCGTTTATTGACCATATCTTCTAACATTTGACTTGATTTGGTTTAATATAATTTATCCCTCTTTTTATTGAATTCTTACACCTTTATGCAGATCATATTAGGCATATGGGCCTTGTCTTCTCGGCCCAATACTCCATTTTGGGGCCTTAGCTATCCTGTTCAGCATCAGCGGCTTCCCCTTCCATGCCTACTACCTCTGCTTGCCCTAACCGACAGACTCCCACGATCTCTCTTCTACTACTCATAACCGCGACTCGATCACCTTCAACACCGCGGACACGTCAGCCATTTCTCCACTCATCCAACTGTCACATCCGCTCCCGATCGCACCTGCGGTCCTCCGTTCACCAACTCAACACCGCGATCGACCTACATCATGACTATGGAAAAACCAAGCCAGCGATCTCACAACCACGACCTGGTCTTCCCACGGTTTCTCCTTCCTCGCCATGTAGAAGGCGACCGCGATTCAACTAACTGTGACCGCCCATCCGCATTGCCACCTGTCTGCAGTTCCATAACCACAACCTCTCTTCTCTCCCCGTGATCATCCTTCCTCTGTGATCGACCTGCACCTCGACCAAACGTGGTTCCCTTCTCCTCCAATCTCGTTCATGGTCTTCTCTCCTGACGATCGCAATCAATGCAACACCAACAACCACGATTTATCGCACACCACGACCATCTATAGATCGCGACCTCATCCTTCACCATCACGACCTGTTCCCATCCAACCTCTTGGTTGCGGTCTTCCTCTCCAACCTATCCGTGATTTCCTGTATGACGTGGTGCCTTTCACTAACCGCGATCAACATATACCCGAGGTCCTCCACCTATCTGTACCACCCACCATTATTGTGACTAGCACCATCACGACTCCTCTCTAAGATCGTGACTCTTCCCCTCTACAACCGCGGTCTGCCCCTTCCCGCTCTTCACCATCCGCTCTTCTCCACCTCAAACAACAAACAACGCTGCCTCCCCTTCTTCACCACGATCTGCTTCCCACAACAACGATTGTCATCACCACATCATCAATATCCACCTTCACTCAGCCCCCTACCGCTCTCCACTTCCTCTTCCTACTACCCGTGGTCCCCTTTCTCCCCCTAACACTATAACTATGACCATAGACCTCTTCTCCTAGACTGCGATCACCTATTCACCACCTAACCCACGGTTCCTCTCTGGCCTCCTAACCGCGATTGCGGTCTCCTCAAGTAACCGCGACCCGTCCGACACAAATTAACCGCGACCGCGGCTTAGCTTCCAGAACCGCAACCACAAGACAACCATGAACCGTGGTGTCTCATCTGTCAAAAAATGCACTCGTATAATTCCTTCCACTAGAAATGATCGTGACTCCAAGAGACTGCGACTTCCATCATAATAGACCGCGACGTCTCTTCTCTGAACTCAACAAATGTCGCGACTCCACTTTCACCATCGTGACCTACTCTCTTTGTTCGCGATCGCCTCTACTACATTGCGATCTATCTGTAGCAACCAACCACGAACTTCACCCCGCCTCCTATCCTCGATCCCACAATCATCTTGACCCTAAGTGCGGGCTCCCATTTTCTCAACTAGCGTTGCCATCATCATCCAGGATCGCGACCAAGTCAGGTGCGAGAGACCGCGACCTCAACAACATATGTATAAGACCGTGATCTGTAAGGAACCATGACCACCTCATCAGCAAACTGTGACCACAGCTTCTCCAACCTCAAACAAATACGACCCAGCTATCAAAGGGCCGCGACCAAGGCCTAAAGGCAACAGACCCGAGTACCCAGTTGTGCCTATAAATAGGCCCATACCCCCTACTATTCGAAGGATAATCTCCAGACGTCGTTAGGCTGCATGTTTGTCCTGAGCCTAAGGAGACGATCTCCATATCCAAGAGCTTGCCTATGTTGTGGTCTTGTGCCCCGTTCACCCAGATCTGAAGTGGAAACTCATATATGCAAGCCACTCCATCCAGATCTAGATCTAGATCTAGATCCGGGTCTAGATCTCTTATATCTACGTCGTTCCTATGTCGCCATCACATCCACAAGCTGCTCCTCCTACTGCGAGTGAGGACTATGAGAAGAAAGAGAAGGTGGAGAGAGAAGATATACCCCATCTGTCGTGGTGTTCTTCCCTCTGCGTCTAGATCTGCACTGACATTGTATAGAAGACCATTTCTCCAGCAAGCTACGATCATCTTCTTCACCATGATCATGGCAGAATCTTCTCTCTCTCTTGTTTTCCTTGTTTCTCTCATCATGAGTGAGTAGTTTCCTTTCGTTGGGGTCTGGAGACTAGCCCCGCTGCCCATTCTTGCATGTTCATTTACTAAACATTCAATGGCATGCATATAATTTTTCATTTCGTTGTTAATCATTGATGTGTGCTTGTGGATTGATCACCTGCTTGCATTTATCTTGTTCTTTTCCTATGTTGAGAGAACTTCAATATGTAGGATTTGAATGTCGATTAACACGGTTGACTCTCAAACTAGAAATAGAATGGGATTCCTTGAGGTCGTAAGTGTATGATCTGTGAGGGGACGAGCCATCTAGCCCATAGTGACGCTTCTGTGTGCCTAACGCCTGTATAGGGGGACCACAACTTCAGTTGGATTTCTATATCTTTGGAACCGTAAGTGCATGATATGGATGGTGATGAGACATATGATGCCTAAGGTGATGCTTACACAGACCTAAACATCCTTTAGGGAGGGTTCACATCAGTTCTATTTGGATGGTTATATCTTTCCTGGATGTTTGTGATTGAATGTGTTTGCATGTGTAGTAGCGGTGAAACCCGGGACCATCCCAATGATTCCCATCATTAATCTTTAATCAACTTTAAATCCTACTCTTTACTTTCCTGCAATTAGTTTAATTAAACTCAAATCAACCTTTGTTCTAAATATTAGTATTGATTCAACTAGATTCGAGTAGTAAAAGATTCTAAAAAATGTTGTCCCTTGGGATTTGATCCTCAACTATACTGCGATAAGACCTATCCACTTGCAGGTGGTATTATTGCACGAGGTTTGGTTAAAAACTCAGGGATTTCAGCCCTGGGTGCGTTTGTTAGTGCAATAATATTCCACGTCAAATTCTGGTGCCGTTGTCGGGGACAACGGAATCAGTTAGTCAAATCTAGTTCTATTAAGGCTAATCTAGGATTTTTCTTTTACCTTTTGATACTATCATTCATATATACTTGAATTCGGTTCGACTTCATCCATCTTACTACCGAAAGATCTTTCCATCCTAGGTACCCAAAAAGTCTAGTGTATGTGTCATTCGGAAAGTCCCAGACTCTTTGCTAGCTTTGACCCTGAGATAGACAGAACCTTTCATCGTAAAATTAGAGAAAACCAAGCAAGAATGGCTCAAGAGGAGGCAATTGCCCAAAGGGTTGCTCAAGCCCTTAATGCACAAAGAGATAGGCTTATGCAAGAAGCTCGAGCTGTAGTTCAAGAGGAAATCCAAGAAGCAACTCAACAAGCTGAGTTACAAAAGGACCTTAGAGAATTCTTGATCCCTAAAGCTGTTGATGTTCATCACCCAGTGCAACCCCCTCCCATCAACGCTCCAAATTTTGAGATAAGAGCACATTGGGTTACACTACTTCAGAATAGCCCTTTCTATGGTAAGCAAGGAGAAGATAGTCAAGAACATCTTCTAAGGTTTATAGATCTATGTGCTATGACAAAGCAAAATGGAGTCACAGATGATGCCATCAAACTCTGTCTCTTCAAATACTCTCTTGCCGATAGAGCAATGAGTTGGTATAACTCCTTTCAATGTGAACCCATAACTACCTAGGAACAACATCAAAACATTTTTCTGGAAAAGTTTTATCCTCCTTCTCTCACCTACGAAATTAGGGGCCGAATAACACAATTCACTCATGTCCCTGGTGAAACCCTTGCAGAAGAATGGGAATGATATAAAGAGCTCCTACGCAAGTGTCCACATCATGGCATTCCTAAGAATCAACTCATCAAAATCTTTTATAGGGGTGTGGATGATGACATGAAGAAGTTTTTAGACTCCTCATCCAGAGGTAACTTCATGCATAAAAGCGAAGATAGTGCATGGAAGGTTGTTACACTTGGAGCCGAAAACCAAGCTAATTGGGGTAGACCCATAAGTAAAGGAGTGTTGAAGGTTACTATGGCAGAAGCTACTCCTGAGTACAAGTCTATTGTTGAGTCTCTAAAGCTTATAGTTGCCAAGCAAGACCAACTTGAATCATCTTTTGCCACCTATGAAAGGAGATGCTCACCCCCTCGAAAACAAGAACAAGTTAAGTCAGCTTCACTATTCTGTGAAGAACGTAAAGGCACCGACCATTCTACTCTAGCCTGTAACATTCTCTATGATGTCCTTTTGGGTAATACTTGTACCCGGGAGATAATGGTCAAATGGAAAGTCTGAATGCCATCAACATTATCCCTGGTCAAGCATATTATAATGCAAATCAGAGCAGGAACCATCCGGGTTTTCAATATGGAAATCCTTCAGGAGTAGAAAACTCACGACAACTTGGTTCAAATAATCAACAATGAGGCCCACCAGGATTCCAGTATAACCAATAACAAAATTTCAAAAATCAAGGGAATTATAGGGGTAACTTTCAGAATAGGAACTACAACAGTTATCAAAATAAATCTCAGTTCTAGAATCCCAACCATGTCTCTTACGAAAATCAACAACAAGGGCAACAAGTCGGTCCCATCTCTCCCGATGACAAATTGTCAGCTATTGAGAAGATGTTGCAATCACAGCAGACTATGATAGCTAACCAGCAAGCCCATTAGAAGGCAATTGAATCTCAACTAGCTCAACTTTCAGCTAGCCTCAAGCCACCTACTGGAACTTTTACTGGCCAACCAGAGAACAATCATAAGCATCCTGAACAATTGAAGGTTGTTACCACCAGGTCCAGGAAAGTATACTCTGACCCCCTGCCAAGATACCAATAGTAGCAACAAACGATGATGACTTTGTGAATGTCCAAGATTCTACAATACCTAAGTCTCAACCGAAGGAACCACCAACCGCTGATAAGATAGACAAAGCAAGATTGGAGGAATCAATTACTACAGAGGAAGAAGACACACCTAAGCCGGATGTGCCAGTATACAAGCCTCATCCTCCTTTCCCAGCTCGTTTGAAGCAGACAAAGCTTGATACTCAATTCAACAAGTTCAAAGAAGCTATGAAGAAGCTTCATGTTGATATACCCTTCCTAGATGCTCTGGATGAGATACCAGCCTGGAAAAAATACTTAAAGTCTCTCCTCACAAGGAAGTATATAACCGAAGAATACGAGATAGTCAAGTTAGCAACAACAACTTCTGATATCATCCAGAGTAAGATTCCCAAGATGTAGACAGATTCGAGATCCTTTGGGATTTCGTGCCATATGAGTGACTCTTCATGTAAGAAAGGATTGGCCGATCTCGATGCTAGCATCTCTATCATGCCACTTAGCCTTTGCAAGAGGCTAGGGTTTGCAGAACTACTCCCAATTGGCATGACCATACAGCTTGCAGATAACTTTATGACTCGTCCCTTGGGAATCATTGAAAATGTCCCTGTCAAGGAAGGCAAAGACTCTTACGTCCCTTGCGACTTTGTCATCATGGACATAAAGGAAGACGCCATATTCCCTCTTATCTTTGGCCATCCATTCCTTTCCACTGCAAGAGCTCTTATTGATGTTAAAGCAGGAACCTTGCTACTCAAATTAGGTAAAGAAACCCTAGAGTTTAAAGTTTTTGAAAGCATGTGAAGACCAAGCATGCAAGAAGAAGTCTACTTGATTGATTGTATAGAGCAAATGTCACTCCTCACACAAGTGAAGTATGAATAGGATGATCCCTTAGAAGTGACTCTTACAAACCCATCTCCTGACAACTCCATTGATGAACAAGTTAAAAATTGTGTTCTTCACCTCAACACTGCTGAAGAAGATTCAGAAGCCAAATTCGAAGAAATCAAGGTTGTGAATGCAACTGAAGATCCGTGCGAGAAGCCAGAAGCCCCTGAAATGAAGTCCCTACCTGAGGGACTAAAGTACGTGTTTTTGGATGATCTCAAGGTCTGCCCAGTTATTATAAATTCTGATCTAACGACCGAATAAGAAGGTAAACTCCTGAAAGAATTAAAAGAAAGAAGGAAAGCTATCGGCTACAAGATGAGTGATCTCACCGGGGTCAGTCAAGCACTTTGCATGCATAAGATCCCCATGGTGGAAGACCACAAGCCGACTGTTGAACATCAACGAAAGCTTAATCCAAATATGAAGGAAGTAGTCCGCCATGAAGTCATTAAATTGGTCACTATCAGCATCATCTACCCTATTTCTGACTCACCATGGGTGAGTCATGTACATGTTGTCCCAAAGAAAGGTGGCACTACTGTGATACAGAATGAAGATAATGATCCCATCCCCACTCGAACAGTTACTGGGTGGAGGATGTGTATCGACTACAGGAAGATAAACAAGGCCACCCGCAAAGACCATTTCCATATGCCTTTTCTAGATCACATTTTAGAGTGATTGGCTCACTAGGAATATTTTTGCTATCTCGATGGTTACTCTGGATTCTATCAAATTTGTATACATCCAGATGACCAAGAGAAAATTACTTGTACTTGCCCCTTTGGAACATATGCGTTCAAAAGGATGCCATTTGGACTTTGTAATGCTCCTGCCACTTTCCAACGCTGTATGGCAGCCATATTTGCTAGACTCACTGAAACCATTATGGAAATTTTCATGGATGATTTCTCCATATATGGGGATTTGTATGACTCATGCATGAAGCACCTGTCCCTGGTCCTCAAACGATGTGAAGAAGCACATCTTGTGCTAAATTGGGAGAAATGTCATTTTATGGTAAAAGAAGGCATTATCCTTGGCCATAGGGTCAGCAACTGAGGAATTGAAGTGGATAAGGCCAAGATCAAAGTTATCTCCAAACTCTCTATCCCAACCAATGTAAGAGAGGTTCACACGTTCCTTGGTCATGCATGCTTTTACAGAAGTTTTATCAAAGATTTCTCCAAGATAACCAAGCCCATGACAAACTTCTTGCTAAAGGATGTTGATTTCCATTTTGACGAAGAATGTATCAAAAGTTTCAACAATCTAAAGCAAGCCCTTACAACAACACCCATCATCCGAGCTCCAGATTGGGATCACCCATTTGAAATTATCTGTGATGCCAGTGATTACGTTGTGGGTGCCGTTTTAGGCCAATGTATAGAGAAGAAACATCATGTCATTTACTATGCATTGAAGACCCTTGACGAAGCTCAGAGGAATTATGCAACTACTGAGAAGGAACTCCTAGAAGTCGTGTATGCCTTTGACAAGTTCATATCCTACCTCATTGGTTCGAAGGTCATTGTCTATACAGATCATGTTGCTATTCATTATCTCCTAAAAAAGAAAGATGCAAAACCTAGGCTGATCAGATGGATTCTCCTCCTGCAAGAATTTGATCTAGAGATGAGAGATAAGAAAGGTACAGAGAATGTTTTGGCAGACCACTTGAGTCATATCCACACCCTAGACACTGAAACTACCCCTATTGATGACTCTCTTCCAGATGACCATCTCATGAAAGTCTCAGAAGCAACTCCTTGGTACTCGGACTACGTGAACTACCTTACAACTAGTGTCATCCACCCCGAATGTACTGGTAATGCATTAAAGAAATCCATGCATGATGTGAGACAATATCACTGGGATGAGCCATACCTCTTTAAGATCTGTGTTGATGGTATCTACAGACGTTGTATAGTGAAGGAAGAAGCTCGTCTTGTTTTAGAACAATGCCACTCAGGCCCAATTGGAGGCCATATGAGTTCTAAGAAAACTGCACTGAAGGTTTTGCAATGTGGTTTCTTTTGGCCAACCATATCCAGAGATGCTTACAACTTTGTTTTATCATGTGACAAGTGTCATAGAACGGGAAACATTACGAAAAGATATGAGATGCCACTTAAGCTATGGCAAGAAGTCAAGATTTTTGATGTTTGGGGAGTGGACTACATGGGTCCATTCCCATCCTCACATGGATTTTCCTACATCCTAGTCATGGTTGATTATGTCTCCAAATGGGTAGAGGTAATACCAATGGTTACTAGCGATTCAAAATCCATCATCAAAATGTTTAAAGATATTATTTTTCCCCATTTTGGAATCCCACAAACTATCATATCCGACAGAGGTTCTCATTTTTTGGAAAGAAGCTTCGAAGCACTGTTAAGGAAATATGGTGTTACGCACAAGGTAGCCTCCCCCTACCACCCATAAACAAGTGGGCATGTAGAGGTTTCGAACCGTCAACTCAAAGGTATCTTGGAAAAGACAGTAGGACACAACCGAAAGGATTGGTCAGTGAAAATCAATGATGCTTCGAACCGCATTCAAAACTCCTCTTGGAACAACACCCTTCAGACTCATCTATGGAAAATCATGTCACCTACACGTGGAACTGGAACATAAAGCATGGTGGGCAATAAAATAGCTAAATTTTGACAATAACAAAGCTGGCGAAGCTAGGATTCTGCAACTTCAATAGTTAGAAGAACTTCTGATGATAGCTTATGAGAATGCATGAATCTACAAGGATTGCATGAAACTTTGGCATGATGGTCATCTGAAGAGGAAGGACATTCAAGTGGGAGACCAAGTTCTGCTATTAAACTCGAGACTGAGGTTATTCCCAGGGAAACTCCATTCTCGATGGTCTGGACCATACATTGTCAAGAGCATCTTCCCACATGGTGGTTTTGTTTTATGGAGTGAAAAGTCAGGTAATTTTGTAGCAAATGGCTAACGCTTGAAGAGATATTTCACCACTGTTGATACTAGTAGTGATGAATCAATGAATCTTTCCAAACCAACATATCTACCAAAAAATTGAAAGAATCACGTCGAGCCATCGTCGTAAACAAAGGCGCTTGTTGGAAGGCAACCCAATCAATAATTTTGTTTTTACTTTTAATTTTGAATTAAAACTTTTCCTTAATTTTGTTTTTTAATTTTTACGAAATTTATCAACTGGTAGACAATGCATCGCAAGATGTAGTCTTAAGTTTTGATAGTTTCCATTTTTGAGATTTCAGATGGAGGACACGTCACCGAAAGGAATGCAACCACATTTGGTGGACCAACCGGCACGAGTTCCCCCCCCCATCTCAGATTTAGAGTTTGCTTGAGACGAGAAAATTTCTAAGTTTGGGGTGGAGGGTGGGTGTTACGTACTTTACTTTCCACCTCCACCTATTTGTTTCAGACTTAAGATTTCATCGTTGCAATTTTGAGCAATTTTTTCAAAAATTTCCAAAGAAGAGGTATAGAAACTTTATGCAGTTTTGATGCTTTTATTTCAATCAAAGCCAATTCCTAACCAGCTATCCCATTTTCCCATATAGTTTTGAATCATTATACCCTCCTTATCCGAAGCGAAGCCCCAAGGGGGACAATTTTTGAAACTAGCCAATGGTTAGAAATCACCGTGTGAAGTTTATGAATCCTAACATCAGGATAAGTAAGATGGAAAGTATCTGTCGAACTGAGAGGGATCAAACACATTGTGCTTCCTAACTGACTAGTGGAACAATAGCATGGAATCTCCATTGGATCCTCATCAAGTCATTATTTGAGCACAGTATGATAAAGAGAACAACCTGATGCACTGAACTGTAAATCAAGTTGCATTCTGATCTGAACTCTCTTCTACACTTCTTCTATCATCTTCTAACCCCTCCATCCATAAAAAAACAAAAATAGCCAATATTGTGCCAAACCCTAAGTTCGCTTCTTCCATACCCCTCGCTATGTAATAGGGGCATACCACCAAGAAAAGATGTCAATGTGCACACAAAAAATGCATTCTCGAGTCGAATAGAGGAGAGATTCGCACACAAAAAATGCAATCAATGAAATTGCAAACATATAATAAAAATCGTGAGTCAAATAGAGGAGAGATTTATTTCTTCTTTCCATACCCCCCCCCCTTCACTCTCTTTTCCACCTACTGACACAATGAATGCCTACTTTGCCAATATCTTGTAAAATACCACCGTCAGATCAGGTGCACACTTGTTGTTCTACAGGCATATCTAGACTCTTACGAAATTCGTCGACATGCTTGATGTTGGAAAAAGTAGGGAGGAAGTGATGTTGGGAAATGAACTCAGGAACGAAGATATTGTAAGATGTATTCAGTGGTCTCAGGAAGTTGAGATGCTTAGTTATACATAGTAGAGGAGAAACAATCGTGATGTGAAGATGAGGCAATCACACGAGTGATAGTATTCATTGGTGACTATTTCAGATTTTGTGTTACTCAAGGACGAGCAACATTTGAGTTCGGGGTATTTTGATGAATGTGCATTCATCTGGGTTTAGTCATCTCGTTTGGCCCAGTTTTTCTTGCATTCTCACTTTTATTGACCATATCTTCTAACATTTGACTTGAGTAGGTTTAATCGGATTTATCCCTATTTTTATTGAATTCTTGCACCTTTGTGCAGATCATTTTGGGCATATCGGCCTTGTCTTCTTGGCCCAATACTCCATTTTGGGGCCTTGGCTAGCCTGGTCAGCAGCAACGGCTTCCCCTTCCACATCTACTACCTCTTCTTGCCCTAACCGATAGCCTCCCACAGTCTCTCTTCTTCTAATCATAACCACGACTCGATCACCTTCAACACTGTAGACATGTCAGACGTTTCTCCACTCATTCACCTATCACAACCGCTCCCGATCGCGCCCATGGTCCTCCGTTCACCAACTCAACATTGTGATCAAGCTACATCGTGACCGCAGAAAAACCAAGCCAGAAATATCACAACCGCGACCTAGTATGCCCATAGTTTCTCCTTCCTTTCCATGTATAAGGCGACCGCAATTCACTAACCATGACCGCCCGTCCGCGTTGCCACCTTTCCATGGTTCCATAACCACGACCTCTCTTCTCTCCCTGCGATCATCCTTCCTCTGTGATCGACCTACACCTCAACCAAACGTGGTGTCCTTCTCCTCCAATCTCGTTCGTGGTCTTCTCTCATCACGATCGCGATCAACATAGCACCAACAACTGTGATCTATCGCACACCACGACCATCTATAGATCGCGACCAGAGTCTGCAGTCACGACATCATCCTTCACCATCGTGACTTGCTCCCATCCAACCTCTTGGTCGCGGTCTTCTTCTCCAACCTATCCGCGATTTCCTCCGCGATCACAGTGCCTTTCACTAACTGTGATCATCATATACCCGAGGTCCTGCACCTATCTACACTGCCTGCCATCATTGTGACCAACACCATCATGACTCCTCTCTTGGATCGTAACTCTTCCCATCTGCAACCGTGGTCTGCCCCTTCCCGCTCTTCACCATCCGCTCTTCTCCACCTCAAATAGCAAATAACACCGCCTCCCCTTCTTCACCACGATCTGCTTCCCATAGCAACACTTGTCGTCACCACCATCATCAATATCCACCTTCATTCAGCCCCCTTTCGCTCTCCGCTTCCTCTGCCTACTACCTGCGGTCCCCTTTCTCCCCCTAACCCTAAAACCGTGACCACGAACCTCTTCTCCTAGACTGCAATCACCTCTTCACCACCTGACCCACGGTTCCTCTTTGGCCTCCTAACTGTGATCACGGTCTCCTCAAGTAACCACGACCTATCTGGCACAAAGTAACTGTGATCGCGACTTAGCTTCCAGAACTGTGACCATAAGACAACCGTGACACACGGTGTCTCATCCATTAACAACCGCACCCGCAGTGTTCCTTCCACCAGTAATGATCGCGACTCCAAGATACCGTGACTTCCATCATAACAGACCGCGATGTCTCTTCTCCAAACTCAACAAACGCCGCAACTCCACTTTCACCATCGCAGCCTACTCTCTTCGTCTGCGATCACCTCCTCTAAATTGCGATCTATCTATAGCAACCAACCGTGATCTTCACCCTGCCTCCTATCCTTGAGCCCATGATCATCTTCACTCTAACCACGGGCTCCCTCCTTCTCAACCAACACTACCATAATCATCCAGGATTGCGACCAAGTCAGGTGCGAGAGACCGCGACCTCAACAACATGTGTACAAGACCGCGATCTACATGGAATCGTGACCACCTCAGCAGCAAACTGCGACCACGGCTTCTCCACCCTCAAACAATTGCGACCCAGCTATCAAAGGGTCGTGACCAAGGCCTAAAGGCAACAGACCCGAGTACCCAACTGTGCCTATAAATAGGCCCATACCCCTACTATTCGAAGGATCATATCCAGACGTAGTTAGGCTATAGGTCTATCCTGAGCCTAAGGAGACGATCTCCATAGCCAAGAGCCTGCCTCCGTGGTGGTCTTGCACCCCGTTCACCCAGATCTGAAGTGGAAACTCAGATCTGCATGCCACTCCATTCAGATCTAGATCTAGATCTAGATCTAGATCTGGGTCTAGATATGTTGCATCTACGCCGTTCCGATGCCTCCATCATGTCCACGAGCTGCTCCTCCTACTACAAGCAAGGACTACGAGAAGAAAGAGAAGGTGGAGAGAGAAGATCTACCCCGTCTGTCGTGGTGTTCTTCCATCCGCGTCCAGATATGCCCCGACATTGTGTAGAAGATTGTTTCTCCAGTGAGTTGCGATCATCTTCTTCACCATGCTCATGGCAGAATCTTCTCTCTCTCTTATTTTTCTTATTTCTCTCATCATGAGCGAGTAGTTTCCTTTTTTTGGGGTGCGGGGACTATCCCTACTTCCCATGCTTACATGTTCATTTACTAAACATTCCATGGCATGTATATACCTTTTCATTTCATTGTTAATCGTCGATGTGTGCTTGTGGATTGATCACCTTCTTGCATTTATCTTGTTCTTTTCCTATGTTGTGAGAACTTCAATATGTAGGATTTGAATGTCGATTAACACAATTGACTCTCAAACTAGAAATAGAATGGGATTCCTTGAGGTCGTAAGTGTATGATCTGTGAGGGGACGAGCCATCTAGCCCACAGTGACACTTTTGTGTGCAGAACGCCTATATAGGGGGCCCACGACTTCAGTTGGATTTATGTATCTTCGGAACTGTAAGTGCATGATCCGGATGGTGACGAGACATCTGATGCCTAAGGTGATGCTTACACGGACCTAAACATCACTCAGGGAGGGTTTACAACAGTTCTATTTGGATGGTTATATCTTGTCTGGATGTTTGTGATTGGATGTCTTTGCATGTGTAGTGGCAGTAAAACCCGTGACCATCCCAGCGATTCCCATCATTAATCTTTAATAAACTTTAAATCCTACTCTTTACTTTTCTGCAATTAGTTTAATTAAACTCAAATCAACCTTTGTTCTAAATATTAGTCTTGATTCAACTAGATTTGACTAGTAAAAGATTCTTAAAGATGTTGTCCCTTGGGATTCGATCCTCAACTATACTGTGATAAGACCTGTCCGCTTGCAGGTGGTATTATTGCATGAGGTTTTGGTTAAAAACTCAGGGATTTTAGCCCTTGGTGAGTTTGTTAGTGTGATAATATTCTACGTCAATAAGTGGAAAGGTGTATATATAAAGAATATTCACTTTCTCCTTCTTTATTTGTTAGAGATATGGATCTTTAAGTTCAAAAATCTTTCTCCTCCCTTTCTCCTATAATTGTTTCCTTTTCTTTTTCAAATAATTTTTTTCTAAACTTTTTTTTAGAGAGATACATAATTCATGCTTTGGCTTTACATTTCTCCCTTTGAATAAGGAGTAAGGAAATATATTTTCTCTCTTTTGTTTTATTGATAAATATAAAGTGGACAACAAATATAACACCTAATGCAACATGCAACAAACAATGCAATCTATGTGCAATTTTTTTATGCCAAAGAGATGGCACCCAGATGGTAAAAGTACTGATGTAAGACCGAGAGGTCTCAAGTTCAAAACCCCCCGGCCACGGGATGAATGAACGGCCAATTTTAAAAAAAATGTGCAATTTTTTTATGCAAACTTAATTGTAGAAATGATGTGATATGCAAAAATATCCCTTTTAATGCAAAATAAACGAACTAACTATACTCTTCTTACCATTACATGTGATACAAAAATTAGGAAAATAATTTGGATTAAAACTTCCTCATTAAATGTTGGTGAATGAAGATAAATGAAGGTGAATTAATTCATGTGAATAAAAGAAATTGTCTTTCCCAACCATGATGTGTCCCTCTGCTATTAATTTGTATAATAGGTTAACCTTAACTTCTATTTCATAAACTTACATGAAAGATCACATTCTTTGTTTGGTTGTTTTGAACTCAAATATTGTCATCATATCACAAGCCTTATGGTCAATTCATGGTTCTTATTCATAAATTAAGTCTTTAAGGTAACAAATCCAAACAATTTGTATAGTTAATGCACTCTTAAACATAGAAACACTTCAAGGGTACAAAATGTTAACGTAAGGAACAATTTTAATTAGTGAGACTAGTCCTTGACTAAAACATGGTTTTTTTTCAACTATGCTTACACTAAATAGATGTAGAGTAAAAATATAACAAAATATAAAAAATTAAATCAAAGAATAACTTTAGAAATAAAAATGCATAGGTAACTAAAAGTTATAATATAAAGAGTGATGATCCCATTCCATGCCCTCCCCAAGCTTGACATTGACAATGTTCATTGTCAAAAAATAAAATTAAAGGTGGAACGCGGGTGCCAAATCATGTCTTATGTTTTTGGTGACAAATGCAAAAGTGAAGTTATTATAATTCCAAGTATTGCTAACATGTATCCATTAAAAATGGTATACTAACATAAGGATTGGATTGTGACCTTATTAGTTCCATTCAACTATGTGATAACGATTTTGATGTTTTATAGAAAAGGCTTCATGTAGTTTTGGGATACAGAGAGGCATTCTCTCCCCCTCTCCCATGCTCGTGACGGAGGTCGAACGTCTGTGAGGGTGGTAAACCAATGTGGCAGCTGGGATTTGAGCTCGGGTCCCTTCGTGAGGAGACATCGTGCTTGACCACTTGAGCCACTCCTTGTCGGCGGCTTCATGTAGTTTTATTTCCAAAAATATTGATGTTTCCTATGAGGGTATGAGAAAATGTAACTTACATATCCTTAATCACAATATAAATGGTGAAGTCAACTATGTGATCCTCCAGAAATTTTACAGTTGGATGATGCGGACCTGGAGACCGGCAGGTGAGCTCCAGTGCTCACCGTTGGTGGGTGGCCTCTTCCTAGCGAGATTCGCTTCTGAAGGTGATATGAAGGTCGCTCTGGAGCAAGGACCTTGGTTCTTCGATCGGAAACTCGTCAACACCAGGAAGTGGTCCCCCAAGGCTGACATCCGGAGGGCATCTCTAACCTCAGTTCCAGCGTGGGTGATGCTTTCGGATATAAGACATCACTGGTCTAGGCGGGCCATAACAATCATTATCTATGTCATTGGAGAACTGAAGGTGATAGATTTTGTGGCCTCGGGGTGGTATACGGGCGCCGCTCATGTCTGTGTGGATCTGAAAGCGGACAAGCCTCCTTCACTGGTGGTCATGCTGGAGATGCCTGATGGTAAGGAAATGGCAATCAAGGTGGTGTATGATGCCCTCCTGGAATGTTGTGATATTTGCAGGGTGTTCGACCATTCCTCTGGTAACTACCCTTTTCTCTAAATGTGATATAAACCCTAATATGCTTAATGTACATAAGCTAGGGTTAATATGTGCACAAAATGGATATGGAACCTAATGTTCAGATAATGAGGATATGGAACCTAATGTTCAGATAATGAATCATAATCTAGAATATGACATCAGTAAGATAAATATAAGGCAAGAATACAAGTAATCATGAGAATACCATAATGAGATAAACAAACCCTAATAGGAACACGATTAAGGTTAAGATGAGATGTAAGATGATGTGAACATGCTGATAGTATATGATCTTGTCTTGATCAGGTTTAACAAATATATAGATGACATGAGGAATATGTGATTAGGATATCTCTTTGGAAGGTACGCCATTACCTCTTACTTGGCTTATTATACAATATGCTTGTGTTATATGTGTAATAAAATACTTGGCATATGATATTGGATGAAATGATTGTTCTTGTATGATATGTTGCATGATTCTGCATATGTATTGCTATGAACACATCAAACATAATATATCTATTCCATTATATGAAAGCACTAATTCTCTTTGGTAGCATAGTGCTGGAAAGTGATCATTCTCTTTGGTAGCAGATCACATTGTACAATGATCTAACTCTTTGGTAGTAGATCATAAGGCCTTACATCTCATTCTCTTTGGTAGCAGAGATGATGCATTTTTCCCTCAGGTGGCAAATGCATGGATATATAATGGAAAATTATGCTTAAAATATGTGTTCTCTTTTGTTAATGAACATCTTTGTGCAAGTATATGATTTTCTTATATTTCTTCTATTATTGCCAAGTATTAGTTTTATCTTATTGCCAAGATATGATGAGAGGTATATAAAAGACACGTAGGCGTACTCAGTACAATATTCTTGAATATTGTGCTGACGTGTACCACATGTAATCTTTTGTTTAGGTTATGGTTATGCTCTTGAAGATCTAAGATAGTTGATAGTTGTGTGGCGAGCTGATGTACAGGTGGACCTGTTGTCTTAAGATCCTGTAGTTTAGTGGTAGTACATGTATATTTATAAGTTTTCTATTCAATATGTAATATCAAATGTTGTAACAATTCATGTTGTAATTATATGTTGAATGGTGAACATGTGTGTATGGTTTTATTATTGTTCATGTACATGTGCTACTGATTGTTTCCTTTTGACTTCCTCTGATTTTCTTCTTCTTAGCCTTGTGTGGGATGTTTGAATTGGGATTCTCGTTGAGGTGAGGGTTTCAATTTGGATGTCATACATCAGATTAAGTTTTAGAAAATCTGGGGACGTCAAGCAGATAACAACCAATTTTCTCTACTGGAAAATCTAGACCCAGATGAGTTGTTCGATGAATTGTCTGGCTCAACCAAGACCAGAACAGGCAATATAAGCAGCAACAATGCTAGGGGAAGACAGACTTCACCAAGAGTGCCAACCCCTGGAGGGGGGGGTCCAACAAACGTTAAGATGACTATCCTCACTTGGAATGTGAGGGGGGCTTCCAGGCCTAGAAGACAAAGAAGGGTGAGGAGGATTATCATGGAATAGGAAGCATCCCTGGTTCTCTGCCTTGAGACCAGAATAAAAAGACAGTATAAAGAAAAGATTGTGGGGCTCTTTCCCAGAGGTTGGGTGTGTGCATCCAACCTGGACCAGATCGATGGAGGTAGGATTGTAATAGGGTGGAATAAGGAGGTCTGGGATGTCCAAATCATAAATGAGATAGACCAAGTCATGGTGGCCAGTTGCATCAACCACGGGGGATTCCACTGTGTTCTTTCTGGATTTTATGGTCATAATGATGAAGCTAGAAGAAGGGAGTGCTGGGATACAATTATGGAGACCACTCAACAACCTGTATCACATCTAGTTATTGGAGACTTCAACCATGTCAGACAAGCAGGGGAAAAGTTTGGGGTAAAGCCAATCCCAGATTCCATCCTGTGTAGATTTAATGAAGTGATCGATGTCGCTAATCTCTTTGAACTCAACATGGAAGGTGGGGTCATGACTTGGCATAACAAAAGGATACCAACGCATAGGATTTCGAGTTATCTGGACAGGGGTTTGGTTAATGCTGCTTGGCTGGATATTTTTCCGGAAGCTAATGTTTCCCTGGGCGGACATCTGAATAGAGACCATGCCTGGTTGATGGTGAAGCTGGTGGGCAACATTAAGAAGAACATACCATTTAGATTTCTAAACTTCTGGGTGGAATGGTCGGGTTTCTATGATACTGTAACTAAAGCTTGGAAGGAGGAGGTAGTTGGTAACCCCATTTATTGCGTTGTTGAGAAATTAAAAAGAACCAAGGTTGCTATTAAAGAGTGGTATGGAGGTTTGGTTAACCTGCATAACCTGGTCAAAGACGCGGAAGAGGAGTACAGGGTGGCGGCTCATGAGCTAAGGTACCATCCCACTGATCCAAATAGAATGAAAGAAGAGGAGCAGAAGGGAGCTAGATTGGCCCAACTAGAGAAGGCAGAAGAGCTCTACCATTGGCAGCGGAGCAGATTACAATGGATAAAAGATGGCGATCGTAATACAAGAATATATCACAATGCTACCAAAAAGAATCACATTAAGGATTGTATACATGGGCTCATTAAGGAGGATGGGTCTTCTGCCAGAGGACCCAATGATGTGGCTACTGAAGCTGTTAACTATCTCAACAACTTATATAACAAGAATCACCAGACAAGAGAGTGCAACCTCCCTAGTACCAGAGTTACTGATGAGATGAACATGAACCTTTGTGGCCCAATTGGTGAATAGGAGATCAAAGATGCGGTGTTCAGCATTGGCCCGTCTAAAAGCCTCGGGCCTGACGGGTTTAATGGCATATTCTTTCAGGCAACTTGGGACATTATCAAGCATGATATTTGTCATGCGGTCAGGTGGTTCATGGTGGGAGGCAACATGGTTAAACAAGTAAACCATGTCTTTATCTGATTGATCCCCAAAGTAAATCGTCCTTCATCCATGGCTGACTACCGCCCCATAGCTTGGTGCTCTACATTATACAAAATTATTTCCAAGGTTCTAGGGGCCAGGCTCAAAACGTTACTTCCTAGTATCATATCCTCGAACCAACTCGCTTTTGTGCAAGGGAGGTCCATAGCTGATGGGGCACTTTTAGCATCGGAATTCTTGGGTACTTTCAATCGTGCTTGCTCGAATAAGAAGGCCTCCTTCCAAATAGACATCAGTAAAGCCTATGACCATGTTGAGTGGTCAGCTTTATGGAAAATCATGATCGCCATGGGCTTCTTGGACAGATGGAACAGATTAATAAAAAAATGTGTGGAATCTACATCCTTCTCAGTTCTAGTGAATGGTGAGCCCCATGGTCTCTTCAACACCTCTAACGACCTACGTCAGGGTGACCCGTTATCACCTATGTTGTTCACCATCATTATGGAAGGGCTATCTCACATTATCAATAAGGATGTCGAGGAGGGGAATCTCAAGAATTTCAAGGTAAAGAACACACCTACCATATCACACCTGATCTTCGTAGATGATGTGATGATCTTCTCAGCATGCCATTGCAAGTATATGCGCAGAGTCATAACAACTCTTGAGGCGTTTGGCAAGCTTATTGGGCTATTCATCAGTGACATTAAATCCAGGATCTTTCTCTCCCGCTCTTGTGATAGCTGAAGGGGGAGACTCATATTATCTGTAGGTTTAACACGGGGGCGTTGGCCCACAAAATACCTATGGATTCCTATCTCTAGAGGAAGGGGAAGAGGCAGAGACAATGGTATTCTAATTGACGAGCTCCGCGCAATGATCAACAAATGGGCGGGGCTTTCCATTTCCTTGGATGGATGCCTTGTGTTGTGAAAATATGTCTTGATGGTTAAATTTCACTTTTGGTGTAACCAAACCGAGCTACCTCTCTTCATCATTGACAAGGTGAAGTGCCTCATCAGTGGGTTCTTATGGGGTGGCAAATCTCATGGGGTTTCTTGGGACACCATCGCCAGGGAGTTAAAGCAAGGCGGCTTGGGCTTGAAGGATACCAGAAGCATGGCTGAAAGTGCTACACTCAAAAGGATTGATAGATTCTTGATGACGAATGAGTCCATCTGGGCTTTTTGGATGAAATGGAGGTACAATAACCTAGACAGTACGACGACAGGCCACGATGGCTCCCTAGTCTGGCGCCGTATGAAATAGGGGTGGATGACGGTGAGGATTGCCTACTCTTGCGATGATATGGGTTGGTACTCAAGGAGTGAAGGTAAACCTTGGTTGCGACAACCCTTTGGCCCAGACGTACCGTGGGCGAACCTGTTGTGGAATAATCTTCATACACCGAGGTGGAGTTGCTGCCTCTACAGAGCTCTACTGGGGTGTCTCCCCGCGGTGGACATGCTTATCAATTGGGGCCTGGTGGTTAATCCCATGTGCCCACTCTGTAAAATGGAGGAGGAATCCCATGAGCACCTTTTCTTCTCTTGTTCTTACTCAAGGTATATCTGGACACGTTGGTCTCTGAAATGTAGAAGGGGCGGCCTACCGCCGGTAAAGCTATCGGATGGGGTAGCATGGCTCTTGGCCAAGACTACAACGAGCAAGAATATGCGGAGTTTCAAGGGTATGGGTTTGGCAACCTTAATGTACAGTATCTGGCAAGAGCGTAACAGACGCATCCATGGAGGGGGTGAAGTTGATAAATTTAAATGCTTTGACTCTCTTGTGGAGATTTTGTGCATGGCTTGTAAGGCTAAACCTATGATTCATAAGGGTTTAGACCAGGTCCTGAGTTTACAATGGGGGTTTTTGTAGTTAACACAACCCTTGTTTAGTAGTGTCCATAGGTTATTTGGGGTTTTTTGTAGTTATCACAACCCTTTTGCAGTGGGGTTTTTTGTACTTAAGCCTCCGCATGTATAGTATAGGCTGACCTATACTTGTTTCACTTCAGTAAAATATTTTACCTGATCCAAAAAAAAAAGATGTCAACTATGTTTGTATCATTGCCAATGAAGAAAATTAATGTATTTGGAGTAGAATACCTGAATAGATAAACACAAACCTTGTTCACAAACTAGGAAATTTTGACTTGGCTAGATATCTTACTTGTATTCCCCTTGAAATGATACTAGAATGCAAACTTGTACAAAGGGAAAGTGTAAAGACATCATCTTTACTAAAAATAATCATGGCAAACAAAAAACATCAATGTGAAGCAATGCAATTTTAAACTTTGACTATATTCAAAGGTAAAAAGAGTACTTTACAAAATTTCCCAAAATAGGGTACAACTTTATACAAAACAAGGATCTAGGTAAAGGAAGACTAAAACCAAATCAACTTGTCTCCAAACAAAGCAACTTAATATATATAGCTAAGTCCAAGCTAGATGGTTGAACTTCACATCCCTAGCCTTAGGATGGTTCACCAAGCTTCAACTGCACACTCTAATCCTATCCCTAGGTGGTTGGGATCACCCAACAAGAGAAGATAAAAAGTATGTGTCAATAGAGGTAAAGGACAATTATAAAGCTAAAGCATTACAAAATAAGAGATCCACTATACTAAGGGAATGTCAAAAGTATGAGGCAAGTACATCAATTAAGAAATAGGAATTCTGCCATAATTCAACAACAATAATATATTTACATGCATGATAAAATGTGGCTAGATTAGACTAATATAGGGTTGAGGCACCTATCGGACCTCAACCTCTGGGTGAGGGAGAATAACACATTCCCCAAACACCCTAATATGTTATAAATTAGTAGGGGACTCAAACCCTAGTGCCTAGAAGGAGGACTAAAACCTCAATGCTCTATGGGTGGTTTGTACTCATGTACACTATATTAGTTAACTAGTCATTTTCATCATCATGCTAAGTAACCAAATGGTAGATAGAATAAGTTATCAACAATTGTAAGTGGGGTCCATGACCCTAGAATAATTTAAGTAATAACAAGAATAATTGATAATAGGAGATTCAACTCAAATAAAGAGCCAAAGAAAGTCAATAGAAGAATTTTAGGAATAAGTAAAATAGGCTCAAGCCTCATTGGAAAAAATGGGTTGGATAAAAAGGCCCAACTGAAGGAATAGGGTATAATTTGCACATTTATAGAGTTCCCATAAATAGGATCCACATACCTTATAGTAGATTCACAATCATCACTTTCATTGATTAGATTGTATCCCAATCCACTTTTGTCCTAGATTCAAGTGTATATACATGGATTAGGGTTTAATGTAATGTATAAGGGTTGAAACCCTAATTTTCTACCTTCAAAACTAAAGCTCTATTTGTGACTCAAAACCTAGACCAAAAGCTTATTTGAGTTTCACTAATTAATAAAACATATCTTATTTATCAATTTGGAGTTAAAATGAATTAATTACTAATTTTAGAACATTTAACATGAATAAAATGGTATTCAAAACAAACTTCAAAAAAGGAAATAGAATCAAGATTCAAAAACCATAGATTTGGATTCTACTTGAAAAATCCTTTCCAACGACTATTTATTTGTATTTTGCTGACCAATGGTCGATTTACTATGAATTAAATAAATATGGCCAATCACAATTAAGAAAAATGCCATATAGGCAAACAAATGAGCGAATGGGTGTGGGCCATGGAGGTCGGACCCACACTGATGTGGGCCAACTAGCTTTGTCCACGTCGGCTGGTCCACACTCGTATGGCTCAGGTCAAAGGCGATTGAACAGAGAGAGACAAATGACCATTTTTCCCTTGCTCGTCAAATCAATTTAATTAAAATGGCAAGGAATCTTGGGTCATTTACGAGTATCAAATAGTTTTTGTAAGAAAGAAACATAGAAGCCGAAGTTACATAAAAGCCCATGCAATGTTAATTGATTAATCAAGGGCATGAGGGCTCCATGGTCATTGATTGACCAAGATAGTTCCCCCTGGCCATGGACAGGGAGCAACAACCTAGAGCTCGAGCTCCATTGCTCCAGCTCGCTATACTAGGCACACGACTAAACCGAAACCGGGTGCAAACTCCCACAAATCGCACAGTCACAAAGAGCTTGACAGCAAGCTCTCGCATGTGCAGAATTGGAGAAACATGCCACATATTGGCCGGAAATAGGGGAACAACCACCGTGATCGAAAACCATGGAAATGAGGAGAAAAACCGTCATTAAGGTTCTCAAAATGTTTGTTGATGCGAGGCGGTTCGAGAGGACATCTTGCCACACACGGAGGAGCAAAGGAACCCCAAAAACCACATGGAAGTGGTGGTGCCCAACAGTGGCCTATAGGGAACAACGACTGAGGCCAAAACGGATCAAACTAATATAAGGAAAATGAAGAACGAAGGTCAAGGATGCTCATCGTCGCCTAAATTTGGAGAAGGGCAGTGATGAGCGCCGCGGCGCTCTCACCATCACCAGAGAAGAAAAATGAACTGGTTGGGGAGCTCTAGGTTAAACGAGGAGGAATTGGAGGAGGAGGAAGGTTGGGGGTGGTGTGAGGGTGCTCGAAAGCACCTTATATAGGTGGGAGAAGGGCTATAGATGCCTCTGCAATTTAGAGGTGGAGAGAGAGGCCAAAATGCCCTAATGAGCGTCGCGGCGCTCTCACCATCACCAGAGAAGAAAAATGAACTGGTTGGGGAGCTCTAGGTTAAACGAGGAGGAATTGGAGGAGGAGGAAGGTTGGGGGTGGTGTGAGGGTGCTCGAAAGCACCTTATATAGGTGGGAGAAGGGCTATAGATGCCTCTGCAATTTGGAGGTGGAGAGAGAGGCCAAAATGCCCTAATAGTGCACGAGGGAGTACGAGTGAACGTTCATTGGAACTGACGTGATGAGGCGAACTCAATGCACAATTTCTCTCAAATTGATTGAGGAGAGAGAGAACAGCAGTGAAGAAGGAGCATGTCGTGAAAATGGCTCTGGGCTCGCGATGGCGGGAGGTTGTTGATGAGTTATCAATCGTTGGATCGAGTCGGAAGCGAGATGATAAAACGATGACCGTCGGATGGCGTGCGGGTGAAGGGGGTAACATGTGACAACAAATAATCGACCAACTTTGGAGTTACAAATGAAATTAATGAAATCAGTTAATACACTATATTAAAACCTTATAAATTTGATTTGAAGGGTCAAACCAACTCCAATTGACTCCAAATTTGGACCATAGGCTAAAATTAATGTCTAGAATGACTCTATGTAACTAGATTTTCGTTTTATACACAACATGGCTCATAACTCCTATATTGTCCATTAATGCATTATTAATGTATTTAAAAATGGGTGAATTAATACAAAACCATTTTCTTAGCAATTCTCTTAGTAAAATTTCGAGACAATTATATTAAGGATATAAGTGTCATGTCCCACCACTTATTCTCAATTTCAATGCTTTATTAACAATTTGGAGGAGAGAGAGGAGATAAGTGTGTTATATCCTCATTAATTAATTCAATTACCCTTTATTACTCATTTCTTATTCCAAAAAGATATAAAAGTTCCAAATTAACATTATTCCCTACTTATCTCTTATTAATGGTCATATTGCATTATTAGTCCCCAATTATCACATTAATTGGATTATTTGTGCAAACACCCCTTCATTATCATGAATGTGGGTAAATATAGATTTCGTCCTCAAATATTGCTCAAATTCGGCATTGAGAACAAGAAGAATGCAAAGGATAGGACAATTTATGAAAAAGGTCCAAAATGACTTAAAAGAAATAGAAAGGTTGAAAATGGGTAAATTGTAAGAAAGACCCAGGAATTCAGTCTGTTACAACATTCCACCCCTTAATGAGGATTGCATCCCCGAAATCACAACAAGAGGGAAGAAAGGTTGAGTATGTAATAACCCAACCTTAAACAACTAGGTGGTAAACCCTTAATCTAGGTTACTAGATAAGTCAGGTTTTCCTGATTCACTAAGGTTTTGACTATTCACATTACTTTTTTCAAATATAATACATTACATATTTTTGGCTCACTGACATTATGAGATCTTTGTCATCCTTAATATTGTGTCACATTGTACTCACATTGTTTGTAAAAAGAACTATACATACATATATATATATATATATATATATATATATATATATATAGGGTGTTCATTCATTGCCCGCGCGGGTAGCATGGATTTTTGCTACCCTGCAGCCAAAAAAGTAACTCTCCTAGCTAAGAAAGTAACTCTGCTATAAAAAAAGTAACTATGGTGTCAAAAAAGTAACTCTGCTGGCCAAAAAAGTAACTCTGTACAAAATATACAACAGATATATATAAGGACGGGTTTTTTTATTTTGGAGGGGCAAATGATATTATTTTTGGCTCAAATTTTTTGGAGAGCTAGACAAAATAGTCCTCTACAATTTCAATTTTTTTTTTTGAAAAAAAGTGATCAGAAGGGTGGGAGGGTAGCTACCCGTGCGGGCAATAAAGATGGGCCAATATATATATATATATATATATATATATATATATATATATATATATATATATATCAACGTTATGTACCATTCATGTGTATATCACATTTACTCATTAAGAATTTTAAGCACAACTAGGGTTTTCTAAATAATCCCAATATACATGAATTAATTCTCCATTATTCTCATGTTACTACCATGTGAAATTATCACATATTATTTTGTGAGAAATAGATAATACAATCCAATAAATTATTAAGTCTAAATAATGTCACATTACTTTCATACATGTATATTAAACATTGTCGTATCAAATATCATGATCACATTAATTTCTTACACATCATCACATCACATTTCACACTCACATTAATGACATAATTAACCATTTTCTCTTATTACACTTCATAATATGAATTATGCACATTTAACATCACATTAGGCATTTAGAATCATACTTATGTGAAACCAATTACTTCTTATCACATTTGAGTCATTGTATGTATTCGAATAAGGTGAAACACATTGTATTAATAAATTGATGCATATACCAAATTATGATAAGGTGATTATTGAGGTGTGTATTATTGAACAAAATGATATGCATTACATATATTTGAAAACTTGATTTAACTATGACTGGATGATTACAATCCATTTATATATATCAAGGCATATTATTAGGTTATGACACCTAATGTCACTAATGTCTTATGAAGGCATTAAGGACATGTATGTAAATTAAATAATTACACTTTAGGGTTTAGGTAAACATGACCAATTCATGTGATGTATTCTTAGCAAGTAGTAGTTCCATTCATTAATAGGGTGACATGGTCAACCTCATGTATATTCACAATTAGTGAGTTACATATTAGGGTTTAGGTCAATATGACCATGCATTCTTAGTATACATTAATTTCATATATCATACCATTAGGTTGACTAGGTCAACATTATGTGTATGTATAATTAGTAATGAGTAACTCATTATTATGTGCATCATTTATGTCTTAGGGTTCAAGCATATGAACTATGCATTATATGACTTTATCATATATTCATTTGTTTCTAAACAAACAAGTTAATTACAATTATATTTTTTTTTGTAAATTCTAATCATATAAGCTCATTAATATGTTGTTCATGAAGTTAGGATTTCAAATTATAAAGTTATTAGACTTTTCTATATATTGGATTCCACCCCCCTAAAAAGGGATTTCATCCTCGAAATTAGATATGCAAAATCTAATAAGGTACTAACACTACTACTTCACTTAAAAGGGTTGACTATGTCAAATTAAGCTAGAGGTAAAAGAGTATGTCTAATCATGTATAAGGTCTGACACTTAGTTGTTTTACTATTCATTATTACTAAACATCAAACTCTAGTATAGAGTACACTAACCCTAAACATGGAAATCTAAGACTCATATAAGGTACTTAAGGATTACAAGATGATTTTGTTTGGGAAATCAAATCATCACATTAGGTTTCCTAAGGATACTCAACAATAAGGTAATATGCCTAAATGTATGCTATTTTGAGTTGTCTATATCAGATCAGGCCAGGCCGGTGTCATATGAACTCGGAAGTCCCCGTAAACCAAGCTAGTGGCATGGAGGAAAATTTTTCCAGACCCCAAGTTCTGACCCTTTCTAGACACCATCACTTTCAACTTCTTGCCCTAGTAGCTACTCAATAGACTAATCACCAAAATGTTGATCAATATAATATGAAATTATTAGGATCCTAAATTAATCTTTCAACATAGGTCAACCCTAAGGTGAAAACTTACTAAAGGGAACTGTATGAGGTAAGAGGTTCTATCTAGGAGACAAATTGAATTAGTTAAGACTCCGACTACCTTGATGCTCTGATACCATGTTGTAAAGACATCATCTTTATTAAAAACAATCATGGAAACAAAAAAAATCAATGTGAAGCAGCGGAATTTGAAACTTTGACTATATTCAAAGGTATAAAGAGTACTTTACAAAATTTCCCAAAAAGGGGTACAACTTTATACAAAACAAGGATCTAGGTAGAGGAAGACTAAAACCAAATCAACTTGTCTCCAAACAAAGCAACTTAATAAATATAGCTAAGTCCAAGCTAGATGGTTGAACTTCACATCCCTAACCTTAGGCTGGTTCACCAAGCTTCAACTGCACACTCTGATCCTAACCCTAGGTGGTTGGGATCACCCAGTAAGAGAAGATAAAAAGTATGCGTCAATAGAGGTAAAGGACAATTATAAAGCTAAAGCATTGCAAAATAAAAGATCCACTATACTAAGGGAGTGTCAAAAGTATGAGTCAAGTACATCAAATAAGAAATAGGAATTCTGCCATAATTCAACAACAATAATATATTTGCATGCATGATTAAATGTGGCTAGATTAGACTAATATAGGGTTGAGGCACCTACAAGACCTCAACATCTGGGTGAGGGAGAATAACACATTCCCAAAACACCCTAATATTTTATAAATTAGCAGGGGACTCAAACCCCAGTGCCTAGAAGGAGGCTAAAACCTCAATGCTCTATGGGTAGTTTGTACTCATGTACACTATATTAGTTAAATAGTCATTTTCATCATCATGCTAAGTAATCAAATGGCAGATAGAATAAGTTATCAACAATTGCAAGTGGGGTCCATGACCCTAGAATAATTTAAGAAATAACAAGAATAATAGATAATAGGAGATTCAACTCAAATAAAGAGCCAAAGAAAGGCAATAGAAGAATTTCATGAATAAGTAAAATAGGCTCAAGCCTCATTGGGAAAAATTGGTAAGATAAAAAGGCCCAATTGAAGGAATAGGGTATAATTTGCACATTTATAGAGTTCACATAAATAGGGTCCACATACCTTATAGTAGATTCACATTCATCACTTTCATTAATTAGATTGTATCCCAATCCATTTTTGTCCTAGATTCAAGTGTATATACATGGATTAGGGTTTAGTATAATGTATAAGGGTTGAAACCCTAATTTTCTACCTTCAAAACCAAACCTCAATTTGTGACTCAAAACCTATACCAAAAGCTTATTTGAGTTTCACTGATTAAGAAAACATATCTCATTTAACAATTTGGAGTTAAAATGAATGAATTACTAATTTTAGAACATTTTTTAAATAAAATGGTGTTCAAAACAAACTTCAAAAAAGGAAATAGAATCAATACTCAAAACCCACAAATTCAGATTCTACTCAAAAAATCCTTTCCAACGACTATTTATTTGTATTTTTCTGACCAATGGTCGATTTACTATGAATTAAATAAATCTGGCCAATCAGAATTAAGAAAAATGTCACATAGGCAAAAAATGAGCGAATGGGTGTGGGCCACGGAGGCCAGACCCACGCTGATGTGGGATAATCAGCTTTGGCCACATCGGCTGGTCCATGCTCGTGTGGCTCAGGTCAAAGGCGATTGAACAGAGAGAGAGACAAATGACCACTTTGCCCTTGCTCATCAAATCAATTTAATTAGAATGGTGAGGGCTCTTGGGTCATTTATGAGTATCAAATAGTTGTTGTGAGAAAGCCACACTAAAGGTGAAGTTACACAAAGGCCCATGCGATGTTAATTGATTAAATCAAGGGCATGGGGGTTCCATGGTCATTGATTGACCAAGATTGTTCCCCCTCGCCCTGGCGAGGGAGCAGCAACCTGGAGCTCGGGCTCCATTGCTCCAGCTCGCTATACTAGGCACACGACTAAACTGAAACATGGAGCAAACTCCCATGAATCTTGTGGTCACAGAGAACTTGACACCAAGCTCTCGCGTGTCTAGAAGTGGAGAAACATGTCGCATCTTGGCCGGAAATAGGGGAACAACCACCGCGATCGAAAACCTTGGAAATGAGGAGAAAAACGGCCATTAAGGTTCTCAAAACATTCACCGATGCGAGGCACAGAGCAGCAAGGGAACCCCAAAAACCACATGGTGGTAGCGGTTCTCAACAGCGGCCTATAGGGCATGACGACTGAGGCCAAAATGGATCGAACTAATATAAAGAAAATGAAGAACGAAGGTCGAGGATGCTCACCGTCACCTAAATTTGGAGAAGGGCAGTGTTGAGCGTCACGATGCTCTCGCCGTCTCTAAAGAAGAAAAATGAACTGGTCAGGGAGCTCCAGGTTAAACGAGGAGGAATTGGAGGAGGAAGAAGGTTAGGTGTGGTGTGAGGGTGCTTGAAGGCACCTTATATAGGTGGGAGAAGGGCTATGGATGCCTCTACAATTCAGAGGTGGAGAGAGGCTGAAATGCCCTAATGGGTGTTTCTCCTCTGGTACATGAGGGAGGATGAGTGAACGTTCATTGGAACCGATGTGACAAGGCAATCTCAATGCACCAAATATCTCTCAAATTGATTGAGGAGAGAGAGAGAACATATGCGAAGAAGTAGCCTGCTGCGAAAATGGCTCTGGGCTCACGATGACAGGAGGTTGTTGACGACTTATCAACCCTTGGATCGAGCCAGAAGAGAGATGATCAAACAATGACCGTTGGATGGCACACGGGTGAAGGGGGTAATGCGTGACAATGAATAATCGACCAACTTTTTTTTGGGGTGAAGCCAGGGGGCTATTTATTCATCTTGCCCTCCTCGTGCAAGCCAATAGGGAAAAGTATTACAAGCTGACTAGTTTGCTGGAATATAAACTTGGTAGTACTACTACCATTATAGGAGTCTTCATCAAGATTGGCTGATAGCCAATCCGGCAACCTTACATAGGTAAAGTAGCCAGTGGTGTGTTTTTGGTGGTTTTTGGCTAAGGTATCGGCCATTCTGTTACAACTTCTAGGTGCATAGGTGACCTCCCACTGTGCGTGCATGATGATCCTTTACTGGATTCTTTCAAGAATGATGGCAAAGTGGGGGTTTTCCGTTACATCTGAATGAAGCATTTCTACGAGCACCTTGCAATCAGTTTCTATACAGACCTTCTCTATCCCAGACATGTGAGTTATCTCAAGTTCTATGTCCACGGCTGTGAGCTCAGCATGCAGGGTGGACTTGGTGGTCATCTTCCTCACATGTGCACAGATCCATTTCCCTTCATGGTCCCATCCAACAATTGCTACTGTGGACTTTTGTGTGCTCCAGGCCGCATCAGTATTTATCTTAACTACCCCAGGTGGGGGTCTTCTCCAGGAGTGTTCGCTCGAGCACTGCCTAGGTGGAGTTTTGTTCAGTGCTGCTCGATTCATCAAAAGCGCATCACGCTTGATTCTTTGTACCAAATAACAAGCTGAGATTTTCAAGTTGTTAAAAATAGTATTGTTCCTCACTTTCCAAAGATGCCACATAGCTATCATGAACAACTATGCTTGCTGGTCACTGTGTTTTAGCTGTGTGGTAATCCAGCTTTGCTGGTTCTGTAGGAAGAAATCATGTGGGAGGTGGTCAGAGTAGAGCTATGTCCAAACATCCTTGGATATTTGACAGTCTCGTAGAGCATGGGCTAAAGTTTCCTCAGCGAAATTACATCTTTCACATGTGCTTCTTGAGGCAAGGTTGCGTTGAACTCTTCTCTTGTTGGTTAACAGCGCCTCGTGTGAGGTAATCCATGTGAAATACTTGACTTTGGTAGCCACTCGGGTCTTCCATACAGTGTTCCATTCTCCTTCAATATGGATATTGCAATATCTATGCAGGATATGATATGCAAATTTAACATAGAATTGGCCATTACAAATGAAATTAATGAAATCAATTAAGGTACTATAGGTACACTATATTAAAAGCTTATAAAATCGATTTAAAGGGTCAAACCAACTCCAAATGACTTTAAATTTAGACCATAGGCTAAAATTAATGTCTAGTACAACTCTATGTAATTAGATTTTCATTATATACACAATATTGCTTATAACTCCTATATTGTCCATTAATGCATTATTAATGTATTTCAAAATGGGTGAATTAATACAAAACCATTTTCTTAGCAATTCTCTTAGTAAAATTTCAAGAAAATTATATTAAGGATATCCAAGTGTCATGTCCCACCACTTATTCTCCATTTCAATGCTTTATTAACAATTTGGAGGAGAGAGGAGATAAGAGTGTTATATCCTCATTAATTAATTAAATTACCCTTTATTACTCATTTCTTATTCCAAAAAGATACAAAAGTTCCAAATCAACATTATTCCCTACTTATCTCCTATGAACGGTTATATTGCATTATTAGTCTCCAATTATCACATTAATTGGATTATTTGTGCAAACACCCCTTTATTATCATGAATGTGGGTAAATATAGATTTCATCCTCAAATATTTTTTAAATTCAGCATATTGAACAAGAAGGATGCAAAAGATAGGGAAATTTATGGAAAAGGTCCAAAAGTACTTAAAAGAAATAGAAAGGTTGAAAGTGGGTAAATTGTAAGAAAGACCTTAGAATTTAGTCTGTTACATAAAGAAAAGCAAAAGCCAATTTAAGTCTAGGAACATATTATCTACTACTAGACCTTAAGAACTCTTATATATGGATATTTTATATCTTGTTGCCAAAATTTATCTGTTATTATTAATGATTTCTCTAGATTTACTTGGGTCCACTTCTTAGTTACAAAATATAACACACTTGTTCTGTGTAAGAAATTTTACATAGAGTGGAAAATGAGCTTCAAGTTAAGATAAGTACCATTAGGAGTGATCATTGTGGTGAGCTAAACAATAACAAATGTCAAAAAATTTGCGACCAAAAAGTATATGGACAAAACCTCTTGCAACGAATTGAAATCCATGTAAAATATTAGTTTAAGCCTTTTTCTAAGCTTTTCTTTCCTTTATGTCCTTGATGTTGAATTAGTGGAAATTATAAAGGTTTGGTGTACATTTGTTCCCAATACTTTACTTTATAAGGAGTTAAGCACAAATATCTCAGTGAAAGTTTACTAATGGGTCTAATTTTCTATATGTCCACTTAAGAAGGATAAGGATAAAATAAAATCGATCTAGAAATTTATGTGGCCTTCGTGTGGGAAAAAGAAAGAAAATCCTAAAGTGAAGATAATGTGACAATAAATGAATTAGCTTTCCCATTAAGTGAATATAAGAGTAAATTTCTTAAAAATCCTAAAAGTGGAACTCAAAAGATAATTCTAAATCTAAATTCGTTTCCTTTGTGTACAAGTTTGCTTGGGTGATAAGTTTCACAACTTTTGGAAAATTGGTAATTATAATTGTATTAATTGAAAGGGAAAATAGGAGATAACTTTTAAAAATACAAAATAAAATCTTTAATGACTCAAAAAGTAGCAATTGATGCCAAATTCATGATCTACACATTAAAATATGCCTTTGGGTGAATTTTCACTCAATTTGGAGAATATTTGATTAAAAGGCGAAATCAAGAGAGAGAAAGTGTGTAGAACCTTCAAAATATTAAATAAATGAAAAAATAACTCTAGTATGTAAAATTGATGGCAAATTCATATCCAAGACACTTAATGTGACTTGTGGGTGAAGTTTCATCAAATTTGGAGAATCTTGTAACTATTAATGTAGGAGGAAAGAGAAAATAAGTTTTGATTTATTTAAAACATTAAAAGTTCTCAAAAGGAAAAAATAATTACATATTTGGTTTCCTCATATCAAAATAGGCTTGGTGTCAGTTTTCATTTAATTTGGAACATGTTTGACCCTTCAAATGAGGAAAGAAAAAAAGGAAATTGATCCACAAACACACTATATACTAATATGATTGGGAATTTGATTAATGTGTCACATGCTTTTCTTTTTATTTTTCAATTTCTCACACCGATGAACGGGTTAGATTGCTTTCCTGATCGATCAGTTGGCTGGGAACTCATCTCCTAGCTCATGACTAACAAGGAAAGTGGGACAGTTTGCATTGGAATTTCAATTCGGGATTTCTCGATCGTTTCTCAATGAAATCGTGTGATTTCTTATCCTACAGTTTCCAAATTTGATTCTGGACTTAGTTTGATATGTAGTTTGTGAGTGTTTCATGGACTATTTTGGGAAAACCCAAAACATGTTCTTCATGCAGGTTTGGTCTCAACCTTTCTTGCTTCGACCCATAACCTAGCCTATAAATACATATACCCCGAGCTTCCCTAACCCTCTCACAACTACTCTCTTTCTCCAATTTCCTATAGTTTGGTGCTTTACCTTGCCGGTTCTTGAGTTTTGCTCCAGTTCTTGCAACAGAGTGTTCTTCTTCTCCTCTTTGTCTTTGGGTAAATTAGAGCCTTCAGTGAGTTTGCCTTCCTTTCACTTTTCTTTTCTTGCTCATGTTTTCATATTCGATTACATGTCATAGTTTTGCCCAAATCTTGGGTCTCGCAGCAAGCTCAAGTTCCAAACATGGCGTGAACTTCTATGGGAGACAATCTCTCGGGTGTGATACCCATTCTGCCCCTCTCATTTTCTTTTACTCTTTGTTTTCCACCTAAGAGAGGTATTGTCTTTTCACCCGGTTTGCTTTGCTTTGAGCGAATCAAAGTCGCACCTTTGACCCCTGACTTGGCTGGCTCAAATTGGGTCAAGTCAGTGAGGCAGGCCCGTTCTTCACTCTCTCTTTGCTTCTTTGCTATCGCTTTGATGATGTGTCACTCTCTCATTGGTCAACATTTGGAAAATGATGTATTTTTACTCCATTGTCCAAATATTAAAAGAAAATATGCTTTGGAATCAGAAAAATGTAGGCTTTCTAATAAATGTTTTTTTGAGACTTGGTTTTTAGTTTTATCAAAAGGTGTTTTCTAAAAATGAATTGAATAGATAAAAATCACCAAAAATTCACTTTTAACCTCATAACTCCAAAATAGACAAAAATATATGTTTTCTTATTCAGGAGAACCTAATAAAACCAATGGTAATAATTTTAGAGTAAAAATTGAGGTTTTGTTTCAAGAGTCCAAAAGTTAGGGTTTCCTTTCCTTTATACATGAGTAAACCCTAATTCATGGTTAAACATTTAAAATAGGAAGGTGGGCTTTGGAATCGATGAAAGTAGTGAAGAAGAAGTAATTGGATCTGTTAAGAAAGGTATGTGATTTCCTTACACCTAAGTTGGGAAAATTTGTAACCCTAACCTAGTTTCCCTAATGAGGCTTCTATAAAACCCTAATTTCTCTTCTTTTTTTTGTCGGTAAAAATCATGTTACTAAAAATTTGGTGCCCAAAACTTTGGGTACAAAAGATATTGCGCCCCCATTACAAACCTAGATGAAAACATCCAAACAACTAAGGAAAACAAGCTAGACACTAAGCTACTTACAGTAGCCAACAACCTAGATAAAAAGGAGAAAAGAAAAACCCGCAATACTAACTCAAACAGATAACAAAGAAGCTGAAAAGACCATCCTAAACTGCTCATGCCAACACCAATATACTCATCCTCTGAAAGTGTGGCAACATGAGCAGCCGAACCATCACTTCAGTAGCCTGGAGATCTCAAGAGCAATACACCAGGATTGTCCACTACTATCATCCAGATCTTTGAAATTCTGGCAAGCAAAAGAAAACATCCAGAGAGCCTGCAAACCATTGAATCCTTTAGAGCAGATTGACTGAGCTAGCTGATCATTCACACACTAAACATTATCCTCATCCCTCTACAATTGTGTGGACTAATCCGCCAACATAGGAACAGCATGAACCAACGAAACCAATGTCCATAATCACCTGGTTAGTTCTTTATGCAAACCCTAGAAACCAAACAGCACGAAGCCTAAAAAAGGAGAGATCAACCCCCTTCTCTTCTCTTCCTTGCTGCTTTCTTTTTCCTCTTGGACCATGATTCCTCATATTCTAGTGACTCATTGTCCAAATGGTCAGAGTCAATTCCAGAATAGGTATCCTCAATGGAACCATCATCTTCATCAAAGAGCTACTCCTTTCTCTGTTGATATTCAACTAAAAAATTGCTACTCTCCCAGATCTTATTGATCTTCCATGAATCGGAGCAACTGTGAGTAAGATCTAACTCCCATCTAAGATTGAGACTGCCCAGATTACAAATTGGGGATGACCCAAACATGTCTGGTTCCTTCGACCAGTCTTGAATGATCTTAGGTTGACGCTCATGAGCCGAGGTGTTACTATTGAGGACAACCTCTTGAATTTCCTAAGCAATAGTGTTCTACAGTCTGTTGTCGTCTTCTTCAGTATCACCAAAAAGCACCACAGTCGATTCCCCCTGGTCTTTTGCATCTTGAGTCACATTACTAGAAAAGTCGGTTGAGGCATTACGATGAACACCTCCCTATTTCCCAAACCTTACCTGCAAATCATTGTCCAGAGGGGGGGGGATTTCCTGGGCTTCGATGGGCATGAGGTAGTCCTGTGACCAAAGTGTTTGCAGTTCGAACAAGAGATTGGCTTCGAAATGACCTCAATCTTCAATTGCTTGATGATGGAATCCACTTCTACCTTAGTCGTCCTGGGCAGAGAGAAGCCACTGCACACTTCAACACAGGCAATGGTGGGTCTGATACAACCAGTAGACGTAGATCTGTCGTCGAAGTCCACAGGTTTCCCGATTGTGCTAACCACGCTCGCAATGTGATTGCTAGTCTAAGGAACTCCATAATTTTCGATTTTCACCCAGATTGGTACCTGCGAGAAAGACAGAGGTTGAAGGGAGGTACCCGGCATCCACGAGTGAGCAACGACTAGCGACCCATCCAGGAACCATGGCGCCTCATCCATCACCTTATCTCTCTCTGTTTTGGATGGAATCTTGATAATGAAACCCTCCCTCTCCTCCTAGAAGACTTCAATCGATCCACTCAGTCGCCAGAGCCGTCTAATCCACCCTACTAAGTGCTCTCGGTGGGGCTTCCTTCCTACAAATCAAACAGAAATGAACTTGCCCTAGTCCGGAACTGGACACTCCAGGCTGGAAATTGAGGCACATCTCTCTCCGTCTCTGAGGATTGGCTCGACATATTCGATCGTCACGATCCCATCCACATCCCGATCTTGCCTACTGGTCAGAAGCCAGTCAGCAATCCGTGAAGATGGACCTACTTCATTGATGGGGGAGGGGTATGGGGAGGTAGAGGAGGATGCTTCCACCGCCTCCTTTCCCTTTTGTTGTGTCTGTCCAGGCGATCCTGAGTGACCAGGGATGGCGAGCTTGCCTCCATCACCAGTTGCCTCCGAATGGTGAACTGGAGGAGTCAGAATCGACTCGGCAGTAGCTTGAAGCTTCTCCCCTCATCCGCTAGGATTGCGCCCGTGACCACGTCCTCATCCTCCTCTCTCCCGAGCCATTGCCCTAGAATCGCCCTAGAATCACCCTAGTGGATTTTCCCTCTCACTGTTCTCTTTTGATAATTCCTTTGTTATATTTGCCTCAAAATAAATTTTATTATTTATTTCTTGGGTCTTGTACCCCATTGCCATGTCTATATTCACTTGCTGCTTATACTTTCCATAGTTCTTAGCATGTTGATTTTATTAGACTATTGAATTAGTGTAATGGTACTTTCGTACAACCACCCATAGATAGGGCATGTGTAAATTTTCCATGGGGAATGTGTTACTCTCCCCGATATAGAATATTTGTAGGTGATTGGAATGTGTTACTCTCCCTCACCTATTTGTTGAGGTTAGGTAGGTGCCTCAACCCTACATACTTTAGGTAGTCAATATTAATCATGAATGCAACCTTTTACTATTGTTATTATGGCAAGCATCTATTTCTTTGTGCCTCATACTTTTGACTATCTTCATCTTATGATGAAATCTTAGTCTTTGATTCCATATAGTTTTCTTATCTTTTGTCCTTGTTCATTTTCTCTAACACATACCTTGTTTTCTTTCCCCTTTTACTGGGTGCTTTCCCAACCACCCTGGGTTAGATCAAGGTGTTGAATAAGGCCAAGGTGATCAAGTTCAGGAGTAGTAGATTCAAGTTTTGCAATCAAGGATGACTAGGTTGCTTATTTCTAGATCCTATAGTTTCTTTTCAATTTTTCCTTTTCAAAGAAACTCATGTGATGAACAAGAGTTCAAAAAGCAATGTAGTAACTTAGTTTCTTTCCGCTTCTATTGACATTTTATATGTATATGAAAAATGCTTATTTACTTAGATTATTATACATGCATTCCACAATGTCTATTTTTCTTGGAAAAAAGTGTATGTTTTGTATTTACTTTAAATTTTAGTAAGGAGGTGATCTCGCCTCTTTACACCTCTCTTCCAAAAATATTGGCCTACTGTAAAGGAAGAATACATTACTACAAGATATGTCTAGAATATTGGTTCTTGTATACAACACTCTAAAAGATTTTTAGGTAGAAGCATTGAGCACATCTTGTTATATTCAAAACAAAATGGTTTCCCATACCTACATTAAGAACAACTACAATAAAATTATATAAGAAAAATGCCTAAAGTTCATTATTGTTACACCCCGATATCACAACTTCCACTAATCATGAGATTAGGGCATAAATTGAGGATTTAACGTAATACAAAGATCACCCTTAACTTTTTCTTCTCTTTCAAAACTCTTAGTTTTCTCACATTGAACCACATAAACCAACATTACAAGGGAATCTAAACATTGATTTCTCTAATCTGATTTCAACAGTAAAAATGCATGTATGAACACTCATTATGTTCCTCATACTTTTAAGCACATAAGACTTGCTGATTCGCACATATTGCTAAAAGAGGAATAATGTTATACATCATCATTTACAACTCTCTTTTATTTCTTTATAAAGACCTAGAGTGACAAGGACTGACTGAACTTAACTATACTCAAACTTAACTTTTGTGGTAGATCTACTCTGATGCAATGATATCTTCTTCAAGTCCTATGATTTCCCTAAAAATTGTGAGTAGAGGGGTGATCCTACTCGCTCAGTGAATGAGTACTTCAAAAAAATAGTCTAAAGCACTGATATAATTATAGATATACTTTGAGAAATTGATATCAATTATAACAGCAGCAAGCTTTAAAGAGTCTAATAATTGACAATCATAAATATGGAAGGATACTCTAAATATCTATAAGAGTGAATCAATATATGAAATTCTTGATTGATCATAAAGAGAACTAATAATTCAGAAACATACAAAGAATAATTGAATAAATGTACACACTTGTTTGACCTCTCATTCATTTTATTATGCCCTAATCATATGCAGTGTACTCTACATATGAAGACTCGTAGTGCACTACGATCACACCGTACAAGACTTAGCAGACACACCTGGGAAATGCTAAGTCTAACTACTCTCGTGGTCTACAACAGGGAAATGGCTCTCTGGCCTAAACTGGACTCCTCTAACCTGAGCACACAGGTGGAGAGTCAAGCCACCTCTTGGCTTTTCTGTACTCTAGTGCCACCAGGACTTCTGGTTGATGTTGGACACTACAAATTATAATTTAAGGAGACTTCCACTAGGGCTTCATCCCCCATGCCACCTGATAGAACGTTCTGACCCTCGTATACTGGACGCTTCCAGGGTTAGGTCGTTTCACCCCTAAGGCGCAGACCTCACATAGGGGTTCTACGGTGTTCAGGGCTCCTAAGTCGATTATTTTATTATTCCTAGAAAGCTCTTTCTACATTGTACCCTTCTCTTACTTATACTTGACTCTGGTATCTCTATGGTGTCGCATCTACTTATTTGAAGTTATAATACAACATGTATATCATTATAAACTTGGAAGAGCAGTATATTCAAAACACTGTAATATACTGAGTAATCAACATACTATACATGCAGGAAGACTAAAATTCTTAAATAAATAGATTACATGTCCACTTGGCACATACACACTAGAATCGTGCAATTTATCATCTTATTACACTGATAAGAGTTAATTACTTAACATATGAGTAATCATCAATAACACCTACAACTTATCTATAATTTCTCAAAGAACGTGAATATCAACCCAAATCTTGAGTTGTGCATCTCATAACTCAATTAAGAGTTAATTACTTATCATGACAAGAATTATTAATAATAACTGAGAACATTGATATCACAATACTTGATTTATTGAACACCCTACCCATAGGGTTTCATTTAATCACAACAAATGCTATAAAGAAAGGTGTAATACATCTATCACGTACTTTTCAAATCTTTACAACACATGATACCTGGGATCTCAATCCCTTACCGCATTTCTATGAATTCTCATCCCTTCACATCATTATCACAATTACTAGATCTCGATATTCAAACCCTTAGATCATCACATAGCATTGTTACCTCTGTAATAGGTAACCATTACCTCTAGGTCCTTAGACCAAGGTATTCATTTCACTGGTTGTATAAGTATTCTCATGGCTCACAAGGCCATCACACATCTTTTCACCTCTCACTAGGCAACAACTTATTCCCATGGCTCCCATAAAGATTTCATGCGACATAAACATTCACTGAATAAAGACTACTATCAACAAATCATATAAAATCAATATATGTATGAAACCTTAGAACTGAGCTGAATTTGGGTTTCCATGCCATTCACTGGAATATCATGCATCAATAATAACATTGAATAAATAAAGTCTATCATGTCAAGAAAATCCCTTCAAATGGATTTCACGATATCTATTCACAAATATCCAACTTTCCTCACATCTAGGGTTTCACCCTCTTCACTGAGATACCAAACAAACACTACTCACTTTAAACAAAATCCAAGATAGTATCTAACATATATGTACTTTGAATTTAGATAAACAATCATTCAAAACCAAGGGGATCTAGATAAGCAACTTTCTCTATTTACTTGTACAACAAATTTCAGTCATAGAAAAATTCCCTATATTTCAATTTACTCTTATAACCTCTAAAAATACTTAGGGAATTCTCATTAGAATGCATTGTATACATTTCTAATATGATTTTATCATCAACAAATTTTGTATAGACCAGCCAGAAAGTGCTCATCAACAAATTTACTAATGAACTCAAATGGCATATGAAGAATAGAAATGACATTTTGTATAGACTGAATGAAAACACACGAACTTACTGGGGCTTTTGTATGTAATCCCCATGTATAGTTTCTTTTGGACCCAGTACATGGGTGCCTCGCCGTGTACTGTATAGTTTGTCCAAACTATACCACGTTTTTTGGCTTAATATATTTACCTTACTCCAAAAAAAATATGATTTTATCTTCTAAAATTCATTCAAACAAAGGAAGAATCCATTTCATATCATTTTGCAACAACTTAGAACAAATAGACAATTCAGGGTTTGTAGTCTCATACTAAGCAATTAAAGATTATGGTTGATTTAACCAATTTTTGTGCAATATACTATTTAAAGGAAGTTCCCACGCACCCTAAGGTGTGAAAACACATTTAAAACGTATCCCATATTTGAAAATCTTGAATCCATATCAAATCCCTAGCAATTCACCCAATTCTTCTTCCTTTCAACTCAGAAACCCTAAAAATGAGGGATTATGAAGAAAGAGTGAGAAAAGGGGAAGTTTTGATACCATTTTGGATCAAATCAGAGGAGTGACAGAATTTTGAAATGTGAGAGAAGATACACCATGAAATTATATCCAAAGAAGCTAAACTTACATGATTTCATCATTCCTCAGACCGCAAAACCCTAGTTCATCATCTCCATCAATTTCTCCTCTCAAACCCTAACTCTCTCTCTCTCTCTAGGATTTCATTTCTCTGGATTGAATCACGTATTATGAGAGCTCCTTGTGTTTTAGGTTGACCATATAGAGCAATTGAGCTGCTTGGGTTAATTGCACATTGACCCCTCACTAAACTTTTTCTTATTTCAGCAGATTTTTCTGTCATAAAAAGGTTTCTGTGAATTCGTTTATTTCAGAGATCAAACTTTCTTTAAAAATTATGCGAATTTATCATGGTGTGTATAATTGAGTTTAAAATCTTAATTTAAAATTTGAGATCATTCCAAGCTGGCATTAAATAATTAAAAATCGAATAGTGTACTCCTGTCCAGAATTTTGTAGAAATGTCAGTTACTGTAATTCGTCTACTGGTAATGTCTAAACACATCCAAAAATTATAAAAAATTTACATTTTGTTTATGATTGATTTTTAGATGTACAGTTAAAATTTGTGATCATTTGGAGTTACCAATAAATAATTAAAAATAAAACACTACACTGCTGAAAAGCACTCTGTCAGTATTTTGGTCAAAGTGTAGTTTGACTGAGAACTATATTCAAAGAACACTCAAATATTCTTAATTTTTTCTCCAATATGCATGATTGAGTTATCCATATCATATCCAAAATTAAATTAAATAAAAATTTATAGAAAATATGAAAAATCATTTACCACACTGCTATCTTGATCAAATTCTATATTCATGTACCATCAAAACCCTAATTTCAACCAACTAGGGTATATATTTCTCAAACCCTAATTTCTCAAACAATAGAACACTTAACGTTCTTATTAGGTTTAAAACATCATAATTGAATTATCATCATTAATTAGATTTAAGTAATGATCAATCCAATTAAGCATATAATTATCGAGGTAAACCCTAGTTTACCAATTAAGCTCAGATGCGGTCATAACAATTACTTTCATACATTTCACTTCACATATTATATCTCAGACACAAAAGACTATAGAGATAAGTTTAATACCAGATATGCTACACCATTGATACTAAAAAACAAGTAAACAATATAGGGTTTTTAATGTAACTTCAAAAAAGTTGATCAATTAGTTCATATAAAATTTTGCTAAAAAAACCTACCATCAGAAAATATTAGGATTTGAATTCTCAAACTGAGGATCACACACTTGAACAAATTCCACCAAATGTAGTAAATAAAAAGATGATAAAAATGAAAATCTTGATCAAGAGGATGAACCCTCGCCTAACAATAATCTTAAGATCATTGAAGATCATCCTATTAAAATAACCGTAGGATATCCTAGAGGTATAGTTAAGACTATTTTTTTATTGGATACCCAGTGTTGGCGTTCATCATGTTTGCAAAGCATAGAGGCAAAAAGAGGTGGAATAGTGTCCTCTTAGGATGGGTTTCCTATTGAGGATTTTGTGTGATTGATGATTCTAGGGCAATGGACTTGGTGGAACTATCAGCTAAATGCCCCAAACAACGATTGTGGGTGCTCTCTTCTCAAATAAAACCTCTACATCACAAATCATCGGGTTGTGTACAACAACAAAGGGTGAGATAAATTTAATTCTAATTTTAATCATCAGACATCCTTGAGATAGATTTAAAGCTATTTTTTTATTTAGAGAACAAGTCTACATGGTGTATGCATCCAATTTAGAGCTAAAGACCATCTATGGTGCTCTTAGTGGTGACTAATGGATCACAACTATGTGGAAAGTTGGAAAGAAAACAAAACTGAGAGAGAGGGAGAGAACCCTTAGAAAGTGACATAATGAGTTCGTGAAGGAAATACGAAGCCTAAGAAGTAACAAAAATATATAGATACTCCTAAAGATCCAAATATCAATGTGGTTTAGAAAAAATAGAACCATGGAGGTCGAGATTGAAAACTGAGATCACAAAAGTAAAAATCCAATCAAGCATGGTCTTATATATGAAATGAAATATTGAATTTGGGGGTGCTCCTATGGCAAGAACGCCGCTGAGAAAGCTGATCGAAGGTTGAACTTATTAGGTATGAAATTGACTTTGTGGGTGAGAGTATAGGAGAAAGACACATACAAAGGGAATGAGGGATACCATGAACATAGGTTAAAGAAGCTTTCTAGCTCACGAATTGTATTGAAGCAGGCACAAGTTTAGGTATCTATGAAATGAAATATTGAATTTGGGGGTGCTCTTATGGCAAGAACGCCGCTGAGAAAGCTGACTGAAGGTTGAACTTATTAGGTATGAAACCGGCTTTGTGGGTGAGAGTATAGGAGAAAGACACATACAAAGGGAATGAGGGAAACCATGAACGGAGGTTAAAGAAGCTTTCTAGCTCACGAATTGTATTGAAGCAGCCACATGTTTAGGTCACCGTCGACTTGAGTAAAGGTTGGCTTAGTGGTGTCGTCTCAAAAGATCTGGACCGCATTTGACATGAAGAAGGCTTTCCTTTAGTTTGATGGTTCTTTAAGGATCGATAAGAGTTGATGGTATATTGTGTGGTCTACGGGAGTGTTGTAAGCGTCATACCAAGAAGAATGGAGATTTGGAGAAGTTAGCCATTAAGTTTGAATTGTTTAAAATCTTGGAGAACAATTGTTTATCAGGTGTTGTCCGCGTCATTCTATGATTGTTTACATAATTAGAAGAAAATTTTCAGACTTAGCTTTTCTATTTAATCTCCACATAAATTATAGGATCGTTACAAGTTCCTAGACCACCGAACAAAACTATCGTCAGAATTAAATGGGTCTTTAGAAACTAGCATGATGTAGCTAATAATATGGTTTGTAATAGGGCGTGTCTTGGTGATTTAAAGTTACATGTACTTACTAGGTACAATAACTAGGTGTGAAGTATTTCTCACCTTTAATTCAAGCATCACGGCTTATACTCTCTAATTTAATTTAATATTTTTTCATCTTATAATAAATTTCATGTGACATATAGTAAACAATTCTTCCATTAGTTACTATTACATACTTCGTAAATAAAAAATTAATAGCTAACTTAACATGTAAAATATAAGTGTATATATGTCATGGGTTCAAAAATTATTTAGGCACCAAAAGCGGCGGTTAGCAAAACAGCAATAATCAAAGGTTACGCGTCACGGTTGTGATGAAACTGAGGACCAAACAAAAAGATTATAATCAAAGAAAAATCATTTCACTGTTTCAAATCGCAAATATCTAGACTATTTTGTCCAGAAGAAAAATAACAGGATTGATATAGACCGTTGGTGTGTCTAAATATTTTAAAGTCATGGTACACATACATACGGATTGAATAAAAATACTCGTCTTGGATATTGCAGCAGAAAAGTACCGAGTAACAATTACATTTCAATTAGAAAATCGATGTTGGATATGGAACGGATGAAATTAATGCATGGTATGGAGAAGAATACAAAATGATTATCTGGGGTGTGATATCTACAGCATAACATCTAGCGTCGTGTAGACTACCATGCATATGTACGTCTCCACTAATCGATGTCAGGTTTGGAATTTTGATCGGGCCCTGAAACGAAAGACAACGGCAACGGATTAATAAGGTTAAATAGAAAAGAATAGGGGAACGTCTGGCCCCTGACATCTAGGGCGCCGTTTGGATAATACAAATAAAAAATCCTGATAGTTAGTTATGTACAAACAGCTGGCCAGATTAATTGGTAATCTGTTAATCTGTATTTGGTGTGGTAGTAACGTAGCCTGTTTTGGCGGCACAATGAAATCACGCCTCCAGGCGGCAATCGTGTGTCCTGCTTGTACAGATGCCGCACTACTTACTCTACAGATTTATTTAGGTAGCGTTCTCATACAAGACTACTGGGATTCTGAATAGAGACGGCCAAACACCCCCCTAAAGTTCTGATATGTATATGTAAATACAAGCCTAAATTAATGATTCCAAAATTATTCTGTAGTTGATCTGGTATTGGGATAACAAATTTGCAAGATTCAGAATCGAGGCATGTATGGTGGTACTGGTAACTACCATTTTGGGTCAGGTATCGATTTTTCCCGCGATCAGATGCAGTCTGTGGCAATAGCATCTCGCAGCTCAGACTCCGGTGGCTTAAAAATCAAACTTGAACCTTGCGTGTAAATAATACCGGCATTTTCAAAATGCGGGCTGAACGGCCCCCAGAAGTCCGCATTAGACGGGTTCGAGTGGTTCAAATTGATGGGCCGGGCTCAAGACTAGAAACAATGTATCAACGCTCTATGAATCTAGTGTGTGTCTTGATTATCCTTCCTCGATGAAGGAGAGGTCAATGGAACCCACTTGGGTTCTAGTTAATAATACCCTGCGCCCGTGGATCCGCAATGGCGTCGTAGCTTTTGTCTAGTCTATGGACAACATGGCAATATTTTTTTGCTGCTTGATTAACAAAAATGTGAAGGAATGAACCTTTTGGAAAGGACAGAATGAATGATGCGCAATTAGTACTCCCACCGTAAAATAACAGGAACATTATAATCTTTTGGAACAATAAAAGATCCAATCCACAAGATCGCCTTCCGTGGATGATATGGAGGACATGAACGGGGCCTTTCTCCGATGATCAGTTCCAGAACTATCACACAATCGAATAAAACATCAGATTTGTCAGTAATTTGTCACTGGATGCATACTTGCGGGCCAAATACCTGAAGAACAGGGATGACATAAAACAAATACTAGAAATTTAGATTTTTTATGACTAATAAAGACAATACCATTAGCAAAAAAGTTTACAAGAAATTTAAACAGAAAAAATAGATTAAAACGGAAGTGCAAAATCACAAATGATAACACGTTTCAAGTTACAGCCAATTATATATCCCTACCAAAGAAGTCCAAGATATCTAGGCAGCTTAGCGAATTTATTGAGAACAGAAAGGTGATATGGGCCGGGTAATAATCCATACTTCCACATGGTTTTGTCCGCGACGATCGATCAACCACCTTATCACAACAATGTACTGGCCATGGTATTTCTCTATAAATTATATAAAAACAAAGTCTTGAGAGGAACGAATCAATAATGTCTTCGTAGTAGAATCCAGGCCACACGAATGATAACCATAATAAGTACTCTTGAAAATTCTGACACCAGTTGTGAAATGTCTTTATCAACACGCTAAATTTTAGCAACCACAAAATTTTGACCTCTACTACACACACATTAAATACATCAGTCTTCAGTCGAGATAGGGCCTACCATGACCAGTGTGCTTCAGGAATGCGCGAGTCTTGCACTAGATGCTCAAGAACTCTCAACAATTCAGTAAGCGCTCACTATGATTCAACATAAAACCTGACAATTTAGAAGTAAATACAAACTCCCAACTGTTCAGAAGCACAATTCTTTCACAAACAAAACTATAACAGGACCAAAAAGCCTAACCTAATCTGTGATAATTGTTCACAAACAAACTCAGTACCAACCCACTTGATGCAAACGGCCTTGTTGCCAGTTTCATCTGTGGTAAAATAGACTCAATTATCCGGAATTTGATATGGGGTGAATCCTTTAACCAGAGACACATCAGTACCATTGCATGAAGGTTGTATCCGTAAGACATGAAGGCGGGTTGGGTATTAAACCACTTAGACTTCAAAACAAGGCTTTACTTTCCAAGAATGTGTGGGATTTCTGCACCCAAAAGAATTGCTAATGGAGGCAAGTTATGATGGCCAAGTTCCCTCATCTGAAGGATTAAGGGAGGTGAATTGGATAGAGACTATGAAAGTTCATATTAGCACTGTAAGATCCTCAAATTTTGGGAAATTTAGATATTATAAATATAAAGCTTGATTGATAAGAAAATTCTCTAACTATATAATTGATAGAATGAAAATGTAATCTCGAATCTACTTTGAGGCATGGGGTTCAACCCATGATCCAAGTGAGGCCGGCGAGATTATTTGTTTTGTAAATAGATATTGGTGAAACAAGTTTAAGAAATAAGACATTTCTTACATAAATGAATAATAATGACTTTGTGGTTTGTTGATAATTGAAATATGAGATAATGAGTATGTTTCCAAAATATTCTAAGATCATTTGTAATTTAGATAATTAATAGAGTAATTATCTTACCATGACTTGCAACACTAGATTTGAGGCATCAAATAGTGTTATTTCAATCTGACTTTTAGAATACTTGAAGATAAACATAAATGTTTTTTTTATTTAGAAATTGAATAAATGTTTCCCAAATTTCGAGCTATTTAACTGCACCCCCCTTAATATGTTACACATGGTGTGACCCTCAGATTTGAGATCAACGATTTCTCTATTGTCTCCCACCTTCAGCCAGAAAAGAAATATGAGTAATAGCACCTGCAATCTTCTCTCGTTTCTTTCTCACTCCAATCTCCATCGTTTTTCATGATTCCTTTCCCATTAGTTTCGCGAGAGGGAGAGCAATCTAACAAGCTATAAAATGGTTGTCATTTTGTCATTTTTAGAAGATGCCTAAATTTCTATTAAGTTGGGATTTTAGGGTGTTATCAAAAAGCCCTTTTACCCTACTATCTATTCTTATATAAGGTTAGAAAAAGTTCACCCTTGACCCTTAAGGCTCCCCTCTCCTCTCAATTGTGGATAGAAACCCATAGAATGATCCACCCACCCTCATTTTCTTCCTCACTAACCCTGACCTCGTCTCCCTTGACTAGAGAAAGGATTAACAATTACATAAGCCTGAAGTATCTTAAAAGGTCCATGAAGGATGGACGACCCACCGAGAGGCATGAAGGGAACCCAAGTTCTATCTCGAACCTCTATGCTAGAGATCATGGGGTTCATCATGGAAGTGACTACTTTGGAAGTCAACCATGCTTGAGTAGTTGGAAACCTTCACGAGGTCCCATAAAGCCCCTAAAACTTTCAGTTTGATCCACACTAACATAATTCTCCATCTCTTACCTTTTGATTCTCTGCGAACTTTATTAAGCCTAGATCTCACACCGGACAACCGTTTGAGTTCCCACAAGTTTGGCTAACTCCAATTGCAATTGTTGGAGGCAGCCTAAAGTTGATTGACCTTCCCCGATCCTAGAACACCATAGTCAATCTTCAATTGACCTTTTTCTGTGGTTATCGTTAATGGATCACAGAGCGAAAATGGTTGAGAAACCCCCCTTGGGATTTTACTCCCATGCTCCCCATCCATGTGATCAACTCTAATCGTTGCAAAAGGAGACTAAGATCCTTTGACCCTAATCTTGAGACCAGTCTGTGTGGAAACTCAGAGCTGACATGGCATTCTGTCATTTGCCAAACACATCCCACATGGCTAAATGGATAACACAAGTAATGCTGACGTGTCGACCTATAATTGGCTAATAAATGCATAACTTGAAAATACCATAGAAATTAATTGGTAATCTAGATAATAGAATATATATATATATATATATATATATATATATCAACTTGATCAGGAAAATGAGGGTAATATGAAGAATTTAAAGCTCGATTCTCATTGTGGTTCAAACAATATAATGGATACAAAATTAATTAGTGGTTTGCATCTAAACCCTAGAATTGAGGAATATGATGCTTATTAGTTTATCTTATAATAATATAATGATAGTGTCGAGTATAATGAGATCCTAAGATAATGATGGTTCTAATGATGTATAGTTAGGGTTTCTATATGAATAAACATACATGTATAATAAGGGTTCGAAATCAAAGATCATAACTTTCTATGTTATCAATGTACATAATTGAATCTAGGTGTTCATAGCACAATGATATTATAGATTGAGTAGTTAGGGTTTGACCTAATGTTTAATATGTGTTTAAAAATCTTGATGGACCAATGTTCATTGGAATTAGGTTTGATACCCTTATTCCTTATCCACACATGAGACAACCCTAAACCCTAGTTTAGGACATAAGTTAGATTAGTATACCTTGAATGTGATTGGTGACACTTTAGAGTATACATACATGCAGATAATGTGGGTTGATTATGTTGAGTGCTTGGATGTTTGGATATATGCTTGAAGTACATGTTGCATGATTTCTGCATGGAATTTATGTACATGGTTTCTTATGGATAACAACTCTTATAGAATTCTGATGTTTTTCAAAGTTTCAAAAATGTGGGATTTAACCAGCTTAGTTGTTTATTTACTTTTTGCAAACTATAAGGCCCTATGTGTATCACCATACATTAACATAACTTTCTCAATCCCAAGATTCTATCTCTGGGGGGTTGAACGTACATGTGGGAGAAAGAAAATAATTGTGATGACTGGTGGCAAAGCCCAAAACGGAACGTAACTAATAGGTGAAGCCCGAAAGGGAAGGTCGATATGATACCAAGCCCGAGAGAGGGAAGGTTATGAGAGTCCACTGTAGGGATAAAACACCCAATGAGAGGGTAACCCACAAATATTAACCCAACGAGAGGGTATACCACAAAGATTGTGCAACTATGCTTTGAGAAGTTAAACAAGAAATACAACTTTGATTATTTTACAATAATTCCTAATATGGTTGGTTATGTTGTTATACCTAAATGAACATGTTTTGGTTGCACTACATACACAATATATAAATATACTGACCGTGTTTTGTTTCTTGGAGTTTTAGGTAAACTGTCAAATATGAAGATATCAAGACATGGTGAATCGGATGAAATAAATTGAAGACATTAAAGTTAAGTCAAGGAGGATTAGCTAGATACTTCTTCTCCTATATAATAATTTTCATGTTTAAAATTCATGTAAATACTTGGAAGAGTCTCTTTATACTTTTTGTAAACAATATTTGTGAAATAATGGAAATGATTTGCTATTATTTATTATTTTCTAAATCTGGATCTTGGGAATCTAGGAAATGTCTCTTGACTTTAAGCTCCTCCCTTAATCAGGGGACACTAAAAATTTTGGGTTTTTACATTTGGTGTCTGAGCTTCAACATTTTCAAATAATATTTAATAGTTGATAATTTCTTATTCTTTGTCGGCAAAAAATTCTTCCTCTTTTTTCTATATTTTTTGTATAGAGTTCATATGTATAGAGCATGAGCTATAGTTTACAAATATATAGAGTCCTGAGACCTGAGTTAAATTCTTAAAAAAGTAAGAAAGGAGCTAAGAAAAATAAAATCCACAAATGCTCTGTAATTTCCCAAATTTTCTAGAAAAAATTAAGCCTTATAATGTGGTTTTATTTAAATAATAAATAGTTGAGGTCTTAATGCAAAAAGACCATGGAATGAAATTTCCTCAAGAATAATAATATGAAAAGAAAGTAAAATGAAAAATATGTTTTTCTCATCCATCTATGTAATATGTATTGCAATTAAGTCAATTTAATGAACATTAGTTTCACTTTCCCTTATTCTCTCTTCCTATTCTAGGAAATGTTTTAGAAGAACGAAAAAGGACCTTGAATTCAAAGATGACATAAATAGTGAGTGAGCAATAAGTTCTTATCTCTTTTTTTACTCAAAGAAAGCAATTAAGGGAAAATGTATCACATTACACCTTTTAATGCATTATGACCAAGTAAAATGCCATTTGTGGAAATTATGAGTAAAACATGTGGAAAATGGAAATCTAAGAGGAGAAGAATAATCTCGACACCTTATTGGATGTGTGGTTCAAATTTGGTCAAGTTGACCTTATTTGACCTTTCAAATTAATTTGAGAAGTTTTTCAAAAGTTTGATTACAAATTCCATTAATGCAATGTGTAACACTATAGTTCCAATTATTTTCACTATCATGCGTTACATTGATTTTACTTTCCTTCTAGGCACATGTCCAGATAGTCGATGTATAGCTATTTCACAATCAAATGGCTTATTCATAATCCTCTACCTCCACTTTTTCCATGGGTCAAAAGCCATTTTAGAGGCCTCACTCTGCCAACTTAGTACCCTATGGGTCTTACACCTGCTTAAGTCAGTGTTCACCTCCATGGCGTTCAAGTGGTTCCCCATCCATAGAAGGTCTTGTGTTAACCTCGCTTCACCTTCAATCATGTTTTTCAAAATTCGATGAGTGCATTTCGATCGTTCTATGTGGGTTGCTTCCCTTATCCATTTCCCCTATTTACCTTTCTACTTCAACAAGCTCTATGAGTTTTGAAGTCTTGTAGAGCTCGAGTTTGTTTCTACGACCCCTCTGGCCTTGACAAAGCCTTTCTACACATTTTTACCCCTTATTACTATCATTTGTAGGTACTTCTTTTGGGTTGTAACCAATGACTTTGTCATCATGAGATCTGACACTCCTGCTTGCCCCAAGCCCAAGCATTGGCTCGTTGACTTCGTCTCAATGCAGGGAAGCCACTGAAAATCTTTGGATACCCGTTTTAGGTGAGCTTTCCATACCAGAGTTGGAGCTTGGAGCTCAAGTTGTGCTTAAGATCCATGGCCCTAAGAAAGGACAAACCTAGTCATACAATGACCTTGGTGTCCATACTAATTTAGTCAACCCATTTTTATCACAAGGGAAAATTTTATTTTAGCGTTCCTTTAATTTATTCGAATGCTTTTACCCCAATACTTTAATCATATGTCATGTGTACCCTAGGTTTTTTGGTCTTTCATGCTTGATTTACATCGAATTTAATTTTGATTTAATTGATTGTCACACTAAGGTTTCCTGAGCTCTGATTGGTCCATAGTGCAAAAATCATAACTTTTGCATATGACCTCAGAAAATGATGGAAAATATTCCTTGGAAATCTTGTTTGATTTTCTATCACTAGCTGTTGATTTCAAATGCTTTTTTCTGTGTTATATCTCTTAAAAAATTCAAAGACCAAGATTAGGGTTTAAGGATTATAAACTCATGAACATATTATGATTTTAGTCAAATTATAGGTGATTAAAGGCTCAATCAAGTCAGAGGACTTGACCCTAAGGAGATCCACTCTAGGTAATTGGGTCATGCATTTTTGGGACAAGTAATTTTGGTTTATTGATTGTTATTTATGATTATGTACATCGGTATGTTCCATGAATTATGAATGCGTCCTCAAGAAGACATCACATATATCTATCACTGTTTGTTTGATTGTTTACTTATAGTATATGGTAGAACCCTAATTATATTTATGATTAAGATTAACATATCATGCTCAAGAAGGGGAAACCACATTATGATTCAAGAGGGAGAAATTCCATTATGTTAAAGTTCAAGGATCATGTTAAATGTTAATGTTAATGTTAATGTTAATGTTACTATTAATGTTGATGTTAAGATCAGTGGAATTGAATTAGTTTCTATATGCTTCTCGAATCACGGACCTCAAGACATCATCAAGGGTTTTCCTAGCATCAAGGGCTTTCCTAGCAATAATGTGCTCTTAAGTGGGCATCATAGAGAGATGTATATATTTATTTCTCAATTCATAATGTTTAAAGTTACTCATGAATGTTTACAATAATCCATGTTCATGTTTATGTCAAATTAGTTCATGTCAATTTTACTCATGTCAAGTTATATTTATTTTTATGTCATATCAAATGCCAAATACCGATTATTGATGTGATGTTTGTCATGCATGGTTGGGGACGCGATGTTTGTAGGACTTGGAGCAAATGAAGAGTACCAACAATAGGAAAGAGCAACCAAGAACTAGGAGAATTTCTAGCTTTTCTTAATGGGGTGCCATTTAACAGACTGATCTAGAGGTTTAGACATCATCTACATTATGGTTAGTCATGTTACTAATTATACTAGATTAACATGATGTAGTTTTTTTGCCAATAACTATGTATGAATCAGCTTCAAATCAATGCAAAGTGTTTCATTTACTTTAATTAGATCATCATCATATTGTGACAACCCCATTGAGTAATATGAAAAGTGGGGTGTTACATTATGGTATAAGAGCAATTTTGGTAAATGAACACTAGGCAAAGATGATGCTCATAGTCACCCTAGAATTAAGATGTGAGATTAGGGTTTAGAAATGGATTCCCAAGATAGATATTGTGACCTACAATTATTAGAGTTTCACCTTATTAAAATAGTGATGATGTTTACCTAGTTTGGATCTTAAGTCCCAACCTAACCCTAGCTGATGAGATAGCCTCTCCATTCTCGATGGTTATGGCCAGCCAATTGAGAATCAAAGAAGGATGCCAACAACATGATATATTTTATGCATTTCTTCTTTCTTGCTGGTCCATGTGGTATAGGACACATGTATTAGTAGGTTAGTCAGAGGTAGCATGATAAGATCCCACATCTCTGGGTATGTGCCTTATCAACACATATCTAGGAATGTAGGAGGTACGTAAAGACTTAAGGTTAGATAGTCATCTACATCTAATGATAGAGAATCATGACAACATCAAGGGTAGGTGTAGTGACATGTTTGGTTTCATAAAACCTAAGTATAAGTTGTGAAGATGAGAAGTAAGGTAATAGCTAAATCATTTAAATATCACATGCTACATAATTCTTTTCATGTAAAATTTTGAACATAGACGAACCTTTCGTGAAATACATTTCTTTTAATGCATATTTTAGTATGATGAAAAGGTCAAAGAAACCTTAAGGTGGGTAGTATTGCAACACCCCACTTCTTCTAGGACAAATTGTTTTAAGGTGGGTAGAATTGTAACATCCCACATTTTCTAAAATAATTTAAGCTAATAATCTAGTTTTATTTAAATAGAAAATATTTGAGGGTCTTAATACAAAAATACCATTAAATGAAATTTCTTTAATAATAATAAAGTGAGAAGAATTAAGTAAAACTCAAAATATGTTTTTCTCATGCATCTATGCAATATGTATTGCAATTAAGTCAGTTTGATGAACATTAGTTTCCCTTTCCCTTATTCTCTCTCTCCAATTATTGGAAATGTTTTAAAAGAAATAAAAGAGAAAGAGAAAAGACCTTGAATTTAAAGATGGCATAACTAGTGAGTGATCAATAAGTTCTTATCTTTTTTTTTACTCAAAGGAAGCAATTAAGAGAAAATGTATCACATTGCACCTTTTAATGCATTATAAGCGAGTAAAATGACATTTATGGAAATAATGGGTAAACATGTGAAAAAATGGAACTAAGGGCACAACAATGATTTAGACACCTTATTGGTGTGTGGTTCAATTTTGGTCAAGTTTTGACCTTGTTTGACAATTCAAATTAATTTGTGAAGTTTTTTGAAAGTTTGACTAAAATTTTATAACAAATTCCATTAACGCAATGTGAAACGTTATTGTCACAGTTATTTTTGTTGCCACGTGTTACATTGATTTTACTTTCCTTCTAGGCAGGAGATTAGATGGTCAATGTCTAACTATTTCACAATCGAACGGCTTACTCATCGTCATGTACCTCCGCTTGGTCTGTGGGTCAGAAGTCATTTCACAGGCCTCCCTCTCCCAACTTTTTTCTCCCTTTCCTCACACCCATTTCACAAACTTTCTTACCTTTGAGTATGTTTCATCACACCAAATCCAATGAGCCCTAACTCACCCTCTCTCTACCTCCATATAAGAAGCACCAAAAATAGAACTCTCACGTCCCTCATTGGTGTTGTTATAGTCGCCATCACAATGAAGCCCATCTCTACCTTAGGGTTCCAAAAGCATCGCCACCCATCGATTTTTCCTCATTCTTTGCCAATTCAATCCCATGTGCCCCAAACATCCCGAACCTACTTGAGTTATAGTTTTGGAAAACTTCTCTCCTCTAAAGCCTCCTTCACCACCATCTGGGCAATTGAGTGCCTGATGAGAATCACTGACACCCCTCTTTCATGTCTACATTGCCAGTTTGTGTTGTTCTTATCCCAGCCGCGATACCCTATGGGTCTTATACCTTCTCAAGTCGATGTTCACCTCCATGGCCTTCAAGTGGTTCCCCAGCTATGGAAGTCTTGTGTTGACCTTGCTTTGCCTTCACACACATTTCAACCCAGCTGGCTGGGTTTGTTTCCGTGACCCCTATGACCTTCAACAAAGCCTTTCCACACATATGTACATCTTATTGTTGTCATTTGTAGTTTCTTCTTTTTGGCTGTAACCAACAACAATGGCATCATGCAATATGATGCTCCTGCTCGCCCCCAAGCATGAGAATTGGCTCGCTGGATTCATCTTGATGCAAGGAAGCCACTAAAAATCCATGAATGCCCGTTTCAGTTGAGCTTTCAATGCTAGAGCTGAAGCTTGGAGCTCAAGCCTATGATCGAGATCCATGGCTTGAAGAAAGAACAAACCATGTCAGACAATGACCTTGGTGTCCATGTTGATTTAGTTGAGCCATTTTTATCACAAGGGCAATATTGGTTTTTTAGCATGCCTTTAATTTATTTGACGTCCGACTTAGATTTCATGGTTAAATGATGCTTTTACCCTAGACACTTTAATCACATGTCACACACACCCTAGGTCTATCTGTTCTTTCACGCTTGATTTGCATCGGATTTGCTTCTGATTTAATTGACTGTCACTCTAAGATTTCCTGAGCTCTTATTGGCCCATAGTGCAAAAATCATAACTTTTCCATATGACCTCATAAAATGATGGAAAAATATTCGTTGGAAAGCTCTTTTGATTTTTTATTAGTTGGTGTTTTTTTCAAATGCTGTTTTCTATTTACATCTCTTCAAAAATTCAAAGAGCAAGATCGGGGTTCAAGGATTATAAACTCATGAACATATTATGATTTTAATCAAATTATAGGTGACTAGAGGCTCAATCAAGTTAGAGGATTTGACCCTAAGGATGTCCACTCTAGGTAAGCGGGCCATGAACTTTTGGCACAAGTGATTTAGGTTTATTCATTTTTATTTATGATTATGCACTTTAGTATGTTTCATGAATTATGAATGTGTCCTCAAGAAGACATCATGCATATCAATCACTATTTTCCTTGATTGTGTACTTATAGACTATGGTAGATCCCTAATTATGATTAAGATTAAGATTAATGAATCATTCTCAAGAAGGGAAAACCCTATTATGATTAAAGAGGGAGAAATCTCATCATGGCAATTAGAGGGAGAAATCCCATTATGTTAATGTTAATGTTAATGTTAATGTTAATGTTAATGTTAATGTTAATGTTAATGTTAAGATTAGTGGAATTGAATCTGTTTTTATATGATTCTCGAATCATGTTACTCAAGAGGTTTTCAAGGGCTTTCCTATAATCAAGGGATTTCCTAGCAATCATTTTCTCTTAAGTGGGTATCATAGAGAGATGAATATATTTATTGTTCAATTCATCATGTTTCAAGTTACTCACGAATGCTTAAGATAATCCATGTTCAATTTTATGTCAAATTAATTCATGTCAATGTTACTCATGTCAAGTTATATTCATTTTTATGTCATATAAACCACCAAATACCACTTACTGATGTGATGTTTGTTTTGCATCGCTGGGGACATAATGTCCATAAGACTTGGAGCAAGTGAAGAGTATCAAGGATAGGAAAGGGCAATCAAGAACTAGGAGAACTTCATGCTTTGCCTGGTGGGGTGCCATTTACCAAACCGATCCAGAGGTTTAGAGATCATCTACATTATGCTTAGTCATTTACCAATTATATTAGATGAACATAACGTAGTTGTTTTGCCAAGAACTATGTATGAATTAGTTTTACATCAATGCAAAGTGTTTCATTTACTTAATTGCTTGATCAACATACTGTGACACTCATTCAGTAAAAATGCTTCCACTTTTGTGATATGAAAAGTGGGGTGTTACATTGCCCTAGCTCCAAAAAAACTGAAAACCGTCACCAAAACATTGAACTCCTTTTAGGACTGCAACAATTGATACAACAGACAAAGATATCCACATCATCGACCATCTGCTATATCCTAACTTTTAGCTAAGAGAAAGTCAATCAACTTCATAAAAAACAAGGTACACCTATATCATTCAGATGATAAGAACATCAGACTAGATATCGTCCCAAAAATAAAGACATATATAGAGAATAAAGACTTAACTACTCATAAACTCTAAGAACCTATTAACAGTGCAACAATAGACACAACAACCAGGAAGCTCAGTAGAAACAAGAATTTCTTCATCATCACATGATAAAAAATTTATAGGAGATATAGTCCCAAGAGGAAGTATATATATATAGAGAATGAAAGCTTCATAGATCATATCTCTAACAACTAAAACCATATAAGAAATCCATAGTTCTCTAGAAATAGTGTATAACCAAGACAGACATATCAACAGTAAATAGAGAGAAAGCATGTCCAAAACATTAAGTGGTCATAATAAAATGACATCAAGTAAGGATCACAAATTCACTCTAAATATCCTCATATAAAACATCTGCACTACAGTTAATACTTATATAAACTCAGAAATTTCTTTCAATCCAGATATGATAAAGAATCAAATCACACATGATTTTAATATTCTTCTCCTTAAAAGTTAGAAGGTCAGGCCAGTTCTCAGAAATTTTTGTAAGATCCTCATGTTGCATAGCCAGATGCCAAAGAGTTTTAGTAAACAGGCATTCAAAGTAGAGATGATGAGTATCCTCATAACCACCCATACAAAGGAAATAGATCAACGCCACATAGATCCCTCTTCTTTTAGTATAGTTTGATGTTGGTAATTTGTTATGCCTCATATTCCAAAGATGAACAAGGGAATTCAAGTGGCTCTTGTAGTTCCAAATACAATTAAAAGCTTCATCAGTAACTCCCTTAATCCAAATGTTATCCTAAATAAGCTTGATGTTGACTTCCTTATGACCTAGGAGAGATATTAAATCATTTTGACCTAGAGTGGGAAAGTTGTTCTTGAGATATTCAACAAGAACATGTGAACTTCTACTAGAGGAAAGATTCCACTCTCCATTTGAGATGATAGTATTAAGAGAGAAATTTAAAGGATAACCTAGATGAATAATCATATCCTTACCGTTGACATACCCAAAGACTTTGATTTACACTAAGGGTCTTGCCAAAGCTTAAAAGCATCTCCAGTACCAACATTAAACTCAATAAGAGATAACATAGAATCTCTGGTTCTAAGGCGATTGTTGAAAAGCCAGGAATGATTCTAAGATTCTTCAAAAGTCTAGAAAGAACCTTTATTTAAGTACATTTCACTAATCCACTTAACCCAAAGTGGATCCTTGTTATTAGTAATATCTGAAGTATTTATAATCGAACAATCTTTCACAAATTCTTTGCTTTTTCTCAGACCAAAACCTCCTTCAGCCTTTGGGAGAGTGACCTTTTCCCATTTAAGCAAGTGAAGGTTCCTCTTATTATCCGTGTATCCCCACAAGAAGTCTCTGCACACCTTATCAATTTCATCCAAAGTGGAACTTGGAACAGGAAAGGAATATAACCAATTCAGGTGCATAGAAGATAGAGTAGATCTGACAAGTTCTACACGTTCCAGCCAAAAGTAGATGCTTAGCTTTCCAAGATTCCAAATTTTTTACTCTATGAATTAGATCAATCTAGTGCCTCATATATAGATTCCCTGCAAAGAGAGGCAAACCAATACATTTTAAAGAAGTCCTGTCACCTTCCTTGATACCAAGAATATTACAAATTGAGATAGCTTAGTTTTATTGCTACAAAACACTAAACTCTTAAGTGGGTTAATATTAAGACCCGAGCTCATTCCAAAAACATTAAAAAATTAGAGATACTAGTAGGACTTCTAGTGCCCCCCTTAGAAAATACCATGATGTCATTAACTAGATGAGACAGGCCCATACTCTTAGAAGCATATATAGGAGAATAGACTGTTCCTTAATCATCTTTTTCATCATTTCAGAAAATACCTTGCATGACAATCACAAAAAGGTATGGGGAAATTGGATGCCCCTACCTTATACCATTAGAAGGGTAGATGGGTTTAGTAGGTTTGCCATTCAAAAGAACTTGATAAGAAGTTGAATAAAAATATACTTCAATCCAATTGATCCATAAGTATGGAAACCCCATTATCTACATGATAGAAAATAAGAACTTCCAATTAATATAATCTTCTGCTATGGATATGTCATCTTGGATACACATATAAGCACTTGTAGTCTTATTCAAATCACTAAAAACTTCATTGGTAAGCAAAATAGGCTCCTTGATGCTTCTTCGTTTTACAAAGGCACATCGATTCACATCAATAATCGTAGGGATAATAGATTGGAGACAATTAGTTAGAACTTTTGATATAATCTTATAAAATATGTTGCATAAGGCAATAGGGCCCCAATTAGATGTTGAAGTAGAGTCAAAATATTTTGGAATTAAAGAAATATAAATCATGCTAGCCTCCCTAAGGAGAACCCCATTGTGATTTTTTTATTAATTGCATCAAAACATTGTCCCCAATGATATTCCATGCTCTTTTAAAGAAAATCCCATTAAAACCATCAGGTTTGGGAGCTTTATCACAATTAAGCTTATCAACAATATCATCAACTTATTTTCTGGATAAAGGATAAATGAGATCAATCCCTTGTGTTTGTGATATCTTAGGACCAGAACATTCTTCCTTCAAACATCATCAGATAGATTTAGCTTGCTAAAAAAATCATAATAAAAAGAATGAACAACATATTTGATATCATTGACATCATGATTCTGAACATCATAAATCATTAAACATTTTATAGAATTTCATGAACTATGGGTCTTCATAGAGGAATAGAAGAAGCTAGTATTAGAAATACCTTCCTTGAACCACAATACCTGAGAATTCTATCTGGGAAAGATTCTTCAACATTAGCAACTTTTTTTGCTTCCAATCTCAACTATTTGGCATGACACATCTTGTCTTCATCAAATAGGAAAAGATTAGCAATAGATTGAGAAAATCTTGATTCCTCTTTGCTATTAAAGATTTCTCAGTGATGTCTCCCATAGTTTTCTTATTCCACTTTCTAAGCTTAAGACACAAGTTCTAGAGCTTTTGATGCAATTTAAAAGTAGCATACCCATCCACCTGTTTATCCCAGGCTTCCTTAATAATTGAATAAAAATTCGGATGATAGGACCAAGCATTAATGAACCTGAATGGAATTCTAAGAGTTATAGGATTACTAATTCTCAAGTCAATTCTCTTTTGATCACTAACAATGTTGGAGACACACTCCCTATGAAAATCCTAAATATGTTTAATAAAGATAGAGTTACACAAAAATTTTATCTATTTTTGGAGTCAAAAAACCATCCCCAGATTGGTGATTATCCCAAGTAAAATAAGGGCCAGTATGGTCCAATTAATGTAAACCCCAGTCAAGAACACAATCATTGAAAGCATTCATAGACTTCTTAGTAGTTGTGTCTTTACCAACTTTTTCATAGTCTTTCCCGATGACATTGAAATCCCCAATGATAAACTAAGGATTAGTCATAGACGGCCAATATCCTCAGTGAAAATCCAATGACTACTTCTATCAGAATCATCATTATGACCATAAACAAAAGTTACATCTCTGAATCCTCACATTGAATCCTTACATGAACAACTTGATCGCTTTCTAGAACTTTAGTGATATTACAAACATTACTCTTTCATAGAATAAGTACTCTACCGAAAACATGCAAAGAATGGTTTGAGACCATTTATAATCTAAAGAAATATTTATTCATCAGATAGGAACTCTTTCTTTATGTAGTTTAGATTCAGTAACAATGTGAATATCTCTATACGACCTCCTTATCTCTTCTAGGATGCCAACAATTTTATTAATGATACCCTAGACATTCCAAGAAGAAATCGATAAAGAAGGATTCATTTAATACCTTTGGCTGTTGAACTATCAACCTCAGTGCCTTCTTTAATAATTTCCAAACCACCAAACTTGTTCAACATAGGAGAAAACCCAACATTCGATACTCTGTGAAAAATACCAATAACTGGCTTAGAACTACATTTTGAAGGAGAGTTGCTTCTCGTTCTTGCTATAGAAGTACATTTTGAAGGAGACTTGCTTCTCATTCTTGCTATCTAAAATCCATATTTTTCTCTCCAACCTTCACTTGAAGAATCATGTTAAAAAATCAGAACTAGAGTAGAGGGAAACGATCTCCCTCCTTCTAGGGCTTGAGCTAAAAATTGATTAACTAGATAAGCATTATGATTTAGCAATATCATTCACTTTGATAGATGAACAAGTGTTGTTAATATCATCAATAAGTTTCATGCCTTCAACATCCACCCTTCCATATTTAACATTCAGAACTTGATCACTCAAATATTCAAAGCATTCATCATGACCAAAATAACCACAAGAAGAGCAAGCATATGTATACCATTCATATAACAAGTTACTCGCATGAGAGTCACCTTCATCACTAACCAAATCAATAGACTTAAGAAAATTTGCTTCAAAGGGAACCTAAAAACATGTAAATTCAATTATGATAAAATATCTTGTACGTTCATGCATTTTGAGAGGCTTCCCCAGAAATGAACCAATTTTCTCAAACATTCTTCTATCCAATAAATCCAGCAGAAAATTATACATTCAAACCCATACAGGAACCTCCTTAATCCTTAATTTGGTAAAACCACCTACCTTCTTCTAACGATTAAGGATCACTAGATGATTTTTAACACTCCACCCCTTCAGAGAATTTTTCATATCAATAGCATCAGAAAATCTTATAAGGAATACACCTTCTCCTGTATTTAACACTTAAAACAACTGAGGAGGATTCCAAATCCAAGAAAGATAGTTCTCCAAGATCAGAAGATGCAAAATAAAGTCAATAGTGTATCCAATCAAACATATGTTCCACTTTCTTGCATTGTATACAGCTTCCGAATTCGGATAATGAAGTTTACCATCCATTGTCGAGATATCATTCTTAGTAAGCAAGAGATCAGACTCTTCAGTTATGTACACTTCCGACTAGTCTTTAGGATATCTATATGTGGATGACTTTGAATCATGGTCCTCATATTCTTTAGAAACCTTCTTCCTCTAGATCAAATTAGGTTTGCAAGGAAGCAGCCAGTGGCGTAAGGTCTCCATTTCAATCACCAAGCTAGTTACCCTCTGCATTTAGCATTTCCAACACTATTAATTTCAAGTAATCTTTAGAAATATAAGGAGAACTATTAAGGAATGGCCTGATGGTAATGGAGTCTATAAAGGATCATGGGTCTAGGGATTGGAAATATTTTCCTCTGCACCATTAAGTTGGTATACAAGGACTCCCTTAGCCAAGGTGATACCTGCCCAGCCATAACCTCGAGTTTTCCTACAATAATATTTCCTCTAATTTCTCCATCTCAAATTTCATACACTTCTGATCCTATTTCTTAGTAAACCCTAAAAGGTACTTCCTCCTCATATAAATTTAGGGTTTCAAGAGGAAGTAGGATTAATTCATCCTCTTCCCATGAATGTACATAAAAAGTTATAATGATTAGATGGTTTAAAGGAAAATGTTTTATGGGTTTTTCCTTATAAGAGTGAACCCTAGATGGAACTAGGGATGGCTTAAGAAACCCTAGTGGGTTAAGGGATATGGAAACCATAAATGCATGGTGTAGTCCCTGACCACGATCCTAAACCTAAATCCTAATATTGAGTAATGGGAGTAGAGTGGGTTAAATAATAACCCTACCCAAATAAACTCTAAGCAATGGAAAGAGGAAATAGAAAATACAGTGAGTTTGGATACCCTAGTATCCCCATGCACGATATGTGGTGTAATGGATGCATGATGGATGTAAGGGTTTTAAGAATGTAAAAATAAGACATAAGTAATCAATGGTTACTAAAAATGAATATAAGACCCCCAATTTGCTTTTAGGGTTGGTGCCCCAACTCGGGACGGGTCAACCCAGTATTAGGGAAAAGACCTACATGGAAGCAAAAACCCTAAACCCATGAGGTCATGTGTCTAGAAAGCCTAACTTCCTTCGGTTAATCACCCTAATAGGAAGACCTATCCCAACACATGTATGGAAAGGAGGTAGTCATGCAAATGAAAGTCAGTGACATCAGTCTAGAAGAGGGATTAGTTATAGATTATATGTCTAAAGCCTTATGGGAATACATGATAAGAGGGAATAATGAATTTTTTTAATTTGATATGACCTAAGTTTTATATAATGAGATAATATAGTTTTTGATGATCTCAGTCGGATTTGAGAATTTGATTTCAGTTTTGAGGATTTGACATAAGATTTGATAATGCAAGTATGTGTGCTTCTTCAAGATAAGATAAGTTGAGATAAGATGTGAGTCAACAAGAGAATCAATCTCTTCTACAAAGGATGACCTCTAGTGATAGGATTAGTTAGAGGATTAACTCCAGAGAGAGTGAAACCTAGAGGGAAAATTTTAGAAACCTAAACTCCAAGATATGAGAAATTTTGAGATTTTTTTTGTATTATGTCCTAAACTAGATTACCCCTGAGTGAATGAGTTGAGTTTATTTATGCATGATTCATGTAGTCTTATTGTACCTTATATGTCCTTGGGAGAATCAAACACTAGAGATAAAGAAAGAGGCTTCTTACATATATGTGAATATGATATGAGTACCTGCCATCTAGGTGAGAGAGAAAGACTCCTAAGATCCTAAGGAGGTGATGAATGTTAGTATGTTGTGGAGACTCATGCTCGAGTTGGTGGTTCCCTACATAGGACTCTAGTGGTTGTTTATGGGAAAGATAAAATTGGGCAAGAATATTTCATGAGTAGATATCTATGAAGAGAATGTCATATCACATTTTGGTTTAGTTTGTGCTTGAGATGGCTAGATCCTCTGAAGTTGATGATCGATGCTAATGAGGTTGACATGAGAACCCTCGATCAAAGAGGGAGATAGAGCTAGTGCACATAATACTCATAGAGTTGAGTCAGCTCATAGAGATGGAGCATGGAACCACCCTCAGGAAATGAGATAGGGGAACCTCAATTGGTCTTTTTGATATATGTTTGACAAGACACTCATATAAGTTTGTTTATCACAACCATAATATAATATATGGATGAAACAAATCTAACCTTGAGATGTGATATATGGATTTGACATGATTAAAGACTTAGAAATGGTTTAATAGTTCTCTATCTACAATTGGCTAGGCATTTGAATGAATTATGATAATCTGAAATAGCTGGCTAATCTTAGCATGAACCTTTAATAAAGTTTACAAATTAAAATGAGAAAGTGAAATGAGATAATATTCATTATAAATATTGAATTTGGTTGTAGCTGACATGAGGAATATGTGGTAATTAATTTTGTATTTTTGAATGTACTCTTTATCTCTTACTTGGCCTACTATATAGTATGGTTATTTTGCAAAGTAATTCTTCTTATATGATATCTTGCTTGATTTTATAAACATATGAAACATAATATATCTGCTTCATTAAATCTAAGCACTTCAACTCTTTGGTAAAGTGATAGAAAATAAAGTACTTCAACTCCTTCGTAGTAAAGTAATGATAGTGATCCAAACCTTTGGTAGTAGATCACATCGTATAATGATCCGGCTCTATGATAGTAGATCATAAGGCCTTAATGCATTCAACTCTCAAGTAGTAAATGCATGGATGATATAATGGAAAATATGTGTTAAAATCATTTTCTCTTTTGTTAATATACATCTTTGTTCAAGTATATTATGTTATCATTTGTTATTGCCAAGTACTAGTTTTATAAATGCATGAGTTAGGACCTTCCCCAGAAGGGTGAGTTGACAAATTAGTTTAATGATTGAGGTAACATTGAGTGTCACCTATAGCTTGAAAGATTAAGTATAAGATGCATCAAATAACATATATTTAGTATAATTCTTTGAACCCAAGCATGCCATCACTAAGGGACATGAGGAAAAGTCAATGTGGAAGTGGTTGATAGTATGGGACCAAGAGTAGAAGTGAAGGTTGCAATGAGACCAATATAGGGACATAAAGTGAAAAACATGCACCATAAGAAATGAAGGAAATCTGGGTTAAAAAAATTGCACATAAATTATTGTGTTCAAAATATTATTAGAGAAAATTAAAAAAAAGTGTAATGAAATGAAGTTATGACATATCAATGAAACCTTAGGAAGGGGATAACCCTAAGTCAACCCTAGGGTCAAGTAGGGATGACTAAAGGTACTTAAGACCTATGAGTTTAGGAGGTGATCATGCCCTAAGTGCATAAGACCGTGGCATCATGAGATAGCCATCCATGTGTACCTAATGCACATGGGGTCAGAAGATTGGCCACCATAATGAGTTTATGAGGACCAAGGGATCAATGTGAGAGGCACTCCATAAGTGCACGATACCCTTGGGGGTCAGGAGTAGATCAAAAGTACCTATACCCCTAGAGATCTTAAGGGTAAAACTAAGGCTAATGAGACATGAAATGCAAATGTAAAGAATATAAGAAGTCATTAATGACGTTTGAATATAATCTTAAAGGGAGTTTTGCATAAACTCATGAGTTATAAGAAGATGAATTTCACCATGACGGCATGGAATATTAATAAAAGTATGGAACTAAAAGTATTCATGGTTTGGAGTCATGTTGAGAATGATTCAACCTAAAATTATAAATTAGAAGACAATGAGTGAATACACCATCTCTGATCTTGGATTGGGATGAAATTTGTATTTGGGCTATGGCTAAATGCACACTTCATCTTATTATGAGTGCAAGAGGTTGGGTAGACACATGTTATGCATAAAAATTGACACATGAGAGTGATACCTAAGTTGAAAGTTAATGGCATAACGTAAGATTTTGAGGTGTTACCTCAACCTTATATGGAAAGTAAATGAATATTAGTTTTAAAACCTAGGTGAAAGGGTAATCACCAAGTAAGAACATGAAGTCACAAGTGAAAATGTGAAGTGATAATATCATGTAATGAACGAGGTTGTGGAATACCCTAGATTGAGGTAATGACCTTACATATGTGAGAAATTTGTATAAAATTTGTTAAAAATGATCTAGATAAAGATATCCATGAAGGGTTTCTAACATTAAGGTTTGAAGCTATTCTAAGTGATCATTCAACTTAACCTTACTAAGTTTGAATTTTGGGGATAAAATTCCTTTTTAACGAGGGGTAATGCAAGATCTTCATATTTTGCCAAATTTGAATTATATAATTTTACGACTTGCTTTGATAAGAAAATTATCTAATTTAATAATTGATAGAATAAAAATGTTATCTTGAATCCACTTTGAGGCATGTGTTCAACCCATGTGCCAAGTGAGGTCCCATGAGACTATTAGCTTTGCAAATAGATCGTGGTGGCATATATTTTAGAAATAAGAGATTTTTTGCACAAATAAATAATGATGACTTTGTGATTTTTTGGATAATAGAAATAAGAGATAATGAGCAAGTTTCCAAATTATTCTAAGATAATTTGTAATTTTGATAAATAATAGAGTAATAATCTAACCATGTCTTGCAATCCAAGATTTCAGGCATCAAATGTTTTAGTTCAATGTGACTTTTAGAATACTTAAATATAATAATAAACTAAGAGAATTCTAGAAGTTAAGATAAAAATGACTTTCCATGTGATGTGAGTAATTAATTTAAGGTTATACTTGAAAGGAAACTTTCAACCATGAGATCTATATATAAATCCCAAAAATTAGATCTAAGGTTCATACGGTATTAATAAGTTTCTGTTCAAGTTTCATATCAAAGGGATACTCCTAGTATCCTATAGAAAATGGAGAAGAAAGAGGGACCTACTTGTAATAAATACATATGTTTCTTATTTGGAAACCAATTAAATGTTTCCCAACCTTAGAGCTATTTAACGACACCCCTTTAATATGTTGAGAAGGGTCTGACCCTTGGATATGCGATCAACCACTTATCCGTTGTCTCATATGTTTCTACAAAAGGAAACACAAGTATTAGCACTCGCTATCTTCCCTCATTTCTTACTCCCTCGTTCTTACTCACTCCACTCTTCACCATTTTCTCTATTTCATTTCCCATTAATTCTAGGAGAGGGATGACATATCTAACAAGACATAAAATGGCTATCATATTGTCATTTTTGGAACATGCCCAATTCATACTAAGTCAAGATTATAGGGTGTTATCAAAAATGCTTTTACCCTATCACCCATTCTATTATAAAGTTATAGAGACTTCACCCTTAACCGTGAAGACTTCCCTCTCTCAATTGTAGATAGAAACCTATAGAACACTCCACCCATCCTCATTTTCTTCCTCACTAACCATGACCTCACCTCCATTGACCATAACAAGTATTACCAATTACCTAAGCTTGAAGCATCTTCAGAGGTCCATGAAGGACAAATGACCATTAGAGAGGCTTGAAGAGAACCCGAGTTCTATCTCCAACTTCTATGCTAGCAATCATGGGGGTCACGATGGAAGTGACTCTTTGTCCGTGACAACCATGATTAAGAAGTTGGGAGTCTTCTCTAGGCCCTGGGAAGCCCCTACAACATTCAATTTGATCCACACTAAGGTAATTCTCCATGTCCTACCTTTTAACTATACAAACAATATTAATCCTAGATCCCATGTCAAACCACCATTTGAGTTCTCACAGGTTTTTCCTACTCTAGTTGAGGTCATTAGAGGAACCCATGCAGTTGATCAAACTTCCCCAGGCCTAGAAAGCCACATTCAATTTTTGACCAAATATGTGTTTTCATTATCAACCATGGTTCACGGGGCAAAAGGGGGTGAGCAATCCCCCTTGGCATTAATCATGTGCCCCCATCTCCATGATCGAACCTAATCATTGTGAAAGGACACTAGGGTCATTTGTCCCTGATCCCTAGCCCAACCTACGTGTAAGCTTTTAGAAGACATGGCATTGTAGTGTTGGCCAGATGCGGCTCTGTGGATAAATGGTTAACGTGAGAATTTGCTGATGTGTAGACCTATAATTCATTAATAAATGTTTATCTTGTAAATATCATAGAAATTAATTGGTATTTTGGATCAAGTTGATATATATATATATATATATATATATATATATATATATATATATATATATATATATATATATATATATATATATATATATATATATATATCAACTTGATCAAGAAAATGAGGGGAATATGAAGATTTCAATTTTTGATTCTCATCGTTGTTCAAATAGTATGGTGGATACATAATTAATCAATGGTTTCCATGTAAACCCTAGAATTGTGGAATATGATTCTTATCATTTTTTCTTGTGATAATATTATCATATTGTCGAATATAATGAGATCCTAAGATAATGTTGATGCTAATGATATATAGTTAGGATTTCTATATGAATAATCACATACATGTAAAGTTAGGGTTTTGAAATCAAAGATCATAACTTTCTCTGTTATCAATGCATAGAATCCAATCTAGGTGTTCATATCACAATGATATTATAGATCAAATAATTATGATTTCACCTAATGTTTAATATGCATTTAAAATTCCAATGAACCAATGTGCACTGGAACTATGGATTGATACCCTTATTCATTATCCAAATCGGAGGCAACCCTTAACCCTAGTTCATGACATAATTTAGATTAGTATAACTTGAATGCATTTTGTGACACTTTAGAGTATGCATACATGCAGATAATGTGGGTTGATTATGTTGAATTCTTATATGTTTGAATATATGCTTGAAGTACATGTTGTATGGTTTATGCATGTAACTAAGGTATGTGGATGCTTATGGATAATCACTCTTTTCAAATTTTGATGTTTTCTAAAGTTTCACAAATGTGTTATTCAACCTACTTGGTTGTTTATTTACTTCCTGCAGACTATAAGGCCCTATATGTATCACTATACATGAACAAAATTTACTCGAACCTAAGATGTTTTATCTAGGGTTTGAATGTACATGTGGGAGAAAGAAATTCATTGTGATAACTGGTGACCAAGCCCAGAAAGAAAGGTTAGTAATCGGTCAAGCCCGGAAGGGAAGGCCGATATGATACCAAGCCCGAGAGAGGAAGATCAGTAATAGGTCAAGACCAGAAGGGAAGGCTAATATAATACCAAGCCCAAGAGAGGGAAGGTTATGAGAGTCTACTATAGGGATAAAACCCCCAACAAGAGGGTACCCCACAAAAATTTACCCCAGTGAGAGGGTATACAACAAAGATTGAGCAATTATGGGTTGAGAAGTTAAACAAAAAATGCAAGTTTGATTATTTAATGATAATTGTTGATATGGTTGTTTATGTTATACCTACTGATGCAACCATATTTTAGGGCTTCATCGTGTGTCTTATTTCACTTTAATGACATCTATACCAGCTAGATTACATGTTGGTCCCCTCAATACGCATATTTGTGTAAAATACACTTATGGACGTTATTTGCATGTTTTTCAAGTACTTAAGCCACACATGGATGGAAGAGATAGAAAAAGAATAATCCTAGGAAGTCCAAGGATCCCTTAACCAACCTCAAGTGTCCAAGGGTTCATTGAAGTAAAGAAGTCCAAAGATGAACAAAGATCAAGAGAAAAGTGTTGTTGAAGAGATCACCATGGACATGGTACCACAAAATGGCCGTGCTGGTCCACTTAGAATCACAAAGACAAGGTTTTAGATTCAAATTAAATAGCACGACTGTGTAGCTTAGCATGTCCATGCTAACATGACCTAGAATGGTCGTACATCGTAACATGAATGTGTTGCAAAGAAGTCTGAATGCCTGTTCTACTCATAACGGACAACACTTCCTCAAGTGAAAATGATAGTGGTGACTACTACAACTATGCTAATAGTGCCTCACCACTGCCGTAGTGACCTCCACGACCATGCCACCAACCTTCCATTTTACCAAATTTCTACTGTGATTTTTCACCATTTCCACCTCACCCGTTCCACTCCACCATGGCCATATTCACCCCTACCCACCAAGGTCATGATGCCTAGCATGGCCATGCTACATACAACCCTAGCAGTAGTTTTGCACTACATTTCCTATTTTACCCCCATTTGACCTAGTGCTTCCCCACCACCTATATATACATAGGTGGCAGCTAGAGCACAAGGTTAGCTACTAGTAATCCACTCTCAGCTCCACCATTTCTCCTCTCATCCATTCCCACTACATTACACCTCCATTTCATCAACTTAAACCCTAAAAACACCTAGTTAAGGGTTTATGGCCACTTCCCACCATACATCCATGCCATCTACCTACCTTGGAGGGAGGTGCTCGAGTTGCTGCTACTAGGAAGTAGAGAAGGAGGAGTCTTCACCGATATCATTAGGGATTTTTACAACTCTAATCATTCTTCTTCCTTTCTTCTTGTATTTTCTTGTTCGATGAGTAGCTAGGACCCTTAGGTGGGCTGTTTGGGGCTAAAAATGTTACTTTCATACCATGTTGTGGAAAAATGATATGTAAACATTATGATTTTGTTGCTAATGATTATATTTTATTTTTCTTTCATTTACCATAAATTTCTTTTTGGTTAGCACTTGAAATCACTTAAGATTTTAGGAAAATTTCTTATATGTGGCTAATTTGTGAATTGTTCCTATGTCTAATTAATGGATCCCTTATTATATTTTTACCTTACTACATGCTTCTACACTGCGGTGAGACATCTAAGTAGCTAGTATAGGAGCATTTAATGTAATTAGCTTGGAGCCTTCTCAAGGATAGAATGCGGGTGTTGAGAGGTTTAAAACCTCACTTCGACCTTCCATTACTACCCTCAGCCCCTAATTACCCCAAGAGTTCCTATCCTAGAAACCTAGGCTTGACCAAACCCTATTTGAATTATAGGTAAACCCTAATCCAAGTGAGCCTTGTAGGGTGTGTAGGAGGTGTTAGGGACTAGTTCCCCTATACACATATACCATATCAATGGCCAATTAGTAGTTTAGGGAAATTCATCAACATCTAACTTGTTTGTTTAGTTTGGTAATCTAAATGAAAGAGTAATGTTTACATGTTATGACCCCAACCAAATTGAAAAGTGCATTCCCCCAAAATAGCCCACACTTCACTTAATTGCATTAAAACCCTAATTTTCTTCTTGCTTAGTTAATGTTAGCCAAATTAGCTCTTTACTTGCTTAGTTAGTTTCTTGCCTTGCCTTTGCCTTGTTCTTACTATTTTAGGTCATTAATTCCTCTTTTTCCTAGTATGATAGCTTAGTGTAGTGTAGATCTATTCTTGGTTGCCTTAGTATAATTTGTTCTTTTTCTTTCTTAGATTGTCATTTTTTGCTCATTAGAATTAACTGGCTAGGGTTCACTTAGGCTTTTATCTTGTGTATTCTCCTTTAATTGATTGTTTACCATTAGTGTAATCAACAAATCAACCATCAAACCCTTCAACCCTAGACTCTGTAGTAGGATCCTAGCCAAAAATAACCTAGCTCTAGTGCTCCTTTTCTCTCTTGGGTTCAACCTATTACTTGCCACCCTCCTATACTGTGATGACAGTCACCAAACAAACAAGCAAATCATCACTAACTAAGCGAAAGCAATCATTAACAGTGGATTAATGAAAAATCACAAAAAATTAAAACCATTTACAGAGAGATTCAAACACAGGAAAACTCTTATAACAAGAACCAAAGTATTACATATACATCCTGGTTCATAAGAACATATCCTATACCATTCCTTCTCGAGGATTACAAGCATCAACTGCCCTATTAAAACTATATATAGGCAGCATAAGAACCTCGAGGAATCAAACCAAAATCTCAGATCGATTCATTAAAAGTACTAGCTACAAACTCCGAGGACCTGAGAGTACAGAGACGGCACATATGACTCTCTATACAAAATATGACAACTAGTGCCTCCACCTGGAATTTCACTACTATCCCTGTTGTTGTTGTTGCTGATGCTGCTGTTCTTCCCCTGCTATAGGGTTTTTTCCTCTTCTTCTGCATCTACCTAAAAAGTTGGATCCCACGGGGGTAAGACAATTGAAATTGTCCCAGTGAGACATATAAATATCTGCCAAAACTATTATTATTGTAGTTTAATAGAATAAAACTAAGTAGAGGGATCATATATATTCAGTAGTAGATAAATCAATGTCTAAATATATTAGAGCATTATTCTTATTTAAAGTATTTCAGCTATAACTTAATAGAGCAGCATATCACTTATCCAATAAGGAAATGAAGAACATGTATAACATTTATCCATCTAGGATATGCTAAGAAAGATAACATCAACCAATCATTCTCGTATTTCAACCTTAAGCAAATACGCTACACTACTGATTACATTTTACAATCTTACCTAAGCCCTGAGGAGATGAGGTATACCGCTCATACTCCAACCGACCATTGCAAAATCGTAATCGATACCATACATAGGTCAAGGAAGAGCCAGATTCCCATGACCTCATCCTCCTCAGTCAGTGTGAGGATAGAATGCAGGACATCTTGTGTCTCTGCTAAATAGCTTTCCAGGGTATACTGGCAACTTTGCTATATAGTTACAGTTGTGGCTGTACTATCTTCGCAATCGAGAGATTTCATGTTTATCTCACATCGATCTGGCATTAACATTATCGGGAGATTCATGATACATCCATCCCAGCATCAGGAGATTAGTGATACATCCATCCCAGCATATATAATGAAGGATTGAGAGATTTAATGTTTATCTCACATCAATTCCTACATTAGGGTGCAAGGATATTTGCGCCCACAACCCCCACATACTCAACAGTATGCCCTCCAGGAAATCCCGTAGGAAAACCTATTTCACCATCACCAACTACTGACGATGATGGATCTATGGCCAGGGCTCTACATGATAAGATTTCAGTTGATTAATTAAGTAATTTACCATATTCTTTTAGCATCAGATAGGTTTTCAAACATAAATTATTATAACAAATGCTATAAAGAATGTGTAATACTTCTATCAAGTACTTTTTGAAACTTTATAAAACATTGGGATCTCAATCCCTTGTCACATCATGGTGATCTCATCCCTTAACATCTCATCATCATGATTATGGAATATGGGTATTCAAACCCTTAGTTCTTCAAAGAACACTTGTTACCACTCATCAGGTAAATAATACCTTCAAGTCATCTGACCAAGGTAAACATGATACTTTCTACACAAGCATCTCACATGGCTTCTCAAGCCCATTTAATTTCTTGTCACCTCTTACTAGGCAAAAAAGCATATTATGGCTCACAAGGCCCATAAACCAATTTCAATAATAAATCATCATAGCTCATACCTAGCTATGTCCAACATCTCATGATACCTGCATGGTTAGTACACATAATAATAGTTATATCAATTACATATCAACACCATGCAATGTAATGGTAGAAGCACTATTCCCTTATTAGGGTTAGGATTTCCAAATTCATGTCAATTAAAGATACTCATCCTATTACCCAAAATTAGGGTTATGGTTATCATTATATTGCCCAAGATTAGGGTTTCATGCCCTATAACCCAAAATTAGGGTTTCACATATCTTCACCCTATATTAGGGTTAGGGTGTCATATAGAATTACGTAGCATCACCCTAGATTAGAGTTTCACATCACATCACTACATTAAGGTTTCACATGGCATCACCCTAGATTAGGGTTTCACATCACATCACTGCATTAAGGTTTCACATGGCATCACCCTAGATTAGGGTTTCACATGGCATTACTGCATTAAGGTTTCACATGGCATCACCCTAGATTAGGGTTTCACATCACATAATTGCATTAAGGTTTCACATGGAATCACCCTAGATTAGGGTTTCACATGGCATCACCCTAGATTAGGGTTTGACATGGCATCACCCTAGATTAGGGTTTCATAATCACATTGTCCAAGATCAATACCCTAATTTAAGACTCCATGCATCTTGGAGAATGCATTGACATTACAATTAATATACAAAACCAAACACATTGTTCCATATGTCTATAATTACATAATACCTTCATAAGTATCTAATTAAACTTATGTTTTGCAATTTCCCTTATTGATTAGGGTTTCCATTCTTTATTGATTAGGGATTTATGATTACCTCACTAATCCAATCCCTAAATCAGTGCTTCCACATATCTTGGAGCACATAGCATTATCTATGTATTTAATCCTACTTATCATTATTCCATGTACTAGGAATACACATCAACATCATACATTATTAAATTGACTTAACCTTTTACCAGGTTCATGCACCTATGCTTATCATAGTACATTGAATTAATTACTTTCATAAGCATCAATTGATAATCACTCCAATTATACTAATCACCTAGGTACTTTAGAGGTATTCTCATTGAAGTCATCCTTGATAAACTCTTCAACCATTTATGGGGTTATTAGTACTTACATGGATTGAATCAATTATACCTTCAAACGATATTGAATCAATTGACCCTTCAAACGGTCTTGGACCAATTGACCCTTCAAACGGTCTTGGACCAATTGACCCTTCAAACGGTCTTGAAGACCGTTAGACCTTAAACGGTCTTGGTTCAATTGAATCTCCAAACGGTCTTGAGGTGCTTTGAACTACAAACAGTCTTGATCCCAAAATCCCTAAACGGTCTTGAGACCATTAGACCTTAAACGGTCTTGATCTCAATTCTTCAAATGGTCTTGCCCTAATTCCTTCAATCAGTTTTGAAACCATTTGATTTAAATATTATTAAACCCCAAACAGTTTGAGACCGTTTGATCCTCAAATGGTTTGAGACCGAATGGTCCTCAAACGGTCTAAGACCGTTTGGTCATTTCAGCTTGAAACCGTTTAACCCTAAATTAGGGTTTTAACTTCAATCGATCTAAGGTTTGCTTTATTGAATCAATCATCAATTGGACTATTGAGAGTACACCAATTACCACCCTTATATCTCCAACCATCCATCACAACCCTTGAACTCCAAATGATCTTGACACCATTTGGCCTCAAACGGTCTTGAGACCATTTGCCTCCAAACGGTCTTGAGACTGTTTGGATCATCAACCATGAAATTGATCCAATTCAATTAGGGTTTCTTCAATTAATCGATTAGGGTTTGCAAATCAATGGGTCATCCATCACTATAACCATTGTGATAAGATCAATTTGAACCATTTTTTCTTCATTCATCCACATCAACAATTGACCCCAAATGGTCTTGAGACCGTTTTCCCTTAAACGGTCTTGAGACCGTTTGATCACCAAACGATCTTGAGACCGTTTGATCACCAAACGATCTTGAGACCGTTTGGTCATCAACATTGCAAACTATTTACTCATGATATTTTTTGAGGTGTGTGCAAAGATCACATCATCATCTTCAAGCTACAAACCTTCGAAATTTTCTGTGATCTTTGTGGTGATTTCAACAATTAATCAAAAGGAAGATCGTGAATGAAAAAGGAAGCAACACATGATGAAGAAATGGAATCAATAATAATATCTAAGGGTTCAAGTTATATAACCCGCCTTCAAAGTTGAATCCAAGCTTCAAGATTCACATCCTCAATGGTGAATGAAGCTTTCTCAAATGTCCAAGGTCCATTCTCAAGTCTTTGGATGCAAAGGATGATCAAGGTTGAGCATTGAGTGGAGAAAAGAAGAAAATAAGCATTGAATTTTGATTTCCACCATGAAATCAAGGTTGAAGATGATTAAGGATCTTACCTACAGCTTGGGGCACGTCCTCCTATTGATCCTAAGCTCCATTGTGTTAGGACAAAGCAAGGAGAGAAAGTAGATTCGAAAAAGAGTCTTTCATGTGGGTGGAAAATGGGATATATGTAAGGGAATTTCATTAGAGAGAAAGCAATAGAAAATTCCTTTCAACTCCCAAAATTGGAGCCACTTATCCCCCTCACTTCCTTGAATACGAATCCATCATCCTTTCCTTAAAAAAACTCTCATTTATCCTTGAATTAAAAGCAACCACTTTAAACACCTTAAATAATATAATACTATTATCCATTTTTAGTGGACAATTCTTTTTAATTAACAAATGCAAGTGGATTTCTTCACCTACTTAGGATATTTCGGTGCAACACAAGGAATTTGAATGTACTTGCACTATAGTATTTCAACCAAAGCCTTTTTAGTTTATGGGCACTTCAATTAATATTTTTTTTTTTGAATCAAAGTCAACTAAATTATATGTTAATTACATCGACACTCCTTGCTACTCTATCTAGTTCTTGTTTGTATAACCATACAACTTCCCTGGGAGGCCTTTGGTAGAAACGGCAGTGATCTTTGTTCTTTATCTGTAACTTTGCTAGTTTATCAGCTAGCACGTTACTGGTTCTTCGTCTGAACCGGATGTTAGCATTCATCCGGTTTGTCTTCCTGATCTTCTCGAGCCATAGGGCAAATTTAGGCCATGTGCCATCTCCTTCTTCAATCATCCTCACTGCTACACTGCAATCTGACTCAATTATAACATCCGCCCAGCTGTTCAACTCTGTCTGTTCCAGTGCCAACAGAATTCCGGCGAGCTCAGCTTCAGTAACAGTAGACGTCTCCACTGGCATTCCCCATGCCCCAATCCATTCACCTTTATGGTTCCTAGCAATGGCAGCTGCAGCTGCTCCCCGCTTTGTAACTGCTGCATCTACGTTAATTTTAATGGTTCCTCTAGGTGGTGGGATCCAGTCCTCGTTGAGAGAAACAGTGCTTTCAGTCGGTGTGGCCGCCCATGCTAAACCGTGTATGCGTATATCCCTTCTTATGCCTGCCCGAATGTTCTCCTTGCTTATCTGAGTTCCGTCCATGACCTCGCTATTCCGAGCGTGCCACAGTCCATGGCATATAGTCCAGAAGATTTCTTCGGGTAGTCCAGCTTCCTTGACTGTGAACTTGCACCATGTCTCGAGGTTGCTTACTGTAAAGAAAGAATACTGCTTTGATAAGGGTATGTGGTCTTGCCACACAAAAACAGACAGCTTGCAGTCTCTAAGCACATGTATAAGCGATTCATCTTCTTCCTCGCACCTAGGGCAGGTGCTCACCTCAGTCATATGCCTTAGCTTCCTTCTAGCATTTGTAAGGAGGGCATCTTGTCTAGCAAGCCAAGCAAAGGTTTTAATTCTGCCTGCCATGCACAGATTCCATGGTGACTCCCATCTTCCCGGTGTTACGACCTCTTTCTGCCTTCTTAACAACTCGTAAGCTGAGCTAGTGGAGAAGATTCCATTTCCGCTATGGCTCCAGCTGCTGCGGTCTGCAATGTCTTCTGCTAGAGGTGGATGGATATGAAGAATTTGTTGTACAACATCTTCTTCGAACCAATCTTGAAGAAATGCAATATCCCAGCACCCCTCCTCGATGACTAGGGAGTTCACTGTCAGGTCTATGATATCCTCCGGAACAGGCCTCTTTACTACCTCCCTGAGTCTCAGGTGATCATTCACCCAAATGTCGTGCCACACATTCACTGATTTGCCACTCAACGGAATCCTCCGAATGTTATCCTTCATGAACTGGCGCATGGATACACATGCTCTCCCTAACCTTGAAAGCGCACCTTCTCCCCCTTCACTGCACCTGTCGATCCGGTGCCGCATAGCTCTGCACCATATAGACTCCCTGCCTGCAACAAGGTCCCAAGCGTGCTTAGCCAGCAGCGCTTGATTCCAGTCCCGCATAGTTTTAACCCCTAGGCCGCCTTTGTTTTTTGAGCTCGTAACCTTGTCCCAAGAGACCAATGATATAGACCTGCTCCTGCTTCCTCCCCAGATGAATTTTCGAATGGTGCTATCCAAGCGATCACATAGAGTAAACGGAAGAACTGCTGTCTGCATCGTGTATGTGGGAACTGCTGTTAACGTTGACTTGGCAAGACATAGCCTTCCTGCCATAGACAAGCTCCTCGCAGCCCAGGCGCTCACTTTACCTTCAACCTTCTCAATAACATCTGCATACGTTCGCTTTGTCACTCTCGAGTGGATAACCGGTACTCCAAGGTAACGTCCCAGATCGCTGGTGACTTGAAATTGACAGCAGCACTGAATCTGTCGCCGGACCGGAGATGGAACGCTTGCAGAGAAGAAGACTCGAGATTTCGACACTGAAATAGATTGTCCGGATGCCTGCTCAAAAATCCTGAAACATTGTAAGATACACTGCATTTGCTCCTTAGTCGCCTGAGCAAATAGGATTAGATCGTCCGCAAAACATACATGAGCAACCGAAATGCCCGATCTGCCCAGTTTAACAGGTTTCCATGTACCTCTTCGAGTCCTTTCCTGGATCATTTGGCTCAGACGCTCAATGCAGAGTACAAAAAGATACGGGGAGAGAGGATCTCCCTGACGTAATCCTTGACTCGTTTTGAAAGATCGAGATGGTTTGCCATTCCAAATCAATGTGGTATCTCCACCTGATATCGAGTTGATGATATAAGCTTTAATAGACTCTGGGATTCCCACCCGATTCAATGTATCCTTTATAAACAGCCATGACATTGATCATACGCCTTTGTTAGATCTATTTTGATGGCCATGGTTTTCGCTCCCTTCGGATTCTTCATGGTATGTATAAGTTCCTGGACCAGGGCGATGTTGTCAGTAATCCTTCGTCCTGGGACAAAGCTACTCTGCTCCTCCGAGATCCAACTAGGGATATGCTTCTTTAGTCTCTCCACCACGATTTTAGATGCTAATTTCAGCATTATATTGTTCAGAGTAATAGGGCGTAGCTGCTCGCATTTCTCAGGATTTGGGCACTTGGGAATTAGGATGATGGTGGCATTACACACTTCGTCTGGAATGGCTACTCCTTGCAGCATATTCTGGATCGATTTGGTGATCGAGGAACCAACCGTATCCCAATTGTATTTTAAGAATTCTGCATTCACTCCATCAGGCCCAGCGGCTTTGTAGGTTTGCATCTTGTTCAGTACCTGTTGAATCTCTGTAGATGTAGGTGTTGCGGCAATACGGGCTGCATCCTCCACATCTAGCTGCTTAAAGCAGCCTGGAATACTTGCTTCTAGTCTCTGTCTCCGTGAGAGGCAGCTCTCAGATGGTGCGGACAAAGATTTTTCAAAGTGAGATGTAACCAAGCACATGATCTCCTGTCCGTCTGTGATCCAGTGACCATGCTGGTTTTTAATAGACAGAATAGTATTGGTGCGCTTACGCTGTTTTACCCAGGCTTGATAGAAGCGAGTGTTATTGTCCCCATTGCGGAGCCAATTGACATGAGCTTTCTGCTTCCAGTCTTCCTCTTCCTCGTTGATAATCACCTGCAACTGAGTTTGCATATTAGTGCATAAAGAGTCAGTTATAGGATCATACCGATCAGCTAGCATCTTTTGGAGAGTAACAATGTTGTAATACAAGCGATTTCTTTCCTTGGTTTGCTTTTTCTTTCTTTCTTTCTCCCAATTAAGGATATGCTGTTTAACTGAATTGAGAGAGGAATGGAATTCCGCAGAGCCTTCCCAATGCATTCGTAACATGTTTTTGAATCCCTCCTCCTTGTTCCAATTCACTTTGGTCAGAAATCGATGAGGGTGCCTTTCATTCTTCTTCATCCTCAGTAGAAGAGGGCAGTGATCAGAAGATATTCTGGCTAAGTGGACCAGGTTAACGTTAGGATAGGATTTGATGAACTCCACATTGGCAGCAGCCCTGTCCAGACGCTCTTGAAGAGCTCCATGCTTGTAAGTGAACTTCACTCCAGAAAAGCCCAAATCAGATAGACCAGCCTCCATCAAAGTTTCTTTGAACACCCTGGCTTCTCTATAGTTATACCAATTACTTCCCATTTTCTCAGAAGGTGAAAGAGTGGTGTTGAAATCGCCCATAATCACCCATGGATCTTTGATATTTCTGCTCATTGTTATGATATGCTTCCAGAGAAATTGACGAACTGCTAGATGAGGACTAGCATATATAAACGAAACCACCAAATTGTTGTTAAAGCGGCACATGATGAACTGTCTATGGCAGCACAAGATTTGTACTTTAAGCTTATCATCTTTCCAACACACCCAAATACCTCCAGCAAACCCCCTCGCCTCCACCCGATAAGAGAAACTGAAACCCAGGCTCTTGATGGTTTTTAAAGCTCTTGTCTCACTTATCCGTGGTTCGAGAATAGTAACAACTTCAGGCTTGTGTTCTCTTATGAAATTCATGAGGGTAGCACACCTTTCTTTGTTCCCAATACCTCGTACGTTCCATCACATTATGTTCATACTGAAAGATATTAACTATGTAAACGATAACTAGTAGGGTGTGAAAGGTACTAAACTTAGCAGGTGGTTGCCTCAGCAACCTTCTCCCCTTCACTCAGCTCGATTTGCGGCTTCGCTTTATTCTGGTCCTTCTCACCAATGCCGAGCTGCCCAAACTCTTCACTCTCAGCTAAAGCTTTGGCTAGGCGTGTGCTGCGACGTAATCCTGTTCCTGTATCCGGCGGTTTACCCCTTCTCTTCTTCGAAGTTCCGCTGGTCTGCCCTGCCTTCATTGGTTGCAGAGTTTTTTTCTTCTCAGGAATCTCCTTGCCCGCCTTAGACCTTTTGATTCGGATTGTCATTGGTGTGCGCTCCTGTTCATCCTTTTCTTTCCTTCCTGTGTTAATAGTGGCCGCAGGTTCATCGTCCATGTCCTCCACAGTGATGACTTCGTCTACTGCTGGATTGACCGCTTTGTGGTTTCCGTCCCTGATTTTGCCGCCTGACTTTGCCTTCTCCTTCGACACTTTGTTTCCCACTGTGTTAGTGATGTCTCCCAGCACGCTTGTACTCTTATTGCCACCATTGTTCCTGTCTCCCTTATTCACTGTGTTAGTCTTCTTCTTTCGCCATACCTTCGCGGTCGTGTGAGTAACAGTTTGTTGCTCGGTTTCAATTGCCATGCCATTGTCGGTGCTTTGCATTCCATCACCTTCATCCTCCTGTAGCCCTTCGAATCTATTCGCATGAACCGCCATGGCTGCTTCTCGAATTCTATGGTGTCTCTTCCTGCCTCCTTTCGTCCTTAGCGTTTGCCACTCACCACTTTTAGGTGAACCGTTGCCCCTTTCTCCGGTTGGTCGGACAAGTTCTGGTTGCGTATCTTGTACCTCTGCTGCAGGGTCCTTCAGAGGACAATCCTTCGAGATATGACCCTCCTTCCCACAATTGGCACACGCCCATGGGAATCCCTCATAAACAACCTCGTAAGACCTCCCATTTATAAGAATGGAGTTCGCCAGTTCCTTAGTTGTATTGATTTCTATGGCCAGTCTTGCGAATATGCTTCTCGATCTGTTCTCCGTATAACTATCAACCTTTACTAGGCTTCCCAGCGCCATGCCTATATATTCGAACATAGTTTCTACATACAGGTGTAAAGGTAGATTCATGATTCGTACCCATGTCACAATATAGTCTGGGAAAGCTTTAGTTGGCTGGAAAAGCGGATACCATGCCCAAACGATGACATTGCATCCGAACAATTTCCATGGACCACCTGTTAGGGCTGTTTCATAATCATGTTTACATGACATTTGCAAGACGAAGTGGCCGTGTTCCAGTTCGAACATATTGAACCTTCCTTTTATTCGCCATAGAAGTTTCAGTTTATCTCTTAAGGTCATGTACCCAACCTCGGTCCCGAGCATGCGTACAACGACTGCATATTTCCATGGTCGGGCTAGATCTTCCTCTGCGTCAGGATCAACATTGATACTAGGTGTTCCATCCTCATCTGTTAAAGTAACCGCCCCTAGGGGCAGATTCTGCACGAATAGGTTCTCCAGGAAAAAATCCTCACGCTCTATATGGTTTGCACCGCCCGTGGTCTTTCCCATATTCATGACGTCTGTGAAGGAGATAGTTCTTTCCGCAGATCCGGTCGGCCGATCTGGGAAGGAGATTCCCTGCGTGTGCTTCTCCGTGACTTCCTGATGGTTCACGTCTGATTCTGGAGAATTCTCGCTTACCCTGGCTGGTTCTCTCATGCCTGCCACCATGAAGCTTAGGCCTATCTCCGGTATGTGGTGGTTATTCATGCCCTGCCTAGATTCCTCCCGGCGGAGAATCTCATCCATCGGAACTATGTCCTCTCCTCCTTCCAGGACATAGTCATCCTCTCCTTCTTCCAGGACATAGTCCGGTGGGGCGAGGGATCCTTCCTTCGGATCCAGTTCTCGACCATCGCTTTTGTCTCCCTGGGTTCCACGTCCCCCTCTTCCTCCTCCTTCCCCGATCGCCCCTCGTCCCCCGCTCCCGCTTGCTAACCCTAGGTTTTGGGTAAATTGCACATTACACCAATTTTTATTCTTGCATTAAATTGAATTAGGGTTTTAATTATGCTTAAATCTTGATTATTTTAATATCAAGATTCTCTCCCCCTCAAAGAGATTCAAATGAGATGCCCCTCTGATTTTATTGTCTCTAATTGATACCAAGAAACATTAGGGACTCTCTATAAGTGGTATTTTTCATATTGAACCCTAGGTTTTGGGTAAATTGCACATTACACCAAAACTAGGTTTTAATGCACAAACATTGTTTAATAAGCTCTTTCTTGGTACTCAGGCAGCCACAAGCCATATCTCTGCATCATTTTCATTCTTATGACATTTCAACACTTGAGGAACATTTTATCATGTAACATTTGCAAATTAACCCCTCAACTTGGGTAATTTGCACTTTAGTCCAAAATGGGCAAACCATTGTTTTCAACATTATTCAAAAGGGACTAAAATTGAAACAAAAGTTCCTCTTGAGCCTTAATTACTTTTTAAAAGATAAGAGCAAGCATCTAATTATCTTTCTTAAACAAAACATCTAGGTTTAAAGAATAACCCAGGCCAGGGATGTTACATATACTAAAACACGACCTCATGTACTTGCGAGTAATTGTATTAGTCTATGTGAGTGTGTCCATATCTAGGACATTATAAATTTAAAAGATCCCAAGTGTGTTCGAGCCCTTAAGGTGTGCACTTATAGTAAAGATTCAATTCATTTACATGTGTATACCGCAGGGTAGGGAGAAACACACCAAGATTTATGGTGCTATTTCTGGGGAGAAAGGTGCCCGGGCCAGCTAGTTAGTTTTTCTTTTTTATTTTCCCACTTCCCTCATCATTTCTATTCCTTATTCTTTGTTCTTTGTACTATTTTGTGTATATTGGTTTGCTAACTTGTCCTCTTTTATTTTTTTGTTCCTTGTGCATGTGACAACAACCTGGGGAAGAAAGATGGAAGGCCAAAATGTACCTCACAAGCCACTTCAGAGTACTTCATGCCTAGCAACTACAAACTGCCAATTTGTAATAGAGTTGATCAAATAATAGGGGAGAAATTCTCCATTCCTCCAAGTCTTCTTGGGATCCTTCTCTCCTTCTATGGTTCAGAGAGTAACAACACATACAACACTTGAAATCCTTTCATGAAGTATGCTCTACCTTCAGGATGCTGAGAACTAGTGATGACTCAATTAGGTTGACCTTGTTCTCGTCCTCCCTCAAATACAAAGACAAAGATTGGTATGATTCAAGAAGAGACATCATGAGTTGATAAGATATGAAGAATGCCTTAATAAGGAAATTCTACTCCATTGCAAGGTTGACATAAATACAGTGTGCCATTGTGAGGTTTAATAAAGTAGGCAATGAGCAGTTCCGTGATGCTTGGGAGAGATTTTAGAAGATGTTGAGAGAGTGTCTACTCCAAGAGATTCCTTTCTGGAAGCTAGTTTAGTCCTTTTACTCTATTTTATCTCTAGTGGGTCAAGCTATAATGGATTCTTCTTGTGGATGAGCTTTTATGGCTAAGCCACCTAAGGAGACATGGCCCTTGTTTGAGCAGCTGGAGGAAAGTTCAAGGATTTGAGCTTCTAGCAAGACATCTCTAGCTCATTGTAATTCAAACCCACACATGGTGAAGATTCTTGGAGATAGGTGAGCTTCATGAAGAACCAAGTGAGAAGTTTTCCTTATCACTTGGTCAATTTTATTGATTCCTTTGGTGAAGAAGAGAAAACACCTCATCCGTATAGCTACTCAGAACAATAAAGTCCAAGATATAGCTCAAGGTTTGATGAGGAATATCTCTATAGGTTGAAAAGATTTGATGATGTGAAAAAGAATGTTACAAGTCTTGAGAAAAGGATAGAGCAACTTAAGATGAAAAATTGTCTTCAAAGCCCAGAATGTGTTTAATTGAATCAAGTGGACCTATGCATTCCACTTAAGTTTTCTATAGTCCACCTCCAATGAAAGTGCATCCCATATATCAATTCCAAGGCTATACCAAGCCTTGTACACCTCCTCCCCCTCCATCACCAAAACCATCCCACCACTTCACCTACCAACCTCAATTCTCTCCTCTACCTCAATTTCAATACAATCCCCAATAAGCTCCACCTCTTCCCCATAAGCAAGGTAGTATTGTGATAGTTCTATGGAGTGGGAAATATCTTGGGCAGCCCATGAGACAAAGAAAGGTTGATAAAGTAGAGAAAAGGCAACCAAGTGGTGAAATTGTGATTGAGATTGGCGAAGATGATTTTATGACACCTCCTACTGAGAATGTGATATTGTATGCTCTACATCACAATCCTTCTACAAATTCCATGATCCCTAGTATTCCATCTCATGTCATGTCACGAGAAAATCATGTTGATGCAAGTAGGGTAAAAGCTAGTGAGCCACCATTCCCTGAAGCATTAGATGAGCCCCCAGAAGTGAAAAGGAGGTAGAAGCATAATGTTGACATTCTAGAGGTGTTTTGGCAAATGAACATGAACATTCCTTTGTTGGATGCTATCAAACAGATTCCATCTTATGCCAAGTTTCTCAAAATTTATGTACTATGAAGAGAAAGTCAACGAGCAGAATATGGAAGAGAGTCAAGTTGACAGAACAAGTGAGCTCTATCATTCAACATTCACTTCCCATGAAGAGGAAACACCTAGGAGCTCCACTCATACCTAGATACATAGGGGGACATCTCATAGACAAATCCATACTTGATTTGGCATCTAGTGTGAATCTAATGCCATATAGTGTCTATGTTGATATGCGGTTAGGCAAGTTGAAACTATCTCATTGCATTATCCAATTGGTGGATTGCTCCATAAATGTGCCTAGAGGAAGAGTGGATGATGTTTTGATAGATAAAGAAAAGGTATCAGTGTTCCTGATGGATTTCATTGTTCTTAACATGGACCTAGAGGATAGGAAGATTCCCATCGTCTTGGGAAGAACATTCTTATCTACAACTGATGTCACAATACATGTGCACAATGTCATAAAGATAATCTCCTTCATGGATATGAAGATAAAGATCAACATGTACAAGACTCCTACCTGGAAAACTTGAGATGAGGATATTGGACATGGTCACTTCAAGTGTCCAACTGGTCCTTTGAAAGGAGTTACATATGGAAGACTTGATGATACATATTGTGGTCAAAGGGACAAGGAACACATGCTGAATGAAAATGAGAGGTGTGTTTATTGCATGGTTGGACACACAAGGATTTGACGTGCATTTTACTACGCGCTAAAAACGCAAGTATACGCGTCGAGTAATATAGGCCTTATGAGGCCCGAGTCGAACTCAGGGATACGTGAATTATTGGAGACTTCTACTAACTAATCGCAATCAGCTAGACCGATTAACAAAGTAGGGTTTTGTGTTCAAATTAAAAAGAAAATAAAAATTAAACAAAAAAAACAATCGATTAAAGGTTAATTTAATCAATTCAAAAGGATATCTTTAGGATGGCGGTTTCACTGCGGGTCAACATTGTATTAAGTTTCATATAATTACTCACACTTCTCTCTCTATCCGGGTAGTGGCCTGAAAACAGAATTACCCACTGTCGTGGTGTAATTCACTACTTAGATTTAGGTTGATTCCACAGTCGTAGTAATCATTCCCCTAAACTAAGTGCATTATAAACGGTCTCTCAGTTCCCACCATTAATTTTACAACTCCTTTGTCAAGGGTTTTATTGATTAATGTAGAATTTGTCTCTTTTCAACCGTTAATCCTTCTGTCGAAGTGATTAAGGGTGTTAAATTATTATTATGGTGATCAAGCATAACAATAGAAATGGAGAAAATGAATTTATACCACGGATTTGAGAGAAAAATATGAATTATCAATATAAAATTGTCATACAATGCATTCCCGGGCTAGACCGGTCCTAAAGATTGAGGGTTTTAGCCTCTCATGTTCATCTCACACGAATACATGGTAGAAATTGGGGAATTCATAAGAAAAACGGGAAATAAATGGGAAAACCCCTGAACGGAGAAGAACCGGTGGATCCTTGGCGTAGAACACGAGCTTCCCCGCCTGTCGGTGGTGGAAATCGTCTTCGGCAGCGTCCGAATCACCCGGGATGAGCTTCTCGGCCTCCGTTCTCCTTTCTCTCCTCCTCGGCACTCGTGAAATCCAAAATGAGATGATCTACTCGTCTGGGCGGCCGTCATTAGGTATAAGTCCCTCATTAGGTCGTCAAATAACAATAGCCGTCCGATCGAGATCAAAACAGATCCAACGCATATCTGCCGGCGTCGATACCATCGACGCGGGTCGATGGTATCGACCTGGCGGATTAGCGGAAGCTTTCCTTTCTTTTATTCTGAGCGCCTGTGGTGATGTCGATACCATCGACTTGGGTGTCGATGGTATCGACGCCTTTAGCGTCAGTTGTTGCCGTTTAGCGACGCTGTAGCTCCCCTTGTGTCGATGGCATCGACTTGGGTCGATGGTATCGACAGCTTCCTCGCCAGCACTTGAAGGGATCTCGATACCATCGACTTAGGTGTCGATGGTATCGACTATGTATTGCTCTTCTCGGCTGACAACCTGTGGCTTGGTCGATGGTATCGACTTCCGTCGATGGTATCGACGGAAGCAGATACTTGTTTTTCCTGAAATTTCACAACAAGACCAAGTAAATCCACACAATCTATAATAAGATGATAAATAATGCTCAAAATAGTAAAACAAAGGGGACTTGATATAAAATGATGGCAAAGACCAAATAAAGTGAATTATGCAATAATATCCATGAAAATGAGTAATTAAAGCACAAAACACATATGAAATAGGTCTCTAAATGCGACTCAAAATCATCACATCAAACTCCCCTAAGCTTAAACATTGCTCGCCCTAGAGCAACTAATCCTTAGAGTAAGATTGCAGATGTCAACTAAAAATCAACACAGCACCCCACATCCCACATGACTCCCACTGAACGTTCTCAAACCGGCCTTTCCTAATCACAGAACAGTAATTACCCTACAGGCGACAATAATCATCAATAAAAGAAATTATCCTTCAAACCGATGAACACTATCACATAAGGCAGTTAACATAATAAAATTTGCCGATTCAGCATTAGTGCATCTTGTGATCGCCTACACTACGTTGCTCGCCCTAACTACCATCTACATGGAAGCAGTTCTCCTGATAAACATGAGTGATGAGAAAATCACGGTGGCCTACCAATCCGAGCAACGGGTGGATGGAATGGGTGGTTCATGGAAGAATTTGGAAGTATTACACAGTTTCAAAATGCATACAACAAAATGCCCTAAATGATGCAAATGCACATTGAAAATGCCCTAATGCTTAAAATTAGGTGGAATGATGCATGCACTAATCTACCACCTCAAAAAGAGATAGAAATCTAATTAAGCCACATCATGTACTCAGTTTCCTTGTTATGCAAGTGATATCATGCTCCTTTCTCCCTCGTATTCCATTTCCTTCTAAATTTTTTTCAATTTTTTTCTTCTTCAGATTTTCAGATTTTTTTTGTTTTTTTTTCCTCTTAGCCCACATATCCATAATTGCTTAGAGATACATGTGTTAGGCTATTTTCTTCATGATTGGAAATCTTTGTACTATTTCAAGGGTATGGAACAATTTCGATCACTTTTCAAGACAACTGAGGTACATGGTGTACTTATGCATGAAAATCATGAAAGTTATGAGTGCAACTACATGACATGCACCTAAAGGTAATGTGCATGAATCACTATACTTTTTTTTTTCTTTTTTTTTTCTTTTTCATTTTATGCAAAAAGTATGAAAATAACAATGCAAGTCCTATCTACATGCTATGCACGCAAGAAGGAATTAAAACTGTACTTTACTTCCAATTCTGTGGTGGATTAAAAAACAATATATGAAGTGGAATGATCACAAGATTAAGTTACTGAACCTTAGAAAAATATCATGTGTCCCTCCTTACTGACATGTGTAGTAGTTCAAAGGGTTCTTTCTCGTATATCCAATTAAGGTCTCATTACCATTTGATTAGGTTAGGCTCAAACAACCGTTACTATCCACTTTTCATGAGTCAATGGGGGTGTAGGTGTGACATATTGCTTCAAAGTTGACATAATCAATCATTTTCATAGGACAAGTTTCCCAAGGACAACCAAGTTAAGCTATCCAAAAGACACAGAAATTTTGAAATTCCCTTAAATTTCCCATGAAAAAGCGAGATGACAATTTTTTAAGACATCCACGATTACACTAGATAGATGTGGATCCTAAACAAACACTAAATTTGCAAGAACAAATAACAAAGCAGAAACTAAAAACAACTAAAGAAAAGATAAAAGATAGAGCTGTTCCAGCCACCCCCCTAAGCTTGAATTCGACTATGGCCTCATAGTCAAAAACCAACTTAAGGGTGGAACAGTGATACCCTGATCAATCTTGCGGAGGCGGTGGTGGGTATTGCGATGCCGTAGGATCCCAAGACGGGTACTCCCCCTGGAAGCTTGGATCATATTGGGTCCTCGGCGAAGGCTGTGGATAGCCTCCAAAGTAGTCTTGACTCCAGTAATGGTCAAAGAAGGGCTCCTGTTGCGTCTCTATCCGCTGCAACCGGGTGTGCATTTGCTCTTGGTTGGCGAGGATGAGCCGCTCGTTCTCGAACATAGCCCGTTGGTTGTCAAGTACCCGGCTCGTAGTCTCATTAATACCGGTATACATACCCATGTGCTGCTGCTGAGTCTGCTGGATGTCCTGCAGCATGGTGTACATCCCCTGCATGGAATAGGGATCCGCAGCTGGCTGCTCATACTGTGGTGATGGTGGCGGGGGCTGAGATGATGAAGATGCACCCGGATGCATCCTAGGACGCTTTCGTGGTGCCACACGTGCTCGAAGAGGTGTGTAAGCCTCCTCTTCCTCTTCAGCCGCGCCTTCTTGCTCGTCACCACTGCCGTCTTCCTCTGAGGACTCGATGGCTATGATTGGCCACCGGAAGTGCTGCTTGCCCTCTATGTTGAAGACGTCGTCCGGTAGGGAGCTCTCCTGATAAGCTTGGTTGACGTGGCAATGAGCGTACGCCAACCCGTCCCGGAGAAGAATGAGATTTGAACGGTGCAAATGTTGCACGTTCACCTTGCTCCTCGTAAAGATCGGAGTCATGGACTGAAGGTTCAGCCCCAAGTAAAGCGCCAACTTGGTGACAAGACCACCAAAATGGATTGGAGCCTTCCTTGTGCTCCTCTTCACCACCAGGACGCGCTGTAGCCAGAACGCCCCCCAGTTGCACTATTGACGTTTCAGGAGTGCATAGAGAAAGAACATGTCACTCTCCTGAAACTTGCTCAAAGCAAGATCACTTCGAGCGAAGAAAGTCAAGCTCAACATCCTGTGCAGGACCCGGACGAACGGGTGCTCAAAATACGCTACCGCTGCATTATGGTAGCTCATAGTCTTCCCTGCCGGCACTGTAACTAGCTCGGCGAAGATTTTGTCGTAGTCGGTGCGGGTGTCGGGGCGTCGGTGATCATTGCGGCTGTGGTTCCAGTTGAAGATGTCATTGAACTGCTTCAACATGATGTTGTAATTGTTATTGAAGAGTCGGAAGGACACCCTTCCCCGGATCCACGTCTGGTCCGATGGTACCACGTCATTTGGTACGACGCAGATATCAAGAGACGCCATGAACTCGGCCACCAGTTCCTTGTATGTGGGCCATTCGCCGAAAAACGGCTGCCCATCCGCATGACAGTCGATCTCATAAAGGCGATTGGTGTGCCGCGCTTGCCCGGCCAACACATAGGCCAAGTTGGCCTCGAACCCCAGCTCCTGGATCATGCCCCGGTCCACATACCGGGTGGGCTCGAACTTTCGCTTCATAATATCCTCGTAGACCTTCCTCACATCCATGTTGGCATGTATTAGGCGTGGACGAGGGATGGAAGCAGGTGGGGGAGGAACAAACTCCTCGATCTCCATAGGGTGAGCGCTTGAGGACGACGCTCTGGCGGGGTGCACCATGGTTGCGAGAAAAGATGGGATTAGAAGAAAAGAGCTCGGTGAAGATGGAGAAGAAATTCTCCACTCGATGAAGATCTCCGCTCGATGACGCTTCTCTGCAGTCGTGGAGGGCTCGGGGGAGTGCTCGGCGCAAAGGAGGATACTTGCTCTGAAGGTGTGACGTCAAGTGACGTTGCAAGTCCCCTTAAATAGGCTTGATCGGCGCCCCTGTTGACCCGTCGATACCATCGACGCGGGTCGATGGTATCGACACATCTCGCGGGTATCCGCCTCCCTCGCGAGTATCGACGGCTGACGTTTGCTGGATCGAGAAACCCGGATTGCTGACGTGTCAATACCATCGACGGAAGTCGATGGTATCAACGCAGCACCCGGATCACTGACGTGGCTGTTGCGATCGTCGTCGATGTCTGTATGCGGATCGGTGACATGTCCGTTGATACCATCGACAGATGTCGATGGTATCGACTTGCTTTTATTGCGACACCGCCGTTGTGTTGCATCCAACCTGTGATGATGTCGATACCATCGACGAGGCCGTCGATGGTATCAGGTTGACTGAGCAAAATTCGTCTGAATATCTCTAGAGATCTCGATGGTATCGACTGGGGTGTCGATACCATCGACACTTTTATTTCGACCTGTCTGTGACCATGTCGATACCATCGACGAGGGTGTCGATAGTATCGACGCAGTGCGATTTTTGCTGGTGTCAACCTGAACCCATGTCGATACCATCGACGGATGTGTCGATGGTATCGACCCTGCCTGTGCCTGCACATTCAACAAACGGATCAAGGTATCATTTTTAAACTCTAATTTAAACGAAGTAAAAGCAATCTTATGACTAAAATTAACCTATCCTACTGTACCAATGGTTGGGTTGCCTCCCAACAAGCGCCCTTGTTTAGCGTCTTAGGCTAGATGTCTTCCCTTCTTCTCATTCATGCACAAGTGAAATGAGTTTAACCTCATTCACTTTCCTCTTGTAGTTCGCACCAAAATACAGCTTCAAGCGTTGCCCGTTCACCAAGAACGTGGCATCTCCATCACGCACGAGAATCGCTCCGTGCGGTTTCACCTCCTCCACAATGAAGGGTCCACTCCACCGGGATTTCAGCTTCCCGGGATGCAGTTTGAGACGGGAGTTAAACAATAGAACGTTGTCTCCCTTCTTGAACGTGCGCATCTCAATATGGCGATCATGTATCAGCTTTGTGCGCTCTTTGTAGATGCGGGAATTATCATATGCCGTCATGCGTAGCTCATCCAATTCATTCAATTCAAACATCCGTTTTCTCCCGGCCTCATCATAGCGCAAGTTCAGCCTTCTTAGCGCCCAATGGGCCTTGTGCTCTAATTCCACCGGAAGATGGCAAGCCCGGCCGTACGCCAACCTAAAAGGCGTGGTGCCTATAGGTGTTTTGTACGCCGTTCGATAAGCCCAAAGTGCGTCCGGTAGCAATACACTCCAATTCTTCCTTGTGGATGCTACGGTCCTTTCTAAAATCTTCTTGATTTCTCTATTTGATACCTCCACTTGTCCTTGCGTCTGTGGATGATATGGGGTGCCGATGTTGTGCTTGACCCCATATTTCTTTAAAAGTGTCGCAAATTTCTGATTTCGAAAATGTGTGCCTCTGTCACTAATGATCATTCGGGGAATCCCGAACCTGCAGAAAATGTTCTCTTTGACAAACCTGCACACTACGTTCGAATCATTAGTTCTTGTGGGGATTGCCTCCACCCACTTCGACACATAATCTACAGCAAGTAAGATATAAAGATTTGAATTTGAGGACACAAAGGGTCCCATGAAGTCAATGCCCCATAAATCAAATACCTCAACTTCCTGAAATACATTCAGGGGCATTTCCTATCTCCTTGAGATGTTACCTGCGCGCTGGTACGGGTCACATTGCCTAACAAAACTATACGCATCCCGGAACAAAGTGGGCCAATAAAGGCCGCTTTCCAACACCTTGGCTGCTGTCCGTGAGCTAGCATGGTGTCCTCCTGTAGGCGATGCATGACAGTGGTGGAGAACACTCTCGTACTCCACCTCCGGCACGCACCTGCGAAGAATACCATCCCTGCACTGCTTCAAGAGAATCGGGTCATCCCAAAAATAATATCTTAATGAATGAAAGAATTTCTTTTTCTCTTGATAGGACCAATCCTCCGGGATGATCCCGCAAGCCAAATAATTCACAATTTCCGCAAACCATGGTTCTTTAGAATCAATTTTTAAAAGTTGCTCATCGGGAAAGGTCTCGGTAATGGGTATGTGCAAACCTTGTTCATCAACCCTCTCTAACCTAGACAAGTGGTCAACCACCACATTTTCAATTCCCGACTTATCCTTAATTTCAATATCGAATTCTTGTAGGAGCAAAATCCACCTAATTAGTCTAGGCTTCGCATCCTTCTTCTCCATCAAATACTTTATTGCAGCGTGATCAGTCCACACAACCACCTTAGAACCCACTAAGTACTGCCGAAATTTTTCAAAGGCGAACACGACGGCCAGTAACTCCTTTTCCGTAGTTGTGTAGTTCAATTGAGCATCGTTAAGCGTTTTTGAGGCATAGAAAATCACAGCAGGCTTGTTATCTACCCTTTGCCCCAAAACAGCTCCCACCGCATAATCGGACGCATCACACATCAACTCGAATGGCTTTGCCCAATCCGGCGTTTGAACAACCGGAGCTGAAATCAACTTTTCCTTCAAAACCTCGAATGCGTGAAGACATTTCTCATTGAAATAAAAAACTGCGTCTTTTTCCAACAATTCCGATAATGGCTTTGCGATTTTCGAAAAATCTTTAATAAATCGCCGATAAAACCCGGCGTGTCCCAAAAAGCTTCTCACCCCTTTTACAGAATTTGGTGGGGGTAACTTAGAAATCACCTCAATTTTTACTGGGTCTACCTCAAGACCCTTGCTAGACACCTTGTGTCCTAGCACAATTCCTTCCGTCACCATCATGTGACATTTCTCCCAATTGAGGACCAAGTGTGTGTCCTCGCACCGCTGCAACACCTTATCTAAGTTATAAAGGCATTCATCAAAAGACGCTCCATAGACCGAGAAGTCGTCCATGAAAACTTCAAGACACCGCTCTACCATGTCAGAGAATATGGCGAGCATGCAGCGTTGAAAAGTCGCCGGCGCATTGCATAAACCGAACGGCATACGGCGGCAAGCAAACGTCCCTTAGGGACATGTAAACGTAGACTTCTCTTGATCCAAAGGATCAATAGAAATCTGGTTGTACCCCGAATAGCCATCTAGAAAACAAAAATGCGACCGACCAGCTAGACGTTCCAAAATCTGATCGATAAATGGCAATGGAAAATGATCTTTAAGAGTTGCAGTATTCAATCGGCGGTAGTCAATGCAAACACGCCACCCGGTTACCAATCGGGTGGTGACAGGTTCTTTCAAAAGATTTGTAGTGACAGTGATTCCCCCCTTTTTAGGGACTACCTGTGTGGGACTCACCCACGTTGAATCGGATATGGCATAAATGATCCCTGCAGCAAGAAGCTTTATGACTTCCTTCTTGACAACCTCCATCATACTTGGATTTAGACGTCTTTGGGGCTGTATGACTGGCTTGGCTCCCTCCTCGAGCCGAATCTTGTATTGGCAAAGTGTAGGGGAGATCCCCTTGATGTCCGCCACAGACCACCCAAAAGCTCCACGGTGGTTCTTTAGCACTATCATTAGTTGCTCCTCCTCATCCGCACTCAAGTATGCAGAAACAATCACTGGTAACTTGTCCTCCTCAGCTAGAAAGACGTACTTCAGATGCGGGGGCAATGGCTTCAACTCCAGATCAGGTGGGCAAATAAGAGATGATTGTAGCGGTGGGGGAAGTGTACCCAAATCTTCATAGTGCCTCGTGTAGAAACATGGAAGCATTTGAAGCATCTTGGCGCACTCCTTGAGTGAAGTACTCCGCATCCAATGATAAGTGACATTTAACAAACACGCCTCCAAAGGCAATTCCGGATATGCATCAAAGACGGAAGTAATAATCACATCATCCTCCCATGGAGGTGGAATGTCCTCATTCTCATCATTTGGAAATCCAACAACCTTGCATAAAGAGACAACTTTAGTTTGCTCCATAAGGTCCACTGCTAGGGTCCCATTATCTATCCTGCTCATAACATGAGCCATATCTAAAAATGGCTTCCCAAGACAAAGTGAGATATTTTGTTCCACATGCTTCACCATATTGCAATGTGCTTTTGCTTTATTTGATGCATTACCATTGGGCATGACCATCTCAAAGCGATCATCCGCAATGCCCAAGGTCAAGCGACCTCTCCCCATCTCCAAGATCATATCAGCTGTAGCTTGGAATGGGCGACCAAGTAGTAACTCATTGCCGTGCTCGTCCTGCATTTCCATAACGACAAAATCAGCCGGAAAAACAAAGCGGTCTACCTTTACCAAAACATCCTCACAGATTCCATACGGTTTCACCACAGAATTATCGGCCAATTGGATGGTCATGTTACTTGGTCTCGACTCCTTCAATCCAAGTTTCTTGAACGTAGAAAGGGGCATCAGATTGATGCTTGCCCTAGAATCACAAAGTGCTTCGCCAAATTTGAACTTCCCGATAAAGCAAGAAATATTGAAACAACCGGGATCCTGTCTCTTTGGCGGCAAAGTGCCCATAATAAAAGCACTCACTTGCTCCTTCAATACCACGACCTCAGTGTCGGGTATCTTTCTCTTCTTGGTGATTACATCTTTGAGAAACTTCCCATAAGACGGGATTTGTTCAATCGCCTCTAGCAAAGGAATATTCACTGATAACTTCCTAAAGCTGTCCAGAAATTTCTTAAACTGTGCATCCACCTTTCTTGCTTTTGCACTATTGGGATAGGGGACCGGAACGGTATGTGCCCTTTGATGAGGTGGCACATAGGGAGTTAATTTCTGTGGTTCCTCCTCAGTGGCTTGTTCTTCCTTACCATCCTCAGCTATGTCCTCAGTTTGCTCTATGACAGGTGCGGGCTGTTCTTTGACTATTGCTTCTTCAACTGTGTCCTGCAGTGTGCTTGTGTCATCCGCCCTTGGATTTAACACTTTCTTACCACTCCTCAATAAGATGGCCTTGGCCTGTTGGTTTCCCCCAGGAACATTGGTGTTCCCCGGAAAGCCCGGATGTGTCGGCTTCTTCAAGCTTGCAATCTCGGCTGCCATCTGCGCCATGGAAGTCTCTATAGTTCTCATTTGAGCCCCGTGGCTCTGCAAAGTCTGCCCAAACTGGTTCATAAATTCACCCTGCTGCTTTATTTGCTGCCCAAAAGTGTTCATCAACTCTTGATTTTGCTTTATGACTTGATTTAGCAACTTCGTGCTCTTGTCCTCCGTGACCGGTGCAGGTTTGGCGTCCGGATCCTGCAGAAATTTATTTGGATCCTTCCATGAAAATTTCTTGTCCTTCCGCCATGAATAATCGTAATTCCTGTACCCCTGCTGTTGCCTCATGTACTTGACCTGAGCCTCATCCTCGGACTCATTGTCTTCCCTCTGCAGCAACTTCTTTGCGAGAAGATCCATCTTCTCGTTCAGCTCTCTCATTGCCTTTGACTCACTGGAAACTCTTGCTTGCTCAACTGGGCCTCTTTCTCTTTCTCCCCAAGATTGCTTTCATGCCATATTCTTCAGTATTTCCCAGCATCTTGTATCAGTGTTATTTAAGAAAAATCCGGAGCCCACCGAGTCCAAATTGCTTCTATCATGCTCGGAGAGAGCAAAGTAGAAGATCTTCACTTGGGTTTCCTTGTCCAGTCCATGGTGTGGACATCTCCTCAACATGACTTGGAATCGCTCCCAAGTCTCAGAATAAGTTTCACCCGCTTGTTGGGTGAAATTGTGGATCTTCCGGATCATATCATTGGTCTTCTCAGGAGGGAAGAACCTCTCGAAGAAAACCTCCACCATGTGATCCCATGATTCAACAAACTCGTCGTCGAGGTTATGAAGCCACTCTCTTGCCACTCCAGCCAAGGAACTCGGGAATAACTTGAGATAGAGCACATCCTGCAGAAATCGATCTATCTTCACCATATCGCAGTTCTCCACGAACTGGCTGATGTGGGCCACTGGATCTTCATTTTTTAATCCGTGAAATGCGTTTGATTTAACCAGGTTAATCAGTGCTGGATCGATCTTGTAGGTTGGAATGTTTAGCCCTCGTTTCCTTATAGGCCCCTTTGATGCTGAGGAAGAAGACGCCTTGATCTTCTCCCATATTGTCTGTGCTTCAGCCATTACTTCTTCTTGTTCTTGCTCAGAATCAGAATTTATATCACTGTGGTGTTCCTCCTCGCAGTAGTCCTCGTCCTCTGGTCCAGCAGATGGAACCTCAGGTGTGCGATTCATGTAGTCTCGACTGCGTGTGTTTACCATGCAAAGTACCTGAAATATGGAGATAGGGGTTCAGTACAATGCTTTGAACGAGTCAACACAATTATAGAGAAATAAAGGAATTTTTTTTGAAATTGTTTTAAAATAAATAAAAAAAATGTGGCCTAGAATGGCCGCTCTTAGCACTCAAAGTGCCAATAATTCGCCGTATCCCCGGCAATGGCGCCAAAAACTTGACGTGTATTTTACTACGCGATAAAAACGCAAGTATACGCGTCGAGTAATATAGGCCTTATGAGGCCCGAGTCGAACTCAGGGATACGTGAATTATTGGAGACTTCTACTAACTAATCACAATCAGCTAGACCGATTAACAAAGTAGGGTTTTGTGTTCAAATTAAAAAGAAAATAAAAATTAAACAAAAAAAAATCGATTAAAGGTTAATTTAATCAATTCAAAAGGATATCTTTAGGATGGCGATTTCACCGCGGGTCAACATTGTATTAAGTTTCATATAATTACTCACACTTCTCTCTCTATCCGGGTAGTGGCCTGAAAATAGAATTACCCACTGTCGTGGTGTAATTCACTACTTAGATTTAGGTTGATTCCACCGTCGTAGTAATCATTCCCCTAAACTAAGTGCATTATAAACGGTCTCTCAGTTCCCACCATTAATTTTACAACTCCTTTGTCAAGGGTTTTATTGATTAATGTAGAATTCGTCTCTTTTCAACCGTTAATCCTTCTGTCGAAGTGATTAAGGGTGTTAAATTATTATTATGGTGATCAAGCATAACAATAGAAATGGAGAAAATGAATTTATACCACAGATTTGAGAGAAAAATATGAATTATCAATATGAAATTGTCATACAATGCATTCCCGGGCTACTCCCGGTCCTAAAGATTGAGGGTTTTAGCCTCTCATGTTCATCTCACACGAATACATGGTAGAAATTGGGGAATTCATAAGAAAAACGGGAAATAAATGGGAAAACCCCTGAACGGAGAAGAACCGGTGGATCCTTGGCGTAGAACACGAGCTTCCCCGCCTGTCGATGGAGGAAATCGTCTTCAGCAGCGTCCGAATCACCCAGGATGAGCTTCTCAGCCTCCGTTCTCCTTTCTCTCCTCCTCGACACTCGTGCAATCCAAAATGAGATGATCTACTCGTCTGGGCGGCCGTCATTAGGTATAAGTCCCTCATTAGGTCGTCAAATAACAACAGCCGTCCGATCGAGATCAAAACAGATCCAACGCATATCTGCCGGCGTCGATACCATCGACGCGGGTCAATGGTATCGACCTGGCGGATTAGCGGCAGCTTTCCTTTCTTTTATTCTGAGCGCCTGTGGTGATGTCGATACCATCGACTTGGGTGTCGATGGTATCGATGCCTTTAGCATCGGTTGTTGCCGTTTAGCGACGCTGTAGCTCCCCTTGTGTCGATGGCATCGACTTGGGTCGATGGTATCGACAGCTTCCTCGCCATCACTTGAAGGGATCTCGATACCATCGACTTAGGTGTCGATGGTATCGACTATGTATTGCTCTTCTTGGCTGACAACATGTGGCTTGGTCGATGGTATCGACTTCCGTCGATGGTATCGACGGAAGCAGATACTTGTTTTTCCTGAAATTTCACAACAAGACCAAGTAAATCCACACAATCTATAATAAGATGATAAATAATGATCAAAATAGTAAAACAAAGGGGACTTGATATAAAATGATGGCAAAGACCAAATAAAGTGAATTATGCAATAATATCCATGAAAATGAGTAATTAAAGCACAAAACACATATGAAATAGGTCTCTAAATGCGACTCAAAATCATCGCATCAGGATTCCAAATGGTTGAATGATTGATGAATGTCCAAGAAGCCCGACTGAAGACATAAAACCTAGTGCTTGTGGGAGGCAACCCATCTAGGTTTGGGGAGTTCTTTACTAAACATTTCATTTTTGATATTTTTGGCTATTTTTACACTTTTCCATGAAAACATTAACACACACACACACTATACTTGATGGTTTTTTGTTTGTGAATCATTTTATAAAAATTACATAGGAGGAAAGATGATGATCCAGCCAAGATCAAGAATAAAAAGAAAATTGCTATTCTATAGAAAATCTATAGGAAGACGGCCAACACAGCCATTCCACACAACACATCCTGTTGGTATGTATGCCTAGAGAGCCAATCTTATAATGATTGAAATGGGGCATTAGATACTTAGTTTGATAATAATAAAAATAATTTTGTCTATTATGTTTGTCTCATCATGAGATGATGACACATACATAGTAGATGTCTAAAGAATGATGATACTCGATGACATATGTCTTTAAGTGTGTGACTTGAAAAATTAGATCATACAGATCTTAAGAGTACATACATTCTTGTTATGTCCCTATTCAGATATCACTGTGGAAGCAAAATAGACAATAGCAATACATAAGTGACTGATGATAGAATCTTATTTGTTGTGATATGTGATATTAAGTCAAGCACACAAGTACATGTTAGAGAACAATGTATGAGACATACCCACCATGAGAGTGATACATGAATACCATGGAATGGTAGTCAAAATTAGCTCTCATAGTGATAATGATGATTCTAGTTTTTAGACCTGAAGTCACTACATTCATCACATGTCATCCATATACTTTGACGTCATCCATAAATGTGGTGTTTGGGTGCATTGTGACACATGGGGATTGAGTGTGAGTGATGTAGATGGGATTTGTCCCTCATACAAGAGATTGATATCCAGGCCACTTGATAAGTGATATTGAGAAATGTACGATCGTACACATGTGATTTAGTATGTGATATGTGAGCTTGCATACATCTCAGATAGTGTGCTCTAGTTCAAGGAACATGGATTGAATATTGAGCGGATGACAATTTCATGCATGGAGTTCAATCAAGATATAAATGAAAAAGGAACTATACGATCATGGTAAACCTGATCACAAATTATAGGTTGAAATTATTCTCCAACTTTCCAAATTACTTGGATAGCAATGATGTTTTTCTAGATGCCGCACTTTTCTTGTGATGTCATAATTGGTTATGAACATTCATTGCCAACATTTTTCTAGACTTGTAGGGCCACACAGATAGGATACACTTAGAATAGGAGTATATTCTTGTACAATGTTTAACTTGATTACTAAAAGTGTTTAGGTTTTTAGTTAAACAATTGAGGTTCAAAGTTTACTGATTGGACTCTGAATTGACCGGTTCAACTATTGAACCATTCGGGAATCAATATTGTTTGACTCTACCAAAACTGGACATGTGAAACAACCAGTTCACTTGTGAAATGACTGGTATTTCACTATGTGAGCCGATCGGTTCACCATCTGGGTCGCCCGGTTCAGTTGGCAATTCAATTGGAACAAGGACTGATGCTTATGTCATGTTTCACATTAATCAAACATCGATTATCAATTTAATTCAGAACAGGAAACTACACAAATCGACTAGTTCACTGTGTGAAAAGATCGATTCACGTACTAACCAACCGGTTGGGTGTGTGAACCGACTAGTTTATCGCTTGAAGTCTTGAGAATATTTGTGGCAACACATCCCGCTATCACACAGACAATGAGGTGTTACGCGAAAACGTGCGGAAATCACCATAACCACAGATTACAAAAAATACGGGTTAATTAAAACTGATTGCGGAAAGTGGATAAACTGAGAAACTATTACATCTGAGTCCTCATCCTGCAAAGAAACATGTTATATAAACATATACAAGACCTGATACGTGTCTACAACTTAGAGGAACAACTGTCTAACCATCACATGAGTTCCTCACCTGTTTATACATACATAAAGGCCCACATCCGGTCATCAACAGGATATACAAAACATCAATGATTATACATTGTGAAACAACATCAAAACACCTCCAAGGACCTGAGAGTATAGGGATGACTCTAAGACACTACTACAAAACATCCAAAACAACATCATATCCATCGCTTGCCTTCTACTGCTCTTCTAGCTGCTCGGCCGCAACTCTGCGACCACCACCACACCTAGCTCGATCACCTAAAAAGGGTGTAAACCAGCGGGGTGAGACACACAGTCCCAGCAAGAAACATAACTCCCCGCCGAAACTACAGAACCTCAGAAAGATAAAGCAACATCAGCAAGTAACTTATAAAAGGTATAACAAGAGCAGTTATGTAAATTAAAGCTATTCGTACCGACAATCTTACCAGATGGACGGAAGGCATATAACCAATTCTTATATGGAACATGGTTAACAAGATAAGATATATTGCTACATAACATGAGGAACATATAAGTAACTGCAAGATATAACGAGATTAACTACACAAGCAAGGCCTCAACCAATGTTCCGTGTTTTGCCTTAAGCAATAAAGACTACGACTGAATAACACATTTTTATGCCCTGAGGAAGTGAATCGTACCGTTCAAATCCAAGCGACGGCTGTGAAACCTGGAGCCGGTGCCATACAAGGTCAATGGAAGAGCCAGACTCCATGACCTCCCACCTCGTGGTCAGTGGGCGAGTGCAATACAAGCAGGACCACAGTCTCATGCTGAAGTGGTCTTAGCCACAGGGTCAGGCTACCCTCTGCCTAGCCTGCCTCAGTACAGGTATCGATGCTAGTAAAACTGAGCCACGGGCCTGTTCACCGTGCTCTGAGCCATGAACACATTCTTGCTCCTCATATCACATATCCCGAGCCATGGGCCTGTTCACCATGCTCTTCACATACTTGGGCTACGGGCCTGAATCTGCACCCTGGAGTCTACAACCGAAGTTGTACTCTTACCTCCTCACTTTAGGCTAGGAGAAACCTCACATACTCAATAATATGCGCTTCGGGTTAACCCGTAGGAGAACCCATTTCACCATCACCAGCTCCTGACGATAATGGATCTATGGCCAGGGCAACTACATGATATATTTCACTGTGATTAATTAGTATCTTTTATATGGATTGCAAGATTCAACCAAGTTGTATAACATGCAAACTATAACAGGGAATAAACAACATCAAAGTCAACATCATGACTTTATCACATCATCCTGATCCATCACAAGGATCCAACAGTACATGTTATCACTTGGCCTCTTTCCAATCATCCAAATCCATCGCAAGGATCATCACATACCATGGGATCTCAATCCCTTATCACATAGTCCCACTTCCTTTCAAGGCTTTTCATCATCATCATGGGATAGCAATCCCCAGTACTTTAGTCATGTACATTATACAGATTATCTTAACATCAAGAGTAACAATCACAGCAGGGTTACTCAACATATACACACACCTCATAGCCCAGTTTTAATTGGCTATGCATCACCTGCATGGTTAGTATACAATAATCATAAGCTTAATAGAAAGACCATGCTTATCAACATAGGGTGACATTAAAGATTATATATTTGATCAATTAAGCCTCAACTTGTGATCATTTGCATAAGGCACATCATTAGGCAATTCAATTTACATGCTTACCATTACCTCAGCTTTATACAAATAATCAAGATGATCACTTTCACGTGTATAGCCATGTTAAGTTAAAGGGGCAAGCTTATTCATAATGAATACTATTAAGAATGCAAAGAGTCACCATCGTTTAACAAGAACATATCCAACATATCGGCTTTCCATGATAAGCAAAACCCTCACTAAAAGCACCAAGAACCCTCACTATAAGTTGTATCGGGCAGCATACCCTCATCTATGGGTGATATCGGGTATCATAGAAACCAACCCTATCCGTGCACTTCAAAGGTAACTGGCAACGCATGCCGTGCACGTCTGCAATGCTGCGTCATGTGCAAAGATAACGGCCATGGGCCTACAGTGCAGCTGGGTGTATCAAGCAACATGGTGTCGGGCTCAGCTGCAACGCCCATCACCAGGTAGGGCTATCGGCCGACACACCAGAGCTATTGTGACGCCCGTCACAGGACTATTAGCAATGCTTACAATGACACAAAACCACAACCAAAATAGGTGTGTACAGGGCAAGGGACTCCACAAGAAGTATCGTCCAAGAGGTATAGCTCAACCCACCAACATGGGACCTATCGTTCATCCAACCAACTCAGGGCCTATCGGCCGTCACAAGGCAGAGTGGAGGTGTGATGCCCGTCACAGAGACCAGGGGTATCGTCCAACACCACAACACATAGCGTCCAAGGGTCTAGGTCAAGAGGGCTGTCGGGTAGCAACCTCTAACAAAACCATAACGGCCAAGAAACAACACCACAAGGTCGTCATCCACCTCAAATACAAGGGCCCCAAAACCCTAAAGGATCAAGAAGATGGCTCACCTCCCAACTAAAAAGAGAGAGGGGTCTTGCACATCATCTATCACCAAATGGGCAACACAAGGATCAACCCTAGCAAGGTTCACAGCTATCACCAAGCTCGCCCTTCAAGTCCATGGTGAGAGGAGGGTGTTTCTCAAGAAACTAGAACACAGGATCACCTCTCAACTTAAACGAGAGAGGGGTATTGCCCATGCTACTAGAAGCTCAAACTAACTCTTCTAGACCAAGGAGAGAAACGAGTATTGTTCACCAAGAAACCCTAAATCAAAGGTTTGGCCAACATGGTGAAACTAAGCAAAGAAACCAAACTAAGAACAAGAACATAAAAGAGGATAAAGTAGTTAGGGTTAGGAGTTATGTAACCCACCTTAAGCAAGCTCCAAACTCCTAGCTCCACGCACCACCAAGCAAGGAAGAACGAGACTCCAAGGGTATCGAACACCAACTTGCAAAAGAAGGAGTGTGTCGTGCATCAAGGTGGAGAAGAGACTAAGGAACCAAAGGAATCCTTAGCAAGGGAAAGGAAACACCTATATAGAAGGGAAGGGAGCAGATAACAAGGTAGATCCAAGCAAGGTGTCTCCCACCGAGGGACACTTGTCCTAGTACACAAGCCACCACTCTAGCAAGCCCTAAACACATGTCCAAGGCCATTACTACATGCAAGCATCAAGCACCAAGTGTCCACTAGTGGTGACACAAACGAGGTCAAAGCTTGGTCAAAGGCTCTAGGGAGACACACTATCTTGGGCGATACAGCCCCCCCCCCCCCACCCCCCCATGGGCGACACAACCACCTCTTTGCCTGACACAAGGTCCAAAGGAAACAAAGGCAAGGCAGCACAAGGCCCAACAAGCTCAACCAACCCCAAAGGAACTCAAACAATGAACCCAAACCTTCCTCTCTACTCTAGAGGAAGCAAGGAGAGAGAGGAACACCTCACAAGGTGACAAACTTGTCCACAAACCCTAGACTTGGGTTATTTGCAAGTAGCACCTTCAACTCTCAACAAAGCACAACCAAACCCTAATCACCACTAAAGGTGATTAGCAAGCAACAAAGCACCAAGGTTAAGCAAAGAAAACAGGGTAAACCCAAAATGGAGGTCAGGTTCCTTAAAAGCTAACCCCCTTTAAGGGATTTCGTCCCCGAAATCCGAAGAGAAAAGAAAGGGATACTTCCTCTTCATCTCTTCCTTAAGCTCCCATGTGGCTTCCTCAATGCCACGATGATGCCAAAGAACCTTCACAAGAACTAGGTCCTTCCTCTTCAACTTCTTAACCCTTCTGTCAAAGATCGCCACAGGACCTTCCTCGTAGGTCACATCTTCATCAAGCTCAACTTCAACTGGTTGTATCACTATCCTTGTATCCGGATGGCTTTGCTTCAGCATACTGACATGGAACACTGGATGTAACCTGTGCAACTCTGGCGGCAACTCCAACTCGTAAGCTACCTTACCAATACGTGCTGTGACCGGGTATGGCCCCATATATCTGGGTGCTAGCTTACCCTTCCGTCCAAACCTCAGCACACCTTTCCACGATGAGACTTTAAGATATACTTTGTCTGCTACCTAGAACTCCAAATATTGTCGACGATTGTCTGCGTAAGACTTCTTCTTGTCCTGTGCCGCTTTCAACTGTTGCTTTATTACTTTGATCTTTTCTGTCGTTTGTTGTACTAACTCAGGACCCAAAAGCTGATATTCACCAGACTCATACCAACATAAAGGAGATCTGCACTTCCTTCCATACAAAGCCTCATAAGGAGCCATGTCAATGCTCTGCTAATAACTATTGTTGTAGGCAAACTCTATCAAACAGAGATGCACATCCCAACTTCCTAGGAACTGCAAAACACAAGCTCGAAGGAGATCTTCCAAAGTCTAAATAGTCCTCTCAGATTGTCCATCGGTCTGCGGGTGGAAGGTGGTACTGAACCTCAACTGCGTTCCCAACACTTTGTGTAACTGTTCCCAAAAACGACTCATGAACTGAGGACCTCTGTCAGAAGCTATCGTTGTTGGCACACCATGCAAGCGTACTATCTCATCCATGTATACTCGAGCGAGCTTCTCAGATGTATACGTCGTCTTTACTGGTAGGAAATGGGCACACTTCGTCAATCTATCCACTATCACCCAAATGGAATCATGATTCCTAGTTGTCCTAGGTAGACGAACTACGAAATCCATGGTTATATGATCCCATTGCCACTGCGGTATCGTCAAGGGTTGCAACGTACCTGTCGGCTTTTGATGCTCAGCCTTGACTTGCTGACATACCGTACATCTAGCCACGAACTCAGCTACATATTTCTTCAAATCGGGCCACCAATATAAGTCCTTCAGACTATGATACATCTTGGTGACACCTGGATGCATAGCATACATCGACGTGTGTGCTTCCTCGAGTACTAACTTCCTCAGATTATCAGCATCGGGAACCACCATCCTGTCACGATAGCAAACTAGTCCATCCTCGGACTCATGAAACCCATCACACTTTTCACTGCCGAACTCTGATCTGATCAACTGTACTGCATCATCTGTTTGTTTTGCATCTTTGATTTGCTGTCTCCGCGTAGGCTTGACTTGCATCTGTGCTAAAAGTACAGCTAATGAGGAAACTTCCATCTGCATGTTCATCTGCCACAAAGAGACAAACATATCTCGCCTATGGCATACCAGGGAACTCAACTGTGCCTTCTTTGAAGAAAGAGAAGAAGATTTTTGGCTAAGCGCATCAGCTACCACATTTGCCTTACCAGGATGATACTCGATAGTGCAGTCGTAATCATTGATTAACTCCATCCATCGACGTTATCGCATGTTTAACTCATGTTGTGAAAAGATGCACTTCATATTCTTATGATCCGTAAAGATTTGGCACACCTCCCTGTACAGATAGTGTCTCCAAATCTTTAATGCATGAACCACTGCTACCAACTCCAAGTCATGAGTCAGATAGTTCTCCTCATGTTTCTTAAGCTATCGCGAAGCAAAAGAAACCACATGATCTTCATGCATCAACACACAACCTAAACCTTTCTTGGAAGCATCGCAGAAAACAACATAACCCTTTCTAGGCTCTAGCAGGATTAACACTGGAGCACTGGTCAGCTTATCCTTCAAACTCTGAAAAGCTTGCTGACATCGATTATCCTAGACAAAAGGTACATCCTTTCTAGTCAACTTTGTCATCGACAACGCAATTGCACTGAAGTCCTTGATAAACCTCCAGTAGTATCCTGGTAAACCTAGAAAACTACGAACTTCTGTCGGCGTCTATGGCTGTTCCCAATCCGAAACAGATTCCACCTTCTTCGGGTCCACTTTGACTCCTTCAGCAGATATCACATGACCCAAGAAAGTCACTTCTTCCAACCAGAACTCACACTTACTGAACTTGGCATACAACTGGTGTTGGCGAAGAAGAGTCAACGCTAATCAAAGATGTCGCTCATGATCTTTCTTGTCCCGACTATAGATCAAGATGTCATCTATAAAGACTACAACAAACTGATGTAAGAACGGACAGAACACTCTGTTCATCAAATCCATGAAAGCAGTAGGTGCATTGGTTAGCCCGAATGGCATAACCACAAACTCCAAGTGACCATACATTGTCCTGAAAGCTGACTTTGGTATGTCATCCGCCTTAATCCTCAACTGATGATATCCGGACCGTAGATCGATCTTTGAAAACATTGTAGCACCACACAACTGATCGAATAGATCATCTATCCTCAGCAATGGGTACTTGTTCTTGATTGTGACCTTGTTCAAATGCCGATAATCTATACACAACCTCATCGATCCGTCCTTCTTCTTGACGAACAACACTAGAGCACCCCAAGGCGACGTACTTGGTCGGATGAAACCTTTATCCAAAAACTCTTGCAACTGCTTCTTAATCTCTTCCATCTCTACTGGAGCCATCCTATATGGTGTCTGTGTAGTTGGTTGCGTTCCTGGAACTAGATTGATCTCAAAATCAATCTCTCGGGGTGGAGGAACACCAGGAAACTCCTCAGGAAACACGTCGGAAAACTCTCGAACGACTGACACCTCATCGAGACTAGGACCTTTCACCTTGGTAGCCACAATGGTATCCACAACGTGAGCTAAGAACGCCTCACATCCTTGTCATAGCAACTTCTCTACCACCATAGTTGATACTAAGCATGTCAAAAGAATCTTCCTATCTCCCTGGAAGATCCACTTCTCTCCACCATCGTCAAATGCTGCCAGCTTGGAACCACAGTCCAACACAACTCTATACTTCTCTAAGGTATCCATCCCAAGGATAACATCGAACCCATGCATATCAAGTGGTATAAGATCCACTTGAATGCTGTGTCCCGAGAAAGACAAGACATAAGAAGGACACGCTTCTTGAAGCAACGAGGAACCATCAAGAGGGGTTTCTAATAACAAGCTATCCTTCTTACGTCTAACAGGTAAACGACAGTTTTCAAGCATACTATAGGCGATAAAAGAGTGTGTAGCACCCGGGTCAACCAAAACAGATATAAAGCAAGAAGAAGACATATCAGAATGAAATAACTCCATCTGACCTGTCACTACTCACGGGTTGACTATCGCCTTCGGCTGACTCATAGCATAGAATCAAGCCGTTGCTTGCTGTCCACGTCCTCTGCTTCCTTGAGCAGACGATCCCACTTGAGACGCTGGACCGCGTCCTCATCCTCTGCTACCACTAGGCTGCTGTCTATCTGACCCTTGTTGTTTCTGCCTCGGCTGCTGTGTCACTTCAACATCTCTGTTCGGGCAATTCGACCTGAAATGCCCGGTCTGTCCACACATATGGCATACCCTATCTTCGAACCGTGGCCTAAATGGCCATGTCACTGCCACTGAAGCTGTGCTATGTGCCTTAGATGGCGAAGAAACATAACCTCTTCCTTTACTTGGAGACCACTACGACGGTGCACTGGAACCTCTGATGACTGACGGTGATGAAAACCTGGGCTTCTTGAAGCCACCAAACCTCTATCCTTGGAACTGAGCAGGCCTTTTGTGAGACAAGGACTCTCTTTTCTCTCGGACTGACCTTTCAATCCTCTGGACAGATTCCACAAACGTAGCAAACTGCTCTCTATTCTCCAACATAGAATGAGGTGTTGTCAGCTCAGAACTCATACCTTTCTCGAAACGTCTGATCCGCTCCTCATCTGTTGCCGCCATGTGAGGACAAAACCTCAAAAGATCCATGAACTTGGCTTCTTACTCAGTGATATTCATCGTTCCTTGTTGCAATCTCTCAAACTGACTGATCTTCTCATCCAGATACGTCTTCAGAAAGTATCTACTAACGAACTCGCGTCGGAAAACTTCCTAACCGATTACCTCACCAGGCCGCTTGTCTTCCTCGATGGTCCACCAGTGACCAAAAATACCCTTCAGAAGGTAGACAACATGCTTTACTTTGTCTGCTTTAGGGATGTCGAGGATCTGGAAAGCCTTCTCAAGACTTTTCAGCCATAGATCTGCATCCGCTGGATCAACTATTCCAACATAATCCGAAGCTCTGACTCGGCGAAGCCGCTCAAAGGTCTTCCCAATACCCGATGCTTCACCATGGGGAGCCTGTGCTCTCGGCGGAGGCACTGGCAGTCTCTCTACCATGAGATTCATCATAGCCATTATCTGCCCTATAAGCTGTTGATAGGCAGGGTGTTAAAGAATGGCAGGGTCAGGTTGGGGGAACTCAGGCACCCGATCTTCATGTGCCTGCCCTATAGCTCCATCGACTGATGCAACATCGTTGTGCTCAGGAGCATGTTCTTCATGGTTTCCAGACATCTTGGCTTTTCTTCCGCTGAGGGCAGAAGACGATTATAAGAAAATCTAGAAAACTCACAAGAACACACTCAACAAACCTAGGGCTCTGATACCAAACTTGTGGAAACACATCCCGCTATCACACAGACAACGAGGTGTTACGCGAAAACATGCGGAAATCACCATAACCATAGATTACCAAAAATACAGGTTAATTAAAACCAATTGCAGAAAGTGGATAAACTGAGAAACTATTACATCTGAGTCCTCATCTTGCAAAGAAACAGGTTATATAAACATATACAAGACCAGATACATGTCCACAGCTTAGAGGAATAGCTGTCTAACCATCACATGAGGTCCTCACCTGTTTATACATACATAAAGGCCCACATTCGGCCCTCCCACTAAAGTAATGCCATGTGGTTGAGGCCATATAGTGACTGAGGCTCCCCCTTGACTATGGAAGACAACCAGAACACCATGATTGTGATGGATGTTGTGACCGACCTATCCCCCGCGACCGTGGACCAGAGGTTAAGGCTGTGGGCAATGTCTATAAATAGACCCCCACCTTGACATGTCAAAGGGGAGATCGTCAAGGACCATGAAGTGCTGCCAAACTCCAGTGTCACCCACATCCATACCCATCAGTCTTGGATCTCTAAAGATGGAAGTTGGAGGAGAGAGAAGATTGATCACCCTCTTCTTTGAAGGAAGAAGCCGCCACAACCATGCCTGATCTAGATCTATATTTGAATAAGTACAGTTGGTGTATCACCATCTTATTTCTCTATCTAGATCTATCATATTCATCACATTGTACTCTCCCACTTTGTGGTTATTGATGTATCTATCATTTTGTGACGCCGTTATGCTACCCGTAAACATGTGTGGCTAAACATCTTGCTTGTGTTGGGAGGAGCCACTAAGGCTCTCCCACATGCATATTCTTACTCCCTATATATATATATATATATATATATATATATATATATATATATATATATATATATATATATATATATATATATATATATATGCTCTTATCAAGATTATCTCCATGCTCTTGTTTTTAATCCTTTACTTGTATGCGTTTCTACCATCTTTTGATGTTTGATTGTTGGTACCCCAATATATAGTAGTACCAACCTTATCGAGTGTTATGGATTAGTATGAATGCATGAAAGTGTTGGAATGCTAAAGATAATGATTATATTATTTGCTTTGTGGTTGTTGGGTCATCATCTCAGGAGAGAGGCTTCCTTAAAACCCAGATCTATCCAAATCTCAAGAAAGAAGGGAATAGACGTTTTTGATGATCTCTTATAATCCTGATAGGAGTATATGAAGCGGTGTGAGTTTTTCATGTTGGTGAGAGACCTTAGTAGGTGAAACCCGATACAAGTTTCCTTCCATACCTTTGTTTCTTACCTTGTTTAACATTTTTCTCTTGCTTCTTTTTCTTTTTTACCTTTCTTTGCTTTGTGTGGTGCATCATCGTTCCTTAGGGAACACCTCTTTTAACCCACCTTTTCATTTTGAGTATAAAAATATGAGACTCTGCGTACTTAACACTTATCGACCAGGACCGGTCCACTGCCAACCACACCAAGAAATTGTGTGATAGAGCAAACAAGGGCTGTCCCTGTGGTTTGACCCCAAAAACTATATTAGACCCCATATAATAGTTGTGGGGGCTTGGGTGTTGAGTTATAATCTTAAAAGTCTGACTACCCTGGCTCGGCTCCATTTTGGACGCACGATTTAGGCTGGTTAACTTTTTGGCACCGTTACCGAGGACAAGGAAAAATAGTACTGTTAAGTACATGAGTCCACTCACTATACTCCCGTTCCTCAAGCTTAGCGATAAGCTTGACTGCACAAAAACTTTAAATCTGCTACCCTACAATTAAGTAGAATTGTTCGTTTTAACACGTCCAATATTCTAACTAGTCTGTGCGGTCTATTTAGGGAACTCAGAGGGAAGCAGATCTATTTAATTCTTTACCTTAACATTAAGCCACCATGACACCTCATGTGGATGGAAGTCTTACTGGATATGATTGAAATGCAAGGATTCAACACAATCCACTTCCACACGAGACACATGAAAAAAGAGAAGACTGTTACTTAGATGGTCGTCACCATGAGGAAGAGAAACGTGAGGAAGTAAGCCATCACCACCATCACCATCACTGTAGAAGGCATCATAGGAATTACCACGAACATGAACACGATAATGAATGTGAATGTGATGACCAGAATATTGAGAGTGAAGATAATGAGGAAGTAAAAACAATTAGAGAGCTAGCCGTGATTAGAGCCAACAAGTCCAATTGCCCAATTATGATCCCGCACTTCAAAGTATCTAATTTTGAGTTGAAACCTTTTGTAATCTCGATGATCTAAAACATGCCCTTCTGTGGAAACTGAAGGAATGAAAATCTATACCATCATCTTGATTCCTTCAAAAAAAATAGTGATACCATCAAGATGAGGGGAGTTCCCCAAGAAATCATATATTGCAAAGGATTTAATTTCTATCTTAAATATAAAGCTCTATCCTGGTACCTTAACTTGCGACACCAGTCCATAGATGGATGGAGACCCCTTGCAGATGATTTTGTCACTAAATTTAACTCCACTGAAAGAACTATCTGTAATATGAAAAAAATTACTTCTTTCATGCAAAAACTAGGGGATAATCTTCAAGAGGCATGGGAACATTTTCAAGAATACCAGAGAGATTGCCCCCACCATAACTACCATAAAGGATTTCTAGTAACCAATTTTTACAACAAGCTAAATCTCACAGAAAGAACTTCGCTGAATGCAACTGCCGAAAGTGACTTCCATGGTAAGAAACCGAGAAAAACCATGAAGAGAATTGATAACATGACTGCACTACAAGCAGGCATGGACTATGATAGAAATGAGAGAGGATTAGCTAAGAAGACGGGATATGAAGGACCATCAATCGAAGCTAAGACTTTGGAAACCATTATAGCTCAGATTCAAAAAATCGCTACCAATGTCAACCAATTAAATGACAATGGGAGGAAGGGCAAGAAACAAATAGAGAAAATTATGAAATGCATTACATGCGGTGAAGGAGGGCATGGAATCGACAATTGCATCTATACACGACCAGAAGAGAGTGAAGAAAGTGAAAGTGAAGAAGAAATTGAAAATGTCTCTTATGCCAATTTCAAATGACCAGTTCATCCTGACTATAAATATGACAAAAAAGAAGCTACGGAAAACACTCATCATCTAAGCAATTTGTCTAAACCACCTCCATGATTTGAGAAGAAAAGTGGACTGACTCAATACATTAGAACTACTAGTTATTAGACAAACAAAAATAGCTATTAGAGTCAAAGTAAAAATATGATTCTACCAGGCCAAGGATAGCAACCAAAATGACATGATTGCTCAATTGTTAGACTTTGCAAAGAGGCAAGCTTCGGTAAATGACCAACTTGCCCAAAGTGCTATCACTAATTCAGGAGTGTTAACCACAATGCAAATTCATATGGAAGACATGCAAAGCCATCAAAGGTAGATTGATCAACATCTTGCGCAACTAGAAAAACTTATGAAAAACCCTTCGGGGAAGATCTCGTCAAATACAGAGACTGCAAAGATGGCCACTCTCTGATTAGGGAGGATGTTGGAAGACCCTGGTACTAACAACACTAAAGAAGAAAGAAGTCGTGGTGAGCAACAATCTGATAACATGATTACAACGGAAGAGTCCAAGGGACAAGGATCAGCTGAAGACAGTCGAGAAGAAGAAAACGGAAAAATGAAGAAGGATGAAGAGGTCAAGAACTCAGATCCTATAGGATAAGTTCTTATGAAGAGAAATCCTTATGCCCCATGAGTCCCCCTTCCCTACAAACTGATCAAGGCACATTTAAAGAAGAGGTATGAGAAATTTATGGAAGCAGTAAAGAACCTCCACCTAGATGTCTTATTTCTCAATGCAATTGAAGAGATGCCAACATATGCAAAATTCTTTAGAAACCTAATCACAAAGAGAAGGAGAGGAGACCATGTTGAGACCATGCGATTGGTGAAAATGCCAAGCGCCTTTGTTCAAGCTGAGTTACCAACTAAAAAGAGAGATCCTAAGGCATTCAAAGTACCCATGTGTGTTGGAGACAATGTGGAAAGGAAGGAATTAGCTGATTTGTGAGCGAGCATTAGTCTTATGCCCTTGACTCTAGCGTAAAGCCTCGGGCTACCATATATAGTAAAGACATGCATGATAATCAAATTAGCTGATCACACCTTTACGAGACCTGTGGCAATAGTAGAGGATGTTGCGATATAGATAGAGCAATTTTTTGTACCATGCGACAGAGTAGTGATCGACACAGTCGATGATTCTAAGTGCCAAATGATATTTGAGAGACCTTTCCTCACAACTGGAAGAGCTCTAATAGATGTAGCAGAAGGAATCATTACTTTTTGTGTTGGGAATGATCACATCGACTTTCGAGTCCAAGATGCTATGAGAGGACTATTTCTCTTTGAGTCAGTTTACTTTATGGATAGGTACAATCAATACCTGTGAAGAGGTGAAAGAGGACAAGGCGATTGTTGATCCCCTTATGCAAGCCTTGAATAGTCCTGACCCTAGAGTGGAAGATCCAGAAGTCATAGAAATCCTAGATTACCTGAATTAACCTGAATAAGAACTCAGTGAGGATGAAGAAACTTTTGAGACCGCAAAATACACCTCACTTGAGAAAATACCTAAAGAAAAGAGGGCACCAAAACCAAAGCTAAAATTGAAATCACTTCTGGAAGGACTGAAATATGAATTACAAGACAAAGAAAAGAGGAATCCTATGATTGTCAATGACAACTTGACAGATGATCATCTAGAAAGGCTGCTAAAGGAGCTCAGATTGCATAGAAAGGCTATCGGGTATTTGGTAGAAGACATCTGAGGCCTACCCTGCCTTATGCATGCGCATAATACATCTTGAAGAAACAACTAAACCTTTAGCTCAACCATAGAGAAAGTTGAATCAAATGCTTAAGGAAGTAGTGAAGAAGGAAGTTATTAAGTTGTGAGATGTCGAGATCATTTACCCCATAAGTGACAGTAATTGGGTAAGACCTATCCATATGGTGCCTAAGAAAAGGTGGCATTTTAGTGATAAGTGGTGAGGACGGAGATGAGATGGAAAAGAGAATGGTAACAGGTTGGCGTATGTGCATTGACTATCGCAAACTGAATGCTAGTACCAGAAATTATCATTTCCCTCTACCATTTATCGATCAAGTTCTTGAAAGATTAGCTCATCATGATTACTTCTATTTCCTAGATGGGTATTTATGATTATATCAAGTATTGATTCATCCCAGTGATCAGGAAAAGACATCCTTCACCAGGATTTATGGCACATACACTTTTAGAAGGATGCCATTCGGGTTGTGCAATTCACAAACAACTTTCTAGCACTGCATGATATCTATGTTTTCAGACTTTCTAGAAGACATAGTGGAGGTCTTCATGGATGACTTCTATGTCTATGGAAAATTTTTTAAGGAATGTGTACGAAACCTATATTTAGTACTACAACGCTATGAGGAAAAACACCTTATCCTGAATTGGGAAAAATGCCATTTTATGGTGCAAGACGATATCATCTTAGGGCATAAAGTTTCCAAGAAAGGAATCATAAAATGCAAGACGATATCGTCTTAGGGCATAAATTTTCCAAGAAAGGAATCAAATTGGACCTAAGCAAGATCGAGGCCATATCCAAGCTTCCACCATCTAAATCCATAATAGGAGTAAGAAGTTTCTTAGGGAATGCAGGATGTTATACATAATTTATGAAAGACTTCTTGAAGATTGCTAAACACCTTTGAATCTCTAAATTAAAGATGCTAAATTCAAATTCACTAGAGAATGTTTAGATGCATTCTAGACCCTTAAAAGGGCATTAACAACAACACCGATTCTACAAGCGCTAGATTGGGAGTTACCTTTTGAAATTATGTGTGATGCTAGTGATTTATCCATCAGTATTGTCCTAGTATAGAAGAAGGACAAGAGACACTATGTGATTTACTGTACAAGATGAATGTTGGACGAAGCCCAAGTAAACTACACCACCACTAAAAATGAAATGTTGGCTATCGTATTTGCCTTTGATAAGGTCAGATCATACTTAGTGGGGTCAAAAGTAAAAGTATGCACTGATCACAAAACTATAAAATAGCTCATTCAGAAGAAGGATATAAAGCCGAGACTTCTACGATGGGCCTTATTACTACAATAATTCGACCATGAGATCATCGATGAAAAAGGAAAGGCGAAAGGTTACACCTATAGGTTCTTGCGGGTCAATCCTACTTACTCCACTAGTACCAATAGGCGGCATAGGGGAAAATCACTACACTCGAGAATCAACAACATGAAAACTTTGTTATAAATAACCCCTTTTCCTCATGGGGGCTAACAAAAATGGTTGGGACAACAAACATCCATCTCGTTCATACCTTGGATACCCGTATAGCCATCGAAGATCGTTGAAGTGACTAATTCCTGGAAATAAGGGGCATTAAGGGCAAAGAAATTGTTGGAGTTTCTATTCATATAGAATATATAGAAATGGAGCACGGATATTTATGAATTCGTATTAGAAAAACAAAAACTCTTGCAGGAAGGCTGGCTAGAAATTTCTTGTAAAAATACTAGCCCCCGTCAGTTCATAATGAGAATATTGCAATTTGGATTTCATAGATTATGGAGTACCATGCATAAAAGGGAGGAGCCGTATGCGATTAAAATGTGGTTGCATACCACCTATCAAGGATAGTTTTTAATGAAGAAAATAAATTGCTAGTAAATGACAACTACGTTGATGAGGCCCAATCAGATGAACGAAACCTACCTTGGTTTGCTGACATTTGCAATTATGTAACCTGTGGGCAACTTCCACCAGAGATCACTTATAATTAGAAGAATAAATTATTGTCCGATCTAAAAAACTACTTTTGGGATGATCCCCTACTGTTCAAAAGATGCTCTAACAACTTATACCGTCATTGCATACCGAAAGAAGAAGTTCCCCTAATCCTCAAAGAATGCCATTCATCACCTTATGGGGGCCACCACCGGGGGGGGGGGGAGAACAACCACAAAAGTCCTACAGTTAGGACTTTATTGGCTGACTCTTTTTAAAGATGCTACATCATTTTTCAAGACCTGCAAAGAGTGTCAACTTACACAAAACATCAGCTGAAGGAACGAGATGCCGATGGCCGATTGGGTGGAAGTTGAAATTTTTGATGTATGGGGGATTGATTATATGGGACCATTCCCATCATCAAAAGGGAACCAATATATATTTGTTGCTTCTGACTATGTCTCGAAATGGGTAGAGGCTATTTCCACCTAAACCTGTGACTGTAATGCAGTATTCAAGCTATTCAAGAAAACTATCTACCCACGGTTCGGGGTACCACACACTATTATAAGGGACATGGGGTCTCACTTTGGATAAAAGAAATTTGAAGCTCTATTGAGGAAGTATGAAGTAAAACACAAAGTTGCAACACCATACCATCCCCAAACATCAAGACAAGTCGCGATGTCTAATAGGAAGATCAAGCAGATCCTAGAGAAGACTGCAAGTCATATAAGGAAGGATTGGTCTATGAAACTCGAAGATGCGCTATGGCTTACCGCACAACGTATAAGACGCCTATAGGCACGAAACCCTACAAGTTGATTTACGGGAAGTCCTATCATCTATTTGTTGAATTAGACAACAAAGACCTATGGGCTATCAAATTTCAAAACATGGATCTTGACAAGGTAGGGAAAAAAAGATCTCTCCATCTTCAGGAACTTGAAGAGTTGAGACTGCATGCTTATGAGAATGCAAAGATCTATAAGAAACGAACTAAGGTATGGCATGACTCCCACCTGAAGAGCTATTATGTCCATGAAGGAGACAAAGTTCTTTTATTCAATTCAAGTATCAAGTTGTTCCCTAGAAAGCTAAGAACAAGATGGTCTGGCCCCCTTTCCGTCATAAAAATATACCCGTCAGGGATGATGGAAATAACTGGAGGCAAGACAAGCACTTTCAAGGTCAATGGGCAGAGGGTAAAAATGTATTATGAAGATGAAGATTTTGTGAGGAGGACCGAGCTCAGTTTGGGGGAACCCAGTCCTAAACCAGATGAAAAAAATGAGAAAGTATCAACACCAGCTGAAGGAGGATGAATCCAGAATGAGAGAGAGTCAAGCAAAAAGACTTTAAACTAGCGCTTCTTGGGAGGCAACCCAAGTTTTTTCTGCTTTCTTTTACCACGCAAATTTTCCTATATCTCATGTTTTGGTCTATGAGCTATGTACCTCTCTCCTTCTAAGTATTTTGTTTTTTTGCATCTAGAAAAAGTATAAATGTAGTAGGAAGATTGCCTTCCTTTCACATAAGTTTTAATGAGAGATTAGGTGTTTTAGTTTTAGTTAATTGTTTCTAACAACTTGGTTATGGATGCACCGCAATCACGACATCTAACTCGGACATGACATCTTCTGCGGTCACAGTACCACATTTACATGCCTCACGACCACGGTCGCGAAAAGGTAGAGAGTACACTTGTCCTCAGTCACGATGGTCTACTCGACTGTGGTCGTGGTTGTTTCCAAGTATATAAGTAGAACCCTCTCGACAATTGGGTTTTCTTTCTCTCCTTGCTTTTTGATTCCCGAACGTTGGAGGAAACCTAACTAAAGAACCGCCTAATGCAAGAAAATGTAGAGATGATTGAATACAAAGGGACATTCATTGTGAACCCAACTTCTGACAATGTACCCTTATCGTGATAACACCATCTCTACCGCTGCCTCCCTAGTTGTCCGTTTTGAATTCTAACAACTCTGGGGTACTGATTGCACATTCCTATTGTTCACCTCTATTCTTGTCTCTTGTCTTTTTGAGGTTTCATTGCCTTTCTTAGGTTTACAACCCTAGAATTTAGTTTTCTCTATGACGTGACTACCACTAGAATCAACAAGTATATTACCGCTCCTTTAATAAAGTTCGTTGGTGCGTTCCTATTGTTAACTGCTATTCTTGTCTCTTGTCTTTTTGAGGTTTCATCGCCTTTCTTGGGTTTACAACCCTAGAATGCAGTTTTCTCTATGGAGAGACTACCGCTGGAATCACTGAGTATATTGCCACTCCTTCAACAGAGTTACATAGATGCTTTCCTTTTGTTCACCGCTATTTTTGTCTCTTCAACCAATGTTGAACCTATGGCAGCGTTTTACTCACACGCTTCTGGATGTAACGCCGATGGTCGATCGGACCTTGGGTGGGAATACCCACTACAATCGTCATGGTTGCGGTCGAGTGGTACCTTCCCGACTAAAGTCACAACACCAATAGTAGCTTTAGCCACGGTCGTGGTCCTTCCTTATGTGAAATTTCTCTTGATCTGGTCTAACATCGACTGCGGTCGCGACACCTGCCACTATCACGACATTTCTTTTGCTTTGATAATCACCTGCCACAGTCGCATGACTCTTCTCGACCGCGGTATTTCTTTCTATTTATGCCACAGTCACGACATCTCATGCTTTTCAAGAACAAACTATAAAAAATGAATTTAACGCTAATGCCATGAATAAAATACAAAATACAATCTTCTAACAACCATTTGAATGATGAAAATTTTAGAATGTTAACCTCAACTTAACACTTTGATGAAGAAAGAAACTTCATTGAGGGGTGCAAAAGAAAACTTAGAAAAGATAACCAAAGCATTTAAGGATAACCCCAACCTCTAACCAACGAAGAAGCTTCAATTGCAACTAATGAAAAAGAAATACAAGTACATTCTTGCCCATAAGATGCCAGAAGAATATGAAGAGTCTCAGGAGACGTCACAAACAGAGACCTCTGAGTACCATCCTTCTGAAGAATAACTAAAGAAGCTGGAGAAACACAAATTTGAAGTCAAGGATGAAAAATGTGGAAAAAAGAAGAAACTGACAGCTGTGGGAAAATCAAAGGGCCAAGAAAAAGAAGCGGCTCCTGAAGAGGTAAATGAGGATGAATAGGAGGCCCTCAACCAGCATGTGCCAACATTCCCACCAAGAGATCAAATACACCAGTCACAATTTGACTGGGTGCTGAAGACTAAAGGCTTCAAACCGACGCGATACCTGGACATCAATGACTTTAAGAAGATGGGAATTTATGACAGGGTGATCAACTTCTTAGAAGGCACCAATCTGCACTCCCTGTGTACATCAGAAGCTCCCTCACTCACTCAATTGGCGGAAGAGTTCATGTCGTCACTAGAAAAGCTTCCTGTCAGTGATGGCGAGTGCAAAAATGGTGGCAGAGATTTCAAACTTGAAGTAAGAATAGGGGGCAAGGCTCATATAATTACTGAGGCCATGCTCAACACTATATTCACCAAGACGATAGAAGAGGCACAAGCATGCTCAACTATGCCAAGAGAAAAAGAAGTCATCAGATCCAACAATCACAAGATGTAGGAGAGGCTGACAAGAGAATACCAGTAGAACTCAAAGAATTCAAAGGCAACTCTCATCACATCCTGCTTTATCAGAGTAATACAGAAAATAACCGCCAACATAGTCTTCACGAGATCAAAAACTGAAGGAGTGATATAGGGGGACCTATTTCTAATATGGTCCATCCCCAATAAGAAACTGATGAACATCGGGAGACTACTAATCGATAGGCTATTAGCCTCAATAGGAGGGGAAGCAAAGTAAATGAAAGAGTTCTACATGGGAAACCAGATAGATAAGATTGCTTATCATTTTATGGATGCCGACTTGTTGATGAAATATAAGAAAACTAAGGGACATTCCAAGATAGACATGAAGTCCCTTATTAACAGAGGATTTTTTGCACAGAAAGGCAACCGACTTTTCTACAAATTGAGCTACTCTGAAGTACTTCTACTCCTACCAGAGATGGGATATTATGATGCCTACAAGCTATATCCTACATAGGAGGATGTGGAAAAAATGTACTCAGGCACCTCCAGCATGGTAGCATGCCCATCATCATCCGCTGGAAAGAAGAACATGAGGGATAAGACTCCAGAAATGGAGATGCAAAAGCTAGAGGAAAGAAAGAAGATGGTGATAAGGAAGCAAAAGAAGAAAACATCAGACCAATTTGTCACCCCAAGTCTACCCTCACCACACATGTCTATTGAGATCGAAGACCAACCTGAGATAGAAGTAAATGAAGAAAGTGACCAGACACATGTTGAGGCTGCTGAAGAAGAATAACACTTCGATGTCGAGAAAAACCCCCACCAAGAGTCCAAAAGCCCCGAGGTTGCACCCAACCCCATGATCCCATAAGTGGTACTTTAAGTACGTAAGAAACCAGACAGGAGAACTCCTACCCAAGCAACCAATGCTGATCCAATGAAGAACAAGTTAACTCTACAACCTAAGGAGCTTATAACATCAACGACACCATCAACAATGCCTACAGGGCAGCAACATCAATGTCCACAAACATTTGGTGATGTACTAGGGCACAAATTCGATGCCATGTGGTTTCACATAAAACATGCTTCCAAGATTAATTTCAATATTACTTCTAGCCTGTGCACACTAATAGTGTAGGTATAAAGTTTGAAAACGAGAACTGACACACTTTCCCAGTTCATGCAAGGGGTCCTCGACACCCAGTATGCGATGATGTGGGCTCTGAAGAAACTAAATGAAGAAATGGTGGACCTCAGAAAAGAAATGGGACACCATGAGACTAGATAAAGAGCTGATGCGGATGGGATATGAAGAAGTGTTAGATGATCTAAAGAAGGAACATCAGCACTTAGATGAAGAACTCTGACAACTAGATGTAGAATGCCAGGAGATGGATGCTTGGCGGCAAAGAAAGAAGTCGATGCGTCTAACCAACCCTTCCACAACACAAGCCTCCTCAAGCCCCTCAATCCTAGATAAAGATGATGATGACATAGGAGGAACATGTGTAGGCACATATTCAAAGGATGAAAGTGCCAACATAAAGACCACCCCAAGGGTGGAACCTCCTGTACAAGAATTGTCGCAAAAGTCAAAAACTCTTCAAGAAGAAGAAGACAAACACATTATCAAGAATGTTCGACTTGAACAACATCCCAGAAGAGGAAAAGGCCATACCTGAGGAAACTCAACCAATTGTCATCATCAAGAGAGAAAGCACTGCTATAGAAGATATCACATCATGAGAAATAAGATATCTCAACAAGTTCTTAGATGACATGACTTTTGGAGTGGATATCTACAATGACTTTCTACAAGACCCGGTGCAGTACGAGTATTATGATGCACTCTATGATGGAAAGATGGTTTCAATGTTAGCCGTGCTCAATTTAGTAGAATTAGAGCAGCCATCAAAAGAGAGCAAACCCATAGAACACTTAACTAGAGAGATATATATGAACAATGAAAGAAAAGAATCAAATCAAGCACTATTATATTCCAAGATACAACTTCTCACGATAGAGGTATAACCCCCAACAATGCAAACTACAGGTGACGAAACCTCAGAAGACAACGAAGGGGGACTCACCTCTTTCTTCACTGACAAGCTGGTTAGAAAGCAGAGCGCACTAGTTGATATTGTACCATTAGGCATTGCTCCTCTACCCTGCAAAATGATAGACATGGGCATGACCTCATTATCCAAAATTACTTGTAGAGATGTCCATATCTTAATAGACGTACTCAATGACTACCTTCCAAGAACATATATTCTCTACCACAACAAAGGAAGGTCGCTTAACATGGACCATTTTAGAGGGATATTTCTAAAAAGAGAATGAGTTCACAAAAAGTTGTTCAAAGTACCATGCACAACTCTGTTAGAAGAATTTCTACTTCATGAGAAAATACAACCTATTTTCAATGGCACTACAAATCTAGCAGGTCAACTTTTCGATAAAAATGACAAATCAACTGATGTGAAAGAATTACAATATGCAGTGAGCAGAGAAGAGACAAAATTTGTAGTCATGCCTATAAGAACTGTAAAGCACTAGGTACTTATTGTCATCAACCTATATGAGCGACGTACAACAATGTTCAATTTCTGTGTAGCTAAATTGGACAATACATCCTTGGTTTACAAAAACAAGTAAGTAAGAGACATGTTAAAGGTGCCACTATGTCTGCAATGGGCTATTCAGATAGCAGAAAGCTGACACCAAGGGATGTGGAAACAATTCTCAATCTGTAAAAAGGTCCCTCAAGAAAAGGCTGGAACATGGGATTGTGCCTTCATAGTACTCAGGATGATGGAAACAATCAATAAGGGAATCCCACTGGAAGGCCTCTGCACAAAAGACCTACATAGCGTACGTGGTGTCTATGTAATGGAAGTTATCTATTATTGCCACTTCTTGAACGAACTGGTGATGCCTTCAAACACAATACCATGTCGGCTTCACTAAGAAATACTTGTACCCAAAAAGAAAACTTGGTGGGAAAGACTTAAAACGTTATGGGTTGATCCAGAAGAACACGCTAGAGCATCAGCTTGGATGGAAGGGTGGGTAGTCGACACTCCTGAAAAAGTAGATAAATGATGAAAAAGCAAGCCAGAACACTCTCCTTTGGTATAAAAATCAAAGAACAACCTGCAGTTCATGAGCTCAAAGAAGGGGAGATAGAAGTAGATGATATGCTAGAGATAAAACATGATGGCCCAGCAGGAGAAATAGTGCCAACCTTCAAGGAATTTTATGGGTGGATATGCAAAAGCTTGTCACTAGAATCCCTACATCAGATAATGAAATGTTTAAGTGAAGTTGACACCATGGAAGAGGCAATCTTCGAAAGGGATGGCATCTGTGTACTAAAGGATGACTTCAGAGATATGCTGAAAATAGGAAGGTACCTTTCAGTCAACACTATATCATCCTATCAGGCACTACTAAATGACAACATGCCAAACATGCATATGGCTTACCTTCCTCTTAGTAGATGATATCTTGAAGGATAAAAGTCAGGTGAAAAGGACTCCCTACTAAAATGCATGGTGACCTCTCTTCCAGATTATATATTCCTAACCATCCTACATGACATTCATTGGACTCTGCTAGTAGTCAGTATTATAGCTAGGACTGTAGTTCTATACAATAGCTCAGATGTAGCCTTTGCACTCAATAAATGCACACACATGACTACTACAAAGACACCTACAGAAGATAAGGTAGTCATGTGCATCGAAGTAGTCATAGAAATGCTCAAAAATTATGGAAAAGGGTACAAGCATAAAGAAGGAAAAGACATTAAGAAGACACAGTTCTGCCATAGAAGCTCTCTACAAGTACCACTATCAAATGACTGCGACCTCTATTGTCTGGCTTTAATGATCACCCTAGCTACAATGCATATGAAGGTGGAGGGCATGCAACATGAACAATACCACCCACTACGTGGTGAATACAACAGCATGCTCCTCAAGTCAAAGTGGGCAACCACAAACAACTAGAAACAATAAAGAAAGCCCATTTATACATCCAACTCCAATTTTGACAACCCGAGTCGGGGTGAATGATAAGTTTGAGGGAGGAGTCACAAACCAGCGTGAGAGGTAAAAACATTATCACCTAAATTTTCAAAAAATTTCTTATACATGTTCTCATTTCTGCCACAATGAAGTATGAGAAACAAGTTTTTCTAAAATTTTACTTACAAAAATTTTGCTGTAAGTCACAGTTTTTCTTAGCCCCTTCTTAGGCTTATCAGTCCCCCTATTATATGTTGTAGTGCTATCATTTATAGGGAGGTGCAAATGAGAGACTGATACACATAAAAGTAAAAACAAAAAGCATAACAATATAGTTTTATCTTAATCTTATGGCAAACCATTGTGTGTGGAAAAATCCTAAGCCTATGGAATCACTGGAAACTAGAGGAATTTATCAAGTCATACTCCCGACCAATCACCCTAACCTGATGGTTCTTGCTAGAAAATCCTCACATCCCTAGAGAAGGAAATAGCTACCCCTTCTAGGTTTAATTATCCTCACTTTGGGATGAAAAGAGGCTTGGCCACCTAGAAAATCATTTAAAAACCCCTCACCCAATATTGAGAGGAGATATGAAAAGCCAAAAAAAAATATTGAGAGTTGTGCCTAAAAGATGTCGAATGATCCCACACAACCGATGTATTGTTACACTCATGAATACAGATATGTCGCGCCCACAGGTGGAGTCCTAAAGCCAAGTATATCCACCTAAACTCCCAAGAAACCCTCACACAACCACTTGAATTGACGTCAAGAGCCCTTGGGGAAACACTGTCCTTATAACAACTTGCGGGTGAGGGAAATTGAGGAGAGTAGGAAAACACTTAAAGCCTGAAACCTACCTGAGCACACAAGCATAGGGCCAACTAAAATAAAGGAAGGATGTGGAAGCTACCCCTCAAGGGGATGTTGTATAAGTATGGCTAGCAACCTAGCACACGGAAGGTTAAGTCATTGAGATAGAGAGCCCTTTACTACCAAAAGGCATTAGCAAGGATTCAAAGATATCCAACTCTAGATACGAAGGGGAGGAAATATAAGCTCAGGATTCATACAGATATACGATGAGAGTTTTGTCATAAGAATGAGATAACTCTATAATGGTAGGCTTTCTGAAATTTTTTGTTACCCATAGATCATCTCTCTATGATTTAGAACATACCATTATCCTGAAGACATGCTCTATCCTAAGTTTGGCAGAGTTGATAACAGTTCATTTTTGTGTACTTTTTGCGCATGATTTATGCCTCCCATAGCATACATTTTATGGATTTATCTATTTATTTTAGTACCTTAGTGTCAAAATCTTAATTTCATACATATTTTACTTTTATAGGGCCATGCTAAGATATGGCAGCAGTCAACACCGCGACTGCGACTGTATAGCCCACTAAGGACCCTGCCGCGGTCGATGCCTCCATTCCCACTTCTTCACAACATGACCGTGACCTTCCCACCAAAGAAATGCTCCAAGGTCGAGGCCATACTGTGCCCGAGGCTCCCCCTTGACTGCACCAGACAACCAACACACCACGACCATGATGGAGGTCGCGACTGACCTATCTCTCATGATTATGGCCCAGAGGTTAAGTTGGTGGGTAATGTCTATAAATAGACCCCCACCTCGACACGTCAAAGGGGAGATCATCAAGGACCACGAAGTGCTGCCGAACTCTAGAGTGACCCACATCCATACCCATCAGTCTTGGATCTCTAAAGATGGAAGTCATAGGAGAGAGAAGATTGATCACCCTCTTCTTTGAAGGAAGAAGCCACCGCAACTGCACCTTCTCTAGATCTATATTTATAGAAGTACAGGTGGTGTATCACCATATTCTATCTCTATCTAGATCTATCATCTTGATCACGTTGTACTCTACCCCTTCAATTGATGTATCTATCATTCTATGACACCGTTATGCTTCCTGTAAACATGTGTGGGTAAACATCTAACTTAGGTTGGGAGTAGCCACTAGGGCTCTCCCGACATGTATATTCTTTCTCCACTTTGAATATATATATATATACATATATAAATAAATAAATAAATAAATAAATATACACACACACACACACACACACACACACACACATATATATATATATATATATATATATATATATATATATATATATATATATATATATATATATATATGCTCTTATCAAGATTATCTCTGTAATCTTATTTTTAATGCTTCACTTGGATGCTTAGCTACCATCTTGTGATGGTTGATTGTTGGTACCTTGAAAGAAGAGTACCAACCTTATCTAGTGTTATGGAGTAGTATGAATGCATGACAGTGTTGGAATGCTAAAGCTAACGGTTATATGGTTTGCTTCGTGGATGTTGGGCTGTCATCTTGAGAGAGAGGCTACCTTAAAACCCATATCTATCCTAATCTCCATAGAGGAGGGAATAGACATTTTTGATGATTGCTTGTAATCTTGATAGGAGTATATGAAGGGTGGGAGTTCTGCATGTTGGTGGGAGACCTTAGCAGGTGAAACCCGATCCAAGTTTCCTTCCATACCTTTATTTATAACCGCTTGTTTAAAATTTTTCTCTTGCTTTATTTTCTTTCTTTTACCTTTCTTTTTTTTTGTCTAGTGCATCATCGTTCCTTAGGGAACACCTATTTTTACCCACCTATTCGTTTGGAGTGTAAGAGTGTGAGACTCCGCATACTTAATGCTTACTGACCCTGTCCCTGTGGTTTGACCCTGAGTTCTACATCAGACCCTATATAATAGTTGTGGGGGCTTGGGTGTTGGGTTATAATCTTAAAAGTCTGACTACCCTAGATCCTCTCCATTTTGGATGTGTGATTTAGGATGGTCAAGCTTGCCTTTGTTATTAATCAAATAATTTATACATTATGCCATTACAATCACCAAATGATTGACTCTCTGGGCATACATACCAATAGTTATCCACTATTAGTCCATCTCAGCTTCCCCATTTCTCCTTTCATTCATTCCCACTCGATTCCACCTCCATTTCATCAACTTCCACCCCAAAAACACCTATTCTAGGGGTTTTAACCACTATCCAGCATACATCCATGCCATCTACCTACCTTGGAGGGAGGTTCTCAAGATTTTGCTTCTAGGAGATGGAAAAAGAGGAGTTTCACTGAGCTCATCATGGCTTTTCACTCTTCTATTCATTCTTCTTCCTTTCTTCTTGTATTTTCTTGTTCTATGAGTAGCTAAGCCCATTAGGTGGACTATTTGGGGCTAAAAATGTTACTTTGATACCATATTGGGGGTAAAATGATGTGTTAACATTATAATTTCGTTTTCTAATTATTATGTTCTATTTATACATCATTTTGAATAAATTTATTTCTATTTTGTGCTTGAAATCACTTAGGATTCTAGGAAATTTGCTTATATATGTCTAATTTGTAAACTGCTCCAAAGTCCAATTAATTGATCCCTAGTTAGATTTGCCCCTTCCTACATGTTAATCAATTATTCTACACCTAGTTGAGAGATCTAAGTATCTAGTATAGGAGGATTTAGTATAATTATCTTGGAGCCTTCGTAAGTCCAGAATGTGGGTGATGTGCAATCTAAAACCTCACTTCCACCTTCCATTATTAACCTCATCCCCTACTTACCCTAAGAGTTCCTATCCTAGAAACCTAGGCTTGAATAGACCCTAATTGAATTACACCTAAACCCTAACCCAAGTGAGCCTTGTAAGGGTGGAAAGGAGGTGTTAGGGACTAGTTCTTATATACACATCTACCCCATCCATCGACAATTAGTAGTTTAGGGCAATTCATTAGCATCTAACTTGTTTTTTGGTTTGGTAATCTAAATAAAAGAGTAATGTTTCCATGTTATCAGCCTCAACCCAATTGACAAATGCATTTCCTAAAAAATCCCATAGTTCTCTTAATTTCATTAAAACCATAATTCCTTCTTGCTTAGTTAATGTTATCCTAATTAGCTCTTTAGTTGCTTAGTTAGGTTCTTTCCTTGCTCTTGCCTTGTTCTTGCTAGTTTAGGTCTTGAATTTCTCTTTTGCCTAGTTTTCTAACTTAGTGTAGATATCTTGTTGTTTGCTATAGTATAATTTGTTCTTTTTCTTTCTTAGCTTGTCATTTCTTTCTTATTATAATTAACTATCTATGATTAACGTAGGTTTTGATCTTTTTGTTCTCCTTTATTTGCTTGTTCACCATTTAAAATCAACAAATCAATCATCAAACCCTTCAACCCTAGACTCCATAGTAGGAACCTATCCAAAACTAACCTAGATCTAGTGCCCCCTTGCTCTCTTGGATTCGACCCCTAACTTTATACCCTCCTATATTATAACATGACCTCATGCACTTGTGGGTAAGTGTGTTAGTCTATGTGTGTGTGTCCAAATCTACGGTTTTATAAAATTTGAAAGATCAAAAGTGTTTTCAAGCCCTTGTGGTGTGCACATCTAGTCAAGATTCTATTGATTTAGGTGTGTATACCTCGGGGTAAGGAGAGACACACCACCTACATGTACATATTATGGTTGTAGCACATACACAATACATAAAATGCTGACAGTGTTTTGTTTGTCAGAGTTTTAGGTAAACTGTCAAATAGGAGGATATCAAGACATGGTGAATCAAATGAAATAAATTGAAGACATTGAAGTTAAGTCAAGGAGGATTAGCTCGATTCTTCTTATCCTATATAATAGTTTTCATGTTTAAAATTTATGTAACCCCTTGGAAGGATATCTTTATATTTTTTGGAAACAATATTTGTGAAATAATGGAAATTATTTGCTATGATTTATTATTTTCTAAATCTGGATCTTTTGAATTTAGGTAATGGCTCTCGACTTTAAGCTCCTCGAAATGTTAAAATGTACTGAATATTTGTAAGTATGATCAATTTGCATTTTTTTCTTCCTAGTTAAGTCTTTCCGAAAATATAGCTTAATAAGTTCCTCACATCAACTACAATGACATTCAATGTTTATCATGAATATTATCTCATTTTACTTTCTCATATTAGGTTGCAAACTTTATTAAAGATTCATCGTGAGATCAGCCAACTATTTCACATTATCATAATTCATGCATATGGCCAACTAATTGTATATAGAGAATTATTAAACCATTTCTATGTCTTCCATCATGTCATATCCATATATCAAATCTCACAATTAGATTAGTTTCATACATATATTATATTATGGTTTTTCTAAACAAACTTATATGAGTGGCTTGTAAAACATATATCAATAAGTACAATTGAGGTTCCCCTGTCCTTTACTAGAGGATGGTGCCATGCTCCATCACTATGAGCTCGCTCAACTCTATGACTATTATATGTAGTAGCTTTGTCTTCCCTCTTTGGTCTAGGTTTCTCAGGACTACTTCATTAGCATCGACCATCAACTTCACATGATCTAGCCACCTCAAGCACAAACTAAACCAAAATATGATATCACATTCATGACGTGGGATTTTATCGCACTAACAAACTCACTCGGGGTTGAAATCCCTGAGCCTTTACCAAAACCAAAGTGCAATAATACCACCCGCAAGTGGACGAGTCTTATCACAGTACAGTTAAGGATCGAACCCAAAGGACAAATTTTTAAGAATCCTTGTCAGTCTAATCTAGTTCGAGTTAAGACTAATATTTGGAACGATTGGTTGATTTGATGTTAATTAAACTAATTGAAAGAAAGTAAAAGTTGAATTAAAGTTGGATTTAGATCAATGATGTGGGCTCTGATCTCCAAACCATGACATAAACACGATTAAAACTTAGCGGAAGAGAATCGGTAATCAGCGGAAGACAAAAATCACGGGAAATTAAAACTTTTCGTGACAAGAGCTTGAATCCATAAAAGCTTCTTTCATAAAGAGAGATAACTGTTTACATCTCAGGATAATTACTTCTCGAGTAATTATATACATCAAGATACAAAATCTCAAGATCACTATACAAAAGACTCTAAGACCTGAGAGTACAGAGGACACATAGGACTGACTCTAACCACACCACATGGCAGGTCAAATCTCCACCTGAGATTATTGCTGCCCCTGGTGCTGCTGCTGCTGAGACTGGTCACCTGTAGGCTGGTTCCTTCGTCTCCGACGTCCACCTAAAAAGTTGAAGCCTACGGGGTGAGACAATCATACATAATTGTCCCAGCGAGAGTTATAACTCTTCGCCAGAAGCTTTATTATAACATCAAAGATTATTTTAAACAGTAAAGCCTTCAAAGCATTCTATAACAGTTGCAGGTATAACAAGATCTCTACAATTTAGGAGATATGGAGAATATCAACATTATTGCAATGTAACATCAATCAACTAACTTGGAGTCATCTCTAACAAGTTATACTACATGGTTGATTATGTTTTACAAACAACATTATGCCATGTGGAGATGAGGCTTACCACTCATACTCCAACTGATCGCTGAGAATTCACATCAGTATCATACATAGGTCATTAAGAGAGCTGGATTCTCATGACCTTCATCTTCCTCTGTCAGTAAGAGGATCACTTGTAGGACATCTCGTGTCTCTACTACTATAGCTCACCAGGGTAAACTGGTCCTTTGCTATTCTAGAGTCACAGTAGCGTTCTGTACTCTCTTCTTCATCAGGAGGTTTCATGTTTACCTACCATTGATACGGATATCTGTGCTTTCTTCGTCATCAGGAGGTTTCATGTTTACCTACCACTGATACGATATGGAAATATAGTGAAGGATGGATGGATTACACATCTACATCACTTTCCTACACTAGGATGTAAGGTTCTACACATCCATGTACCCCACATACTCAAAAGTATGTGCTCCAGGAGTTCCCTAAGGAAAACCTGTTTCACCATCACTTAATTTCTGACAATGATGGATCTATGATCAGGGCGCTACATTATACTTTATTAGTTAGGTACATTCAGTATTCTTTAACAACATACATTGTTCTTCAAACAATAACAGTAGCATAGCAGCTATAAAAGAAGAATACTAAATGTAACATGCCTAACTCATATCAATCATCATTTCTTATTATCCTCATCACAAGTCATCTCTAAGGCATGACCTTGATGGTATTCATGGCTCTCATAGCCCATTATCAGCATAGGATGCCACTGGCAAGGCATCAGATTACTTTACTTATTCATAAGGCTAACGACATGCCTTTAATGAATATAACATCAACATCCATACCTAGATATGATTACCTTCATATCAGAACGTGCATGGTTAATACATCTGATAAAGGTAATGCAACAATAAGGAATGTACTTCCTACTCTTGTCATAAGAGTTAAATATTTAATTTGAATCAAATAGAGTTTATTACTCAAAAGCATGCCATTTCCCTTGAATTAGGGTTTACTATTCACATTACATGTCATCACCCTTGAATTAGGGTTTACTATTCACATCAAGGTGAATTAAACTCATAACATCATCATGTATGAGTAACATCTTCATTGATACTCTTGGATTAGTTAAAGGTTCATCATTTATCATAATTAGGGTTTCTATGATCTCACACAGGTGGATCATACCCTAATTATGCTCATTCCTGTGCATTGGAGATGCTTTAGTTGAGTTTCTACATAAAAAAAAGTACTTTCTCTCTCTAGAAGTACTTTCTCTCTCTAGAAGTACTTTCTCTCTCATCATAATGCTAGGTGATGTCAACATCACTCTAAAACAGGTTGGATTGAGTCATCATAGGCTAACATAGCCAAAAGCATCACCATTATGTAATTAGAGTTACTTTCTCTCTCTAGGGTACTTTCTCTCTCTAGAGTACTCTCTCTTTCATCATACTAATGGTTGATGATAACATTAGACTAGATCAAGTTAGTTAGAGTCATTATGATTAAAAACATCATTCTCATGTAATTAGGGTTTGAATTGAGCAAGGTATAACTTAATTGACCCTTCAGGGGTATTTTGGTAATTCACCCCATTGATCATCATTATGGTCAAAACCTTAGTTAATTAACCCCTTACTATCCTAGATTATCATTAGGGTTTGATTTGGGCAACATTGAACCATTTACATCATCAAATGATTGAATGAGGTCAACCTTGAATCACATTGATTGATTTCAATCATTAATCATCAATTGAGTTGAGATCAGTTGAAAGTGTTGACCGTTTGCCCACTTTGACTTTCCAAGACCGCGATCCTCCTTCTAACTCCAAGACCGCGAGCCCCCTTAGGCTTCAAGACCGCGAGCCTCTTCAAGGGTTCAAGACCGCGAAGCCTTCCATTGGTTCAAGTTAATGCTGAGACCGCGAAGATCAATTTGATGTTGAGTCCGCGAAGAGGTGTTGACCGTTTAGCTAGTTTGACCTCAGGACCGCGAGGCCCTTCGCGGTCTTGAGACCGCGAGCCTCCTCTCGGTCTTGAGACCATGAGCCCCCTCACGGTCTTGAGACCGCGAGCCCTCTCACGGTCTTGAGACCGCGAGGCTCTCATGGTCTCAGCCACTTGGTCCTTCAACAAGGCTCAAAGGTGCAACCAATAATGTCAAACGATGTTGAAGCCTTCAAAAGGTCCAATCTATGTTGACCACCTATGGATTGGGTTAATCAAGATTATGTTTGACCAATTGGTCAACCAATTGACCCTCAATTGTTGACCAAGTAGGATTGAAATCGATTCAATTAGGGTCTATCAATGTTCACCCATCAACACTCAACAATGTGCATCAACACAAGGTTGAACTCTTCAATTGAGCTCCAATTGGGCCCAAACTTGGCCCAAACGGTCTTGAGGTCATGTGGGTGGACCCCACATGGTCTTAAGACCGTTTGCCCAAGATTTCATCAAAGTCTAAGGTGATTTGATAGGGGTTGAACCATGATTGAACCACAAAATAGAATTTTGATTAAATTGGTAACTTATTTGCAATTGGGTCCTCAATTGGTCAAATTACTCAACCCTAGACCTTCAAACGGTCTTGGGTGATTGTTATCTCGGTCTTGAGACCGTTTGGATGAGTTCCAAACGGTCTTGAGACCGTTTGCCCATCAAATTTTTGGATTCTAGTGGAAATTCATCAAGGTTGAACAAATTGAGTTGATGATTATATCAATATTTAATTGCAATGTAAATTGGTGTAAAAGTACCTTCAATTGGTCAACAAATCTTGACCCCAGACCTCCAAACGGTCTTGGTTGATTGCCCTCGCGGTCTTGAGACCGTTTGGTGACCCCCAAATGGTCTTGAGACCGTTTAGGTCAATCAACCCTAAAAACCCTAATTAGGTCACCATAATTTCAGTACTGATTTCACCTAGGGTTATCCCTAGTAATCACCCTTCAACTCTTAGCCCGTTTGGAATTAGACCATCAAACTTGGTGAGTTGTTCATTAACATAATTTTGAACAGTAATATCATACGGTCAAAGCTTAGTCAACGACCTTACACGGTCTTGAGACCGTTTGCCCAAAAAGGCAATTTCAGACCGTTTGAAAATCAGCAATTAATTCATTTAAAGTTGTGACTTAAAAAGGTCATATCTCCCGATTCCTTTGGAGTTAGTCTCCCAAATTTTGAGGGTAATTAGCCTATATAATTAGCAACAGATTTCTTATACGGTTCACGCTCGGTCAATGGGGCCAAACGGTCTTGAGACCGTTTTCCCTGTCGCGGTCTCGAGACCGTTTGCTCACCTCGCGGTCTTGAGTCCGAGAGAGCAAACTGTTAGGACCGTTTAAGGAAAAGAAAAGCGGTGGGTTTTTCTTGGAAATAACGCCTTCATCTCCTAGCTCAAGAACAATACGAATATCCCATGGGTGTTCTTGCAAAATAGCAGGGAAAAGTAGGGAAATACTAAGAGCTATCATCAAATCGCATATAAAGATGCACATAGTAAAGCATGGGTTTAGAGTTATAAAACCCGCCTAAAGCTTGCTTCTTGAGCTCCAAGCTTTCAATATCCAAGCTCTAATGGCGTCCTTGAGTTCCCATAGGTTGGACAAGGTGAAAACTCCAAGGAAGGATGAAAAGAGATGGCTAGAAAGGTAGGGTTTCAAGAGTTAGCCATGAAGATGACCTTGAATTCGAGTTTTAACCATGGAATAAGGCAAGAAGAGGGGTTTAAACCTACCTTGCACCCCTTGTTCGTCCTCCTTAGCTCCAAGGCAGTCCTTGGTCGTCTTTGGTGAAATGAAACAGTAAGGGAACGAAGGGTAAGTTCCCTTGCAACTAAGGGAATGAGAGCTTATATACATTGGGTAGGATTTTCAACATTAGTTCATAAGTTGTCCATAATTCCAACTAGGTCCCTCCTTCTTTACTTGATCGTCCCTTCCTCTTTATTCTAAGGACAAACCTTCTCTTAAGGTCTTAGGAAAAGAAGGTAAAGGAGAGCAAGCTAATAATGAGGTACATACATAAAGAGATATTACACATATACCCTGATTATTCAATCACAAGGAATATTTCATAACTTGATAACTCAATTGAGGTGACTTCCTCATCGTTTCTTCTCTTAATGATGGCAAGAGTCTAAAGAGATACTTTAGATGACATATTTCATAATTTGTATCCCTTAATTTGGGTAAATTGCATTTTACCCCAATTTAAGGTTTCAAGCACTGGGATTGCTTCCACAGCTGCACCTTGGTGCCCTAGCTTGGGAAATCGCTCAAACTTTATCAAAAAGATTCTCATGATGTCTCAACATCAGAGGAACATCTCATCATGTGCAAATTGCAAGCTAACCCTTCTAACTGGGTAAATTGCACATAGGTCCCTGTATATCAAAACAATGCTACAACTTTAAATAAAAAGGAGCAAATATTGAAATATATGTTTCTGAGAAACTTAATTACATGCTCAGAGTTAATCACAAAGATTTAATTACATATTTAGGCAAAACACCTAGGGTTGACTCATAACCCAGGTCAGGGATGTTGCAAATGATATGGAATCGCTGAGATGGTATCGGGTTTCAGCACCGCTACACATGCAAACACATTCAATCGCAAACAATCTAGGAAAGATATAACAATCCAAATAGAGCTGCTGCGGAACCCCCCATACGGGCGTTAGGTTCGCGTAAGCATCACCTTAGGCATCAGATGTTTCGTCACCATTCAGATCACTTACATACGACTCTGAAGATAAAAAAATCCAACAAAGGTTGTGGGCCCCCTATACAGGCGTTAGGCACACAGAAGCGTCACCGAAGGCTAGATGGCTTGTCCCCTCGTGGATCATAAACTTACGACCTCAAAGAAATCCCATTCTATTTCTAGTTTGGGAGTCAACCACATTAATCGATAAGCAAGTAGGTGATAGATCTACAAACTAACATCGACGATAAACAAAGACGATACAAACTCCAACTAAGGCTGTGGTCCTCCCTGCGGGATGTTTAGATCACAGAAGCATCACCGTAGGTTGGATGTCTCATCCCCTCATGGATCATACACTTACGACCTCAAGGAATCCTATCGGAAGTTCTCATCAAGGAGTCGAACTTTGTAAATCGCCATTCCATCCCACATATAGAAGATTTTGTAATACGGGAAATAACAAGATGAAAGCAAGTAGATAATACTCTACAAACATACCAAATAATAGCGAAATGAAAAGCTATACACATTTCCATGGAAAGTTCAACAAAAGAACATGATTACATGGGCAGTGGGGCTAGTCCTCACACCCCAGCGAAAAGGTACTACTCGCTCATGATGCGAGAGACAAAAAGAATGAGAAAGAGAGAGAAATCCACCATGAACTCGGTGTAGAAGGTAGTCACAGCTCAGTGAAGAAGATACGACCTTCTACGTGGTGTCGGAGTAGATCTGGATGCAAATGGGAGATGCCAAGATAGACCAGACAATCTCCCTCACTCCGTCTTCCTTCTCTCCTCAGCCTCCTTCGTTGCAACATGGGAAGTAGGTGGAATGAAACTGGCATAGACGGCACTGGATTTGGATCAGACATGTGTATAGGCAGCCTGTTGGCGTCCTAGAACCGATGCCCAAATGAGGACCCTTGGGGTCCAATTTATAGGCACAGATCTGTCCCTCTTGTTTTTGGTGTGAGTCCAAATAATTTACTAATGGTCCGAAGATATTTTTCCACCAAATAGTTTGCTAAAACCTGATCAAATGGTCTTGGTAAAACTCTAATCCAAACGGTCTGTGAGTCCTTCATTCGGTCTCGTGTGGGCAGCAACAACCAGTTTGGAAAATATCTCATTTAAACGGTCTTCTATTCAGCCACTCAAATGGTCTTCGCGTGTCTTGATTTGCTTTGGTCATTCGGTCTTGAATAGCATGCATGCACGTGATTTCAGCAAACGATCTTCATTTCAGTTCTTTCACCAAATGATTTCTCGTATGAGCTCACGGTCCCACAACCTTATCCATTTGGTCTTTGTGCTCCATTCGGTTTGCACGTAATAAGGGACCAAACGGTCTTCACGTTGTGATCCCGGAAATGGTCTTAATGTATATACTTTTTTTAAACGGTTTGAGTGCATTGCCTTTTTCCAATCAGTTTGCAGTAGCGTGCTACTCAAACGGTTTGGATATGCTCGATCTTCACGTGAGCTCTTTCAGTTTCATCAGCAAATGGCCATGGGGTTTTGGATTCTCATAACCCAAACAGTTTGCATGCATGGGCATCAAGCATTCTTTATGTGGGCTTCTCAAACGGTTTGTAAACCGTTAATTATCAAACTATTTTGTGAGCAAGTCATTCGGTCTGCGTGCATTGCATGGAATGGTCCTCGCGAGGGAGTATCAAATGATTTTCATTCATTTGCAGTAGCTGTCCATACGTGGTGCACTCCATTCGGTTTTCACAAGCCAACGACAAACGATTTACATTGCTTAATGCATTCGGTCTGCATGGTATGATTCGGTTTGCATTCACATGATGAGGCCATCCGGTCTTCATTTTAGCTGCCTTTTCATTTGGTTTTCATGTATTCCAGCAAAAAGTCTACGTGATTGTTGCTTATTTGGTCTTGGTATGCATTCTGTCTTGCAGTCCTTCATTCGATTTTCTCACAGTCAGTAAACGGTCTGCACTTGACCTTTCGATCTTGAGACCGTTTGGGCTCAAACGATCTTGAGACCGAATGGGCTCAAATGGTTTTACTTGGTTAGATCGATTGGTCAGAACCAAGGGTGAATGAAGGTGGGCCCCCAGCTGATTGTTCATCTTTATCAAGACCTACATTAAATCATCATAAATTCGGTTAAAACCATGATAATCGAATCAATTAAGTAATTTTGCACATTATGATGCATTTTGATATTTAAAGAGTGAAGTTGGATATGTTGAGTCAAAGTGAGCCCAAGAAGATAATTTAATTCCATGATGAATATGCATTCATCAAAATACCCTGAACTTAAATGTTGCTTCTCATCGAGTAACACGAAATCTGAAACAATCACCAAATGAATACTTTCAATTCGTGTGATTGCTTCATCTTCACATCACAATTTGTTTTCTTTCTGCTAAGAATGACTCGACATCTCAACTACCTGAGATCACTGAACACATCTTACCATATCTTCGTTCCTGAGTTCATTTTCCAATATCACTTCCTCCTCACTTTTTCCAACAACAATCATGTCAAAGAGTTTTGTAAGAGTCTAGAGATACCTGCAGAACAACAAGTGTGCATCTGATCTGACACTAGTGTTTTTCAGGATAATGGGGGCATGCATTGTGCCATTAGGTAGAAAATGGAGTGAATGGTGGTATGGAAGGAAGAAGTAAATATCTCCTCTATTCGACTCGAGATTTTCTTTTTATTTTCTTTGCAATTTCATTTATTGCATTTTTTGTGCAAATCTCTCCTCTATTCGACTCGAGATTGCATTTCTTTTTGTGTGCGCTTTGGCATCTTTTTGTTTGAAAATCTCTCCTCTATTCGATTCGAGATTTCATTTTTGGTGGTACGCCCCTATTTATTTGTTAGGGGTATGGAAGAAGCAGATATAGAGGGAAGCGGCGTGCTACCCCGAACTTAGGGTTTGGCACAGTTTTGGCTATTTATGTTTCTTTTTGATGGATGGAGAGGTACGAAGATGATAGAAGAAGTGTAGAAGAGAGTTTAGATCAGGATGCAACTTGATTTACAATTCAGTGCACCGGGTTGTTCTCTTTATCGTACTCTGCTCAAAGAATGACCTGATGAGGATCCAGTGGAGATTCCATGTTATTGTTCCACTAGTCAGTTAGGAAGCACGACGTGTTTGATTCCTATCAGTTCGACAAATGCTTATCATTTTTTCATAAGTATCATGATGTTAGGAATCATAAGCATCACAAGATGATTTCAATCAAAAGGCTTGTTTAAAAAAAAGGTCCTTTCGAGGATTTACTTCGAATAAGGAGGGTATAATGATTAAAAATGCATAGAAGATTAGTTGGTGACATTTAATGAAATAGGAAGTGTCAAAAATTCATCAAGTATCTGTTCAATCTCTATGGAAAACTTTAAAAAATTAGAAAATTTATCAAGAATGTGACAGAGAACATTAAGTATGAAAAGGATGGGTGTAGGTGGAAAGTGAGGTACGTACCACCCACCCTCCACCCCGAACTTAGAGATTTTCTCATCCCGAGCAAACCCTAAATCCAGGATGGAGGGGAAAATTCATGCTAGAATGACCACCAGATGTGGTTGCGTTCCAATCAGCGTGCATCCTCTTATCTGAAAATCTCAAACGTAAAGAGCAATTAGATCTTAGAATAGCATCTTGCAATGTGAATTTTATTTATTGAAAAATTAACTAGAAGGTAAAATCAAAATTGAAGAAACATTCTAATTTGAAAAGAAAAGTAAAACAAATTTATTGATCGGGTTGCCTCCCGACAAGCACTTTGTTTTATGTCGATGGCTCGACTCAATCTTTCAGCTTCATGGTGGATCCTTTGGATTGGTGAGTTCCAGCATTGCTTCAGTGCCTATGTCAGTTGAGGTGAAATATCTCTTTAAGCAGTGACCATTTGTTACAAATTCACCTGACTTTTCACTACATAATGAGAAGGCACCATGTGGGGAGATGCTCTTGACGATGTATGGTCTAGACCAGCGTGAGCGGAGTTTTCCTGGGAATAACTTCAACCTTGAGTTGAATAGCAGAACTTGGTCTCCCACTTGTATTTCTTTTCTTTTCAGATGTCCATCGTGCCAAAGTTTTGTGCGTTCTTTGTAGATTCGTGCATTCTCATAAGTTGTCATCCTGAGTTCATCCAGCTCTTGGAGTTGCAGAATCCAGGCTTGGCCTGCTTCTTTCATATCAAAGTTCAGTTGTTTAATTGCCCACCATGCCTTGTATTCCAGTTCGACTGGCAGGTGGCAAGCCTTTCCATATATTAATCGAAAAGGTGTAGTCCGGAGGGGAGTTTTATAAGCAGTTCGATGGGCCCATAATGCGTCGTTGATTTTCATCGACCAATCTTTCCTATTGCGGCCAACTGTATTTTCTAAGATACTCTTGAGTTGACGATTAGATACCTCCACCTATCCACTTGTCTGTGGATGACAAGGTGAGGCTACATTGTGAGTAACACCATACTTTCTTAGCAATGCTTCAAAGCTTCTTTCAAGAAAATGGGAACCTCCGTCGGATATCACTGTGCGTGGGACACCAAAATGGGGAAAAATAATATCCTTGAATAATTTGATTACTGGTTTGGAATCATTAGTGACGATTGGTATGGCTTCAACCCATTTTGAGATGTAGTCCACCACCACTAGGATGTATGAAAATCCATTAGAAGATGGGAATGGACCCATGTAGTCGACCCCCCAAACATCGAATATCTCTACTTCTTGCCATAGATTCAACATCATCTCATCTCTCTTTGTTATATTGCCTGATCTTTGACATTTGTCACATGATAGGACAAAGTCATAGGAATCTTTGGATATGGTTGGCCAGAAGAATCCACATTGCAAAACCTTCAAGGCAGTCTTTTTAGAGCTCATATGTCCTCCCACTAGTCCTGAGTGACATTGTTCTAAAATAAGTTGAGCTTCTTCTTCGGCGATACATCATCTATACAGACCATCGACACATAGTTTGAAAAGGTATGGCTCATCCCAGTAGTACTGTTTCACATCATGCATAAATTTCTTCAGTGTATTTCCGATGCATTGAGGATGAATAACCCCAGCAGTGAGGTAGTTCACAAAATCTGAGTACCACGGTACAGCTTCTGATACCTTCATTAGTTGATCATCTGGTAGGGAATCATTGATCAGAATCTTCTCAGTAACCAGAGTGTGGATGCAAATGAGGTGGTATCCTACAACATTCTCTATACCCTTTTTATCTCTTATCTCTAAATCAAATTCTTGTAATAGGAGGATCCATCTAATCAACTTGGGATTTGCATCTTTCTTTTCCAGAAGGTAACGAATGGCGGCGTGGTCTGTGTAGACAATGACCTTCGAACAAATTAGGTAGGATCTAAACTTGTCAAAGGCAGACACAATTACTAGAAGTTCTTTCTCAGTAGTTGCATAATTCCTCTGGGCTTCATCGAGAGTTTTCGATGCATAATAGATCACATAGTGTTTCATCTCTATATATTTCCCTAAAACAGCGCCCACAACATAGTCATTGGCATCACACATAATTTCAAAAGGGTGGTCCCAGTCGGGAGCTCTAATGATGGGTGTTGTTGTGAGAGCCTACTTTAGTGTGTTGAAGCTTTTGACACATTCTTCGTCAAAATTAAATTCAGCATCTTTTAGTAACAAATTTGTCATTGGCTTGGTTATCTTTGAAAAGTCCCCTATGAATCTTTTGTAAAATCCTGCATGACCTAGGAAAGCACAGAATTCTTTTACATTTGTTGGAATAGCCAGTTTAGAAATCACTTCAATCTTGGATTTATCTAGTTCAATTCCTCTATTGTTGGCCCTATGGCTGAGGACAATGCCTTCCTTTACCATAAAATGGTACTTTTCCCAATTCAGCACAAGATGTGCTTCTTCACAACGTTTGAGCACCAGGGAGAGGTGCTTTAGACATGAATCAAATGAATCTACGTATATAGAAAAATCATCCATGAAAACCTCCATAATTGTTTCAGTAAGACCATCGAATATGGCAACCATGCAACGTTGGAAAGTTGCAGGTGCATTACAGAGACCAAATGACATTCATTTAAATGCGTATGTTCCGAATGGGCAGGTAAAAGTTGTTTTCTCTTGGTCATCTGGATGTATGGGTATTTGATAGAATCCAGAGTAACCGTCAAGATAACAGAAATATTCTTGTGAGCCAACCTTTCTAGGACTTGATCAAGGAAAGGCATTGGAAAATGATCTTTTCGAGTTGCCTTGTTTAATTTTCTATAATCTATGCACATCCTCCACCTTGTGACTGTTCAAGTGGGGATGAGTTCATTGTTTTCATTTTGTATAACAATTGTTCCACCTTTCTTCAGGATTACACACACTGGGCTCACCCATGGAGAATTTGATATCGGATAGATTATTCCAGCTATGAGCAGTTTAATGACCTCGTGACGGACCACTTCCTTCATATTTGGATTCAATTTCCGTTGATGCTCAATAGTAGGCTTGTGATCTTCCATCATGGGGATCTTGTGCATACACATCGCTTGACTGACCCTAGTGAGGTCACTCATTTTATAACCGATGCCTTTCTTTCTTTCCCTTAATTGCTTCAGGAGTTTATCTTCTTGTTCATTTGTTAGATCGAAATTTATAATAACTGGGCAAACTTTGATATTGTCTAAAAACACGTACTTCACTCCCTCGGGCATGGGCTTCATTTCGGGAGCCTCTAGTTTTTCGCATGTTTCTTATGTAATTTCCATAGATTTGAGTTCTTCACTAGTGACTTCAACATCTTCTTTAGTAGAGTCGAGGGATTCGATGCTATCCTTTACTTGTTCATCAATTGGTTCATTAAATGATGGATTCGTTAGAGCAATGTCTAATGGATTGTCTGATTCATGATGCTCTTGAGTCAGAAGTGGTATTTTCTCAATGCAGTCAATCAGATAGACTTCTTCTTGCATACTTGGTCTTCTCATAATTTCAAAAACTTTAAATTTGAGAGTTTCTTTGCCTAATCTGAGTAGTAAGGTACTAGCTCCAATACAATTAGGTCTCTTGCAGTGGTGAGGAACGAACGACCAAAGATGAGAGAATATCTGGCATCTTCTTTAATGTCCATGATGAAAACATCACACGGGACATAAGTGTCCTTGCCAACTTTGACTGGGACATCTTCGATGATTCCCATGGGAAGAGTTACTGAATTATCTACAAGCCGTATGGTCATGCCCATTGGAAGCAATTCTACAAACCCTAGCCTTTTGCACAGGGTAAGTGGCACAATAGAGATGCTTGCACTAAGATCTGCCAATCCTTTCTTGCATGATGAGTTGCCAATGTGACATGAAATTCCAAAGGATCCCGGGTCTTTTTGTTTCTTGGGCATCATGTTCAAAATGATATCAGATGTAGTTGTCGCCAATTTTACTGTCTCATACTCTTCAGTTATATACTTCCTTGGGAGAAGTGACTTTAAGTACTTAGTCCAGGGTGGTATCTCAGCTAGAGCATCGAGAAAAGGGATATGAACATGAAGCTTCTGCATAGCTTCTTTGAACTTGTTGAAACGAGTATCCAACTTGGTTTTCCTTAGACAAGCTGGGAAAGGTATATGAGGCTTATATATAGGAATATCAGGTTTCGGTGTTTCAGTTTCTTCATCAGTAGGTTTCTCAGGATTTCCCTTCTGTCTTATCAACTTGAGATTCTAGTGTTGTTGAGTCTTGGGAAATTATAGGTCCATCCTCGTCTGTAATAACCATAGGCATCTTTATAGGGGGATCTGAATAGTCTTTTCCTGACCTAGTGGTGACTGCCTTCAACTGTTCTGGATGCTTGGGATTATTCTCGGGTTGGCCAACAAAGACTCCAATAGGTAGCTTGATGCGAGCTGCGAGTTGAGCTAGTTGAGATTCGATAGCCCTCTGCTGGGCTTGTTGGTTTGCTGTCATAGTTTGTTGAGTTTGCAACATCTTTTCAATGGTTGTTAACTTGTCCTCAGAAGAGACAAGTACTGCTTGTTGTCCTTGGTGTTGATTAAGATTCTGGTACTGAGAGTTGTTTTGATAATTATTACACTTCCTATTCTGAAAGTTCCCCTTGAAATTTCCTTGATTCCAAAAAATTTGTATTATACTGGAATCTTGATGGGCCTCTTGGTTGATTGTTTGAACCAAATTGATGCGAGTTTACTGCTCCAGAGGGGTTTCCATATTGAAAACCTGGATGATTCCTATTCTGATTCAGATTGTAATAACTTTGACCAGGGATGGTATTAACAACGTTAAGATTTTCCATTTGGAAATTATCTCCTTGGCCACATACGTTGCTCAGAACAACATCGTAAAGAACATTGCATGATAAGGTGGAATGATCAGTTCCTTTACATGCTTCACAGAACAGGGAAGCAGACTTGACTTGTTCTGGTTATCGAGTGGGTGAACATCCTCTTCCAATGGCAGCAAGAGATGATTCAATATGGTCTTGCTTGGAAACTAAGAGTTTTAAGGTTTCAGCGATAGATTTGTACTCGGGAGTAGCTTCGGCCATAGATACTTTCAAAACTTCTTTACCTACAGATCTACCCCAATTGGCTTGATTTTCTACTCCCAGGGTGATGACTCTCCATGCGCTGTCATAACTTTGATGCATGAAGTTTCCTCCAGACAAGGAATCTAGGAATCTCTTAATATCATCATCCACACCCCTATAGAAAATCTCAATGAGTTGGTTCTTGGTAATTTTGTGGTGTGGACACTTGCACAAAAGCTCTTTGTATCTATCCCAAGCTTCAGGAAGGGTTTCTCCAGGAACTTGAGTGAAATTTGTTATCCGCCCTCTAATTTCATAGGTAAGAGATGGAGGGTAGAACTTTTCTAGAAACACATTTTGGAGTTGTTCCCAAGTGGTGATGGGTATTTCACTTTGTAGCAAATTGTACCAACTTATAGCTCTATTAGCAAGGGAGTACTTGAACAGATGGAGTCGAATGGCATCATCTGTGACTCCATTTTGTTTTGTCATGGCACATAGATCAATAAACCTTAAAAGATGTTCTTGACTATCTTTACCTTGTTTTCCATAGAAATGGTTGTTTTGAAGCAAGGTGATCCAATGTGCTCGTATCTCGAAATTGGCTTCATTGATGTGGGGAGGTTGTATTGGATGATGCACATTTGCATCTTTCGGGATTGAGAACTCTCTAAGATCCTTTTGTAGTTCCACTCCTTGTGCTGCCGCTTGTGTTGCTAGGATTTCTTGTTGAACCGTAGCCCTGGCTTCTTGTATGAGCCTCTCTCTCTATGCATTCATGGCTTGAGCCACCCTTCGGGCTACTTCCTCTTCCTGAGCCATCCATTCTTGATTCTCTCGGATCTGACGATGAAAAGTTCTATCTATCTCAAGATCAAAGCTCGTTGTTAGTCCGGGGTTGTCCGAACGGCGCATGCACTATGCCTTGGGTTGTACCTGAATTTGAAAGATTTCGAAAGTGAGAACCACAGAGTAGAGTCAAATTCAAGTAGATGATCGATTGTTTCAAAAGAAAAAGAAAAATCCTAGATTACTCTTAAAAGAACTAGACTTGACTAACTGATTCCGTTGTCCCCGACAACGACGCTAGAATTTGATGTGGGATTTTATCGCACTAACAAACTCACTCGGGGTTGAAATCCCCGAGCTTTTACCAAAACCAAAGTGCAATAATACCAACCGCAAGCGGACGAGTCTTATCGCAGTATAGTTAAGGATCGAACCCAAAGGACAACATTTTTAAGAATCCTTGTCAGTCTAATCTAGTTCGAGTTAAGACTAATATCTGGAACGATTGGTTGATTTGAGGTTAATTCAAACTAATTTCAAGAAAGTAAAAGCTGAATTAAAGTTGGATTTAGATCAATGATATAGAATCACTGGGATGGTATCAGGTTTCACCACCGCTACACATGAAAACACATTCAATCACAAACAATCCAGGTAAGATATAACAATCCAAATAGAGCTGCTGCGGAACCCCCCATACGGGCGTTAGGTTCGCATAAGCATCACCTTAGGCATCAAATGTCTCGTCACCATCCTAATCACTTACTTACGACTCTAAAGATATAGAAATCCAACGAAGGTTGTGGGCCCCCTATACAGGTGTTAGGCACACAGAAGTGTCACCGAAGGATAGATGGTTCGTCCCCTCGCAGATCATACACTTACGACCTTGAAGAAATCCCATTCTATTTCTAGTTTGGGAGTCAACCACATTAATCGATAAGCAAGTAGGTGATAGATCTACAAACTAATATCGATGATAAACAAAGACGATAAAAAATCCAACTAAGGCTGTGGTCCTCCCTGAGGGATGTTTAGATCACAGAAGCATCACCGTAGACTGGATGTCTCGTCCCCTCACAGATCATACACTTACGACCTCAAGGAATCCAATCAGAAGTTCTCATCAAGGAGTCAAACTTTGTAAACTGCCATTCCATCCCACATATAAAAGATTTCGTAATACGCAAAAGAACAAGATGAAAGTAAGTAGATAATACACTACAAACATACCAAATAATAGCGAAATGAAAAACTATACACATTGCCATGGAAAGTTCAACAAAAGAACATGATTACATGGGCAGCGGGGCTAGTCCCCGCACCCCAGCAAAAAGGTACTACTCGCTCATGATGCGAGAGACAAGAAAAATAAAAAAGAGAGAGAAATCTGCCATGAACTCGATGCAGAAGGTAGTCACAGCTTGGTGAAGAAGATACAACCTTCTACGTCATATCAGAGCAGATCTGGATGCGAACAGAAGATGCCAAGACAGATCGGGCAGTCTCTCTCGCTCTGTCTTCCTTCTCGCCTCAGCCTCTTTTGTTGCAACACGGATAGTAGGTGGAATGAAACTGGTGTGGATGGCACTGGATTTGGATCGGACCTGTGTACAGGAAGCCTGTCAACGTCCCGGAACTGATGTACAAATGAGGACCCTTGAGGTCCTATTTATAGGCACATATCTGTCCCTCCTGCTTTTGGTGTGAGTCTAAACAGTTTACTAATGGTCCGGAGATATTTTTCTACCAAACGGTTTGCTAAAACCTGATCAAACGGTCTAGGTAAAAATCTAATCCAAACGGTCTACGAGTCCTTCATTCGGTCTCGTGTGGGCAACAACAAATGGTTTGGAAAATATCTCATTTAAACTTTCTTCTATTCAGCCACTCAAACGGTCTTCGCGTGTCTTGATTTACTTTGGTCATTCGTTCTTGAATAGCATGCATGCACGTGAGTTCAACAAACAATCTTCATTACAGTTCTTTCACCAAACGGTTTCCCGTATGAGCTCTTATCAAACAGTCCCGCAGCCTTATCCATTTGGTCTTCGTTCTACATTCGGTTTGCATGTAACAAGGGACCAAACGGTCTTCACGTTGTGATCCCGCAAACAGTCTTAATGTATATACTTTTTTTTAAACGGTTTGAGTGCATTGCCTTTTTCCAATCGGTTTGCAGTAGCATGCTACTCAAACGGTTTGGCTATGCTCGGTCTTCACGTGAGCTCATTCGGTTTCATCAGCAAATGGGCATTCGGTTTTGGATTCTCATAACCCAAACAGTTTGCATGCATGGGCATCAAGCGTTCTTTACGTGGGCTTCTCAAACGGTTTGTAAACCGTTAATTATCAAACTGTTTTGTGAGCAAATCATTCGGTCTGCGTGCATTGCATGGAATGATCCTCGCGAGGGAGTATCAAACGATTTTCATTCATTTGCAGCAGCTGTCCATGCGTGGTGCACTCCATTCGGTTTTCTTGAGCCAGCGACAAACGATTTCCATTACTTAATGCATTCAGTCTGCATGGTATGATTTGGTTTGCATTCACGTGATGAGGCCATCCGGTCTTCATTTCAGCTGCCTTTTCATTCGGTTTTCACGTATTCCAGCAAACGGTCTACGTGATTGTTTCTTATTCGGTCTTGGTATGCATTCGGTCTTGCAGTCCTTCATTCGATTTTCTCGCAGCCGGTAAACGGTCTGCACTTGACCTTTCGATCTTGATACCATTTGGTCTGAAATGGTCTTGAGACTGGTTGGACTCAAATGGTCTTGAGACCATTTGGGCTCAAACGGTCTTGAGACCGAATGGGCTCAAACAGTTTTGCTTGATTAGATCGATTGGTCAGAACCAAGGGTGAATGAAGGTGGGCCCCTAGCTAATTGTTCATCTTTATCAAGACCTACATTAAATCATCATAAATTCGGTTAAAACTATGATAATCGAATCAATTAAGTAATTTTACACATTATGATGCATTTTGATATTTAAAGAGTGAAGTTAGATATGTTGAGTCAAAGAGAGCCCAAGATGATAATTGAATTCCATGATGAATATGCATTCATCAATTCACTTCATAGATCTCTACTCAGGAAATATTCTTGCCCAACTTTTGTTGTCCCATAAATAACCACTAGATTTTTATGCAAGGAACCAAAAATGTAAGAATGAGGCTTCCCGACATACTGACATTCCTTACCTCTTTAGGATCTTGGGAATTTCTCTCCCACACCTATATGGTAGGTACGCATATCATATTCACATATATGTACACAACCTCTTTCTCTATATCAAGGGTATGATTATCACAAGGACATCTAGTGTACAACAAAACTATAGGAATCATGCATAAAGCAACTCAACTCATTCACTCAGGGATAGTCTAGTTTATAACATATCACAAAAAAATATTTTTATTAATTTCTCATATCTTAGAGTTGAGATTTTTGACCTTCTCCCTCTGGATCTCACTCTCTCTAGAGTTAACCCTATAACTGATGCTAACACTACATGTCATCCTTTGTAGAAGATATTGAGTATCTTATTGATTCACATCTTATCTTAACTTAGCTCATCCTTCTCGACAAAGCACACATACTTACATTATCAAATTTTATGTCAAATCCTCAAAAATAAAATCAAATTCTCAAATATGACTGAGATGATCACAAACCATATTATCCCATTATATAAAACTTGGGTCATATCATCTAAACTTATTCACTATTCCTTCTATAACATATTCCGATAAGGTTTTAGACATCTATTATACAACGAATCCCTCTTCTAGAATGATGTCATTCACTTTCACTTGCATGACTACCTCCTTCTTGTACATGTGTGGGGACATATTTTCTTATTAGGGTGGCTAACCGGAGGAGTTTAGGCTTTCTAGACACAATCTTGACCTCATGGGTTTAGGGTCTTGCCTTCCCCATAGGTCTTTTCTCTATTCATGGGTTGACCCACCCTAGGTTGGGGCACAAACCCTAAAAGCAAATTGAGGGTCTTATATTCATTTTTATGTAACCATTGATTACTTATGCCTTATCCTTACATATTCAAAACCCCTTACATCCATCAGGCATGCATTACACAACATACCATGCATAAGGTTACTAGGGTATCCAAACTCATTGCATTTTCTTTTTCCTCTTTCCATTGCTTAGGGTTTATTTGGATAGGGTTATTATCTTACCCACACTACTCCCAATACCCAAGATTAGGATTTAGGTTTAGGATTTTAGTAACTACACCTATCATCTTAGTATTTCTATATCACTTTACCCACTATGGTTTTCTTAAACCAGCTCTAGCTTCATCTAGGGTATACCCTTATAAAGATTAATCCATAAAATATTTTTCTTTAAACCATCTCATAATTTTAACCTTTTATGTACTTTCAATGGTGGAGGATGTCTTAATGCTACTTCCTCCCAGAACCCTAACTATAGATGAGGATGGAAGTACCTTTTAGGGTTTATCAAGCATGAGGATGAGAAGTATGGAAATTTTGATGAGAAATAGAGAGGAAATGTTACTTTAAGAAAACCCTAGGTTCTGTCCAAGCAGGTATCACCTTGGATAAGGGAGTCCATGTATACCAAATTAATGGTTCAAAGGGAAAACAATTCTAGTCCCCAAAGCCATGATCCTATATAGACTCCATTACCATCAGGTTGTGCCCAAATAATTCTCCTTGTATTTCCAAATATTACTTGACATTATGAATTTAAATATTATTTGAAAATGTTAGGTCTCTAAAACCACATGTAATAACCCACACTTTCAATCAAGGTGCGAGTAATAATTTTATATAAAATAAAAGTAAATGAAACAATTATTCTTATAAAAATAAATAGGCTAGAGTGGATATAACTTAAATATGATAGATTTAAAACAAAAATGGAAAGTAAAAATAATGAACTTTGACCCAAAATATTCTACATGAAAGTGTACCATGTGATGAAATAGAAAGTAAAATAATATGGACAATGAACAATTATACATGAAAGATAATTAGCCAATTAATAATTAAAAAAAAAATCCAAAAAATGGTGCTTTGATATAATTATATATAATAAAAGAAACCTTTTTGGGATCAAAAGAAAATTAATATGATGGTGAATGTTAATGTTAGTAAAACATTAATTAATAAATGACAAAAATAAAATAACAACCAAAGAGAAATGTTCTTGAAAGAAGTTACATTACACATTTAGTTAAGTTTGTTTGAAAGTACCATTCTTTATTTTCCTTCTAAGTTAAAATAGGAAGACCTTTCCATAATAATAAAAATTAGAAATAATCTCTGTATAATTTTTGTATAAAAAAGGAACCCCTCTTGCATGACTAGGGCATCAACTATCCCTTTTACCATTTTGTATTCATTCTTTTTGTCACATGGACCAACTTCTTTTCCCTTAAATGATCCTCCTTCTTCTCCTCCTTATTTAATGCATACTGTCTCCCATTTGTTTCTCTCTCCATGTGATTGGCTCCTCACAAGAACTCCCAATAAACCCACTCACCCCTCTCACTTTCTCGATCAACTCTCCCTCTCCCTCACATAATCCCGTCCGACCCCACCACTCCATCGTCCTTCTCTCTATCTCCCCAAATAGGTGGGTATCCTTATAAACCTGCCAACTAGTCCCCAACACACACTCTCTCTACCTATCCCTCTTCTATCTTCTCCCTCCCTTTATCCTTCCCTTTGGCATGTAAGGGTACTGTGCACTAACAAAAATAACTAGACGATGCCGCCACCTATAGTTTCTGGAACTCCTATTGGAGCATGACTGCCTACTCCTTCTTGCACCATAACAACCAAATGGAACCATCCTATTGACCCCCTCTCCCAACATCCAATACATATATTTTTCTACCTTGAAGTAGTGAGACGATCACTATAACATGTGGGTTCACCCATGATCGACTATGCATGTACCCAACCACCATTTCTAAGAAAACATGGCGAGCAAGTATGAAACTTCATTGCAGACACATGAAGGGTCGTAGGTGGACAAGATATGGGCTTTAAAAGATTTCCTCCATCTCTTTTCAGGTCCATGTAAATGGTGTAGGGGTGAACGGGAAAGTGTTTTTAGCCGCCCACCCTGCCTACAAAAGTACATCTCAGGCTACACAATTCAGTGGGATAGTTTGAAAACTCAAAATACACATTAACCAGCTTTCATCTAAGCCAATAAACACCCAGGGAATATCTCCACTTTTCTAGAAAATCCACTATTTTGTTACTTTAAAAATGATGAGAAGTCAAAACCCCATCCCTCCTTATCCTTACCTTGGCTCACCCCACACTTCAAGCCTTCCCGGTTTCTCTCACCTATATAAACACCAACTAAGGCAATCTATGAGTCATCATTACATCTAATCCTCTAAAGTTCCACTATGTTCTTCTTCATGCAACACCTTAAACATGTGAGATCCAAGGTCCCCTCCAACCTCCTATTAACATGTACCAACTCAACAAAACTCCCAATCAATCTTTCCCCGATGTCCTAGTTATTCCCCTTCAACCTAAATCGAAGGAACACATTTGCCATCTTCTTTTCCTTTCTCAATCCACCTAAAATATTGGTAGTAACTTCTAAAATCCATAACAAGGCCCAAAGGACATATATAATCGGATCATCCTTATTGCAAGGGACAAATATTGATAAGGAAGATCTATGTGAAAATTATATGCAGCCAAAGGTGAGGTGCAGAAGAACATGGAATTGCCAAAAATAATGAACTTGGCCAAGTGGTAATACGACCCCAGACCCAACTATCTTTGATGGTGATTTATTTTATTGGTAAGATTCTTAAACCTTAATCTACTTTTTTAAGATGCCTTAATAACATGTGACATGCTTATGTTTTCAGTTTGGTCTTGTTTGAAAAAAATTTGAGCTAGTTTTGGTATATATGTGCTTATTTTTTACCAGCTTGCAATCTACCCATGTTTAGGGGTTATCTTGAAATTTGTTACATGTAGAGTATACCTTTGATACCTTGACATCATGACAGAGAGAATGGTGCCTTGTTATTCTTTGATTTGAGGAGGAGAGAGAAGGAGACATGCTAAGTGTTGTTTCTAGAGTTTGCTTGATGCCCTAGCATTGTGTTGACCTAATGTTGACCGTTTGATGGTCTTGGTTCTCTGTAACCATCCTTGTATATCCTTAATGTTTTCTATGAGGTCACATTAGGTTTGGTTGAAGCTTTGAGATCTCTATGATCGCATAAGGTTTGGATCTCTTCCATGGGTCAATTGATCTAGGGTTTGGTCGCTTAGGTTGTGTTGGTCGCTTGAAGTGGGTCACTTGATTTCTCTATGACCATGTGCCTTAGTGGCCAAGATCCTCTACGATCCAAGGTCATCCAAGACCTAGTGAGGTCATTGGTTTACCTAATTTTTCATGACCTATCTTAAATGCACATTTTTAGTGAGTGCATGTTTGTTCCTTGATGGACATGTATCATGAGGAACCCTAATATCTTGACACCTAACCCCCTTTGACCTCTCCCATGTTCCTAAGTATATAAAACCTCTTCTACACATGCAAGTATATCTCTTAGCCTTCCTCTTTCTCTCTTCCATCTTGTGTTCGACCCTAGTGCGCTTGGTGGTGAGGGAGAGCTCATCTTTGGTCTTGGTGGACGAGATCCCTTGCATGTGGTGATTCAAGCTTGGAGCTCTTTGTTTATTGGAGATATTTTGTAATTTTTTTATCTTTGGTAAGTGTTTCCACCTCTTTATTTCATTTTCTTGCAAACCCCTATCTCCTTTTATTCTCTTGCCCGAATCCATGGTTTTCCATGGTGGTGTTTTGAGAGACTTCTATCCATAGAGGTTGAATCTAGGGTTCTCCATGGTATTATCTGAGTGAGATGAAGATCTTTTCCCATTCTCTCCCTTTGTTGTTCCTATTGGCCTTGATTTTTTGGTTCTCTTTCTTTTCCTTTAACCTAGGATTTCCTCTTCCTTTTTTAGGTGGTGACTAGCTTGGTCATGAAGGAGATTAAGGCTAGGTTTCCTTGTTGCTTTTGGAGATTTTCTTGGAGGTGGTGCAACCATTATCTAAGGTGGGTTATATAACTCTATTCCTTCTCTATTATAGCACTTTAAAACTACAAGAAACTCATTCTAAAATGTGATATCTTGCTATTTATATGCCATCTTAATTAGGGTTATGTTTCTATGTTGATCTTGCATGTACTTACTTCTTTACCTAAACCCTAATTCATGTGGTTGAGCTTTAATGGAAGGTAATTATGGTGGTTTTGCATGCAACTAAATCTTGGTTTTTGTTGTTCTTAGTTTTGGTTCAGATTCCTTGGATTAGATGGATTTTTGGTTCTATTTTCATGAGTTGGATATTGAAATTTCGTTTACCATATCATGGCTATGATGTTGGTTATGAGAAATAATTGTTTTAGGATATTGAATGTAATCTTTGACCTAATGAGTTCTCTTTCTAAAGATTTCTATTTTCAAGATGTTAATCTCTATTTTAATTGTTTCTCTCTCTAAAACGTCATTCATGTAGTGTATCTTGTTGTGAAGGTTTCGTTTGAGTTTGGTTAAATGAAGTGGTTCCTTTGGTTTTGGTCACATAGACCATTGATCCTTTTTGATCACATAGAATGGTTGGTGTTCTGTGACCAATTGAAATGGAGGTTATGTTTGACTATTTGGTTTCCTTCGACCAGGGTGAATTACTTCCCTTTAGTCGCATGAGTTTTGGTGATTCCTATCCGACCTAGGGTTTCTTTACCACTGCTTGATATGTGTTAATGGTTTTGGTCCTTGCCTTTGGTGTTGCTCTTGGTTGCTGCTGTGGCTTCAACCTTGGATCCGTTCAACCACTGCAGTGTTGTGGTTATGTTCAGTCGATTGGTTTTGGTCTTCATCATGAGGTATTTCCTTCCTTTAATCACATGGGTTGTGACCCAATTCCTTATCCAACCAATGAAGGGTTATGACGTGTTAATAATAATTGGTTGCCTTGATGATAGTGGTTGAAACACATGTATCAAGAATGTGGGAATGTGAGATACCTACAGTTTCTAGATAGTGTTGGAATGCAAAACCCTAATCGTGTATACAAGTGAACCCTAACCCTAACTCTAGGGTATGCTAAACTTGTTGAGTTCATTGGATGGGCATGTGATTACTTTTTCTCTCTCCTATCTATGTGATTCTAATGTTGTAGGTTGAATGAATGACATAGCTTGTGAATGCTATGGTGGTGAACATATGACACAGGATGATGGCTATGAGCCTTGATGAAACATGATGGGATCATTATGATGTGATGGATCCTATGACTTGGTGAAGTCTTATAGCCTATTGTGAGGTGATATCCTCTAGTGATGTGATTGAGGAACTGATATCCCATAGTGATATGACATTGGTGGTATCCTTGTATGGTTGTGTGATATTGGTGATGGCCTTGTGAATGGAAATTCTACAACTATCATGTGGTGATGTGACAAGTTTACACCTTATACATTTTATATCTTCTAGATTTTACTATTTTCCCTTATCCTTGTAGAGTTTGTTTTGGGTTTGTACGTTGTAACTTGATTATTGCTAAAAGATACCCAATTGTCTTAATTAATCAAGTGAAACCCTAATCATGTAGATTCTCTGTGCCATAGATCCATTCCAGTGTTTGTTTTATTGCAGGATGGTGTAAAAAGTCAATCCTATAGGAAACTCAGAGTGCATATTTTTGAATATGCAGGGGTGCAAGTCAAGTATCTCCTTGCATTCACAATTATAGGTTGTGTGAGACGGCCATGTATGAGTTGTTCTCTTCGTAATATGTGATAGGCAATAGCTTAACTGCATGTGGTGCTTCTTTTTAGAACGACCATGCATGAGCCTATTCTTCTAGAATCGTGACCTATACCAAGGTGGGCTAGGTGTTTTTATATGGATGTCCATGTATGAGACAATCCTTCAACTTGACCATATGTCACTATTTGCAGTTTACTAATATGCCTCTGTAGTGTTTCTCTTATAGTGACCAAGAGGTGATGGGCAGGTCTTGCATTCCAGCTCTTCCATTGACCTTGTATAGCACCAATTTCAACTTCGCAGTGGTTAGTTGGATTTGGGTGGTATGACTCAAATCCTCAGGGCAGAATAAATGACGTAACACAGTTGTGTAGTATTTTCTTAGGGTCGAAATACGGTTCACTTTGGATGACCCCTTTGCCTTATCTTTTTATTGATTTTTTGAATTATAGTATGGTAAGAGAAGTCAACTGTTATACATGTTCTTCATATTCCTTCTTAGAATATTAATTGGTCTACTAATCAGTGTTAATTTCCCTATTCGGCTTAACTTGTTTTATCTATTAATACATCTCATTGAGCTAAATCCATTGAAAATGTTTAAACTAGTATTTATAATCTACCTATGCTTTTAATATATGTCGGCAAAGAGTAATATTTCTCGATGGGACATTTGGTCTCATCCCGTGGGTTTCCACATCTTTTAGGTGGTCGACCACACAGAGGTAGAGATCGTTCTGTTGAGTCTGAGCAGCAAGAGGAGCAGTGGCTGAGTAAAGGTTGGATACGTTGCTTATGTGTTGTAGTAGAGTCATATGTGTTCTTCATTTACTCTCAGGTCCTTGGTGGAATTTGTAGTTGTTGTATATCGAGATGATGTTTTGACTACATACCTTTGTTCTATAGATATGGCATGCATGAATATATTTGAACAAGTTACCTCTCGTAACAGGTTGTGGCATGTGAGCCACTGAATAGTGATATGTATACATCCTTGAGACATGATGTAATGATACAAGTGGCTTGATGAGGACTCATATGTGATAAGTTACTTTTGTGCTTATCTAAAATCAGTTTTTTTATTTCATGTGTTTTCAGGTAAGCTGGGGGATTACTGTTAATTCTGCATTTGTTTTGAGTAACCTCATTTTGTGGCACGTCGGGTTGTCACAAATAAGGTTGGTAGAAGAGCTTTAGGTTTGTTGAGTCTACACAAACATAGGACTAGGGTTTGTGTCTGTTCTAGTATCCTCCAGTATGTTAATGGTAACTTCTACTTATGTAGAAAAAGAAGAAGAGAAGAGAAGATAGTTGGAGAACATGAAGAACATGCTACTGAGAGTAGTGTTGCTTCACCTGGAGGTGGTGCAAGGAGACAGGAGAGGGTTGATGGAGTGCTTGAGACGCCACGGTTTGACTTGGACATGATGGAAAACCCTACCTTTCAGTCCTTGTTTGGGTAGTTCGTGACGATGATGACACACATGGTAGACAAAATTCGCACACCATAGTCAAGGACATCTATTCCCAGTGTTGAATCTTCGAGTACCGAGAAGACCTTTAAGAGGTTGAGGCGAGTTGGGGCTATGTATTATGTTGGTACAGAAAATCCAACAAATGCTGACCTTTGGTTGATGAAATTAGAGAAGGCTTTTAAGATCCTCAAGATCCCTGATGAAGACAAGGTGAAGCATGCTGTGTATCTTTTAAAAGGAAGTATTGGCCATTGGTGGCTCATTGAGGAGGAGAAGAGGCCTGGGGATGCTATCAGTTGGGAGGAAATTTTGACGTGAGTTCGTCAGTCGGTACTTTCCTCAGACCTACTTGGATAAGAAGATCATATAGTTTGAGAGGATCTAATAGGGATCCATGTCGATCAACGAGTATGAGGTGATGTTTATGGAGCCGTTGAGGTTCTGTTCTCATATGGTTGCTACAGATCAAGAGAGGATCATATGCTTTGCGAAGGGCTTGAGTGAGGAGTTGACTACCTTAGTGTTAGCTTTGGAGAATTATGAGTGGTTTTCCACATTTGTGGAGTCAGTCAGAGGATAGAGAGATCATTTGTTGAGAAATGTGAGGAGAGTATCAAGAAGAGACCATAAAAATATCTGGGATAGTCTTTTGGAGGCCCCAAGAAGCCTAGATTCTCAGCACCGCAATCACATCAAAGGTCAGGTGCAAAAACATAGTGGTCATGAAGTAAGGATAGAGGCCATAGTTTTCCACTAGTAGGATCCCTTAACACATCATCAGTGTCAGTGATGGGGCCGTGTAGGCCATGGTTTGAGAACAATACTTGCTTCAAGTGTGGATAGACTGGGCATACAAGACTGTATTGCCTAGTAAAGGATGATCAGGTGACCCAACAATTGAGATAGAGTCGGTAGGGCTCACAGTGACAACAATTTATCGATAGTGGAGGCTGATGATGTGGACAAGCATCACATGATGGTTCTTCCAGACATGCCAACAGAGGATGGGGATGAAAACATGCAATGACTCGATTCTATGCCATGAGTCATCCGGAAGGAGAGGTCAATCCATGAGTTGCGATTGGTAAGATGGAGTTATTTCATTCTAATATGTCTTCTTCTTGCTTTATATCTATTTTGTATGATACGGGTGCAACACACTCTTTTATCACTTGAGAAGTGATTGATAGTTTTTCTTTTCCTATTAGTCATAAATGTGATAGTCTTCTTTTAGAAACCCCATTGGTTGGTTCTTCCGAGTTGCGGGAGGTGTATCCTTCCTATGTCCTTTCTTTCTTAGGGAACAACATTCAAGTAGATATCATACCACCTTCCATGCAAGGTTTTGATGTGATCGTTGGAATGGACACCTTGAAGAAGTATCAAGTAATTTTGTACTATAATTTCAAAGTGGCAAGGTTTGTTGATGGTGGTGTGACATGGATCTTCCAAGGAGATAGGAAGATTCTTTCGACGTGTCTGGTGTCAGCGATGGTGGTAGAGAAGATGATGAGGCAAGGTCATGAGGCATTCTTAGCACATGTGGTGGATATCAAGGCAAGGATTCTGAGTATCCAGGAGGTACCAGTTGTTTATAAGTTGGTGGACATGTGTCCAGACGAGTTTCCAGGTGTTCCTCCAGTTGGAGAGATTGATTTTGAAATCAATCTAGTTCTAGGGACGCAACTGATAGTGCAGTCACTGTACAGAATGGCACCAGCTGAGATGGTAGAGTTAAAGAAACTATTGCAAGAGCTACTTGAGAAAGGCTTTATCAGACCGAGCACGTCACCATGTTGTATGTTAAGAAGAAGGATGGATCCATGAGGTTGTGCATCAACTATATGTAGTTGAATAGAGTGAAGATCAAGAATGAATATCCATTGCCACAGATTGATGATCTATTTGACTAGTTATAAGGTTTTGTAGTCATCTCTAAGATAGACCTGAGATCAAGATATCACTAGTTTGATATCAAGGCAGACGACATACCAACACTACTACAGAAATGGCTTATAACATCACTTTCAAAGGTGTCAGTTGTATAAATACACCGACAACTAAAACCTAAAATGTCAGTTTAATAAAAAAACCGACATCTATCTGTGAAGGGCGACCAGACACGGGTATCGCTTTTATTCAGTGTCGGTTCCCGAATAATAAACTGACGCCTAAAATTAACCACCAAATCCAAAATTTCACGTGAAAAAAATTACCTCCAAAATTTGACATATGGCGTCAGTTATTTACTAAAAAACCGACGACGAAAGGTTATTCACGATATAGAAATTGGGAACATTTTGGTCGTCGGTTTTACTACAATAACCGACGCTTATGGGTTTTCACACGTTTTCCCGGGAAATTTTTCACACCCCTTTGAGCGTCGGTTTGAGAAAGAAACCGACGACTATGGTCAATAATCGAGAACAATTTTTTTAATCAGTAATTGTAGATAGACATCGAGTTTTTTCTAGTAAAAACTGACGACTATCATTGAGAATAGGTGTCGGTGTGTTTGTAGAACTGACACCTTTAGTTTTACGTGTCAGTTGTTTTTAATAACCGACGCCGATTGATAACTTAACAGCACCAGTGCGAGCCCGACTCTTCCCCTTTCTCTATTTCATTCATTGTCTCGCACTGCTACTCCAGGGTTTGGTCCGGCGATTTCTGGTGATTTCTCCTCTGCCCCCACCTCTGCCGCCATTTACTCCGGCCGTGTGCTGCTTCGCTCGCTTGGCTGGTCCTCTGCCCACCTCCCCCGCCACTTGCCCTCTGCCCCCAGCTCCGACGGCCTTCTCTCCTTCTCCGGTGACCTTCTATCTTGCTCTGACGGCCTGCTATCCTGCTCCTGCTGCTCGCTGCTGCTACTCTCCCCGCCAACGCCACCGAAGGTACCTGCTCTGCTCTTCTTCCTCCTTTTCTTCCTTTTCCCTCAAGCAGGTACCCTGCTCCGTGACCGAGGTGTGTGAAAACGCTAGTTGGCACAGTCGTGCTGGGCAACACGGCCGTGTTGGTAGCACGGCCATGCTGCATAGCACAACCGTGTTGGTTGATTTTGTGCTATATTGCTCAATTATAATCAGATAGCCTATAATGTTGTGCTACATTACTCTTCTAAAATTATTCTTATATTTTTGAATCGGGTCAATGACCACACCTACTATTGTGCCTGAATTATGCCATGTATGTTTGTATAAAGTGAATCTTATCGCTCTAATTGTGAATTATTGCATGTTTGAAACTATTGAATTCTTGATTTATTATTTAATAATGCTCTAATTGTGAGTGATGTAATGTAAGTGAGCAAATACATGTAGTGGATATGTACTCATTAGCCTAGAAACTCGTCCAAGATTTACTCATTAGGAGTAAATCTTGGATAGTCCCCTGTTTGGGACTGTTCTTGAACACCTAATCTCACTTAGGATGTAAGTGTATAATGTGTATTGGGTTTTCAAGAAAATTTCAGTAGCATTTCCCCGTTTGTTCTCTAAGTACATATGTACTTGGAGAACAGTGGGGAAATGCTGCCGAAATTTTCTTGAAAACCCAATACACATTATACACTTACTAGAGAGATTAGGTGTTCAAGAATGGGACAGGTGGTACACATTTATTGTTTTATACACACCATCAAATATTGAAGCTAATGATGACTTGTATGTGCGCGAAGATCACAATGAAGGATTGTTAATTGATAAAAAATTGCAATATTAGAGGCATGTTTATATTTTTTTATATGTTTTATTTTTCTGAATGTGAACTTTACAATGTAAATGTGAACTTTACAATGTGAATTTTACAATGTGAATTACTTTATAATGTGAACTTTACAATGTGAATTACTTTACAATGTGAATGTGAACTTTACAATGTGAGCTTTACAATGTGAATGTGAACTTTATAATGTGAATTTTACAATGTGAATTACTTTATAATGTGAACTTTACAATGTGAATTACTTTACAATGTGAATGTGAACTTTACAATGTGAGCTTTACAATTTGAATTACTTTACAATGTGAACTTTACAATGTGAATGTGAATTTTCAGATGGCTGAGCATTCTCCTGATGACCGTGCTGATGATTACCGTGAGAGTGAGGACATCAATGCGCCGCCTCACAATGTAAGTTTTAAAAATATATCATATATTTATATCTATATGTCCATTTATAGTTATATCTTGTAAATGTGTTTATTTTGTCAAATTTTAGGTTGATGATGCACATGTACCATCTGAAGCACTTGAGGCACTTGATCAGCAACACCAAAAAGTTGACAAGAGAAGGGGCATCACTATGATGTAGAAGTTAATAGCGTAAAAGGGCAATGGACCCAAACTTGTTGTGGATTTTGATAATGCAGGAAATGCTTCTGGTGTGAATCACAATTCATTTGTTTCATATCTTGGGTATGTTACTCGTAGCCATTGCGGTTGTAAGATAGATTCTTGGCATAAAGTTTCGAAGGAGAAGAAAGACGTAATATGGAAGGATTTATGCATGAGTTATTATTAATTTGCAATTCTATTTTGTAGATTACTAATTTTTTGGATACTAGTTAATAGCAATTCTATTTTGCAGAGTATATTTGAATTGGATGAAAAGCTACATCGTAAATGCGTGATGCAACGCTGTGGGAGAGTCCTAAGGAACTATAGGACAAATCTCACCTGAGAATACATAAAAGAAGCTGACAAGAGAAAGAAGACAACCACTGAACAGTAGAACTTCCTGGACAAAGAAGAATGTGACGCGTTTGTTGCTTCAAGACAAACTGATGAATTCAAGGTATTAGGCGTCTATCCCAATCTCATTAATATATGTTGTATTCACCTATTCAAGATTAGCATTTACTGTTACTAACCAAATCATTAATGTGCATACTAACTAGGCTCTCAGTGAGGCACAAAGATCAAGGCGTGCACTGAATGTGCATGACCACACAATGGGTCCAAAGGGGTATGCATGCATTCACCAAAGACTGCAGTCTGAGGCTACTGCTCAGTCTGCTGCTACTCAGGAGTCCGCCACTATAGGTAGCACACCTCTGCCTCGCCATGATGTCTGGATAGCTGGGAGGCAAAATAAGAAGGGAGAAATAAGGAAGCCCGCAACTGCTGAGGCGGCTGCAAAAATGGTAAAATACAACTCTTACAACAATCGTTCGAATATTGATTATTTGTGGTGTTTACTTAATTACAAATTTTTGTTTTGGCGATTAGCGGGAGCTGCACGAGCTGAGGAAACAAGGCAAGTTCATCCCTGAGGGAACAAGGGATGAATTGATAGTTTCTCTGGGTAACCCAGAGCATCCTGGACGTGTTAGGGCTGCATGCGCTGGTGTGGGCATCAAAGCTTGTTTTGGGCCATCCCAATGCAAACATGTCCCAAAAGTGGGACTTTCACAAGAAGAGGTAACATATTTTTTCCTTGTAGATGTTACTGTAAAAGAGAATTCAATAATTAGAATTTGACGTTTCTTTTATCCATGTATAGGTAGATAAGTTATTTGATAGGAAACTCGAAGAAGCAATGAAAAAGTGGCAGGCATCTCAGACTGCCACTTACCAGACAGTACCTATGGTGTCTCCTACTACAGGCTCTACTCCTACTGCAGAGGTTGGGAGTAATCCTGTAGACCCACCACCTAGCAAATCTGCTGTAAGTATTTTTATGACATAGTAACTAGTTTTTTAATTCAAGATGATATGTTTTCAAGATGATATGTATATATGAAATTGTAGTCGTTTAAAAAAAAAATGATATGTATATATGTATATAACATTCTTTACACAAAAATTTGTAGGGGTTGAAGCCATGTCGTCTAAAAGTTAATGAATATGTCATTGCAGAGGCGTCGGCTTACCCATCCCTACCAAGGGAAATGTTTCACAGGTCTCCATTACTAGTTGGTTGGATTTGTGTGAGCCTGGTACATATATTCCCCAAGTGAATGGATCGTCCATTGCCATATGCCCACCCAGATTGTGAAACGCTTGGTGAGGCAGAAGGCGGAGTGATATTGTGGCTAAAAGCAGATGTCATCTTTACTGAAACTGTATGGTAAATTTACATTACGTTAAATTGTTAGTGTGTGTATATGATGTCAGTTGATCTGAAATTATTATATATATATATACAAGTTAAAAAGAAGACACCCACAACATCTAGGCCTCCACTTCCACCTCCTACATTACCCAATTGGGTTCCACATGACCTACCTGTCCCGTTAGGTCCTAACTGTAGGGGTATGGCAATATGGTTAGGCAAACATGATATAAATTGCCCTATAACTATTTCTATAGATTCAGATGTTGCAGGTGAATCATACGAAAGCAAACTATTTATACAAGAAATTTTGGAGTTGTTTCGATATGATTGGCTAAATACATCTGTGATAGAGCTATGGATAAGGTGAGATCTTCTTTATACATTCATATACCTTGTGTAGGATCTGGTGATCTGGTTTCTTATTTATTATTGCATGCATAATTAATACATATTTTGCAGCTACTTAGACAAGATATGTGCAGATTTTGCATTCGAACATGTAGGATTTTTAATTCCATCTTTGATTATTCTAGTAGCTAAAGACCCTCCGTCAGTTCAACAATACTGCTGTGAGGCTTTTACAATTTTTTCTCAAAATAAGAAGATGGTGATAATGGCTCCATTCAATGTAGAGTAAGTTTACTTTGCTTATTATAATTTGGACTTAAGAAAATTACATTTTTATTGTGGATTTTGAGTTATTAATTTTTAACTTTTTTACCTCTAGTGGTATGCATTGGGAGTTACTGGTTATTGTCCCCGAGACATTCACTGTCTATTATCTAGATCCTAAGGGGAGTAAATTGAATACAAAATATGGACACATAATGAAAATGGCATTGTTCCGGTGAGAAATATTTCATTTTCATATATGTTAACATATGTTATTACATTACTATTTAATTATGCAATGTACTATGTTACATTAACATGTAGGGGTTTTGATGAGTTCAAAAAGTCTGGAGGAAAGGTCCCCACGAAAAAGAACCAGCCAATAATTTGGAAGAACGTGAAAATAAGTTCCCGGCTGCAATATATGTATATATTATTTATGTGAACAGTGCTTAATTAGTTGTATTTTTTAATATTTTGTATGTGTGAATTTATAGTGTGCTACACAAGACAACAAATGGGCATGTGGATACTATGTGATGCGATTTATGCACATGATTATCAAATATTCCGCAATGGACATCAATTGTATTGCTGAGGTATTATATAGTCTCATTAGATAATATGAAATATATCAATCTTATTTATAGCTCATTAATTATATATATACATCATTCTCTTTACAGGTGTTTAAAACTGACCACACTACAGGAACGACCTTACCATATGTACATGCTCCCTATACGACGGGAGAATTAAATGAAGTAAGAGAAGAATGGGCAACAGTCATACAAATAGTGGGGGTTTTAAGATATAATTGGGATGTTGATAGTGAATAATGACTAAAGAATGATATTTTGTAAATGAATTTCTGAATTATAATATATGTGAATGTTTCTACATGTATGGATGTTTCTACATGTGTCTAAGTGAAAATGAATGAAACTGTTGGTTGCTATATGAATGTTTCTAAATGTGTGAATGTGAAAATGAATGGAACTATAGATTGCTAGCTCATGAATGTTTCTAAATGTGTGAAAATTAAATGGAACTACAGGTTGCATTGCTAAATGTGTGAATATTTTTGTTGTTAATTTTGCAGGTTTGTGGCCTGTTGTTGGCTGATATCAATGGATGTCGTAAAACCTGCAGTTCATAATTGAACTACAAGTTTCTCATCCTGTGACCAGCCATACAGCAGGTCTGCAGACTGACAGAAAAAAAAACAAAAAATAGGCAGCGGTTATTTGTATAACACCGATGCCACATTGTTACAGTGTCGGTTTCTAACAGTAACCGACGTCTACTTCCTAAACACCACGGCCGTTCTGGACAGCACGGCCATGGCAGCGGACCAAAAATAGACGTCAGTTATTTGTATAAAACCGACGTCACATCATTACAGTGTCAGTTTCGAATAGTAACTGACGTCTATTTCCATAACACCACGGCCGTGCTAGCTAGCACGGCCGTGGCAACAGACCAGACACCACGGTCATGCTGGCCAGTACGGCCGTGCTGGGAGTGCACGGCCGTGGCGGCGGACCAGACACCACGGCCGTACTGGCCAACACGGCCGTGTTGGGAGTTATATGACGTCGGTTTCTTATCTAATAACCAACACTGATAGTGCCCAAGATGGCGTCCTTCTGTGCCGCGAAGGTATATGGCGTCGGTTGCTTATCTAATAACTGACGCCTATAGTGCCCTGCTGGCGTGTTTTCGGTGGCGCACGAAGGGTTTTGGCGTCAGTTTTTGAACCGACGTGTAACGACTGAGCTTTTAGCGTCGCCCACATAGGTGTCGCTTAGAAACCGACACTAAAGGCCTTAAATAACCGACACTAAAGGTCGGTTATGTACTAGTGCAAATTCATCTACTAGGATAAGGGATGGCCACTACAAGTTTGTGGTTATGCCGTTTGGGCTAACCAATGGACTGACAATGTTTATGGACTTGATGAACAGGGTGTTTCGGTCGTATCTGGACCAATGTGTTGTGGTGTTTATAGATGATATCTTGATATATTCTAGAGATAGCCAGTAGCATGAGCAACATCTTCATCTTGCATTAACCTTATTGTGAAAACATTAGTTCTATGCTAAGTTCAACAAGTGTGAGATTTGGCTGAAGGAGGTGTCTTTCCTAGGACACGTAATATCTTCCGAGGGTGTATGTGTGGACCCCAAGAAGGTTCAATTTGTGACAGAATGGGAGCAACAGAAAATGACTATAGAAGTTCAAAGTTTTTGGGTTTGGCAGGCTATTAAAGGAGGTTCATCAAGAACTTTAGCTCAATGGTGTTACCCATAACCAAGCTGACAAAGATGTACATTTTGTCTAGAATGAAAAGTGACAACATGATTTCCAAATGTTAAATGGAAAATCAGACTAGTGCGCCAATGTTGATTCTCCCTGAGCAAGGAAAATGCTATATTGTCTATTGTGATGCCTCGAGGAGTGGTTTGCGATGTGTGCTAATGCAGGATAAGAATGTGATCTCCTTTGCATCATGACAGTTGAAGAAGCATGAGGAGAACTATTCCACCCACGATCTAGAGCTATCTATAGTGGTTCACGCCTTGAAGATCTGGAGACACTACCTTTACGATGGGAAGTGCCAGATCTTCACAGATCACAAGAACTTGAAGTACATCTTCTCACAACAGGAGTTGAATATGAGACAATAGCACTGACTAGAGTTAATCAAAGACTATGATTGCACTATAGATTACCATATAGGGAAGGAAAGTCTCATGCCATATGCCTTGAGCAGGTAGTGTTCATCATCATCATCTGCTGATAAGGAACAATTGTGCTCCTTGGTGTGCCATAAGAGAGAAATGTTGGTCTCCTTATGTCAGATGAATGTGAAGTTAGAAGTCTCCTTATTGGCAAGTTTGCTGGCATATTTAAAGGTGAAGCCTATCTTGAGGAAGTAGATTAGAGACACACAACAAAGTGATACTGTGATACAACATATATGAGTAGAGTTCAGAAATGAGAAGCATGATGGTTTTCATGAATCAGAGGATGAAATAGTGTACTACCATAGCAAAGTTGTAGTTCTTGATCCTGATAATCTGAGGAAGATGGTTTTAGAAGAGGCTCACTCTTTGATGTACGCTATGCACCTAGGTAGCACTGAGATGTGCCATAACCTTAAAGATCTATATTGGTGGCCTGGTTTGAAGTGTAATGTGCTGAAGTTTGTTGCAAGGTGTCCTATGTGTCAACAGGTTAAAGCAGAGCATCAAAATCATGTAGGGACGTTGCACCCATTTCCTATACCACTGTGAAATGGGATCATGTTACGATGGACTTTGTGGTTGGACTTCGTCGGACAGCCAAAGGTCATGATTCCATCTGGGTAATCATTCATAGGTTGACAAAGACAACACACTTTTTTCTAATAAAGACAACATACACTACATATAAGCTTGCACCAATACATGTTGATGAGATAGTGCATTTGCATGGTATCCCAGCTACTTTCATATCTGATAGAGGTCCTCAGTTCACTAGTCTCGTTTGGGAGGGATTACATACAACTGTGGGTAGTTATGTAGTTTTTACTGCACTAATAAATTCAACTAGGGATGAAATCCCTAAGTTTTTACCAAAATGATTTGCAATAGTACCACCCGCAAGAGGACATGTATTATCACAGTATAGTTAAAGATAAAATCCCAAGGGACAACATTTTAAGGAATATTTCTAGTTTAATATGGATCAACTAAGACTAATATTTAGAATGAAGTGTTGATTTGGGTTTAGTTAAACTAATTTCAAGGAAAGTAAAAGAGCAGGATTAAAATTGGGTTTAGTTTAATGATGAAAGTAATTGGGGTGGAATCTAGTTTCACCACTGCTACATATGCAAGCACATCCAAAATACATCCATCATAGATACAACTATTCAAATGGGGTAAGAAAAGACCATCTATTAGGAAATTGAGATTCTGTAAGCATCTTCATGAGCTCAATGTCTCGTTACTCATTGATCACACACTTACTACTCGATGACTTCCCTTCAAAAGTTATTGTCTAGGCATCAAGCATGTTACTCGATATTCAAATCCTAAGTATTGAAGTTCTCACAATAAAGGAATATAATAGATCATGCAAGGAAGGTGATCAATCCACAAAGCATGCATTAAATGATTAACAATGAAATGGAAAGTTATATACAAACCATGGAATGTTATAAAATGAACATGTAAGCATGGGCAATAAGGCTAGTCCCCAGACCCCAAAAACATGGACTACTCACTCCTCATGATGGAAACAAAGAAGAGAAGGTAGAGAGAAGATTCCACCATGGTCATGGTGAAGGAGATGGCCACAACTCAGTGGAGAAACAATCCTATACTCAATGATGGGGCAGATCTAGAGGAGGAGTGGAAGAGAACCAACGAAAGGCAAGGATGCCCTTCTCTCTCCTTCTTCCTTCTCTTCTCATGCTATTACTCATAGGAGATGGAGCAGTGGATGGTTGATGGAGGAGGGTAATATAGATTTGAACTCCCACGACTTTTGCATATAGGAGATAGATCTTGATGGAGTTGAGATGGTGGAGTAGCAAGGACACCATAGAGGTGGTCTTTGGCGGCGGTTGATTGTATTCCTTGGCTGGGTGGGGAGCAGCATCCTAGTTGTGTAATGGAGCCAAATCAATCCCTCCAAATGAAGGAGGGGGCGTCTATTTATAGGCTCAGATCTGGGGGCACCGACTTAATTATAGCAGTCGAGACACTTTTTGGCATCACAATCATGACATCTTTAGGCATTGCAGTCATGATGATGGTGATTATGTAGCGGTCAAAACGACCATCTCAGTCATGGCCATTGGTCGTTCATGACACTTGTTGTGGTCACTACGATGGTGATGACATAGTGGTTGAAACCTCCATCTCAATCACGACCATTTTTATGGTTGAGATGGTTGTCATTGTCATGATGTCATCTTGGTCACCATATCTGTCGCAGTTGTGACCATTGGTCAGTCATGATGCTTATTGCGATGACTATTATGGGTGGTGTTGTATCAGTCGCTACATTTTGGAATCAACCCACCCCTGTGGGGGTATTTCTATGGGTCAATGGGCCTACATTGATGAATCCTGTAACTGATGAGGATGCTTTTTGATGAAGGGACTAGCCATCAAAAATAGGGCCCAAAATATTGAAGATTTCTAGGGACCACCGTCTCCTAAGTTGGTGCACATAGTGTGATGCTTAATCTTGTAATGGAGACCAATGGATTTGATCAAAACTCTAATAATCATATGAAACTGAGGAAAATTATATATGAGAAGATTTAGGGTGTATATGAGAGATTTGAATGCAAAACTGAGCCAAAAATAGTGACTAAAACTAAGATGAATATGCATTCATTAGGTTTGTAGTTGAGATTCAGCATTGCATTCCACCCATGGATGGACTTTATGAGAGGATGTTGCAGACCTTGGAGGAGTTGCTGGGAGCTGGTGTCTTATAGTTTTTAGGCATTTGGATGTCCACCTCAGTCTCGTAGAGTTTGCCTACAATAACAATTATCATAGGAGCATTGAAATGGCACCTTATGTGGCATTGTATGGGAGATGTTGTAGGTCTTCGTTGTGTTGGTATGAGACTGGTGAGTACCAGCCTTTAGGCCGTAATCTTGTGCACCAGGAAACAGAGCAAATAAATATGATACAAAAACAATTGAAGGCATCTCAGGATAGGCAGAAGTCATATGTAGATGTCGTTCACAAGCCCATAGAGTTCCAAGTGGGAGGCAAAGTGTACATCTATATCTATCCTTGGAATGGTGTTTTGAGGTTTGGGAAGAAGGGTAAGTTTTCTCCCAGACATATGGGACCTTAACGTATGGTGGAACATGTCGGGAAGGTGCATATAAGTAGGGGTTGCCACCTGAGATGCATAGGTTGCATGCGATGTTTCATGTGTTGATGCATTGGAATTAGCACCCTTATACTGAGTTAATACTTCATCTATTGGAGGTTGAGTTGGATGATGATGTGTCTGTGGAAGGCCCTCTGTTGATTCTGGATAGGAGGATAAAGAAGTTGAATATGAGGTATATCATTTTGGGTAAGGTTTTTTGGCATCACCCTGGCATTGAGGAAACCACATGGGAGCTTGAGGAAGACATGTGTAGGAAGTACTTGTCTCTTTTCATGTTGGATTTTAGGGGAGAAATTCTTGTTAGAGGTTTATGGTTATAAGACCCCTTAGTTCTTGATGATTCTTTCTTTACTTAATAAGAAGATTAAACCTTAATCTAATCTTTTTATATGCCTTAATAACATGTGACATGCTTATGTTTTCAATTTGGTCCTATTTGAATGATGTTTGAGCTAGTTTTGCTATATATGTGCTTATTTTGGACCAGGATGCAATTTACCCATGTTGGGGGGTTATCTTGCAAATTTTCATATGTAGAGTGTACCTTTGATGCCTTGGCATCGTGATAGAGATAATGGTACCTTGGGGTGCCTTGTTATGCTTTGGTTTGAGGAGGAGAGAAAATGAGACATGTTGAGTGTTATTTCTAGGGATTGCTTGATGCCCTAGCTTTGTGTTGACCTGATTTTGACCATTTGATGTTCTTGGTTCTCTGTGACCATCCTTTATGTTTTATCTATGGTAAAATGACTTTTAGTTGATGCTTTGATATCTCTACGATCGCATAAGGTTTGGATCTCTTCCTTAGGTCGCTAGACCTAGGGTTTGGTCGCTTGGGCTGTGTTGGTCGCTTGAAGTGGGTCGATTGGTTTCTCTACAACCATGTGAATTTGTGGCCATGATCCTCTATGATCGAAGGTCATACAAGACCTAGTGAGGTCACTGGTTTACCTAGTTTTTCATGACCTACCTTGCATGCATGTTTTTAGTGGGTGTATGTTTGTTCCTTGGTGGACAAGTGTCATGGGGAACCTTAATATCTTGATACCTAACCCTCTTTCACCTCTCTCATTCTCCTAAGAATATAAAACCTCTTCTACACATGTAAGTATCTCTTTTAGCCTTCCTCTTTCTCTCTTTTATCTTGTGTTTGGCCCTGGTGTGCTTGGTGGTGAGGGAGAGCTCATCTTTGGTGCTTGGTGGCTGAGATCCCTTGCATATGGTGATTCAAGCTTGGATCTCTCTCTTTCTTGGAGATATTTGGTGATTCATTGATCTATGGTAAGTGTTTAAACCTCTTCATTTCTTTTTCTTGAAAAACACTATCTTCTTTTCTTCTCTTGTTCGAATCCATGGTTTTCCAAGGTGGTCTTTTGAGAAACTTCTCTCCATAGAGGTCGAATCCATGGTTCTTTGTGGTAGTACCTGAGTGAGATGAAAATGTTCTCCCTTTTTCTCCCGCACTTGTTCCTTTCGGCCTTGAGGTTTTGGTTCTCTTTCCTTCCCTTTAACCTAGGCTTTCCTCTTCTCTTTTGAGGTGGTGACTAGCTTGTTCGTGGAGAATATCAAGGTCATGTTTCATTCTTGCTTTTGGAGATTTGCTAGGAGGTAGTGTAACCATAATCTAAGGTAGGTTATATAACTCTCTTCCTTTTATATTATAACAATTTAATACTACATGAAACTCATTCTAACACGTGATATCTTGCTTTTCATAATGTTATCTTAATTAGGGTTAAGTTTCTACGTTGATCTTGCATGCAATTACTTCTTTATCTAAACCCTAATTCAAGTGGTCGAACATTAATGGAAGGTCATGATGGTGGCTTTACATGTAACTAAATCTTGGTTTTTGTTGATCTTATTTTTGGTTTAGATTCCTTAGATGAGATGGAGTTTTGGTTCTATTTTCATGAGTTGAATCTTGAAATTTCATTTACCATATCACAAATATGTTGTTGGTTATGAGAAATGCTTGGTTTTAGGGTTTTGGATGTGACCTTTTCCCTAATGAGTTCACTTTCTGAAGAGTTCTATTTTCAAGATGTTAATCTCTTTTTTGATCATTTATTTCTCTCTCTAAAACATCCTTCATGTGGTATATCTTGTTGTGAAGGTTTGGTTTGAGTTTGGTGGAATGAAGTGGTTCCTTTGGTTTTAGTTGCATAGACCATTGATCCTTTTTGGTCAAATAGAATGATTGGTCTTCTTCAAACAATTGAAATGGATGTTCTCTTTGACCATTTCGTTTCCTTCAACCAGGATGAATTGGTTCCATTCGGTCACATGAGTTTTGGTGATTCCTATTTGACCTAGTGTTTCTGTACGACCGCTTGATATGTGTTAATGGACTTGGGTCACTGGTTTTTTTCATTTCCTTTGGTGTTGCACTTGATGACTGATGTGTCTTTGACCTTGGATCCCTTTTAATGTTGGGGTGTTGTGGTTATGTTTGGTCGATTGGTTTTGGTATTGATCATGAGGGTTTTCCTTCCTTCAATCACATGGGTTGTGACTTGATGCCTTATCCAACCAATGAAGGGTTATGAGATGTGTTGATAATAATGGTTTCCTTGACGATAGTGGTTGACCCACATGTTCCAAGAATGTGGGAAGGTGATATACCTAGGGTTTGTTGATAATGTTGGAATGCAAAACCCTAATAGTGCATACAAGTGAACCCTAACCCTAATCCTATGGTATGCTATACTTGCTGAGTTCATTGGATCAATGACATGCGATTACTTTTTCTGTCTCCATACTGTGTTATTCTAACCTTTTAGGTTGAATGAATTTCATAACTTGTGAACGATATGATGGTAAATATATAACATAGGGTGACAACTATTAGCCTTGATGAAACATGATGGGATCTTAATGATGTGATGGGTTTGATGACCTGGTGCAGGCTTAATGCCTATTGTGAGGTGATATCCTTTAGTGATGTGATTGAGAGATTCATATCCCACAGTGATGTTACATTAGTGGTACCCTTGTATGGTTTTGTGATATTTATGATGGACTTGTGAATAACAGTTCTATAACTATCATGTAGTGATGTGACAAGTTCACACCTTATACATTTTATATCTTCTGGAGTTGTACTATTTTCCCTTATCCTTGTAGAGTTTGTTTTGGATTTGTACGTTGTAAATTGATTGATGCTATAAGATACCCAATTGTCTTTATTAATCAAGTGAAACCCTAATCATGTAGGTTCCATGTGCTATAGATCCATTCTAGTGTCAGTTTTATTGGTGGATGGTGAAACGTGTCATTCCTATAGGAAACTCGGAGCACATATTTTTGAATATGTAGGGGTGCAAGTTGAGTATCTCCTTGCATCCACAATTACAAGTTGTGTTAGACATCCATGCATGAGCTATTCTCTTTATGATACGTGATAGGCAACACTTAACTACATGTGATGCCTCTTTTTAATATGGCCATGCATGAGCCTATTCTTTTAGCACCATGACCTATACCAAGGCAGGCTAGGTGTTTTTATATGGGTGACCATGCGTGATCCAATCCTTCAGCTTGACCATATGTCATTATTTGCAGTTGACTGATATGTCTCTGTGGTGTTTCTCTTGTACTGACCGAGAGGTGTTGGGGAGGTCATGGATTGTGACTCTTCCATTAACCTTGTACGACACCAGTTTCAACTTCACAGTGGTCAGTTGGATTTGGGTGGTATGACTCAAATCCTCAGGGCATAGTAAAAGATGTAACACAGTCGTGTAGTATATGCTTTGGGTCAAAATATGCTTCACATTGGATGGCCCCTTTGCCTTATATTTGTAATTATTTCTTGAATTATAATATGGTAAGAGAATTCAACTATTATACATGTTCTTCATATATCTTCTTAGAATATTAATTGATCTACTGCTCAGTGAAAATTGCCATGTTATGCTTAACCTATGATATCTGTTAATATATGTCATTGAGTTGAATCTGTTTAAAATGTTTAAACTTCTCTGTATAATCTACATGTTCTTTTAATAGAAGTTGTAAGAGAGTTATATCTCTCGATGGGACTTTTTGGTCTCACCCAGTGGGTTTCCACATCTTTTATATTTTTGAGCACGTAGAGGTAGAGATTCTGTTGTTGAGGCTAAGCAACAAGAGGAGCAGTAGCTAAGTAAAGTTTGGATAAGCTTCTTATGTTTTGTAGTACAATCCTATGTGTTTTCCATATACTCACTCATCCTTGGAGGAATTTGTAGTTGTTGTGTATCAAGACTATGTTTTAGCTACATGCCTTTGTTGTATACATATAGCATGCATGTATATATTTTAACAAGTTACCTCTAGTAACAGGTTGTGACCTGTGAGCTAGTGAACAATGATATGTATACATCCTAGAGACATGATGTAATGATACAAGTGGCTTCATGAGGACTCATATGTAATAAGTTACATGCTTTTGTGCTTATGTGGAATCGATTTTTCTATTTCCTGTGTTTCTAGGTAACCTGGTGGATTAGTGTTAATTGCGCATCTGTTTTGAGTAATCTCATTTTGTGGCACATCAAGAGCGTCACAGTGGTATAGTGTGTTTCCAACTAAGAATATTTACGTATCTCAAGCAATGTATCTTAAAGTATATAGAATTAGAAGGTATGGAGTATCTCTTGATGAGTCATAAATAGCATGCATATATTTTTATATGGAATCACAATCCTTATGATGAGTCAACACCTCATCTCCTCATTTATAAGCCCTCTTTAATATAATTACCATGTACATTCTATTAATATTATAAATATAAGATTAAAATATAATGAAAGGGTTGACTAGTTCATGTGCTAGAAATTTTATATTTGTATTCACTCCTTTCCCTTATATTGGATCTTTACTTTATGAAATATATATACAATTAAGTGTCATATACTTATACCATGACATTATAGTATTTAATGTTCATTTAAAAATTAATCAATTGTCTTTCAAGGTAAATGATCCATTGGAATCCACTTTATTGGTAAGTCAACCACAAGAAAAATGTATCTATTAAAACATGTAATTTTGTCCAATGGGATTTTTTATTTATACAATTGCATCTGAGTCAATATTTCATGTTAGTATCTCTTATTTCAACTGAAACCATGTCATATTAAAATGGACATCATGACATGATTTACTTCCTCCTATACAAATTCATTTGGATTTCAACGAGTCTTGGTCTATTTATACAATGTTTCACCCTGAATAAATTGATTATATATGAGAAAATGATAAAAAAGTTAAAACAAAGAGATGCTCTCGGTCTGGGATAGCTCTAAGCCACTTCTTGAAGCTCTTACGCCCTTCCAAGCTGCTGCAGTCAAGTGGGATTCTAAACGCAGTAAACAACAACATAAAAAGAAGACGGACATCCTTCGGAGGCTAGCTGAATGTCAGGTACATACGCATTCATCTACTATCACTAGCCAGCTTCTTTCTATTGATCTACAAGAAGAACTCAATTCCATTCTTCTCCGGGAAGAGGCCGACTGGCAACAAAAATCTAACATCAACAGGCTCCAATATGGTGATGGTAATAATAAGTTCTTTCACTCCTTTGTCAAAGCCCGACGCCACCATAATAAGATTTCGAGACTTCAAGATGATACTGGAGCTTGGATTGAGGCCCCCTCACTCCTTCGTGTGCTGGTCCGATCCTACTTCTATAACCTGCTCTGCGCCGAGACTACTCCTGCTCCTAGTTGCACGGCCATATCCAATTATATTGGGCTCTTCCCTGACATTCCTGCCTCGTGTGACCTGGGACAAATACCTGATGCTGCCGAAATCAAAAGAACTTTGTTCCTCATGGCCCTCGCCAAAGCACCTGGCCCCGACGACATTCACAACGAGTTTGTACAGACCAACTGGGGACATGTGGGTGCTCTTTCGTCTCCACTATTCGTTCGGCTTTTCAGTCCAGCCGTATTGATGAACGTATTGCTGATTCGTTGATGGTCCTCATCCCAAAGGTGCCTAGCCCTCAGCGTTGTTCAGACCTCAAGCCTATCTCTTTAAATAATTGTTGTTTTAATCTCATTTCCAAGATTATTGTAGAAAGGATCAAACCATTCCTCAATAATTGGATTTCTGAAAATCAATCCAGTTTAATTCCAGGTCGGCATATTAGCGATAACATCCTTATTGTACAGGAGGTCATACACTCTATGAAGATGATGCATGGGAAAAAGAAATGGGTGGCAATCAAATTAGACCTTTCCAAAGAGTTTGATCGCATGAGATGGGATTTCATCGAAGATATGATCCAGAGGACCGGGCTTCCATCTATCCTAACCAAGCTCATTATGCAGCTCATCTCGTCGAGCAGTACCTCTATCCTTTGGGAAGGTGTCACTTTGGAGGCGTTTAAGGCGTGTCATGGCATTTGACAAGGCGATCCTATCAGTCAATATATCTTTGTATTGTGCATGGAACGTTTAAGCCAAGCTATTGCTGCGTCTGTTAACACGGGGGATTGGAAACCCATTATGCTCTCAAGAAATGGTGTACCTCTCACGCATGTTTTGTTTGCAGATGATATTCTCCTAATGGAAGAAGTTTCTAATAAACAAGATACCACTATCAAGACTATCTTACACAAGTTTGCTCAGGTCTCGGGACAAGTTCTTTCTCATGAAAAATCAAGATGCTTCTTCTCCCCGAACACTACGAATGTGGAGAAGAGTGGTTTCTGTCGTAGATAGGGTATGCCTGGCACCAATGACTTGGGTCGATATTTGGGAGTGCCTCTACTCCATCACCGCCTCAATAAGCATACGCACGCTTCTATTCTGCAGTCCATTCATGCTAGAATGAACAGTTGGTTTGCCCGCCATTTATCTCTTGCTGGCCGAGTTACTTTGGCAAAGAGTACCCTGCAAACGATCCCATCATATACAATGCAAACTGTTAAGCTTTCTCCTACGTTGTGTGATGACATTAACCACCACATCAAGGACTTCACCTGGTCCGGGGGCCATCAACAACTCTGAATCTCTCTAGTCTCGTGGAAAAACCTCACTAAAAGCAAGGAGCATGGAGGGCTAGGCCTCAAGGAAGCCCATGCACAAAATGACGCTCTGATGCTAAAGAATACTTGGCAATTCATTAACAACCCCTCATGCCTGTGGGCAAGGGTGCTACGGGGCAAATATGTACGAGGAAATTCGTTCTCACGGAAGCCATGTTCAGCTGCATGGGCTTTCATTAAGGCGCACATTCCTAAGCTGGAAGGATATTGTCATAAAACCATAAACTCGGGAACATCTACTAATGTTTGGCATGATAGATGGCTGCTGGGAAAGTCCGTCATGGAGCTTGATTCCAATGCCACTATTCTAGAGGGCCTCGATGATCTTACTATCCAAAGCATGATTCAGCTCGATGGAGCTTGGGATTGGGAGTTCATTCACGCTCACCTACCACAAAGCTCGTGGCTGATTATCAAGAGTACGCTACCACCTTGTGCCGACGCAGGTCCGGATACGTGGTCATGGCCACTCGAACCAAGTGAAGAGCTCACGGCTCGCACAGCTTATAGCTGGCTGCGGGAGGAACACCTTCACCAGTCTTCTCCTATCAACTGGAAGTCTGTCTGGTCCAGCCTGATGCCCAACAAATACCTGACTTTTCTATGGATCCTTAGACACAAAGCCCTTCTGAAGAATGTGGAGAAGGTCAGAAGACATATCACTGTGGAGGATACCTGTCAACGCTGCAATTCTATGATTGAATCCATTGTGCACTGCCTTAGAGACTGCCCCTCTAGCAGGCAGATCTGGGTTCACCTTGGGATGAACCGCACCTTCTTCAGTGGCTCGGAAGAGGAGTGGATCCAACTGATAATCAATGGGAATGGCAATGCCGAAGACATGATCCTTGGCGGCGTGGGCTGTTGGGCGCTATGGAGAGCACGCAACGATTATGTCCATAATGGGGAGCACAAGCCACCGACTACTCATGCAGCTTTTATCCGAGGTCGTATGCATGCTATTTTGCAACTTGCTACAACTCCATCCCACGCTGAACGTAAGTCGCGTGGCCCTATCTTCAAATGTCCAGGAAATTTGCAGCATATCATCTTTGTGGATGCTGCGTTCCAAAGCCATAGTCTAAAGACGGGCATAGGCATTCATGTCACTGACTTGCATGGTAACTGTCTTTTGGGATGGGGGTCTCACTGCTGTGCTACCTCGGCCAAGGAGGCGGAAATGAAAGGAATCGTACAGGCCCTGGAAACCTGTAGACTCCACAGTTGGCATAACAATATCATTTATTCAGACTCTACGTCTGCAATTGAATCCATTCTCCAACCTAAAGAAGCTGAAAGCAGATTCGAGCCTTTGAGGAGGAGGGCCTCTACCATCTTATCTGCATATCCGAGAACGATTCTCTCCTTCATTCCACGCAATCATAATGTGGTGGCGGACCACATTGCAAAACACACTCTGTACTCCTATCAAAACTATCATTTCACAAGTGTTAAACCTAACTGGCTATCGCCTGACATTAATATTTCTATCCCTTCTATGATTTCCCGTATTAGAGAACGGGATGAATAAGATCTCTCTCTAATGTTTCTAAAAAAAGATTTTATTCATTAAATGGAATACTCAATAAAATTCCTCCTAGTTTAATAAATTATGATAATTATTGTTGATATTCCACCACTGAAGAGTTGGTCTTACAGTCCTAGAGCTAGTGAGGTCCAGAATATTGAGATCGATATGTTATGTTATGTGTTATGTTGTGTTTGCATCCAGATAGTTTCCTTGGGATGTTGAAGGTAGGGGGCATAGCTTCTCCCTTACAACTACCCCACCTTGAGGGTAGTCAAAAGGTTGTTGGTCTATGAGATAAATCATCCAAGGTTGTGTATAACAACAACTGAGGTTCCAACACTTGCACTAGGCATCCAGACCATGGATAGATATGTTTGGAGACCAACCCCACCTCGAGGGTGGAGCATAGGATGCAAGACTACCCTTTGAGTAGGCATCAAATTAGGGACCCACAAACCACACTAGCTATGTGCTATGGGACAGAGGAAGTGAGGGTAGAATTAGCACATGTGAAATGCGGATGTCTGTGTGACATGGTAGTGTGTAAATGTGAATATATATAATATGCTTATTTATGGTCACTGTGACCTAGGTTGTGGTTGTAGGCCATGAGTTGGATCTAGTTTTGGTTAAGAATCCCTCTAGACTTAGTGGGGAATGATATAATAAAATTACTCATATGTTATTTTCCATTTTATTATGTGTTTTACTTCATTATCACATGTTCTGACTTTCATAGCATATGCTTATTTTTATGTCTTTTACATGTATAGAAATATAACAGATGTTCCAACATTTATATGATCTACTTAAATTTTTATGCCTCTCCATACTTAGACATTTGTTTAACTCCTCTTGCTATGGTTCTTGTTCCTTTCTCACCGTAGGTTATAGAAGGATTGAAGTTTTATTGTGTGGATTTTTTTACTAGATCCTAGCTAGATCAACATCAAGCTAATATGATCAAATGCTTAGTTGATGTTCAAATTTTTAAGTATCAATCAAGTTAATGTAATATTTGAAACATTGATGTAATTCATGCCATGTAATACAACATTTAAAGATGTAGTAAAGTTTTGTGGCATCTATTTATTGCTTGATGCTTCTTCCATAACATCCTTGGATTTTAATCTCCATGATTAGGAGTTAATTGTGGAGGCAAAAATCTAGGACGTAACAAGGAATATGTGGTAAATAAATTTGTCTCCTTCAAGGTATGCTTTACCTCTTACTTGGCCTACTATATAGTATGGTTATTGGATGAAGTTATTATTCTTGTATGATATGTTGCCAGATGTTTTGAACACATAAAACATAATATATCCACTTCATTAAATCTAAGCACTTCAACTCTTTGGTAGTAAAGTGTTGGAAAGTAAAGTACTTCAACTCCTTGGTAGTAAGTAATTGACAGTGATCCAAACCTTTGGTAGTAGATCATATTGTATAATGATCCACCTCTAAGGTTGTATATCGTAAGGCCTTAATGCATTCAACTCTCAAGTAGTAAATACAAGGATGGTATAATGGAAAATATCACTAAAAGACATTTGCTCTTTTGTTAATATATATCTTTGTTCAAGTAGATTTTTTTATCTTTTGTTACTTGCAAGTATTAGTTTTATAATGCCCTGGGTTAGGACCTTCCCTAGAAGAGTGAGTTGACAAATACGTTTAAGGACTGAGGAAGCCTTGCATGTCACATAGAGCTTGAAATATTAAGTATAAGAAGAATTAATGAACATATATTGAATATAATTCATTGGAACCAAGTATGTTATCTCTCAGGGACATGAGGACAATTCAATGCAGAAGTGGTTGATAGTATAGGACCAAGCCCAGAAGGGAAGGTCACCATGATCCCAATATAGAGACAAAAAGTGAATAAAATGCACCATAAGAGATGGAGGATATATGGATTAAAGAAATTGCACAAAAATTAATGTGATAAAAATATTATTAGAGAAATTTCAAGATAAATGTGTAACAAATTAAATTATGACCTATCAATGAAACCATAGGAAGGGGATATCCCTAAGTCAACTGAGTGTCAAATAAGGCTTACTAATGATACTTAAGACCCATGAGATAAGGAGGTGATCATGCCCTAAGTGCATAGGACCATGGCATCAAGAGATAGCCATCCATGTGTACCCAACGCCCATTGGGTCAGGAGTTTGGCCACCATGATGAGTTTATGAGGCTCAAGGGGTCAATGTAGAACACTCCATAAGTGCATGAGACTCTTGGTGTTAGGAGGAGATCACTCCAAACGTACCTATAACCCTAGCGATCTTAAGGGAATGACTAAGTCTAATGAGACATAAAATGTAGATGTAAAAAACACAAGAATTCATCTAATGATGTTTGAATATAATCTTAAAGGGAGTTTTGCATAAACTCATGATATATGAGAAGATTACATTCCCCGCGAAGGCATGCAACATTAAGAAAATTGTGTACTAAACATAATCATGGTTTGGAGTCAGGTTGAGAATAATTCAACCTAAAACTAGAAATTAGAGGACAATGTGTGTGAATACACCATCTCTGCTCTTGGAATGGGACGAAATTTGCATTTGGGTTGTAGCCAGATGCTTACTTCATCTTATTATGAGTGAAAGAGATTGGGTACACATATGTTATCCTAAAAAAATGACATATGAGAGTGATACCTAAGTTTAAGTTTATGGCATAATGTAGGGTTTTAAGATTTTACCTCACCCTTATATGAAAAATAAATGAATAATAGTTCAGAAATGTAGGAGAAAGGGTAATCACCAAGTATAAAAAAATGAAATTAGTAGTGAAAATGTAATCACTATGTTATAATATCATGTAATGAATGAGCATGTGGAATACCCTGGATTGAATTTAGGTAAAGACCTAAGTAAAGTGAGAAATTTTTATAAAAGTTATTAAAGATGATCTAGATAAAGATATCTGAGAAAGGTTACTGACCTTAAGGTTTGAAGCTATGTTGAGTGATTGTCCACCTTAACCTTACTAAGTTTGAATTTTGGGGACAAAATTCCTTTTAAGGAGAAGTGGATGTAAGATCCTGTAATGTTGGCAAAATTTATTCTGATAAATATAAGCTGTAATTTGATAAGAAAATTCTCTAATTTAATAATTTATAGAATAAAAATGTTATCTTGAATCTAATTTGAGGCATGTGTTCAACCCATGGCCCAAGCGAGGCCCATGAGACTATTTTCTTTGCAAATAGATCTTTGTGGTAGAAGCTTAAGAAATAAGAGATTTTGTGTACAAATAAACAATAATGATTTTGTGATTTGTTTCACAATTGAAATATGAGATAACGGGTAAGATAATTTGTAATTTAGTTAAATAATAGAGTAATGTTCTAACAGTGGCTTGCAATACAAGATTTGAGGCATCAAATAGTCTTAATTCAATGTGACTTTTGGAATACATAAAGATAACAATAAAGCTAATAGAATTCTAGAAGTTAAGATAAAATGGACTTTCCATGTGATGTGAGTAATAAGTTAAGGATATACTTGAAAGGCAAGTTTCAACCATGAGAGTTATATCAATAAATTCCAAGAATTAGATATAAGGTTCAAAAGGTAGTAATCAATTTCTCTTAAAGTTTGATAGCAAAAGGATACTCATAGTATCCTATAGAAATGGAGAAGAAAGAGGGACCTACTTATAATAAATTTATGTCTTTCTTACTTGGAAATCGATTAAATGTTTCCTTACTTTAATGCTATTTAACGACACCCCTTTAATATGTCACGTGGGGTATAACCCTCGGATCTGAAATCAATCCTTTGTCCATTTTCTCCTACCATCAGTTTTGAAAGGAGTTATGAGTAATAGCACCCGCTATCTTCCATCATTTCTTTCTCTCTCCAATCTCCACTATTTTCCCTTGTTCCTTTCCCATTATTTTTAGGATAGGGAGAGAATATAATAAGCCATAAAATGGCTTTCATCTCATCATTTTTAAAAGATACCTAAATCCCTACAAAGTTGGGATTATAGGACATTATTGAAAACCCTTTTACCCTACCACCTCTTCCTATATAAAGTTACAAAGCTCTCACTTGACCATAAAGACTCCCCTCTCCTATCAATTATGGATTGGACCCGTAGAACACTTATACCATCCTCATTTTCTTCCTCACTAACCCTGACATCACTACCATTGACCAGAGTGAGGATTAACAACTATCTAATCTTGAAGCATCTTAAGAGGTCCATGAAGGACAAGCGACCCTTAGAGAGGCATGAAGACAACCCAACTTCTGTCTCCAACCTCTACTAGAGATCACAGGGCTCGCTGTGGAAGTGATTGCATTGGCCCTCACAACCATGCCAGATAAGTAGGGGAGCCTCTTGAGGTCCCAGGAAGCCCCTACATCATTCAATTTGATCCACACTGAGGTAATTATCCATCTCCTACCTTTTGACTATGCAAACTTTATTAAGCCTAGATCCCACATCGGACCATCATTTGAGTTCACAGAGGCTTGGAAAACTCTAGTTTAGACCATCAGAGGCACCCATGGAGTTAATAAACCTTCCCCAACCCTAGAATGCCAGATTCAATCTTCGATTGACTCTATGTATTGGAGATCAACCATGGATCACAGGGCAAAATAGGGTGATAAATCCCCCTTAGGATTTTATTCTCGCGCCCCCCATCTGCTCGATCGACCCTAATTGTTGTGAAAGGCCACTAGAGTCATTTGAGCATGATCCCGAGGCACATCCTACATGGAAGCTCAGAGCTGGTGCGACATTGTGTTGTTGTCCAAACACGACCTATTTGGCTAAATGGACAATGTTGAGTATTGATTACATGTCAACCTTTAATTGGCTAATAAATTCTTATCATGTAAATATCATAGAAATTAATTGGTAATTTTTATTATAGGAAATATATATATATATATATATATATATATCAACTTGATCAATCAAATGAAAGGAAAATGAAAAAAATGAATTTAGCATGATTCTCATCATGGTTCAAAAGTATAGTGGATCCATAATTAATTAATGGTTTGCATGTAAACCCTAGAATTGAGGAACATGATGCTTATCACTTTCTCTTATGAAAATATAATGATATTGTTGAATATAATGAGATCCTAAGATAATTATGATGCTAATAATTTATAATTATGGTTTCAAGATGAATAATCAGATACATGTACAATTAGGGTTTTGAAATCAAGATCATAACTTTCTATCTAATTAAAGCACCTAACCTAATCTAGGTGTTGATAACACAGTGATATTATGGATTGAATAATTAGGGTTTATACTAATGTTTAATATGTGTTTAAAATAATAATGGATCAATGTGTGTTGGAATTAGGGTTTGATACCCTTATTCCTTATCCAAACCGAGACGGACCTAAACCTTCTTTTAGGACATATGTTAGATTAGTATACCTTGAATGTGATTGGTGACACTTTAGAGTATACATACATGCAGATAGTGTGGGTTGATTTTGTCGAATACTTGGATTTTTGCATATATTCTTGAAGTACATGTTGCATGGTTTTTGCATGGAAATGAGGTACGTGGTTACTTATGGATAAACACACTTATTGAATTCCAATGTTTTCTGAAGTTTCATGAATGTGTTATTGAACCTACTTGGTTGTTTATTCACTTCCTACAAACTATAAGATCCTATGTGTATCTCGATATATGAACATAACTTTCTCAAACCCAAGATGATATATCTTTAGGGTTGAATGTATGTGTAGGAGAAAGAAAGTCATGATGATGATTACTGACCAACCTGGAAAGGAAGGTCACTAATAGGTCAAGCATGGAAGGGAAGGATGATATTATACCAAGCACAGGAGAGGGAAGGTTATGAGAGTCAGTTGTAGGGACAAAACCCCCACAAGAGGGACCCCATAGAGATTACCCCCAACGAGAGGCTATACCACATAGATTGAGAAATTATAGGTTAATAAGTTAAACTAAAAATGAAAATTTGATTATTTACTAATAATTTATAATATAGTTGTTTATGTTGTTATACCTACATGCATATATTGTGGTTGCTCCACGTACACAATACTGAAATATGCTGATAGTATTGTTTTGTTTGTCGACATTTTAGGTAAACTGTCATATATGAAGATATTTAGACATGGTGAATTACATGAGATAAATTGAAGATATTAAAGTTAAGTAAAGTAGGATTATCTAGATACTTCTCCTCTATAATGGTTTTCATGTTGAAAAATTCATTTACTCCTTGGAAGAGTTTCATTAATCTTTTTGTAAACAATATTTGAGAAATAATGGAAATTATTTAATATCATTTATTATTTACGAAATCTGTATGTTGGTAATTTTATGGCTCTCGACTTTAAGTTCATCCCGTAACTGGGGACCAATGAAATGTGTGGGTCATTACAATCACAGTCTAATGATATGAGCTATTTGATAAGAAGGGCCATTCTCAATGGTGAGTTGGTTTTAGTATGACATGATAAGTGGGTCAAAGCCACAAAGCATGTAGTATACACCCTCATCTTGTGATCCTATAGGATCTAAGACCTGACACCAAGCTCCATGGTGACAAAGACTCGATGGGACTGAGAATTTATAACGTACTAGTTTTAGGAGGAGATCACAACTGATATCCTCGAAATGACCTTCCTCCTAATCCTGATGTTGATAAGGATGAATGGATCTATCTTGAAGATAACCAAGGAAGATTCAGTTCTAAAGTCATGTTTCAACACCTTTTACTAAACTACCGCTTGCCTACTGATGGCCCTTGGCCTCAAACATGGTGGTTTGAGACTTCACAAAGAATTAAACATTTAATGTAGAAGGACATGCATGAGGGGTAGTTTACAAACACCAATTCAGTATAGAAGATGCTTCACTTCCATTGCTACATGCCCTAGATGTGGAATACTTCCAAAAACTATGCTACATGTACTGAAAGAGTGTTCATTTTCCAAGGACATATTGATATTTATCGATATCCAGTTCCACATTGTCATAGAGGTTCAAAATGAGCTCCAACACTAGGTTCTTAAGAACCTCAAGGACAACAATAGAAAATGGAAGCAATCTACTTGGTTTGCCATCACATCTAAACAATTATGGAAGTGGAGGAAAAAATACATCTTAAACAATTCTAGCATAAGACACTCCCAGGTTATTTGTATGATCGAAAGACATTCCCAACAAACCTCCCTGGCATTTATCAGGATGGAGGAAGGCATCCTACACCCAACTGATCTTCCCCAAAGTGACCCCTTCTTACATACATGACACAAAAAGTCAATCTAGATAGCTCTGTGCACAAGAAGCTCTCTAATACATCTATTAGTTTCATAGTGAGGAATCAGAATGGGACCTCAATCCAAGGTGGACTCAAGGAATCTAGAGTAAGGATGTGCTTGAAATTGAACTGCTTGCCATTTTTTAAGGGTTTTTGGTGGTGCTTGTGGAACCCAAGACCACTACCATTGAATGAGACAACAAAATAGTGACCTCAATTTTATTAGGAAGCCATGTCACTCCTACTAAATATTTATCAAATGTTAATGCATTGGACCAATGCTTACATGCTAATATTAACTTAATCATGCATTTCTCACCTAGATCCTCTAACTCACTAAATGATAACTTAATGAAATGGGCACTAACTCCTGAACATCTCTGTTTCATTGGAGTATATGCCCAAAACCTCCTCTATATATGGAAACAAATTAAGGACAACCAATTTGTATTTTGATCCCCTGATGTTGGCCTGCAACCCTGAGAGCAGGAAGAACTAGAATCTCAGGGGGTTTAAAAAGCCTTGAAAAACTACTAGAGGGGGGGTGAATAGAGTTTTAAACAATTTTAAACAATTATTTAACTCAAACAACCAATCACAAAAATATTGGACAAGGGGACAAGGATTTAGAGTGGTTCCTACCTTAGTAAATACTAAGGCAGTCAGTCCACTACCCGGTTGCTTACCCAACAGGGATTTGGAAAGAATTTAATTTTATTACCTCGCAATGACTTTACATAAAATTACAATTCTCTCCCTAAACCCTTCAAGCAGCCTTCACCTCGAAGTAATCGCACCAACCTTGAAGCAGCCTTCACCTAGAAGCAATTGCACCAACCTTGAAGCAGCCTTCCTCCTGAAGTAGCTTCCCGTTGCAATAACCTTCTTGAAGTAGCTTCTCGTTGCGATAGCCTTCTTGAAGTAGCTTGAAGTCCACCTTCTTCTCCGAGAAGAACCTTCTCCAATCCGCAGCCTCCAACCCTAGGAGTAGCAAGGAGAATACAAAAGATACAAAGGAACAAGAAAGAAAACAGAAATTACAATACCACTTGTAGCTCAAGGCTCGATTTCCTATATCAAGCGTTTTGATCTCCTAACCAATGTATGTAGAAGTGTAAGTGTTGTAGATAGGAGATACTAGCCTATAGGACACGAAGTTGGAGCAATGGGAATGAATAGCCAATGTAGGAATTGCTCTATTGCTCGAAACAGATTGCCAATGAGTATTCAATCTCAAGTGTAGCACATGTGTAGCTTGGGTGTATTTAGGTGTCCTATGGCATGTCCTATTTATAGGAATGACCTACAAGTGCTTAAGGACATTCTAGACACTTTCTAGGGGGTTCTTAGTGCTCAACTAGCCGTTATGTGTCCACTAATTGCATTTGCAACGGCTATTTAATTGACCCTGAAAAGTGCAGACAGAACTTTTCTCGATCGACAATTTGTCGACCGAGAGTCCTTCTCGATCGAAGATTTCTCGACTGAGGGACCTCCAGGAGCAAGTGTTTACAACGTTCATTTCCAACTCCCAACCACTTTGTCTGCTGGGTCTAACGGCTACTAGGGTCTATTCTCGATCGAAGATTTTGTCGACCGAGAGTTTCTCGGTCGAAGATTTGTCGACCGATATTTTCTCGATCGACGATTTGTCGACCGAGAATATTACTGACTCAATGTATTCATTTACTAAGTGTGTGTATCAATGTGCAATTGTGATACTATCTTGGGGAATGGCCTATCTAAGTGTTGTGAGTGGATAGGGAAGATCTAAACGCTTGATTTTACATGATATCTAATTACTTGTACATTATATACTTGTACAAGCATTTACATTTGATTACAATCATGAAAATAAAGCGATTTTATCAAATTGTTTCTTCCAAGTCTTTGTTATCCACCACCTTATATGCTTGTTCCTGAAATACTCAAATAGCACGTTAAAACCACAAGAATGAAATGTTTGTCATTATCAAAACAAAAGGGATTATGCTAATGTCAATTTAGCCAACAATCTCCCCCTTTTTGAAGATGACAAACATTTCCTAAATATAAAATAAAGAAATATAAATCATGTGAGTTTCATACCTGAAGATTACCTTTTGTAGCCATTCTTGTTTTGCAAGTGGATGTTGGCCGAGATATTATGAAACTCATATTTTTATTTTATGTTTTTGATTTTATATTATTTCTCCCCCTTTGTCATTTCAAAAAGATATCCAATATAATAGATTTTATTTCTCCCCCTTAATTTTATGCTATGATCCCCCTTAAAGAGATATTCAATTAGAAAACAAGGGATTAAAGCAAAGCAATGATTGTTAAATTTAGCCATAATTTATTTCTCACTCATTTGCTATCTATGTTAAGCCTTGAAATGATATGAGTTCCTTTTAGGTTCACGACATTTGTGTATTGATTTCTCATCCATTTTACAAGGGATGTTAAGCCCTAAAAATGAAATGAGAATTCTTTAATCTTAGAGTACATAAAAATTTCTCTAGCCAAATGCACAGGTTGTTAACCCCTAATTTGTCTAGAGAATTCCTTTAAGAACAAGATATATCATTTTATGAAATTTGTTGATTTCTTCATAACCAAGAGTAAAAATACTAAGGTCATAATAGGCTTCAAATGATGTTTACAATATTTTTGTACGCTTCTTAATCAAATAATCAAATTTGTTTTTATGAGCTCCCCCTTAATCTTACAATTTAAGGCTTCTAAGGTCACAAATGATTTTAAATTTTGATTTTGACCTTTATCAAACGTATACTAAGATTAAGTACAATAAAATGATGTCAATATAAGCATTTTGTCAAAGCTTATTTTAGGTCGCCCTTGACTACGACCATAGCGCCCCTTGGTCAATTTTCATTTCAACCAAGAGGCAAATTCTGCAGATTTCCAATTTAAACATTCATATGTGAAGTATAATTTCTACAGATAGCTTTAAATAAATATCTATTTGAAGCATATTAAGATATACCTATTATGAAGACTTAATATGGGCATCATAGTGAAGTCTTTGTCCTTGATTTTTCTAGAACGCATGTTTTACATTCATTGTGAATGATGTTTTCATAAGCTTTGCTATGGGTACATATTAAATCACATTTCTTCTTATACCCTTATTTTCATATTAATCATAAGATTCTTTAGAGACATATATTTTGAAAGCAAGATTAATATCTTAAAGTCAAGATTTTTTCTTTTGATTTCTTAGAACAAACAAATAGATAAAAACATTAATATTTTTGTTCTAAGAGGCACCGTTTGGCTTGTCATAGCAACATCATTATTTTATCACAAGCTATGTCCACAATCATTGTTTATTATGTCAAGATGCTTTTATGCTAATGGCATTTTCAATTTATCTGAATCACAATGATCAAGAATAATATCCATTCATGGTTTGTATATATGAATCAAAGATTATTTTAGACAAACCAATGAAACATAATGATCATGATGAAGCATATCCATGCTGTAATGATAGAACAATTGAAGCATAAACAATGATCAACATATAAATGCAATCATTTAAAACAAATTTCAATACACACATGGTTCATGTATAGATATTCCAAGGGTTACCATGAAAACAGTAATTTTCCCTTAACTTAAATCAAATATGATTCATAGATAAAAATGATCTCATATAAGTGTTCCAAAGATGATTTCCATAATTTGTGCATGTAAAACAGTTATTAACAGCAAATAGATAGCACATTGATCCTTTGTAGAATTGTTCAGCAGACTTATTTCAGACTGGCATCAGTAACCTGCTCGGTCGATGATTTCTCGACCGACTGACTGCTCGGTCGAAGATTTCTCGACGGATCAGGTTTCTGTATTGTTTTCAGAACCATTTTCAGTAATTGTTTATAAGTAAATCATGAATGGTTATTTACTCAATTAAACAATTTGAAGACTCAGTTTAGTTGAGATAGACTTTATGAACATCAAAGGAACTTTTAGATCAAATCCCAACTAATTGTATCCAAATCTTTATTAACAATTTAGCTATGAGTAAGGCAAAATTTTATTTTTGCAATTTGAAAGATTTTGTATATATCCAAGTTAGATGTTTAAAAACTTGAATTAATTTATTATCGCATTATGTTGAGTTGAGATAGACATAGAAATATGCAACTAAGGTCCTTGGTCATATCTCAACTTAATTCCGTTCATTTAGTTTGGAGGTTTTTGAACCCATACCAACTCAACATCCTTTTTCTTGTATGGGCATGAAAAGGAATAATGTCCAAGACGTAAGCAATAATGGCAACATATAGAATCAACCTCAAGTCTCTTTCTATGTTTTTGTTCTAGGTTGTTCTTTGGTACATATGTATATTTGCCTCTAGGTACATACATGGATTGACTCTCTAGTGCTTGTGTCCTTCTCCAACTAGGTTTTTGATGAGATTTTCCTTTAGGCTTATAACCTAGTCCTCTCCTTCCAATTTGACGATAAGGATCACTTAAGATTTTGTCGAGAATATCATTGTTACTCAAGCTACTGATTTCTTGTTGTAACTTAACAATTTCATCCATTCTCTTCTTGATATCCATCTTCGCTTGATCTAGATTAGATAATAAAGAATCTCTTTCTTTCACAATAATATCATAATCTAGATGTGTACACAAAATAGGTTGTTTTTGAAGATCATTTACTTGAGTTTGCAAATTTAACTTTTCTAGGGAAAGAATATTGCAATTTGCTTCTACAGATTTTAGCTTAATATCATGATCTTCAATAACCTTTTTGAGATCTTCATTTTTAGATGTAAGAGGAAGAAGTCTAGCATTCAACTCATCATTTGTTTTATTAGATTTCTTTAATTTCTTCTTGCACTCAATATACTTATTATGTGTTTCTTCAAGACTAGAAATTAGCTCTTCTTTTGATAAATCAAGAAGGCTTACCTCTTCTTCTTCTTCATTGGTTGTAGAAATGAGACAATTTTTGTGGACCTCTTTCTTCTTTTCTCTCCAAGGACAACCGATTGTTGTGTGACTTGTTCCTAAACACCAATTGCAACTTGTTGAAGGTTGGTCCAAGTTGCTCCTTTGCTTGCGGTTGTAGTAACCACCACCCTTCATTCTTCAAGACCTGGTTAGGGTTCCTTGAAGCCTGCTCTGATACCAATTGAAAAACTACTAGAGGGGGGTGAATAGAGTTTTAAACAATTTTAAAATTTATTTAACTCAAACAACCAATCACAAAAATATTGGACAAGGGGACAAGGATTTAGAGTGGTTCCTACCTTAGTAAATACTAAGGCAGTCAGTCCACTACCCGGTTGCTTACCCAACCGGGATTTGGAAAGAATTTAATTTTATTACCTCGCAAGGACTTTACATAAAATTACAATTCTCTCCCTAAACCCTTCAAGCAGCCTTCACCTCGAAGTAATCGCACCAACCTTGAAGCAGCCTTCACCTAGAAGCAATTGCACCAACCTTGAAGCAGCCTTCCTCCTGAAGTAGCTTCCCGTTGCAATAACCTTCTTGAAGTAGCTTCCCGTTGCGATAGCCTTCTTGAAGTAGCTTGAAGTCCACCTTCTTCTCCGAGAAGAACCTTCTCCAATCCGTAGCCTCCAACCCTAGGAGTAGCAAGGAGAATACAAAAGATACAAAGGAACAAGAAAGAAAACAGAAATTACAATACCACTTGTAGCTCAAGGCTCGATTTCCTATATCAAGCGTTTTGATCTCCTAACCAATGTATGTAGAAGTGTAAGTGTTGTGGATAGGAGATACTAGCCTATAGGACACGAAGTTGGAGCAATGGGAATGAATAGCCAATGTAGGAATTGCTCTATTGCTCGAAACAGATTGCCAATGAGTATTCAATCTCAAGTGTAGCACATGTGTAGCTTGGGTGTATTTAGGTGTCCTATGGCATGTCCTATTTATAGGAATGACCTACAAGTGCTTAAGGACATTCTAGACACTTTCTAGGGGGTTCTTAGTGCTCAACTAGCCGTTATGTGTCCACTAATTGCATTTGCAACGACTAATTAATTGACCCTGAAAAGTGCAGACAGAACTTTTCTCGATCGACAATTTGTCGACCGAGAGTCCTTCTCGATCGAAGATTTGTCGACCGAGGGACCTCCTGGAGCAAGTGTTTACAACGTTCATTTCCAACTCCCAACCACTTTGTCTGCTGGGTCTAACGGCTACTAGGGTCTATTCTCGATCGAAGATTTTGTCGACCGAGAGTTTCTCGGTCGAAGATTTGTCGACCGATATTTTCTCGATCGACGATTTGTCGACCGAGAATATTACTGACTCAATGTATTCATTTACTAAGTGTGTGTATCAATGTGCAATTGTGATACTATCTTGGGGAATGGCCTAACTAAGTGTTGTGAGTGGATAGGGAAGATCTAAACGCTTGATTTTACATGATATATAATTACTTGTACATTATATACTTGTACAAGCATTTACATTTGATTACAATCATGAAAATAAAGCGATTTTATCAAATTGTTTCTTCCAAGTCTTTGTTATCCACCACCTTATATGCTTGTTCCTGAAATACTCAAATAGCACGTTAAAACCACAAGAATGAAATGTTTGTCATTATCAAAACAAAAGGGATTATGCTAATGTCAATTTATCCAACAAGCCTAACCTGAATGCCCAACATGATATTGGTTTATATATGAGTAATGTTGTCAAAAAAGAACCTGGACAAACCACATTTCATAAGCTTCAATGGGAAAAATATAAATAAAAAAAATCCCATTTGACATGAAACTTGATGTTAGACTACAACATGTAGGAGGTAATTAAAAGTAATATTGTTAAGGAACTATGCCATTACTTTGAGTTTGAAGTTTGACAATATCTTTGCCAGCTTTTCATCACAATATATATAAATAACAGTTATGTTGTTCATAGGAAACTGGGACAGAATCCTCCTATTGCGTACATAATAACATTACAACAATACTTGAGTGGACTGAGATGAGGCTAACTTACAGTCTTCATGCACGTAAGCTAGCCCTCTAAAAGAAGTTATTGACAAAAAAGGAGTGCAAATTGATTGGGTAGAGCCATAATTTGATCTATAAGATCTAAAATTCATTTATGTATAATTTCTTATATTGTGTTGTTTATTTTCAAATATTATAAATTGTGTTGTTTAGTTTAAAGTTTTTTATTTCACATTAGTTAAATGATTTTTTTCACAAACATCTACATATTGTATCACATGTCTTCTACTATGTTATATAGTTTAATATTTTTTTTGAATATTGTGATTCAAATGTTGATCGAGTAAATAAAATACATTCATTCTAGATATGGATGGATACCAACATTGTAGTAGTAAATGCAAGGAACAAATAACATAATCTCAATTGGGGTCCATAGACATGATTCTCAATCTCACTATTTTATATAACATATAAATATGAATGTATCTAAAAAATAAAACATAGAGGGTTCTTGTTATTATTAGGCATAACACCTTAACAAGATATACATAATATGAATAAATAAAATCTAGGTGTGTTTCATTTATAAATGTAACGAGAACTATTGATAATAAGTATAATACAAATATTTAAAAGAATTAATAAAAGTTATCTAGATATGGAAGAATTCAATTAAACTCATATTCTATTGAGATTATAATTTTTAAGTGTAAGAAGTATTTGAATGTTCACTACTAAGAGAAGCATGTCACACTAGAAAATTAGTTGTTATATTTTTGGGTATTAAGTGAGTGACAATCACATCCATTTGGTTCACCCTTGCATTCTATGATTTGTTTTGTGAAATATGTTTTTCCATTCTTCCCCTATCTCAGATGGATAAAATCGTTATAAACATTAACATAATTAGTCACAAGTAGTTAGAAATATTAAACCAATCATTGTACTAACAATGTTTCAAAGATAATTGTTTTTCATTCTTGAAAGATTTTTTTTAGATAGGTTGGTAATCCATAATAATTAAGGAAGAGAGGATTATTGATGATCATAAAGTGTTTTTGATGTAATGAATATTTTAAGTCATAAATCCATATTTTGTTAAAATATGTAACATCAAATATTTAGTGGATTAAATCGAATTGTGATATGTATTTGATGTATAAGATCTTGATGTGATAATAATTCTTCGTATGATAGTGAGGCTTCTTACTTGAATTGAAAATATGGAATGTCTCCCCATAACCTTTCTCTACTTATCCATAAATTTTTTATTGTAGTCAATTGAGGAAGTTATTTTTTTTAGATCTAGAATTCTCTTTAAATAAGTTGCATAATATTAATGTATATTATATATATATGGAATAGGTAATTCCAATTTCCATTCACAAAATATAATAAATAATATATTATGTATTGAGAGTAGTTAATTATAGTTTCCATAAACAACAAGAGTTTTCTAGACAATTCTTTTGTGATGTAGAGCCTATTGGGATATATATTTGATTTTGAAGAATCTAAATCTACTTATGATTCTTCCAGTGAAGATGAGGCTTCTTATTTTTACTGACAAAATATAATGTTTTTCCATAACCTCTCTTTAATTATCCATGATTTTTATTTATAGTAAATTTAGAAGTTTGATTACTTTTTTAGAACATTTGGAGAATGATTAGATTAAGTAGAATAATATTCAAGTATATATGATGTAGTAGATTAGTTAATTTCAATTCCATATAAAATATAATATTCGAGTATATATGATGTTTTTGTAGTAGTCAAAGCTAATTTACATAAGTGAAATAAATAATCCAGACAAATATGGAGTTTGAGAAAATTATATAATAAATACAAGACATATGTTTCGAACCTATGACCTTCCTCACACATATTCATACCATTGCACTACTTCTAACACTATAATTTCTTGATTTGTTAAATATATATATATTTATACTAACACTACTTCAGGGAATGTACAAAAATAATTAAGATGTCCTACCACATATTCAAATCTATGACCTACCCCCCAACTTATAGGTTGCCATCCACTATGCTACTATCACCATTTTTATTTGTTATAGTGGTAAACAATATATGTCATAACTCTTACATAAATGCATATATCAACATTTTTTACATTTTTCTTGGGGGAGGGAGTATGATCCCTGCATGGCCCCTTTGGCTCCAAACCGGTTGATGCTTAAACAAGATGCACAAATTTGGGTTAACAAAAATTTTAGACCCCAATCTACATGATCCAACACATAAAATACTTTTCCCACAAGAAAACATGTCCAGAGTATAGTATAGAGGATGCAATTTAAGGGTTGATCCGTAGATGGATATGGGGGCACCAGAGCTAGGTTTGTTATACTAGTTTCCTATTGTGCAATGTAGAGTTTTTAGGGTCTGCCTTTATAATTGGAATTATGGTATCTAACAAAGCATATAATAACAACGTGGACCAAACTTGAGTTAACCTGACACAATTAATGATATAGAACAAAGTAAGACAGATAATTGCATTAATTTTACTAACAAAATCATATTTAGCACTGCTGAAAGAAATTAGCTAAGCAATAGAAGAAGAAGATCAACCAATTACACTAGCTAGAACGTACACTAAGAGGGAAAACAATCAACTTAACTAGACAAATCTAGCATAAAAGATCAAAGACAAGAACTAACTACTACAAAAAAGGTTGCCTAACATGAATAAAGAAATTAGCAAAGAAATCTGGCAAGAAAACTAACTTGGTTAACATTGGCTAAGGCGATGAAAAATTAGGGTTTTTAGCAATTAATTGTGAAATGGGGCCATTGGGGGGAAATGTAACTATCAAACTAACTAAGTTCATATCATACAACACATTAAATCAAACTATGTTATCAAAACAATCTACATAATGAGTTGATAGTGAACTATCTTATAGTACAAGTTGACCATGGGTATTATATGGTGTACTTAGAGGAGCCTGTCTCTATTACCAACTATCCAACATTGCCAGGTTCAATTTACTAGGGTATATGCATAATTAAATCACAATCACATTGTTCTATGTTTCTAGGAGTGATTCTCCTAATGAACATAGTGGAAAATGGTGGTATGAAGTGTAGGATAAGGTTACCCACCTCCATTTACACTCCATCCACCCTATAGACATGCCCTTTGCTGAGTAGATTATGTGAGACACTACTAGTCACTTTGATCTCACATCAAAGAGTAGAAGAGTAGATGAATATGTAGGAAGAAGGATAGATAGGTAAGGATCACTAGTTGGACTTAGGGGTTTTTGCACCAAAAAGCCACATATACACCATTCTTGTAGACGTAGGTATTTTCAAGGGAGATAACTATTGAATCCCAGATGCCACTAGCATTTAACATAGTATTCTAGGGGGTCTACGGTTAAGTGGAAGGAAGCATAGGTAGACATATGGATAAAAATAGGTGGGGTAGAGGGTTCCACAGCCGTGGTGGTCACCACTTGGCACTACCATTCTTCATAAAATAGCAATTTTGGCCAACATAAACATTTCTCTAAAAGTTATACAAAATTTTTATTATTGGGGCATGTTTACCATGTCTATCATGAAGTCACACAGATGTGGGGGTCCTTCCCTAGAACATAAGTCTTGAAATTGGTAATCTAAGGAGATTTTTCTTCAATGCATTCTTTGATCACTAGAGGTGGGTTGGGAGTGGTTTTGGACTCATTTAGAACTCCTCCAAGCTTGAAGAAATCCCAAATTCAAACCTTCTTCAATCCCTTCCATTAAGTAGTGCTAAATTGATAAATGCATATTTATCCATCCTAATTTCATATTTTAGATCTCTCTTTAGGAGCATTTCAATATTAATATTTATTTTTAAAGTCAATTTGTTTAGATTAGATTTTCTCCCTTTTATTTGGAATTTTTACTAGTTTTGGGATGAGTGTTGTAGAAAAATGATCAAAATCCAAATACCAATCTCACATGTCAACTGACTCAGAGTATGAGTCGACCGAATCTAATTATGAGTTGACCAAATTAGATCGCCAATCAACCAACTCAGGTTACGATTCGACAAATTCACAACCAAACGTAGCCAAATCACCACCGCCAACGTTCTTGCATTTCATCATACCGTCACCAACATTGAAGACAATCGACCAACTCAGATCCTGAGTCGGTTGACTCACTCCATAGTAAAATGATCAAACAAGATAATTCGACAAATTTCTCTTTTTGGGGTGAGAAATTAATGACAAAAAATTCCATGAGTCATAGGTTTCAGATTCTTAGCCCCTATCTCACAAGCCACCAAACTTAGATCATGGATCACCAGATTCAGATTATGAGTCGACCGACTCAAATCACAAGTCATCCAACTTGTGCCTAGATCCTATCAAAATCCAATTTTTCAAGGCCATTATTGTAGTCAAACTTCAATGAAAGCAGATCCAGAAGCCACCATCACCATAAAGCCCCATATTTAAGGTTTTACCCCTCCTTTGTCCCTATAAAAGGATGGGGGAATCCAAAGAAAAGACATCACATTTTATATCACATTTTCTATCCCCCATATCCAGCTCTATGTCCATTTTTATTCTGTTTCTACTATGTCTAAGTATTTCCCTTCTTGGGCATGGCAGCTAGCCCCATAGCTTGTTCTTATTTGATGTAATCGACTCCAATGTTTTGTAAAAGGATGTTTTCCTTCTATTTCTGCTTGAATTTTAGTTAAATTGATATACTCTTGTGGGGTGATGTTATCTCAGATCCCCACAAGAATGAACCCATAATACCTTAATTGGAATTGTTACCTTTTTATCAATCTAATCTCATATACTTTTTCTAGTAGAATTTTTATATTCTTGTAGGGGTGACAAGATCTCAGATCCTCATAAGAGTGAATCCATAATCTCTTGAAGATATCCACTAATGGAATTTATGATTCTTCTATTTGTTGACATATTTTGTTATATCTTATGGCATGTGACCGTCTGACCCATAAGATCAAATGTTGGAATGGAAAATCACATGTTTCTTGATGAGATCTCAGAGTGGGACATGTTGGATGGTTGGACGATGATCTAAAAATGTCAAGACTAATGGGTTTTTGGGAAGTCTGACCCTTTTGAGATTTTATGTTCTTAGAATAACAAAACTCTCACAATTTGGATTTTTTCCTTTTTGTTTTCACGATTGGTTTTGGGATCCAACCATCTTTTCACCATCCCTTTGATTGGTACCTTAACACCAAAAAGTTTATTTGTTGCTTTCAACGAGTTGACTACCTCTTTAGAAGGTTAAGATCTAAGAATTTTCCTATTGATAATATTTGGTTCCATTTCTGGGGATGGAACACATTGTTTTTCAAACCCAGTCACTTGTATGAATAGGATTTCTCTTCCTTATTTTTTAATTTAAGTTTGGTTATATAATTTATAGCTCATTCCATTATTTCTTTCTTCTTCATAAATTACTTAGCTTGATTATAATTTTTAGAGTTGTTCTATAATTTTTGTCCCTTATTTCTAGATTATTTTGTAATTCATAAGTATTAATATTTATTATAATACCATTGGTTATCTTATAACTTTCTTTTAGTTTACTTTCATAATTTTTATTCTTGTTCCATAATTTGTCTTCTTAGATTTTCATAATTTATTTTGCCTACAAAGTCCCATTTTGGTAGTGTATCTTCTCCTTCTACCGAGTTTCCATTCTGGTAGTACTACCATCTAGTTTGTATTTTAATTTTTAGTCTTCTTTATAATTTCTTCACCTATATTTGTAATTTTTTGTTATTTTTTCATTTCTTATTAACTTGTTTCATAAAATTAATTTCTTTACATAATTTTCGTTTTTAATCTAGAACTTTCTCCCTTCCTTCTATCTTAGATTCCCTTTTAAAATTTATTTCTTAAAAAAATGGAGTGGCAAGCACCACGTAATGTAGAATGTGAAAGACATGGTTCATTCTATCATAATGAATGGGAATACCCTAAGATGACTCCTCAGCAAGTTGGGCTCTACCATGAGCATGATATTAGACACCCTCAGGATGCATACAATGCAAGTTATATTCTATAAGTAGCTATAGGATATTATGAAAAATCATTTTGCATAAGACAAAGTCAACAATATTAGGAAAATTATGGTGTAACTCCTTATCATGAAGATCCTTAGCCACCAAATAAAGAATAGGGGATAGAGGCCCTCTAAGAGATGTTAGCTGATGGAGTAGCTTGTAGAAAAAGATTGGAGGAACAGTTGGAACATTTGAAAGGATGATTCTCCCTTCCAATTATGCCACTAGAGAGGCCATCAGAAAACTCCCTAGAAATATGAAGTAGCCAGGAATGATTTTAATTGACGATGATGACAATGATTATATTATCTTCAATCCATTAGAACAAACCCCACAATCTGAAGCTCCACCAATGACTCCCACTATGGATGTTAATCTGGTTGTTGTTAATAGCTAGTCAACTAGAGTTCAACCTATTTTAAATGATGCCCTCTCACCTTTCCACAATAAATCAGTAGATATTTCTAGAGAAAGTCTTCCTCATCAAGATCCTTACACTCCACCACAACCAATTTCTTTTGGACATACAACTGATCTAGATGGGGATCCACCACCACCTAAAGAAAGTCACATGCCCCCATTCCTTGATTGTAATGATGATATTCTCATTTTGTTTCCTCCTTATCCCTTGGGAACATCTTGCATAGAGGAATTTGAGACACATGCTATATGAAAATGGAAACTCACTAATCCCATTATCCACAATATTGATTGCATGATTTTTTAAGAGAGAAAAAATATTTATGATGCTAATTTAAATCCAATCGTTCCCTTCATATCAGCACCACTTCTCCTATACACAGATCAATATAGTGGGAGGAAACAAGAACTAGATCCTCCACCTAATCCTACATAATCAACACTACATGTCCTACTAGACCGACACCCACTAATCTCCCCCAATCCACATTCATCACCAACACTTCCTTTATTGTTGAAGGTAGATCTGTGGATCCTATTGGAGGGACTACGAGGAGATAGACAATATGAAAGTCCCCTTGAACTTCCACAAAACCCAACCATTGGATGTACTATGAATCTCCACTAATCAGGGTTTCATCCCTCATACATATTCTATTTAGTTGGGCATTCATTGAGCTTCCAAGCACCCCTAGTGATCTCAACACTTTTGTCCCCTCCCCGAGGTGATCTATGCACTTCTTCCCCCTCCATTCTAGATTTAATTTTTGCAAAGGACGAGCAAAATTTAAGTTTGGGTGAAGGTGGATGGTATGTACTCATTCCACCCACTCTATCTTAATTTTCTTGCATATTCTATTTTGTGATGTAGTTTAGTTTTAATGTTTTCTGAAAATTTATCTTTTGTTTTGGCCATTATCTAATCAGCCAAGCCTTTATCTAGTTGTTCATAATGATATACATATTTATAAATACACCCCCTTGAATGATGCAACTTCTTCTACGATATAAATTATAAAATCTGCAATTTATAGAAATTATCTTGTCACCTAGGATCTGAATTAACACCATTCCATGGAAAGGAAACTAAGCTAAGAAAACTAATAGGGTTAAAAAACAATGCTTCCTTATATAGAGTTATAGATTAACTTGAATTTTTTTTATTTTGCATAACTAAGAAATACTTAACCTAATGTATGACACTCCCAATGAGCATAAATAAAAAAATTGAGTTGCACAAATAACACTCTTTTGTACACTTCTTCCATCACCTTCTTATTTCTCCATCTGAAAATAATATCTATATAAATCCCAAGTGACAAAATTCTAAGTTCGGGGTGGCACCCTTCCACCTCTTACTTTTCTTTTATACCTCTAGCAATTAATTGGGATGCACCATCTAAGAGATGCCAATGAGCACAAAAAGGAAAAAAATTGGTGAATGTAACTACAATATATATATATATATATATATATATATGTGTGTGTGTGTGTGTATGTATATATATATGTATATATATAAATATATATATACATATATATATATATATATTTATATATATGTATATATATGTATATATATGTATATATATGTATATATATATCTATATATATGTATATATATAAATATATATATACATATATATATATATATATATATATATATATATATATATATATATATATATATATATATATATATATATATATATATAAAGATCTCAAGTCGAATAGAGGAGGGACCATTCTTCTTCCATACTTGCCTTCACTCTATTTTATACCTAGGGGAAAACACATAAATCGCAACCAATCAAAATAAGCGATGTTCTTGTTCCATGACTTGTAATAATATGTGGGAGTACCAAATGCAAAGGGAATATGAAATATGTTTTATTGTGGCTCTTGAAATTGAATTATGTCATGAAATAATCTTGAAGTAGGGGATATGAAAATTGTTTACTATGAAATAAGGAAGTCAAGGTTGATTTTCCATATAAGATGAAAGGACTTACTTGGTGTTATGTGAGTGAGGATGATGGGCCCAAAGTTTTATGTGGCTGTGTTTTAAATACATCTTGTTTGAGAATGAGAAAAATGTATGTTCGTGGAATTTTTATTAGTTCATATGTATCCACATATTAATTCATATTTCAGATCTCTCTTTAGGAGCATTTCATTATTATTATATAGTTTTAAAGTCAATTTGTTTAGTTTAGATTTGGAGTTTTTACTAGTTTTTGGATTACTTCTGCATGAAAATAATTAAAATTAGAAGACCAATCTCATGAGTTGACTGACTTAGATTACCAGTCGACCAATTCGGATTATGATTCAACCAATTCACACCCAGACACAGCCAAATTGTTTCCGCCAATAGCCATTATAGGGTTTCATGTAACCAACACTAACATTGAAGCCAATCTGACTCAGATCACGAGTCGACTGAATGAAATCACCCAGTAGACTAACTCACACCCATATGCAGTCAAAATTTGAACTTTCAAGGCCATTATTGCAGTAATAGAAGATCTAGCTGCCTCCACAACCACAAATCCTCATTTCTAAAGTTTTTGGCCCTCCTTTCTCCCTAGAAAAGGAGGGGGACTCCAAAGAAAATAAATCACATTTCCATCACATTTTGTATCCCCTATTGGGTCATGGGGTCTAGCCCCTTAACTTGTTCTTATTCAATGTAATTTACCCCAATGTATGGTAAAACAATGATTTTCTTCCATTTCTGGTTGATTGCTGGTTGAATTGATATACTCTTATGGGGTAATTTGATCTCATATCCCCACAAGAATGAAACCATAATCCCTTAATTATGATTGCTATCCTTTTATCCATCTAATCTCATATTTGTTTCTACTATAATGATTGTATTCTTATGGGGGTGTCTATATCTTAGATCCTCATAAGAGTCAACTAATGATCTCTTAATGATATCTGATGATAGAGTTTATGATCCTTCTACTCATTGACTTATTTTGTTATAGATTATGGCGGCATGATCATCAGACCCATAAGTTTGAATGTCAAAATGGAAATCACATGTTTCTCAATGAGATTTTAGATAGGGACATGTTGGACGGTTGGATGAGGATTTGCAAATGCCAGGATCACCAGGTTTTTTGGAAGTCTGGCACTTGTGAGATTTGTGCTCCAAAAGGACACAATTCCACATGCACCACATTTTATTATTAAATCTTAGGAGTTGATTCATTGAATAAAAGCATGGATATTAATGGTGACTCCCTGGGACCTTCGACACCTTTACCATTTGAATACTTAAATTTTATTTCTAGACTATTATTTTCTTTTCTTAGAATAATGAAACTCTCACAATATAGATTGTTTCCTTCTTGTTCTCATGATTGGTTTTGGATTCCATCCATCTTTTCGTCATCCCTTAGATCAATACCTTACTCCCAGAAAGTTAATTTGTTTCTTGCAACGAGTTGACTGCCTCTTTAGAGGGTTAAAAGTTTGGACTTTTTCTAGTGATTTGGTGTACAAATGACACACAAGATAAATTTTCATATAAAACATGAAAAAAAATCAACAAGTTTGTTAGATAAAATAGATTTTATTGGAGAAATATCATGCATTATTAAACATTCAGATGATAATAATGGGAAAAATACGCAACATGGAGAACTAATTTAGGGCTCCATCACAACCCCAATATTGAAACATAATTATCCTAATTTATTCTTCAATTAAATCTCTATTTTCACTTAAAGAAAAGATCAAATGACAAATGCACTCGATTACATGATTATTGACAATATAAGTTCAAGCATGACTTTATATGTATGATCCACTTTTCTCTCCTCTAACAAAAACCAAATGCAATCAATGAACAACAAACAAATACATTCCATATATGGTACTAATATTTATGCAAGTGATGTATCTTTGAGTAAACCATTTCATATCTAGAATATGTCACAACAATAAAGTTATTGTTTCATAGACATGTATACAACATTAAATGGAAATCCACTTTACATGACCCACTTGGCTATGTATGGGGGAAGATAGGATATTTGGATGTTTCCTAGACCAAAGGGCATCAATTACAAGAAGGGGTTGTGAAAGGGGATCTTAGTGTTATTACATAGGAGCATTGATGTGCTAGATTACATAATAAGAAATTTACCTAGGCATACATTCATGAGTTTTTACCTAAACTAATATGCAATAATCACCACCAGCAGGCAGAGAAATTCTATCACAATATAGCTGACAAATCTTGCAAGAACAACTCAGATTATTAGTCTAGTAGGATAAGTGATTGATAAGGATAGATCAAGGTGATGATTATGTCATTAACTAAATAAAGAATACAAGAAATGAGTTTTAACACTATCATAAAATTACTTGGATGATGGGTTTCATAGCCACTACTTATGTAACAACTCTAACATTTTATATGAGAATTGGATGGGGTCAATGGATTTTATATCCTATCAGATTAGAAAATCGATATGGTTTATCTCATCGTAGGCTTAAGTTTGCGTTACGTACGGATCCTTAAACTATCACCCCAAAGAACACTCGTGATAACATGGATCTTCACTCTCATTGAATTAATGCACACTTTACTCATTATACTCTCTATATTGTTTAAAAACCTCCATCACACATATTAATATGGTTTGAGATCACATTGTACTCAATTGGCGAATTGGAATTGAATAAATGCCACCTCATGCTTTATTGACTATAGTTGAGTGCATAATTTCACTATTGAAAGTAAATTTACCCATTTGAGTTCCCTCACCATTCTCATATAGGATCCAAAATATTATCATAAAACTAGAGGAAATTTGTTAATTTATAGAAAATTTCATGAAAATTGGAGTTATAGTTTGAGAGTTATGAATTTTATAAGGTTGTCAAAAAAACACAATTTCAAGACAACTTAAACACCTTAGAAATCCGTGGCATTTTCTTTTGACCAATGAGAATGGTCCATTTTCGAGCAACAGATCCACACTTCCAGCCATTGGATTGACTTGTGATTCACGATGGACCCAAATCCAATGGCCCTCGGTTGTCTTCTACCTTGTGTCAGACAAGGTACAACACCTTACCAACTCTCATTTTTTGACCAATCTGGAGATCCGAGCTCCCATAGCTTAAATTGATGACCCCATTCTACACCTTTCTATATTCCTTCATTTCCCCTCTCTTATCCTCTAATTTCATGCCTTATTCCTCTCCCTTTTCCTTTTCTTTCTTTCTACCTTGACCATGGTCACGCCACTACCCATCTCAGCATGGGTGTTCCCTCCCTGATCCCTTTTGGAATCTTTTGAAGGTGGATACGACTCCATGGGTCCAAAACGAGGATAGATGACCTCTTTCCAAGGGCCATGGTGCCTTGGTACCTACTTTTCATCCAAGCTCTAGAGAGGTCACGATAAGGAAGCGTTGTACGAGTTTCTTCTGCCCGAGGTTGTAAGCGACGGTTGCGGGTGGGCACAGATCCCTCTTCAGTTCCCAATGGTGGTCAACTATGACTGGGGACATTTTAGGAGCGAGATCCAGTAGCCACTAGACTGGCTTGACATATTGATAGTCGTAGGGTCCAATAAAAGGGCACCCCTTTGAGGGTTCTTCATGCCCCCTCCACGATCGTCAGATTGAGATTCTACGGCCTAGATTCTTGAATAAATGTAACATCCTTGTATCTTTTATCTAGATTCATTTTATTCCTTGTAAATTTTATATCTTTTCACTCCTTGGGCTTTTTCTATCATGTAATAAATGAGTCTTTACCTAGAGAATGAGATCTATCTAATGGGTCTGGTTTTAAGACCCAACTTGTATAGTAGTTCTACTTTTGTGCTAAATATGATAATGTTTGATCTCTTTCTACACATTTGAATCTATCTAATTCTTACATTTTCTCCTTTGTGCCTCAAAACCCTATGATAGCCTAATGACAATACCTTGTACATCTTCATGCATAAAGATTCGAAGTTGATCCATCTTAGTATTATAAAATGATCTGTTGTTACTTAAATAGGCTAGTATGGAATTATATGCAAAAGATCTCTTCTTCTATGTCATAACTTACTGATCTATGATTTTAATATCCATAAATGCTCTATATCAGTAAATTTCTCTCTTAAATTCAATCATGTTCAATCATGATCTTCCTTGGACCCTAATGATTTTTTGTGACACTTAGTGTGTTTTAACATGACCTTTGTGTACTTTAGTGATGGATGTTGAACCTTATGCTTCCACTAATCTAAAGTTACTCAAGATGATTAAGTGAACTCCAAATTAGAAAATTTTCATGCCTTTTACCCCTATATTCCTTATGAAAAATACTTGTACACTTAAGTGTTTAAATGACCTAATCTTGACTTCAAATATGATCTAGTATGCATAATGATGACCAAATCCCTAATCTTGTATGAATCTTTCTCTAATGATGATCCACACTAGTTTATGAAACTAAATTAGTATTATGATGATGTTCATGAAACCTCATTCAAGTAGACACACATGTACCCTAATGATCACAATCTCGCATGATTATAACTAAGTTATGACAATATTGATGCTTATGTTGTTTAAGCTTGCTCAAATCTTATGATTTCCCAAGCTATGATATTGAAAATCTAATCATATATCCCTGATCTAGTTGTGTTGTGCCACTCTAAGTACTAATGAACCCATGATGTACTATGTTTCTTGATAATGCATATGCATGACCTAGTTGAGATATTGAAATCAATAATGAAAGATATGATACCTAGACCTAGGCGACACATTCAACCACCATGATTATGTTTAATGAGACCTAATATTGATGATATTAATCCATTTGTATGCATTTGTAATGTTAGGATATATATGATGACTCTATTTTCCAAGATCTAGTCAATCTCGTATTTATGGTTTTCTAATCAAGTATCTTAATCTGGTACTCTACTTGCAAGGTATGCTTAATCTCTTGACACAACTATGTTATTGTTAGAATCAGGTAAATATATTCTGATTTTCCTCTAAAATTATATAGGGTCAAGAGTTACATATAGCCCAATGCCATACATCATATAAGAGTAAAAAATCACACTGCTACCTAATGTGCAACTTGCATTTGACACATTTACAAATTTTTATAGCAATTGTTGTTGGATTTATGGCTGAGTGATAACCTCCTATTTTAGTAGTTTATCTTAGTCTTTTTCTTTAGTTTTCCATATTCTTTCTACATTTATATTGTACTTAAACCTAATTTTACCCCTTTTTGTAAATACATCATCAAACTAACTTTTCCTTTTATAATTGCAGAAAAAGCACAAAAAAATAACAAAAGAACAAACCAGCCCAAGGGTCGAGTAGATCCAAACGGTCCCAAGACCGCATGGAGTTCAAACGGTCCCGAGACCGCATGAAGCCAAACGGTCCCAAGACCGCATGGAGTTCAAACGGTCCCGAGACCGCATGAAGCCAAACGGTCCCCAGACCGCATGGAGTTCAAATGGTCCCGAGACCGCATGAAGCCAAACGGTCCCAAGACCGCATGGAGTTCAAACGGTCCCGAGACCGCATGAAGCCAAACGGTCCCAAGACCGCATGGAGTTCAAACGGTCCCGAGACCGCATGAAGCCAAACGGTCCCAAGACCGCATGGAGTTCAAACGGTCCCGAGACCGCATGAAGCCAAACGGTCCCAAGACCGCATGGAGTTCAAACGGTCCCGAGACCGCATGAAGCCAAACGGTCCCAAGACCGCATGGAGTTCAAACGGTCCCGAGACCGCATGAAGCCAAACGGTCCCAAGACCGCATGGAGTTCAAACGGTCTCAAGACCGTTTGACGCCAAACGGTCTCAAGACCGTTTGACGCCAAACGGTCCCAAGACCGTTTGACGCCAAACGATCTCAAGACCGTTTGACGCCGAACGATCTCAAGACCGTTTGACGCCAAACGGTCCCAAGACCGTTTGACGCCAAACGATCTCAAGACCGTTTGACGCCAAACGGTCCCAATACCGTTTGAGCCCAAACGGTCTCCAAACCGTTTGGATCTCACTCAAAGCCTATAAATAAGACCTCAGGGCCGTTCATAGAGAGTCCAGACGTCCAGAGGCTGTCTCTCCACTACCAGAACAACTCCATCCATCACTCGAGGCTGCCGGTCTGAGACTCACGTCCATTGCAAGCTACTTTCTCTCTCATCAACAAGGAAGGTGAGAGGAGAAGATCCGTCATCAAGCAAGCTACAAGGGGTGGAGATCGTTGCTCTCTCCACTAAGGGTTCAACCTTCTCTCCTCAGTGGAGATGATGTTCTTTCTATCTCTTCTTGCCTCCTTCTTTGTTGCTCCCTCTATGAGGAGCGAGTAGTTCCATCCACTGGGGCGCGGGGACTAGCCCCGCTGCCCATGTTTTGTATTTTGTACTGTAAAAAAGATGTTATCATTTCGTTTTAATACTAAATCGTTTCACACATGCTTGAATGATGGCCACGTTCTTGTATGCATTTATTGTCTTTCGTTGTGGTTTGTCTACGACCGCTATCGAGGCTTGAATACCGATTTAGTGTTGGTTTCTGGTGTGTGTATCCACCACACATCCGTTTCGGTGTCTAGAAGTGTATCTCAAAGAGTGGAGTAAACTCACTATCATTTGGCACACTCCCATCTGTATGGAAGAGACCTTTGGTAAGTCGAGGAACACACTTTGCGAGGGGAATGATGTAAAGCATGTGACCATTTGTTCGGGAATGGCTGGCGTTGCATCATTCCCGCACTTCTCGTAGCTAGGTTATCCGAATAGGAGACTAGGCCTACAAGGACGCTATTCGATTTGGTAATTATCGCTCGCTTGTTAGTTTTAGATGCACGTTTCTTGAGGTTGAGTAAGATTCTCTCTTCGGAGACTACATCCTTCAGTGACGTGTAGTGATGTACCGCATGAGAGTTACTTAACCCTTGGAGGATGAGATGCATTGCCCTTTTCTTATATGGGCATTGGTCTTGTGGAACATCGAAGGGTGCAATGCATCGCTCTTGTCTTATGTGGGCATCAGTCTTGTGGAACACCCTTGGATGCAACGCATCGCTCTTGTCTTATAAGGCATCGGTCTTGTGGAAACATCCATGCATCTAGCTTATAAGTCTTGCTTAGTACATATATAATGCATGTGTAGCGGTGGTAAATACCTGCTTAACCCCAGTGATTCATCATCATTTGTTAACTCTTAAGATTTACTTGCTTTATTTACTTTCTTGCTTTACTTTCTTTGTACTTAGTTTAAAACAACCAAATCAAACTTTCGATCTAAATATCAATCTTTAAGTTGTTAAGTAAAGGCTAAACGTTTTCCATCTTGACTTCGTCAAGACCGTTGTCCCGAGGATTCGACCCTTAACTATACTACGATAAGACTTCCACATGTCTTAGCACATGTGGGTGGAGTTCTTACCATAGTACTAGCAAGGCTAAACTTAGAGACTCATCATCTCTAGGATTTTTAGTGGTGTTGCATAAAACAAACTTCATCAAAAATTGGCGCCGTTGCCGGGGACAACGGAACTTTTTAGTTTTTACTTACCAATTTCTTGGTTGATTAGGATTTTACACTTTTTCTTAATAACCAATCCAATATTTCTTGATCTTTTTCATTTCCTTCCATTTTTCCTAACTTGAGATTTTCCTTCTACTCAGGTAGAAAACGTGTATGCAACCCTCGCATAGCATCGGATTCTCCCCTGAACCAGAATACGATTCTGAGGTAGAAAGAAGTTTTCACCGAAGGAATAGACTTAACCGCCAAAGAGCCAGACATATGGCCGAAGAGCAACGCCTTATTGCAGAAAGAGTCAACGCCGCCATAGCAGCACAACGAGCACAACTCATTGCTGACACTCGTGCTCAGGTGCAAGATGAGATCCGAGCTGAGGAACAAGCCCGCATCCAAGCAGAGCAGGCTGCTGCTCAACTTGCGTTAAGAAACAAGCAACTTCGGGACTATGCAGTCCCAAAGAATTATGAAGATGATCATCCTGTCCGACCACCGATTATCAACATACCACACTTTGAAATTCGGACGCAATGGATCCAGATCATGCAAGGCATCTCTTTCTCCGAAGCACACAGAGATGATTGCATGGATCACCTTAAGAGGTTCAAGTCACTCTGCCGACTTGTACCCCAAGCAGGCATTGCAATGGAAGCAATCATGTTACACCTTTTCCACTTCACCCTATCTGGAAGAGCACTAAGCTGGTACAACGCTTTGGATAGACACCCTATCATCACTACCTGGACTCCCTTAGAAGAGAAGTTTCTTGAGAAGTTCTTCCCACCTTCCCTAACCTATGAGATCAGGGGACAGATTAATCACTTTTCCCAATTACCTGGAGAAACACTTTCTGAAGCTTGGGAAAGATTCAAAGAACTCCTGAGAAAGTGTCCTCACCATGGCATTTCTCAAAATCAACTAATAGAAACATTCTACAGAGGAGTAAGTGATGATATCAAGCAATTCCTAGATTCCTCATCTGGAGGAAACTTTATGAGAAAGAACTACGAAGACGCCTGGAATATAGTTACGTTGGGGGCCGAGAACCAATCCAATTGGGGAAGGTCATCTAACCAACCCAAAGGCGTTCTCAAGGTTTACAAAGCGGAAGAATCTATGGAACTCAAAGCCATTGCTGAGGCTTTGAAGACTATTGCTAGCAAGCAACAAGACCTCGAAACTTCTTTCGGGGAATATGATAAGAAGAAAAGCTCCCAGGTTCAACAAATTAAGGCAGCTACTGGAATTTGTGAAGCCTGTCATGCATCCGATCATCCCAAATTATCATGTGGATTGTTGTACAATGTCATGATGGATTTACAACCACCTATGCCGCAATATGAACCCATCATCGAGCATCCCGAAGACCAAATTCCAGAGCAAGTCAACTCCATACATTCAATACCTGGCCAAATGAATTACAACCCAGATAAACCAAGGAACCATCCTGGTTTCCAATACGGGAATCCTGCAGGGACTGCCAACCCACAGCAGCATGCACAAGGTGGATCTTTCAACAGACAACCACCGGGATTTCAGAATAATTTCAGTCATGGGAATTACATACAAGGTTTTCAAAGACCTAACTATCCCAGGAATCCTTTTTACCAATACACTCATTCAGGACTGCACCCTCAGTTGCACCAACCCCAGTTGAAGCAGCCACAGCAACCCCAGTTGCAGCAGCCCCTGCAGCCATAGTTAACCGCACCTCTGCAACAACCAGAAGACGAACTATCTTTGATAAAGCAAATGCTTCAGTCTCAGCAAACTATGCTAGCTAGCCAGCAAGCCCAACAAAGGGCAGTTGAAACCCAGCTAGCTCAGATCGCTGCACAGTTGAAGTCTTCGGCTGGCGTTTCTGATAGGCAGCCTGAACCAAATGGGCAAAATGAACACGAACAGCTGAACGCCATCACCACAAGGTCGGGACGCATTCTGCCTGAACCCATCAAGATCACTCTAGATGATGATGATGTGCCCATTCTCTTGACGAAAGAGATCTCACAACAAGAGATTGGGAAATCTCCCGAAGACACCGAGGACAAAAACAAAGAGTATGTACCCACAGAACCCAAGGTCCCGCAATTCAAACCAAGGATTCCATATCCAGGCAGACTGCAAGAAACAAAAATGGATGCCAGGTTTCAGAAATTCAAGGAAGCAATGAAGAAACTTTATATCGATATCCCACTCCTCGACGCTCTATCCGAAGTACCAGCATGGGCAAGGTATCTCAAAACTTTGCTATCACGTAAGTATATCACCAAAGAGCAGGAAACCGTCAAGCTTGCCCAAACCACCTCTGACATCATCTTGAACAAACTGCCCAAAAAGAAGAAGGACCCATGTTCTTTCGGAATCCAATGTTGCATTGGAAACGCATCCAAAAAGAAAGGATTAGCTGACCTCGGGGCTAGTATATCCATTATGCCTTTCTCAATGTGCCAACGCCTCGGTTTCACAGATCTGCTACCTACAGCAATGACTATTCAACTTGCTGACTCTACCATAACCGCACCTTTGGGAATCATTGAAGACGTTCCAGTAAGAATAGGCAAGGATGCTTACGTTCCATGTGATTTTGTCATCATGGATATTAAAGAGGACTTGAGATATCCGATCATTTTCGGCAGGCCTTTCCTAGCTACAGCCAGAGCACTAATCGATGTCGAAGCTGGAACCATCATCCTTAGGCTCGGAAAGGAAGCCATTCAATTCCGTGTCCTTGACAGCATGAAAGGCCCTAACATTCAAGAAGAAGTCTTTCTTTTAGACGCAATCCAACAAATTTCGCAACTAGAAATCTCCGAGCCAATCGACGAACTTGAAAATGCTCTTATCAATCCCAAAGTCGAGTTCTCTGCAAATGAACTAGTCCAGCAATGCATCCAATATCTAGAAAAGGTAGAAGAAGCACCAAAGGCTGCCTTTGAAGAGCTTAAAGCCATAACGACTATTGAAGCAGCAGAACCACCAAAAACCCCTGAATTGAAGACCTTACCCACAGGGCTCAAATATGCTTTCCTGGATAACGAAGAGCTATGCCCAGTTATTATCAGCTCCACCCTCACCGAAGACCAAGAAGTCAGACTGCTAGACAAACTAAGGAAACACAAAAAGGTCATCGGTTATAAAATAACCGACCTCACAGGCATAAATCCGGCTCTGTGCATGCACAAGCTTCCTATGGTTGAAGAATTTAAACCCACTCGCGAACATCAAAGAAAACTGAACCCAAATTTAAAAGAGGTAGTCCGTTTGGAAGTCCTCAAACTGCTTAAAGCTGGTATGATCTACCCTATCTCCGACTCTCAGTGGGTTAGTCCAGTTCAAGTTGTCCCAAAGAAAGGGGGCACTACTGTAGTGATCAACGATAAAAATGAGCTCGTACCTACTAGGACTGTAACGGGGTGGAGAATGTGCATCGATTATAGGAAATTGAATAAAGCTACAAGGAAAGACCACTACCCTCTACCCTTTCTAGACGAAGTCCTGGAGCGCTTGGCCCACCAAAAATATTTTTTTTATCTCGATGGTTATTCTGGGTTCTACCAAATACCCATACATCCAGAGGACCAAGAAAAAACCACCTTCACTTGTCCCTTCGGGACATATGCTTTTAGAAGAATGCCATTCGGGCTATGTAACGCTCCTGCTACTTTCCAACGCTGCATGTCCGCCATTTTCGCCGGATTAACTGAATCTATTATGGAAGTCTTTATGGATGATTTCTCTGTTTATGGAGAGTCTTTCGATAACTGTCTAAATAATCTCGAACAAGTCCTGCAACGTTGCAAGGAAACAAACCTTATCCTGAACTGGGAAAAATGCCATTTCATGGTAACAGAGGGTATCGTCCTCGGACATAGAGTAAGTGATAGAGGGATCGAGGTCGACAAAGCAAAGATTGATGTCATCTCGAAGTTGTCACCTCCGAAGGACATAAGAGGAGTTCGAGCTTTCCTAGGTCATGCCGGGTTTTACAGAAGGTTCATCAAAGATTTCTCAAAAATAGCTAAACCCATGACCCAACTCCTGACAAAAGATGCCGAGTTTATTTTTGACCAAGAATGTATGCAAAGTTTCTCCACCCTTAAAGAAGCACTAATTTCCGCACCTATTCTAAGGGCTCCAGACTGGTCGCAACCCTTTGAAATTATGTGTGACGCAAGTGACTATGCCATAGGGGCCATTTTAGGACAACGAATCGACAAAAACCCTATGTCATCTACTATGCGTCCAAAACGCTTGATGAAGCACAAAGAAACTACACGACCACGGAAAAAGAGTTCCTAGCTATCATCTACGCCTTCGAAAAATTCCTCTCTTACCTGATCGGCTCTAAGGTAATTGTCTACACTGACCATTCTGCTATCAGACATTTGATTCAGAAACAGGATGCCAAACCCAGGCTCATCCGCTGGGTATTGATGCTTCAAGAATTCGATCTAGAAATCAAAGATAAAAGTGGCGTAGAGAACGTTGTCGCCGATCACCTCAGTAGAATCGAGGTTGAAGACAAAGATAAAATCCCTATCAGGGACTCTCTTCCTGATGATCAACTTATGAAAGCCACTCATAATTTCCCTTGGTTTGCAGATATCGTCAATTATCTGGCCACAGGGATCATTCACCCGTCTGCTTCTTATCAAGATAAAAGGAAATTCCTTCATGACGTAAAACGTTATCATTGGGATGAACCCTACTTGTTCTACCTCTGTGCCGACGGACTTTTTCGTCGATGCCTTCCAGAAGAAGAAATAACATCGGTTTTGGAACACTGCCACTCCGGACCCACGGGGGGGCACATGGGCGCCAAGAAAACTGCCATAAAAGTTCTACAATCTGGTTTCTTTTGGCCCACCATATCAAAAGACTCACATAATTTTGTCAAATCCTGTGATAAATGCCAATTTTCGGGCAACATATCAAAAAGAGATGAAATGCCTCTTACCATGTGGCAGGAAATTGAGCTGTTTGATGTATGGGGGGTAGACTACATGGGACCTTTCCCCTCATCATATGGTTTCTCGTACATTTTGGTCGCTGTGGATTACGTCTCGAAGTGGGTCGAAGTTGTACCCACTGCATCTAATGACTCCAAACCTGTTGTCAAATTGTTCAAAGATACCATCTTTCCAAGATTTGGAGTCCCAAGAACGGTCATATCTGATGGCGGAACCCATTTTCTGGAACGAAGTTTCGAAGCATTACTAAGAAGATATGGAGTCCATCACAAAGTTGCCACACCTTACCACCCGCAAACTAGTGGCCAAGTGGAAGTATCCAATAGACAGATAAAAGCGATTCTTGAAAAAACAGTGAACAAAAATCGCACTGATTGGTCCACCAAACTTTCTGACGCCCTCTGGGCATATCGTACGGCTTACAAAACACCAATTGGAACAACTCCGTTCCGCTTGGTGTACGGTAAATCATGTCATCTTCCAGTAGAACTGGAACATAAAGCCTGGTGGGCCATCAAGCAACTAAACTTCGACCTTAAAAGTGCAGGAGAGAACAGACAACTTCAACTACAGGAGCTAGAAGAACTCCGCATGACAGCATATCACAGTGCCAGAATCTATAAAGAGCAAACGAAAATGTGGCACGATGGACATCTTAGGAGAAAAGATATCACCGTTGGTGACAAAGTGCTCTTATTCAATTCCAAGCTCAAATTATTCCCGGAAAGCTTCGAACAAGATGGTCCGGACCCTTCACTATAAAACATATCTACCCAACTGGAGCTGCCATTATCATCAACAACAACGGAGGAGAACGAACGGTCAACGGACACCGTTTAAAAAGATACTACACTCAGGAAGACAAAACACATCAACAAACCCTCGATGTCAGAAACGCTACGCCCACAATTTCGTCGAGCCAGTGACGTAAAACCAAGGCGCTTCTTGGGAGGCAACCCAAGACCTGAGTATCAATTTCTCCAATTTTCTAGTTTTATTCTCTCTTAATTTTGTTTTGCTTCTTTAAGTTCTTTCATTACTAAATCTAAAAAAAAAATATATATATATATACAAATATTTTTATGCTCCAAACGGTCTTAAAACCGTTTGAGACCAAACGGTCCTCAAACCGTTTGGGGCTAAACGGTCTTGAAACCGTTTGGGACCAAACGGTCCTCAAACCGTTTGGGACTAAACGGTCTTGAAACCGTTTGGGACCAAACGGTCCTCAAACCATTTGGGACTAAACGGTCTTGAAACCGTTTGGGACCAAACGGTCCTCAAACCGTTTGGGACTAAACGGTCTTGAAACCGTTTGGAACCAAACGGTCTTGAAACCGTTTGGAACCAAACGGTCTTGAAACCGTTTGGAATACGATAAGTCACCGCTATAAATACCGACCCCGCATCTCCATCTTCCTCTCTTCGAATCTTCGCACTCTACAGTCTTTTCGTGCGCAGAACTTCACCTTTTTGCTTCTGTGCCTCCGCGCAAGCTTCTCAATCCACCTCCCACAAGATTGTCCGGCGACCCCAAGCACGCTGCTCACTCCGCGCCACCTTCGCAGTCGTCGTCAAATGATGTTCTTCGTTACCGTGCCGTTCTGTCGCCACTATCGCGCCAGTCGCCGTTTCCTCCACCCACCTTCAAACCCTCGCCCCGTTCCACCTTCGCCCCGTTCCACCTCCCCCCCCCCCCCCCCCCTGCGCCGGCGACCTGCGGCTCCTTGCTTTCCAAGCGGTCCTCCAACCGTTTGAGACCAAACGGTCCTCAAACCGTTTGGAACCAAACGGTCTTCAAACCGTTTGGGACCAAACGGTCCTCAAACCGTTTGGAACCAAACGGTCCTCCAACCGCTTGGAACCAAACGGTCTTCAAACCGTTTGGAACCAAACGGTCTTCAAACCGTTTGGAACCGAACGGTCCTCAAACCGTTTGGAACCAAACGGTTTAGACACCGTTTAGGAACTTTTGTGTAATCAAGCAGCACATATCGCAGTGCACTCCTTTGCAATTTTGTCTTGATATTGTCTAGCATATTCATTGCTAGAATTGTAGATTTCGTCTACAATATCAAGACACAATTGCAAAGGAATGCACTGCGACATCCATAAAGCTCCTGAGTCAGCGCTACAAGGCACCCCAATTCGCATCCACTCAACTCCAATCTCCAGGGGTTACCGCAATTTTGGCTTAACTCGCAGCCCTTGTTCAAATGACTTCTCAACCCATCACTTTCCCACTCTGAGGACAGAGTGTGTGATGAGTTAGGGGGGGGGTCATCAGACAAGGGCTAGGTATCAATCTCTATACACCCTTTTCCTTAAAATAAATCACCTCAACTAACTCTAGAATCATGTTAGTCTCTACAAGTATTTAGCACTTAGACATCAAATGGTGATTTATCGACCCCCATCCACTATGGATCCTATATTTTTGCTCCAATTCTTTATTTGACTCTCCATAGGTCAAAATCAGGGCAGAAATAAGCCGAGATCTCAAGGATGAGAGGGAAATCAGGCAACTTCCAAGTCAAAAAGCTCTGCAAGTGGACCACAAACCAAATAAGTGCATGCTGAAAAACTTTAAGAACAACTTTCCTCTCTTCAAAATAAAAGAGGCTTGGCCGCCCAAAATAAATCCTCATCCCAAAACCCAAGCCTGTGAGTTTTTGAATAAAAGCCAGAGAGACGAATAAAATCATGAGAGTTGTGCCACGAATAAGGACCTATATAAAGAACTGATAAAGGGCTCACCCGGCCGGCACATTCCGCTGCCCTCACAAAGGCAGATGCGTCGCGTCCGGTAGTGAAACCCTAAAAGTTCCAAGTATATGAAAAGGCTAATAAAGGACTTGCCCGACCGGTACATTCAGCTGCCCTCATAAAGGCAGATGTGTCGTGTCCGGTAGTGAGATCCTAAAAAGCATAGACAGCCCCTCCCCCACTCGAAGGGGAGTTACACTTCAAAGCCTTTAGCCAACCCTCATACCCTCTCTAGCTTCCAATAGGTTTCCAGAGAGGTATAAAGTTGATTAGAGTCAACAACATGCACAAAATAAATGTGGTCCCAAGGCAAACTTTGAGATACGGAAAAACCTGAAATCCAAGCAACTCTCGAAATCCAAAAGGATCAAGGCATGCAATAAGCCTCGATACGACCCCTGGGGAACTCAGGTCAAGAATTGAAGCAAGAGTACGAAAATTTTAATTAAGATCGCCGCGCCATTTCATGTCTCAGCTCTATCTAACTTGAGGACAAGCTAGACTCTAAGTTAGGGGGGGTGATAACCTCCTATTTTAGTAGTTTATCTTAGTCTTTTTCTTTAGTTTTCCATATTCTTTCTACATTTATATTGTACTTAAACCTAATTTTACCCCTTTTTGTAAATACATCATCAAACTAACTTTTCCTTTTATAATTGCAGAAAAAGCACAAAAAAATAACAAAAGAACAAACCAGCCCAAGGGTCGAGTAGATCCAAACGGTCCCAAGACCGCATGGAGTTCAAACGGTCCCGAGACCGCATGAAGCCAAACGGTCCCAAGACCGCATGGAGTTCAAACGGTCCCGAGACCGCATGAAGCCAAACGGTCCCAAGACCGCATGGAGTTCAAACGGTCCCGAGACCGCATGAAGCCAAACGGTCCCAAGACCGCATGGAGTTCAAACGGTCCCGAGACCGCATGAAGCCAAACGGTCCCAAGACCGCATGGAGTTCAAACGGTCCCGAGACCGCATGAAGCCAAACGGTCCCAAGACCGCATGGAGTTCAAACGGTCCCGAGACCGCATGAAGCCAAACGTTCCCATGACCGCATGGAGTTCAAACGGTCCCGAGACCGCATGAAGCCAAACGGTCCCAAGACCGCATGGAGTTCAAACGGTCCCGAGACCGCATGAAGCCAAACGGTCCCAAGACCGCATGAAGCTCAAACGGTCTCAAGACCGTTTGACGCCAAACGGTCTCAAGACCGTTTGACGCCAAACGGTCCCAAGACCGTTTGACGCCAAACGATCTCAAGACCGTTTGACGCCGAACGATCTCAAGACCGTTTGACGCCAAACGGTCCCAAGACCGTTTGACGCCAAACGATCTCAAGACCGTTTGACGCCAAACGGTCCCAAGACCGTTTGAGCCCAAACGGTCTCCAAACCGTTTGGATCTCACTCAAAGCCTATAAATAAGACCTCAGGGCCGTTCATAGAGAGTCCAGACATCCAGAGGCTGTCTCTCCACTACCAGAACAACTCCATCCATCACTCGAGGCTACCGGTCTGAGACTCACGTCCATTGCAAGCTACTTTCTCTCTCATCAACAAGGAAGGTGAGAGGAGAAGATCCGTCATCAAGCAAGCTACAAGGGGTGGAGATCGTTGCTCTCTCCACCAAGGGTTCAACCTTCTCTCCTCAGTGGAGATGATGTTCTTTCTATCTCTTCTTGCCTCCTTCTTTGTTGCTCCCTCTATGAGGAGCGAGTAGTTCCATCCACTGGGGCGCGGGGACTAGCCCCGCTGCCCATGTTTTGTATTTTGTACTGTAAAAAAGATGTTATCATTTCGTTTTAATACTAAATCGTTTCACACATGCTTGAATGATGGCCACATTCTTGTATGCATTTATTGTCTTTCGTTGTGGTTTGTCTACGACCGCTATCGAGGCTTGAATACCGATTTAGTGTTGGTTTCTGGTGTGTGTATCCACCACGCATCCGTTTCGGTGTCTAGAAGTGTATCTCAAAGAGTGGAGTAAACTCACTATCATTTGGCACACTCCCATCTGTATGGAAGAGACCTTTGGTAAGTCGAGGAACACACTTTGCGAGGGGAATGATGTAAAGCATGTGACCATTTGTTCGGGAATGGCTGGCGTTGCATCATTCCCGCACTTCTCGTAGCTAGGTTATCCGAATAGGAGACTAGGCCTACAAGGATGCTATTCGATTTGGTAATTATCGCTCGCTTGTTAGTTTTAGATGCACGTTTCTTGAGGTTGAGTAAGATTCTCTCTTCGGAGACTACATCCTTCAGTGACGCGTAGTGATGTACCGCATGAGAGTTACTTAACCCTTGGAGGATGAGATGCATTACCCTTTTCTTATATGGGCATTGGTCTTGTGGAACATCGAAGGGTGCAATGCATCACTCTTGTCTTATGTGGGCATCAGTCTTGTGGAACACCCTTGGATGCAACACATCGCTCTTGTCTTATAAGGCATCGGTCTTGTGGAAACATCCATGCATCTAGCTTATAAGTCTTGCTTAGTACATATACAATGCATGTGTAGCGGTGGTAAATACCTGCTTAACCCCAGTGATTCATCATCATTTGTTAACTCTTAAGATTTACTTGCTTTATTTACTTTCTTGCTTTACTTTCTTTGTACTTAGTTTAAAACAACCAAATCAAACTTTCGATCTAAATATCAATCTTTAAGTTGTTAAGTAAAGGCTAAACGTTTTCCATCTTGACTTCGTCAAGACCGTTGTCCCGAGGATTCGACCCTTAACTATACTACGATAAGACTTCCACATGTCTTAGCACATGTGGGTGGAGTTCTTACCATAGTACTAGCAAGGCTAAACTTAGAGACTCATCATCTCTAGGATTTTTAGTGGTGTTGCATAAAACAAACTCCATCAAAACCTCCGTGTCTCCATGTATTCCTTTCTTCCCATATGTGGTAGAATAGAGAAGCAAACAAGATCCTCTTTTTGACAATTTTACTACAGCTAGACATCATTCTTTGTGGCTCTTCCTTCAACTACATGTTCTGGTTGAATTTTCCACATATAATCTCACATACCTCCCTTGTAAATGTGCAGCAACCAAACAAGTGTATATGAGATTCATCCTCCTCTTTACAGAGTAGACAAATAGCAGCAACATCTTATGTCTTCTATTGGTATGTTTGTATGTATGCTCATATGAATGCTTAGTTAGATAATTACTTGTTTGAGCTTCTTCTTCCCTATGATTAATACATTCATTTTGCTTGAAATATGTTGACCAAACCTCGAACATAATTGAACTTGTCCATTTTATAAAGCTAGTGTACCTTCCTATGTTCTTGAGGTAAGGGCACACAGTTGGGTGCCTTACTGGAGATGTCCAGATAAAGCAAACCATGTTGATGTGCTTCTATATAAACGTCATAGCTCTTTAATGTAATGTTATGCTAAACACGTATATCACAAGTATGGTGATGGTTGTTTAACCTTTGCTAAGGCATGGAAAGATAATGATATTCTTGCATGTGATTATAATGTGATGGTCTTCATGACCCTTGGACATGCTATGAGCCCTAATGTAGGTGTGTTTCTCTTACTTATGTGACATGAATTGGTATCATATGATGATGTGGCAAGAGTTATACCTCATATGTTTTATAACTTCTGGAGTTTCTCTATATTAATGATTTCTAGAAATGAATTAGGTTTTGTAGGTCCACTTGTTTGATGCATCTTTAATTCACCAAGTTGGTAATAAATGATTAAGTGAAACCTTAATCATGTAATTCCTTATGTCGTAGAACCATTCAGTGTCAGAACTTGGTGAATGGGAAAACAAGTATTGCTAAAGGAAACTTGGAGCGCATACTATTGAGTATGCAGGGTGCTTGGAGAATACATCCTTATCATCCAGATCGGAAGGTGTTTGAGAATGGCTATGGTCATGTCTCGATAATATGTGTGTGATATATGAGGACATATTAACTCTTGTTTGTGGAGATCTGTGGGTGAAAAAGGTACTTTTATGGAGAATATCATTCCTAGCAAGCATAGAATCAATTTTGGACATGATTGGTTAGCAAAGGTTAATATTTTCGATACTGATGGTGTATGGAAGTATACCAAATTGAGGCATGTCATCTTGGTGATGAATGTTGTTAGGGGAAGCATTAATGTGGACTGTAATAAAAAGGATCACATCCTGCTTGATGGAGTAGAAGCAAGTAAAATGAAAGCTTTTTGGGAAATCTTGAGAGTGAAGAAACTTACGGTCTTGTGGGAAAAGTGGCTTTGGAAAACTAGAGCTCCTCAAAAATGTATCTTGAATATGTGGATATTGGTTAAAGGGAAACTTCTTACTCAATAGAAGATCAAACACACGGGGTTTAATTTGGCCTCTATGTGCATTCTGTGTAGGGACATTGAAGAAGATGGCAGACGCTTGTTTTTCGACTGTGTTTTTTGTAAGGATTTTTGGGCATTGGCTTCTACTGACAGGACGATAGATATCATTCCTTCTTCTCTGATGTCACTGTTGAATATGTGAAGCATGGAGGATAAAAGCTACCTCTTTTTAGGAGTTCATAAGATATGGATGGAGAGGAAGCTGCATATCTTTGAAGGGAGGAGCATATCTGTGACGTCCCCGGATTTTGATTTCTCCAAATCCTATTGGGAGTGAGAGGTTGGAATCCGAAAACATCATCCAATCATATAAGAAAGAGATGCGGAAGCATGATACGCATACATGAACGTACAACCATAACATACTCAACATTCAACATGTATATTTATACAACATGAATTATTACACAAAGATTTACAATTACATATTGAATGAAGATTATACACTCTAAGAACATGTATGCTAAACTAGGATCTACACAATAGGTACAACATGTACAACTTGCTCACATCCTATTCTTTTATCCCATGCTAGCTGTGAACCTAGAAAATACGAGAAACAAAAACATCAACAAAAGTTGGTACGTGGAATTAAAAGCTATACTATGCTGGCATATAAAATACTCGAAATTGAAGGAAGAGAAAGGAAACATTATTTAAAGGTGGAAAATCAGGTAATACCAAGTTATTTATCATATTTCAATGGACATGTATTACTATGGTGGACTTAGCACAAACATAAATATTGGGCCCTATCCCTGCGTACCTTGTACCATTAGGGATCTCCCCGCGTACCTTGTACCATTAGGGAGGTGCTAGTCAACATTTAATACTTTCCCTCTCTAATAGGGAGATTAATGAACCATCAGTAACTACATTCCATTTTCTTTCCTTAGTATTCTTATTGTTCAAGGCGGAAATGACAATACATATAGATGTACATCCAACAAGATATTCAAATACAAGCAAGCAAGTACATATATTTAACATCCATCAAATCTAGTCATATAATTATATCCACGTACCTGAGTTTACAGATTCCTATATATATTCTGGATCATCTACATCTCTGGTCATCACCTGATTAATAACAATTAAGCATCATTAATAAATGTTCATCATATTCTAGGTATTTTAGGTCCAAATTAGGGTTTTACACCAAAACTAGGTTCAACTGATCTTAAATATGTCTCTGGTATTTTTATAGAGATCTAGATGTCATTCTAAGGGTATGGTACGATTTTTATATGTTTATGATAACTGGTCTATTTTCTAGAATTAAAATGAGGTTACAAACATGGAATTGGATTTTAATGAGAAAAGACCTAAAATTTTTCAATAATATTAAGATCAGAGTCCACATTTAATTTCCAGATGATATTAGGGTTCAACTTATTTTTCTCAAATTTAATTTCGAACATTTTCTAATTATATCATTTAAATGAAGCATTCTCATCTAAATTAAATATCATCAATTTTAGTTCATCAAAGGTCTGATCTAAGGGTCCAGTAATGTACATGGCATTTTTCTAAGTCTAGGAGTATTTTTGGATAATTTATAGGCCAAGGGAGCTATTTATAACCAATTGTGCAAGATTAAGTCTTTTTCTGAGAATTAATAAATGCTTTACCTTTTACAGGGCTTGGGCCGGCCGGTTCATCCGGTTTGGACCCGGTTTGCTAGGCATCAGCCCTGGATCGGGTGACACTGCATCACTCTTCTCCCTCACCCTCGCATCCTCCGACGACGGCATGTGCCAGAGCAGTCACGCCTGGGAGGACTAGTGTCGTCGCACTCTCGCTACTGCAGCATCAGTCGCTGCTCTTCTGATCAGGGTACAGCTCCTCCGCAAGGCCAGATCTGGCAATCAGTTAAGAGCCTGGTCTATTTGGTCCATCTGGCCTCCACGGGGTTGAGCGATGGCTCACCCTTCTACGCGAGCTGTCTGTTCTGAACAACACGAGAACCCTATTCTCTGTGGTTAGCACAGCCGCCGCACGAGGAGACTCCGGCGAGTACTGGTCTGAGGTGACGACCTTCCTTTCCCAAAATTTCTGCTATCAGAAGCCCCGAGATGCTTCACGAGTCTAAGGCGGATAGGCCATGATGGCTTACTAGCCTCAAAGCCCTGGCTCGGTCTAGAAGGTGTAGGTAATGGCGGCGCTCGCTAGTCTAGGTTGGGCATCCGCAAAAGCGCCCCTATTTGAGGCTCCAAGCCCCTACTGCTCCTCGACGATCTCCATGACCACCCAACGATTGCATCTGCCGCCGTAGTCAAGTTCTGTCGTGGCTACATCTTCAGTAGCGAGTCTTGGCTATCCTGAATGCAAGACATCTTTCGTCTCTAGGATCATGACCCCATTACGATTAAGGAAGCAGTATCCTCAGCATGAGGAGCATCAGGCCCCTTCATCATCATTGGCGAAGGCAGTATGGAAGAGCATATCACCATGGTTGAATAAGGGTGTCTGATAAACAAAGGGTACAGGAAAGCCTAGACGTGAAGAACAAATGTCGGGCTAGAGGAACTTGTCGTCTCAACCAGTTATCATCGTAGATGAAGGAAGGTAAATGAGCGCTCTTCCACTCTTCCGTCCAGCAAATAAGGCACTAAGATCCACTCCAGCTTCATCTGCACCTACAGCAAGGCCGAGGAAGAAGAAGGTCATTGCTTCAGTGCCTCCATGGAGAAGGTTTAGGTGGGTATGATCTGGGGTATTGAAGGGCAACGAGTAGGCTAGAAGTTGTTGGATAGATCCGAACTTGGAGGACGGATGATGGCTACCTGTAGTTCTTGGTTACGATCCCTTTATTTCAAGGCATGGAACTGGGAACTTGGTCTCCAAGTGAACTACCATCTCCGTGAGAAACGGGGGTAGGGGATAACAAATCGATCGCTAGATCAATCCTAGACCTCAAGGCTTCACGTATGTGAATTAATAAGTCTACCTTGACAAAAAAAAATGACCATGCGGTAAGACAAAAACAATGGTTGTGTCACCCATATCTCGTCATACATCAAACATATTCATCATATTTGAACCCAATTAGTTGTCATCATCAACAAGTGTATCTCTAATCATATTTTTTAGATGAAATTACTATTAACTGGTTAACCAATCAATTTAAGTTCAACCATATACAAACGTCTACCATCTTATAGTACTGTATTGGATATCAAAACCCTAAAATGGAGGGTCATCACAATATCTGTGATAAATTTTGATAGGGATGTAAAGATACTTTACAATATCCTAAAATAGTCTTGGTTTCTTCTTATGCAATGTACACAAATTTTTTTTATTTAAATATAAAAGGACATCACACTTTGAAGGATATAGAAAATATATGAGGAAAGCATTGAGTACAACTGTAGTTGTAATCTCGAATGGTACAAAATCTATATAACCTAGTTTTGGGTGCCATCACCTTTGTACCAAGGATGGGTTGATGTTTAGCAGCTTGACTATATATCATTGTAGGCAACTTCACTATTATGTCACTGTCTTTTCACTTGTATTGATCGAGGGAGATCTCAGGATGTCGGTGCTCCTTGATCTTGAACGGAACTAAATAACACTACGTAGTGGTCAGTTGGAGTATGAGGGGTATACCTTACTCTTCTCAGGGCTTAATAAAAGATGTAATCCATCTGTGTAGTATATCTTATTAGGATTATGCATATTTCTTTGCGTTGGATGATAGCCTTTGTTTGCTCTTTCACATATGGATGATATATAGTGCAATAAGAGAAGTAGCCATGATTATGTCGTTAGACATATTGATATTGATGGTTATGTCTACTATGTTAGTTATATCATTTTGTTATACATGCTTATACTATTATACATGTGTATATTGCTAGCCATGGATTACTGGAAGACATGCTTATATTGGCAGCCATGCTTATACTGTTAGACATGCTTATACTACTAATCATGCATATGTTGATAGTTGTGCTTATGATGTTAGCATTGCTTATGATGCAGATATGATTATCATGTTATACATGCTAGTAATGTTAGCTATGTTCATGATACTATTTAGGTTCATGATGATACTTATTCCCATGATGTTAAATACACTTGATCTCCTGAGGACAATTTTAATCTCTCAATGCTACCACACGATTTTAACTAGAACTATTCTCTAGAAGTTTCTAGTATTTATATTTTGCTATATAATATGTTGTATCTATTTCATTTTCTTAATCTACTTAACCCATTTAATTACATTATCTGTTGTAATCAATAAGCGTTGTTGAGAGTTATATCTCTTGCTAGGACATGGGTCTTGCGTCGTGGGTCACCACATCTTTTTAGGTATCCATAGCAGTAGCGACAGATGTGTGGCAATGAGGAGGATTTGTGGTGTTGGACCATAGAGAAGGTTGTTAGATGTCTAGTGTATCCTAGAGACATCCATGTATACTAAAGTCTAGGTTGGAATGTGTGTATATGATATTTGAAATGGACTCGATCTTTTGGTAGAGTTTTGATTTGTGTACATGTTGTATATGTAGAGAACATCTTGTATATATATGTAGTGGATGAGGTTATTAAGCAATTTGTAAAGGATACTTTCCATGATATATGAATATAGTAGGTTTTTGGGCTCTCATGTAAATGTTTCTGAGCATGATGGTGATGTTTAAATCAGTTTTAATTATTACCTTTTTCTTCTATGTAATTAATTAGAAACAGAACATGTTTTATGTTTTGAGTAATCTCATTTTGCATGATGATCTATCAGATTTGGTGGTATCAGAGCTTTAGGTTTGCTGAGTCTACAAGGACACTAGGACTTAGGACTAGGATGATGTATAATAAGGAATATTACATGTAAACATGATGCATACTGCCTAATCTCGATAATTGGATGTTGTGGCCAGGTATCCATTTATTGAAGAAAAGGCTAAGTGTGGAACTCTTAGACTATTATCTTTTTTATTACTCTGATCAACTAGTCAGTTGAAAGAAATATAAGAGCATAATGAATAAGAAACCATTATGAAAATATCTTAATCCCACCCTACAGAAAGATGAAAATTACACTATAACCTATAAAAACTTGAATGTTAGTAACTATAGAGGAAGAGATGACACCACGAAACCTAAATTTAAATAAAAGTAAGATAAAGAGGAGTTCTTGAAGATGTAATTATATAAGCTAATGTTGTGAAAAGAGAGGAGAAGGTGAATAAGAACAATGACATATGAATAAAATGGAACCTAAGTAAAACTTAGACCCACCTGCATATGAAAGAAAGTGTTAAGGTAAAATTATCATGATATGTAAAAGCAATTAACGAAGAAAATGTGAAATATCATGAGCTTATCCCTTGGAAAGTGATTAATAAATAGGATAACATGAATGGGAACTCACATAATAATGATAAATCATCAAAGTGAAAGAGCAATGAAGTACGATAATCATGATAATTCCTATGCTGATGGTAAGGAACCCAAATGAAAAAGGTAAAATGACAGATAAAAGTTGTAATGTACATAATGAAGGTAGAATCGATAACCCCCTTGCTAATAAACCCTAGACAGTGTTGTTGTGTTGTGGGAAGTATGTTTTCCTTTGTGTTATTTCCTTTTTGGGGCACAACTGTCACATGGATCTTAAGCCACTTGGTATACATGGGTTTTCTATAATCTTGGCGAAGGATACATTGTTATAGCACATGGTTGATTTGAACCATGGTTCCAAGATCATGATGTTTTGTGGTGGGTATGCTTTTTGAGCCTCCCAAGAATTTAGGAAGACTTCACCTATAAGTTTTGAATTGGTTATGATGATGACAGAGAAGTAGAGGAGATAAGGATGTGAGTTCCTCTTAGAACATAGTGGATACCAAGGTGCTGCATCCTAGCATCCAGGGAGATTCTAGTTCTATGGAGTTACAGGTATCAGCATTAGTGACAATGTTCCTTCCAGTCATTGAGAAAGAAGTTGACAAGTGTTCCAGTGTTAGTGTTTCTAGAATAAGGGGAAGGGTTCATCATCTTTTGTAATGCTTCAAGGAATAGTTTGGGATATGTGTCCATATGAGATATGGTAAACCATAAAATCTTTGTTGTCAATGTTTGCAGACATGACATAGTTATGCTTTTTGACGTATCATAAAACCAGACATAACTACTTTGCTTCAGTAGGATGATGTCAAGTTAAAAGTATCTCAGTTGGTAAGATATTTGACATATCTACAAGTCACACCAACGTTTCTACAATAGGATAGAGAATTACAAGTGTATGATACCATGATGCATGCCATCATATCAGAGTAGCACATTGGAGAGCGGGATAGCCACCATAGGTCAGGTGACAAGACATTGAATGATTCTACAACCAGACAAAGATTCTAGATGTTGAGGGATTTAGTGGGATAGTAGCTAAGGAGATTCATCTTTGACACATTATGTATCATAAGATGAAGAACATGCAATGGAAGCCAATTATGGAATAGTGTATGGTGCAGATATGGTCAAGTGCATAACTGTCAGCCAATCAACGAGAAGCATTAGGAGTCTACAAGGATAAGGATACAGTGGGAGTTCAACACATGCTTATGTAGATGGATAGTTAGAAAGAACCATGTCAAGGATCAAAGAATCTTTTAAGAATACATGTCCTATTTTTCTTAACACCTAAGGGATATTCACCTAATTAATGGTGTAATTTACTACAACAACCACAAGAGGAGAAGGAACATGACATCTTATGAAGTTTCATAGGGAAAGAAATACAAGATATTCCATGATTGGTAAAAGCATGTAAGTGTAGCTTTTGAGCCATGTGTTGATACAACAAATTATAGTGAAGGACATGGTGATTTGGCATCAGATGGAAATATTCTAGTACAGGAAGCTAGAGTCTGGTAAGAGTTACTACCAGAGTTGCACATGTTGTACAATAGTTTTTAGGTTCCATTGTAAGACCCCTGACCTGAGTTTTTGGGTAACCCTATTTGCTTTGGCTTGATCATGTGTTGGGAATCTTGTTATAATCTTTTTATATGTAATTAGGGATGGTGGAAAGTTCAAGTTTCAAGTTTGAGTTTGTTTGGATTATGTTCGTACTTTATGTCCTAGTTTTGGTACAAATTGCAATTTATCCGAAGTAGGGGGTTGATGTGCAATTTGTTACCTCAAGAATGTTCCCTCTCTTTTTTGATATCATCTAAAGGAGAGAGAAATAGGTGGGTTCCTTGTTTGAGCTTTGGTTGAGGAGTATCACCCTGGGTGGTGATTAGGGTGATGTGGGTGTTGAGTGTCTTGACCCATGTGTGTTTGTTGTGTTGTCTCGACCTTGGGTTACAACCAAGGTTGGATTTAGAGGGCGTCGAGGTTGAGACACCCCCTTTAGGTGTTAGGGCCATAACCTAGGAGGTATAGGGTGGTCTTTGGTCAAGATGGTTGTCCTAGCATAGGCTTTCACGACCTAGGGTTTATGGAGGATCTTTGTCTCGACCAAGTGGTGATGTTGGTTGGTGGTGTCATGACCATGGTTGGTACACCATAGGAGGGTCATGATAGAGAGCATGTAGGTGACCATGGTGGTCAAGACCCAACCTAGATTGTATCACCATGTCTTGCATGTCATGCTAGAGTGGTTGCATGTTGGTCTTTTGAGTGGATAAGTGTTTGTTGGGTTCCTTAGAGTGTTGACACATCATCCCTTGCCTTCTCTCTCTTCTTTCACCTATATAAACCCTTAAATCTCCATGCTTGTAACCCTTTTGTCCATCTATCTTTACCTCTCTTTTTCTTTCTCTTGGAGTTTGGTGGAGCAAGGAAGTCTGACCTTGGAGCTTGGGTGATCGATCTCTTCTTGCATGTGGTGGTCGTGGTGATTTAAGTTCATCTTCAATCCTTGGTAAGTGTTAATCTTCTATATTGGCATTTCTTTTGATCTCCTACCTCCATCTTCCTCTCTTTTCTCGGCCGTAGACCATGGTTCTTCCATGGTGGTCGTTTTGGGAGAGAAACTCCTCATCATAAGGGTCATACACCATTTTTTGACAAGGTAGAGCCAAGTGTGAGGAGGGTTTCTTCTATCTTTCTCCCTTTCTATTTTGGTTCGGCCAAGAGCTTCTTTGCTTCTTTCCTTGGGATATCTTTGACCTTGTTATCTTATCCTTCTTGAGATTCTCTTGTGGATGAGAGTGGAGCCTTTGGTGGAGCTTCTTCAACCCTTGGATCGTGTGCTTGGAGACTATGTGGTGATTTTCTTAAGGCAGGTTCTATAACACTAAACATACTCTAAAGTTGAACGTCTTTATGCATTTTGTTGTTGTTTTCTCTCTCTAAATTGCTCCCTCATCATGCTAATATATAGTGGTAGCCTCTAGAGCTTGTTTGGTGGAGATATTTTGCTTGGTTTGGAAGAAATGTTAAACCCTAATCTACATGCATCCGAATTAGTAGTTAATAAGTTATGTAGGTTCTTCCCTATCTTTTGATCTTGATCTTTCTCTCATGCATGGTGTTCATGTACCTAGATGTTGGAGGGATGTTAAGTTCGGTTTTGGGTACCTTGATCATAGTTTTTTGTTCCTTGGACAAGGTTATTTATGGGTGGTTTCTTGACCCATGCCTTAGGGGTTTTGGTGACTATTTGCTTGAGCTTTTCCTTCTTCATGACTATGGTTCACCCCTTGGTTTCAGTTATATTTTAAGACCTAGTTGGTGCACCTTGGAGTGGTCGAGACACCTTCCTCTTGGTGGTCACCAACATGATAGTCTTGGGTCAAGATGCTTCCTTATGGTTGAGTTGGACCTAGTGATGTTAGGTCGAGACACTTGGTGTTAAGTGGTTTTCTTATTTTGGTCAGGGTGTTACCCTAGTGTTGTGCCTTGTTCTTTCCCTACCTTGATCGAGACATACCCTAGGGAGAAGGGTTGTGATAAGGGGGTCTTGGGTTGAGACATGTGTGGAGGTCGAGACATGTCTAGGATGAAACACCCTTTGGTCGAGATGTTTGTGGAGGTTGGAACCTTAACCCTAGATGTTGCGGGTGTGACAAGGTCTAGGTGGTGGAGGTGATGACATGGTGGTAGAGGATGCTCGAGTCCTTACATGGACCATGATGGGTGGTCATGACCTTGTTGTTACATGGTCGAGACATATGGTGATGGTAGGTGAATGAGAAGCACATGTGAACACTTACTGATACTCATGTATAAGTGATACATTGGCCTTGTATAATGCTCTTTGCTATGTTATCTAATTAACCCTATTGTTGTTACATAATTATAATATACTCTAAGATGATGGGAGGTGATGATTCTAGGGCTGATGGTTGAACCTATCTTTGTAAACTCTGGATCAGATAATAGGAAACCCTAACCCTAATAATTAGCAATGATCTTGCTTGTTTCTCTACTATGGAATGGTCATAATGAAATGTGGTTATCCTTCTTGATTATGAACTTCTAAGCATACATGCTCTATGAGCTTGATAATAATGATAGTGTATGCTATGGTGACTATGATATGATACAAGCTGAAGGTTTCCTTGTGAGGCATGTTGATGCACTTATGGTACATGAATAATGTGATTGGGTCATATGACCTAGCAGTGGCTTTTTGCCTAATATGAGATGAAATTTCCCAATGATGAGTTGAGGGATTTGTACCCCATGGAATGTGGCTTTGTTGATGATGTTGTGAATGGAAATAATACATGCATTATGTAGTGATAGTGTGACAACTTCAAAACCTATACCTTTTATATCATTTGGATTTGTACTACGCATTGATTTTGTAGAACTTGTTCTGGCTTTGTATAGTATAACTTGATTGATGCTAAAAGACACTTAATTGACTTAACTAATCTAGTAGAATGTGAATATGTAGTTTTTCCATGTGCCATAGATCCATCTTAGTGTTAGCACTTGTTGGATGGTGAAATAGGATTTCCCTTACTGTTGAGTATATGCATTCACAGGATTGTCTACGGGTGATACCCACATAGGAGTGTGGCTGCAGGTCGTAGCTCAGTGACATGTTGCTTATGAGGTTTCATAGGATTGGCTGCAGGCCATACCCTGGCATGAGTGTGGTTGCGGGCCGTAGCTCAGTTTTCACTAGCGTCGTGACATATACCAAGGCGGGCTAGGACTTTCATAGATTGACTTTATGTCGCTAGTTGTAGTTGTTTGGGATGTCCCTATAGTGCACTCATGTACTGATTTGAGGTTTTTGTGAGGTCATGGATTATGACACTTCCATATACCTTTTATGGCATCAATTTCTACTTAATAGCGGTTGGATTTGGGTGGTACAACGCAAATCCTCTAGGCATAATAAAATATGTAATAAGACATGTAGTATTCTTTCCTAGGATCAAATATGAGAACATTAGTTGACACCTTGCCTTTCTTTTATAATTTTTAATTGGTATAGAATATACATGTTGTTCATATTCCTTTAAAATGATATAGATGTTCTACTGCTTAATTTTTAGTACCTGCCTTGCTGTTATCATTAAGTTGAATCTTCTCATCATAGTTATAGCATATATTTTTGTTCTAGCTTATCTTATCTATGTTAATAATAGTGTTGGTTGAGATTTATATCTATCGCTGAGATTTGGAATCTCACCCCATGGGTTTCCCACATCTTTTAGGTGGACGTGCATGAGGAGGTAGAGATTGTGCAGTGGAGGCTGAGCAGCAGCAAGAAGGCAAGTAGTTTCTAAGGTTGGAGTGCTAGTTGTTAGTCTTTTGTTGTTAGAATCCTAGAATCATCTCTATACACTCAGGTCTTGGGGTAGTCATGTATGTTTTGTGGTGGTGTTATCAATATGATTTTTTGGTATATATGCCTCTTATTGTACATGGTTGGCTGTTGTACATGCATATGTAAATGAAACATATATCATGTGATAAGTAGACTTTTTATGGATCATGTTGTAAATAAAGATGTTTTAAACTATATTATTCAGATGGCAAGTTTCTGGACCTTTATGTAGTAAGTTTTTTGATGATGGTGCTTGTTGTAATTTGTTTTAATTTTTAGTGTTTTTGGTAATCCACTGTAAGTGTTTTGCTTTGACTTATCTTGTGGTTTGGTTGTGGCGTGGCATCACAGTCAAGGTTGGTATCAGAGCTTTAGGTTTAGTGAGTCTACAGGGACCTAGGTTAGGGTTTGTGTCTATTCTTGTATCCTCTAATCTATCTTATAGTGACTTCTACTTATGCAGAAGAAGAAACTTTTATTGATGTCTGGAGTACACAAAGAACATATTGTTGAGAGCAGTGTCGCTGCACCAGGAGGAGGTGCAAAAAACTAGACGTGAGAAGATCAGGTGCCTGAGGGTCCCTAGTTTGACCCATCCGTGCTTGAAAACCCTACCTTCTAGTCTCTTTTTGGGTAGTTCATGGCTACCTTGACGCATATGGTGGATAGGATGCCCTCACCTCAGCCTTGGGCACCAGTTCCCAATGTGAAATCTTTTGGAACTAGGAAGACCTTTGAGAGGATTCACTGTTATGGAGCCATGGAGCATGTTGGGACAGCTGATCCATTAGATGTTGATCTGTGGCTTATTGAGCTCGAGAAGGCCTTCAAGATCCTTAAACATCCCAGAGGCTGACAAGGTGAAGCATGCAGTGTATCTTCTGAAGGGGAGTGTTGGCCATTGGTGAGCCATAGAAGAGGAGAAGAGGCTGAGAGTGATCGTTGGATGGGAAGAGTTCTGACATGAGTTCATCAATTGGTACTTTCCAAGAAATGATCTTGATGAGAAGATTAGTCAGTTTAAGCTGATCCGATAGGGATCCATGTCGATCAATGAGTATGAGGCCAAGTTCATGGAACGTCTTCAGTTCTATATGCACATGGCTGCCACGTATGATGATATGATATAATGTTTTAAGAAGGGGTTGAATGTTGAGTTTTCTACCCCGGTGGCCTTTGGAGAATTGAGAGAGGTTTTCCACATTTGTGGAATATGTTCAGAGGATCAAGAGATCTATGATAGAGAAGCAGGAGACAAGTGCTAGGAAGAGGTATGCATAGTTTCAAGGATAGTCGTCATGTGGCTTTAAGAAGCCAAGGTTTTCTACACTGCTAGCACAACAGAGGTACAGTGCATAGATGTAATGGTCACCGAGTAGAGGTATAGGCCATAGCCTTCCACCTGCTTGAGCTAACAACATTGCATCAATGTTAGTGATAGGGTGTCTAGGCCACAGTTTGAGACCAGGGAATGCTACAAGTGTGGATAGGTAGGACACCTGAGCAATGAGTGTACAATGAGAGGGAACAAGGTGACCCAAAAGTCGAAGTAGGGCCAATAGGGCTCACAAAGATATCAACACAGTACCGGTGCAGGAGGACAAGGATGTGGGCAAGCGTCGCAAGCCATATTGTCTGCTAAAGGAAGCAGATGATGGGGGCGACAACATGTAATGGCTAGATTCTACGCCATGAGTTAGCCGCATGCGGTGGTCAATCCGCAAGTGGTGACAAGTCAAATGGAGTTACTTCATTCTAATTTATCTTCTTCTTGCTTCATACCTATTTTGGTTGACCCAGGTGCAACACACACTTTTATCGCTTGTGGAGTGCTTGATAGTTGTCTCTTGCCTGTTAGTTATAGGAGATAGTTTGTTGTTAGAAACCCTGTTAGTTGGTTTCGTCGTGTTACAGTGATAGTTTGTCTCCTTCCTGTGTCCTTTCTTTTTCAAGGAACATCATACAAGTGGATCTCATATCACTTGATATGTCTGGATTCAGTGTAAAATTTGGATTGGACACCTTGGAGAGGTATAGAGTGGTCTTGGATTGTGGTTACAAGTAGTCGACATTTTTAGATGGTGATTAGGTGTGGATATTCCAAGGAGATGGGAAGATTCTTCTGATGTGTCTGGAGTTGGCGATGGTAGCAGAGAAGCTGTTGAGACTGGGTCGTAAGGTGTTCTTGGCACATGTGCTAAATACTGAGGTGAGGAGTCCTATTATTCATGAGGTGTTGGTTGTCAAAGAGTTTGAGGATTTGTTTCCTATGGAGTTCCCTGGTGTTCCCCCACCTCAAGAAATTGATTTTGAGATCAATCTAGTTCCAGGAATGCAATCGATAGCTCAGACACCTTACAGGACGGCTCCAATAGAGATGGCAAATTTGAGGAGATAGTTGCAAGAGCTGCTTGACAAAGGTTTTATCAGGCTGAGTATGTTTCCGTGGGGTGCTTCTATGTTGTTTGTGAAGAAGAAGGAAAGGTCTGTGAGCCTATGTATAGACTACAGGAAGTTGAATTAGGTGACGATAAAGAAAAAAGTTGTTGGTATATATGCCCATAGAGCCAACCCACATGATTGCATGGAGTCATATTTTAATTAATCAATTAAATGATTATTTGCATAATTTATTATTCCAAAATATTCTAATTAATCCACAAGCATTTTTATTAACGTAGTGTTTCTATTTACCGATGGGATTAGGAAACCCTACTTCCTTTTGTCTCCTATTTAAAGGGGCTTGATGGCCAACATCTATATAAGATATTGACAGAGGCTTTTAGTTTATGCTCACGTACATAAACCCTAGCTGTCACCATCTGTAGGAGAGAAAGGAGAGCACCACGACACTAGCATGTCACCGCACAGAGATGACTCCCTCCCACTAATTTAGGAAGCACGACGTGGAGGTCCAGTCCATCCGCGTGGACGAAGTAGAGACGCAGACGCTGAGATGCCTGTGTTCGGAGGACATCAACGGCCATCCATAAGTGCTACGAGCGGCATACATCACCGCACAAAAGGAGCGCTGCCGGATCTTCCTGCGGCGCACTCAGCGAATGGGAGAGAAGTTCCATATGTGTAGGCCAGAAAAGTTGCACACCATCATGCAGCGGGACATCGCCGGACTTGCTCTGCGATAAGGTATATCCCACAAACACTCTTTCTGAATACATTGTTGTCAATGAGATCCTATTTCAAGTTGCATGGATTTAATTTTTGCTGCTTCCACCGTGCATGTTTTATCCACAAAACCCAACACAAGTATCCCCTATCGAGGATTGGTGACCTGTTTGATCAGTTGCATGGCGCGACAATGTTCTCCAAGATAGACCTGAGGTTAGGGTATAACCATCTACGGATCAAGGAGGATGACATACCTAAGTTGGCTTTTAGGTGAGGTATGGTCATTACAAGTTCGTGGTTATGTCGTTTGGGCTAACCAATGCACTGACAACATTCATGGACTTGATGAACAAAGTGTTCCAGCCATTTCTTGATTAGTTTCTGGTGGTCTTCATAGGTAACATCTTGATATATAGTCGTGACAACTAGTAGCATGAGCAACATCTTTGTTAGTCATTGACAGTGTTGAGGTAACATCAACTATACACCAAGTTTATCAAGTGCAAGTTCTGTCTAAAGGAGGAAACTTTTCTATGACATGATTATCTATGTGAGGGTGTTCGTGTGGATTCCAAGAAGGTTGAGTCCATGATATAATGGGAGCAATTAAAGATGCAGATAGAAGTGCACACCTTTCTGGGTTTGGCAGACTATTATCGGAGGTTCATTAAGAATTTCAATGACATTGCTTTGCCCCTAACAAAGTCGATGAGGAAAGATGTGTTGTTCGTATGGGATGATAGATGTCATTGTGATTTTTAGACATTGAAGGGGAGGTTCACCGGTGCACCAATGTTGGTCTTTCCTGAGCAAAGGAAAGGATACATAGTCTTCTGTGATGCATCTAGGAATGGCTTGGGTTGTGTGCTAATGCATGACATGCAAGTCATTTCTTTTACTTTTCGAAAACTTAAGAAACACGAGGAGAACTACCCGACCCACGACCTGAGTTAGCTTCTGTGGTTCATGCTTTGAAGATTTGGAGACACGGCCTTTATGGGGAGAAGTGTCATATCTTCACAGATCACAAGAAACTGAAGTACATCTTCTCACAATAGGAGTTGAACATGAGATAGCATTTTTGGATGGATTTAATTAAAGATTATGACTACACGATCGATTACCATCCATAGAAGGCTAATGTTGTAGAAGATGCACTGAGAAGGATGTCTTCATCTTCGCCTATGGACAAAGCACAGTAGAGTTCCTTGGTGTGACACAAGTGAGACATGTTGGTCTCCTTGCGTTAGATGAACGTATGGTTGGAGGTGACAATGCTAGCAAGTTTGTTGGCACAGTTGCAAGTGAAGCTGACGCTAAGACAACAGATCAAAGAGGTAGAGCAGTTTGATATCATGATACAGTAGATAGATCAGAGTTTGGAAGCGAGAAGCATGATGACTTATGTGAGTCAGATGATGGGATAATCAGTTACCATGGAAGAGTCATGGTTCTTGATGTTGATGATCTAAGGAAGATGGTGCTAGAAGAGGCTCACCCATCTATGTATGCTATGCATCCAGGTAGCACCAAGATGTATCATAATATAAAGGACATGTTTTGGTGGCCTAGCTTGAAGAGGGATGCAACTAAGTTCATTGTGAGTTGCGATGCGTGTCAACAGGTTAAAGTCGAGCATTGGAAGCCTACATGGACATTGAAACCATTGCCTATACCATAGCAGAAATGGGATCATGTGACTATGGACTTTGTGGTTGGTCTACCTAGGACATCCAAAGGCCAAGATTGCATCTGGGAGATCGTTAAAAGGTTGAAAAATTCAAGTATTTTCTTCCTTTGAAGATGACATGTACAATTGAGAATATTACTCAGATCTATGTTCATGAGATAGTGTGTTTGCACGGTGTTCTAGATACCAAAAAGCCTAACAGAGGTCCTCAGTTCATGAGTCACTTTTGGGAGCGATAGCACACAACTTTGGGTATGTATTTGAGGTTCAACACTTCTTTACACCCACAAAAAGATGGTCAATCTGAGAGGACCAATTAGACCTTGAAGGATCTACTGAGAGCTTGTGTTCTTCAATTTTTGGGCATTTGGGACATACACCTCAGTTTGATAGAGTTTTCCCACAACAATAGCTACCATAGTAGCATCGACATTGCACCTTATGAGTCATTGCATGGGAGGCATTGTAGGTCTCCGTTGTGTTGGTATGAGATAGATGGATATCAACTTTTTGGTCCCCAACTTGTGTAGTAGATGACAAAAAAGATCAAAGTAATTAAGCAATAGTTGAAGGCAACACAGAACATGCAAAAGTTGTATACAGATAACCATTGTCGACCTTTGGAGTTCCAAGTGGGATACTGAGTGTACCTTAAGGTTTCTCATTGGAAAGGTGTTCATAGGTTTGGGAAGAAGGGTAAGTTGACCCCTAGGTTTATGGGGCCTTATCTTGCGGTGGCACATGTTGGGAAGGTGACCTACATGTTGGATTTGTCACCTGAGTTGCATAGGTTACATCCAGTGCTTCATGTGAGTATGTTGAGGAATTACCATCTTGAAACAGAGTTAGTGCTGCAACTTGTGGAGGTAGAGCTTGATGAGGATATGTCCTATGTAGAAGGCCCATTGTTGATCCTTGAAAGAAGAGTAAAGAAGTTGAAGAAGAAAGACATAGTTCTTGTAGAGGTTTTATGGCATCACCGTGGTGCTAAGGAATCCACGTGGGATCTTGAGGAAGAGATGAATAGAAAGTACCCCTCTCTTTTCTCTTAGGAATTTGGGGGTGAAATCCTTGTTAGGGGTTTATGGCTTGTAAGAACCCTGACCTGAGTTTTGGGGTAACCCTATTTTCTTTGGCTTGATCATGTGCTCAGAACCTTTCTCTAATGTTTTTAGATGTAATTAGGTCTTGCAGAGATCTCAATTTTCAAGCTTGAGCTTGTTTGGATGATGTTTTTGCTTTATGTGCTAATTTTTAATGCAAATTAAAATTTACCCAAAGTAGGGGGTTGATGTGAAGTTTGTCACCTCTAGAGTGTTCCCTCTCTCTCTTTATATCCTCTATAGGAGAGAGAAAGTGGTGGGTGCCTTATTTGAGTTGTGGTTGACGAGTACCACACTAGGTGGTGATTAGGTTTATGTGGGTGTTGAGTGTCTCGACCCATGTGTGTTTGTTGTGTCGTCTCAACCTTCGGTCATGACCAAGGTTGGTGTTGGAGGGTTTTGTAGTCGATACACCCCTCTAGGTTTTGGGGTCATGACCTAGGAGGTATAAGGTGGTCTTGTGTTGAGATGGTTGTCCTAGAATAGGTTGTCTCAACCTAGGGTTTGTGGAGGATCTTTATGTGGACCAAGTGGTGATGTTGGGTGGTGGTGTCCAGACCACAGATGATACACTATAGGAGGGTCACGATCATGACCAGGTGGGTGACCATGGTGGTCGAGACCCAACCTAGAATGTGTCACCATGTCTTGCATGTCACACTAGAGTGGTTGCATGTAGGTCTTTTAAGTGAACAAGTGTCCTTTTAGTTCCTTAAAGGATTGACACATCATCCCTTGCCTTCTCTCTCTTCTTTCACCTATATAACCCCTTATCTCTCCATTCTTGTAACCCTTTCAGCCATCCATCTTCTTCCCTCTTTTGCTTGTTCTTGGATTTTGGTGGAGCAAGGAGGTCCGACCTTGGAGCTTGGGTGATCGATCTCTTCTTGCATGTGGTGGTTGTGGTGATCCAAGCTCATCTTCCATCCTTGGTAAGTGTTTATCTTTTATATTGGTGTTTGCTTTGATCTCCTACATCCATCTTCCTTTCTTTTCTTGGACCTAGACCATGGTTATTTCATGGTGGTCGTTTTAGGAGAGAAACTCCTCATCACAAGGGTCACAGACCATGCTTTGACAAGGTAGACCCAAGTGTGAGGAGGGTTTCTTCTCTCTTTCTCCCTTTCTCTTTTGGTTCAGCCAAGAGCTTATTTGCTTCTTTCCTTGGGCTAGCTTTCATCTTGGTGTCTTCCCCTTCTTGGGGTGCTCTTGTGTCTAAGAGTGGACCTTTGGTGGAGTTCTTCAACCCTTGGATCGTGTGCTTGGAGCCTTGGTGGTGATCTTCTTAAGGGGGGTTATATAACACTAAACCTACTCTATTATTGCATTTCTTTATGCATTTCATTGATGTATTTTCTCTCTAAATTGATCCCTCATCATGCTAATATATAGTGGTAGCCTCTAGAGTTTGTTTTGTGGAGATATCTTTCTTGGTTTGGAAGAAATCTGAAACCCTAATCTATATGCACCTGATTTAGTAGTTAATAAGTTGTAGAGGATCTTCCCTACATTTTGATCTTGATCTTGCTCTTATGCATGGAATTCATGTACCTATATGTTGGAGGGATGTTAGGTTCAGTTTTGGGTACCTTGATCGTAGTTTTTGCTTCCTTGGGCAAGGTTCTTTCTAGGTGGTTTCTTGGCCCATGCCTTAGGGTTTTTGCTGACCGTTTGCTTGAGCTTTTCCTTCATGGTGACTATGGTTCTATTATTGGTTTGGTTTCTATTTTGAGACCTAGATGGCGTACCTTGGAGTGGTTGAGACACCTCCCTCTTTGTGGTCATGACCATGATAGTCTTGGGTCGAGATGCTTCCTTGTGGTTGAGTTGGACCTTGTGACGTTAGGTCAAGACACTTGGTGTTAAGTGGTCTAGTTAACCCTGTTTTGGTTACAGTGTTACCTGAGTGGTTGTGCCATGTTCTTGCCCTGCCTTGGTCAAGAAATACCCTAGAGAGAAGGGTCATGACCAATGGGTCTTGGGTTGCAACATGTGTGGAGTTCAAGAGCTTGAGATCAAGACATGTCTAGATTGAGACACCCTTTGGTCGAGTTTTTTGTGAAGTTTGGAACCCTAACCATAGATGTTGCAGGCATGATAAGGTCTTTGTGGTGGAGGTTACGACATGGTGATAGAGTATGGTTGAGACTCATGAGTGTCTCAATCATGAAATAGACCATGATGGGTGGTCATGACCTAGTTGTTATGTGGTCGAGACATATGGTGATGGTAGGCGGATGAGAAGAACATGTGAACACTTAATGATACTCATGTATAAGTGATACATTTTCCATGTATAATGTTGTTTGGTATGTTATCTAAGCAACCCTAATGATTTGACTTAATTCTAATGTACTCCTAGATGATGGGATGTGATGATTCTAGGTTTGATGGTTGAACCTAGCTTTGTAAACCCTAATCATCTAAGAGGAAACCCTTACCCTAATAATGAACAATGATCTTGCTTGTTTCTCTATTATGGAATGGTCATAATGTTATGTGGTTATCTTTATTGATTATGAACTTCGAACCATGGAAGTGTTATGAGCTTGATAATCATAGTTAGTGTATTCTATGGTGACTATGATGTGATAGAGGTTGAATTTGCCCTTGTGAGGCATGTTGATGCACTAGTGGTACAAGAATAATTTGATTGGGTCCTATGACCTGGCAGTGGCATGTTGCCTCATATCAGATGACATTTCCCAATGATGACTTTAGGGATTGGTATCCCATGGAATTTGGATTTGTTAGTGATGTTGTGAATGGAAATAATACATACATCATGTGATGATTTTGTAGAACTTGTTCTGGCTTTGTACACAATAACTTGATTGATTCTAAAAGACACTTAATTGACTTAACTAATCAAGTGGAACGTGAACATGTAGTTTTGCCTTGTGCCATAGATTCATCTCAATGTCAGCACTTGGAGGATAGTGAAATAGGCATTCCCTTCGACAAAGATTGTAGTCATGTACTATTGAGTATATGCATTCAAAGGATTGGTTGTAAGCCATACCCTGGTAGGAGTGTAGATGTGGGCCGTATCTCAATGACATGTTGCTTATGAGGTTTCATAGGATTGGTTGTGGGCCTTACCCTAGAAGGAGTGTGGCTATGGGTCGTAGCTTAGTTTTCTCTAACGTCATGACCTATACCAAGGTGGGATAGGACATTCACAGCTTTACTATATGTCACTAGTTGTTGTTGACTGGGATGTCTCTACAGTGTACTCATGTACTGACCATGAGGTTTGGTGAGGTTGTGGATTCTGACTCTTCCATAGACCTTCTTTGACACAAAATTTGACTTAGTAGTGGTCATTTGGGTTTGGGTGGTATGACGCTATCCTTAGCGCATAATAAAATACATAATCATCTGTGTAGTATTCTTTCTTAGGATCAAATATGGGAACATTTGTTGAAGCCTTGTCTTGCTTTTGTACATGTTAACTGGTAGAGAATATGCATGATGTTCATATTCCTTCAAAATGATATAGATGTTCTATTACTTAATTGTTAATACCTTCCTTGTTTTTATCATTAAGCTGAATCTAATCATCATAATTGTAGAATATATTTCCATTCTAGCTTATCTTATCTATGTTAATAATACTATTGGTGGAGAGTTATATCTCCTGCTGAGATTTGGAATCTCACCCTGTGGGTTTCCCACATCTTTTAAGTGGACGACATGAGGAGGTAGAGATCGTGCAACGAAGATTGAGTAGCAGTAGGAAGGCCAGTAGATTCTAAGGTTGGAGTGATACTTGTTAGCTTTTTGTTGCTAAAGTCTTAGAGTCATCCCTATACACTCAGGTCTTGGGGTAGTCGTGTATGATCTGTGGTGGTGTTACCGATATGAGTTTTTGGTATATATGCCTCTTGTTGTACATGGTTGGATGTTTTATATGCAGATGCAAATGAAACATATATCATGTGATAGGTAGAGTATCTATGTATCATGTTGTAAATAATGATGATTTATACTAAATAATTTAAATGGAAAGTTTCTAGACCTTTATGTAATAAGTCTTTTGTTGATGGTGCTTGTTGTAATCAGTTTTAATTTCTAGTTTTTTCAGTAATCCACTATTAGTGTTTTGCTTTGACTTTTCTTGTGGTTTGTTTTTGTTGTGGAGTCAAATCCATGTTGAGGAAGTGTCACCCTGATATAGGACAAGTGATATAGATTATGGAGTTGGAGTTGGACGTGAATGCTTTCTTAGGTGGAGGTTTCAATGTTCACCCTAGATGACATATACAAGAGTTGAATGAGAAGATCAAGAACTCCATGTGAGTAATTTGACATCACAGTGGGATTGAAGTGACCATGTCGAGGTTATTGGAGGTGGTTCATAGTAGGTACCGGACTTTGTTTGCCTTGGATTTTAGAGGAAAAATCCCAATTAGGGGTTTATGGTTGTACGTCCCCAAACCTTAGTTGTTGAATATGATTTATGTTAACTAAATGCTTAAAACCTTAATATAACTTTGTGATGTTCTTTGATATCATGTGAAAATATTAAGTTTCACGTTTGGTCCAGTTTGGACATTGTTTAAGCAAGTTATGCAATTTTGTGCATGTTTTGGACTTTTCTGCAATTTACCCATATTTATGGTTATTATTGCAATTTGTTGCATGCTTTATGTTTCTTACATGTTTTCATATCATGCTTGAGTTATTTGTACCTTGGGGTGCCTAGATGCACTTTGGTGTGATGGTGACATCTTTTTAGGGTTGAGTTAGGGTTTCCCTCTCATGGATGAGCTACCTTATGTGGTGAAACTCAATAGTTTCCCTTTCTTTATTGGGAAAATAAACAATCAATGAAATTGCATTATACAATATCAAAAACAAGTAAAATAGTTTATGGCAAAATAGTACACTTGGTAGGACTTATATTCAAGAAATATAAAAAGTGATTTTCCAAAACCAATATTTATTCGTCAAGATGTTGATTTTGAACAATTCAATTGTTATTATGAGTTCCCATTATGCTGATTCGAGAGCATGCTTATTTATTTGTATGGATCCATCGCTCCAACATGATGGGGGAGGTCACCAGTCTCCTTCTATCCATATGAGGTAGGAGGTCAATGTACAAGTTCCACCCTCAAAATGAGGAGGTCGATTGCACTCAATATCAACATATTCAACAATATCATCATCAATATACATGCAGTCATTTATGTTTTCAAGTTTGTCTCAAAATATAATATAGGAAAAACATAATACAAATCAATAGGGAACAGTAGCTCAACCAAGTATATAGCCAAGTATACAATCAAGAGATCCATAAAAAGTATATTCAATACAATCAAGGAGGACATATAATAGCATACATTTCACCAAAGATTTAGAGTACAAATCTCAATGGTGAACCCTTAAAGTCATATTCTAAATCCATAATATTGGTTCAAGGGTCAAGATAATGATGTTTAAAAGATCATTTTTCAACATTTGAGATTAGGGTTTTTCCTATGTCGACCTTAGGGTTAGGTCATCCACTTAAAATCAATAATATTTCAAGATGTCCAACATTATTCAAGTGTCAAGATTATTTTGAGTGTGAAAGACCTGCCTAGGTACTTTTATTAACATATGTGTTAACCCAAATTTTATGATCATTATCCAAGTCATCATAAATTTCAAGATCTTTATGATAATTAGCATCATTCGAATATAAGATTAGATAAAAGTAGAGTCATGGATCATACACATGATCAATGATTTTGTAAGATTAAGATTAATATCAATATCACTCATTGTTCATAGAGATTATATCATAAAGTAAATAGATCTAGATCACTAATGATTCAAGTCTACATTTTTGTGTCTCAAGATAATCATCAAAATCAAATGTTATGGTTTCTAGAGATCAAACATGATTATTGAGTCATTTGACAAATTAAATAAGCAATATTTTAATATCTAGTTATATCAATGAAATACGAAAGGAATTAGGTTCCAAAAGTATTTTTAATACATTCTTGGGTTTTTATGATCAAGATTGACTATTTATTCATAATTTTTGGAGCAATGATGCATTTATAATGAATTAAACAAGATCACGCCATTTGAGTGATTATTTTTCAGAGAGAGAGCTAAATACCTTAATAAGGAAAAAATGGGACCGTCTGATTGCAAAATTTATGGTTGCAATTTGGCCATGTAGGAGTGAAACTCACTTATTGGAGGATCCAGTCTGATCTTTGTTTGGCCAGTTCAATTTTGATTTATCAGTTCAATCGTTGATCGGATGGATTCATTGGATTCAATTTGAACCTAGTCAATTTCTTTGGACCGGAGGTTCTGCGGTCCGCTTCTTCCTCACACTAGCCTTGTGCGAGCCATGAAGGCAAGCAAAGGTGCTCTCTGGAGTGGAGGTGGTTCAGAAGTAGGAGGGAAAGATGGAGGCTGCCGACCTATCGTTCAACCTCTCCTAGATGTCGTGACTTGGACGAGGGACAACAATTGGGGAGAGGAGACAAGGAAAAGGTGGCGCCGCTATTGCAGCAGGTTAAAAGGGAGGAAATTGGGGCTAAGAAGGCTGTGGAAATCACAGATGCGAGGGATTCTTGTGATGGGTAGTGACTGTGGTCCTTTGAGGTGTTTATATAGGAATAAGGGTTAGGTTTTAGGGCTATAGGGGGTTGGGGTAGCAGCCATGACCATCCGAGTGAGAATGAGAAAAGGGGAAGGCATTTTAGTGGCACAAAGGTGCACTAATTCTGGTCCAACTAGGGTTTGTTAGGTAAGAAATCATGAGATGAGCGTTCCCTCTCGGTTAGAATTTCAAATCGGGAAAAAGGTAAAAACGGGTGGGTTGCTTGTTTTGGTCACATTAACACCTCCCTACATCAGCGAGAGGTTGAAGATGACTCCCTTGACGTGTGATTTGGCCCTGATCCAAGGGAGCCTGGATCCAAGGGTTGTGATTGCCCCTGATTCCTTGCCATGGATCAATGATGTGGAAAAGCAAATAAGAAGGGAAAATAAAAGGCAATAAAAGGGGTTTTAGATGTAAAACTTCAAGAATTCATAGACAGCTTTAGGAATGTCCAAATGAGGTGAAATTTGGATCATAAGTTCAAAATAAAGTGTAGAATATTGAGAAGAAGTTTGAAGACCAAAAGGTAAAATTACATTGGTCAAAGTAATTCATTGGATCAAGTAACAAATTAATCAAATATGTGGTGTCACAAAGTGTATGAAATTCACATTGATCACCATATTTCGAATTTGAGTATAAAAAGTGTTCAAGTATCTAAGAAAAATAGCTTGAGGCCAAGAGTGAACATGAAGAGGGAAAAAAGTAATATACTCATTTTTATGCTAAAATTCACTGTCACATCTCGTCCTTCACCTCTAGTCCTCCCTGGACCTCACTGGAACTACCTTCTCTTCATCCTATTTAATCTAGCCATATCATGGGCAATTCAAGCCCTTTGTAAGTTCATTGGGGTTTGACGAAGGCCTGTGTACTCTCGGTGATATCTGTGGAGGGTTGGATACCAAATTCTAACCTCTAATTGTCTTGCCCAATTTTCTCGTGAGCGAGCAAGATGAAGAAGATGATATGGAGTGAAAAGAGTCCCTTGCCCTCAACCCTCTTCTTTCTAGGTAGGGACTCTTCATTCCTTTTCATCTCTTTTTTCCCTGCCTAAGTGAGCGGCCACGCAAGCACAAACCACTGAGCTAGCGTGATCCCATTGGCTCATCCTAGCCCAGTTGGCAAGGCCGAGACCCAGGTTCACTACCTAGGTGATGGCTTGTGATTAGATAGAATGAATTAATCTTGTAAAAATCATAGTAATTTAGAAGAAGGTCCAATAATATATATATATATATATATATATATATATATATATGAAAGTTCATTATAAAAACACATAGATTCCAATAAAAATAATTTTAAGGTCTATATATGCAGTAAATTTAAAAGTGCCTAAAGTTGCTATCTTTAATGTATTAAAAACATGAAATCCTCAATTTCTTGAGTTTAATGATCGTAGTATGCTTAAAAACTTTAATAAATAAAGTTTAGTCATTTTGGATAAAAAGTACATCTTTGACTTAATTTGAGATTAGGAATGCATAAAACATAAAATTTAGAGTTTGTAGGTTAAAAAGACATTGAATGTGACAATTAGGGTTTTGAAAGTTAAAACCCTAATGAAACCCTAATTTGATCCCAAAACCCTAATTTGCAATTCAAGTCTGTCTTAGTCAGAGATTTTGGATAAAGTAGTGATACTTGGGTGTTATGCATTAATTTTAGGGTGATTGCTTTCTTAATCTCAAACTGCACTTATTTGCTTGGACTTTGATCATCCCCGAGAAAGGAATGTGGTTACACCTATGACTAATTGTCTCAACTGTTGTTTGTGGCTTTCTATGAGTTTTCTCAATTGAATTGCAATTAAATGCATGCATGTTAATTTACTCCCTACAATCTATAAAATCAATATGGGTATCACATTTTATAAGTATAACTTGCTCAACTATCTATGGGGGATTTAAGTGAGACAAGTGGGATATGTGAAATGTCATTATGATGATGGGTGATCAGGATGCGATAGGAAGATCACCAATAAGACCAAGCTAGGATAGGATGGTCATTACGAGGCCAAGCCAGGATAGGATGGTCATTATGAGGCCTCACATAGAAAGGAAAGACACAAAAAACCAGGCCCAAGAACATGAAGCTTTTTCGAAGTCCATTGTAGGGACTAAACCCTAGAGAGAGGGTACCCAACAATGAGTACTCAAGAGAGGGAGTGTACTATACAGATTAAGTTGAGAAGTTAGAAAGAAAATGCATATTCAAATTTTGGTAATCGTAATTGTTGTTATGGTCGACTATATTGTTACACCTACATGTAAATATTTTGATTCCCCTACACACCAGTATAACTTATTATAATAATCATAGTTTTGTTTCAGAGAATTTTAGGTTCATCTACTATTAATATGCAAAATGGTCATCTAAAGAAGAAGACATCAAAAGGAAAGATGCTAAGAACTACCTTGAGGATTTAGATAGAAACATTTTATTTCATGTTGCAAACTCTGCCTAGTGGAGATTTATCTATCATCATGTTATCAACTCTTTTCCATTTAGTGAAAATTAATAATTACTCTTGATTAATTGTTAAACCATTGATATTGTAATATGGTAACGGTCCTTGCCCTTTGGTCCACCTTTATTGGGGATAACATGGGAAGGGGGTCATTAAATTTGGTATCTAAGCCTGGTTTACCATTTAACCTTTAATAATTATTAAATTTTAGGAGTTATATAGAGCCCAAGGAAATTATTAGAGTACCTTCTAAAGTCGATGGTGTCTAGAAAGGACCATGACCCGAGGGCTTACAAAACTTTCCTTCACACTTCTAGTTGGGTTACGAGGACTCCTAGGCCCGTGCATCCTTCCTAGACATAGTTGGAGGATTTTTCTTGAAATATGATACCTCTTCAATTTATTCTCATTTGATTTCATTCCTTCTCTACCCCCTTGTTTCATTCACCAAAACCTTAGGGACTTGATAACTACTCTCTCTATCATTCTCGGTGATAGGGTTATGTGAATTTAGTCTTAAGGCATCCTCTGCCAAATAATAAAATGCATGTAAATATGATGTCACAGACATAATTATATGATTCTTTAAATTCTCTAAACATAAAATAGAAATAAATTTATTTATTGATACATTATGGACCACACCAAGACCATTGTCATCCTTGACAACACACCCTAGGACAGCCATGAAGGAAGGCCCTCCCAGCAAGAGAGGATGTCCTTAGAGAGGAGAAGGAGGATGATGGAAGGCGAGTCTTCTAAGAAGTGTAAGAGGATGGAGGAGGCCACTGCCGAGGAAGGCTTCGAGCACAAAGTTGTACCCTTTGACATTCTAAACCCTACGGATGCCTAAGAGTGAGTCCATGTCTGAGGAAAACCTCGACCATGTTGTTGGATTTGCACCAATAGTCAGGGAAGTGGTCATTCATACCCCTGATGCACTCTAGCTAGAGAAACAGAAGAAGCTCACCGAGGCCATTAGTGCCATAGTATCAAAGATTTTCAGTGATGAGAATTGTGAACCTCTACTTGTTTGCCCTCATCTCGGAGCCACCATCCTTGACTTCTTTAAGATGAATATAGAAACGTTCTTGGTGGAAGATAAGATTGAGGTGGTTGACAAGGAAGATGCCAGGATTCTTGTCATAGAAAATAGTTTTTGAATCCTAGAGGTGCAACCTAACAAGAAGGTTCTCTTTGTATCTCACCATCTTGAGGGTGAAACAAATCTTTGGTGGTAGATTTACATCACCGACCGAGACCTAATATGAGAATGGATGGCCTAGATGGACTTCTGTACCATCTTCTTCACAAGATTCATTTCTATTTCTACCAAGAAGGAGAGACAATCGCAAATTATGCTTTGATATGAAGGTAACATGAAAGTGGTGGACTACATTCAATGCGTTGACTATGTTCTAACTGATTAGTGGTGAATGGAACATTGTGTGGAATGCTTATACCCTCAGATCAGGGCCTATATGATGGCCAGAAAACCTGCAAACTTCACTGAGACCCTCAACTTCACCCTAGACATGGGGAAGGCTGACATGCCTGACCAGAACCCACCTAAAGGGTATCTAGGGTTAACTAGAAGGCACTCCTATCCCAAGGAATGATAATGGAAAAGGGAAAGGCCATAAATATAAAATGAATAGGAATAGTGGAAAGGGAAAAGTCCATCACAAGAATCCCAAACCCACCTTCTGCACCTATGGAAAGAAACACTACAACATATGGCCTTACTAGAATAAAGTATGTTATCACTGTCGACAAGGACATATCTGGTCTGGCTGTCCTCTCCCTGGCCCACGAGGTCCAAGTCCAATAGCATATGATCCCTATGGTTGTAGCACCACAAGGGGTAGTCCTAGTTGTTAAAGAATGCTGACAGGATCGAGTCTTTGCCACAGAGAGTAAGTAAGCTTAGGCCAATGCAAATAGACTTATAGAAGGTGATCATCCCTAGATTGTTGTAATGTTTCAGGAAACATATGGTTTAATGAAATGATATGGTTCTGAGAAAATGAAACATGATGTAGCAATTGTTGTGCATCTAAATGTTTAGGTAATAAAATATTTTATTATCATGCAATTCTCAATGAAAGTCACATGGTATAATAATATAATTCCTATGTAGAAAATTCATGGATGATATAATGGGAAATATGCCTAAGGACATGTTCTCTTGTAATGATATGAACATTTGTTCAAGTATTTCCAAGTATTAGTTTTATCTTGTCCTGGGATAGGACCTTTGATATAAGTGTGAGTTCACAAGCCAGTTTATGAATTGAGGTAACCTTAACTGTCAGATAAAGCATAAGAGACTTAGTGCATGAAACATGAAATCACATGTATCAAGTATGATCCTTTGGACCCATATATGATATCTCGAAGGGACATGAGGAAATGTCACTATGAAAGTGACCAATAGTATGGGACCGAGTCAGACATGAAAGGTTGCCATGAGCCCAATGAAGGGACATAATCCAAGCTATATATGCCCTAATATATGAATCAAAAGCAGGTGAAGGAATTCCAATGGATATGATGCATTTGGATTTTACTAGAGAAACCTCAGAGAAAATATGCAAAGTGGTAAGGAACAAGGCAAGGTTAGTAGCACAAGGTTACAATCAACATAAAGGTATTGAATTTGATGAAACTTATACTCCTGAGACAGGCATCTTGATAGAATATTGCTCTTACCTATATTTTCTACTAGTGAAATAGAATGGAGTAATAACATATACAGAAACCCTTGGGAAGGGTAGAGCCCTATGTCAATCCTAAGGTCAAGTAGGGAGTAGTGAAGGTGCATAAGATTGATGAGATTAAGAGATGATTGTTCCCTAAATGGGTAATACCATAAAGTTAGTAGGTAACAACTATGTTTTCCCGAGGCCCATGACTCTGGAGGTTGGCCACCTTCCCAAGTTTGTGAGGCCCAGGGGGTAAATGGGACATGCATTCTCTAGATGCATAAGGATGAGATCACTCCAAAAGTACATGTACCCCTAGGGACCTCAAGGAAGTGGCTAAGGCTCATAATACATGAGATGTAAATATAAAAGATATAAGAAGTCATGTAGTAATCTTAAAAGGAGTTGTGCATGGACTTAGGAATTATGAGAAAATCGTATTCCATGATATTTTATGAAATAGTAAGGAAATTTTAAATTAAAGGGATTCACATTGTAGAGTCATGGTTGATAATGACTCTAACAAACCTCAAAAATTAAAAGATAATGTGAGAATGAACAGTTTGTACTTTTGGAATGGGATGAGCTTTGTATTTGGACTACACCCAAATGCTTATTTCATGTTTTTATGAGTGTTAGAGATTGGACAACACACACTACATTTTAGAAAAAAATAGAAAATGATATGATATAAGAATACCTAAGTTGAAATCCAAATGGCATGATCTAAGGTATTACCTCACTCATATGGGAAAATAATGAATAAATTGTTTGGAAACTGAGGTGAGAAAGGTAGCTTCCAAGAGATTGAAATCACAAATGAAAATGTAATTACCAAGTGGAACTTGAATTCTATAGATGTAAGTCTTAATTTGACAAGCAACACAGGACTAATTATCTATCTATATATTACTAGTATTGAGGTACCAAATAAAGACAAATCAATCTGACCTCTAGAATATTACGGAGATACTTTATTTTCTTGGTGTTTTGAGATTAATTATATATGATGGTGACCCTAAGTTCACTTTAAAGTTATGGACACAAGTTCAAGAAGAACATGGCATAAGGCTCAAATTCAGCATGACTTATCATCCCCAGGCATATGGACAATCCAAAAGAATGATCCAAGCTTTAGAAGATTTGTTTAGAGCATGTCTATGTGATTAGGGGTGGATTATGAGAGCAATATCTTCCCTTAGTTGAGTCTGCCAATAAGAGTAGTTACCACACTAGTATCGGGATGCCTCCCTATATAGCTCTTTAAGGAAGGCCATGTAGTTCACCGATTCGTTGGGATGATGTCTGTGAGAGGACCTTGCTGAGGTCAAAGCAACTACAATTGTATGCTGACAAGGTCACTTTGATCAAGTCGAGGTTGAAGAGAGCCCATGATTGATATAAGTTGTATGTTGTTGCAAAGAGGATATACTTGCACTTTACTATAGGTGATCATGTGTTTCTGAAAATCTAACCCCTCTGAGATATAGCTAAGAATAGTGGAAAGGTTAGTCCCCAATACATGGGTCTATTTGATATTCTAGAATGGATTGGTGTGGTTTCTTATCATCTAGATTTTCCACCATAGTATATTATGATGCATGTTGTGTTCCATGTGTCCAATCTGAAGTACTATCTGAAGGATCATATCCATGTGTTGAACATTGAGCCTATTAAACTCCAAGGGAGGTCAAAATATCATGGTTCACCTATGAGGATAATAGACTCCAAGGTGAAAGAGATATGGAATAAAAATATAGAGATGGTAAAGGTTCTTTAGAAGAACCATGGTGAGGATGAAGCCACATGGGAGCTAAAAGCTGACATGGAAAAGGATGTTATAACATGGTTTTTCACATGTATTTACATATTTGAAATGCAAATATTTGAATAAGAAGGATATATTAGAAACTTAGGGTGCTTTGTTTTAAAATTATGGATTTAATTTGCAATTTCTTCTTTGCAATAGTTTTCATGGTTTTCATAATCCAATATTGGATATCGGGAAAGAAAGAGTGAACATCCAATAATAAGTGAAATATTGAAGGTAATGGATAATTAATAAGTTACATATAGAATTATGTGGAATATTCTACAAAAGTGGTGTTGAAGGAATCTAATGGTTTGATTTCATTTCTATGTTGTTTTGTAATGAGAAAAGTATGACAAATAAGAAATATGGAAAAGTTAGAAAGAGAAAAGAATTGATTTGATGCCTTAAATAATGGGACAAAGAGAAAGACTCAGAGGCTAAGAAAAATACCTTTAAGATGAGTATCTTAGTCTCCAATCTCGCCCACATCTAGATAAAAGTATTTAAGACTGTCCTTCAAAATTTCGGATTAAAGGATAAAAGGAAAGAGAGATATGGAATTTATTAGAATTACTAAACTGAATGGTTTATGGAAATAAGTATTAAATGTAACAATTGATTTGGAAACAAAATCAGACCTTTACTTTTTCACATCGCACAACAGCCATTGCATCAAAATCCAACATTGATTGAGTTATTGTCTACCTGTGGAAGATTGGAAAGTCAAAAAATTAAACCAACTTTTCCTTTTCTCTTCTCTCCCTCTTTATTGCATTAGTGAATATGGAAACTGCTCAATTACACCGAAAAGGCAATTGCAAACGAACCTATGCTAGAATTCATCACAATTGAAGGATATTAAAGTTTTACCCAATTTGTGGACTTGAGGGAAACCCTGACTCCATATCCAAGTGTATATATAGGCCTATGACCATCATACAAAACCACAAATTGGATCACAAGATTCCTTTCAACTCCCTGACTCTCTCCCTCCCTTCAATTCTTCATCTAGTCTCGTCCTTCACCCCCAGTCCACCCTAGACCTTATAGGAACTACCTTCTCTTTGTCCTATCTACTCCGGCCATCTCATGGGAAATCAAATCCCTTGGTAAGTTTGTTGGGGCTCAACGGACACCATTGTACTCTTGGTGATTGCAGTGGAGGTTTGGATCCTGAGTTAACCATCTAGTCTACTTGCCCAGTCTGCTCGTGAGTGAGCAAGATGAAGAAGATGATACAGAGTGAAAAGACTCCCTTGCTACTAACCCCTCTTCTTTCCAAGTAAGGACTCTTCGGTCCTTTTCTTCTCTTTTGTCCATGACTAAGCAAGCATCCACAAAAGCATGGACCTCCAAGCTAGCATGAGCCCATTTGCTCGCCCCAACCTAGTTGGTAAGGTTGGGACATGGTTTCACTACCTAGGTGGTGGCTTGTGATTGGATCAAATCAATTCATCTTGTAAAAATCATAGTAATTCATAAGAAGGTACAATGATACTAATTTATAAATGAAAGGTGATAAAAATATACAAGAATTCCAACAAAAATAGTTTCAAGTCTTGATCTACACAAAATTCCAAAAGTGCCCAAAGTTGCCAAATTTTTTTTGGTGAAGTCAGGAGATTTTTGGTAATCTCACCCCCCTCTTGCAAGATAAAACATTTGGATCAATGCAATCTACATTTATATGAGCAAAATTAAACTTGGTAGTACTACAATCATTATAGGATTCAAGCATAACAATGCTAACTAATTCAGTGGGAATGTTTTTGTATGCACAAAAATCATTCCGGGTTTTTTGGTGGCCTTTAGCCAACATATCAGCCACCCTATTTCCTTCTCTCCTCACATGAGATGCACTTTATTCTAGCTTCAACTTCTTCTTAATATCTGGTTGTTCTTTAACAACAGTGCACGCTAGAGAGGAGTTTGTCTCTATTATTGCATTATGCACACCCATGGCAGTGACCATTTCTACAGCCAAATTGATTGCCATTAGTTCAGTGATCAACATGTTATCAGCATTTCTCTTCTTCCCCATGCCACCACGCCAATGGCCATTATGATCTCTGCAAACCACTACCATGTAGGCAGTGCCCTTCTTGAAGGTTCCATAAACGTTCAACTTCATAATAGTGGGTTGAGGTTTGAACCAAGTTATAGAGCTCCCTTGATTTTCTTCTTCTTGTGCCTTTTTCCAGATCTTGTCATTTAGTTGGGCATCTCCAATGATCAACTTGACTTGGTGTTCAGTGGGCTTCTTTGTTTTTTCAAAGACCTCCAAATTTCTATTCTTCCATATGTTGTAACATCCAATCACAAATTTGGATGAATGGGCAACGTGTGGCCTCATATTAGTTTCCAACCATGTTCATGTATCATCCTCCTCAAAGAACAAGTTCCATATTTGGCATTCTATAACTCCTCTCCAGATAGGCACAACTTTCTCACAATCTCTAAGTGCATGTAAACATGTTTGTTCTAGTATTCCACACTGACGACACTTGTTGTCATAGGCCATATGATGGGCGAACCTGTGACTATAGGTGAGGATGGAATTATGCCCCACGATCCATAAAAACATCTTGACCCTCACCGAGGTTTTAGCTTTCCAACAACTGTTGCCATTTTCCTTCTATCTTGATGTCCTTGTGCAGTTGTAACTGTGTATATGCATTGTGAGTGACGAACTTTCCTGAGTCAGTGTGATTCCATGCTTTCATATCTCCACTATGTGGGTTACACAAAATTTGAACTTGTTTTATCTTCCTAATATCTTCATCTATCACCCATTCCTACAAAAATTCAATGTCCCACTGGTTGTCAATATTGACAATGCTAGACACTTATAGATCACTTAGTTTGCTTGGGATCAGTGTTTTAGTTTTGTTGACCAATTTTCGCTCTGGAATCCAAACTTGTCACTCCAAACATTGATGCCTTCACCACTAATAGGAATCCAAGAAGAATTTTCATCAATGAAGTCCTTACATTTGAAGACAACCCTTCCTAGTCTGTAAACAATAGGGGTGGTAGTCAATGATGCATGTATTAACTTTATTTCCATACCTTTACACCAGAGTGAGGAACTTCTGGTAATAACTTCCCAGTAGAGTTTAATATCCAGTCCACCATCTTTTTTGCAACTTGTAATTTTGTTCCATGCAACAAGTGACATTGGGTACGCTTTGTGATTTCCCCCCCCCCATACAAAGGAGCATATGCTGCTATCAATTCTATCACAAATTTTCAAAGGTAACACTGTGGTTTGCATAATATATCTTGGAGTGGCATTCAAGGTAGATTTTGCCATAGTTACTCTACCTGCAAGAGAGACGCAACATGTTGTCAATGAAATGATGTTAGTAGTAATCCTAATCCAAACCTCTCCATAGGTGTCATGTCTCAACTTTACATTAATCAGGGGAACCCCTAAATATTTTCCTAGGTATTCTACTTCATGGAAGTTACTCAGATGGAATATGGATCTCCTCATTCTTCATGGTATAGTTCTAGCAAAGAAGATGCAAGACTTGGCAATGGGAATTGCTTGACTAGATACCTCTCCAAAGTCCTTGAAGCATTTTAGTATCGTTTGAATTTGATTAGTAGTTGACTTTGCAAATAGTATCATGTCATCTTCAAATCAAAGGTGCAAAATGTAAGGACCTTCAGCTGTCAATTTTCTTGGAGACCATTCTTTTTATTGGACTTTATCTTCTATATACGGGCTGATTCATTCCAAGCATAGAACGTATACTTATGGAGACCGAGGGTCACCCTGTTGAAGACCTCGGGTTGCTTTGAAGCTACCTGCTACTTTTCCATTACAGATGATTGTGGCTCGACATCAAAATATTGAGTTTAAGATATACTTGATTATTATATCTGGCATACCAACTTTCTCCAGTGTATCTACGATAAACGGCAGGTCATTTTTTTGTAAGCTTTTGACAAGTCCACCTTAATGGTCATGGTACCAAATGTATTTTTCCTTGACATGTTTATCATTTCCTACACCACCACGATGTTATCAGAGATCCTCTTCTCCCGAACGAAGGCACTTTGCACTAGGGATATCCAACTCTGCATATATTGCTTCAGTCTCTCAACAATTACTTTAAAAGTGATTTTGAGGGATAGGTTATTCAGAGATACTGGTATAAACCGGTCGCACCTCTTAGGTTTACTTACTTTTGGAATAAGCACAATGTTCGCATCACACATCTTGTCATCAAGAGCTTCGTCTCCTAGAGCTTTTGAGGTAGTCAGAAGAACAAATCTCTTAACTATGTGTTAGTTGGCTAAAAGAAAGGAACCATCTATTCCGTCTAGACCACACGCCTTATACAGATTCATGGATTGTAGGATTTTGTAGATTTTGTCTAGAGCTGGATCTTTCAACAACATCTGGCACTATTGTTCATTCAAGCAATCAAATTGGCCCTTGAAATTATTGATTTTAAGTTTTTAAACCTGATGATATTCAGTGATAAGTTTTTTAAAATGATTCACAATCAGAATGTGTACCTCATCCTCCTCGTTGGAGCAATCTCACTAGGGATTTCATAACTTAGTAAAAGAATTGTAACAACATTGTTGTTTGACATAGGCATTATAAAACCTTGTGTTGAAGTCACCATCTATAATCCATTGCAAGTGACTCTTTTGTTTCCAGTATTCCTCTTTTATGCACAACAAATATGTGTATTTTCTTTGGAACTCAAGGCACATTTGGTAAGAGATCTCATCATACTACTCAGTCAATCTTGTTTGCATCATATTGATGTTCTGCAGGGTCTGGGCTTTTTCTTTTCCTTTCTTAGAGGTGTGTCTCGATGACCATTCCGTAATACATTGTTTAGATCCTTCTAACACTTTGTTAAAATCTAGGTTTCCATCTCATCCACTCTGTAACATATTCTGGAAGTCCTATTCCTTAGGCCAAGAACTTATGATCATGAATCTCTATTGTGGGTAGCACTTATTTGTAGATTGAATGAGAATGGGGCAGTGGTCAAAATAGACCCTTGCTAGATGTTCTACAATGAAATGCGGGAACTTAAAAAAATATATATATTAGCAACATCTTGAACTAATCTAGATTGAAGAGATCTGTGTTTATATGTAAATTTCATGCTAGATAAACCTAGGTCTGAGAGATTAGCTTCCATTAAGGTATTATTAAATAACTCTACCTCCTTGAAGTCATATCACTTACCCCCTTTATTTTCACTAGAATTGGTGGTGGCGTTGAAGTCACCCAGAACTATGCATGGTTTATCAAAAGCCTTGCTCATATCGACTAAGTGTCTCCACAAAAATTTTCTAACATGCACATGCAGGTTTGCATAGACAAAGTTAATATATATGGTACCATTAACCAGGCATATGATCAACTGTCTATGACTATTGATAATCTGAACTTCAAAGTCTTTTCTTTCCAGTAATCCCATATTCCACCCATAAAGCCTCTATCTATTACATGGTGTGATCTAGAAAAACCTAATCTATATATGGTGTTGAGAGCTTCATCACCACTTATTCTAGATTCTAGAATAGCAATGTTTTTTTGTTTTCTCTGGGATATCATCTCCTTTAGGACTTGACATGTATCCGTATTGACAATCCCTCTAGTATTCCAACATAGGGTTTCATGTATTAAAACAAGTGGTAGTTGAAGAAAGAAAGAACCATGGAACTTACTGCAAGTTTGGGATCGGTTCTTGATTCACTTTACCCTCTCTATCATTATCTATATCGTCTCTTCAAGTATCCTAGATAGGATTTCTTCTCAAACTATTTCTTCTCTTCTCATATGGTGGCATGGTTCTTGAGTTTTTGAGTTTAGGTGTGCTGCCTTAGATTTTTCTGCCTGTCAGAAGTGGTCCAACCGTGTTACTAGTGTTGGTGTTTAGGCTTGATTTTGTGTCTTCATTTATCTCTTCATCTTTTTCAGGTGGTACCTCCATCTCCGTGGTTTTTTCCTCCTACAATAATGATGTAGCCGCTTCCATCGATTCAGTCATCTCCCTATGATTTGACGTAGTGTTTTTCATTGTTGCATGCTCTACTTGTTCCTCTCCATCATCCTTGTCATCCACATTAATGACTTCCACAATAACCTCATCGTTGCCCAGGTTAATAGTTGTATGTCCACTTGTGTTCCTCATTTGTTGTATTCTATTTTTATTGATTTCCATCAAAACCTTCCTCTTATCGTCAACATTATTAATTTTATTTTTCTTCCATACCTTCTCAGCTTTTTCTACCACTTCCTTGGTGTGATTCTCTTTTTCCTTGTTTCTTTGTATTTTGTCTTCAGTAGTCTCGTCTGTGTTTTCATCATTCCCATCCAGATCTGTTAGATTGGCAAACTTGTTAACAATGCTCCTTGCTTCACTTGGCCCCTCAATTTGCTTCTTATTTTGTGTGTTTTGATGTATGTGTGCAGTGACCTTCTTCTTCTAAGTTTGCCACTTATTGCATCCTTCTCCTTCATCCCGATTGGTGGTTGAAGTGGACCCCTCTTTACTAGTATTGTCATTATTATTTCTTTTTGGCCTCACACATTGTTTAGTGTTGTGTCCCAGCTTTCCACACAAGTTGTAGGTTTTTGGGAAGGCTTCATATTCGATATGAGTGGCGTTCTCATTGATTGTTATGGTCTAAATCAATGGTTTCATGGTATCAACCTCCATAGCAAGGAGATCAAATTTTCTTCTTGTCCTCCCCATCATGTGCACATCTACCATCACCATGCTTCCCAACACCAACCCTATATAATCAAACATGGTAGGCACATAGATATGTAGCAGGAGATCTTGGATTCTTACCCACATTACTAAGTATTTAGGTAGATACACTATTGGTCTAATAGAAGGGGACCATTCCCATACCACAAGACAACATCCAAATAGTTTCCATAGACCTCCTATGAGCACCATATCAAAGTCATGTTCACATGAGAATTGAATCACGTAATGTCCCATTTTGACCTCGAACATGTTAAATCTCACCAATGGGTTCCATAACATCTTTAATATGTCCCTCATCATCATATAACTGACATCTGTTCCCACCAATCTAGCCACGACTATGTATTGCCAAGGACAAGCCAAGTTTTCTTCTGCATCTAGGTTAATTACCAGGGACACCCCCCATCACCAATATTCATCTTTACGTCCGATACCGCTAGGTTGATCTCATATAATGACTCCAAGAAAAAGGTATTATTGGCTTCTCCTTGAGATATTCCTCCTTTATTCTATTTCATCTTAGCCGCTTCCTCTGTCCCACCATCTTTCTTTGCATGTTGTACATCTGTTCCATCTTTTGGATTTGTTGTTGCGCCTTCCTTCTAGATTTGTGTATCACCGTTGAGAGGCGGGAGGTGGTATTCATCTATTCAATCCACCATCTCCATCTCAGTGGTGCTTCTGTCATCTCTTTCAATTAGGTTCCCCCGCATCCCTACAAATTGGAATTCCATCCCTACATTCGGGATGATAACCTTAACTCCTTTTCCTCCCCCCCAGATCTTCATGTAATCCATGATCCGTCCATGGTATCCCCTCCGTGTAGGGAAAGTACTCCTTCTCGCTTCTTTGTACCCTTTCTCCGCTTTCAAAAACCCCCGATCCCTGACTGAAATGCCCACGGCCGCAGCCGCCACTCCGTCCCCCTCTACCTTCTCTTCCCCCGTCCATCAGGCAAAGTTGCCAAGTTTAATGTATTAAAAGCATTGAAATCCTAATTTATTGAGTTTTATGATCACTATATGCTTAAATGACTTTAATGAATAAATTTTAGTCTTGTAGGATAAAACAATCATCTTTGACTTAATTTGAGATTAAGAATGCATAAAATATCAAATTTTGGGTTTGCAAGGAAAAAGACATTAATTGTGACAATTAGGGTTTGGAAACCCTAAACTCTAATGAAACCCTGATTTGACCCCAAAATCCTAACATGGAACTCAAGTTAGTGTTAATGGTGGAATTTAGATAAAATAGTGAGACTTGAGTGCTATGCATTAATTTTAGGGTGATTGCTTGCTTAATCTGAAACTGCACTTATTTCATTGGACTTTGATCATCCCTAAGAAAAGTTGACTAATCATTTTAACTGACCTCCATGATGTTTCAGAGTTTTCCTATTTGAATTGCAAATAAATAGATGTGCACTTATTTACTTCATACAAACTATAAAGTCACTATGGGTATCACATTATATAAATATAACTTGCTCAACTATCTCTAATGGATTTAAGTGATACATGTGGGATGCATGAAATGTCATTATGATGATGGGTGATCAGGCCAGGATAGGAAGATCACTAATAAGACCAAGTCAGGATACGATGGTCCTTATGAGGCCAAGCCAAGATAGGATGGACATTGTGAGGCCTCACTGAGAAAAGAAGGCCATTACAAACCAGGCCCATGAATGGAAAGTTTTGAGAAGCCCTTTGTAGGGAATAAACTCTAGAGAGAGGGTACCCCACAATGAGTAATTCAGAGAAGGAGTGTACCATAGAGATTAAGTTGAGAAGTTAGAAGGAAAATGTGTGTCAAAATTGTGGTAATTGTATGGCTGACTATATTGTTATACCTACATGTGAATATTTTGATTCCTCACACACCAGTATAACTTGTTATACTAATTTTTGCTTTGTTTCATTATGTTTTTGGTTAATATGTTATTAATGTCCAAAATTGACATCCAGAGAAGAAGGCACCAAAAGGAAAGATGCTTAAAACTACCTTGACGATTTAGATATATATACATTACTTCGTGTTTCAAACTTTAGTTTTTCCTTTCATGTAACTCCTTAGTGGAGAGCTTATTTGTCATCATGTTATCAACTCTTTTCCATTTAGTGAAATTTAATAATTATTCTTGGTTAATTGCTAAACCATCCATCCTGTAATATGGTAACGACCCTTGCCCTCTTTGTCCTCCTTTATTGGGGATAATAGGGGGAGGGGGCCATTACAGTCTCCCTAGAGATGCCAATGGGTGATACATAGATAGTGACGTAGTATGAGGAATTGGAGCCATAGTTAGAATTTTGTTCCAACATTCTTTAAATTAGGGTCTTCAAAACATCAATTTGAAAAGAGTCATCAAGAGAGTCATCATGACATGGATGCAGTTTTAGATAGTGCAAACCCTTTTCCTTTACCAGGATCACATCAAGACAATTGCAATGATAAACCAATTTTGGTTGAATCTATTCTAAAAGATAAACAATCAACTTTCTTTGCATATCTAGTTGTTTCATATAAGGGGTTACAACCCCAATAGGAGGTACACATTCCACCATCACTATATTTTTATGCCTCCTCTCTAGTTGTATATCTTGAAACACCTGTGAAGGGGTGGGGTGTATTCCACATAGAGGAGTCAAATCCTCCACCAGATTTAGAGGAGTTACTAGAAGCAGTCACTGCACATTACTCATACAAGAAGGTGGTCCACCTCCTATCCTTACAAGTTAGCTAATCTAGGAGACACAAGATAGGCACCACACATATATTGTTCCTTTACCTATAGATCTACATACTATTAACAAAGGATTATTTTTGGATCTTGTTGGTTGGGTTGAAAGGTGAAAGGAAACATGAACTCAAGCATCCTTAAAGTCCACTCGAGCTACCATGACCATTTGATTGTAATTTGCACCATGGATCTCGTACATTCTATGTATCATCTATTGTTCATATTCCTTTCAGCTAGATCTTCTTCAAGTTTCCAAAACCTCTTGGATGAGCATTGAGGATTCCTTCTCCTCCATCATTGGTTTAGTGTTTTCTCAGGATGAACAAATTTCTATGCTTGAGGTTGAGTTGGGTGGTATGTACTCATTTACACCCACACCTATCTCTCTTATTTCTTGTATTGTTTAAACAATTTTTAGCTTTGCATGCATCCATTTATTTAGTTTAAATGCATTGCATGTATCATAAACTCTTTGTATTTCAGTTCATAGTTAATGCAACGTTAGTTGCACCCATTATCAAGTTGGATTAGTTTACATACATGTTTCTTGCATTTATAAATTTCCATTGAATCCATCTTGTTCGATTGTAAGAAATAACCCTTTGTATCTAATGAATATAACCATGGTGTTCCCTGGAAATGATGGCAAGTTGTAAGAAATTGAGCAGAATCAAATGCAACATGTCTCTTTACTGATTAGCATAACATGCTTGTGAAAATATTTTAACCCTCCATATGACATGATGTGATCAAAATCGTTGTCTAAGATTGTACCTATGCTATGATTTGTAATATATGAGATGCACATTTTGTCTATAACCATCTTACCCCATTGTTCTCTAAATTATCAAAAACTCATTAAGTCTTCCAAACTCTAAGTTTAGGGTGTCCAAACCCTCCTTCTCTCTCTATAGTCACTTTTTCCATACCCCTCTCTATTTTTTTTAGAGAACCCTTACCATTTATTTAAACATATATGAGATTACAAAAGAGAGAACTACAACATCGATAACTAAATGTGCTATTATAAATACAATTAAAAGTAGTATCACCTAAAATAATGATGGAATCTAGGTCCATCATCCTCTCATGAAGATGAGAGATGAGTGGGTTTTTGGGGGGGAAATTAACCACAGTTTTAGCAGCCAGGTTGGCATCATGTGCCAAATAATACATCTCACAAATCGACCTTATGAAAGAAGAAAGCTTCAGTTTCTTAATAGAACAACAATCAAATGTTTTGTCTGGACTGAAGTTCATGAACATTTGGTCAATTCTTATAAATCTTCTTCTTTGTTCACTTAAGTTCTCTCATTCCTCCTATTCCTTTTGACCCTTTATCATCTTGAACTCAACTTCTATCTCAGTGGCCACTTTGGACATGGAATCCTTGACATGACATCTAGTGCTTCTTCTTATTTGTCCTAAAGGTGAAGTAGCCTTGGTTTGTCCCTTCCTTTTCATCTTTGTACCACTGCCCTTGACCATCCTCCCTGCCAGTGTTGTTGCCCCTGATCTCATGTGTTTGTTATGTTCTACCCTAGTCAAAACTATATCATTATTCCCCTTATCTAACAATGCTTTCTCATTTATACACATGTCCTCACATTCTACCTCTTCTACAAATTCAATTACCTCATCAACATCCGGTTAGACAACTCTATGTGATTCCTTTCGATTGACCCTCTTCCTTCCTTCTTTTTCCTTATTACTATTATCGTCTTACTTTCTATGTTGGGGCTGACCTCCAACTATTTCCTTGTGTTTTCATCTCGTTCCCTAGGTGTAGTGTTTTTCTTATTTTTCTATGCCTTTGCAGGTTGTTTAGCATGTTCCTGACTTTTTGGTTGAGGTTCTGTGACAATATTTCTATCATTCCTTCCCTCTGTCTCCTCATTCACCAAACCTACAAAACTGTTGTTATATTTACTATCTAGTGGAATGTCTCCCTGGTTTCCACGTCTCTGTAACACCCCTAACCTGGGTTATGGCCTAACCCTAGATGTTTTGCTTAAGTAAGATGCTTACAACTTGTTCTTATCTTTTGGGAAAAGTAATTAATGCCTTTGTGAAGTTTATTCTCAAAATTGAGCTTATATGCAAACTATGTGTGCATTAGATAATAAGCTAAGTGAAAAGCACAATTTACCCAAGATAAAGGTTATGTTGCAAATGTTACATGTCGAATGTATTCTAAGTGTTTTGTATGTCATGAAAGAGAATATGATGCTAAGTGGCAGCTTGTGCAAAGCATAAACCCTAAGTGAGAACTTGTGTAAATAATGTTAAGTGCTTGGTGCATCAATTATAGTACAATTTGCAATATGTACAAAATATAGGGTTAATATGTAATTTATCACCTATAGATTGTTTTTACTCTTACCTAGTGTTATCTAGAGGAAAGAGAAAGAATGATACAACATGATTGAATCATCTCAAAGTGTTATTACTCTTAATAATAAAGAAACCAAGAAAATGCATAAGTTGAAGTTATACACATGAGCCATATCGATTGTGGACTAAGAAAAGGAGCCCCTATCGGCCATAGAGTCATAAGGAGAGCATTCTATCGGTTTGTGGAGCCTTGGTTTGACCCATAATGGGAAAGGTACTTTAGGGAAAAAGAAAAGGCATCGATTTGCAACTTGCCTTGGAAATGATGGAGTTGAATAAAATAATAAGTTAGTGGAATAGAGCTTGCCCTAGGAGGCAACTCAAGGGCCACCCCCTTATCTTTTCTTTATTCTTTTGCATAGCAAAATAATATTGGCATGCATGCAAGAGCATGTGGCAACCTTGCATGGTTAGGTGGCATGAAGCACCTTAAGTAAGTGACACCTATGACACTCTTTTCTATAAACCTAAAGTATAAATACCTTGACCTTCATTTGTTGGAAAGATTTTTAGATCAACCAAGTACCTTTCCTCTTGTATCATGCAAACACCTTCCCTTGTATCACCCATAGTGAGGAGAGTGGAGTGGTGAAGGCTTGGTATCTGCCAAAGAGGGAAGATATCGGCCAAAGAAGATTGAAGCAACTAAGTAAGGTGATATCGCCCAAGGTGGTTGGAGATATTGTGCAAGAGCTTGGAGTTCAAGTCTTGCGGCTTGGAGAAGGCTCATCTTCAACCTTGGGACGAGTGAAGTTAAAGCTTGAAGCTTGGAAGATCTTTGAGAGGTGGGTTATATAACTTAAACCCTTTAATATTATTTATCCTTTCTTCAATGTTGTTCATGTTGGATAAATTGGATATTATGATAAATCCCTTTGTTTCGATGATGACAAACATTTCATTCTTATTAATCTAACGAGCTACTTAAGTGTGCAGGAACAAGGTGATGACAAAGTTCTAGGGAATCCTTACGCTTGAATATTTATAAATGTCATGCAATGTAATCATATGTAAACTTGTACAAATATATAATGTACAAGTACTTAGACTTCATGTAAATCAAGCATTAGATCTCCCTAGCTAAACACTACACTTAGTTAGGACATCTCCTTCTAATATGATCACATAATGCACACTCTTGCACTCACTTAGTATCTTAATTGAAAGATTGAAAACAGAGTCAATCTCGGTCGACCACACTCCTCGACCGAGACACTCTCGGTCGACAAACTTCTCGACCGAGATTGACCAAAAGTAGTCGTTAGACACAGCAGTTGACAGTTGCAAATAAACGTTAATCCAGAGAGCCTGTCGGTCGAAAAATCCTCGACCGACCAGGCATCTCGGTCGACAAGTCCTCGACCGAGATGGTCTCTGACAGCAACTGCAGAATTAATTAACTAGCCGTTGCTAATGCGCCTAACTTATTCCTAACGGCTAGTTAAGCACTAGGAATCCCCTAGAAGTTGTCTAGAACGTCCTTAAGCATACTTAGGCCATTCCTATAAATAGGACAAGTCATAGGACACTACAAAAGTACTTACATATACTCAATTGTGCAATCTTTGAGCATACACTACATTGGCAATCTGTTTAGAGCAATTGTGAAATTCCCACACTTGTTATACATTCACATTGCTACCATTTCGTGTCCTATAGACTAGGATCTCCTACACATAATAATCACATTGATATATATCTTGGTTGGGAGATCCAAACGCTTGATATAGGAAAATCAAGCCTTGTGCTTACAACGGTATTGTAATTTCTGTATTTCTTTCTTGTTCCTATTTATTCCTTGTACTCTCCTTGCTACTCCTAGGGTTGGAGGCTGCGGATTGGAGAGAGTGGACTTCTCAGGTGGAGAAGGGGACTTCAAGCTACTTCAAGAAGGCTATCGCACGGGAAGCTACTTCAGTAGGCTGGTGCAACGGGTGTTGGTGCATCTACCTCAAGGGAAGGCTGCTTCGAGTTGGGCGATTACTTCTAGGTGAAGGCTGCTTGAAGGGTTTAGGGAAAAGAAATGTATTTTATGTAAAATCCTTGTGAGGTAATAAAATAATTTCTTTTCAAATCCCGGTTGGGTAAGCAACCGGGTAGTGGACTGACTACCTTAGTATTTGCTAAGGCTAGGAACCACTCTAAACCCTTGTGTCTCTTTGTCCAATCTTTCTTTGTGGTTGCTTGAGTTTAAATTATTTTAAAATCTCTATAAAACTCTATTCACCCCCCCTCTAGAGGTTTTCAATTGGTATCAGAGCAGGCTTCAAGGAGCCCTAACAAGGTCTTGAAGAGATAAAGGGAGGAGGTAACTACAACCACAAGAAAAGGAGCATGGACCAAAGTTCGACAAGTTGCAATTGGTGCTTAGGAACAAAGCACTCTACGTATAAATGTCCATGGAGGTCAAAGAAAGGAGATGCACATAAAGAGTGTTTCGTTGCTACAATAAGTGAGGAAGAAGAAGAAGAGGTAAGCTTGCTTGATTTACCCAAGGAGGAGTTAGTTGCTATTATAGAAGAAACATATAATAAATATGTTGAATGCAAAAAGAAGTTAAAGAAATCCAGTAAAGAAAATGATGATCTAAATGCTAGACTTCTTGATCTTACATCCGAAAATGACGATTTATATGCTAAATTGAATACTCTTGGTTTTGAAAAAGATAGCATTATGTCTGATAATCGTACCTTGAAATCATCTCTAAGTAACAATGAAGTAAAGATCTTTACTCTAGAAACAAACTATGATCTTCTATGTCAAGAAAAAGCTGAATTGCTTACAAAATTAAATGATTTTCAAAAACAACCTATATTGTGCAACCATGTAGATTATGACAATATAGTGAAAGAAAGAAATATACTATCATCCAATCTAGACCAAGCAAAATTAGATATCAAGAAAAGAATGGATGAGATCGTTAAGTTACAACAAGAAGTTAGTAAGTTAAGCAACAATGGAATCCTTGATAGAATATTAGAAAATTCCTATCATCAAATAGGGAGAAGAGGACTAGGTTATAAGCCTAATGAGAAATCCCATAAACAACCTAGAAGAACACAAGCGAGTCAATCCGCTTATATACCTAGAGGCACAAAAATGTATATACCCAAGAATAACCAAGATCAAAACTATAGAAAAAGGCTTGAGGTTGATTCAATTTGTTGTCATTATTGCTCACGCCTTGGACATTATTCTTTTTCATGCCCATACAAGAAAAAGCATGTCGAAATGGTATGGGTTCCAAAAACCCCAAACTAAATAGGTTCGACTAAGTTGATATATGACCATAGACCTTAATTTGTATATCCTTATGTCTATCTCAACTTAACATTTAGGGATAACAAAATCTTTACATTGTATGTGAAAATTATTCTTGAAAGATTCTATTTAATCATTCTTTTTCAGAAATACTTGCAATGAATAAAACGTTTCAAATAAATTTTTGTGTATGCTTTTATATTTTAGTCTATCCAAAGTAATCTTAAATTCATGAATGGATATTATTCTTGAATATGCTTCACCATATTTGATGTCCTTATTAAGCTCTCATAATTAGTACACTTTAATGTGTCTCAAATTGATATTTGCAAGCTATCTGCAGAACTCATACTTCGCATATGAATGATTCATACTGGAAACCTGCAAAATATGCCTCTTGGTTAAAATAAAATTTGACCAAGGGGCGCTATGGTCGTAATCAAGGGCGACCTAAAATAAACTTTGATTGTTTATTTGAACATTATTTTATTGAACTTTATCTTAGCATATTTTTAAATCAAAACGTCAAATCATTTGTGGTAATTAGAAGCCTTAAATATTATTACTCCCTTGGAATATACATATGCTCTACAAAAATGTTCTATGATTTGCATTAAGATTCAGCCAAAAATTGAACTCAGAAAGTTAGTCGGTCGACAAATGCTCGACCGAGAACCACTCGGTCAGCCCGTCTCACTCGACCGACAAATTCTAAACAGACTCAGTATCAGACAAACTGTCGGTCGACGAGTGCTCGACCGAGACAATGTCGGTCGACAAGCGCTCGACCGAGAAATAGCCGTTGGATATGACCGTTGCGACCCGACCGTTATGACCGTTTTCTTTACCGTTGGAGGACCAAGTGGCGCGTCTGCAACTCGACCGTTGTGGACGCTCGGTCGACGAGCCGTCGACCGACCGGGTCGCTGGAATTCTATAAATAAGTGCAAAAACGAGCCACTTACTCACACTTGCATTTCCTTGCTTCCATAGTCCATCTCTAGTGCAATTTCGTGCAATCCTTCAGCACTCTTACTCTCAAATCTTCCTTGCTTCTTCTCCACTCTCAAGAAACACAATGGCCTCATCATCAACTGTCCGAGGGAAGAAGAAAGTTGCTGGAAGAAAAAGAAGAGAAGAGAGGGAAGCCACTCCGCCACTGACGATCATCAATGACATAGCTTTCGTCGACGGAGATGCTGGAGATAGATACTTTCGGCTTTCCTCTAAAGCTCCTCTTCCCCGACGTCCGGTCGAAGTGATGGACTTCATCAACATAGTTGACCTGGAGCATCTCTTTGGAGTACAAAAGCTGAAGGACTTCATCAATCCATCCTTTCCTTCCTACTCCATTAAGGTAGTAAACGAATTCTATGCCAATCTTCTATCTCACACCGAAAATGACACCACTTTCTTCTACACCATGGTCAATGGGCATAGTTTTAAGTTTTCCGAAGGGGATATTCTTGACATGCTTGAAATTGATATAGATGAATATCAAGATTTCCTTGACCTTACCACCAGCAATCCAATAAATTTATTTTCCCATGATGACCACACCACTAGCCTAAGTGATATCAAAAGAGCCATATTTCAAGCCAATACCACTTGTCATGAAGATAGGGGAACATATTATGCTATAAACCTAAAACCAGCATGTAGAATAGTAAACCTCATTGTTTCCACCAACATACATCCACGAGCCAATAAATCCGAGGTTCCCATTTTCCGTATGTGTCTCATTTATTCTATCATAAAAGAAATTCCCATCAACTTCATTCGCATAGTACTTAAAAATATGCTTGAGTTTTCTGGCAATCCACCATATGCCGATTTTGTATGCCAGATTACTCAACATTGTCTTAAGGTAAACATTGAAGATATGGGATATATATGGGAGCGTAGACCACCAAAGATAAGTAAGAACACCGTAGAGAAGATGGGGATTGACTTTGGCCATAAAAAGGCAAGAGTAGAAGGAGAGTCATCACATCAGGATATACCACCCCCTCCTTCTACTAACCTTTCCATTGATCCCATCCAAAATACCCTTACTTATATTGCTGGCTCCCAATACCACCTTAGTAAACAATTAAACTACAATCACCATGCCATGACATATTTAAATCAAAGAATGCAAAACCTTTCTCCTGGCCAAACCGATGAATATCCGCATTCTTTAAACCCTGGCATGCTCAACCCATTTAACCCCTCATACAACTACTATCAACCTCCACCTTCACCATCAATGGATCTTGCACATACTCAATTTTCTTCCATACAATTGCAAGACATAGCTGCTCACTTCCGTTTTGACCGAGTTCCCACTTTCCTGGAAGCATATGCGTTGACTACAACTGGTGCTTTGGATTGGAAAACTCTGGTCCAATACTATGGAGCTGAGCCATTTCTTGGGAAAGATCCGGACATTGATGTAATTCTTAAATCTTTCCTGTGAAGTGTTGGTGTTGTAATAGTTGTATTCTATATGATTGTAATCTTCTTCATGCTATTGAATGAAATTTGCCATTTTTATTTGATTCACATGGTTATTTTGTTTGGCTTATGATGTTATCTTCAAAATATGGGTTATCAGTTCATTATTGTAGAGCATAACAAATAAGGGAATAATAATAATTAAAACAGGCAACTATTACAAATTAAAATTAAATTTTCAAATAACAAAATAGTTCTCCAGAAACATTCTCGGTCGAGCAACTGGTCGACCGAGAACATTGTCGGTCGAGCAACTGTCGACCGACTGGGTTTCTGTTTTTCCAGATTGACAAAATTGCATACATCTTTCAAATCTTGGACATTTTATGAGTATTCAAACTTTCATTTGAGATATCTATCGAAGGAGGAGCAAAGCATAAGAAAAAGGGGGATATCATTAAAACTTTGATAATTGTTAAAAAGAAGCTTAAAAAAAAAAAACTTTGCAATCACTATGTATAACTGAATATTTTCAAGAAAGTTATGAATTTATCGAAATTGGTATCTTGTACTTGAAGGAACTCTCTATCCAAAATGGGGCTTAACATCCCTTGCATTTGGATGGAGACATTTTTTCGGTACTCTAAGCTTAGAGGATTCTCATCTAAATCTAGGGCTTAACATCCTTTGATATATGAGCAATCCATATACATTTCATCTTATGCTTAAAGGTATCTCGTTTCATTTCAAGGCTTCACATCCTTTGCAAATGATTGAAAAACAAATTATGGATAAAATAGATAAAAATCAATGTTCCTAATAGGATATCTAATTAAGGGGGAGCATTATATTAAGAAAAAAAAAATTCTACTTTGGATATCTTTTTGAAATGACAAAGGGGGAGAAAGAATATAAAAATATATATAAAAGAGTTTCATCACATCTTGGCCAGCACTTACTTGAAAAACATAAATGGCTACAAAAGGTAAATTTTCAGGTATGAAACTCATTTACTTTATATTTTCTTATTTCATATTTAGGAAATGTTTGTCATCTTCAAAAAGGGGGAGATTGTTGGATAAATTGGATATTATGATAAATCCCTTTGTTTCGATGATGACAAACATTTCATTCTTATTAATCTAACGAGCTACTTAAGTGTGCAGGAACAAGGTGATGACAAAGTTCTAGGGAATCCTTACGCTTGAATATTTATAAATGTCATGCAATGTAATCATATGTAAACTTGTACAAATATATAATGTACAAGTACTTAGACTTCATGTAAATCAAGCATTAGATCTCCCTAGCTAAACACTACACTTAGTTAGGACATCTCCTTCTAATATGATCACATAATGCACACTCTTGCACTCACTTAGTATCTTAATTGAAAGATTGAAAACAGAGTCAATCTCGGTCGACCACACTCCTCGACCGAGACACTCTCGGTCGACAAACTTCTCGACCGAGATTGACCAAAAGTAGTCGTTAGACACAGCAGTTGACAGTTGCAAATAAACGTTAATCCAGAGAGCCTGTCGGTCGAAAAATCCTCGACCGACCAGGCATCTCGGTCGACAAGTCCTCGACCGAGATGGTCTCTGACAGCAACTGCAGAATTAATTAACTAGCCGTTGCTAATGCGCCTAACTTATTCCTAACGGCTAGTTAAGCACTAGGAATCCCCTAGAAGTTGTCTAGAACGTCCTTAAGCATACTTAGGCCATTCCTATAAATAGGACAAGTCATAGGACACTACAAAAGTACTTACATATACTCAATTGTGCAATCTTTGAGCATACACTACATTGGCAATCTGTTTAGAGCAATTGTGAAATTCCCACACTTGTTATACATTCACATTGCTACCATTTCGTGTCCTATAGACTAGGATCTCCTACACATAATAATCACATTGATATATATCTTGGTTGGGAGATCCAAACGCTTGATATAGGAAAATCAAGCCTTGTGCTTACAACGGTATTGTAATTTCTGTATTTCTTTCTTGTTCCTATTTATTCCTTGTACTCTCCTTGCTACTCCTAGGGTTGGAGGCTGCGGATTGGAGAGAGTGGACTTCTCAGGTGGAGAAGGGGACTTCAAGCTACTTCAAGAAGGCTATCGCACGGGAAGCTACTTCAGTAGGCTGGTGCAACGGGTGTTGGTGCATCTACCTCAAGGGAAGGCTGCTTCGAGTTGGGCGATTACTTCTAGGTGAAGGCTGCTTGAAGGGTTTAGGGAAAAGAAATGTATTTTATGTAAAATCCTTGTGAGGTAATAAAATAATTTCTTTTCAAATCCCGGTTGGGTAAGCAACCGGGTAGTGGACTGACTACCTTAGTATTTGCTAAGGCTAGGAACCACTCTAAACCCTTGTGTCTCTTTGTCCAATCTTTCTTTGTGGTTGCTTGAGTTTAAATTATTTTAAAATCTCTATAAAACTCTATTCACCCCCCCTCTAGAGGTTTTCAGTTCAAATTTTTGATTATTTGCAAATTATGGTTTCCTATGATCAATTGATGTAATCATAGGTTCCAAAATGAAATTAGGATTGTTATCCCTAGTTTTGAATAAGATTAATGACCTTGAGGTTGATGATGATGAAATCACCATTGGATACCCAACATGAGTTGATCACTCTTAAACAACCTAATATGGGTTGAAGATCTTACAACCCCATATGGGTTGAAAACATGGGAAACTAATATGGAACCCAATATGGAGACTTTCCCAATATGTAGGTAAGTCATAGTAGGTCTTATGGACGATATGAAGGATCCTTATCCATCACTTGTACTTAGCACAAGGGTGAAACAATACCTTGTGCCCGATATGTGTAAAACCCTAAAATGAGGATGGGTGCCCAATATGCATGGTCGATATGGTGCCCAATCTGCATGGCCGATATGGTGCCCAATATGAATGGTCGATATGGTGCCCACTATGCATGGCCAATATGGTGCCCAATATGCATGGCTGATATGGTGACCCAAGATGGTGAACGATAAAGTAACTTAAGTGGATGCAGGATATGGTGATAGGGGATATGCCCTATACCCAATATGAGGATGTGGTTATACCACATGATCAAATTGAATACTTGAAAAAATGATATATGTATATTAAAATACAATAGGATGACATTATCAATCATGCTACTTGACATGGTAGGCATGCCCTCAATTATTAAGATTAACTAAGTGATAAATATGACCAGTGTAATATTGATATACAATGAGTTTAACTCATTTGATATTGATAAGGTTGTAAACCTTAAATATGTGAAATAAGTAATTTACATCATAGTGAGGATGAGAGAGAAACTAAGAATTGAAAGATAAGTATGTGATTAGCATACACTAATACTCTTGAGATGAGCGGAGTATGAGTTAGGGCATGGTCATTGCTAATGAAATCTTAAAACCCTAATTGGTTAATTATAACCCAAATTCATTAGGGAGGATGTGTTCCTTAGTACTTCATGGTTAGAATCATATGTTGATATGGTTGATAACATGATATGATAATCATGAAAGTATCCTTAAGTAATAAGCATGGCTAAGTAAGAGCAATGTGGCTATGTGACATAGACTCAATCAACTATGTGGACTATGTGAACAAAGATATGGGTCTGATGATCTAGGGATAATGATCATCTGAAAAGTGATGACAATACTCAGTGATGAATTAGGGGTTTGAATACCCAAGTATGATAGTGATGTAAGATTGAGATTCTAAGTGATTTATGTGACTCAATGAATATGAAAGTATTTGATAAATGCAATTATGCTTTTCTTTGTAGCAATTGATATAATGTTTGTTAGAAACATTGATTGATGAATTAATACTTTCATACATCTTGATAAAATAGACGTTATACATGTTCTTTATATTTCTTTTCAAGTAAATAGGTGTTTTATAATTCTATCCATTTTTATATTATTTTCCTTTAATAATAATATTGTTGGCAGAGAGTTATATCTATCGTTGGGACAATAGTCTCACCCCATGGGATCCACAATTTTTAGGTAAGACGCGGATGAGGGACTAAGAATTGGGCTGCAAAAGAAGGAGCGTATCACCAAGGATCATAATTGTATCTCAGGTTGAGTACGCTGTCTGTAATGTCCGGTAGATAGAAGTTCTATGTGTCATCTCTATACTCTTAGGTCCTTGGGAGATAGTCTTAATGGTTTTCACGAGCGACTTGAGATTTTGGGTTGCTTATTTTGAGGATTTTATGTTGTTATTGTGTGTATTAAAGCAAAGCAGCTAGTACTTGTTATCCTCGAGAAGAGACAGAACACTAAATGTATAATGTGTATATAAGGCTTCAGTTCTTTATGTAAGAGTTTTTTGGAAGATGGATCTATGTGCAAAATGGTTTTAAATTTTCGTGGTTTTTGTTAATCCGTTGTTTATGATTATTCCACTAATTAGTAATGATTTGTTTGTCAGTTTGAGAATGGTCTTTTTAGTCTCCTCCTATTTTCCTTTAGTTGTTTTTTAGTTTGCCACTATTTTGAATCATCCAAGCCTTGGTTCACTTCATTTATAGTGCATTCATTGGTCTTCTCCAGCCTGCTTGCTTTGCACTTCTTGTAGTTCAACCCTTCCTTTCCACATGTACCACATGTCCATGGAAGGTCCTCATATACATCCTCATATTTTGCATCATTAACCAGAATTGAAGGAACTCGAGGTTTTCTAGTATCAAGTCCCAATGCCAGTCTCACATATTTGTTGTGCGTCCTACTCATCATATGTGTGTCCAATTTGATCAGTCATCCCATGGCTATTCCTATGCACTCAAACATAGTCTGGACATACAGATGAAGATGTAGATTCAATATCTTTACCCGTGAGACAATTGGTTCTAGAAAATCCTCAGTCAGCTTAAAGGTTGGGTACCATTCCTAGACAACCAGATTGGAGCCATACCCCTTCCAGGGTCCTCCTATAAGGGTTGTATCATAATCATGTTGGGAATAAAGTTGCACTAAAAAATTTCCCATATCAAGCTCGTAAATATTGAACCTCCCAGCTATGTTCCAGAGAAATTTCAACTTGTCTCTCATAGTGAGATATCTGAATTCTATGCTTGACAACCTGACAACTACAACGTATTTCCAAGGCTTATTCAGTTCGTCCCTGACACTGGAAGAAATTGGAAATGGTCGTGTACCCTCTAAATCATAGAGTATCACATCCCTAGAAGATAGTCTCTCTTCAAACCACTTCTCAAGGAAGCTACTGCTTCTACCTTGACTCTAACAACAAGATACTACATTGCTGAGGGAAGGTTATGACCCTTGTTGATCTGTCCCCAATTCCGTTCCATTTCTTCTTATACTGGGGTGAGAATCGATGATCAAAGTCACATTTGGGAACACATTTTTTCACCTCTTCAGTGTTTCTTGACTATCCCATAGAGTCGTAGATCGATCTGCTTCAGTATTCCCTCTCATTCCAGCAACCCTAAAAATGAACCGTATCTCCTGAACAGAGAGGGCCCCTACTGGATTCGTTGCTTCTTGGTTATTTTTTGGGTCTCCATGTGCCTATTTTGCTCCCCCAGGATCTTCTCCTCCCCTTAGACCCCGGTCAATCTTGCTATCGGCTCCAGACGTGCGCCCTCTCACGTCGCATCGTGACCACCTCCAGTGCCCCCTAAATTCCTACACTCCATACTCACCGTTCAAAGGAGATGTTTTTTGAGTTACTCTATACCCGTCCCTATGTAATAGGAGTGTATCACCAAAAATAAAGAAATGATTCCCATGTGCACATAAACAAAATATGCAATTAATATATGTGTACTAATAGAAAGCAATTTGGAGTTGAATAAAGGACAAATTCATAATTCTTCTAACATATCCGCATTAACTCTTATTTCCTGCTAAAGGAAGCAAAATATCCCCAAAACAACCTTCCAGAACTAAACATTATTCTTGTGCTAAATTCATATAGGAATGTCATATCTTCAATTTTGGCAAATTTGAAAGAAATAAGGCTTGGTTTGTTAAAAAAATTCCTGAATTATTATCAATTATATAATAAAATAATCTTTATGGCATGGGTGTAACACATCACCCATATAAAGGCCCATGAGACTATTTGAATTGCAAATAGGTCCTTGGAGTACAAGATAAAGAAATAAGGGATTTTGTGCAAACAAATAGAAATGTCTTTATGAATAATAAGATACTGAAATATCAAGTGATATGCAAGTTTATAAAGGAAAATAATATGCATAGTGTTTTTTAGATCTAATCCAGTTTGGCAACATATGTTTTGGGGGCCTAGTGGTATTATGTCAATATGAATTTTGGTATACTTGAAAATAATAGGAAAGGAATAGAATTATGGAAATTAGGAGAAAAATGACATTCCATAAGATAATGGTAATTTTTTTAAATAACATTTCAAAGGGTAAGTTTTTTATGTAAAAGACATCCCACTAAATCCCAATTACTAAATTTAACTTGGATAATGTATTAGGGAGTTTCCTTGAAATAAGGATAATTAATTGGAGGGACATAACCAAGAGAGAGGTAGAAGAGAATATAGAATTCATGATTAAATTATCCAATAAAGTGTCATGCATTTATATGCTTTCCTTTATGGATTTTAGTGTTACAATCAAGTAAAGTTAGCAATTAAGTTATGGATATGTGAGTTCCCAAATTAGGGATCTATCCGACAGGTTCCTCTTTGACAATTATACATACTTTTTCATAAGTGCATTGCAATAACCATGAGAGATAGAAACATTAGAAAAAGGAAAGTAAAAAGGAATACTTGATTAAACCATGTAATCATATACATGTCAAGAGTGAAATGAAGTTGGAAAGTAATCAATATGAGAAAGGAAACCAACCCAGATCCCTCACCCATCCCTCTCTTCATTGCATTCCTCCCAACTCTAGTGCTATATATGTTTATATGTGTGCATATTGATGAGGGGAATCACACCCGACCCCTCATCCTGAAGGAATAACCTTCTACAAAGAAAAACCTTCTCCCATCATTCCTTTGATAAAATGGTCTAGGCATGGAGTCTGTTGATCCACAACAAAGGAAGGATGGGAGTAGACTGCCTCTGAATACTGACCTCCTTCCCAAGAAATGGTTGTCGCAACCCTCGACTGGGCCTGCAACGCCCTGACCTGGTGTCAAGCGGCAACCATGTGACTAGCACGGCCTATCCATGGCGACCAAGTAGATGGGGTGGTAGCGAGTGAAGCTTGGTGAAGGTAGAGCTAATTTTAGGCAATAAATCATTGTCTCTAGAAGATCCTGATATGGTGGTACCAACGGTCATAGGAGTAGATGAATACCTGGGATACCTAGAGTAGAGGGGAGTAGTCGACCCCTCACCACAAAGCTTGGTTGTAGGGGGTGTGCGTAGGGAAGGAACGGTGGTGGGACTCTCCATCTGGTAGGTAAAAGTCCTTGTCAGAGAGAGAGAGGAGAGAGAGAATAGTAGAGAGGGAGAGAAACATGGAGGAGGAGGACCATGGAGTGCCAATAGAAAGGGATCAAACCCCTTGTGGTTGGTTTCATCAGCTACTCCGAGCCAGGCATTGAGGTCGGGTGTCATGTGTAACTACAGTCGCGCAACCGCAAAGAAGATGAGGGTGATGAGTGAGCGGGAGTCAGCGGGGTCTGGGCAAGCCCATCCAGTCCCAATGCCTGGGCAGACAGTTGACTACTAATCCAATATGGTGATGAGTTGGAAATGGGAGAAACATTGATGAGCTTCCATGTCACCACCTATCCAAGGTATTGCTTTTATTAAAGTAAACATTGTGAAAATCATAAAAACCACTAGGGTAGTCCAAATATAGGAAATTATATATTAAAATGATTGGGAAAACTAGAAGAATAGAACTAAAGTATAATTGAGAGCTAATTATGGTTCACATTCCAGAAGTAGTACTAATATGTGTTAAAGTGGTGATTAAAGCACAAAAACCATCTATTTGTACATTGACATAATTGAATAATTAAATGCTCTTAATTCATTTATAGTCTGATATTGTTGAATAATTTGTTATTCCAAAATGACCATGATAATCATGATGATGTTTAAGGTTCCTAGTGTGAATAATCATGCAAATGAAGAATTAGGATTTAAAGATCATAACTTGTATTGTTGTAATTGAATCTAACTGAATGTAAGTGATAATAATGCAAGTATGTAATAAGATAATTAGGTTTTATTCTAATGATTAATATGATATGGAACTAGGGATTGTACCCTTAATCCCTGTCCAAACTCAAGACAACCCTAAACCTAGATAAGAAGTTGAGTAGGTTTCAATCTAATTAATGTGAATGGTGACACTTTGGTATCTACACACACCCATATCAAATGTTCATTGCTTGGTTTGCTTGCATGATTGGAGATTATGTTTAGAGTATGAATGCAAGATATGCATGGTTCTACAAAAGGTACATGGTTACGATTATGACTGTCTGGAATATAGTTTGTCGATGTTTTTTGAGGTTTTCTTGAGGATTGACTGAATATACTGTTGAGTGTTTATTTACATTCTAACAAATTATAATGTCACTATGAGTATCACATAAAGGATGATTACTTGAATAATATTTTAGTTCTTATTTGCAAGTTATTGATTGATTATATGTTGTTATGTACTTTTACACTTTTGCATGCATCCCACATACATAGTATATAAATATATTGAGCCTTGTTTTTATTTCACAACAGTTTAGGTACATGATGAATATGAAGATATCAAGATTGGATGGACAGATGAAATTACTTGAAGACATAAACGCTTACTTATAAGGAGGATTAGATAGATACTTCTTCTCATATGTATGATTTTGATGATAGAATTCATGTAACTTCTTAGAGAAGCTTTTTGTAATCAATATTTGAATTGATGGAAATTATTTGATATCATTTATTATTTCATAAAATTTCTATCCTTTAGAATTTTAGGTAATGGGGTTCTCAAATTTTGGGGTCTTTCCTTAATTCAGGGATGCGAAAAAGCGAGGTTGTTACATTTGGTGTCAATACCCCATATTTTTCAAATAATATTTATTCGTTTCTAAATTTCGAGTAATCTATAGAAAATCGAAGGAAACTTTTTAAGGCATGACCTGATGGTAATATTGTCTAAAAGGGTTCATTACTTTGGGGGTTGGCAATATTTTACTGCACACTATTAAGTTGGCATACGAGGACTTCCTTATCCATAGTGATTCCTGCTTGGCCAGAACCTAGGGTTTGCTTGAAGTAATGTTTCCTCTAAGTCTTTTCATCTTAAATTTCACCCACTTCTTATCCTCTTGCATAATAAACCCTAAAAGATACTTCCCTCCTCATCTCAAAGTTAGGGTTTTTGAGAAGAAGTATGATTAAAGTATCCTCCACGAATTAATGTAAATGTAATGTGAAAAAATTATAATAAAATAAAGAAATTATTTTATGGGTTTATCCTGGAAAAGGCAAACCCTATATGGAACTAGGATTTGTTTAGGGAAACCGTTAGTGGATCAAGGGGATCATAAAACCCAATAATGTAGGGTGTAGGTTGTGAAGTCCCTAACCCAAAACCTTAATCTTGGGAAAATGGAGTAGAATGGGTAAAATTGTAACCCTACCCATATGAACCCTAATTAAGGGAAAGAGAAAAGAGGAAATATAAATGGGTTTAGGTGACCCAATCTCCCATGTAGGAATACGGAGAAATTCTTTCATGATGCATATGAAAGGAATTTGAAGATACATGAGAGACATAAGTTACCAATGGTTATACATGAGAATGTAACTTTGACTATAACTTGCTCATCGCCCTAATGCTATCTCTAGAGGAATGGATGAATAAAGAATACCCCCAATGAGTGGATATGATACCCCCAACGTGTGGGTAAACTATAGAGACTACCCCTAGAGAGTGGATATGTTATTTAATGTACCCCCAGTGAGTGTGTATGTAATTGAAACTACCCCAAACAAGTGGGTATGTTATTGAAATTACCTCTAGAGAATGATTATCATACCCCCAACATGTGGGTATTCTATTGAAGTAAACCCCTAGAGTGTGAGTATGCTAACCCCAGCGGTGGGTATTCCATTAAAATACTCCTATTGATTGAGTATGATATTATGGACACCCCGAGAAAGTGGGTATGATTGGAGATTACCCCTAGTGAGTGGGTGATCATTGAAATATTCCCAGTGAGTGAGTATGATGTTGTGAATAGGTATGGTTGGAGATCACCAATAGAGAGTGGGAAGATCATTGAAATACTCCCAGTAAGTTAGTAAAAATACCTCCTAGTGAAGGGTATACTATAGAGATTGGGCAAATACATGTTGACAAGTTATAACTAAAAATGTGTGTTAGAAAAATATGAAATTTTCATTTCAACTTTTGGTGTTGATGTCCCGACCTGGGGTAGGTCAACCCAATGTGTGGAAAAACGAACCTATCAGGGAAGAAAAACCCTGAACCTGTGGGGTCAGGTTGTGTCTAGAGAGACTAACCTCCTCCTGAGAGTCAAGAAAACACCCTAGGTTAGCACCTTCTATAGAAGGGTGAGTTTAGAAATCAATTTTAAGAATTAGGTACTCTTAGTTATCATCTAAATCTTGGAAACTTAAAGATATGATATCTAAATAAATCCTAGGTAGGGTAGAGGCCTAAGTCAATCCTAAGGTCAAGTAAGGGGGATTAAAGGTACACAATATCAATGAGATTAGGAGATTATCGTGTCCTAAATGCATTAGACCATGAGGTCAGGAGATAGTCAAGCATGTTGTCTAAGGCTCATTGGTTAGGAGATTGGCCACCTTTATGAGTTCATGAGGCTGAAGGGGTAAATGTGAGAGGCACTCCCTAAATGCATAAGGATGAGATCACTCCAAAGGTACCATACCCCTAGGGACTCATGGAAGTGGCTAAGGCTCATAATATGTGTGTTATAAATATCAAAGATACAAGAAGTTATATAATAATTAAATTGTACACAAAGTCAAGAATGAGAAAGACTTTTGACCTCATGAAATATCAGAACATTGTGGTATCAAAAATTAATTATGGTTTGGAGTCATGTTGAGAGAGATTCAACCTAAAATTTCAAATTTTTAGATAATGTGTGAATACACCATCTCTACTCTTGAATGGGATGAACTTTGTAGTTGAGTTGTAGTGAAGTGCCTATTTCATCTCATTATGAGTGAGAGAGTTCGGGTAGACACATGTTATGCTTAAAATTGACATATGAGAATTAACAAGCCTAAGTTCAAATTGATGACATGATTTATGGTTTAAGGTGTTACCTCACCCTATGTGGAAATAAACGAATGATAGATTGAACTTTAGGTGAAAAAGGTAACCACCAAATGAAAAAAAATGAAATTCAAGTGAAAATGTAATGGGTAAGTGATAATGTCATAAAATGAGTGGCAATGTGGAAATACCCTAAATTGAGTTCATGTATCAAACTTAGCATACTATAAGGAATTTGTATATCAATAAAAGTTGTTCAAAACAATCCAAAATGGGTTCTTAATCCTATGGTTTGAAACTAAGATGAGCTCTCTTTCACCTTAAGCTTACTAAGTTTGAATCTTGGGGACACAATTCCTTCTTAGAAGGGGTGAATGTTATATCCTCAAATTTTAGTAAATTTGAAATAAACAGCTTGGTTTGATAAACAAATTCCTCAATTATTATTGATCAAATAATAAAATCATCTTTGTGAAATGGGTGTAACAGATGGCTCATATAAAGGCCCATGAGACTATTTTCTTTACAAATAGGTCCTTGGAGCACAAGATAAACAAATAAGAGATTTTGTACATAAATAAATAGAAATGGCTTTATGAATAATGAGATAGCTGAAATATGAAGTAATATGCATGTTTCCAAAGGAAAATAAGATGCATGGTGTTTTTCTAGTTCTAATTCATTTCTGAAACATAAGTTTAGAGGCATCCATTAGTATTATGTATATATGACTTTTGATATACTTGAAAATAATAAGGGAAGGAAGAGAATTATGGAAATTGGGAGAAAAAAGACATTCCATAAGATAATGGTAATTATTTTTATAATGTTTGAAAGAGAAAGTTTTGTATATAAAAGACATCCCACTAAATCCCAACTACCAAATATAACTTGGAAAAGGTATTAGGGAGTTCCTTGAAATAAGAATAATTAATTGAAGCAACATATATAAGAGAGAAAGAAGAGTAATCCCAAATTCATGATCAAATTAGCCAATAAAGCACCATGAATTTATATTCTTTCCTTTATGGATTTTTGTATCACAATAAAGTAAAGTTGGCAATTAAGTTATTGATATGTGAGTTTCCATATTGGGAATCTATCCAACAAGTTCGTTTTTGACAATCACACATACTTCTCCATAAGTTCTTTGCCATAACCACTAGAGAGAGAAAGATTAGTAAACGGAAAGTAAAAGGGAATACTTGATTAAACCATGCAATCTTATACATGGTAAGAATGCAATGAAGTTGGAAAGTAATCAATATGAGAAAGGAAACCAACCCATATCCCTTGCCCATCCCTCTATTCATCATCTTCATCCTAACCCTAGTACTATATATGTGTATACATAGGCATACCGATGAGCAAATCACACCCGACCACCCCCCTCCTTAACACATAACCTTCCACAAAGTAAAACCTTCTCCTAGCATGTGTTTGGCATAATTCTCTCAGATGCAGCATGCCAACCCACAATAGAGAAGGGACGGGAGTAGAATACCTCTATATATTGACCTGCTATGGAGAAACAGTTGCCACAACCCTCAGCTGGGCCAGCAACGGTCTGGCCTGGTGTCATGCAGTGACCGTACAACATGTGCAACCTGTCAATGGTGGTGGATAAGGTGGGGAGGTGGCTGGTGAACCTTGGTGAAAGTGGAGCTAGGTTCCAGTGATTAAACATTGTCTCTAGAAGACCCCTATATGGTGGCACCAATGCTCTTATGAGTTGATGAATACTTGGAATACCTAGAGGAGAGGCGAGTAGTCAACCCCTCAATGGAGAGCTCGAGCTTATGAGGTGTGTGCAAGTGAGGAACAATGGTGTGACTTTCCATCTATAGGTAGGAGTCCTTATAAGAGAGAGAGAGAGAGAGTGAGAGAGAGAGCATATTAGGATGGAGGAGGAGGACCATGGAGCAGTGACGGAAAGGAACCAAACCCCCGATGGTCAGAGTCGTTCACTACTCTGAGCCAGGCATCGAGGTCCGGCAGCATGCGTTATAGCAACCATGTAGTTGTGAAGAAAATGAGGATGACGAGTGAGTGGGAGCTGGATAGGGTCTGGACCAGCCGATTCAATCCCAAAGCCTGGTGCGGACTACTAACTACTAATCCTACATGGTGATGAGTTGGAAATGGACATACCAATGATGATCCACCACGTCACCAACTCTCCAAGCTATTGATAAATCTTCCAAAAATCATAGAAAAATAGTAGGGTAGATCAAATATAAGAACACTACATATCAATATGATCAAGAAAATGGGAGGAACACAAATAAAATATAATTAAGACCAATTTTTCTCCCTATTCCAAAAGTAGTACAAATATGTGTTAAGTGGTGATTAAAACATAAAAACGTGAGAGTTATACACTGAAATGATTGAATGCATTAAATGCTCTTAACTCATGTTATAGCCTAGTATTGTTGATAAGTCTGATATTCTAAGATGATCGTGATAATCATGATGATAGTTAGGGTTCCTAATATGAATAATCATGCAAATGAAGAATTAGGATTTAAAGATCATAGCTTGCTATGTTGCTGATGAATCTAATCAAATCAAAGTGATCTTAATGCAAGGATGTAATAACATAATGAGGGTTTTCACCTAATGATTAACATGCAATGGAACTAGAGCTGGCACCCTTAATCCCTATCCAAACTCGAGACAACCCTAACCCAAGATTAGAGTCAAATAGGGTTTAATATAACTTAATGTGAATGGTGACACTTTAGGATTTAAATATGTTGATTGCTTAGTTTGCTTGCTTGATTGGATATTGTGCTTAAAGTATGAGTGCAAGATCTGAATGGTTTTGCAAAAGATATGTGATTATGATTATGACTACCCACAACATAGTTTGTTGGTGTTTGTCGATGTTTTCTCAAAGATTGAATGAATAAACTATTGACTGTTTATTTACATTTTATCAAATTATAATGTCACTATGAGTATCACATAAAGAAAGATAATGTGAAGAAAATGCCAGTTCTTATGTGCAAGTAATTGATTGAGTGTATGTTGTTATGTACTTTCACACTTTTGCATGCATCCCACCTACATAGTATAGAAATATACGGAGTCGTGTTTTTGTTTCACGTTGTTTTAGGTACATGCTAAATATGAAGATATCAAGATATAATGGACATATTAAATTAGTTGTAGACAATAAATCTAACTATTAAGGAGGATTAGGTAGATACTTCTTCTCATATGTACAATTTTGATGATAGAAATTCATGTAAATCCTTATTAGGAGCATTTTGTAAATAATATTTGAATTAATGAAAATTATTTGGTAGTATTTTTTATTCGGTAAAATTAGGATCCTTGGAAAATTTAGGTAATGGTTCTCAACTTTTAGGTCTTTCCTTAATTGAGAGATATTGAAAGATGAGGCCATCACAAGAAATGTGTGGGATTTTCTAAAAGATCAAGAATGTTGCATCTTTTTTACATTGTACGTTTTTGACATGGAAAAGAGTGTGTGAGCAAAGTTGGGATAGAAAACATGGGAAGTTGTGTTACCTAATTTTACGAGATCTGGGTTTATTGGCCATGCATGGTGGTAGAAATTCAAACATGATATGAGTATGAGTCATGCATTGGTGGAAAGTATTTATTTGGACATTATTATGGATTTTGTATTACTTGGGGATGAGCAACATTCAAGATCATGTTTGTCATGAATGTTTGTTCATCATGTTTTTAGTTACATTTTATATTTAGTTTTTTCACAATTTGATTGCAGTATACTTCATATTTCACTTATTTTATGTTTTAGTAGTTTATTTGATTAGTATTTAATATATTTTTTTATAGGTTGACACAAAGAGGAGAGAAGAAAGTATCCCTTTACTAAAAACCCAAGCAAATGGTCAAAAATTACATGTGCTCACTCCCCAACTTTGACATTTTAAGTGAGGATCAATAAAGTATGGATGGCCACACAAATGGTCATAACATTCACATTAAAATACATAATAACACGATTTAAAATCCATTAAATGAAAATTTCAATTATTATAAAAAAGTTATATATACTAATATAGGATGGTCAAGAGTGGTGAGACTAATCGTTTCATTGGAAAGTCTTAGTAGAAATCACAAGAACTCTATAGAAAATATATCATGTACTAAAATAGCTCTAGATTCAACACCTGATGTCATAATTGACGGATTCAAGTTGGGTTAGAGAGACATTTTGACTACATATCCAATCCCACTAGTACAATAATGACATAATATTACATTTGATGGCATTGGTTAAAACTAAAAAATTGACACCACTATACTACGATGTCAGCTAAAAATGACAACTGTCACATATATGTGAAGGCCGGCCGATTTAAAAAGACATGAATACCACTTTTTCTTTAACGTCGATTTGTTGACATAAAAACTGACATCCAAAATCACTCATGAAATACAATTTTCCAGGGGAAAAAAATTGCCTCCAAAATTTTCAATTCGACGTCGGTTGTACTAAAACTGACGACATATGTTTCGTGCCAAGCCCCCGTGAAATGTTTTATCCCTAAGTTGTCGTCAGATTTTGATAAGAAACCGCCAACTAAACATCCTTTGCGAGGCAAAATTTGACCCCTCATATGTCATCAATTTTTACCAAAGAACTGACGAGGATGTGTGTTCGCGCGTTGTCCCCGTGAAAATATTTCCCCCCCAACTTGCATATTCGGGGTCGGTTTTTGGCTGGCAACTGGAAATTATGATCATAACTCAAGAACAATTTTTTTTGTCAGGTTATATGGATAGATGTCGGTTGTTGTATCTAGAAACCTACGACAAACACCCTGATCAGGTGCAAATTTTTTTGTTTATAGTTGCAGATAGGTTTCGGTTTTCATGTGTGACCGATGTCTATTGGTGTTAGATGTCAGATTTTTATAATAATTGACGACTAAAGTTAAGTTATTAGCACCCGCGTGAAAGAACTCTTCCCCTTCTTTGTTTCATTCCCAACTGAGCTAGCTAGGTATGGCGATTTTCCTCTGCCACTCTTCTTCCTCCAATTGGTCTTCTTCTGCCAGCCGATTGAGCATCGTCGTTGTCGTCGCTCTTCCTCTAGCCAGCTGATGATGTTGTTCTCCTCCAGCCAGAGCCACCGCTACTACTCTTCTCCTCCAGTTAGAGCTTCCACTGTGGGTCCTCTTCTCCGTTGTTGTCATTGGTCCTCTCCTCCATCCGGTCCTCTTCTCCATTGATCCTCTCCACTAGACACGAGAAGCCAGCACCAACAATGCTACTATCGGAGCCAGAGCTAGTGCCAATGCCAGCAGGCAAAGCCAGATATCACCACTATCATCACCACTATTGTTGCCTACTACTGCTCGTGGTCTCCTACTACTACTCATCACTGCGGCAGTTCGTCGGAGCTAGCCACATCTAGGGCTGCCAGTACAACCAGGGCACCGCAACTGCTGTCATTACCAATGCTAGAGATAAAGCCCCCAATTGGCTAGGTTTGCACCCTCAATTCATCCTTAAGATATGTCAACAAATAATCTCTATAAGCATGTAATGTTTATTTAATATAATTGATGATTGGCTTGGTTGTTAATAATATATGACAAAAATAAAATGCTAAATTTTAACATATAGCCTAGATAAACGTTATATATATGTGTGTTCCCTGGCAACCTTATATTGGATCTCGCAACAATATTTAGTAAAGATGATGTTAGTCTTCTATTTGATAGTTAATTATGATTTGATAATGCTAAATGCTGATGATATCCTTACATTTTATAACTACTAGTATTTTGATAATGATCAAATGTTGGTGAAGCAATTTGTACAACACACAATTCATGAACCTGATCCACAAACCCTCATAATATAGAATCATGGATTCACTCCTATAGTCAGAGCAAGGTGAAGTGTTAGATGACACTAAGATCATAGGTACATAAATGACAACATTGTATTATGGCCTAGAAACCCGTCAGAGATTTACTCATTTGGGGTAAATCTTAGATAGTCCCTGGTTTGGTTCTTGAACACTTAATCTCACTTAGGATGTAAGTCTGTAATGTATATTTGATTTCTTTATGTTTCATCAACACTTCCCCATTTGTTCTCTAAGTACATATCTTGGTGGGCATTTTCCCATGCACATCGGCGTACTTAGAGAACAATGGGGAAATGCTGTCGAAATTTTCTTAAAAACCCAATACACATTATACAGTTACTAGTGAGATTCAGTGTTCAATAATGGGATAGGTGGTACACATTTATTATATATGTAAGACCCTAGAATCTAATCTTTTAGCCCTAAACCCTAATCTTTTAATGCTAAACCCAAATCTTTAAATCTTTTAACCCTAAACCCTAATCTTTTAATGCTAAACCCAAATCTTTAAATCTTTTAACTCTAAACCGTAATCTTTTAACGCTAAACCCTAATCTTTAAATATTTTAACCCTAAACCCTAATCTTTTAATGCTAAACCCTCAACTTAATATGTAATCCCTAAACCCTAATATATACTTGTTTTCTCTTTGATCATAGAATGGATAGATCATGGATGTCCATTCCAAATCACTACACCCCAGAGTTTATTTTTGGTCTTGATTAGTTTATTAGATTTGTAGTGGAACATAGGTAACAACCAGGAGATAGGTTCTACTTTCCATGTAGGGATTGCAATAACAACTTGAAAGTCAACACTTTCAAACCTAAAATCAATAGATGTCGTTAGCAGTGCTTCTGTGGAAGAGGAAATTGCCTCTGATGACATAGATGTGAACAAACCAGTTCCAATAGACATCATTGATGAGATGTTGAATAGTTGTGGGATAGAGCACACTGATCCACCTCCCATGTTTAGGAACATTGTGCATGATGCTGAGAGACTGTTATACACAAGTTGTACTAAGTTTACGAAGCTTAGCATTGTGTTGATATTGTACAAGCTGAAGGATAACAATACATGGAGTGAAAAAAGCTTCATGTCATTATTGTGTTTGTTGAAAGAAATTCTTCTTGAAGGAAACAAGCTGCCAATCTCAACATACAGGTTAAAGAAATGGTTGTACCCAATGGGAATGGAGGCCAAGAAGATACACACATGCCCGAATGATTGTGTATTATTTCAAAAGGACTATGTGGATTTGAACTCTTTAGGGAAGTCCAAAACTGGTTCTCCTACCAATGTGATGTGGTATCTACCTATAATACCACAGTTTCAATGCTTGCTTGCCAATCTGATAAATGCAAATAATTTGAGGTGGCACGCAGAGGTTAAGAAAAATAAAGATGGAATCCTATGACATGCGTCTAATTCCCCACAATGGAAAAAGATTGATATATTATACCTTGAATTTGGTGAGGAAGTCATGAATCTAAGACTTGGGCTTTGTACTGATGGGATGAATTTGTACGGGACATTGAGAAGCCAACACAACACTTAGCATGTTATGCTTGTTATATACAATCTTCCACCCTATTTTTGTATGAAAAATAAGTATGTTATTTTGTCCTTGTTGATATCAGGCCCTAAATAACCTGGAAATGTTATCGACATTTATCTTGAACCTATGATTGATGACTTAAAGAAACTATGGGGTGAAGGTGTGATGACCTATGATGATTCACGTAGAGAGACATTTCGTTTCCACGCTATGTTGTTTTTCACTGTTAATGACTTTCCAGAACATGAGATTTTGTTTGGATACAATGTCAAAGGATCTAATGTGTGTCCTATATGTGAAGCGAACACTGATTCAATATGACTAAAACATGGCGGAAAGACTGTATATTTTGGTCATTGAAGGTTTCTTCAAAAATTCCATCTGTACCGAAGGTTGCGCAAAGCGTTCAATGGATGGAATGAGGAACGTAGTGCACCTAAACCTATACCAGGGGAGGTTGTTTATGAAAGAGTAAAAGACTTAGTCAATCAATTTGGTAAGAGATCACGATGTTCCATGACGGCATAGAGTGATAAATCTTTATTCAAGAAGAAGTCAATATTTTGGGATCTTCCTTATTGGAGTTCTTTCGCAGTCAGGCATTGTATCAATGTCATGCATGTTGAGAAAAAGTCTGTGATAGCATCGTTGGTATTCTGTTGAATATAATAGGTAAGACTAAATATGGGATCAAATCTAGAATGAACCTACGTGAAATGGGAATAAGGACAAAATTAACAGAAGTAGTTAGTAGTGGTTGGAGAACATATTTTCCTCCTACTTGTTACACATTGTCTAGAATGGAGAAGAAAGATTTTTACGAGTGCTTGGTTAATGTTAAGGTTCCACAGGGTTACTCATCCAACATACATAGATTGGTATCAATGAAAGATTTGAAGATGATAGGTCTTAAATCTCATGATTATCACAGTCTAATGCAACAAATATTTCATGTGGCAATTCGATCTATACTACCGAAGCATGTCAGGTTTGCAATCACCAGACTTTGTTTCTTCTTCAATAGTCTGTGCAAAAAGTTATTGATCCTGAGACTCTTGATAAGTTTCAAAGAGAAGCAACAGTCTGTGCAACAAAGTTATTGATCCTGAGACTATCGATAAGTTGCAAAGACAAGTGGTTGTTACCCTATGTCAGTTTGAGATGTATTTTCCTCCTTCGTTCTTTGATATCATGGTACATCTTATTGTTCACTTGTCTAGGGAAGTGAAAATGTTGGGACTGGTTTTCTTGCATTGGATGTATCCTTTTGAATTTACATGAGCATTTTTAAAGGTGATGTTTAAAATCGTTATCGGCCTGAAGGGAATATTATGGAGGGTTATATGGAGAGAGAAGTTATGGATTTTTGCAATGACTTTCTGAGTGGTAATGATGCTCTTGTAAATGACAAGAATATTGATGAGTATTCTGGCATAGGGATTTTAGGATCACAGATGAAAGTAATCATCCGTGAGCTGTTTGAACAAGATCACTTGTATATTTTACACAACATCGATGAAGTGAGTGTTTATATCGTGGAACATACCAATTTCATCAAGAAACAATATCCTCGAGACAATTCAATGTGGATTGCTACAGAGCATAACAAGACATTTATTAAATGGTTTGAAGATAAAATCTAACATAAACTATCTCAGACACCAAATAATCTTGCTGAAAATATCAAATGCCTCCACTTTAAACCAAAAATGTATGTTATGTCTTATGAAGGGTTTGACATAAATAGGTTCTCATATTACACAAAGAGGCAAGATGATAAGAGTGTCGTCCAAAATAGTTGGGTCACCCTTCAAGCGTCTTCATTGTTTTTTACCAGTATAAAGGATAAGAGTCCACAGGAAGCTAAAATATCATATTACGGTGTCATTGAAGACATATGGAGTTTGACTACATAGATTTCAGAATTCCACTCTTTAAATGTAATCGGGTTCATAACACCAAAGGAGTTATAGTGGATGAATTGGGTTTCACATTAGTGAAATTTGAAAATATTGGCGAGAAGGGTGAACCATTCATATTGGCATCACAGGTGAAACAAGTATTTTATATCGATGATCCTACAAATGAAAAATGGTCAATTGTTCTGCATGGTAAAAGACAGTTCATTAAAGATCCTATAGATGAAGAAGAGTACTATGATAAGTATGATGACTTGAGTCCTTCTCAGTTGGGTTGCCAACACCAAATATTGAAGCTAACGATGACTTATTTGTGTGTGGAGATCACACCAAAGGAATGTTAATTGGTAAAAGATCGCAGTATTAGGGGCATATTTTTATTTTTTTATATGTTTTATTTTTTTGAATATTACATCACTGTGAACTTTACAATGTTATATTATCTTCTAGTTATGTTAAATGTTAAATATATGATTTTTTTAATGACACTTTTAGATGGATGATAATGAGTATGATGATCGTGATGATGATTACCATGAGGGTGAGGATATCAATGAGGCGCCACCTCACAATGTAAGTTTTAAAATATATCCTATATTTCTATCTATATGTCTATTTATAAGTTATATCCTTAAGTGTTTCTTTTGTCAATTTTGAGGTCGAGGATATACCCCATGAAAACCTTGTGGCACTTGATGAGTAGAAAAAAATTGAAAAAATGAGGGGAATCACTATGATGAACAAGTTACTACAACAAAGGGGCAATGGACCAAAACTGGTTGTGGATTTTGATCATGTTGGAAATCCAGTTGGAGCGAACCGTGACTCATTTATTTGATATATTGGGGCTCTTGCTCGTAGCCATTGTAGTCCTAATTTATAATATTATTGGCATAAAGTTCCTAAATGGAAGAAAGACTTAGTATGGAAAGAACTATGTGTGAGTTATTATCATTTGCAATTCTATTTTGCAGAATACTAATTTTTAGGATACTAGTATATTAAATATATCAAATTTTGCAGAGTATATTTGAACTGGATGAAAGCCTACATCGTAAAAAGGTGATGCAGCATTGTGGGAGGGTCCTAAGGAACTATAGGAAAAATCTCACTCGACTATACATACAAGATGCTGAGAATAGGATGAAGTCATCCATTGAGCAATGGAACTACCAGGACCCGAAGGTCTGGCAGGAATTTGTTGCCAAGAGAAATACCGATGAATTCAAGGTATTAAGTGTCACTCGCAATTTAATTAATATACATTCTTATGAATTCACCAATTCATGATTGACATTTAGTTTTACTAACCAATTCAATGTGCTTACTAACAAGGCTATCAACAATGCTCAAATAGCAAGGCATGCACTGAATGTGCATGACCACACGATGGGTCCAAGTGGCTATGTAGGCATTCGCCAAAAACTACTGGCTGCTACTGCTACTAAGTTTGATGCTACTCAGGAGACTGGTGAGTCCTCTACTATTACTCTCGCAGCTCTGTTGTAACGACCCCGCCTCCCGGTAACCCCCAATTAAGGGAGACCTAAAGGTCAGAGCTATTATTCAATTAACATGATCAAAGGTTCGACAAATAATCAATCATAATAATGAAATTCTACTAACTAACTGGAATTTGGTACAAAATTAAAACTTTACTTACCTTTGAAAACTTTGGAAATCTATCTATCTAGAGCTTGAATTATTCTATCTAATCCTCCTTGCACTTTATTTCTTATTTCCACAATGTGTCACTTTACTATTTGTTCTTTCAATTGTTATTCCTTAAACCCCGATAAACGAAACGTCAGTTAGTATATCGAAATATACTGGTATGTGGTTAATTGTGAATAACCGCCTTAGTTTCTTGAGGATTTTCCGGATGGTTAATCGCATTGAATGCAAATTATCAATTTGGATGTTCATACTTGCAAACTATAAAGCCACTATGATTATCACATTAATAATAGAAGTATGGATTCTCGCACTTACATGCCACCCTGATGGATGATGCCAAAGGTCAGGCCCAGATGGGTAGACCAATGGACACCTTGAGTGATGACCCCAGGCACCAAGCTAGGGAATGAGAAGGTGGCCTATGATATTGCATGACTAGTGGGCACCATGAGTGGTGACCCCCAGGCACCAAGCTCAGGATCGAGAAGGTGGCCTTAAGTCATTGGCAAAGGAAACCCTAAGGTGGGTATGCCAGGGTTAGGGCAAAAGCGGTGGAGAATGTCATACTGAAAAGTGTAAATTTGCTTGTTAAATAATTTGATTGTGATTATTAAATTGTTAGCCATATTTTCAAGATTTTGGTTGTTCCCACATACCATTATATTTCGATATATTGACCGACGTTTTGTTTGTCGGCGTTTTAGGAACAACAATTGAAAGAACAAACAGTAAAGTGACACATTGTGGAAATAAGAAATAAAGTGCAAGGAGGATAAGATAGAATAATTCAAGCTCTAGATAGATAGATTTCCAAAGTTTTCAAAGGTAAATAAAGTTTTAATTTTGTACCAAATTCCAGTTAGTTAGTAGAATTTCATAATTATTATTGATTATTTGTCGAACCTTTGATCCTGTTAATTGAATAACGACTCTGACCTTCGGGTCTCCCTTAATTGGGGGTTACCGGGAGGCGGGGTCATTACAATTGGTATTAGAGTGAAGGTTCCTCACTTAATCTTTAATAATTATTAAATTTTACAAATTCGATAGAACCGAGGGAGTTATTAGAGGAGTGTCCGAAAGACTGAGGTGTCTAGAAAAGGATCACTTTCGGGGGCTGGCAATATTTTCCTCCGCACCGCTAGTCGGAATACGAGGACTCCCAGATCCGTGTGACTTCCTAGCCAAAGTCTTAGGGTATGATTCAAAATAAGATACCTTTAGGACTCTCTCATCTTGTTCATCCCTTCTCAACTCAAATTCTGTTAAGGACCTTAAGGATTAGGGTTTTCTCTCTTTTCTCCTCACCCTCTTGAGGTATGGGTAAGGTTAATAAGGTCTAAGGAATCCTCCACCAAATTAATGAAAAGCATGTAAATAAGATGTTATGGACATAAGCTTAATAGAGTAAGCGTAAAGGAATAGATACCTTCTTAGGTCGTATGGCACAAGTTGTCATTGCCCTCGGGAGAGACCTAAGGATAGACCTCCTTGGCTGGAGGATGAGTAGAGAGAGTTAGTCTTGGAGGTAGAGACCTCCATTAAAAGTAGAGACCCAGAACACTCTATGAGGATGATGTTAACCCTAACCCTAAGTGGAGGTTAGGAAGAGAGATGACATGGTAAGTTAGATGCCATGGTTGACTGGGTGTTTGGATGGACACACCTTGGGATGCACACAAGCCATGAGAGGTTAGATGACCCAGTACCTTTGACGACCCAACCTTGGAAAGGGTCAGGCATGTTAGAGTGAAGGATAGCTCCTTCATTAATGAGGTTAGTAAAGGACCTATAGAAACCCTATGGCTAATGTAAGTAGGGGATAGCATGCACCCAGAGTACGTCATTGGTAGGTTGAAACCCTGGCCAGAAAGGCATGATGGATGGCTTACGAGATAAGAATATGGATAATCTAGAGCCAAACATGAGTTGAGCATAAGCTTCACCCACATAGGGGTATGCTTGTGAGCATGAGCCTTCATGGAGAGAGGACCTCTAGTAGTAGGGTTGGATGTGGAGTTAGCTCTACAGAGAGAAAGCAAGAACCCAACAAGGAGGTTGGAAGCCTAAAACCCCGAGATAGGAGGAACAATGGGGAGTTGAGGATGATGCGACCTAAGTGGATGATAGTGGTTGCCTTATGCTTGATCCCTAGAGGCTGATGATATCTTAGTGGCCTTTAGAGGAACCGAACCCTGGAGAGAGGATGATGCTTCTGGTACCTATGGTATAAGTAACTACCTACTGGATGAGATAAAGAGTGCCTTAGACCCTGAGGAGGTTTAAGTAACATGTTGTGAGGTTTTATACCTAGTTGAATGTCCTTGAGCAGGACTCGAATCTGAGGTATTGCTCGTATAAAAGGATCATGGGAGTACATGACATACCTTGGACATGTTTGATTCGTGGTTAAGAGTTTGAGCATGCAGTTGGATATCCAAAGGAGAACCTAGGGTTCCTAGGCCTAAGAGGGGAAGTAGTGTATCCGATGCTCATGATGAGATTTGAGTCTTTATAGTTTCGAGCATGGTACTCCTCATGTGTAGAGGTAATGGAAACCCCTTAAGTTAAGGGTATGTTTCATGAACCCTTCACGACTAAGTTGATCTAATGTTGAGGAAAGAGAATAAGTATGACCTAGCATGGTTTAATAGATGGTCTACTTGTGCCCTAGTAGTTGCTGGGTTAAGCATGCTCATGTGAATATAAACCCTAAGGATGTTTGTGACCTTGTTCTCAAGAGTTGTAGTTTCCTCCCATCCTGGGAGAGGGACCCTTTGGTAAGGTGTGTACCAGTTTGTGGGTTTGTGGAGACCTAAAGAGGTCGCATATCATCTTGAGAAGCTAAGTGAAAAGTACATGGTATGAGAATAAACCTGTAGACCCATACATAACCATCTCTAAGTGCATGTGGATGTGTTACCATGGGGGTAACCGGTATGGGGCCTGACCAAGGTAGGCAGGTTTCCATGACCCCTGTGAAGAGATGAAAGTCAGTCATGAATGCAAAGAGAGATGATGAAGGATTGGGTAAGGTTCTAAGTTGAACATGTACTATGTTAGAATCCTAAGTCTATCCAAGGGTCAGGTAGGGATAAGACCGATGGAAGAATGAGTTGCCTAATTCCCTAGTTGCACATGACCATAGAGTCGGGAGGTAACAACTATCATTGTCTGAGGGCCATGTGTTAGGAGATTGATCACCTTCATGAACTCATGGGACCCAAAGGGCAGATGAGTAGGGCACTCTCTAGATGCATGGGGGAAGAGGGATGACCCCAAAAGTGTCGGCACCCTATAGACCCAGAAGAGATGACCACAGATTGTGTGTAAACCCCAGTAGGTTCGAGACCAGTTTTCCATGGAAGTAATTTTTGATATCATGATGTTTGTGAGGTGGAGACATGAGTTGCACGTTTCAACTTAGATTTGAAGGTGTTCTGGCAAGGTGGGATGTACCATCTCTACTCCTGGAATGGGAAGAACTCTATATTTGGACGGCCGCCAAATGCTTATTTCTTCTTGTTATGGGAGTTTGAGATAGGACAATACGCATGCCTTACACCAAGGATAAAGATGATGTAAGTTGGAACGTTGCTACAAGGTATGAGGATAGAGATGATAGCATACCTTTGTGGAAGGAATAATACATGGATGGTTTACAAACACTAAGAGAAATAAGGTAGTCATCTTATAAGGCCATTTTTAGCATGAGCTATGTGGAATTTGCAAGTGATACAAGATTGAGTTTGATCACCATTAGGATGAGCTCAGAGTTCTTGATGAAGACAAACTTAGAGTTTGAGATGGGATGATAAGTAGAATACATGGAGGTGTATGTCTTCAAGATTACCTAACACCTAAGTATAAGAAGTGGTAATGAATGCTCTGGGTGAGATATAGCTGCCTAGTTAGCTGGAAGCTAGAAGAAGTTGAGGTTGTTCGACTAACCCTATGTTTGGAAATAGGATGTGTTTTGGCTAACACATAGATGTAACAAGATATGTTGAGCAAGTTAATGGTTGTTTGGTTAGCCAGGTTAGTCCTTGATGTAGTAAAAGGATGGTGATAGAACCTCAGATACACTTATTTGGATAGGAAGGTAATAAAACCCTTTTGATAGTGGTTTAGGGTTTCCAAGGTATCAAGCTTGAGGAATCATAACAATACAGGAGGTTATGATATACCTTGGTACCACAAAGATAGTATGTGATGGTAGCACTCTGGATGCTTAAAACAAAGTTGCATGTAGCATGTGGCCATGCAAGCCAGGAGGTGAAGGATGAACACCAGTAACCCAGTGTATCGATATAGAGGATAAAAGAGTTCCTGAGAGGGAATGGGAGTTCATCACTATGAATGTTGCGCTAAGTCCCCCTTTGACCCAGAAGGTCAAGATGCAATATGGGTTATGGTAGATCGCCTTACCAAGATAACATGAGAAAGAAAGGAGTACTGTCAAGAGATAGATTCTATTGAACTACATAAGAGAGAGAGATGGTTCAACTACACCATGCTACAAGTTCAAAAGTTCTTACATATGACCTACATGTTCACTTCCATGAGGTGGAAGTAGATACATGAAAAACTTGATGATAGTATGGTTTATCACCCCTAACTAATGGTTAGTATGATCCAGACTAGAGGGTCTGATGAGATCAAGTGCTCTTGTTCAGGGTGATACAAAGAGACAGATCTTAAGATGTGATATTAACCACCATAGCCTTTATCTAGATGCAAGAAGTTCTATAGGGAGGTTGTATCGGTCACCACTTCATTAAGATGATGTTGGTGAAGGAGGCCTCGCGAAGGTCAGAAAAGAACCACAATGTGTGCAGATAAAGTCACTTTGATCGTGCAATGGATGAGAGAGAGCCCAGTGGTGACATGAGTTACGAGCTAATGCAAGGAGACTGACATGCAGTTCACTGTGGGAGAATATAATGTGAAAATCCGACCCCTCTGAGTTTCAGCTAAGAAAGTTGAGTCCCAGATATATGGGTCCATTTGAGATGGATTGGTGGAAAGGTTGTGTTTAACCTTACCCTTCAGGATGAAATGATGTGTTGCATGAGTTCAATGTAGAGCACTATATGAGGTACCCAAGCCAGGTGTTGAGCCCTGAACCTATTCAACTTTTGAAAGGCTGAAAAGTCCTGAGTCACCAATGAGGGTACGATATACCAAGGTAAGAAAGAACTCAGATGGAAGAAAATGAGATAATGAAGGTTCTTGGGAAACACCATGGAAAGGGTGAAGCCACATGGGAGCCCGGATGGACATAAGAAGATGTATCCTATTTGTTTGCTTGCTTGATGAAATTTTGAGGGCAAAATTCTCATAAGAGGGGAAGGATGTTACAACCCCAAATTTTGGGTTCCTTTGGTGAGAAATGTAATTTCTCATATTAAAGATATTTGGACAAATAATGATATAATTTGTTGTGAATAAATGGATTTCATTTAAAATAGCCTTATTGTTTGATTTGTGGGCTTTATTGGCTATTGGGTCCAATAACAAGGAAATTCAATTAATTAATGAATAATTGAGTTGTTGAGAAAAGAGAGATGAAGTGAAAACCTCTAGAAGGCAAAGGAATGTAATCCAAGAATGAATTTCGTGACTCTTAGGTTCCTTGGGTTCCAAGGAGTCCAAAGTTGCAAAGAAAATCAATAAGAAAAGAAAAGATTAATAAAGTATTTCTTTATTAAGAAAGAAATTGAAAATAATGATAAAATGTGGAAAACAAGTGAAAAGAGGTATAATTGAGTTATCCTTTATGAAATTTTGTATCCCAAGGTAATCTAATGTTAAAAGGAATACGAATGAGGAAAATAAAAGAGAAATAAAGAGAAATCCTCAAAAAGGGGTATTTTAATAAGATAATGGGAAATAATGAACAATAATGCATTTAGATGCATCTAGAAGGATAATGAGTGTCCAATAAAAAGGATTTCGAAATAATAGAGTGCCTTGGGATCCAAGGAGTCCCAATGAATAAAGAGGAAAGAGATAATACCAATAAAGTCAAATAAGAGGATAATGTGATGTTTAATGAATGAATTTCATGGTATTATTAAAAGGGTGATATTTTCTACTAAAGGAAACTATAATTTCGTGCTTATGGAGTAAAAGTCAAGCATAAGAGAAACTAAGAAAAAAGGATTTTTGAAATCCTAATATTTAAAGGAAAAAAGAATGTCAAAAAAAAGGATATAGAAGAGAGAGAAGCTTGCTTCTCATGGAAGGAAGATGATTCCTTATAAGAGAGGGCTTGTCCCCTCTTAGTTGGTCGTCTTAGGACGTGGATATGCTCCCCTATAAAAAGGGAAGAACCCCTGGATTCAAAGATTAGAGAAATCCCACGCTTATCTCTCTCTTCTCCTTCTTCATGACATGCAAACCCTAACCAAAAGGTTTGGTGCTAACCCTGGGTAGCGGGGAACCATGGAGCTATCGATGAAGGAGCGAGGTCGCACATCATCAGGAAAGGGTGTAGGTATCATCCTCATGCTCCAATCCTTGCACCATGGCTCCAGCATGGCCGTAGTGCCGGCCATGGGTTGCAGGCCGTGCAGCCTGGGCCGATCTCCTCAGCCGTGAATGAGGGATGGCTATACGTGCGTAGAAGCAGGTTAGAGGTAGGGAAGGTCCTCCCTGGTGGCCGACGAGGCCAAGAGGAGAAGGAGGAGCCACCCCAGCATGGCTAGGGAAACTGCAGTCAGACTATGCGCGGTACAGTGGCACGTCGGGAGGATGAAGAAGAAGGCAAGTATCGTCGGACGATTTTGCCCCTCCACGGAATGAAAAGGAATCCACTTGACCGAGGGTAATTTGGTTATAAACAAAAGCAGGCCGCGTTGCATAGATAAAGGCTACGTGGCGCCCTCCGATTGGCCAGAGTAAGTAAATTTTGTTAAATTCATAACTTTTTAATGGTAGCTCGGTTGGGGACATATAATACATGAAAGTTGCTCAGAAAATCTAGGGGAGTCCACTAAAAATATAATTGAAGCCTAATTACTTTTTCAATTCGAAAAGTAATGGAAGCTTTTAGCTTTAGATGTAATAATGTTTAAAGAACCATATTTTGATATGATTAAAGTGATTAGTAGGGTTTAATAGATGATTAAAGTTGATATTAGCCTATTAATGATAAAAAGGAACATTAGGAAGAAAAAGGATGAACTTTGCATATAATTAGTTAATTTAGAGTTTCATATGCAAGATTATACTTTAATGGGCCTTGAAACCCTAATGCTGACTAATTCGACTATTAATGGCTTTAATTGATTAATTTCATGATTAAAGTTGGAATATGTTGAATCTAAGCTATTTCGAGCATTAAAGTTCCTAATTTGTGGATCAATACCCTAAATGTAGTACTTAGGGTTTTCTCATGAATAAAAGGTGGAATTAATAGAAAATCGAGTTCATATGTGATTTGGACCATAATGAACTATGAATTGATGATAAATGTGTATAATGATCTTGTCATGGATTAAAGGGATAAAAATAGTAGCTTTAATGTAAAAGAGGCTTAATGAACTTAATTAATGGTTAATTATGCCTTTAATCAAAAACCAAGGATTAGATGTGGAAATAATTAGGGTTTAAAATAGTAAAAGATGAAGGGAAGCCCTAATTGCAATAGAAACCCTAAAAGTGAATTAGAAACCCTAGGAAGCGAGCTAGGTTTAATGGATCTTGATGCCATGAATAATAAAAAGGGAATTACATGATTATTTCAGGATCTTGTTGAAAATTCTAGCTTGCTTGGATTCTTATTTGCATGGATATCTCTGTTAAAATCGTCAGATCAGGTATGTGGTTAATTATGAATAACCGCCTTAGTTTCTCGAGGATTTTCTAGATTGTTAATCACATTCAATGCAAATTATCAGTTTGGATGTTCATACTTGCAAACTATAAAGTCACTATGATTATCACATTAATAATAGAAGTATGGATTCTCGCACTTACATGCCACCCTGATGGATGATGCCAAAGGTCAGGCCCAGATGGGTAGAGCAATGGACACCTTGAGTGGTGACCCCAGGCACCAAGCTCAGGAATGAGAAGGTGGCCTATGATATTGCATGACTAGTGGGCACCATGAGTGGTGACCCCCAGGCACCAAGCTCAGGATCAAGAAGGTGGCCTTAAGTCATTGGCAAAGGAAACCCTACGGTGGGTATGCCAGGGTTAGGGAAAAAGCGGTGGAGAATGTCATACTGAAAAGTGTAAATTGGCTTGTTAAATAATTTGATTGTGATTATCAAATTGTTAGCCATATTTGCAAGATTTTGGTTGTTCCCACATACCGGTATATTTCGATATACTAACCGACGTTTTGTTTGTCGGCATTTTAGGAACAACAATTGAAAGAACAAACAGTAAAGTGACACATTGTGGAAATAAGAAATAAAGTGCAAGGAGGATTAGATAGAATAATTCAAGCTCTGGATAGATAGATTTCGTAAGTTTTCAAAGGTAAGTAAAGTTTTAATTTTGTACCAAATTCCAGTTAGTTAGTAGAATTTCATAATTATTATAGATTATTTGTCGAACCTTTGATCCTGATAATTGAATAACGGCTCTGACCTTCGGGTCTCCCTTAATTGGGAGTTACCGGGAGGCGGGGTCGTTACATCTTCCCCACCATACTATGTGGATAGCTAGGAGGCAAAACAAGAAAAGAGATATAACCAATCCTGTAACCATTGAGGCGGCTACAAAAATGGTAAAATTCAACTCTCAGAGCAATCAATATTCATGATTGTTATGTTTACTTACCAATTTCTAGTGATGGAGATTAGTGGGAGCTTTACAAGTAGAGGAAGCAAGGCAACTTGATACCAGAGGGCACAAGGGATGAATTGATAGTTGCTCTTGGTAACCCAAAGCATCCTGGACGTGTTAGGGCTACATGCGTTGGTGTGGGCATAAAAGCGTTCTTTGGGCCATCACAGTGCAAACATGTCCCAAAAGTGGGATTTTCAAAAGATGAGGTAACTTATTCTTTTTTTTTGAATGTTATTGCAAAGGCAATTCAATAATCAAAACCTATTATTTCTTTTGTCCATGTATAGGTATATGAGTTAATTGATAGGAGAGTCAAGGAAGCACTTGATAAGAGAGTCAAGGAAGCACTTGATAAGAGACTCCATGAAGCAACAAGAAAGTGGCAGGCATCTCAGGTTACCACTCACACAATACTTGTGCCATGCCACTCTTCCCCTTCATTAGAGGTTCTTGGGAGTAATCCTATAAACCCATCACCTAGCATGTCTGTTGTAAGTATTTTTATGACATAGTAGTTAGTCTTTTCAAGATGATATGTTTATGTATATATGTATATAACATACTCTATGTAAATTTTTAGGGGTTGAGTTCATGCCATCTAAGATTCAAAGAATTCATCGTTGCACAGGATAAGGCTTACCCATGCCTTCCAGGGTACACGATTCATGGCACTCCAGTACCCGATGGTGCGGTTCATGTGAGCCCGAGGCTTGTGTTCCCTCATTGGAGGTAACATCCATTGCCATATGCCCTCCCAGATGCTGACATGCTTGGCGAAGCAAGAGGCAGAGTGATATTGTGGCCCAAAACAAATGTCGTCTATAATGATATTGTATGGTAAATTTACATTACGTTAATTTGTTAGCGTGTATATACAAGTCAATTGATATGAAATTATATATAGGAGAAAAGGAAAAATCCTCGACAGCTCCACCTCCACATCCACCTCCTCCTACAGTACCAAGTTGGCTTCTAAAGGACCTATAGGACTCGATAGGTCCTAATTGTAGTGGTATGGAAATATGGATAGGCGAACATAAAAAACATTATCCTATAAATGTTTATATCCCAAAGGATATTGCAGGACAATCATATGATAACACTATATTTATACAAGATATTTTGGAGTTGTTTATGTATGATTGGCTGAATACATCTATGGTAGAGCAATAGATATGGTGAGATCTTGTTTACATATCTATATACCTTGTTTTATATACGGTGATCTGGTTTCTTATATATTAATGCATACATATTGTATATTTTGTAGCCACTTACATAGGATCTGTAAAGAATTTTCATTTACCCATGTGGGATTTCTAATTCCATCTTTGATCAATCTTGTAGATAAAGACCCTTCATCAGTTACCTTATAATGCTCTGTCACTTTTAAATATTTTGGTAAAAAAAAGAAGAGCGTGATAGTAGCTTAATTCAATGTTAAGTAAGTTTACTTTGCTTATAATTTGGACTTAAGAAAATTACATTTTATTGTAGATTTTGAGTTATATATTTTTAAATTTTTATCTCTAGTTGTAAGCATTGGGATTTACTAGTTATTGTCCCCAAGACGTTTACTATTTATTATCTAGATCCTAAGGGGAAGCAATTAGACATGCATGGACACATAATGAAAAGACCATTATTCACATGAGAAATTTTTCATATTTATATCTGTTAATATCTATTGTTACGTTACTATTTAGTGATGCAATTTAATGTGTTACATTAACATGTAGGGCTTTAAAAGATTTCGAAAAAGTTGGAGGAAAAATGTGCAAGACAAAGAATAAACCGTTAGTTTGGGAGAATGTCAATGTACTTTCCTGACTCCAATATATATATTATTTATGTGAGCTATGCTTTTTTTATTAACATTGTGTATGTTGAAATTTATAGTGTGCTAAAAAAAACAATGACTGGGCATGTACATACTACATGATGCATTATATGGACCTAATTGTCAGATATGTTGCACTGGAAATCGATACCATATAATAGGTATTTTATAGTCTCATTAGATAATATGAATTATATCAATCTTATTAATTATATATATACATCATTCTCTTTGCAAGTGTTTAAAACTGGTGACTTCAGTACAGGTGAAAAGTTGTTAGATGTACATAGTCCCTATATGATGGAACAATTCGATGATATAAGAGAACAATGGGCAAAAGTCTTAGAAGCGCTGGGAATTTTTTATTATCATTGGAGTGCTAATGACATTGATGATGATGATAAAGAATGAAATTTCTAAACTTTGATGTCATAATATTATTTATGTATTTGATGACATGTTAAACTTTGAAAGACACACTTAGGTTTACATGTATGAATGAATTTTTTTGAATTGTCTTATCTAAATACATGTGTGTTAATGTGAAGATGAATGAATGAATGTGCTTCTACATGTGTGGAATGTGAAAAGAGATGAATGAATGGAACTGAAGGTTGCTAAATGTGTGTGAATTTGAAATGGAGGAATGAATGGAACTACATGTTTCTACATGTTTGTGAATCATATGAATGAATTTAATGTACTTATACATGTGTGTGAATCACATGATCTATATATAATATTGTCCATCTTATTAATATTGTAGGTTTGTGGCCTGTTGTTGGATGAAATTAGAGGATGTTGTATACTTGTAGTTCAGAACTGCAGGTTCTGGATCCTTCTGACCAGTCCAACAACACGCCTGCAAGTTGTTAAGAAAAAAAACAGAACATAGTCGTCGTTAAATGAAAAAAACTGACAACGGATGTCCAACTCGTCAATTAATTATAGTAAACGGATGCCTTTTGTTCTAATGGTGTCCGTTATTTTTTGGTTATCTAAAAAACCATCAATAAGTTAACATCAACGGAGTCATTTATTTATAGAAAACTGACAACTATGGTCTAACTAGGGGCCAATTTTTTTTGTTCGGGATGGAGAATGGCGTCGGTTTTGTATGAATAACCAAAGCATATGGTCCCACTACTGGCGGCTCTTTTTTTGGTTGCAATCGGGGATAGCTCTTTGTCATCAGTTTTGTAACTGACGTTGAATACATCTACTTTTAGTGTCACCAACTTGGGTGTCACTTGGAAAATGACGTCAAAAGTCTTATTTAACCGACGTTAAAGGAGATATTTGTACTAGTGTTAATACATTCATTAACCACTTTAGATTGTTCAATAGGTCTAATACTTGTCTGAAAGTTCCACTAAAAAACCTACAACAAATGGGTGACAGTTGTGGCATCAATTTGGATGGATATGATATTTTGTTGGCTGATGCAAAAGCATTTGGGAGACTTTTAGGACACGGATTCATGACCTATTATCTCTTATTGACAACCCTAGCTTCCATCAAGGATAGTCAAAGACAAAACCTGACGACTTCACGTGGAGATGCACTTCATTGTAGATTTGAACCATAGAAAAACGTTATCATTTGGGAGATCTGACGACACTACTAGTATTCTCCTATACACTGCTACTTTCTCCATGATCTTCCTCTTCCTCTCTTCATCATGAACATGTTTAGAGAGTAGTTCCATTACTACGACATGGAAATTAGCCCCGCTACCCTTTTTCTATTTCTATATTGTTAATTGTTAATTATAAGAACATATGAATTGATAATCCATTGTATAATACTTTCTTTATATCATGATCATCTATCTTGTATGATTTTATAATCCTATATCTAGGGAAATTTAAGTAAAGGGTTAGAAAACAAAAAAATATAATCCCATATGAGACCATGGAAGGGCATTGTCAAGAAACTATTTGTTACCCTAAGTTTACACTCCTAATGGCTACACTGCCAAAGGCGAGCACACCTGGGTGTCTATCCCCAGAATGGATCACAAAACATATGCATGAATAAAACCACAAACAAGAACAATATAAGACATAACAAAACATTAAACATGGAGATAAGAGATATGTACCCATTTTTATATTACAGTATACCCATTGGTGATTCATTTCCAGATCGTAGAGCCTTGAGTGTAGCGGATCTTCATTTGGCAACTAAAAATTTGATAAACAAAACATATTAATGCTTAATCATTTGGTATGCTATGAAAAACATGCAACCATAGTTTAAGAGTAATAGAAAAGTTTCTCAGGATAGAAACATCATGTAAGATACAAGTAGAAACAAGGCATGAAATACTTAGTGACATTCTTTTATACAAAGTGTGTTTTAAGTGTATTTTCATTATACTCAACAACATAATATGGCCATTGATTAGCTTGCCAATGGAAGGGTATGTAAGGGTGCTCAACATTGGCAAACACACGATTTTGTGTTTTTCTTGTTCTAGGCTTTTCAAAAAATTATATTTAGGTACATAGCCTAGACTTCTTCTTCCAGTTTGTCCAAAAGAGTTATCAAAGATTTTTATCAAGAATATTATTGCTTTTTAGACTATTAATATGTTTTGGTAACTTAGTAATTTCATCAATTTTCTTTGCAATATCTGATTTTGATTGATCTCAACTTGAAAGCAAGGAATCTCTTTCTCTAACGATGATATCATAAATTGAATGTATGAGAACATAGAACAAGTTGAGTTTGAAAATTATTTATTTTAGCAATAAACTCAACCTTTTTTGAGAAAGAAGATCATTGTTGGTTTCTAGAGCAAGCAACTTGATATTATAATAATTAATATATTATTTCAAGGTATCTTTCTTAGTCATGAGGCTTTCATTTTCAATAGTAAGTTCATTCACTTTAGCATAGAAATTATCATTAATTTCCATAAGCATCTTCAATTTCCTTTTACAATCAACATTTTTATCATGTAGTTCTTCAATACTAGAAATTAACTCTTCTTTAGATAAATCAAGAAGACTTACCACATTTTCTTCTTCATTAGTTGTTGCAATAAAACAACTCACCTTGTCTTCTTTAGTCATGAGGCATTCTTCTTCTTCTCCACTCTCGCTATTATCGCTCGACTCATCCCAAGCTGCTTGTAAGATTTTTTCTATCTTCTTGAGAGAGGACTTCTTTCCCTTCTTGACTTTAGGACACTCGTTTTTGAAATGTCCCTTCTTGCGGCATTCAAAGCACCTATGGGAGGAAGAGGAAGAAACACTCGAATTTTTGTTAGATTTAAATATTCTATATTTCTTGCCATTTAAAATGAGTGTATCCTCTTCCTTGTCCTCCCCCCTTGTCTCAAAACGTTCTTGAGCAATGACTTGTGCTTTAGTTGACACTTTGAATGTTGTGTCCTTCTTTCTTCCCTATTGAAGCTCAAACTCCAATATGTGTTCTCCTTCAAGGGTAACTTCATGAGTTTCTAGATTGCTGATAAGTTGCTCCATCTTCAATGTGGTAAGGTCATTAGCTTCTTCAATGGCCGTCACTTTTGGCTTGTACTTTGGAGGCAAGGATCTAAGAATCTTGGAAACTTGATCTTCCTCACTTGTATACTTACGCAAGGCATTCAAGCTATTAACAATAGAAGAAAACCTTCCATACTTTTCACTAATTGACCCATTAGGTTGCATATGGAATTGTTCAAACTTTTGATTAAGCATGTTAATCTTGGTATTCTTAACTTGAGTTATACCTTCATGTGTAATTGAAATTTTATGCCATATTTCATAAGTAGTTTCACATGAGGATATCCTATTAAACTCACCAACGAAAATAGAACAATATAAAATTCTTATCACTTTTGCATTCAATTGAACTTGCTTTACCATTTCGGGATTTCATGTTGTAAACTCCATTATAGGAGGCTCATAGGGAAAGGACACCATCCTCAAAAGGTCCAAGCTAATCCCTTGTAAGTAAAATTGCATCCTTCTTTTCTAATAAGTATAGTTGCTTCCATCAAAAGGTAGTGGTCGGCTCATGTTAGTTACTTCAAGGTTGACGTCATGAAGTACATTGTTCCCCATTCAAGACCGGTTTAGGCTCCTTGAATACTTTCTTTGATACCAATTGAAACATCTAGAGGGGGCTGAATAAAGCTTTTGCTATTTAAAAATTTAATTGAAAATTAAAACCAAAGAAGGAGGAAACAAGAAAGACACTTTGATGAAGAGTGGTTCCAACCTTTGAATCAAAGGTTGTCAGACCACTACCCAATTGTTTCCAATTGGGATTTTGAAAGTGATTTATTTTATTTACCTTGCAGGGATGTTACAATAAAATACAATAACCTTCCACACCTTAAAAGTAGCCTCAACCTCCTTGAAGTAGCCTTTCTGAAGTAACTTCAAGTCCTTAAAGCTTCCTTCACAACCTTGAAGTAGATCCACCATCTTGAGATAGCCTTCACCTAGAAGTAGCTCCAATCTCCTTTGAAGAAGCCTTCTTGAAGTGACCTAAAGCATCCTTGGAGCAGCCTTCACCACCTTGAAGTAGATTCACCTCCTTGATATTGCCTTCACCTATAAGTAGATCCAACCTCCTTTGAAGAAGCCTTCTTGAAGTAACCTCAAGAAACCTTCCTCAGACAACCTCCTGCACTTGGAGTAGTCAAGGAGAACAAATACAATATAAAGGAAATAGATTGGAAGAAAGAAAATACTTAACCAATGAAGTACAACTCTTTGATCCTACATCAAGCATATAGATCTCTTATCCACTTAATACGGACGTGGCTATATGTGGTGGGTAGGAGATTGTATCTATAGGACACAACTTTAGGGAACAAGGAAGAATATAGCATGTGAATCGCAACTTTGTTGCTCTCTGGAATGGATGCTCAAGTGTAGCTTGTGTTATTTGTGTCTCCTAAGGCCACTCCCATTTATAGGAATGGTTTGCAAGTGATTAGGGACGTTTTAGGGAGTCTCTAGAGTGTTCTTAATATTTTACTAGTTGTTAGGTAGAAACTAGTTGGCTAGCAATGGCTAAATTGTCTTTCATTTAGAAGAAGAATCTAGAATCTAGTCTGTTCGACAAGTTAGTCGACTAACTATGTCTTGGTTGAGCATTTCTTCGAACGAGCCTTTGTTGAATGCAAGTGTATACCAACGTTACTCCCAACTCTCAACTACTTGGTCTAACAGTCATATTCTTTGGACTGAGAATGTGTCGGTCGACCATATGCTCGACTGAAAAAGACTAGATCACAAATGTGTAAGTTTTTGACCAGTGCTCTAAATGCTCAGCCGAGGTAGTTCTTGGTCGACAATAGCATCGACCGAGGGTGCTTCGGTAGACTAGTTTCTTGAACATGAGTAATACTGATTTAGGTTTTTGAACCACCTATCAAATATATTTTTGATGGATGATAATGGCTCTAATCTCTAGGGGTGTCCTAACTAAGGGTTATGAGTGAATAGAGAAGATATAACGCTTGATTTACATGATAACTAATTACTTGTACATTATATACTTGTATAAGTATTTACATTGAGTACAATCATTAAAATATTTTCATTTAAGCACATTAATCTTCAATTATCCACTTAGTATGATCTCCTCATTTTATTGAACCCTAAAATATCAAGTAGCACGTTAGATCCACAATAATGAAATGTTTTTCATCATCAAAACAAAGAGTATACAAATGTCCTATTTAGCCAACAAATCCATATAATACCAACAACATATGGTGAGGATCAAGCTTTGGAAGTAGAGAAACCACAACCATTTCCAAAAAAGGCAAAAACGAACTACTGCAAGTGGAAAAACATGCCGCAAGCTCACCAAACTAGCCTCCATCTATTACATCATCGCCTGCATCCCCAACTTCAACCCAACATGTGAGACAACAACAACCACATACATTTGGATAAGATCTCAGGTATCGATTTTACTCTATATGTGAGCATGTTCATAACTCATCCTCACAAGTTCATTTCTTTTCTACTAGCCTTCAAGCACTAACAACATGGGTAACAAGAATAGAAGATAGGACTATAGATCTTCCAGAATTCATACAGAATGTCATCTTCCTGAAATGTGAAATGATGCAAGCCATCATGGAGATCTCTAAAGAGATGCAGGACCTCCAGAATGAAAGGACAATTATACGCACTAAGAAATAAATAATGTGTAAGGGATTTGAACACGCTATTCATGAACTAGAAGAAGAGTGCAAGCGAATGGAGAAATGGCATGCCAAACCAACATAATACATAGGGCCAATCTCTCACCATCACATGCATCCTCTAGCCCCTCTAATGCCGACATTTGCAAAGACAAAGAGATCGCAAGCGCACCCCCACCACGAACAGAAGAAATAGTCTAGCCACGAGAGCAACCACATTCTAAGATCTTGCCGGTGGTCACCACCAATGCTATGGTGTTGAAGTTTGACCTGAATTCGTAACCCATATATGACAATTCCTTAGAGGATAATCTCACTGATGCCAACCCACCTGAACCAGGAGAAGAAAGTGGTAAGAGGTCTAATAATTCTGCAGATGACACAACTCTACATAGTTGCATAAATGAATTAAATATATCTATGGACATATGCAACCTTTACCTAAATTTTGATGAGCACAACAAGCGTCCTGATGAGGTTTATCATGGAAAAATGGCTTCCGCCCTAGTAACACTCAATGAAGTTGTGCTCTAAAATTCCTAATTTTTCAGGTGTGTTATGGTCCCGATCACCTCAGGTGCTCCCACGACAAAGATCCTTCATTGATTATTAGGACCTATGCATAGGATTTTAGAGAATGACTAGTAGGTGTATGGTTAGAGAAAGTTAATATGAGTTTGCAAATGTAAATAAAGAGATAGCTATAGTAGCACATGGAAGACAATAGTTAACAGACGAGATGTGGTAATAGATAAGGAAGGGTGCAATCGCTAGAGTAGTTTGTGAGATAGATGTAGTAGTTAGGTGCATCAGTTAAAGCAGTTTACCTTTCTGTAAACCTAACATAACATGAGGTTTTGGAGGAAGGATCCTCTAATCACAAGTGATATGAAAAATAAAGAGGGATGTAGCTATTTCTCTAGATTTAGGAGAAATAAGAGAGGCCTTGAATATGTTGGGTATGAGGGTCTATTTATAGGTAGACTTTAGGTTTTAGGATTATATAGAGAATCTTTTGGAAGAGGCAGACGATCACCATGATGCACCACAAAGAGGGAAGCCTGATCGAGGCTATCTTCCATGTCACATGTGGCGAATGGTTGTGATCTACCAGTGTCCCTTAGCTGATATGCCACATTGCATGGGGCAAATAGTTGTGATCTGCCTAATATCCCCAAATGAAAAAAGGTAGTTTCTCATTTTTCCAATAATTTTAGGAATCATCTGGAAAACATAGGAGAAAAATTGCATAGAAAGATAACTTGGGATTATCTCTCAGATTTTCCTAGAAAGGTTATTGAAAAAGAAAATATTTTATTCCAGACAAGTCAACAAGATAATTTGTGAAAATATCTTATTTAAAGCAGAATTAAAGTGAAATTGCATTTTTTATTAGAAATAAGGTTTCTTTGGAGAAAGCCCCAAACTGAGTGAGAGTAGGAACAAAGGGATGGATAAAATGTGTTGAAAATGTGGAAAATGGGTGGAATGAGGAATGGACTCCATCATTAGCCAGAGAATTTTCTTTAAATTGTGGATCTCTACTGAGTGAGAAAAAATGAGGTGTCAACATTTTCCTCCTCCCAAGGAAAGTTTCAAGAAAAGAGTGAGAACTACATGCTTTAGCCAAGTTTGATCCCTATTTTTGGTCACGGTAGGCCAAAAAGGTTGAAGTCATCAAGGATGTTCTGACGAACCTTATGGAGGGTGAAAAAGTGAGTGTGATTTCCTTTCCTTCTAAAGATGAATTAGTTAGGAAAAGATTGAAAATAAATGAATTATGTAGAGAAAGAACAGTCTATCACTTAGGCAGTTTCCTATGTCTAACTAATCATTCAATCCCCTAAAGTTTTGATGAGACTTAAGAGGTTAATTAGCCGAAAAAGTGACTTTCATCATTCCTTTAGTTGTTAAACTAGTGTAGGTAAGATATTTCCACTAACTCATGGCTTAGCAAGAAAAGGGTGAATCTTAAAAAGTGAATGTAAGTTATGGTTTGTCAAATACTTTCATATAATGAGTCTATGATCATTAAAAAATAGTGGCAATTTCTCTTCCTGAAAATAAATCTTGGATAAAATAGTGGTCATCCGTATTGCTACATATATTTAGTTTTTTTAGTGGTCCAATTTAGAGTCAAGACTATAACTCTTAGAAGGTACACCATGAGGATTTAAATCCTATTATGATAGGTCTTGGATTGTTAAGATTGGTGATTGATTTTTAGACAATCTTTTTAGATTTAAGGTGATCATCCAAAATAGTGACTGAATCAGTTAACTATTGTTTTATAGATGCATCTGAGATTGAGTTGATATTGAACATTCCAGACATTTTCTAGCAAAAGATAGTCTGCACGACTTGTCCCCTTACTAATTCACCTTCCATCCTATAGAGTGTCGACAAGCAATGATCCTCGACTTTCTAGTTCTCAGTCTCAGAAATGGATTTTTTTGAGCCATGTCTCATGGTTAAGAGGTAGGGTCAACAATTCATTTTATTTTTTAGTCATTATTTGGGATTGCTGAAGGATCTGTGCATGAAAGAAAAGTTGATAACGTTGATCATTATTGTTTGAAAGGGTAATCTAGATTCTAGTTGTAGGTTGTGAGTAGGGACCCCAAAAGGATTTGGTAAGTGGAGCTTTGTGCTAGTTCAATTTTAGGTCATCATCCTGGATCTTGGATTGGAAGAAGTGATTTAGGATTTTGGTATAGTTTTAGGTCATAATCCAAGACCCTAGATTTGAAAAAGCATTTTTATTTTTTTGGTCCAGGTTTAGGTCATAGTCCATGACCCTAGATTGGAAAAGAAATTTTTAGGATTTTGGTCTAGTTTTAGGTCATAGTCCAAGACCCTAGATTGGAAAAGGAAATTTTCATTTTTTGTTCCATTTTTAGGTCATAGTCCAAGACCGTAGACTAAAAAAAACAATTTTAGGTTTTTTGGTCCATGTTTAGGTCATAGTCTAGGACCCTTGATTAGAAAAACAAATTTAGGTTTTTTGGTCTAGTTTTAAGTCAAACTCCAGGACCCTAGTTAATCATGTCTAAATCTGATGAAAATATGGTTTTATTATGTATTCCAATTTTTACCAATTTTTATTCATTCTAATTTGTTGTGTTTTTTGTAAGGTTCTGGAACTTCTACTGAAAATCTAGGGACCTATTTGTAATTTCTACATGAGTTTTGTCTTTAAAAGAAGGAAAATGGGATGAGGGTCAAGAACCCTTCTCATTTCTTCTCCACCCATGCAAACAGAAGCAATGATGAATAACACAAAGCAATTAGGGTGACAGTGGATGTGATGAGAGAGAAATAGAGCATGTAGATTGTCATGATTTTCTAGCTTGAACCATGCAAATTAGAGTGTTCCTCCAACCTTCCTGACAATATTGTAGGTAGAAGTGTTGCGGTGGTGAAGGAGCTTTTGATAGCCCTCTATGAAAACATTTTTGTGCATATTTTAGCTACATACATCTTAGGGAAGGTATAGATTTGTTTTTGCACTTTAGTTTGTCATTTTCCCCTTGATGGAAAAATCTGATTTTTGGCTTCTTAGACATCTTTTTAGTCTGGAGCTTGAAGATGACCTGGATGCACATTGTGTTTTACAATCCGATATATTTTGTCAGTTGTAATTTTTTTGGCCATTCCTTGTCTGATTGATCCAATTTTATATGTTTTGGAAAGCTTGTTATGTCATTGTCATTTTTGTGCATATGGTTGATCATGACTAGAATGAGTGGATCCCTTGGTAGATGAGCAATATGCCAGTGATTCATGATATTTCTCTAGGTTTTAGTGTGACAAGGTAGCCACATCTTGTGCAACCTTCTTCGAAGTGTTGTCTTTGGATGCTTGCAGGATCTATTTCGAATCTCTGTCGGGGAGTGTGTTGTATATTGGCGAGCATGATGTTTGTTAGTGGGTTGGTGGCTAGAACATTTGATGCACATCATAAATGCAAAAAATTCAGTAGAGAAATTTTCCCTAGAATTTAACCTTTCAACATCTATTAACTAGCTTATAAACAAGCAAGTTATTTATAGAATAGAAGAGTATTGATCCATTGGAACACCATTTTTAAGTGTTTAGATTTGATCCAATTCATATGAGTAATATTTAAGATCTAGTTTTCAAGAGAGTGATTAAAATAAAGAAACAATGGAAATTGCAAATATAAAACTAGTTAAATTGGGTTTTGATTCAAATGTTAAGCGATTATGGGTTCTGGGGGATTACCACTATACACCACAATTTTAATTTTACTAATTTCACTCCTAAATAATAACTAATAAACTCAGGACCATGTGGATTGGTGTCCTTATTGAGTACAAATATCATAATGGTCAGACTACTCTCAAACACAGTGATTTTAGCATTTGACGATCATCGTTCAACCATCTAGTATGTTCTATCAGGGATCTCTCATGAACTACGATCTTCAATAAATGTTCCAACCCACGGGTTAGGTGATCTTGTCATTATGGATTATAATGGACAATATAAAATGAATAGATTAATCATAGAACTCAAGAAGTTGATCTTGTCAAAAAAGTATGGCTTCATCCTTGTTTGGATCAATGATCTCTTTTATACAATAAAGATGTAATCAAGCTATACAAAGTACAAGTGCAACCAATCAAAAGAAAGAATATTTACTCATTAGAATCTTTAATTTAGAATATAGTGAAAGTAAATAATGAACTATGAGGATACTCCACATGCCCAAGTAGAGAAACTACTCATTCATGATAAGCATAAGCACAAAGGAAGATGTAAGGATGGATAGAAACATGTTGTTGGATCTGACAACAAAAAGGCATCTTTCGTGAGGAAGATGATGGTGGTTAAACAGTGACATCTTTCTATGGTTGAGTTAGGGTTTCCCTCTCATGGATGAGCTACCTTGTGTGGTGAAAATCGATGGTTACCCTTTGTTTGTTGGAATACAATGGTGTTGTGATCCTATGTTGGTTCCATGAAGGTTCCTAGAGGTGTGAGGGTTGATGGTTTTCCCTCTTGGAGCTCCTGGAGTCGGTGGTTCACCAAGTTGAGGTGCGAACCAACGGTGAGTTAGGGTTTTCACCATTGTGACCAAATGGTCGTGATCCAATGGTTATGCTACTGTTTTAGGTCGATGTTTGTCTTGGGAGTCAACATATGATGGCCTAGAAGACTCCCACAACTGATGGGAATACTTATTTGCATGGATGGGGTTCTTAAGACCATTGACACTTAGAAAACATAGGTGGGCACCTAAACTTTCTCTTCTCTCTCACCCATAGCCTTATATACCTCCCTTGCTTCTCCCAAACAGGCTCTTTATTTACCTATATCTCTCTTTCTCATCCTTTCTATTTGTAGCTTCGTCCTTATAACATACTAAAACCTAGAAGTTAATCCTAATCCATGGTTAAGAGGTAAGAGATCCTAGATCTTTGGGTTCAGCCAAACAAGGATAAATGTATGTTCATTTGTGGCTTAATTGAAACCCAAACATGTTAATTCATAAATAAGGCACCCTCACATGTAAACATATAAATAAATATTACCTAATACCTTCAAATTAATCATAAGATCAATGAAGGGTACATAAGATATGTCACATGAGGTAATCATGTGCATAAAAGGACAAGGTGTCCATAATTGAGAATAATGATACATAATTTAACTAAATATGAAATAAATAAAATTATGTGAGATAATGATAGATTAGATTCATTCTAGATCATTCCTTATCCTTTTGGAGAAAGGAAGATAAAAAGAGATGAATAATAATACTTTAAACTTGTAATGAGATATTGATTTATTTAACATGACAAATAGTGGAAATAATGGATAATGAGCTAAAATAATAAAAGAAGAAGTAATTGGATATGAATAACTTCAAATTCATTTTCTTTCAGTTCAAGTTTACTTGAATGATAAGCTTCATAAATTCAGGATAATTATAGTCACATCTATTTTATTTAAAAAAGAAAAGGTGAGATACATACCCACGTTTTGATATATACAAAAAGAGGACCAAGCTTTGAGGGATAAAAAAAAGGTGTTTTTCCTCCAAAATATGATATAAAATATTTAATGACTCCAAAAGAGAAAAATAATCTTGGATTCATAGTCTACACATTAAAATAAGCTTATATGTGAATTTTAAATTAATTTGGAAGATCTTTGATTAAAAGGTGAGGCTAGGAGAGAGAGAGTGTGTGTAGAACCTTAAAAATATTAAATAAATGTACAAACAACGTCAACATGTAAAATTGATGCCAAGCTCATATTCAAGACACTTAATGTGACTTGTGGTGAAGTTTCATAAAATTTGGAGAATCCTAGTGTCATTTATGCCTGAGGAAAGAGAAAATAAGATTTGTTAATTTAATGAATCAAATGTCTCCAAAAGGGCTAATTGCATAATCAGAATCTACATGCCTTAATTGGCCTCTATGCAAAATTTCACTTAATTTAGATGATGCTGGAACCCTTAACTGAACAAAGAGAAAAAGGAAATTAAATGTAATTGCACTTTATTAAATAATCAGATTTTCAATCATGACTGTCACGCTCCTACTTTCCTAATATGATTATGTGCTTCATCTCAACCATTGTTTAAGCTCATACAATGGTCAGTTTTTTTTTCCTTTTCATGTGCCTTTCCTGTAGCGGGTTCTTATTGAACCGTTTGATCTTCATCCAAGGGATCTGGAGTCATCTCCTACCTCGAGTAGGAGACCAAGCCCAGTAGTGTCATAAGTGATTTCTTTTCTTCCTCCATTCTCTCTCCTTAGTGCAAGGTTACTCAAGATACTTTTGCCAACACCTTCCTCTTTCGATTCTGCACGTTTTGACCCCTTGCTCAAGCCCTAACACCCTATAAATAGGAAACGTCCAATTCTCTCCTCTCCACCATTTTTCATAGATGAGCATCCACTACAACTCATCCTCACACGAGTGTCTAGAATCCATCCCCTGCCTCCTTGCAACTCTCCTCTACCTTCAATTTGCCCATATACCTTTCCATAGTGCCTGAAATACTCATTTACTTCTCTGGACTCTGTTGGTCATTGTGGTGGATAGGCGACGTTGGAACTCAATTGCTCGCATTTACGCACTCTTGGAAACTCCCTTTACCCTTTCCCATCCTTTTTTAATCACACAATGATCTATTTTGGTGGGTTGTGTAGATCACATGTATGCGGTGTTGTCCTGAGAACTTTTCAGATTTTCCATCGCGTCTTTGGATCTGTGATTCTAGTTTTTGTTCACTTGTATTTGTTGGCTTCAGATGAAGATGTTTGAGAATTTTCTTTGTTGTTTTCGTGTGTCTATGACCATGATCTTCTTGTGGTTCCACTGATCTTCAGTTGAGTTTGTCGACCCAGTGACTCTTTGCACCATTGGTCCTGAGTTGAGATTCGTCGACTTTGGCTTGATGTCGTGAAGCTCAGGAAGCCTTGACTTGTGGATGAGAACGTCCGAGGAGCGGGTTGTGGCCTCTCATGTATGGTCGTGCTTTAGGCATGGTGAAAGATCAGTAATGGGGGACAATCCTTGTGAGTGATTCCCCTGAATACCCTCATGTTTCTTTTGTGCTTGATTTTTCGCCATAGGGGTATTTTGGTCTTTTATCGGTCACTTGTTTTCTTTCCACACTGATGCGAGTAGCCAGGTTTTTGGTGGGGCCAACTGTGTTGGCCCGCTTTGATAGGGCCAACTCAACACGTGTTCCCTCTCTCTCTCACTCTTTATGGGTAATGTTGATGTGTAATTTTTCTATTGGCCATTTTTGGAAAATTCATAACTAATTATCTACTGATAAAAAAATTACAAAAAATAATCAATAAATTCAGAAAAATATTAGATTTATGATGGTGTTAAACTTTTTTCCTAAACCCAATGTTTTGTAAAAGGTGATTTTAATGTATTTTCCTAAATAAGTAATAAATTGTAAAATTCATAACTAATAATCTATAAGTCAGAAAAATATTAAAAAATATGTTTTGAACTCAAAAAAAAGATAATCTAAAACATGGCATGGTTTTAATAACCTAAATAACATGTAAGGAAAAAAGTAATTAATAGGGTTTTGAATAATTACTGAAAAACTAATCCTAATGCTACATATATGTATCTTAGTTATTTTGGAGACCTAGGCTTGGGTCTAGGACTGAATCTGGACTGTTTTGATTCTTAGGAGAGGTATTTTTGCATCCCCTATTATTCATTTTGCGTAATAACCTATTTTCATCTTTCTCTTGGTCCTATGGACACTAGCCTACACATTATCTCTTTTTCTTTGAAAATTATGGTTCATGTGAACTACTTTATTTGTTACTGATTTTTTTATCATATTTTCCTATTTGGACATTCTTTTGGACTCTTCCTTAGACATTACTGATGGTAGTACATTCTTTTGTGATATATTTTCTTTTTCCCACTTTTAAGGTGGATGTTGATTAGGATCATGCAATCCCTATTTAAGTATTTGTTGGATATTCTCATCTCTCTTATTTGGTTCATTCTTGTTTATTCTTTTATTATGCATTATGTGGTGACTACTGGTATAATGTACATGTTTTTTATGTGGATGTGAAAATTCCCACATATGAATGCAAATGTGAAAATTCCTGCATATGAAAATATTTAAGGAAGATGTGTTTTTCCTACCCAAGCAGATGTTGACAGACCCTGCCACTCCATATTTTAGAGCATATGTTTACAAGACCCTACTCACCCCACCTTATTTTTGGTAGAAGTGTTATTTCCTACCTACATGTTTATATTCTCTAGTATTGTCATAGGTGAAACACATTGTAACATATCAAATTCTAGAATTTTGTCTTTTGACCCTCTTTCCCATCTTTTCCTTTCATTTCTATCCTTGTTGGCCTTTCTATTTAATTATTGGAATTTATAATGGTTTAGTGAACATTTATTCACTAATTATACCAATGGAAGCATTATGCACAAATACCACACTGAAAGCTTAATTACCATAATAAAGTTCTCTAAACCTTAATCGGACTTTTTGATATGATTTGAAAACATAAAATGATCCTAAGTTTCAAATTTGGTTCGATTTGGATGTTGTTTGTGCAAGTTATGCAATTTTAGGCACATTCTGGACTTTTATGCAATTTACCCAATTGGGAGGTTTTCTTTGCAAATTATCAACTGAATTTTAATCCTTAGATATTCACTTACCATTAACAAGATTTTAAAACGTTGGAGAACCTAGTTTCACCTTGGTTTGATGGTATTTCTTTCCAAAGGCATTATAGGGATTACCCTCTTTATAGAGGTGCTTATCTTTAAAAGCTATCAACCAAAGAGGTTATTTCTTTCTTGAAAAATGGTGGGGATTGCCTAGAAGGATCTATGGGCTCTTAGGACCGAATTTTGATATCCAAAAAGAGTCCATGAGCTGTCCTTTTGCATGGCCATCAAGTCCTAGGCTAAAGACACACGGAAAGTCCCTTAAGACACCTCATGCTTCACCTCTTTCTATATATAGCCATGTATACCCCTTCCCAACTCACAATTCGAAAACTCTTGCTCTCGTTTTCTTTCCTCTAGCTTAGATAATAGTTCCTTCTGTATTTGGCCATGAATTTTCTGTCCCAAGGTAATAGAGGGAGCCTACCTTGGTGAAGAAGGCTCCTAGGGCTTCCAAATTGCTCTATTAGGGTTTCTAAAGCTCCTCCTTGGTAATTTCGACCAAAACTAGTACGTTTCCTCCCTTCCTTCCCTATTTTGGTACTGTTAGTCTTCCTTACACCTTCTTATAGATCGGAACCATGACCATACATGGTAAAACTCCACCTAAAACCCTAAAACATCTCATCTTCATGCTCTTTTGCTAGGGTTTGCACCTCTAAAGTGGAGAAGGTGATCTTTGCTCAAGAAAGGAGCTTGGCTTGGAGAAACCATACCTTCTAATCTCAGAATCCTTTTTGTTTGAACCTTATTACCTTCCTAGAGGCAAATTTTGTTAACCCCCTACTAATATATTGCTTACTACATGCTTAAAACTCATGCTTCTATGTTTAAAATCGATGATTTCCATCTATTTTTACCATGTTCTTCTAAGGTTTTGGTTTCTTGCTATTTTATCTTCTCTAGAATCTCAAGTTTGGTTATCTAAGAAACTTCAAACCTGATACTTAGTCAAATGGTGTTTTCTCCCTCTCCCTATCTCTTTAATTATCTTGATCAGTTTGATGATGTGGCAATTTCCTAGTGGTCAGTATTGAAAAATTCATATCTTCTAAACTGCTTATCCAAATTTGACAAATAAATATGTTTTGGAATTGTAAATTAATATTTATCTAATAAAAAAAATTTCAAGGTCTTATTTCGTGGTTTGACGAAGGGTGATTTTTGTAAAATGGATTTAATGCATAAAATCCATAAAAATTACATCTTAATCATCATAACTCCAAAATTCACATAAAATATGTTTTCTTGATCAAGAGAACTTAATAAGTTCATTGGTGATGTTTTAAGAGTCTAAATCCGAGTTTCTCGAAAAAGGTCCAAAATTAGGGTTTCTATACATTAATGTGCACTGTGTACTCTAATACATGTTAATACACTAAAAATAGGAAAAGTGGAACTTGGACTCAATTAAAGTGGTGAAAGTTAGTAATTGATATCAGTAAGAGAGGTATGTGCTATGTATGTGCAATACATCTTTATGCATGTGCAATCCCTATTTATGTATGTGAATTTACACCTTAAGTTGGGAGTAATTGTGCCTTAACCTATTTTTCTATAATGAGGCTTTATTAAACCCTATTTCATATACTCTTGAATCTTTTTCTATACTTTCCTCATAAATTACTTTTGGAGCATTATGCTTGGGTCTTGGTACCCCAATGCCATACACATTGATTCATATAAGTATTCTTGCCATGACTACTTTTTCTAGCATGTGGATTTATGTTCGATTTAAAATAAAGTAGCGGTACTTATGTACAACCACTCACAGAGGGCATGTAAATAATCTCCCTGGGGAATGTCTTATTCTCCCCATAATATTGTAGGTGACTGGGAATGTCTTATTCTCCCCTCACCTAAGGTTAGAGGTCTGGTAGGTGCCTCAACCCTACTTAGTTAGGTAGACATAATTATCTTACATACAAATCCTCTTTATTATATTTGTTATTGGCATGCTTCTTTGATATATAGCCTCATACTCTTGTTATCTTCATCATATTATGAACCCTAGCTTGTTTTTATTTGCTTTACTTATCTTGATATCCTAGACTAGTTTTGTGACACATACTTTTCTTCCCTTTCCCTTTTTGCTGGGTGCCTTCCCAACCACCCAGGTGCTGAGCAAGGTGATGGAGAAGACAAGGAAGATCTTAGTTTTTGGCTTGGACACAGTTGGTGGAGATGTTTCTTGGAGACAAGATTTTAGTAGTCTATACTTTTCTCTATCTAGATCCTGATTGTGTGTCTTGATGTAAATCCTAATGGGAGAATTTGATGTATTATTGTAAACCTTTTATGAAATTGAATATAGTCAGTTATTTTTTATTCCGCTGCTTTCTAATGGTCTTTTGTATACCAATGTTTAATAAATTTGGAAAATTTATGCCCATTCCATCTTACCTCTGAGAATGTTTGGAATGGATGTCAATTCTTCAAATTTTTAGTAAAGGGGTGATTTCCTTCTTTTACAACATGGTATCAGAGCCCATGGTAATCGGAATCTGACTATTTCAATTTTGTCTCCCTAATTAGAATCCCTACCTTACATAGTTCCTTTAGGTGACATGGTTGCCCTAGAATTGATCTATAAATGATGAAAGGTTGATTTAGGACCCTATAGTTTCACATTAGTATCATGATGAATAAAACCCTAAAATAATCATAACTAAAATATGCATAACTTATTGTTGTTTAGGTTTGCCTTTAGGAAACTATTAGGGCATGAAGTTGAAGCAAAGGTGTATAGAAAGGATTAGGTTCTGGGGGCTGGCAATATTTTCCTCCGCGCCACTTGCTTGGTTTACGAGGACTCCCAGGTCCATATGATACCGGCCTGGCCTAAGCTGAAATGGATTTTCCGAAATAGTTTTCTTTTAGGCAATAATGACCTTAGACATCTATGTTGTATATCTTTGGGAACCCTAAGTTTTAGGTGTATGATGACTTGTTTGAGGATGGATACCAAGATAGTCTCCTTATGTCCCTTGGGACCACATGCTTGGATAGTTTATCCCTAGAACCTAGACTATAAAGTTTGGGCTTGAGTGAGCTATCAGAGTGCACAGTGGAAGTGTGATGGATCTTGTACATGGTTTAGTTAGACTCATCCTTTATCCCTAGTTTATTTTTGCTTGATAGGTTGAACACTTTAAGGGGTGGAGTATATTTAGTTCGATGATGTTGGGTGGTTAGATTCTGAGGACAAAATCCTCTTTAGGGGGATGGAGTTGTGTGACATCTTGAAATCTATCTACACTATCTTTAGAAACCCTAACCCCATACTTAGGAGGTTGTTGTGCTTGAAAGCTTAGTGGGGTCCAAACAAGTTATAGTTATAGCCTAATGTGCTTATTTATATATCAATGAACATATAATGATCATCTGAGGAATAATTTATATGTTCAAACCCTAATGAATACCTAATGCACATAATATGAATAACTCACATATTAATCCTAAAGGATACGTATGGTGTTTCCCATGTCATAAACTAATAAACCCTAATGAAATGACAAGTAATATAATTGTAACCAAATCTTGGACTTAATACATGCTAAGTAAAATATAGTGATCATATTAACCTGAACCCTAAGTTGTAATCGTATAACCTTAACATATACATCCTTAATGCCTTTCATGATACATTAATGGCATTAGGTGCCATAATCAATTAACATACTTTGATACACATAAATGATATATATAATCATCTAATCACATATTAATCAAGTCATGAATATGAAATGCATGGTATGTTACCTTGTTATCTAATACACACATGATTAGTCACTTAATGTGAATCAATTTGTAATATGCCTCACCTTGATCATTAAAATACATGGAATGGCTTCAATATGAATATGAAGTGATTCAATTCACATAAATGTGCAAATCAATAATATAAATAAATATGATAAAATGATTAATGATGACATTAATGTGAGAAATAAAAGATAATGTGGTAATGAGATAACATTTAATATAAATATATGTAATTGATGTGAATTAATTTGGATTGAATGAAGACTTAATGAAAAATTGAATATTTCATGTAAAATAATTTGTTGTAACTTAATGTGGTAATAGTATAAGGATAATGAAGTTGAAGTTCAAAATATTAAGGATAATGATCAATTATATTGAGGGAATTGAGTAACCCATAATTTTGCTAAAATTCTTAGTAAGATAAATGAGAAATATATATATACGATGTTTCATGGATGATAATGAAATATAACTTCCTTGGAAATAAAGTGATTATGACATGACATAATTAAAATAATGGTGATAATGTGATATCATAATGAATATAATGTTAATGAGTCAAAAACATTAAATCTCCTAAAAAGAATATCTAAACAATGGAACCTAGGTGATCCTTGAGAACCTAACCTATTTCAAGATGCTTATGGAGTATATGTTGATGAGTTGTTTGGTAGAAGTAAAGGTTGGAGAAATAACTTGAAGTTTTATGATGAGATGTTGCACACTCACCCTTCCCTTCTTACTTGTGATTTTGGGGACGAAATCCTCTTTAAGGGGTGGAGTGTTGTCACATACTAAATTCTGCAATTTTGTCTTTTGACCCTCTTTCCCATCTTCTCCTTTAATTTCTATCCTTATTGGCCTTTTTATTTAATTAGTGGAATTTATAGTGGTTTAGTGAACATTTATTCACTAATTATACCAATGGAAGGGTTTATGCACAAATACCTTACTGAAAGCTTAATTACCATAATAAAGGGCTGTAAACCTTAATATAACTTTTTGATATGATTTTAAAACATAAAATGATCCTAAGATTCAAATTTGGTTCGATTTGGATGTTGTTTGTGCAAGTTATGCAATTTTAGGTACATTCTGGACTTTTATGCAATTTACCCAATTGGGAGGTTTTCTTTGCAAATTATCAACTGAATTTTAATCATTAGATATTCCATTACCATTAACGAGATTTTAAACCATTTGAAAACCTAGTTTCACCTTGGTTTGATGGTATTTCTTTCCAAGGGCATTATAGGGATTACCCTCTTTACAAAGGTGCTTATCTTTAAAAGCTATCAACCAATGAGGTTATTTCTTTCTTGAAAAACGGTGGGGATGGCCTAGAAGGATCTATGGGATCTTAGGACCGAATTTTTATATCCAAGAAGTGTCCATGATCTGTCCTCTTGCATGTCCATCAAGCCCTAGGTTAAAGACAAATGGAAAGTCCCTTAAGACACCTCATGCTTCACCTCTTTCTATATATAGCCATGTAAACCCCTTCCCAACTCACAATTCGAAAACTCTTGCTCTCCTTTTCTTTCCTATAGCTTAGATAATATTTCCTTCTATATTTGGCCATGAAGTTTCTGTCCCAAGGTAATAGAGGGAGCCTACCTTGGTGAAGAAGGCTCCTAGGGCTTCCAAATTGCTCTATTAGGGTTTCTAAAGCTCCTCCTTGGTAATTTCGACCAAAACTAGTAAGTTGCCTCCCTTCCTTCCCTATTTTCATACTTTAGTCTTCCTTACACCTTATTCTAGATCGTAACCATGACCATACATGGTAAAACTCCACCTAAAACCCTAAAACATCTCATCTCCATGCTCTTTTGCTATGGTTTGCACCTCTAAAGTGGAGAAGGCGATCTTTGCTCAAGAAAGGAGCTTGGCTTGGAGCAAATAGACCTTCTAATCTCGGAATCCTTTCTGTTTGAACCTTATTACCTTCCTAGAGGAAAGTTTTGTTAACCCCCTTCTCATATATTGCTAAGTACATGCTTAAAACTCATGCTTCTATGTTTAAATTTGATGATTTCCATCTCTTTTTACCATGTTCTTCTAAGGTTTTGGTTTCTTTCTATATTATCTTCTTTAGAATCTCTAGTTTGGTTATATAAGAAACTTCAAACCTGATCTTGGGTCAAATTGTATTTTCTCCCTCTCCCTATCTCTTTAAGTATCTCGATCAGTTTGATGATGTGGCAATTTCCTATTGGTCAGTATTGAAAAATTCATATCTTCTAAACTGCTTATCCAAATTTAACAAATAAATATGTTTTGGAATTGGAATATTAATATCTATCTAATAAAATATTTTCAAGGTCTGATTTCATGGTTTGACGAAGGGTGATTTTTGTAAAACGAATTTAATGCATAAAATCCATAAAAATTACATCTTAATCATCATAACTCCAAAATTAACATAAAAATATGTTTTCTTGATTAGGAGAACTTAATAAGTTTATTGGTGATGTTTTAAGAGTATAAATCTGAGTTTTTATAAAAAGGTCCTAAATTAGGGTTTCTATACATCAATGTGCACTATGTACCTAATACATGTTGATACATTGAAAATAGGCAAAGTGGAACTTGGACTCAATTAAAGTGGTGACAGTTAGTAATTGATATCAATAAGAGATGTATGTTCTATGTATGTGCAATCCATCTTTATGTATGTGCAAGCCCTATTTATGTATGTGCATTTACACCTTAAGTTGGGAATAATTGTGCTTTAACCTATTTTTCTATAATGAGGCTTTATTAAACCCTATTTCATATACTCTTGAATCTTTTTCTATACTTGCCTCTTAAATCAGTTTTGGAGAATTATTCTTGGGTCTTGGTACCCCAATGCCATACTTATTTATTCATACAATTATTCTTGCCATGACTACTTTTTCTAGCATGTGGATTTATGTTCTATTTAAAATAAAGTAGCAGTACTTATGTACAACCACCCACAGAGGGCATGTAAATAATCACCCTGGGGAATGTCTTATTCTCCCCATAATATTGTAGGTGACTGGGAATGTCTTATTCTCCCCTCACCTAAGATTAGAGGTCTAGTAGGTGCCTCAACCCTACTTAGTTAGGTAGACATAATTATCTTACATGCAAATCCTCTTCATTATATTTGTTAATAGCAAGCTTCTTTGATATATAGCCTCATACTCTTGTTATCTTCATCATATGATGAACCCTAGCTTTTTTTTATTTGCTTTACTTATCTTGATATCCTAGACTAGTTTTGTGGCACATACTTTTCTTCCCTTTCCCTTTTTGTTGGGTGCCTTCCCAACCACCTAGGTGCTAAGCAAGGTGATGGACAAGACAAGGAAGATCTTAGCTTTTGGCTTGGACTCAGTTGATGGAGATGTTGCTAGGAGACAAGATTGTAGTAGTCTAGACTTCCCTCTATCTAGATCTTGATTGTGTTTCTTGGTGTAAATCCTAATGCGAGAATTTGATGTATTTTTGTAAACCTTTTATGAAAATGAATATAGTATGTTATCTTTTTATTCCACTGCTTTCTAATGGTCTTTTGTATACCAATGTTTAATAAATTTTGAAAATTTATGCCCATTCCATCATACCTCTGAGACTGTTTGGAATGGATGTCAATTATTCAAATTTTTAGTAAAGGGGTGATTTCTCTATTTTACACACATGGATGCCTTGTTTTTATACTTTTCTCATATTTATCTCTCTTATTATGATTAATTTCTTTTATGCCCGGTTGGGTAGTCCCTTTTATTCAATGGGAAGCCTTTTATTTTACATGCTTTATTTCAATATATTGCTCAATTTCCATTTAGCATGCACATACCAGCTTTTTGCTGATGTCATTTTCTCTTTTCCTTTTGTGGGGTATGTTTCCAAACCCAGATATAGGTCATGGAGGAGACAACTAGGTTGGACCAGGATTACAATAAGTTTAATTGGATCTTTGAGGGAGGATATATTGAAGTTGTCAGGTGATCCTCAACTAGTCCTATGTTTATTTAGTCTTTCATTTTATCTCACCCTGTGTGGTGAAGGATAGTGATGATGAAAAGCTTTGTAATTGTTAGATACATCTTTAAATTCCACTGCTACTTTGGTGTTATGATACATTCATGTTGAATAAATTAATTATCATCCCTTTTTGAGAAAAAAAAACTATGTTAGTGTTTGTTTGGGATGTTTGCCTTTTTGTTTCTAGTAGGGAGTGGATCCCCTGTAGGTTCCCACTCCTTACAACATGGTATCAAATCCAATGGATGTCGGTTTTCTAACTATTTCAATCTTATCTCCCTTAGGATGTTTACCTTTTTCCATAGGTTTCTTATATCTATTACCCTTGCCTTGTGCATGAAAACCTTGGGTACTAGATATAAAGAGGAATTCTGATGGCATGGCATGTCCTATGCACCAAAAGGTTAGATTCACTGCATATGTTCTAGATGGACCCGCTCAAGATTGGTGGAACAAGATAATAAGGACTCATGATGTCTCTACCCCGAACTGGGATCAGTTTTAGGTGCTTTTTCATTGGAAGTACATCTGCACTGCCGCTCTAAAGAAGAAGGAGGATAAGTTCTATAGTTTCCAACAAGATTCACAATCAATTTCTATGTTTGTACAAAAGTTTCTACTGTTAGAACATTATGCAATTAGATTGAGTGAGGAACATACGGATGACCTATTCCTTCAAGGGAATAACTACAATGTGGGTCATGCTCTTATTCCAAAACTACACTTGACCATTCAATAGATGTTGGATAAGGACTTAGTTGTGTAGTCATATTTGGGTTTCCACATGCACGAGGAGAACAATCATAAAAGGAAGCACCCTGAAGGTGATTGTCGACCAGAGGATCTTGTTTCATGAAGAAGGGATAGGGTACCAACATGTCATCATTGCAATGAACCATGACATGTCCTCCCTGAGTGCCCCAAGCTTCATAATGGACAAGCACCAGCTCAACAACAAGCACCTCATCAAAATAGTGGTAACAATAATGGTAGAAGACCTACAAAAAGGCGATATGGAAGAGTTTTTTCTTTGGATGGTCAAGCAATCTATGATGATGATCATGTTGAAGGTAACCCTTAGTCCCATAGTTAGACTGTAGCAGTTGTGTTTCCTTTTTGGCATGATAGCTTGTGGATATATTTAAGAAAGTATAGTGGAATCATTTGTATCTAATAAGTAGTTTGATTTAATAAGATGAATCCTTTTAACGGGTGGTAAATAGTTTTTGAGGATGAAAATCCTTTAAAGGGTGGTATGTTGTAACATATCAAAACCTAGAACCTAATCCTATTCCAAGGTTAAGAGGTAAGAGACCCTAGATCTTTGGGTGTAGCCAAATAAGGATAAAGGTATGATCATTAGTTTCTTAATTGAAACCCTAACATTTTAATGCATAAATAAATCACCCTAACATGTAGACATATAAATAAATATGCCTAATACCTTTAAAATAATCATAAGAGGATATGTCACATGAGGTAATAATGTGCATAAAAGGATGAGGTGTCCATAATTGAGAATAATGATACATAATTCAACTAAATATGAAATAAAGAAACTTATGTGAGATAACGATAGAGTAGATTTTTTCTAGATCATTCCTTAGCCTTTTGAACAAGGAAGAGAAAAAGGGATGAACAATAATACTTTAAACATGTTAACGTGATAACAATTTATTTAACATGAGAAATAGTGGAAATAATGGATAATGGGCTAAAATGAATAAAAGAAGACATTAATGGATAAGAATAACTTCAGCTTCATTTTCTTTGAGTTCAAGTTTACTTGAATGAGAAGTTTCACAAATTTAGGATAATAATAATCACAACTATTTTATTTAGAAAAGAAAAGGTATTTTTCCTCCAAAATATGATATAAAATATTTAATGACTCCAAAACATAAAACTAATCACGGATTCGTACTCTACACATTAAAATAATCTTATATATGAATTTTCAATTAATTTGGAAGATCTTTGATTAAAAGGTGAGGTTAGGAGAGAGAAAGTGTGTAGAACCTTCAAAATATTAAATAAATGTACAAACAAATTCAACATGTAAAATTTATGCAAAATTCATATTCAAGACACTTAATTTGACTTGTGGGTGAAGTTTCATCAAATTTGGATAATCCTAATGTCATTAATGGATGAGGAAACAAAAAAAGGTTTTTTAATTTACTAAATCAAAAGTCTCCAAAAGGGAAATCTAATTGCATAATCAGAATCTACATGTCTTAATTGTCCTCTGTGCAAAATTTCACTTAATTTGGATGATGTTTGAACCCTCAATAGAAGAAAGAGAAAAAGTAATTTAAATGTAATTGAACTTTATTAAATAATCAGATTTTCATTCACGACTATCACACGCCTACTTTCCTAATATGATTATGTGATTCATATCAATTGTTGATTTAAGATCATATGATGGTTGGTTTTTTTTTCCTTTGCACGCCCCTTTCCTATAGAGGGTTCTTTCTGAACCGTTTGATCTTCATCCAAGGGCTCTATAGTTGTCTCCTACCTCGAGTAGGAGGCCAAGTCCAGTAGTGTTATCAGCAATTTCTTGTATTCCTCTGTTCTCTCTTCTCAGTGCATGGTTACTCAAGATTCTTTTGCCAACACCTTCTTCTTTTCATTTCGCACGTTTTGACCCCTTGCTCAAGCCCTAACACTCTATAAATAGGAAACACCCAATTCTCTCCTCTCCACCATTATTTAGAGATGAGCATCCATTGCAACTCGTCCTCATGTGAGTGCCCAAAAACCATCCCCTGCCTCCTTGCAACTCTCCTCTGCCATCAATTTGTCCATATACCCTGCCATAGTGCCCGACCTACTCATTTCCTTTTCTTGACTTCGGCAGTCGTTGCAGTGGATAGGTGGCATTGGAAATTGATTGCACGCTCTTACACGCTCCTATTAAATCCCTTTACCATTTCCCCTTTTCCATCCTTCTTTGATCATGTCATGGTCTGATTTGGATGGTTTTATAGAGAACCAATATCTATTGTTGTCCTGATAACTTTTCGGGTTTGTCTTTCTGTCTTTGTATATGTGATTCTAGTTTTCACTCACTCATGTTTGTCGGTTTCGGATGTAGATGAGTGAGCATTTTCTTCATTGTTTTTGTGTGTCTGTGACCATGATCTTCTTGTGATTCCATCGATATTCGATAGAGTTTATTGACCCGGTGACTCTACGCACCATTGGTCCCAAGTTGAGGTTCGTCGACTTCAGCTTGATGTCGTGAAGCTCAAGAAGTGTTCAAATGTGTATGAGCGTGTCCAAGGAGTAGTTTGTCACCTATCCTAGATGGTTATGCTTCAGCCATGGCCAGGGATCAGGAGCGGGGGACAATCCTCATGAGTGATTCCCCTGAATACCCTCAAGTTTCTCATGTGCTTGATTTTTCACCATAGGGGTATTTCAGTCTTTTCTCGGTCGCTTGTTTACTTTTCGTGCTGATGCGAGTAGCTAGGTTGTTGGTGGGGCCGGTCGGGTTGGCCCGCTCTAATTGAGCCAACTTAGCAGGCACACCCTCTCTCTTCCTCTCTCGATGGATAATGTTGATGTGTAATTTTCCTATTGGTTGGTTTTGGAAAATTCATAGCTAATTATCTACTGATATAAAAGTTTAAATTAAATAGTCAATAAATTCAGAAAAAATAAAAGCTTTCTAATGGTGTTAATCTTTTTGCCTAAACTTGACGGTTTATAATAGGTGATTTTAATGGATTTTCCTAAATTAGTAATAAATTGCAAAATTCATGACTAATAATATATAAGTCTTAAATATATAAGAAAATATGTTCTGAACTAAAAAAAAGATAATCTAAAACATGGTGTGGTTTTAATAACCTAAATAACATGCAAGGGAAATGTGATTTTGAGGGTTTTGAATAATTAATGAAAACCTAACCCTAATTCTACATATATGCATCGTAGGTTCTTTAGAGACCTAGGCTTGGATCTAGGATTTACTCTAGAAAGTTTAGATTCTTAAGAGAGGTATATTTGCATCCCTTATTATTCATTTTAAGCAATAACCAATTTTCATCTTTCTCTTAGTACTATGGACGCTAGACTACATATTATCTCTTTTTCTTTGAAAATTATGGTTCATGTGAACTACTTTATTTGTTACTAATCTTGTGATCATATTTTCCTATTTGGACATTCTTTTGGATTCTTACTTATACATTACTCATGGTAGTACATTCTTTTGTGATATATTTTCTTTTTCTCACTTTTAAGGTGGATGTTTATTAGGATCATGTGATCCCACTTTATGTATTTGTTGGATGTTCTCATCTCTCTTATTTGGTTCATTCTTGTTTATTCTTTTGTTATGCATCATGTGGTGACTACTAGTATAATCTACATGTGCTTTTTATGTGGATGTGAAAATTCCCACATATGAATGAAGATGTGAAAAATCCTGCATATGAAAATATTTAAGGTAGATGTGTTTTTCCTGCCCAGGCAGATGTTGACAGACCCTGTCACTCCATCATATTTTAGAGCAGATGTTTACACGACCCTAACCACCCCCACATTATTTTTGGTAGATATGTTATTTCCTACCTACATGTTTATATTATTTAGTACTGTCACAGGTGAAACACATGGATGCCTTGTTCTTATACTTTTCTCTTATTTATCTCTCTTATTATAATTCATTTCTTTTATGCCTGATTGGGTAGTTCTTTTTCTTTTCTATGGGAAGCCTTTTATTTTACATCATTTATTTCATTATATTGCCCAATTTTCATTTAGCATGCACATACCAGATTTTTACTGATGTCATCCTCTCTTTTCCTTTTGTTGGGTACACTTCTAATCCCAAATATAGGTCAAGGAGGAGACAACCAAGTTGGACTAGGACCACAAAATGTTTAATTGGATCTTTAAGGGAAGTAGTATTGAAGTTGTTAGGCGATCCTCAGCTAGTCCTATGTTTAGTTAGTCTTTCCTTTTATCTCACCCTACATGGTGAAGGATAGTAATGATCAAAAGCTTTTTAATTGTTAGATATATCATTAAATTATGCTTCTACTTTGGTGTTATGATACATTCATGTTGAATAAATTGGTTATCATCCCTTTTTGAGAAAATAATTCATGTTGGTGTTGGTTTGGGATGTTTGCCTTTTTATTTCTAGAAGGGAATGGATCCCCCTGGTTTTGCACTCGTTACAATCCTCCTTATCTTGGTGGAGAAGAAGGTGCCCAAGGTAGAAGTATGTGGTTGGTCTCCTTGCATGTGATGTTAGGGTTCATATCTACCCTCTCTTAGAGCTTGTGGAGCTCCCTTTACTTGTTCTTGAACTAAGCAAGTAATCTATCTCTCATGACCTTCATTTTCTTTGATTCCCTACCTCCTTCTCTCTTCTTTTGGTCTTGTTCATAGTTTACCATGGTGGAGCATGTCCTAGAGCTTAAAAATACCTCTTTCTTGCTTCCTTGACCTAGGGCTTGCTCTCTTTCTTGGAGAAGGAGCTTGCTTGGCTGCATGGAGTACTACGATAGGGCATCTACCTCTTTTACTTGAGCTACCTTTCTATTTGGAGCTTCTTATTCTTCCTAGAGTCAAGTTATATAACTTTATTTACGTTTATGTCTTACTACTAGCTTGCATGCACATGATCTTTCTCTAAAATGAAGTTCTAAGCATAAATATACTACCCTTACCTAGGGTTTGAGTTTATGTGATGATTCTTGAGTAATTTATCACTAGGGATGAACCTTTAAACTTTTTCACAAACCCTCCTTGGGACAGGAAGCCCTAGACCTAACTTTCATATGGACAACCGATGGTTTTTGTTCTTCAAACGATGGTCATAGTTAGGGGTTTTTAGTTGTTTTGCCTTCTTCTTTTGCAATCCGATGGTGGGGATTCATGGTGACCTTCATGTGTCAACCGATGTCCATGTCTTAGCTACTTTTTTGGATTCCCTCTTGTGTGCAGAACTGATGGTCATGCTTCCCCTCTCAAACAATGTTCAAGTTCCCCCTCAAACGATGGGTATCCATTAGGGTTTTGTGCTATTTTCTACCTTGTGAGAAACTCGATGGTTTGCCTTCTTACTAGAACTGATGGATTAGCTTTTGGTACTATTTTTCTTGTTCCTCTGATATGAAACGATGGTCCTATCTTAAGTTCTATTTTGACTATTTTGGTTCTCGAGAACCGATGGTCTTAGTACCTAGTGATGGCCTCAACCAATGGTTTTCTTTCCCTTCACCAAACGATGGCTTTCCCTTGTGTTTTTCTTTGTTTTACCACATGTTGATGACAATCGATTGGAGTACTGAGTCTGACAACCTATGGCCCACCTGTACCATCAAACAATGTCTACATTGACTCCAAGACTAGATGGTCTAATGACCTATTATCCCCAACCGATAGCTCTATGGACTCAACACTCGATTGTGTCAACCAATGGAGGTTCAGACTCCATGATCTAATGGGGGTCCTACACACCACAATTGATGGTAGAACTAGACACAACAACTGAAGGTGATCCATTTTGCTACAACTAATGGTGAGTTACTGTGATGACACATAATTTTAGGGTTTTGATACCCAATACAGTATTGGAGGTAAACCTAGAGTAAAATAGATATTAATGGACATAAGTTAGTAGACAGTCAAATTGAATAAATTAGGCTTGTGTTGATAATTTTGTAGGATGTTTGATGTGTAGCTTAAGTCCAATATCTTTATATATGTACCACTTCGGGGTACTTATGAGTTCATGTGTCAATGAGAGCATACATGAATCCATATGGTTGAACATTGATATGAGTATGCATCATGATCAACGTAATAGGATCAACCATGTTTCATCAAGGTTTTTAACTAATTGATCTATACTGAAGGTTGATACACTTATTTATGAGACTATTTGAGGAATTAAATTAAAATAAACAAATGTTGGATTCTTGGTATTAATTTTGGTTGAATGCTAGACCACATTATGGGTAACTAGTGCCTAAAATTTTGGTATCTTTTGAACAAACCATTAGATAGGTATTGAGGTCGGGAATCTTGGTATAATTAATAAGGTTTGAGTTATTGTTGAACTAAGTTTTATATATTTAGATGTCACAGAGCTCTTCATGTACTGAGGCTGTTGGGCGCCACCTCAAAGCCTGGGATGTGTGGCCCTCATTTGAGCATTGAGGGAGGAATCAAGAGCAGGGAGCTCATCCTAACATCTGATCACTGCGGAACAGAAAGAGGCTGACCAAGCCTTGCAATCTTGAACGTCCAGTACCACATATCTTGATCTATACATGATTCAAGCTGAGAAATCAGTTCTGCCTTATTAGGATCTATCTCCCAACAGGTATCACACTGGCTTAGGTTCCAAGATGAGACCAGGAGAACCCTCTTCTCCCCAACCTCCTCCTCCTCGCTCCAGCAACCAATAGATCACTTGCAGAAGGTTCAATGATCTATAATGGATGAGAGTGAAACCGGCCTACAACTCTCCTCTTCCTCACCGCCATTAATTTCCATTGTTGCTTATAGTTGAGAAACTAGAAGACCTCCAGGTAGCAGTTAGGGATGCGAGGGAAGAACCTATCATAGGGATCCGAGGTAGGACCAAGCCTGGAGTCCTCACCGGACAAGTAGCACAAGAACCACCCTAATCTAGAGAATAGATGATCAGAGGCCGTGCAACATTATACATATCACAGGCTGGAGGTCAGTTGTCCTGACATCATCACACCAGACCCTGACTTCACAACGGCGGAAATTGGGGGCCAACAAGCTGATCGCCTTACCAATTCAGTGCCTTTACCAAATCAGTGGGTGACCAAGGGCCCAGAACATCGTACAGGAGAGACGGGAGTCTGAAGGTACCAGTTTCAGATGGAAATGGAGGAAGAAGACTGCTGGGGCCAAGCAACAACGCTGGTGATCTGGGATCATCCCTACTGAGAAGACGATCACGTCGGACCTGAAGTGCGAGATGAGGATTGGAAGCGGGAAGTTCTTTGTCTCATTTCATCCAATGTGAGGGCATGTAAGCCTGTCAGCACTCGTCGAACCAATCACAGAGGTGGCGGCGACGGGTCTGGAGAGGTCAGCGGTCTCGAAACCCTCCTCTTTTCCAGAGGCAGGGCATGAGCGGTGACCTAAGAGGGGCTTCATGGGACCTCTCGGTGTTTCCATCTTCCTCTCATCTAGTATGGAGCGTCCAGGCAATCTCATCAGAGAGGGCAGCAGAGGCCGATCTACGGTCGGGGCATCTGTGTGCGGCGTCACCTGTGTCTCGCCCAAGGTGTGAGATCGTGATGAAGGAGAACTCTGATCGGTCCAACAAACTAAACCGGACAATCATCAGCTTAAATAATACAGTCCAGCAGGTGGACCATCCAGTTCACTTGGCCCAATGCCAGTCCAGCCGGTTCAATTAAAATCCAACTAGGTAAATATTTGTATATATATTAGATAATACACAGAACTTGTATAATCCACCAAAAATAGCTCTGATGGCCAATAAATACCCGAAAAATATCCATGGACTCATAATAATGTCCTCTACATTACTGGACCCTTAGATCAGACCTTTGATGAACAAATAATGACGATATTTAATGTAGATGATAATTCCTCTTTTTGAGATCATATTGTTGGTATAATTAGCATATCATGGAAATTAAATCTGAGAAAAATATAACTGAACCCTAGTATGATGTGGAAACCAAATATGAACTCATATTTGACTATTATGTCAAAATAATAGGTCAGTTCTCATCAAAACCCAATTCCATGTTTGTAACCTCCTTTTAATTCTAGAAAATAGACCAGTTATCAGAAAAATATGAAATTTTGAACCAGACCCTTAGAATGACATCTGGATCAGTATAAAAATACCAGAGACACATTTCAGATCAGTAACACCTAGATTTAACTTAAATCCTACACTACACCTAAATACCATTAATAATGATGAACCTTGTATTAATGATGCTCAATTATATTTAATCAGGTCATGGACAAAGTTGTGGATGATCATGGATGTCAAAAGAAACTCTAAACTCAGGTACGTGGATATAAGTATAAGACTAGTTTTTGCTGTATGATAATTATGAGTAATTGCTTGCATGTATTTGAATATCTTGTTGGATGTACATCTATATGTATTGTCATTTCCTCCTTGAATAATTAGAACACTAAAGAAAGAAAATGGAATGCAGTTAGAGATGGTTCATTAATCTCCCTATTAGAGAGGGAAAGTATTAATGTTGACTAGGACCTCCCTAATGGTACAAGGTACGCGGGGAGATCCCTAATGGTACAAGGTACGCGGGGATAGGGCCCAATAATATATGTTTGTGCTAAGTCCACCATAGTAATACATGTCCATTGAAATATGGTTAATAACTTGAGTTTACCTGATTTTCTACCTTAAAAATAATGCTTTCATTTTTCTTTCTTCTTTTCCAAGTATTTTAAATATGCCAGCATAGTATAGTATCTTTCAACCACGTACCAACTTTATGTTGATTCGTTGTTTCACGTATGTTTTAGGTTCAGATCTAGCATGGGATAAAAGAACAGGATGTGAGCAAGTTGTACAGGTTGTACCTTTTGTGTAGATCCTAGTTAGCATACATGTTCTTAGATTGTATAATTTTCATTCAATATGTAATTTTAAATCATTCTGTAATAATTCATATTGTATAAATATACATGTTGAATGTTGAGTATGTTATGGTTGTATGTTCATGTATGTGTATTATGCTTCCGCATTGCTCTCTGATATAATTGCCTAATGTGTTCGGATTTTGTCTTCTCATCTCCATGGGGTTTTGAGAAGGTGAAAATCTGAAGATGTTATAGTTGGTATCAGAGCATGAACAATAGCTACACCTGACAATTGCTCACCATGAAACGTTAAACTAATTGTCACCTTTCACCTTAAACCCTAGAAACTTAGTAAGTTGTTATATAGGAATAAGTTTTGACTTAGCCTCTAGGTTAGAACCTAGATGTTCGAGAACTAGGTATAGACAAGTGTGTGAGACCCTTTCCATATAGAGCTCCCTGTTCTCACCATTTCACTAGGTAACATGGCACTGGACTATCTACTGTGTGTGGGACACTCATTTTGCTGATTTGGTTTTGTTTCCCAATCGGCTCGAGCCTTGACAGTTTTCTCTGACGTCTTCTTTCTCAGAGAAAAAATATATATATACAATATTTTATTATATATATGTAAATATTAAAATGTGTCCCTCACACTAGAGAGTAGTTAGTGTTCATGCGACCTAAGTGAAAGGGAGTGACATTAGTCTAGAAGAGAGAGTAGTCTAGATTAGATGTCTAGAGCCTTATCAGATGTTTGACAGTTAGAGTAGATGATATGTGGATAGATGATATAAGAAAGGATGATTAATATATGTTTGATACTGATGATATATGTTGTGTTATATTGGTTCAAGTTGTATATGAGTTCCGATCCATTTCAAAGAAATATGAGCAAAGTCTTGATACTGAAAGTATGTAGGTTTTCTCACTTAAGATGAGATAAGTTTAAGATAAAGTTGAATATGCATGAGCCTCAAGCTATTTTACAAAGGAGGACCTCTAGTGTTAGGACAAGATAAGTGGTGAACTCTAGAGAGAGTGAGAACCACAAGGAGAGGGTCGTAGGACCTACCCTGAGATATATATGAAATGATGTGTCCTAAGCTGGGTTACACTTGAGTAGACGAGTTGAGTCCTTTTTGCATGATTCGATCATATATATCAGAATTGGGTTAAAAAAATGATGGGTAGGTGACTCATAATGAAAAAGTCAATCCTTTTGATTGAGTTAGGTCCTAGTTTGAGTGACATATGTGTCTGAATATCATCATTATCTGCAAGTCAGGTTATATATATGAACTCTGGTTCTAGGAGTAAAATGCTTTGTGCATAAGATACTCATAAATTTTGTTCCTTCCACGTCTCTTTCTCTATATATATATGATGTTAGAAACCTCACTTGAGCTATATAGATGATATACTTATAGTAATACCTCCTTAACTTCTTATGAGAAAATAAAACCCTATGCCATGTCATGACTAAGATGTGAAATGGTACTTCACTCTATATAAGATGGGGTGGGTACATCCTAGGTTTTGTAAAATCCTAAGACACCTACAAGTGGTGGCTTAGAATTAGTATATACTCTTCGATTTCTCCTTCAACATGAGATTAGTTGAATTTCGAGGACGAAATTCCATATAAGATGGGGTGAATGTGATGACCCATAATTTTAGGGTTTTGATACCCAATACAGTATTGGAGGTAAACCTAGAGTAAAATAGATATTAATGGACTTAAGGTAGTAGACAGTCAAATTGAATAAATTAGGTTGTGTTGATAATTTTGTAAGATGTTTGATGTGTAGCTTAAGTCCAATATCTTTATATATGTACCACTTCGGGGTACTTATGAGTTCATGTGTCAATGAGAGCATACATGAATCCATATGGTTGAACATTGATATGAGTATGCATCATGATCAACGTAATAGGATCAAACATGTTTCATCAGGGTTTGGTAACTAATTGATCTATACTTAAGGTTGATACACTATATTATGAGACTATTTGAGGAATTAAATTAAAATAAACAAATGTTGGATTCTTGGTCTTAATTTTGGTTGAATGCTAGACCACATTATGGGTAACTAGTGCCTAAAATTTTGGTATATTTTGAACAAACCATTAGATAGGTATTGAGGTCGGGAATCTTGGTATAATTAATAAGGTTGGAGTTATAGCTGAACTAAGTTTGATATAGTTAGATGTCACACAACTATTCATGTATCGAGGTTGTTGGGTGCCACCTCAAAGCCTGGGATGTGTGGCCCTCATCTGAGCATTAAGGGAGGAATCAAGAGCAGGGAGCACGTCCTAGCATCCGATCACTGCGGAACAAAAAGAGGCTAACCGAGCCTTGCAATCTTGAACGGCCAGTACCACATATCTTGATCTATACGTGATTCAAGCTGAGAAATCAGTTCCGCCTTATTAGGATCTATCTCCCAACCGATATCACACTGGCTTAGGTTCCAAGACGAGACCAGGAGAACCCTCTTCTCCCCAAGCTCCTCCTCCTCACTCCAGCAACCAAGAGATCACCTATAGAAGGTTCAATGATCTAGAATGGATGAGAGTGAAACCGGCCTACAACTCTCCTCTTCCTCACCGCCATTAATTTATGTTGCTGCTTATAGCTGAGAAACTAGAAGACCTCCAGGTAGCAGCTAGGGATGTGAGGGAAGAACCCATTACAGGGAGTCGAGGTAGAACCAAGCTTGGAGTCCTCACCGGACAAGTAGCACAAGCACCACCCTTCTCTAGAGAACAGATGATCGGAGGTCGTGCAGCGGTATACATATCAAAGGCTGGAGGTCAGTTGTCCTGACATCATCACACCAGACCCTGACTTCACAATGGTGGCAATTGGGGGCCAACAAGTTGATCGCCTTACCAATCCAGTGCCTTTACCAAATTGGTGGGTAACCAAGGGCCAGAACATCATAGAGGAGAGACGGGAGTCTGAAGGTACCAGTTTCGGATGGAAATGGAGGAAGAAGACTGCTGGGGCCAAGCGACAGTGCTGGCGATCTGGGATAATCCCTTCTGAGAAGACAATAGTGTCGGACCTGAAGTGCGAGATGAGTATTGGAAGCGGGAAGTTCATTGCCTCATTTCATCCAACGTGAGGGCATGGAAGCCTGTCAGCGCTCGTCGAACCAATCACAGAGGCGGCGGTGACGGGTCTGGAGAGGTCATCGTTCTCGAAACCCTCCTCTTTGCCGGAGGCAGGGCATGAGCGGTGACCTAAGAGGGGCTTCATGGGACCTCTCGGTGTTTCCATCTTCCTCTCTTCTAGTGTGGAGCATCCAGGAAATCTCATCAGAGAGGGCAGCGGAGGCCAATCTATGGTCGGGGCATCTGTGTGCGGTGACACCTGTGTCTCGCCCAAGGCGTGAGATTGTGATGAAGGAGAACTCTGATCGGTCCAGCAAACTGAACCGGACAATGCTCAACTTAAAGAACCCGGTCCAATAGGTGGACCATCCAATTCACTTTGCCCAACGCTAGTCTAGCCGGTTCAATTAAAATCCAACCAGGTAAATATTTGTATATATATTAGATAATACACAGAACTTGTATAATCCACCAAAAATAGCTCCCATGACCACTAAATACCCGAAAAATATCCATGGACTCAGAATAATATCTTCTACATTACTGGACCCTTAGATCAGACCTTTGATGATCAAATAATGATGATATTTAATGTAGATGATAATGCTTCTTTTTGAGATCATATTGTTGGTATAATTAGCATATCATGGAAATTAAATCTGAGAAAAATATAACTGAACCCTAGTATGATGTGGAAACCAAATATGAACTCATATTTGACTATTATGTCAAAATAATAGGTCATTTCTCATCAAAACCCAATTCCATGTTTATAACCTCCTTTTAATTCTAGAAAATAGACCAGTTATCAGAAAAATATGAAATTTTGAACCAGACCCTTAGAATGACATCTAGATCAGTATAAAAATACCATAGACACATTTTAGATCAGTACCACCTAAATTTGACCTAAATCCTACACTGGACCTAAATACCATTAATAATGATGACCCTTGTATTAATGATGCTCAATTATATTTAATCAGGTCATGGACAAAGTTGTGGATGATCATGGATGTCAAAAGAATCTCTGAACTCAGGTACGTGGATATAAGTATAAGACTAGTTTTTGCTGGATGATAATTATGAGTAATTGCTTGCATGTATTTGAATATCTTGTTGGATGTACATCTATATGTATTATCATTTCCGCCTTGAATAATAATAACACTAAAGAAAGAAAATGGAATGTAGTTACAGATGGTTCATTAATATCCCTATTAGAGAGGGAAAGTATTAATGTTGACTAGCACCTCCCTAATGGTACAAGGTACGCAGGGAGATCCCTAATGGTAGAAGGTACGCGGGGATAGGGCCCAATAATATATGTTTGTGCTAAGTCCACCATAGTAATACGTGTCCATTGAAATATGGTTAATAACTTGAGTTTACCTGATTTTCTACCTTAAAAATAATGCTTTCATTTTTCTTTCTTATTTTCCAAGTATTTTAAATATGCCAGCATAGTATTGTATCTTTCAACCACGTACCAACTTTATGTTGATTTGTTGTTTCACGTATGTTTTAGGTTCAGAGCTAGCATGGGATAAAAGAACAGGATGTGAGCAAGTTGTACAGGTTGTACCTTTTGTGTAGATTCTAGTTAGCATACATGTTCTTAGATTGTATAATTTTCATTCAATATGTAACTGTAAATCATTCTGTATTAATTCATATTGTATAAATATACATGTTGAATGTTGAGTATGTTATGGTTGTATGTTCATGTATGCGTATTATGCTTCCGCATCACTCTCTGATATAATTACCTAACGTGTTCGGATTTTGTCTTCTCATATCCATGGGGTTTTGAGAAGGTGAAAATCCGGGGATGGTACAGTTACAAGTCCACAACCAACCGTGATTCTTATGCTTTCAACTGATGGTGCTTTCTATGTTATCAAATGATGGCTTGATGAGGTGTAGTTGGTTGAAATTGATTTTATTAGTTTCCATGATTGTCAACCTCTTGGACACTATTCATTCTCTTATTCATACAAGAAAAAGAAAGATGTTGACTTAGTTTGGATTCCATAACCCCCAACTTAAAAATGTGGAACATATTAGTTGAGATTTGACCTAAACTTCATTTTGAAATTCATAATCTCTTATTTCAACTAAAATTATCTTTAACTTGTATATTCTTGTATGTTTTGATTTTTCTAATTGTTTTATTTAAAAATAATAACATGATTTGATTACATTAGATATGTTAAATGCACAAAACTTCATCTTGATCAAGAAAGAGCTCGACAGAGATCTCTTCCGACCGTTGAAAAGGTCGATCGAAGGTATTTCTGTCAAAATTGTTTCTACTGGAAAATCTTCCCGGACGAAAAATAGTTTGACCGAGAATTCTTCCGGTTGAAGAAAAGTTCAACCGAAGATATTATCTCAGAATCGTTTATTAAAAATAAAATCTTCCAATTGCAATAAATTTTGGTGACTCAAATCTGTAATGGACTCTTCATATTAGATTGTTCTAAATATTTGAATTATCCTAACCAAGAGGACCACTATATGGCGACCAAAACATTCATACTTTGTAGGTTTGGATGCTCTATAGAAATTTCTCTACAAGAATATGACCAGAAATTTGAAGACTTTCATACACTTAGAGAAAGGGTAAATATTTTTGTCACATTTGGAGAAAGTGTCAAAGGTAAAACTATTGTCATAGGTGATGTTGGTACAATTCTTTAAATATGCTATTTGCAAAACAACTACATCATAAGTACTATGACAATGGTTATGATTCATAGGAAAATATCAATGTTTATGATAACGGAAAAATGATTGTAAACCTCTTAACTCTATGGGCACTATTTGCAAACAATGAATTGTTTATGGCATAAAATGATTGTTCATACAAGAAACTTGCTTAGAATATAATCATTTCCTAAATTTTTGTGATAAATCAGAAATTTGTGTCTTCTAGGCAAGAAAAAGTAAGATTTCATTTCAAAACTAAAATTTTGCTCACTAGAACTCATTCACACAAATTTATTTGGCTCTATGTGAATTCTATCCTTAATAAGAGATGGTAAAGACAAATTTGATATTAAGTTACAAAAAGGCTTTATCCTGGAATATTCAACATCTAGAAAAGCATCTAGGATTTGTAAGTCTACATAAATGATGATTGTACACAACAAGACTTAGTCATATCCTAAAAGAGTTGATTACTGGACAATGACTATATGAGCTTACCAAGAACAATGAATAAAATTTAGTTCCTAGACCTAATGGAAAAACATTCATTGGAACTATATGGGCATGATGAAATAAAGTTCAGATATAATGAGAAGAAATAGATTTTGATATGACTTATGAATTAGTGGTTAAGACTTGAGGTCATTTAATTCTAGCCACTCATATAGACACCATACTCTTCAATTGGATGTAACAATTGTTTCCTAAATAGAATCATAAGAGAATATATATATGTTGCTTAAACCCATGAATTGAAATATGATTAAGTATACATAAAGAAAGCTAATTATGCTAATATAGAAGAAAATGTTATATCTTGATTATACTAGATAAGCTGTAGATTTTGAAATTTTGCAGATCTAGGCCGACAAAGAGTTCGATTGAGAGGAGCCCCGATCGAAGTGATGGTCGACCGAAAATAAGCCTGACAGAAATGCTTATTTGTTAATCAAATCATTCACTTGCACCCAACATTGGCATATCAAATCTGTAATTTTCTCATCATGTTAAATACTTAGAATGAGAGAAATTTTTAAACAAAAATAGTGCAAAAAACAAGATTGCTTAAAGATCATAAAAATTTGACTCATAGTCTTACTTAATCAATTGATTTTAAAGCTAGTTATGATTTGAAATACCTTATTATTTTTAAGCTCACTCTTGTTATGAGATTATGGTAGAGCTTATAGAAATTCTTGGATATAACGTGCATATATTTTTTATCTTTCTCTTAATTGGATTCTCTACACCAATTTGGGCTTAACATCCTTTATATTTTGTTATAGATGCATTTATTGATTCCACTATGAGCCTAAAGGAATCTCATATCATTTCAAGGCTTAACATTCCTTATAAATGGTTGAGAAATTAATATTGGTTTTTAATATGTGGCTTTAATTGGACATTTTATTCTTACCTTGATTTTTAAAACATTTGTATTCTATTAGGGAGAGTATCCCATTCAGGGGGAGTAGGTTTAATATGGTTTTATTTTTGAGATGAAAAAGGGGGAGAAATACAAATACAGTAAAACATTTTAAACATTTTCATGAGTTTCATGATCTCTTGACTTGACATTAATTGGTGCTACATTGCCTTAATAGATGGATATCATGTTCCATATCTCTTTAGGTATATTAGAAAACGTTCTATGAGATCAAAATAACCTATTCATCTTGGGTATATCACATGTATGAAACTCATTTCAAATATTTTCCTTATATTTTAGGAATGTTTTTCATCTTCAAAAAGGGGGATATTGTTGGCTAAATTGGACATTAGCATACCCCTTTTTTTTGATGATGACAAACATTTAATTCTTGTGGATCAAACATTGTGATGGAGTGGACTTTTGGAGTCCTTAATCGTCCAATTACATAAGTGAAATCATAAGGTTAGATAATATTAAGAGTTCCAAGAGTTCTGGTAAAGTTTGGATGACAAATGATAAGTATATTATAGTTAAGTTCCTTAACTTTATGTCTTTTGAAGTATTTAGTTGAATGATCTAATGGCTGAGTTTTGTCTTCAAATTTGAGTAGAATGTAATTTAATTTGTGTTTGAGCTATAGTCTAAGTTTCATGAAGATTGGAAGACCCTGGAAGAAGTTATGATGGTTTGAAGTTGTAAAATAATGGGCATAATTGATGATTTAATGGCCAAAGTTATAAGGTTTACTATGTGTCACGTTCCCCTGGATGTTGGACTGCTTTTGCGTAGCCAATTTATGGCCCTAGATCTCTAATCTAGTGATCGTGGCCTTTGAGAAGGGAAAGCCACGGATTAACCTTGTGAAGGGGCTGTGCTAAACCCTTGGATGACAATCAGACGACCAAGGGCCCTCCTCCTACCTCCCGTCGCAATGGAGATCGTGGGACAGCTGACCCTGCGGTCTTCCGAGCCACCACTCATCGAGAACGTGGGTCGTGGGCAAGAATCGATCGAGGAGTTGGGTTCCTCTAGTGAGCACGACCGGACTGACCCCTCATTTGGGGCATATGACAGAGAGAACGGGGCAGCCTCCAACACAATCTCTCCACCATACCTTGCAGACCATGGGTGGGAGAAGAAGTCGGAGGTAGAAGGCAGTTCACAAGGTAAGGAGCATAGGAAATCAAAGGTCGAGGTCACGAGAGTCAAAGAAGGCAGGTTCTATGGACCCCAGTGCCTGTTCCAATGGCCGACGAGGTGGATCTTGGATGGCATTGAAGTCGGAGCTTGGAGGTGGTCTGCAAGAAGTGTTCGACGTTATTTGAGAACAGAGGCAAGTTTTGTGAGGTGCTCAGAAGCCTTCTGGAGATTTAGATGCATGTGAGGAGGAGTAGAGGCACTTTGCCTCTTCTCTCCGTCGTGCCAGAGCTTGGCGGAGGCGCCCTCATGGTCTGAGGGATCCATGTCCCAATCAAGGAAGAGTTGTAGCCGCGGAGCCCCTGGAGGGAGACTCGAACTTGATGGAGGGGCTAGAACGATCTTCGGAGGAGAGTGCCACTGTCGATCGCTCGTCGGAGCGTCTCCCTCACGGCGGCGCCCTGCAGATCAGTCCCGCTTGGGACTGATCGCGTGAGAAAAAGAAGGGGGACAGGGAGCCGGTCTGGATCAGGCGAGAAACCGGATGGTCTAAGGCAACAGACCGGGTCCAATTACCCTGAACCGGACAAGTTAGAGACCAAGAACCGGCCGCAGGCGCAACAACCCCCACGTGCCCACGTGGCAACTTGTGATAGGCCCACGAAGGTAAATAATTATGTAAATACTCAGTTCTTAGATAAATCGTAGAAAATAGCCCGATGCTCAGAAAAATACATATAATATACCAAAATATTCAGAAAAATGTGTAGAATAATATGAAACCATCATATCAGCCTTTGTATGCACGTATATCAGCAATATCATGAAAGATGTGTAATGCTCGTTTAATGAATAATAAATAGCAAATGATGACATAAAATTATGGAAAAATGTCATTAACTCCATAATAATGTTTATAGTGCACCTGATGTCAGTGATGATCATGTTGATGCACGAAATTATATATTTTGCTTAATATGTCTAATTAGGGCCAATAACCCTAAAGATAATGTAATAAATACATACATGCTTTATAAATGTTGAAATTTACAGAATAAGCTCATATCAGTATATGGAACCTCAGTATTAATTATGAGATCATAATGATGAACATAATCCATGTTATATGAAGATGAATCTTAATACATGGTTTTAAACCCTAATCTAGGTTAATGATGTAACCTAGGGTTAATTAATGTGCACAAAATACTATGGAAGATAATGTTCAGATAATGAATCATAATCTGGAATATGACATCAGTGAGATAATCATAAGACTAGAATGCAAGTAATGATGAGAATATCCCAATGAACTAAGGAAACCCTAACGAACACGATTAGGGTTAAGATGAGATGTAAGATGATGAGAACCTGATGATCGTATGTGATCTTATCTTTATCAGGGTTTGACCTGGGATATATAGTTGACATCAGAAGTATATGTGGTGATTAGGATGTCTTTTTGGAAGGTACGCCATTACCTCTTACTTGGATTATTATACATTATGCTTGTGTTATATGGTAGTAAAGACTTGGCATATAGTATTGATTGAAATGATTGCTCTTGTATGATATGTTTCTTGATTTTCTGTACTTATTGCTATGAACACATGAAACATAAAATATCTGTTCCATTATATGAAAGCACTAACTCTTTGGCAGTGTCCTTGGAAGTGACCTAACTCTTTGGTAGTGGTCACATTGTACATATGACCTAACTCTTTGGTAGTGGTCTGACCTAACTCTTTGGTAGTGGTCACCTTGTACAAATGATCTAACTCTTTGGTAGTGATCATAAAGGCCTTGAGATATAATGGAAAATGTGCTTAAAATATGTGTTCTCTTTTGTTAATGAATATCTCTGTGCAAGTATACGCTTTTCTTATATTCTTTTGTTACTGCCAAGTATTAGTTTTATCTTATTGCCAAGATATGATGAGAGGTATATAAAAAGACACGTAGGCGTACTCAGTACAATATTCATGAAATATTGTGCTGACGTGTACCGCATGTAATCTTTTGTTTAGGTTGCGGTTATGCTCTTGAAGATCCAGGATAGTTGTGAGTTGTGTGGCGAGCTGATGTACAGGTGGACCTGTTGTCTTAAGATCCTGTAGTTTAGAGGTAGTACATGTATATGTATAGTTTGCTGTTCAATATGTAATATCAAATGTTGTAACAATTCATGTTGTAATTATATGTTGAATGGTGAACATGTGTGTATGGTTTTATTATTGTTCATGTACATGTGCTACTGATTGTTTCCTTTTGACTCCCTTGATTTTCTCTTTCTTAGCCTAGTGTGGGATGTTTAAATTGGGATTCTCGCTGAGGTGAGGGTTTCAATTTGGACGTCGCACATCATATTAAGTTTTATAAAATCCGGGGACGTCACAGGTGGTATCAGAGCATGAACAATAGCAAAGCCTGACATTTGCTCATTATGCAACTAAAAACTTAAGAACCTTGAACTTAATAATCTTTTAGGGTTAGATTAGTCATCTTTTAGAGACTAGATCTGACCTAGCCTCTAGGTTAGCACCTAGATGTCTGAGAACTAGGTCTAGACTGGTGCTTGTTGAGTAGCAAGTCCTTAGATGTTGTTCTTTCCTTGTAGTGCAGCGGTATGGGACGTTGCACTATTTGGAAATGACGTGCATAAAGGGAAGAGAAACCCTAGACATATGGCGCTCGTTGTCTAGAGTAGCTACACTAGTCTACACCATGTTCTCACCCCTTTCCTTAGTTTTCATGACACTGGACTCTCTATTATGTGTGGGATGCTCGTTTCTGGTTTTGGTTTTTGATTCCAACGAATCGAACCTTGATAGTTTTCTCTGACGCTTGTTTTATCGGAGAAAAACTATATAATATTTTATTATGTATATGTATTACAAAAATGTGTCCCCACACATGTACGAGTAGGAGGTGGTCATGCAACCTAAGTGAAAGTGAATGACATCAGTCTAGAAGAGAGAGTAGTTCTAGATTAGATGTCTAGAGCCTTGTTAGAATATATATATATGATAGATGGAATAGATAGAATAAGTTTGATGATACGATCTAAGTCTTATATAGATGATATAAGATAGTTTATGATGATATATGTTTATCTTTGAGGACTTAAGTTCAGTTTGAGGATTTGAGATAAGTTTTGATGACGCAAGTATGAGTTCTTTTATGAGATAAGATATGTTAAGATGAGACAAGTTGTGAGTCAGCATGAGCCTCAAGCTCTTTTACAAAGGAGGACCTCTAGTGTTAGGACCAATTTGGGGGTTAGCTCAAGAGAGAGCGAGACCCACAGGGAGAAGGTCAGAGAACCTAGACTCCAAGATATGAGAATTATGAGATATGTGATATGATATGTCCTAAACTAGACTACTCCTGAGTGATTGAGTTGAGTTGCTTTATGCATGATTCCTATAGTTTTGTTGAACCCTAGATGTCCTTGGGAGGACCAAACCCTAGAGACAGAGAGAGGCTGGATACATGTGCATATGTGAATATGAATATGAATTCCTACCATCTGGGTGAGGGAGAGAGCCCAAGACCCTGGAGGAGGTGGCTATGTTAGCTTCTGAGAAGCCTCATGCTCGGGTTGGTGGTTTCCCATATAGGAATCTAGTGGTTGTATGTATAAGAGAGTTTTGGGTAAGCATGTGTCATGGGTAGAATACCCATGAATAGTATGTCATAGCATTCTTTGTTTTGTGCTTATGTGGCTAGAGCTTGTAAGGCTATCACTGGTTCCAATGAGGTGATCTGAGAACCCTAGGCTATTAAAGGAAAGATAAAGTGGTGTTATGAGATACTCATAGAGTTGAGTGAGCTCAAAGAGTTTGAGCATGACACCACCCTCAGATTAAGGGTTGGGCGAACCTCTTTTGGACTCTATAAAGTTTTGATACATGTTTAATAAGCTACTAATATAAGTTTTTTTAACACAACCATGATATAATACATGTAGAAATGTGATCTAATCTCAAAACATGATATATATATGGACATGATATGATGAAAACCTAGAGATGGTTTAATAGATGTCAACACAGATATGGTTAACCATGTACATGAATAATGATGATATATTAAAGATGGTTAACCTTGTGATCCAATCATTAATAAATGTTGCAATTTATTTCGAGCAAGGAAATAAAATCATATGAAATTACACATGTTACATGAGATGTTAATCTTAGTGCTTAATAAAGATGAAAAGAATAGTTTGGAAGCTAGGACAACATAATGATTATGACACCTTGATATGATCTACATGGATAAAGTGGGTTAACTTTAGTTAACTCCCACCTAAAAGGCATATGTTAATGTTGAACATGTTCTAATAATTAGCTCAATAAAATGTCAATGAAACCTTGATGTATGAGTTTATCTTGGTTGTTTAGAACATGGTAATATGATGTGGGAACCCTAATGCATGGCTAAAGATAAGGAAGCAAATCTAACATATGAGACGTGTCATGACATAACCTAAGTTTCTAAACCTTGAGTTTAACCTGGAATGGAGTGTTTGTGCACCAAGATGGTTGGATAAACCCCTAATAGTGCTTGGGATACATGGTTCTAGGTAACCCTTGCGGATATGTTAAACGTGGAATAGTGCCCACATGTGGATGAAGGCAAGATAAGGGTTTTTCCTAAGAAGTATGAGTATGGTTTACTTTCGAGGACGAAAGTACTTTTAAGATGTATATGATGTGACAAAGTGGGTTTTCTGGCTTAATTTTGAGGACGAAATATCTTTTAAGGTGTGTAGGATGTGATGGAGTGGACTTTTGGAGTCCTTAATCGTCCAATTACATAAGTGAAATCATAAGGTTAGATAATATTAAGAGTTCCAAGAGTTCTGGTAAAGTTTGGATGACAAATGATAAGTATATTATAGTTAAGTTCCTTAACTTTATGTCTTTTGAAGTATTTAGTTGAATGATCTAATGGCTGAGTTTTGTCTTCAAATTTGAGTAGAATGTAATTTAATTTGTGTTTGAGCTATAGTCTAAGTTTCATGAAGATTGGAAGACCCTGGAAGAAGTTATGATGGTTTGAAGTTGTGAAATAATGGGCATAATTGATGATTTAATGGCCAAAGTTATAAGGTTTACTATGTGTCACGTGCCCCTGGATGTTGGACTGCTTTTGCGTAGCCAATTTATGGCCCTAGATCTCTAATCTAGTGATCGTGGCCTTTGAGAAGGGAGAGCCACGGATTAATTTTGTGAAGGGGCTGTGCTAAACCCTTGGATGACAATCAGACGACCAAGGGCCCTCCTCCTACCTCCCGTCGCAATGGAGATCGTGGGACAGCTGACCCTGCGGTCTTCCGAGCCACCACTCATCGAGAACGTGGGTCGTGGGCAAGAATCGATCGAGGAGTTGGGTTCCTCTAGTGAGCACGACCGGACTGACCCCTCATTTGGGGCATATGACAGAGAGAACGGGGCAGCCTCCAACACAATCTCTCCACCATACCTTGCAGACCATGGGTGGGAGAAGAAGTCGGAGGTAGAAGGCAGTTCACAAGGTAAGGAGCATAGGAAATCAAAGGTCGAGGTCACGAGAGTCAAAGAAGGCAGGTTCTATGGACCCCAGTGCCCATTCCAATGGCCGACGAGGTGGATCTTGGATGGCATTGAAGTCGGAGCTTGGAGGTGGTCTGCAAGACATGTTCGACGTTATTTGAGAACATAGGCAAGTTCTGTGAGGTGCTCGGAAGCCTTCTGGAGATTCAGATGTGTGTGAGGAGGAGCAGAGGCACTTTGCCTCTTCTCTCCGTCGTGCCAGAGCTTGGCGGAGGCGCCCTCATGGTCTGAGGGATCCATGTCCCAATCAAGGAAGAGTTGTAGCCGCGGAGCCCCTGGAGGGAGACTCGAACTTGATGGAGGGGCTAGAATGATCTTCGGAGGAGAGTGCCATTGTCGATCGCTCGTCGGAGCGTCTCCCTCACGGCGGCGCCCTGCAGATCAGTCCCGCTTGGGACTGATCGCGTGAGAAAAAGAAGGGGGACAGGGAGCCGGTCTGGATCAGGCCAGAAACCGGATGGTCTAAGGCAACAGACCGGGTCCAATTACCCTGAACCGGACAAGTTAGAGACCAAGAACCGGCCGCAGGCGCAGCAACCCCCATGTGCCCACGTGGCAACTTGTGATAGGCCCACGAAGGTAAATAATTATGTAAATACTCAGTTCTTAGATAAATCGTAGAAAATAGCCCGATGCTCAGAAAAATACATATAATATACCAAAATATTCAGAAAAATGTGTAGAATAATATGAAACCATCATATCAGCCTTTTTATGCACGTATATCAGCAATATCATGAAAGATGTGTAATGCTCGTTTAATGAATAATAAATAGCAAATGATGACATAAAATTATGGAAAAATGTCATTAACTCCATAATAATGTTTATAGTGCACCTGATGTCAGTGATGATCATGTTGATGCACGACATTATATATTTTGCTTAATATGTCTAATTAGGGCCAATAACCCTAAATATAATGTAATAAATACATACATGCTTAATAAATGTTGAAATTTACAGAATAAGCTCATATCAGTATATGGAACCTCAGTATTAATTATGAGATCATAATGATGAACATAATCCATGTTATATGAAGATGAATCTTAATACATGGTTTTAAACCCTAATCTAGGTTAATGATGTAACCTAGGGTTAATTAATGTGCACAAAAATACTATGGAAGATAATGTTCAGATAATGAAACATAATCTGGAATATGACATCAGTGAGATAATCATAAGACTAGAATGCAAGTAATGATGAGAATATCCCAATGAACTAAGCAAACCCTAACGAACACGATTAGGGTTAAGATGAGATGTAAGATGATGAGAACCTGATGATCGTATGTGATCTTATCTTTATCAGGGTTTGACCTGGGATATATAGTTGACATCAGAAGTATATGTGGTGATTAGGATGTCTTTTTGGAAGGTACGCCATTACCTCTTACTTGGCTTATTATACATTATGCTTGTGTTATATGGTAGTAAAGACTTGGCATATAGTATTGATTGAAATGATTGCTCTTGTATGATATGTTTCTTGATTTTCCGTACTTATTGCTATGAACACATGAAACATAAAATATATGTTCCATTATATGAAAGCACTAACTCTTTGGCAGTGTGCTTGGAAGTGACCTAACTCTTTGGTAGTGGTCACATTGTACATATGACCTAACTCTTTGGTAGTGGTCTGACCTAACTCTTTGGTAGTGGTCACCTTGTACAAATGATCTAACTCTTTGGTAGTGATCATAAAGGCCTTGAGATATAATGGAAAATGTGCTTAAAATATGTGTTCTCTTTTGTTAATGAATATCTCTGTGCAAGTATACGCTTTTCTTATATTCTTTTGTTACTGCCAAGTATTAGTTTTATCTTATTGCCAAGATATGATGAGAGGTATATAAAAAGACACGTAGGCGTACTCAGTACAATATTCATGAAATATTGTGCTGACGTGTACCGCATGTAATCTTTTGTTTAGGTTGTGGTTATGCTCTTGAAGATCCAGGATAGTTGTGAGTTGTGTGGCGAGCTGATGTACAGGTGGACCTGTTGTCTTAAGATCATGTAGTTTAGAGGTAGTACATGTATATGTATAGTTTGTTGTTCAATATGTAATATCAAATGTCGTAACAATTCATGTTGTAATTATATGTTGAATGGTGAACATGTGTGTATGGTTTTATTATTGTTCATGTACATGTGCTACTGATTGTTTCCTTCTGACTCCCTTGATTTTCTCTTTCTTAGCCTGGTGTGCGATGTTTAAATTGGGATTCTCGCTGAGGTGAGGGTTTCAATTTGGACGTCGCACATCAGATTAAGTTTTAGAAAATTCGGGGACGTCACAAACATGCTACTTGAGTATTTAAGGGTTCAAGAAAATGAGAAGATCATACTAATTGGATAATTGAATATCAATGTGCTTAAATGCTAATATTTTCATGATTGTACTCAATGTAAAAACTTGTAAATGTATATATTGTAAAAGTATATCATGTAAATCAAGTGTTAGATCTTCTCTATCCATTCATAACCCTTGGTTAGGACCCCCCTAGAGATTAGAGTTGTTGTTGGCTAAATGGAATCTATAAATCCCTTTGTTTTGATTATGACAAACATTTCATTCTTATTGATCTAACGAGCTACTTGAGTGTGCAGGATTAAGGTGGATGACAAAGCAACTAGGGAAATCAATATGCGTACATGTTTATGTTTTCATGCAATGTAATCGCTTTGTAAAAACTTGTACAAATATATAATGTACAAGTACTTAGATTGCATGTAAATCAAGCGTTAGATTCTCCCTAGCTAAACACCACATTTAGATAAGTCATTCCTTCAAATAGGATCACATTTGCACACTCATACATATAGTTAGTGCCTAAATTGAAACATTGAAACAGGAACAATCTCGGTCGACAAACTCCTCGACCGAGACACTCTCGGTCGACAATCTTCTCGACCGAGAAAGATCCAAAGTAGCCGTTAGACACAACAGACAAGTTAGTTGGCAGTTGGAGAAAGACGTTGCAAATCACTTGTTCCAGAGTGTCTGTCGGTCGACAAAAGTTCGACCGAGTAGGTGTCTCGGTCGACCATTCCTCGACCGAGATGGTCTCTGACAGCAACTGCAGAATTAATTAATTAGCCGTTGTTAAAGCAACAACTTTGTACCTAACGGCTAGTTAAGCACTTAGAAACCCCTAGAAGTTGTCTAGAACGTCCTTAAGCATCCTTAGGCCATTCCTATAAATAGGACAAGCCATAAGAAACTCAAAAATACTTGCTACACTTGAGAAATCCTTGAGCATACTTTGAGCAATCTGTTTGTGAGCAATTTGAGCACTGTGACAATTGGCCATTTCATTCCTGAGCTCATAATTCGTGTCCTATAGTCTAGTATCTCCTACCCACTACAATCACAAGTCCACACACTTGGTTAGGAGATCTATACGCTTGATCTAGGCAAATCAAGCCTTGGGCTACAAAGGATAAGTTGTAATTTCCTTTTTCTTTCTTGTTCTCTATTACCGTTTGTACTCTCCTTGCTACTCCTAGGTTGGAGGTTGCTGATTGGAGAGGGTGGAGTTCTTCTTGGAGAATAAGGTGACTTTGAGCTACTTCAGAAGGCTGGTGCAACGGGAGGTTACTTCTAGAGAGGAAGGCTACTTCAAGGGGGAGCTTGGAGTTACTTCAAGAAGGCTACCTCAAAGTTGGTGCACCTACTTCAAGTGAAGGTTGTTCAAAGGGTGTAAAGGAAAGTATTGTATTTTGTATAAATCCTTGGGAAGGTAATAAAATAAATACTTTCAAAATCCCGGTTGAGTAAGCAACCGGGTAGTGGACTGACAACTTTAGTAGTTGCTAAAGTTGGAACCACTCTAAACACCTGTCTCCTTCTTCTAATTTCAATTGTGGTTGTTTGAGTTTAATAAATTGTTAAAATTATTTAAAAACTCTATTCACCCCCCCTCTAGTGTTTTTCAATTGGTATCAGAGCGGGCTTCAAGGAACCCTAACAAAGTCTTGAAGAAATGGGTGATGGAGTGCTCAACAACCTCAACCTCGAAGGGACACTTGTTGCTAGGCCTCCAGCGTTCGATGGAACAAACTACCAATATTGGAAAAGAAGGATGCAGTTCTATTTCCAAGGCATCAATTGGGACTTATGGAGAATGGTGTCAACCCCATATGAGCTCCCTCAAATTCAATTTGCAGAATGGGATGCAAATACGGTAAAGCTGGCCCAAATGAATGCAAAAGATGTAAGCATTTTATATTGTTCTATTTCGGTAGGAGAATTTAATAGAATATCTAATTGTGACACAGCCTATGATATTTGGCATAGACTATCCATAACCTATGAAGGTACAGTCCAAGTCAAAAATTCCAAAATTAGCATGTTTAAACAAAAATTTGAACACTTTCGTATGGATTCAAATGAATCAATTAGTGAAATGTTTGCAAAATTCTCTACTATTGTTAATGGTTTAAGTGCTCTAGGAAAACCTATCCCTGAAGAAGATCAGGTATCAAAGATCCTTCGTTCACTTCCTCCAAAATATAAGCCAAAGGTGACAGCCATTGAAGAAGCAAACGACCTCACTCGACTGAAAATGGAGCAACTTATTGGCAACTTAGAAGCTCATGAAGCAACCCTAGAAGAGGAAGAAAGAAGAGCACGTGAACTTCAGCAAGGAAAGAAGAAGGATGTGGCTCTAAAAGATTCAAAGGTTGTCACACAAGAAAGTGAGGAGTCAAGTGAAGAAGAGGGAGAAGAAGCCTTGATAGTAAATGGTAAGAAATACAAAAGATTTAAATCTAACAAAATTTCCAGCTCTTCTTCTACCCCTCCTAGGTGCTTTGAATGTGGGAAGAAAGGGCATTTCAAAAATGAATGTCCTAAAGCAAAGAAAGGAAAGAAAAGCTCACACAAGAAGAAGGGAGAAAAAGCCTATAAAGCTGCATGGGACGAGTCAAGTGACAGTGAAAGCGGAGAAGAAACCGTGGATTGTCTAATGGCAAGAGAAGATGATGAAAACTCTCAAGAGGTAAGCCTACTTGATCTTTCTAAAGAAGAGTTAGTCACTAGTCTACAAGAAATTCATGATAAGTATGTTGATGTCAAGAAGAAACTAAAGAAGGTTATCAAATCAAATGATGAGCAAATTGCAAAATTAGATAATCTTTCTTCTGAAAAGAATAACATTGATCTTGAGAATTTGTCTTTAAGAACATCTTTAGATGATTGCACTAGAAAGCTACTCACTTTAGAAACAAATGTTGATCTTCTTTCTAAAGAAAAGACTGACTTGCTAGCTAAACTAAAAGATTTTCAGACTCAACCTATTTTGTGTAACCATCTAGACTATGATAATGTTATAAAAGAAAGAGATTCATTGTTATCTGATTTAGATCAAGCAAGAAATTATCTACACAAGAAAATGAATGATATTGCTCAGCTGCAAAGAGAACTTTATGAGTTAAGAAGAAAAAATATACTTGATAACATTCTAAGCATTGGTACTGTTTTCAACGGAAGAAAAGGTTTGGGATATGCTCCAAAGAAAAATCAACCCAAAAGAACTCAAACTATGTTTGTACCCAAGAATACAATGGCTAGAAAGAGAAATGAAATTGATTCTATTACTTGCCATTTTTGTTTACGTCTTGGACACTATTCCTTTTGATGCCCTTATAAAACTAAGGATTCCGAATTAGTTTGGGTCCCAAAACCTCAAACTTAGTAGAGTCAAATAGAATTTAGTTGAGATATGACCAAAAAGCTCCATCTTGCTATTTATATTATCTTATCTCAACTAAACAAAAGATTTCATGCTTATTGTTAATTTTCTGCAAGTATTGTCGACCGAACCATTAATCGGTCGAAGTATTGTCGACCGACCGAATGTCTGAAACATATCAAAATTTACAACAATTATTTCGGTCAAAAATTGGTCAACCGAGCTACATTTCTGTGTTTCCTGGTTTGTAATACAGTAATTTTCTCGATCGACAAATTGTCGACCGAGACATATGTCGGTCGAACAATTGTCGACCGACTGGACTTCTAATTCAGAACTCTTATACAAATATGTACTTAAATGATTCTAACCATATCGGATCATCACATGGGTACCAAAATCTACATTTTAATGCAGGAATGGGTGGTTGACAGTGGATGTTCCAAACATATGACCGGGAACAAGGATGCATTCAAAACCTTTGAAGAAAAGAAAAGTGGAACAGTCACATTTGGAGACAATGGTAAGGGCAAAATCATTGGAATAGGTAATGTTGGTACAAACCTCGAAATAAAGAATGTTCTACTCGTTGATGGTTTGCACCATAATTTGATAAGTGTTAGTCAATTATGTGATAGTGGTTATGATGTGTTATTTAACAAAACTTGTTGCAAGTTATTGATAGAAAACACTACAAATGTTGTTTATGAAGGAAATAGAATTGGAAATTTTTATATCCTTAAACCCAACTCTATGAAATCAGTAGTGGGAAAATGCTTGCTTGCAAATGAAAATACCTTACAAGTATGGCATAAAAAGTTAGGACATGCTAGTTCACATGTTATTAAAAAGTTAGTGAAATATGATCTTGTTCGTGGATTGCCTACTTTATCTTTTGATCAAGTTGAAAACTGTGAACCATGCACAATGGGAAAGAAAACCAAAACCTCTTTTAAACCAAAACATGTACTTAGCACCAGTAGGTCCTTAGAATTAATTCATATGGATTTATTTGGACCCATGAGGACACAATCTATTGGTGGTAAAAGATATTGCTTTGTTATTGTTGATGATTATAGTAGATACACATGGGTACACTTTATTGCAACTAAAGATGATACTAGTCATGTTTTTATACAATTTTGTTCCAAAATTGAAAATCTATTACAAAGCAAAATATGTACCATTAGAAGTGATCATGGTGGGGAATTTGAAAATCATACATTTGAAGAATTTTGCACATCTCAAGGGTACACTCATAATTTTTCTGCTCCACGCACCCCACAACAAAATGGTATAGTTGAAAGGAAAAATCGATCACTACAAGAAATGGCTAAAACTATGATGCTTGAACACAATACACCCAAAACCTTTTGGGCTGAAGCTGTAAACACTGCATGCTATGTGCTAAATAGAGTAACTGTTCACTCTCACTTAAAGAAAACTCCATATGAAATAATACATTCTAAGAAACCTAGAGTTGACTATTTTCATACCTTTGGATCTACATGCTATATCTTAAATACCAAAGATGATAGAGATAAGTTTGACTCAAAATCACACAAAGCATTCTTTTTGGGATATTCCACTTCTAGCAAAGCTTTTAGAGTATATAACACTATATCTAGAAAAGTTGAGGAATCTATTCATGTTTCTTTTCATGAAGAGTCCAAATCTGAAAATCTATAAATCATAGATCTCACTAATCAATTCGAAAATTTAAACATACCAAATGATTGTGAGAAAGGTACTACAAATAATCACCAAGCTGAACCACAACCTACACCTAGGCTTATAAAAGATCATCCTCAAGAATTAATTATTGGAGATCCTAATGATAAAGTCAAAACTCGGTCTTCCTTTAAAGATGTTGCAAACATGGCTTTTGTTTCTATCATTGAACCTAAAAACATATCTGAAGCTCTTAAAGATGACTATTGGATAATAGCCATGCAAGAAGAATTGAATCAATTTACTAAAAATGACGTATGGGATTTAGTTCCTAAACCACAAGATAAAACCATAATAGGAACTAAATGGGTTTTTAGGAACAAGCTAAATGAGGCAGGAGAAGTAATAAGGAATAAAGCTCGGTTAGTATCTCAAGGATATAATCAACAAGAAGGAATAGATTTTGATGAAACGTATGCACCGGTAGCTAGACTTGAAGCTATTAGAATGTTACTAGCTATTGCTGCACATAAAAACATCAAACTCTACCAAATGGATGTAAAAAGTGCATTTCTAAATGGCATCATTCAAGAAGAAGTATATGTTGCCCAACCACCTGGTTTTGAAATACCGGAAAAAGGTGACTATGTTTATAAACTTAAGAAAGCACTTTATGGTTTAAAACAAGCACCTAGAAATTGGTATGAAAGACTCAAGACATATCTTTTTGATAATGGTTTTTCTATTGGAAATTCAGATTCTACTTTATTTTTCAAAACATATACATCTGATTTCCTAGTTGTGCAAATATATGTTGATGACATTATTTTTGGAGCTTCAAATGATTCATTATGCACACAATTTAGTGACATTATGCAAAAAGAATTTGAAATGAGCCTCATGGGTGAACTAACTTTCTTTCTTGGTTTTCAAATTAAGCAAACACCTGCTGGAATATTCATAAGCCAAGAAAAATATACTAAAGAACTCTTAAAACGTTTTGGGATGGATCAGTGCAAACATGCTACTACTCCTATGGCTACTTCTATTAAAATTGATAAGGATGAAAATGGGGAACCTATTGATGATTCTTTATATAGAGCCATGATTGGTAGTTTGCTTTACTTAACTGCTTCTAGACCGGACATTATGTTTCCCGTTGGTCTTTGTGCTCGATTTCAATCACAACCTATGCACTCTCATTTTCTAGCAATTAAACGAATTCTTCGTTATCTAGCCGGCACTACTTGTTTTGGTTTATGGTATCCAAAAGGACAATCCTTGGATTTTAAAGCTTATACTGATGCAGATTATACTGGTTGTTGCCTTGATCGCAAGAGTACTAGTGGTGGTTGTTTCTTGTTAGGGAGAGCTTTAGTATCTTGGTTTAGCAAGAAACAAAATACGGTTGCCCTATCTACAATTGAAGCTGAATATATGGCAGCTGGATCTTGTTGTGCTCAAGTGCTTTATATGCAACAAGTATTAAACGATTATGGTTTTACTCTTTCATCTACGCCTATTTTTTGTGACAACACGAGCGCTATAAACTTAGCACACAATCCTATTTTACACAGCCGAGCTAAACATATTGAAATCCGTCATCATTTTTTAAGGGATCACATCTCCAAGAATCATGTTTCCCTTCATCATGTTGATACGGAAGATCAATTGGCTGATATTTTTACAAAACCACTTCCACTAGATCAATTTAACAAAATTAGGAAGCAACTGCTTATCACTCCTTTGGAAGATGTTTTCTTTGATATTTGTGCTACTTAAATAAATATTTGAATCATGATATTTTGGCTTTTAAATGGACATCTTTTTCATTAGATTTGATGGGACATCTAATTAGATTTGATGGGACATCTAATTAAGGGGGAGTTTTTATTTCTAAATGGATATTTTTTTGAAATGACAAAGGGGGAGAAATAAATATAAAACTAAAACTTAGAAACACTCAATCAATGAGTTTCATAAATAAACTCTTGGCTTTACATTGAAAGTTGCTATATTCCCTAGTGAATTGGATTTCATGTTCCAAAATTCAAGGGGAATAATAAGCACACATTTTATAACCAAGAGGAAAAGCTACAAAAGGTAATCTAAAGGTATGACACTCAAAAATACTTGCTACACTTGAGAAATCCTTGAGCATACTTTGAGCAATCTGTTTGTGAGCAATTTGAGCACTGTGACAATTGGCCATTTCATTCCTTAGCTCATAATTCGTGTCCTATAGGCTAGTATCTCCTACCCACTGCAATCACAAGTCCACACACTTGGTTAGGAGATCTATACGCTTGATCTAGGCAAATCAAGCCTTGGGCTACAAAGGATAAGTTGTAATTTCCTTTTTCTTTCTTGTTCTCTATTACCGTTTGTACTCTCCTTGCTACTCCTAGGTTGGAGGCTGCTGATTGGAGAGGGTGGAGTTCTTCTTGGAGAAGAAGGTGACTTTGAGCTACTTCAGAAGGCTGGTGCAACGGGAGGTTACTTCTAGAGAGGAAGGCTACTTCAAGGGGGAGCTTGGAGTTACTTCAAGAAGGCTACCTCAAAGTTGGTGCACCTACTTCAAGTGAAGGTTGTTCAAAGGGTGTAAAGGAAAGTATTGTATTTTGTATAAATCCTTGGGAAGGTAATAAAATAAATACTTTCAAAATCCCGGTTGGGTAAGCAACCGGGTAGTGGACTGACAACTTTAGTAGTTGCTAAAGTTGGAACCACTCTAAACACCTGTCTCCTTCTTCTAATTTCAATTGTGGTTGTTTGAGTTTAATAAATTGTTAAAATTATTTAAAAACTCTATTCACCCCCCCTCTAGTGTTTTTCATTGTTATCCTCCATCAGAACATGCATTTGATAGGTGGTTCAAAAACCTAATATAGTAATACTCCCGATCAAGAAACTAGTTGATCGAGACACCCTCAGTCGAAGTTATTATCGACTGAGAACCACCTTGGTCTAACATTTAGAGCATGGTCAAAATCTTACACATTTGTGCTCTAAAGTCTTTTTCGTTCGAGCATATGGTCGATCGACTCAATCTTGATCCAAATCATATGACCGTTAGACCAAGTAGTTGAGAGTTGGGAGTTGGAAATAGACGTTGGTATACACTTGCATTCAACCCATGATCATTCGAAGAAATGCTCGATTGAGACATGGTTAGTAGACTAACTTGTCGATCAGACTGGGTTCTGTATTGTTCTTTTGAACTCAAAAAATTTAGCCATTGCTAGCAAACTACTTTCTACCTAATGGGTAGTTAAGCACTAAGAACACTCTAGAGAACCCCTAAAATGTCCCAAATCACTTGAAAACCATTCATATAAATAGGAGAGGCCATACGACACCCAAAACACACAAGCTACACTTGTGCATCCATTCTAGAGAGCAAAAAAGTTGAAATCCACTTGTTATCTTATTCCTTGTACCCTAAAGTTGTGTCCTACAACTACAATCTCCTACTCACCACATATAGTCACATACATCTTAAGTGGATAGGAGATCTATACGATTGATATGGGATCAAAGCATTATACTTCATTGGTGAAGTATTTTCTTTCTTCCAATCTACTTCCTTCATATTGTATGTGTTCTCCTTGACTACTCCAAGTGTAGGAGGTTGGTTGAGGTTACTTCAAGAAGGCTTCTTCAAAGGAGGTTGGATCTACTTCTAGGTGAAGGTTATCTCAAGGAGGTGGAGCTACTTCAAGGTAGTGAATGTTTCTCCAAGGTTGCTTGAGGTTACTTCAAGAAGGCTACTTTAAAGGAGGTTGGAGCTACTTCTAGGTGAAGGCTATCTCAAGGCAGAGGAGCTACTTCAAGGTTTTGATGGCTGCTCCAAGGACTTGAAGTTACTTCAAGAAGGATGATTCAAGGAGGTTGAGGCTACTTCAAGGTGAAGGGATCGTCAAGGGTGTGGAAGGTGATTGTATTTTATTGTAAGATTGTTGTGAGGTAAATAAAATAATTCACTTCCAAAATGCCAATTGTAAACATTTGGATAGTGGACTAACAACCTTTGATTCAAAGTTGGAACCATTCTACATTGAAGTGTCTTCCTTATTTCCTCCTCCTTCTTTGGTTTGAATTTTCAATAGCAAAATCTCTATTCACCCCCTCGAGATCTTTCATGATTGCATGTATCTTTTCTGATGCAAAGTCTTTTGCTTCAAAGTTGCCTAGCTCTCTTTGTTGGACCTCAATATCTACCACAGGCACTTCTTGCTCTACTCTTGTTGTCGGTGGAGATGACAAGGTAGCATTCGATCTATCATTGTGGGGTTGAGCATGTTCTGATGTGGTAAGTCGTTATGCTCTATGCAATATGTTTGGTTGTGATCCATCCAACACTAGTTTCTTTAGGATTATCCTTTTAGTTTTAACCATTATTTTCTCTCTTCTAACCGGTTTTGTTGGATCATTAGACTACATCACTTTCTCTACTTGTAGATCAAGAATAGGAGAAGAAGGATAAATTTCTCTTTTAATGACACCCCATCTCATTGTTTCTATTTCTTTGTAGGTCAGTCTCAACTTATCTGTGTCATAATGGGCCATTTCAGGGAGGGAGTGCAACATGTTTGATTTAGCTTGTTTGTAGAAAAAAGTTTTTTTCTTCTATATCAGAATCCCTGCGACTACTAGATATTTACAGCCTATAGAATTGTATCCTTTTGTTTTCTATATTGATTCACTATGTCTATTCCAACCAAAGAGAGCGCAATTTATGTGATTTGGTTGTCCATGCAGTATTCCTTCGTCTTCTGCTTTTTGTCTTGTCCTGCGTCCATATGCAATTTGTCAATGAGAAGCCTGTCAATGTTGACAAGTTTTTTCTCAAGCATGGACCATATGAGAAATAGGTCCCCTATTGATACACCCCCTATTTCAGATCATGCAATTACTATGTTTACAAAATATTCTTGCATCACTCTGATGAAGTAGGTTGTTATCTGAGCGGTTTTGGCTTTTCTCAGATAGTACCTTGTTTCCCCAGTCAACTTTTCCCACATTATGTCACTATTAAAGTCATCCAGTCTATCTCCAATGCTTGTAGATGCCATAAAATCCCAAGCCTAGTCCTCAAAATATGTGAAGATTCCATTTAAAATATTTTATGTTATGTAAGAATCTACCCCTGCCATTCTTACTTGTAGCTTGAATTCCCCGTCAACCTCTTGTCATTCATTACTTGCTTGTGGCACCTTAATTAGTGATGACATGAATTCTATAGTTTATTTCATATAGGAGTGGTCAACGTGTGCACAAAGGTGTAGAGATTGGCTCCCTTTAGTAATTCCACTACCTTGATTGGTGTTCCACATCATGGGGTTTAAATAATGTGATTTGTCCTTCAATTTCCTATGCTTTTTTAGTTTCTGGCACTATGTTGGCCACTGGTCTTGTAATCTCTATTTTTGTTGTTACCTCTCTGGCATGTTCCCTTCCTCTCACAACTACTTTCTTCTTCTTTGTGATTGGTTCATCTAGCTTTTGTGTCCCCTTTGTGGTTATCTCCACTTCAGATGGAAGATATTTAAGTGTCTTTGTCACATCAGTACCCTATGACTCCAACTCATTTCCATAGGTCTCTTACCCAAGAAGGATTTCATATCTTTCCTTGTGAATCTGAAGACAAATCCTTTTTTCTTATGGAATCTCTGGGTGATTCTCTAGAGCCTTAGTAATCTTTGCCAGGATCTCTTTGAAATTTCTCTTGGATCTAACCTCTCTATTTAAGGAGTTGGAAGTAGAATTAGACATCATGTAGACTGAACAAAATTCTTCTATCAGCATAAGAATTCGTCAGAGTCAAGTATTTATCACTCATAGTATATTGAAGATTTTTCCCAAGTGACATATATAGATTAATTTAGTCGATCATTAAAATTGTCTGCTTTGTTAGCGGTCGTTATGTTTCATACTACATATCGGTCACTAACAATCAGTGTACAAACATGATACCTTGGACGCATCAATCTCTAAGAATTTTTAGCTTTAGTGGTCGATAAAACAAAATTATAAATAAAAGGTTGAAATCTATCGTTAAAAGGAGATATGAAACAATAATGTTCAATAAAGAGCTAAAGGAAGCATTCGATAAAACTTGGTTGAGGTACAAGCTCCATTGAAATTGCTATTTGATAGTCAAACTTAGCGGTCGCTAAAAGGTATCAGCGAGCAACAACCACCAAAGGGGTAGGGTTATAGCAGTCGTTCTTACTCAATGATAGAAACATTGATCAATAGTGGTTGCTAAAACAAGAAAACTAAATTGACATTGACTGCAAAAGGGTTCTATACAGAAACCAGTCATTAGCGGTCGCTAAGGTGTTAGCATTTGCTAAGGAACTCGATGGGATGACTGACACTTGTACGTCCCCCAACCTTGAAAACTACATTCTTAAGTGAGGTTAAGAGATCATCAAAGAGAAAATGGATTGTTTGCTAACCTCCATGGTTGTGAACAAGGGAAGAAACCCTAGAGAGGGAGGCAGCAGTGCTCACATTGGTATCACAGAGACATCACAAATAAAATGGTGCAAGGAAAGAGAATAAGGATCCCATGAAACCATGTTGATCAAAATTGTGAAGAAAATGGTCGGTAGAGAAGTAAAAATGAGGACATGGAGTTACCATTAGCTGGTCAGGAAGAAGGCGAGAAGAGAGATAGAACTTCTGGTGGAGAGGGTTAGTGCTTCGACATTCTTGAACTTCTACTTTTGCTGGTGTATCTCATCAGCGAAAGCTTCACCCTCGTTGCTGGTGGTTCTTGAGCTTCAATTCATCCTAAAAATTGCCAGGGTTACACTGTATAAAGGTTGCAAGGTGGGGGAAAAGTTTGTAGTAGAACAGTTTATACATACCTTAGGTTTGGGATTGGTTTAGTGAAAACCCAAAAATAGCGACCGCTAAAAATAAAATGGTAATGATTGTCACTAATGTCTAAAAGATATCAGTCTCTATAGATACAATTTTTTTTTCTTAAAATTTCTATGATCTTTTTCTCTATTCTGGTCATTATGACCAGTTGTCATGGTTGTCGATATCACTACTACATGTAGCGATCGATACTGATACGCATCTAAGAGCGCACCAATTCACTAGAATAATTATCCTAGAGTTTAATCCTTTTTTTACTTTCCAGTTAAGGCTAGTATAGAAGGATCGATCCCACATGACAACATTTTTAAGATTCATTTTCTATTAATAATGTTTGATTTTTGAAATTATTTCTTTTTGGTATTTTTTAAGATAGATAGAAAACAAATTTCTGATTTGAAGGGTTTGATTAAACTAATGCAAGAAAGTAAAGTGCAAAAAGAATAAAATATTACAGTATTACAAGGGAAGAAAAATATTTCTCTAAGAGAGGGGATTAAAGGAAGAAATTTCTTAACACACAAGATTATCTAAACTAAAGTAAAGTGCTGAAATTTAAAAGATGAATTGAAAAAAAATGTTTAAGAATGGTTTGAAATCAAGGAGGAAGGCATCGAGGCTTATGGGTTTCACCATCTTAGATCTTGTGCAAATAGAATCAAGCGATACATGAAAAACAAGATAGAAGTAGGTATGTGATTTATCCATAAACAAAACACAAAAGAGGAACTCCACGTGAACCCATCGGTGCTGGTGTTCACATATCCATGTTCTTCATGCTAAAGAGAATTTTTCTACGTTCGCATCCAAATCCTCGTGAAGTCAGTTTAGGTGTTCTAAATCTCGGGTTCCACAGTCACATCCACTGGGATTAATAAGAAATCAAAACAATCAATTACTTTGTTTAAATCTGTAATTTCTAAAAAAAACATATGTCTAAAGTAGTCATGTAAAAGCTCGATCTGATTAACACATGGCTAAGGGGCTACTCCACTCCCCTCGATAAGATAACTGATCGCTACTCATGGTGAGGATGAGGGAAACAAGGAAAGAAAGCAAAAGGAGCCATAGACCGCAATTCTGGAATCTCTATAGAGTCCAATGTGGTGATAATTAAACGACTTATTTGCTTTATCTCCCACTCCTAGAAGAAAACTATAGAAAAAAGTGAGAGAAAGAGAGATCCAGATGTATAATAAAAGAGCCATCTGTATTTCTTTTGAATGTAAAATTACACTGGAAAGAAAATAACAAAGTTTTAGTACTAACTGCATACAAAAATTGAGACCCTTTTATTAGTGGAGCCCCCCTCCTTTTATAGGGGAAGGAGGGGTGGAAACCCTGAGAGGGGGAAGGAAATAAAATAAGTGACGGTTGCTGAAAAGTGATGTATGTGCACTGTGAAATGCTAGTCTTGCTAAGAGACATTGTCGTCTGGTGATGGTTGGGCGTCTGCCTAGAATATTTGAGTCGATACGCTAAGAAGGGTTGTGGCGGTTGAAGTCTTGGGCCCAAAGTGACGAACCAGATGGTCGTCTGGACCAACAGAATGCTTGTTCCAAGTGTGATGTGGTGAGATTGTGGAGTGGAGATTGAACCTTGGTGGCGGCGCGCGTCTCACATTTCATGGTCTCGAAGAAAGGCCTCAAAATGAACATTTGTCTAACAAAGGCGCTCGTCTTGCGCCACCATTCATGTAAACAAGTCGTTGAAACCCTCACCATATGGATGGATGCTCGCTTTGTGATGTGAGGCTAGATCCGTGAGATGACTGTCTCGCTAACGTGATATGACCATTTGGCTTGTTAATTGACTGATTGAGCCAAGGCCAAAGTGGCTATCTGTTCGAAACGAGGGTCTTCATGTGTGTGAGTTGACCATCTCGCACCAATGAGATGACCGTCTTGCTGACTCAGAGGGTTAAAACAAACTTTGATGAAAATCCCTGCAATATTGGAGAAAATTGGGTAATTGTTTGCATAAATGAATCAAGAAGTGGGTAAATTATAATTTAGTCCAGAAATTATTAAAAAGGTGAAAATCTAATCAAAATAACTATGAAAAATATGCAAAAAGATGGATGAATATGCATTCAACAAAATACCCCAGACTTGAATCTTTGCTCATCCTGAGAAAATTTAATTACAAATAAACTCCAATTTTTACTTCCAAAAAGCCATCCTCACCTTAGTAACATCACTATAGTCCTAACCTCCAAATTTTGTCCAAGTGACCTAATCTCCTAGAACCACATAGCATAAAGTTCTATATTACCTATCAAAACAAATGTCAAATCTTGCTTTTGAAATGAGAATTTGTAGAAAAATAGACTTCCTCTTACTATTGCTTTTGACACTCTTAGTTTTTGAATTTTTTTGTAAGTTATTTGCACAAGAATAGGAAGAAGGAGGGGGTGTGAAAAAAGAAGGAAGTAATAAAAAAATTGATCCCTCCTCTATTTGACTTGGGATTTGGATTTTGCGGAGTTATGGCTACATTGTCCACAATTTTTTTTCTTGTACACTATGGCATCTTTTTGATGGTATGCCCCTTCATGGGGTATGGAGTTCATTTTGGGAAGCATTCCACCCCATACTTGATTTTTGTCCAGTGGTGATTCTTTGATTCTCTTTTTTAGAAGAAAAGTAGAGGGAAGGAAAAGATGTTTTCGTGCCTTAATTTCAAATTTTTCTTTCAGAGAGTGTCATTGATCAAGTTAGAATATTCTTATAAATTACATCATACAAGTTTTATATCAAGATAATTCATTATTTTAAATATAGGGAAAAATTTATGCTTGGCTATGATTGACTCCTTATGACTTGCCAACTAATCCAAGGAGTGATGTCATTTAGGGGTCCTAGGAGACATAGCATTTTCAGACATGGCAATTTGTGATAGATTTTGCAAAAAGGTTCACTAAATTCAAGGGGGTACAATGATAGATGGGTATTCAATGGTCCACTAGATAATGGCCTTTTAAACTAAATAAAATGAGAAATGATGGTCGATTAGATAAAGGCCATAACTAAAGTAGAAACATGCAAAAACATAAAAAAGTAAAGACAAATAGTAAAAAGAGATAGGGGATGAAATACACTCATACCACCCACCCCCACCCCGAACTTATGTTTTTCCACATCCTGAGCAAAACCTAAATTGAAGATGGAGAGAAGAGACTCACTGAGGTGGTAGAAAATGTGAAGATGATGGAGGGTTGTAGTAGTAGTTTCCCCAATAAGGGGAGTTGGGGTCAGGGTAAGCCTGATGGGCCCCATACTCCTCATACTGAGGTATGTTGGCATCGTAGTGGCCCTGATGCACATGCCATGACTTATGGGATCGATGCATTAGGTACATTTGGTTGAGCCGATGACCTTAACGTTGTTGCTCTCATTGAATATCCTCCAACTGGTCATGAATTTTGTAGATGCCATAAGGCTCCTCAGATCCTCCCTCATTGCCTCATCGTCTCCTTTTGTGGAGTCATGAAGGTGGTGGTGGAGGACGAGTCTTATCACCATGTGCCTCAATGGAGACACTCCTCCTATAGGTTGTGGGATCGGGGACATCATCTGGATCAGAATCCTCCTGGAGGAAATAGTGAATGAGGTCTGGAAGGTCAAACAACAGATTTGTAGCTGTAAACTGGGCATGTCAGGGAAGCTCTAGACCAAGGGTGATGCCTCTGAATGTCAAGTAAAAGACATCCATGGTTGCTCCATAATGGATGAACAGGCAATCATTTAGATATGTGACATCGAGCAGATGATGCATGTTCTCTAGTAGTGGAAAAGGAATGTAAGTGAAGCCTAAGAACTTGGCCACCAGAGTAACAACATGGCCAATATAGATCAAGGAAGAAGTGTTGTGGGTAGCTTGATAGTTGAGATGTGAAATCATAACATTCCCCCAATTGAAAGGCTCCTCATTCATTAAACACCATAAGGCATATAGATCGATGTGGGTAACTACTCCTTGGGTTCCCTATTTGCTAAAGATAGTGCATGCTAGGATATGATGAAGATAGCACACCACAGGGTTGTTGATGTTGGATGCTTTTGCACTGCTAGGTATCTTGGGTGGGAGGCCCATGATGTCTGCCCAAAATTTCTCCATGTTGTAGGATTCATGATAGTCGGCATGGCGGTGACACATGTAGTGAGATAGCCAATCAAACTCACCTTTGTTGATGATGAGGGAGGTGAACTGGTGGGCAGAGATCTCCAAGTATTCCTAAAAAATCTAGATTTATAGCTAGAATTTCCTTGGGAGCAGTGGTAATGGTAAAAATTGGACATGAACTCAAGTTGAGATCACTATACACTGGAAGAACACGGTAGATGAAGGTCACAATGTGGTTGCGTCGAAGAATCTTGTCAACCGCCCTTTTGATGCCAAGTGCAGTTAAAGTAGAACCTAATGCCCATCTTGAGAGGGAAATGCCAACCGAAGATAGGCTTATGAATCTCTTAGAGTGCTCATCGCTAACAAACTAAATGTAATTCATAGGATACGGAGCAATGTGAGGTGATCAAGGGGCGGTGGAATTGGGGCCATGGTGTGATTCGGACCGTTCGCCTACGACCTCATCGATGAGCCTGTCTACATCATGCATATCCTAGAGCATCTCCTAGGCCACCTCAGGAGAAGATTCTCCGGTAGGCTCCTGAATCTGAACACCTGGTGCATAGTGGAATCGGCAAAATAGCTCTCATGAGGAGGAAGTGGTGGATTTCCCCTTGTTCTTCCGGATGTGGTTGAACATGTGTGTAGGCTACAGGAGGCGAGACGGGCATCTGAGAAATTGAGACACCCAACATGGTAGCTGAATGGTTGGCCAGACGTTCATCTAGCGGTAGGTTCTTGGGCGATACGAGCTGCTACTGCTGGGTGCTGAATCATGAGTTGTCCATCTCAGAAATGAGATGCTCGTCTGGTATCAAGGATGGAATAAAACCAACATGCAAAGGATGGACAATAGAGATGGTGGTGGTTGGGAAGAAGAGGGGATGTGATGCTCGAGACAACCACTGTGTCAGTGAGACGGTCGGCTGGCACTGGAGCGTTGGTCATCATGGTTAACAAACATGTGGTAAGGACAAGAACGAGTGCACAATATTGGTCCTCCGCTCGTCGAGGGGAAGCGAGGTGGCCTTCGGGGAGAATTGGGGTGGACGGTTGGCTCCAAGACGGTAGTTTTCACCTTCACCATGGGTGCCTAGACGCAAGGGATGAGGCTTCAGGATGATCAGTCGTGATGTAGAGTAGCTAGGGCTTGGGGAGGAGATGGGTGTTTTGGGGATAAAATGTCTCCTCTCCAAATATTCATTAAATAGACCCCCGGGGGTGCAAGACGATTGTTTGAAGCACCCCAAGCGATCGGTTGGAGTTGTCAGGTGGTCAAATGGTGAGTTGAATGTGCCACAAGTGTCGAGATAGCAGCAGGGTTTGAATGCACATTGAAGTGGGTGAAACGATTGGCTTGCCTATCTAAAATAGTCGGCTGGCATTTTGTGGTGCCTTTTCAAATTTCAAATTTCAATCGACTGTCGTTGTTGGAGTGGTTGTCTGAAAGGCCGAGTCGAGCATCTCGACTTTTCTAGATGGTCATCTAGTGGATGGAAGATGGTTGACTATCATCAACGAACCATAGGTTGGATTACCAACCTTTTGTTTTTTTTTTTTAATAAAAGAACTAACTTTCCAAAAAGTAAACAAAAAGTGTTAGCTAAAACAAATATAAAAATTTTGCAAAAAAAATTAAAAGATTGTGTTGCCTCCCAATAAGCACCTTATTTAATGTCAAAGGCCTGGCAAAGCTAGATCAGGGAGCTATTTCAAGCTCGGGAGGGGGAGGTTGAGGTTCATGCAAGTCGAGGTCTTTGAGTAAGGAGAGTTGATGTGCCACAGAAGGTAGAAAATCCTCAATGGTGATATACTATTGAAGTCGATGTCCATTAACCTTAAATTCCCCTAAAAGCATGTCCCAAAGAAGAAAAGTGCCATGAGGTAGGCACGCTTGACTAGGTAGGGCTCATTCCACCTAGATTTAAGTTTTCTAGGAAAAAGTCTTAATCTAGAGCTATATATTAGAACTTGATCGCCCTACCTAATTTCCTTTCGCCTAATATGACCATGATGTCATAGTTTGGTTTTTTCTTTTTAAATCTGAGCATTTTCATAGGCAGTCATTCGAACTCTTGCATTTGCAAAAAGTGGTTTTCATCAGCAGTAGTTAAGTCAAAATTCAAAGTATCGATGGCCCAATTGGCCTTATGCTATAATTCTATGGGTAGTGGCATGATTTCCCATAAATCAATTTGAAGGGAGTGGTACCTATGGGAGTTTTGTAGGTCATTCTATATGCCCACAAGGCATTATTGAGTATTAAAGCCCAAAAGGTCCTAGTGCGATTTACTATTTTCTCTCAGATGGACTAGATTTGTCTATTTGACACCTCAACCTGACCACTAGTATGAGGGTGATAAGGGCTGGAAACCTTGTGATGGACTCCATACTATTTCAACAAGGACTCGAAACTCTTCTCTAGGAAATGGGAACCTCCATTAGAAACTATAGAATGAGGTACCCCAAATCGAGGAAAAATGATATCTTTGAAGAGTTTCCTCATAGGCTTGGAATCACATGTTTTGGTGGGTATGGCTTCAACCCATTTGGAAATGTAGTCAACAACCACCAAGATATATTTGTACATGAGGGAAGAAGGGAACATGCCCATATAATCTACCCCCACAAGTTGATAATCTCCTGCCAAGAAGTCATGGGCATTTGGTTTGTCTTAGATATGTTGTCGGTCCTTTGACATTCATCACAAGAAAGGACAAAATGGTATGAATACTTGAATAGAGTAGGCTAGAAAAACCCAGATTGTAGGACCTTCCTAGCAGTTTTTTGAGAACTCATGCACCCTCCAGTGGGGCCTGCATGGCATTTCTCAAGTATGTCATGAGCCTCTTCCATAGTAACACGCCTGCGATAAAGTCCATCTGAACACAATCTAAAAAGATAAGGATCATCCCAATAATATTGTTTTACATCATGCAAAAATTTAGCCTTAGAATATCCCTTATATTCAGGGTGCAATACACCTACGACTAGAAAATTTACATAATCCACAAACCAAGGATATTGGGATTCCATCTTTAACAAATTATCATCAGGAAGGGAGTCATTTATGGGTATGCCATCATCATCGAAGAAATCAAGGTGACTTAGATGGTCCGCAACAACATTTTTTAGACCTTTTTGTCTAAGATCTCTAGGTCAAATTCCTAAAGTAAAAGGACCTAACGAAGAAGGTGAGGTTTGACATTCTTCTTGGTCATCAAATATCTAATGGGCACATGGTTTGTATAAACAATGACTTTGGAACCTACCAAATATGAGCAGAATTTGTCAAAGGCATATACTATGGTTAGCATTTCCTTTTCAGTAGTTGTGTAATTTTGTTGGGCTTCATCAAGAGTTTTAGATGCATAATAAATCACATGGTGATTTTTATCATTAGTTTGTACTAGGATAGCACCAACGGCGTAATCAATCGCATCACACATTAACTCAAAGGGTAGGGACAAGTATGGGGCCTTAATGATGGTAGTAGAAGTGAGAGCATCCTTTAAACAAAGAATACTGGACATGCAAGTTTTATCAAACAAAAAGGGGTGTCTTTTTGAACAAGATTTGTTAAGGGTTTGGTGATCTTACAAAAATCATGGATGAAACGCCTATAAAAACCTGCATGCCCAAGGAAGGCACAAACGTCTTTGATGGAAGAAGGTGGTGGGAGTTTTGAGATGACCTCAATCTTAGATCTATCCACCTCAATGTCCTAGTTCCTCACTCTATGGCCTAAAACAATTCCTTTGGTCACCATAAAGTGACACTTCTCCCAATTTAGAAACAAGTGTGCTTCCTCACATTTTTCTAAAACCAGGGATAGATGATGGAGACCATATTCAAAACTATCTCCGTAGATGAAGAAATCATCCATCAAAACCTCCATGATGGTTTCAGTCAATCCAGAGAAAATAGCAGACATGCATCGCTGAAAGGTGGTTGGAGCATTACAAAACCCAAATGACATTCTCTTGAATGCATAAGTGCCAAAAGGGAAAATGAAAGTCATTCTCTCTTAGTCATACGAATGAGTGGGGATTTGATAGAAACCTAAATAGCCATCAAGATAGCAAAAATATTGTTGATGGGCGATGCACTCTAGTACTTGATCTAAGGAGGGAAGGGGGAAATGATCTTTCCAAGTAGCCTTATTCAGTATCCTATAGTCAATACACATCCTCCACTCAGTCACAATGTGAGTGGGAATGAGCTCATGATTGTCATTTTTCACGACAGTGGTACCCCCTTTCTTGGGGACAACCTAAACTGGGCTAACCCAAGGGGAGTCAAAGATGGGGTAGATGATCCCTGAAATCAAAAGCTTGATAACCTCTAGATGCACCACCTCTTTCATGTTTGGATTCAGTTTCCTATGACGGTCTCTATAAGGTTTGTACTCTTCTACCATAGGAATCTTATGCATGCAAATGGATTGATGTATTCCTGTCAAATCAGCCATCTTGTATCCTGAGGCATATTTCCTTTTCCTAAGTTCAGCCATTAGCTTAGTTTCCTATTCATGGGTGAGATCAAAGTTAATGATAACAGGATAAAGCTTTTTCTCATCAAGGAAGGCATACTTAAGACGTTCATGGAGGGGTTTCATGTTAGGTTCCTTGGGGGTTTCAAATTTTGCATATACAATGGAGACTATTTTTAGTTTTTCAAACTCCTCATCATGAATCTCATCAAAGGTGTCGAGATGATGTCTGAATTGTTCCAATTGCTCATCTTCAAAACCACAATCAATAGGGTTCACAAGAGCATTTTGGAGGGAATCTTAAACTAATTCCCATTCTAGTCTCAATTGTTGCATCTTCTCAATACAATCAAGAAAATAGACCTCTTCTTGGAGGCTTGGTCCATGCATGCTTTCAAATACCCTAAACTTTAAGGTTTGTTTTCCTAGATGCAAGAAAATGGTTTCGGCCTCATATCAATCAAGGAACGAGTAGTGTCCAAAAAGAGACGTCAAAAGATGATGGGGCACCTTAAGTCTTCTTTTATGTCCATAATGACAAAGTCACATGGAACATAGACATCCTTCCCAACTCTAATAGGTAGGTATTCAATGATACCCATTGGTTTTGTCATGGATGAGTCAGCTAATTTGATGGTCATGGTAGTAGGGAGCATGTCAACAAAGCCTACCCTCCTACAAAGACTATAGGGTATAATAAAAATACTAGTCCCTAGATCTGCAAGACCCTTCGTACAAGCATGATCACCTTGGTACCACCCAATCCCAAAGAAACCAGGGCCTTTCTCCTTTTTAGGCATCTTGCTTTGTATAATATCAGAGGTGGTCCTAGAAAGCATGATCATCTCATTCTCATTGATGTGGTACTTCCTAGTCAAAATAGATTTCATGTATTTGGAATAGTTTGGCATATCAGCTAAGGCATCAAGAAAGGGAATATCCACATGCAACTTTTTCATGTATTCCCTACATTTCACAAAATAGGTGTCAAGCCTAGTTTTCTTTAGGTGGACAAGGTTTGTAAATGGGAATTTCTAGCTCATAAATTTCATCAGGTGGGACTACGGGAGAGGGATAGGAAGGAGTGGGAATGACATGGGTGAATGAGGGAGGAGTTTTGATGACCGTTGTAGCATCATCCTCAATGTCCAAGGGAACAACTATGGGTTTCTCCGGGGGAGGAGTATGGCTCTTCTCCAGTGGGTGGAAACAATCTTTAGTTGTTTAGGATTTTGTGGGTTGTTCTCAGGCTGTCCAGTGAAGGTCCCAACATGGGGTTTTTATTGGGAAAAAATACGACCAAATTGAGCGTCAGTTGACTTATGATGTGTTATTATGATTTTCTCTAAGGCTGAAATTCTATCCTCTGCCACTAGGGTGGGGACATTATGTTGAGGTGGTGGTTCATGAAGGTTTTTATATTGTTGTCCTTGGTAAGGTCCACCGTTTTGAAAATTTTCCCTAAAGTTCCCTTGGTTCCCAAAATTCCTTTGGTTGTTATTGTATGGAAAAACTAGTAATGGACGATAGTTGGCTTGGGGTTGTGGGGATCTTTGTGGAGGGGGAGTTGAGATGAGTTTAAAGCTCCTGAGGGGTTTCCATATTGAAATTCGGGATGGTTTCTAGCTTGGTTTGGATTGTAGTAAGCCTGATCTGGGATACTATGGATAGAATTAAGGTCCTCCACTTGTTGATGAACATCAGACTGCATAGGGGTGTTGTAGAGATATTGACACTGGAGGATAGCATGATCATACCCTTGGCCTACCCCACATAGAGATTTGGCATCGCTCACTTGTTGAGGATGTCTTTCATAGGCATTAGATGAGGATTCCAAGCGGTCTTGTTTCAAAGAGTTCAATTTAAGAGTTTCAGCAATAGTATGAATGTCTGGGTTTACCTCAGGTTGAGAAACTTTTAGGACCCCACCAGTTCCTCTCCTAGCCTGGGTTTCATATGCTCTTTTAACTACCTCCCATGTGCTGCTTAGATTTTTAAACATGAAATTTCCTCCATATGAGGAATCAAGAAATTGCTTGGTGTCATCATCAATGCCATGATAAAATTTCTCAATGAGTTGAGATTGTGATATGTCATGATGGAGGAGTTTCCTAAATCTCTCCCAAGATTCTCCTAAGGTTTCTCTAGGGACCATTGAAATAAAAGGATTTGTCTACTGATCTCATTAGTCAGGGAAGGAGGGAAGTATTTATCCAAAAAAATTGTTTGAAGTGCTTCCCAAGTAGTGATGAGGTTTTCACTCTCCATGGCATTATACCAATTGCTGGCTTCCCCTAAGAGAGAGTATCTGAAAAGTCTAAGTCTAATGGCATCTTTAGAAATTCCTAGTTCTTGGTACAGGAACTAAGGTCTTTGAAATGTTGGAGGTGATCTTGACAACTTTCAACCTTGTTCCCAGAAAAGGGATTGGCCTAAAGCATGGTGATCCACTGAGTGCGGATCTCAAATTGGGGGGCAATAATCATGGGTGGCATAACTAGGTGTTGTGCATATTTGAGTTTTGGAGTGGAAATATCTTTTGGTTGTTTTTGTCTCTCGGCCTCCCTCTGAGCGGCATCTATAGCCTCTTTCTCAGCGATATAGCTTGTGTGCAAGTTGTCTTCTTGAGCCACGTGTTCAACCATCATCAACTTTTTTTAGCGGCAAGTTCTTTCTCAATTCTATGGGAAACCTTCTCTTCGCCATCCTAAATTGGTTTTGTTGATTAAAGCAATGGAAAGTCCTTTCCGGCTTGTGATAAAAAATTGGCGGTGGAAGATCGTTCGATGGGCGGCACATGCACAGTTATACAGATATATTCGAGTGCAGAAAACTGAACTACCATTGGAATGGAAACTCAGTAGAAAAAGGAAATAGCACTTCCAGAATATTACTCAGAAGGCATACAAAAATATAAAAAAAATCAAATATTTCCAGGGTTTGAGAAAACAATTCATTGTCCCTATCAATGGCGCCAAAACTGATATGCGCCGAAGATCACACCAATTCACTAGAATAATTATCCGAGTTAAATCCTTTTTTTATTTCTAGTTAAGGCTAGTATAAAATGTTCAATCCCATAGGACAACTTTTTAAGATTCCTTTTCTTTTAATACCCATTGATTTTTGATATGATTCTTCTTGGTATTTTTGGAAGATACACACAAAATAAAATTCAGATTTGAATGGTTTGAATAATCTAATGCAAGAAAGTAAAGTGCAAAAATAATAAAAGATTACACTAATGCAAGGGAAGAAAAATATTATTCTTAGATAAGAGAGTTAAGGAAGAAATTTGTTAGAACACAAGATTATCTAAACTAAAGTAAAGTACTGAAATTTGATAGGTGAATTGAAAAAAAATGTTTAATAACGGTTTGAAATCAAAGAGGACGGCATTGATGCTTAGGAGTTTCACCACCTTAGCTCTCAAGAAAATAGAATCAAGTGATACACGACAAACAAGATAGAAGTAGGTATGTGATTTATCCATAAACAAAATACAAAAGAGGAACTCCACATGAATCCATTGGTCCTGGTGTTCACGTATCCTTATTCTTCATCCTGAAGAGGATTTTTTCACAATCACATCAAAATCCTTGTGAAGTCAGTTTAAGCATTCTAAATCCTTAGTTCCACAGTCACATCTGTCGGGATTAACAAGTGATTAATATGATTGTTTACTTCATTTAAATCTACGATTTCTAAACCAAAAACCATCCATCTAAAGTAGTCGTGTAAAAGCTCAATCCAATTAACACATGGCTAAGGGGCTATTCCCCTCTCCTCGATAAGAAAAATACTCCCTACTCATGGCATGGATGGGAGAAACAAGTAAAGAAAGCAAAGGAGCCATAGACCGCAATTATGGAATCTCCATAGAGTCCAAGCGGTGACAATTAAATGACTTGTTTGCTTTTTCTCCTGCTCCAAGAAGAAATCATAAGAAGAAGAATGAGAGAAAGAGAGATCTAGAAGTAGAATAAAAGAACCAACTTTATTGCTTTTGAATGTAAAATTACACTAGAAAGAAAGTAGTTTTGCTACTAACTGCGTACATAAATTGGGACCCTTTTCTTAACGGAGTCCCCCCTTCTTTTATAGGGGAAGGAGGGGTAAGCAAAGAAATATGTGACAGCTGTTGAAAAATGTTGTCTACATGCTGCAAAATGCTCGTCTTGCTTTGGTGATGGTTGGGCATTCACCTAGAAGATTCGAGTCGAAATCCTTATAATGGTTGTGGCGGCTGAAGTGTTGGGCCCGTAGTAAAGACTCAGACAGTAATCTGGACCAGAGTTACACTCATTCTGAGTGTGATGTGGCAAGATCTTGGAGTGGCAACTGAACCCTTGTAACATCCCAAGATTTGAGGCTTCGGATAACATGATCTTAAAAGGAATGATTGGACTACCCATATCACCAAGGTGCACCTCCTTTTCTAGGAGCCCATCACTAAAGAACTCCATAGTTAAGTGTGCTCAGCTTGGAGTAGTACTAGGATGGGTGACCAATCGGGAAGTTGATCCTGGCTTGTGCGTCAATGTGGACAAAGTGCGCAGTTAAGGCTAGTGGTGGTTTGTGGGGCCAGTCGTCATTCTTGAAACTCTACTAGAGCCTAGGATAGTGGGCCCTGACATTACAAATGGTATCAGAGCCATAACCCCTCCAGTAGGTGGGGCCCACATGGGCATGTGGCATGCCAGTCTTGAGCCGTGCGGTCCAGGCAAGTTGGAAAGGGCTATCCATAGAGACGAGATGGAGCCGCCCTTGCGCTGGTAGCCGTGGATGGGAGTTGGGTGTCCATGGGCCATTGTGGGTCTGCACTGAAATGGGGTCATATTATGAGGCCATATAGTTGAGCCTTGACGAGGACGTCAAGAGTCTAAGTGGGGGAGATTGTAACATCCCAAGATTTGAGACCTCGGATAACATGATCTTAAAAGGAATGATTGGACTACCCATATCACCAAGGTGCACCTCCTTTTCCGGGAGCCCATCACGAAAGAACTCCATAGTTAAGTGTGCTCATCTTGGAGTAGTACTAGGATGGGTGACCATTCGGGAAGTTGATCGTGGCTTGCGCGTCAATGTGGACAAAGTGTGCAGTTAAGGCTAGTGGTGGTTTGTGGGGCCAATCGTCATTCCTAAAACTCTACTAGAGCCTAGGACAGTGGGCCCTGACGTTAATTGTTATATAAATGAATTTGTTTTTTTTTCAATAGTATTATGGATGGAATAATAGCGTTAATCACTTTGGTATAAGGGTGCTTGTGGCACAAGATAAATAAATGGATCAGATTCATACATGAATAAATTATAAAGGGATTATTGTTGCCAAATCATGTTTTAATAAGAATAAAAGTCAAGAGTTCCATATAGGAAACACATGAGAATATGTTTAATTGCTTATTAAGTAAAATACATAGCCTTTCTCTTTAGAAAGATAGATATCTTGGGAATACTTTTAGAAACATAATGAATAATGTCCATGTATACTTTCCTCAAGTGTTGGTTATAATAGCAAGAGAAAGAAAGGTAAGGAGTCATATCTAGCGGGCAACAAAGTTTAATCCTCTCCTTAAAAGTTATCGTTTGGTTTGCTAAATATGAAAAAGAAAAGGAGGGGGGAACCGGCAAGTCATTATTGCCTAGGTTTGGAAACAAGCCTCAACGAGGCATGACTGGTGGGAAGGGCTCCCTGAGCGATGTATATATATATATATATATATATATATATATATATATATATATATATATATATATATATATATATATATATATATATATATATATATATATATATATATATATATATACGTAGTGCCCCCTTCCACTATCATCATCATCCTCCTTCTAAGCCTAGGGTTCTTTCTCATGATAGTTCATGACGGCAGTTGATCTATCAGCCTCAAGGAGATAAGCATTACACTACACCATTCTCGCTGTTACAATCACCCACCCTCCTAGACCAAGCAGGAGCATGCAAGACTTGTCCACCTTCAATGTCTTCCTCTCCCCTAGCATGCATGATGACGTCCTCCCTTTCCTAATTGATCTAGAAGGCCTCACCATGGTGATCTGGGCATCGCTGACCTACGGATGCAGCAGCCACCCAAGGCTTCGGGGTCAGGCGTCATGCTTGATCTGCAGCCGTGAAGAAGACGACCTACTGCACCAAGATGGGGTCTCCTAGAAGCTAGGGCTACGAAGGGGAAGAGGACTTGAGGATGGAGTCCCCAGCTGAGGAGGCCATAGTACCAAAGGGGGCGGTGTGTCTGTGTACGCGAGGACGGTGAGCAGGTTGTATGCTGTGGACGCGTGGAGATGGGAGCAAGCCATGGATTGTAGAAGGACGAGAAGCACAAATCATAGGATGCATCATTTTTCTCACCGGGATGGATCCTAAGGAGGCACTGGGAAGCACGACGGGCGCCTGCATCTAGTCGGCGCGTGTGGGAACGATGAATGAAGGGAGAGCGCTGACAGAAGACACCTCGGCGGAGTCTGGGCGCGATGGGACCTGGAGAGACCAGGCACTGGAAATGGTGGAAGAAGGAATCCACCGTGGGGTGTCTACATCTCTGAGGAGAGAGAGGATAGTGGCGTGTAGAGGGGACGATGAAGACCATGACACGGGCTTCAGCCGTGGTGCCTGCGGCAGACGCACAGCGGGAGCGGGGCTCCTGCACAAGGAAAGGGAAGGGGACAAATCAAATGACTCATGTACCCATGTGCACCCGCGCAAGAAGTAGGGACACACATGTCTTTTACTAATCTGGCTGACCCAATTAAAAGGTAAGGAATGTGCTGATGTGGCATTATATGATTGGCTCAAGTATGTATTAGTTTACTATATTCATAACTAATTATTGATAGATCGAAATATAGCGAACCTATACACCAAAATGATCGAAATAAGACGTAGAATCCAAATAAAATATTATTGAGACCTAACTATGTTTCTTGTTCTGAATGTAGTGCAATATACATTAAAGTAATGATTAATGTATAAAATCCATAGTTTCAGTGATCATGATGCTTAAAATAGTAAATTTGGTTATTTTGTGATGTTATATGATATTCTTAAATATAATGGTGAATCAAGATGATCATGGCCATAATGATGATAATTAAGACTCTTAATATGAATATGAAGAATTAAAGTTTAAATATCATGACTTGCCATATTGTTAATGCATAAAATCTAAGGTAAGGGCTCACGATGCTATTACATAGTAACTTTGCTAAACATGGCCATATTTAATATGATCTAGGGATATTGAATCATTAGAGCAATGCATATGGGAATTAGGGTTTTGAAATATAACTCTAATGATAAATCCGTATCAGGAAAGCCTAAACCCTAGATTAGGATCCGAGTAGGGTTTAATTTGAATATTATGATGGTAACACTTTAGAAATATCATACATGCAGATTATAAATGATGAATGCTTGATTTGCTTGGAATATGTTGATTGGCTTGGTTGAATATACATGAAGTGTATGTTGAATAATCTACATGGCTCACCAATAAGGTATGTGGTTACGCTTTTGAATATGCATATTGAATTCCGAGATTGTCGATGTTTCTCGATGAGATTGAACGACAAATAAACTGCTTGGTTGTTTATTTAGTTCTTGCAAACTATAAAGTGCATATGAGTATCATGTAAAGTAATTAATAGTATTCTGAACCCTGGGTTAGACTGATCTTAAGGGTAATGCGCATGAGCCCCGGAGGGATAGTGATTACACCTGAGGTAGTTGACCAGATATGGGTTAGAATATGAAAACAAGTTTATATTCTTATATGCAAGATAAAGATGTTTTCTTATATGTTACTTGTGATTATTGTTTGAGCCCACGTAGCAGTATAGTAATATACTGACCACGTATTTATTTGTCGGCGTTTTAGGTATCAGATATACTTGATAGCATGGACATGAGGGTACAGATAATGATGTTGAAGACACTAGAGTTATTCCTAAAGTTTAGTCTTAATGGCTTATCTTCACATATGTAAAAGTTAATTCTGTTTCAAAGTTATGTAACTCCTTAGAGGAGCTTTTTATCTAAACATGTAAATATTTGATCATTAATGGAAATTGTTTACTATTTTGTATTATTTCATGAATCTGATCCTGGAATTTATGATTAACGATCTACGACTTTAAGGTCTTTTAGACACTCAAAAGTGTGGGTCGTTACATTTGGTATCAGAGCACAGATTCATCAACTAATACTTAATAGTTTATAATTTTCAAGAAAAATTAATAAAGCATAAAGTATCGTTTAGGTTTCTCATCTCACATTTTCGTCTACTTCTCATCTCTTTCTTAAAAGCTTTAAAAAGGATGTTAATAAGAGAAGTAAAATGTGAAAAGATGTAACCTTTCGAGTAGGTCCCTCTAGAGAGGGTAGACACTAGAAAGATACATGTTTGGGTAAGCCCTTTCTTAGAGGAAGGACTTGGATTAGGGTATGAAAACTCTAGAGAGTCAAGGGATATGAAAACTCTGAGAGGTAGAGTATAGTCACTAACCCTAACCCTAAAACCTTAATCCTAATTAATGAACATGGCGTGGTGGTATGGGACACTACCCATGTGAAACTTGAAATTGGTAATCAACATGGTGAGGTGGTATGGGACACTACCCATGTGAAACTTGAAATAATGAATAAGAAAGATAAGGGATGGTTTAGGTAACCCAATCTCCCATGCATGTGGGCATGAGGAGCATAAAACTTATGTGATAAGTCTTAAGAGATACAAAAACCCAATAGATGTATATATAAGCAAATGAAAAGTCGGAATATAACTTGCTCAAACTCCTCATGTTGTCTCTAGAAGTTTAGTGATGGTGGCCAAGCCCCTAGAGGGGAAGGTTGAGGTAGCACCAAGCCCTGGAGGGAAGGTGACCCAAGTTCATTGAATGGAAAGAGACCATGAGGGGGTAGTACAGAGGTTGAGAAAACATGGGTTGATATGTTATAATGATAAAAGTTATACTTAATGAAAACAAGGAGATACCTATGAAACCTTTAGGGTTAGTGTACCAAACTGGGGTGGGTCAACCCAAGAGTGGGAAGATGACCTACGAGGGAGGCAAAACCTAGATCTTGGGATCAGGTTATGGCTAGAGAGCCTAACCCCCTCCTATGAGCTGAGAAGGCACCCTAAGCTAGGACACTCCCTTAAAAGGTAAGTGAATAAACATATTTAAGTATTGAGATAACCTTCATCCTCACCTAGAGGATTGAAGAGTTAAAGATATAAAAAAATGAAAGTACATAAATTCTTTGAATCCAAGGATGTAGACTCTGAGTGACACAGCTGGTCAAGCCCAGGAGGGAAGACCAGTAAGGCACCAAGCCCAGGAGGGAAGGTGGCCTAAGTGGACGACCAAGCCCAGGAGAGAAGGTAATGAAAAGGTCAAGCCCAGGAGGGAAGACCAGGTAGGCACCAAGCCCAGGAGGGAAGGTGGCCTAAGTCCACAATGCAGTTGTTTAGGATCATGCCCCTAGAGGGGAAGATCACAGAGGTCAAGCCCATGAGGGAAGACCGACATGGCACCAAGCCCTGGAGGGAAGGTGGCCCGAGCCCAATGATGGGACAACACTGCATTATGTGTACTCAAAAGAGAGATATGAAGGCAATCTGGGTTAAAGAATTAAATAAGAGAATAATGTGCTTAAAAGATGTGACATCTCAAAAGAAACCCTTAGGGAGGGTAGAGTCCTAATGCAATCCTAGGGTCAAGTAGGGTGTATTAGAGGTACATTGGACCGATGGGTTAGGAGTTGATTGTTCCCTAAATGCACAAGACCATGTTGTCGGGAGGTAACAACTAGGTTTATCCAAGGTACATGACTCAGGAGATTAGCTACCTCTATGAGGATCATGTAGCCTAATGGGTGAATATGAAAGGCACTCTCTTGATGCATAAGGATGAGATCACTCCAAAAGTACCTATACCCCTAGAGACCTCAAGGATTTCTCTACGGCTCATAATGATACATGAGATGTAAATATAAAAGTTATAGGAAGACATGAAAACTTGAGAGAAGTTGTTCCCTAACCTAAGAGTAAGAAAAGGGATACTTGACTTCATGGAGTTTAAAAATGCTATATAATTAAGAACAAGTAAGTTTAGAGTCATATAGAGTATGATTCAACTTAATATGTGAAATTAAAAGGTAATGTGTGGATGTGCTATCTCCTCTCTTGGAATGGAATGAACTTTGTGTTTGGGCTGCAGTCAAATACTTATTTCATCTCATTATGAGGGAGGGAGATTGGATAGACACATGTTATGCTTACAATTGAGATAATGAGAATGAATATCCTACATTTAATGTGTAATGACATGAACTAGGGTTAGAGGTGTTACCTCACCCTTGTGTGCAAATAACGAATAATAGGTTGGAAACCAAGGTGAAAAGAGAAATCACCAAGTAATAACAAAATCATCAATTGATGAAAAGATGTGATACTATAGGTGTTGATATACTTGAATTCAGGTGCCAATCTTAGTAATAAAATGAAATTTGATATACTATAGAAAGGTTGTTAAAGATGTCTAAGTAGGGTGCTAACCTTATGTTTTGAAATAAAATGAGTTATCGTTCACCTAGTCTTAGTAGGCCTAAATTTTGAGGACAAAATTCCTTTTAAGGAGGGGTGAATGTAATATCCTCAATTTTGGTGAAATTGAATTATATAAATGAATTTGTTTTTTTCCAATAGTATTATGGATGGAATAATTGCGTTAATCACTTTGGTAAAAGGGTGCTTGTGGCACAAGATAAATAAATAGATCAGATTCATACATGAATAAATTATAAAGGGATTCTTGTTGTCAAATCCATGTTTTAATAAGAATAAAAGTCAAGAGTTCCGTATAGGAAACACATGAGAATATGTTTAATTTCTTATTAAGTAAAATACATAGCCTTTCTCTTTAGAAAGATAGATATCTTGGGAATACTTTTATAAACATAATGAATAATGTCCATGTATACTTTCCTCAAGTGTCGGTTATAATAGCAAGAGAAAGAAAGGTAAGGAGTCATATCTTGCGGGCAACAAAGTTTAATCCTCTCCTTAAAAGTTATCTTTTGGTTTGCTAAATATGAAAAAGAAAAGGAGGGGGGAACCGACAAGTCATTATTGCCTAGGTTTGGAAACAAGACTCAACGAGGCGTGACTGGTGGGAAGGGCTCCATGAGCGATGTGCGTATATATATAGGTAGCGCCCCCTTCCACTATCATCGTCATCCTCCTTCTAAGCCTAGGGTTCTTTCTCATGATAGTTCACGATGGCAGTTGATCTATCAGCCTCAAGGAGATAAGCATTAGACTACACCATTCTTGCTGTTACAATCACCCACCCTCCTAGACCAAGTAGGAGCATGCAAGACTTGTCCACCTTCAATGTCTTCCTCTCCCCTAGCATGCATGATGACGTCCTCCCTTTCCTAATTGATTCGGAAGGCCTCACCATGGTGATCTGGGCATCGCTGATCTACAGATGTAGCGGCCACCCAAGGCTTTGGGGTCAGGCGTCATGCTTGATCTGCAGCCGTGAAGAAGACGACCTACTGCACCAAGACGGGGTATCCTAGAAGCCAGGGCTACGAAGGGGAAGAGGACTTGAGGATGGAGTCCCCGGCTGAGGAGGCCATAGTGCCAAAGGGGGCGGTGTGTCTGTGTACGCGAGGACGGCGAGTAGGTTGTGTGATGCGGATGCGTGGAGATGGGAGCAAGCCATGGATTGTAGAAGGATGAGAAGCACAGATCATAGGCTGCATCATCTTGCTCACCAGTATGGATGTTGAGCAGGCACTGGGAACGTGACGGGTGCCTGCATCTAGTCGGCACGTGTGGGAATGATGCATGAAGGGAGAGCACTGACAAAAGACACCTCGGCGGAGTCTGGGCGCGATGGGACCTAGAGAGACAAGGAACTGGCAACGGTGGAAGAAGGAATCCACCATGGGGTGTCTGCATCTCTGAGGAGAGAGAGGATGGTGGTGTGTAGAGGGGACGATGAAGACCACGACACGGGCTTCAGCCGCGGTGCCTGCGGCAGACGCACCGTGGGAGCGGGGCTCCTGCGCGAGGAAAGGGAAGGGGACAAATCAAATGACTCATGTACCCCTGTGCACCCGTGCAAGAAGTAGGGACTCACATGTCTTTTGATAATCTGGCTGACCCAATTAAAAGGTAAGAAATGTGCTGATGTGGCATTATATGATTGTCTCAAGTAAGTATTAGTTTACTATATTCATAACTAATTATTAATAGATCGAAATATAGTGAACCTATACACCAAAATGATCGGAATAAGACGTAGAATCCAAATAAAATATTATTGAGACCTAACTATGTTTCTTGTTCTGAATGTAGTGCAATATACATTAAAGTAATGATTAATGTATAAAATCCATAGTTTCGGTGATCATGATGCTTAAAATAGTAAATTTGGTTATTTTGTGATGTTATATGATATTCTTAAATATAATGGTGAATCAAGATGAACATGGCCATAATGATGATAATTGAGACTCCTAATATGAATATGAAGAATTAAAGTTTAAATATCATGACTTGCCATATTGTTAATGCATAAAATCTAAGGTAAGGGATCACGATGCTATTACATAGTAACTTTGCTAAACATGGCCATATTTAATATCATCTAGGGATATTGAATCATTAGAACAATGCATATGGGAATTAGGGTTTTGAAATATAACTCTAATGATAAATCTGTATCAGGAAAGCCTAAACCCTAGATTAGGATCCGAGTAGGGTTTAATTTGAATATTATGATGGTAACACTTTAGAAATATCATACATGTAGATTATAAATGATGAATGCTTGATTTGCTTGGAATATGTTGATTGGCTTGGTTGAATATACATGATGTGTATGTTGAATAATCTACATGGCTCACCAATAAGGTATGTGGTTACGCTTATGAATATGCATATCGAATTACGAGATTGTCGATGTTTCTCGATGAGATTGAACGACAAATAAACGGCTTGGTTGTTTATTTAGTTCTTGTAAACTATAAAGTGCATATGAGTATCATGTAAAGTAAATAATAGTATTCTGAACCTTGGGTTAGACTAATCTTAAGGGTAATGCACATGAGCCTCGGAGGGACAGTGATTACACCTGAGGTAGTTGACCAGATATGGGTTAGAATATGAAATCAAGTTTATATTCTTATATGTAAGATAAATATGTTTTTTATATGTTACTTTTGATTATTGTTTGAATCCACGTACTAGTATAGTAATATACTGACCGCATATTTATTTGTCGGCATTTTAGGTATCAGATATACTTGATAGCATGGACATGAGGGTACAGATAATGATGTTGAAGACACTAGAGTTATTCCTAAAGGTTTAGTTTTAATGGTTTATCTTCACATATGTAAAAGTTAATTTTGTTTAAAAGTTATGTAACTCCTTACAGGAGCTTTTTATCTAAACATGTAAATATTTGATCATTAATGGAAATTGTTTACAATTTTGTATTATTTCATGAATCTGATCCTGAAAGTTATGATTAACGATCTGCGACGTTAAGGTCTTTTAGACACTCAAGAGTGTGGGTCGTTACAACCCTGGTGGCGGTGTGCATCTCGCATTTTTGGATCTCGAAGTAAGGCCTCGAAATGAACATTTGTCTAATTGAGGCACTCGTATCGCATCACCATGTGTGTAAACAAGACATTGAAACCCTAACCACATGGCTGGATGCTTTCTTTGTGATGCGAGGCTAGTTCCATGAGACGACCGTCTCGCTAAGGTGACACGACCATTTGGCTTATTAAGTGACTGATTGAGCCAAGGCCAAAGTGGTCGTTTGGTAATGAAAAGGGTCTTCATGTGCGTGAGCCTACCGTTTGGCACCAGTGAGATGACCTTCTTTCTGATCCGAGGGTCAAAATGAACTTTGGAGAAAATCCCTACAGTATTGGAAAAAATTGGGTAACTGATTGCATAAATGAATCAAGAAGTGGGTAAATTACAATTTAGTCCATCAATTATTAAAAGGGAGAAAATATAATGAAAATAACTACAAAAAATGTACAAAAAGATGGATGAATATGCATTCATATGATACCCAAAACCTTTCTATTTTTCATTTTATCAAAGAAAGATAACTAAGACTAAAAACTAAGCATTTAAAGGGACATATAAATTAAACAATGTACATTAAAAATTACGGAATCAAAAGGACTAGTATTAAAACTAAGATTAGCAAGTTATAAAAAGTAGAGAGTTTAAATGACATAAAAGAGAGTTGGAAATCCTTGGGATGCCTCCCAAGAAGTGCTAATTTATAGTCTTTAGCTTGACTCGATGGTTTAGTTGTTCAAGTCTCTTATGTTGGTTCTAGCTGGGGCTCCTCTAATTGGAGTTCCTACCTCATTACAAAAGCTTTATCCTCATAGTACCTCTTGACCTGATGTCCATTTACCTTGAATGTTTTGTATTCTTGCTAGCGGTTTCCATCATTCTAGATGGGTATATCTTCACAATAGTAAAGGGGGCAGACCATTTGGATCTGAGCTTATCGGGGAACAACCTGATACTAGAATTGAATAGGTGGAACTTATCTCATACAAAGACATCCTTTCATTTTAGGTGGGCATCGTCCCATACCTTTTTCATTTGCTTATAAATACGGGAATTTTCATATGCATTCAATCTCAGTTCTTCAAGTTCTTGTAACTATAGGAATCTCTTCTTGTCTGCTTGCTTAGGGTCCATGTTCAGAAACTTAATAGCCCAGAAGGATTTGTGCTCCAGCTCAATAGGAAGATGATATGATTTCACATAAATAATCTGGTATGGAGTAGTCTGTATCAGTGTCTTGTAAATAGTTTGCATCATGGAGTTTCATGCACTAGTCCTTCCTAGTTCGGCTCACTATCTTCTCTAGGATTTACTTGATTTGTTTGTTCGATACTTCCACTTGCCCTAATGTTTTTTGGGTGGTAGGGTGTTGCCACCTTATTCCCGACTCCAAATTTCTTCAACAGAGCTTCAAATTATGTATCTATAAAGTGGGAGCCCCTGTCAATTATAACGGTGTGTTGACCCCTAATCTCAAAAAAATAGTTTCCTCAAAAAGCTTAATTACCACCTTGGAGTCACTGGTAGGAATTGCAATGACCTCTACCCATTTGGAAACATAATCGACAATGACTAGTATGTATTGATGTCCTCTAGAAGAGGGGAATGGTCCCATGTAGTCAATTCCCCATACATCAAAAATCTCCACTTTGATCAAGTCAAACAATGGCATTTCATTTCTTTTGGATATGTTTCCTATTTTCTGACATTCATCACATGCCTAAACATATGCTTGAGCATCCTTGAAAAAGATGGGCTAGTAAAATCCTGATTGGAGGACTTTTGTTGTTGTCCTCTCTCCTGTGAGATGTCCTCCTTATGATAAAGAATGACATTCTCTCAAAATTTGAGGGACTTCTTCTTATGGTGTGCATCTCCTGTATAGATCATCAACACATCTCTTAAAAAGAAGTGGGTCATCCCAATAGTATTTATTAAAATCCGAGAATAGATTTTTCTTATGATTGTAAGTGATTTCAGGAGGCAAATGTTGGCATGCTAAATAATTACATATATCAACAAACCATGGAAGGTTGGATTCAACAGATTTGGTCATCATCAGGGCCTCGTCAGCATAGTTATCATTATTTGGAAACATGTTTTCGTCAATTGTCACTATCCTTGATAAGTGCTCAGCAACCATGATTTTCTCCCCTTTTATCAATAATTTCATGATCAAAATTGTGAAGTAGTGAAACCCGTCTCAACAGTCTAGGCTTGGTATCTTTCTTTTTCATCAGATACTTGATTGAACCATGATCTGTTTACACCTCTACCTTCAACCCTATCAAATAGGATATGAACTTGTCAAAGGAAAATACTATCACTAGAGTTTCCTTCTTAGTAGTTGTGTAGTTGATTTGGTAATCATCTAGCATCCTGCTGGTGTAGCATACAACATGGTGTTTTATAACATACTAGATCTCAGACCCTACCCTAGAAGTTGACATTTTGGACTTAGCCAAACAAGGTTGAAGGTTAGACCTAAATAGATGTTTATTATATCCCCAATGATATAATGCATGAATAGATCACCTTAATATAACCTAATGTTCTAACATTAATCTTAGGTTTATAATGGATACATAAAATATGCCACATAACTCATTTTGGTGGTAATATGAAGATAAGAAACTTAATTGGATGAATAATTTAGATAATGGGTCGTTAATGGGCCATATGACATAACTCATAAAAAGAAGTCTCAAAAGTGGAAACAAACTTCAAATTCGAAATTTACATATCAAAATTAGCGTGCATGTCAAATTTTATTGAATTTGGACAACCTTGAAATATAAAGATAAGTTTAGGAGAGAGAAAATGAGTAAAAGGAATAAGTAGTGAATAATGTGATTATATAACTTCAAAGTATGTAAATAATGAAAAATTCATATTCGAAACATAAAATATAATTTGTGGATGAAGTTTGGTCCAATTTGGATGTTGTTTGTGCAAGTTATGAAATTTTAGGTACATGATGGATGTTTATGTAATTTACCCAATTGGGAGGTTTGCTTTACAAATTGTCACATGCATTATAATCATTATATATTCGCTTACCATTATCGAGTTTTTGAACCATGTGGAACTTGGTTGCACCATGGTTTGAAGGTGTTTCTCTCCAAGGGCATTATAGGGATTACCCTCTTTATAATTGAGCTTATCTTTAAAAGTTATCAACCAATGGGGTTATTTCTTTGATTGGAGGACGGTGGGGATGGCCTAGAATTCTCCATGGGATTTTAGGACCAACCTTGGATATACAAGAAGTCTCTATGAGCTGTCCTCTTGCATGGCCATGAAGCCTTAGCCTAAGGACACATGGAAAGTCTCATACACACCTCATGTTTGCCCCTTTCTTTATAAAGCCATGCCTACCCCTTCCCATCTCCCAATCCAAGAAGAAATCCTCTCCTTCTCTTTCCCCTATATTAGAGCATTATTCCTTCTATGTTTGTCCACGAATTTGTTGTCCCAAGGTAAAAAAGGGAGCCTACTTGGTGAAGAAGGCTCCTAGGGTTCCAAATTTCTCGATTTAGGATTTCTTAAGCTCCTCGGTGATTTTGACCAAAACTAGTAAGTATCCTCCTTTACTTCCTTGTTTTCATTCTGCTAGTATTCCTTCCACCTTCTTCCAGGTCTGAACCATGACCTTCCTTGGTAAAAATCCACTTACAACCCTAAAACATCTCATCTCCATGCTCTTTTGCTAGGGTTTGCACCTCTAAAGTGGGGAAGGTGATCTTTGCTCATGAAAGGAGCTTGGCTTTGAGCAAACAGACTTTCTAACCTTGGGATACTTTCTATTTGGACCTTATTACCTTCCTAGAGGCAAGTATTTTTAACTCCCTTCTCATATATCGGTTACTACATGCTTAAAACTCATGCTTCTATGTTTAAAATCGATGATCTCCATCTCTATTTACCATGTTCTTCTAGGGTCTTGGTTTCTTACTTTTTACCTTCTATAGAAGCTCTAGTTTGGTTACCTATGAAACTTCAAACCTGATCTTGGGTCAAATGGTGTGTTCTCCCTCTCCATCTCTCTTCAATTATCTTGATCGGTTTGATGATGTGGCAATTTCTTATTGGTCAGTATTGAAAATTTCATTTCTTCTAATCCGCTTATCCAAATTTGACAAATAAATATATTCTAGAATTGGACAATTAATCTCAGTCTAATAAAAATATTTTAAAGGTCTGATTTCATGGTTTGACGAAGGGTGATTTTTTTAAAATGAATTTAATGCATAAAATCCGTAAAAAGTACATCTTAATCATCATAACTCCAAAATTAACATAAAAATATGTTTTCTTGATCAGGAGAACCTAATAAGTTCATTGGTGATATTTTCAAAATATGAATATGATTTTTTCTAAAAAGTTTTGAAATTAGGGGTTCTATACACTAAAGTGCACTATGTACTCTAATACATGTTTATACATTGAAAATAGGAAAAGTGGAACTTGGACTCAATTAAAGTGGTGAAAGTTAGTAATTGATATTAGTAAGATAGGTATGTGCAATCCCTATTTATGTATGTGCATTCCTTACACCCTACGTTGGCACCAAACCCTATATTTCCCTAATGAGGCTTAAACGAACCCTAAATCTTCTATTCTTGAATCCTAATGTTGTTCATGCCTCAAATCAGATTATAATTTCTTCTTATTTAGGTCTTATACCCCACTTACATGCTTATTGAATATTATGACTACTCTTTCCATGATTACTTTTCTAGCATGTAGATTTATGTTCTATTTAATTTAAAGTAGCGGTATGCATGTGCAACCACCCACAGAGGGCATGTATTTAATCGCCTTGGGGAATGTTCTTATTCTCCCCGTATAATTGTGTAGACATTCTCCCCTCACATGTAGGTTATAGGTCCGGTAGGTTCCTCAACCCTACTTAGTTAGGTAGACATAATTATCTTACATGCAAATCCTTTTTAATATAATTGTTAATGGCAATTTTCTTTTGAATATTGCCTCATACTCTTTTTATCTTCAACTTATGATGAGCCCTAGACCGTTCTTATTTGTTTTATTTATCTTGTTATCCTAGACTAGTTTTGTGACACATACCTTGTTTTCTTTCTCCTTTTGCTGGGTGCTTTACCAACCACCCAGGTTAGGACAAGTTGTTGAGTTGAACGAGGAGAACATAGCTTTGGGCACAGACCTAGAACTTGGAGATGTTTCTCTGTAGACAAGATTTGAAGTAGTTTAGACTTCCCTCTATCTAGATCCTTTTTTTGTATCTTGTTGTAAAACCTAATGGGAGATTTTGATGTACTTGTGTAAACTTTTATGAAAGTTGAATATGTCAGTTATTTTTATTCCGCTGCTATACTTTGGTTGGTTTGAACACCATTTATTGAAATTTGAAAATGTTAAACCTATTCTAGCTTACCTTTGAGTGTGTTTGGAATGGATGCTTTATCTTCAAATAGTTAGTAAGGGGGTCATCCCACCTCCTTACAGCATGGTATCAGAGTCCATGGTAGCTGGAATCTGACTATTTCAAATTTGTCTCCCTTGTTAGAATACTTGCCTTACCTTTACATGACATGTTTGCCCTAGAGTTGATCAATAGATGATGAAGGGTTGATTTAGGATCCTATAGTTTCACATTAGAATAATGATGAATAGATTCCTAAAATACTTACAACTAAAAGATGCATAAGTAACCATAGTAACTCGAGGTGGTTTAGCTTGGCCTTTAGGCAGCTACTAGGACATGAAGTTGAAAGCAATGGTGTCTAGAAAGGATCAAGGTTTGGGGGCCGGCAAGATTTTCCTCCGTACCACTAGCTTGTTTTATGAGGACTCTCGAATCCATATGATACCGGCCTGGCCTGAGCTGATATGAATTGTTCAAAATAGCATGCTTTTAGGCAATAATAGCCTTAGACATCTATATGATTTATCTTTAGGGACCCTAATATGTCGAACTAGTCTCCCAGGTGTAAAGACTTGTTTGAGGATGGACACGAGCAAGTTAACCCATAGTTCATAGTTAGTCTTTACAAGTTATGTTTCTTTTTTTTTGCATGATGCTTATGTAGTTGGATGTAAGGAAGTGTAGTTGAACCTTTTGTACCTAAAGAATAGTTTTGAATTAATAAGATGAATCCTTTAAGGGGTGGTGAATAAGTTGTTTTCTTATATGTGGATGTTTTGATTTTGAGGACGAAATCCCTTTAAGGGGTGGTGTGCTGTAACATACTAGATCTCACACCCTACTTTAGAAGTTGACATTTTGGTCTTAGCCAAACAAGGTTGAAGGTTAAACCTAAATAAATGTTTAGTATAACCCCAATGAGATAATGCATGTATATATCACCTTAATATAACCTAATGTTCTAACATTAATCTTAGGTTTATAATGGATACATAAAATATGCCACATAACTCATTTTGGCGGTAATATGAAGATAAGGAACTTAATTGGATGAATAATTTAGATAATGGGCCATATGAAATAACTCATAAAAATAAGTCTCAAAAGTGGAAAAAAACTTCAAATTTGAAATCAACATATCAAAATTAACATACATGTCAAATTTCATCTAATTTGGACAACCTTGAAATATTAGGATAAGTTTAGGAGAGAGAAAATGAGTAAAAGGCATAAGTAATGAATACTGTGATTATATAACTTCAAAGTATGGAAATAATGAAAAATTCATATTCAAAACATCAAATATATTTTGTGGATGAAGTGTGGTCCAATTTGTATGTTGTTTGTGCAAGTTATGCAATTTTAGGTACATTTTGGACTTTTCTGCAATTTAACCAATTGGGAGGTTTTCTTTGCAAATTGTCACATTCATTATAATCCTTATACATTCCCTTACCATAATCGAGTTTCTGAACCATGGGGCACCTGGTTGCACCTTGGTTTGAAGGTGTTTCTCTCCAAGGGCATTATAGGGATTACCTACTTTATAAATGAGCTTATCTTTAAAAGCTATCAACCAATGGGGTTATTTATTTGATTGGAGGATGGTGGGTATGGCCTAGAAGCTTACATTATCTTTTAGGACCGACCTTGTATATACAAGAAGTCTCTATGAGCTATCCTCTTGCATGGCCATGAAGCCTTAGCCTAAGGACACATGGAAAGTCTCGTAGACACCTCAAGCTTGCCCCCTTCTTTATAAAGCCATGCGTACCCCTTAAAACCTTACAATACAAGAAGAAATCATCTCCTTATATTTCCCCTATCTTAGAGCATTGTCCCTTCTATGTTTGGGCACGAAGTTGTTGTCCCAAGGTAAAAGAGGGAGCCTACCTTGGTGCAGAAGGCTCCTAGGGTTCCAAAATTCTCTATTTAGGATTTCTTAAGCTCCTCCTTGGTGATTTTGACCAAAACTAGTAAGTATCCTCCTTTCCTTCCTATTTTCATGTTTTCAGTATTCCTCCCAACTTCTTCCAGGTCGGAACCATGACCTTCCATGGTAAAACTCCACCTAGAACCCTAAAACATCTCATCTCCATGATCTTTTGCTAGGGTTTACACCTCTAAAGTGGGAAAGGTGATCTTTTCTCAAGAAAGGAGCTTGGCCTGGAGAAACTAGACTGTGATGGAGTGAATCATCGCACTAGAAATTAGTTGGGATACACCCTGTGATGTGAGGAACCTATGGTTAAAATCTCATAGTGTTTTGATGTTCTTCTAAAGAGATATATGGGTTTGAACATGGTGAATATATTGATACTTTGATGTATTTAGGACCAAGAATTACTTTATTAGCAACATAGACTATGATCAAGAAAATAAGTCACGCACCCAAGGCACCCTATTTAGAGAGGCCATGGATCAAGATTTTACAGTCGTTGGATGTGCATGATCGAGCAACGGTTAGAGCAAGGAAGTGGGGAGACTGGAATCGTGACTGTCGGTTTGTGATGATCGTGGCTCGTATGCAATTGTAAGTGAACGGTGCTTTGGATAACCCCATCATAAGGACCTATCCATGGTTAGATCAGGGAGGAATACTTGTATAACAGTGATGTCTCCCCATTACCAACACAAGTCAAAGAGGAGGAGATATCCTCCTTATACCACCACATCACCAGCCAGCAACTAGAATGCCTCAAGCCGCTTGAGAGGAGACAACATGTTCGTTTAGCTCCCCCGCAACACTCTAGGTGGTGCTAGAGACTGCCCATCATAGCTCAACAAGAAGGATGAGATGCCGAGGAGAAGAGTTTGATGGCACCAAGGATAGCGGAAGTGGTGGCCCTGGAAGTCGACGCTGAGTAGAGGAACGCGACGGCCGAACGTAGGTTGACATCGACGAAGAAACCCCGTCTAATGGCAAGTTTAAAGCTGACGGTTGAGAGAAAGAGCTCTGATGCAGAACCCACACATGTGTGCATACCACTGAGATTGCGTCAAACGTGAGAAGGGAAGAAGATTCGGAGGCAACCATCACCAACATCTCATGGGCGTGGAGCTTGAGAGCAGTAAAGGATGATCGACTTTGATAAAGTGTGCCTGAGACTGCAGTTCATGCCCAAGGAGAACAGACTCACGGATGCCAGAATGCGAGAAGGAAAAAGGAGATGTAGAGTGCATGAAGGAGCCATCATGGAGACAGACTGGCAGCTAGAACCTGGAAGTTGCAGACGAGGTCCTTTGTCATTGATCCACGACACGACAGTGGCTCACGGATGGAAGACAGCTTTGAGCAGGAAAATAAGAACAGAGGAGGCAGAACCCAGGAACAGGATCTGAACTGAGAAGCGAGTGGAGGATCTCACAGCGGTGGCTGTATTGTGAGAGCTTCAGAAGCAGATGGAGGTCGGAATGAGGAGACGACCGAATGCACGTCGAAGATCATCCTTCCAGCGGTTGCGCTTGATAACACAGATGGAGGCGTCGAACAGAGAACCAAGCCCTACGGTAGACTCGTGCAAAGTTGGGAAAAGCACAGCGAAGAGAAGCTTGTGTCTTCGATCTCTCGTTGGAGCTGGTTGTAATGGCAGCACCCAGGTCTGAGAACATCAGGCTAGCAGCGGCGGCCGTAAAGAGGAAGTCCCATGGCAGTTCACAGACGTGAGAATGCGATCGCGTGAGAAGAAAGGGAGGACCTGGTCTGCAGCCTTGAACCGGGTCTAGGAACCAAAACCCAGCTAGCTCAAGCAAAGGAGCAGCGCGACCCACACAGACCTTCTAACCTCAGGATATTTTCTGTTTGGACCTTCTTACCTTCCTAGAGGCAAGATTTGTTAACCCCCTTCTCATATATTGGTTACTACATGCTTAAAACTCATGCTTCTATGTTTAAAATCGATGATCTCCATCTCTATTTACCATGTTCTTTAAGGATCTTGGTTTCTTACTATTTTACCTTTTCTAGAAGATCTAGTTTGGTTACCTATGCAACTTCAAACCTAAACTTGGGTAAAATGGTGTTTTCTCCCTCTTCCTCTCTCTTCAATTATCTCGATCGGTTTGATGATGTGGCAATATACAATTGGTTAGTATTGAAAAATTCATATCTTCTAATCCGCTTATCCAAATTTGACAAATAAATATGTTTTGGAATTGGAAAATTAATACCTATCTAATTAAAATATTTTCAATGTCTAATTTCATGGTTTAACGAGGGGTGATTTTTTTTAAATGAATTTAATGCATAAAATCCATAAAAAATACATCTTAATCATCATAACTCCAAAATTAACATAAAAATATGTTTTCTTGATCAAAAGAAGTCATTGGTGATATTTTCAAAATCTAAATCTGAGTTTTGCTAAAAATTTCTTAAATTAGGATTTCTATACACTAAAGTGCACTATGTACTCTAATACATGTTAATACATTGAAAATAGGAAAAGTGGAACTTGGACTCAATTAAAGTGGTGAAAGTTAGTCATTGATATCAGTAAGAGAGGTATGTGCAATCCCTCTTTATTTATGTGTATTCATTACACCCTATGTTGGGATAATTGCATTCAAACCCTATATTTCCCTAATGAGGCTTAAATGAACCCTAAATCTTCTATTCTTGAATCCTAATGTTGTTCATGCCTCAAATGAGATTATAATTTCTTCTTGTTTGGGTCTTATACCCCACTGCCATGCTTATTGAATATTATGACTACTTTTCTAGCATGTAGATTTATGTTCTATTTAATTTAAAGTAGCGGTACTTATGTACAACCACCCACAGAGGACATGTATTTAATCACCTTGGAGAATGTTCTTATTCTCCCCTATATAATTGTGTAGGTGACTGGTAATGTCTTATTCTCCCCTCACCTATAGGTTAGAGGTCTGGTAGGTGCCGCAACCCTACTTAGTTAGGTAGACATAATTATCATACATGCAAATCCTTTTTAATATAATTGTTAATGGCAAGTTTCTTTTGAATATAGCCTCATACTCTTGTTATCTTCATCTTATGATGAAACCTAGCCTGTTATTATTTACTTTACTTATCTTGTTATCCTAGACTAGTTTTGTGACTCATACCTTGTTTTCTTTCTCTTTTTGCTGGGTGCTTTCCCAACCACCCAGGTTAGGACAAGCTGTTGAGTTGAACCAAGAGAACATAGCTTTGGGCACAGACCTAGCACTTGGAGATGTTGCTCTGGAGACAAGATTTGAAGTAGTTTAGACTTCCCTCTATCTAGATCATTTTTTTTGTATCTTATTATAAACCCTAATGGGAGATTTTTATGTACTTGTATAATTTTTTTATGAAAGTTGAATATAGTCAGTTATTTTTATTCTGCTGCTATACTTTGGTTGTTTTAAATACCATTTATTGAAATTTGAAAATGTTACACCTATTCCAGCATACCATTGAGTGTGTTTAGAATGGATGTTTTATCTTCAAATCATTAGTAAGGGGGTGATCCCGCCTCCTTACATGTTTCTTGTCTATCCTTTATCCAAGAACAACTCCAATGGCATAATTGCTAACATCACACATGATTTCAAATGACATTTCCAAATTTGGAGTTGTTATCCATCAGAGTGTTAAAGTCTTCAAGAAACTTTTCAGTGAAATCAAACTCAATGTCCTTTACTAGAAGTTTTGATAAAGGTTTCACAATTTTGAAAAGTCTCTTATAAACCTCCTATAACATATGGCGTGTCCCAATATACTTCTTACTATGGTAACTGATTTGGGAGGTGGGAGCTTTGATATTGCCTCAATCTTGCTGAGGTAGACTTCAATTCCTTTCTTAGAGAGCTTGTGTCCTAATATAATATGTTTGCATACCACGATGTGACATTTTTCCCAGTGAAGAACTAATTGTTTTGCTTCACACCTCTACAAGACTCTGCATAAGTTTTGCAAACACATGTCAAAATTAGTTCCATATATAGAGAAGTCATCCATTAACACTTCCATTATGTCTTCTAGGAAGTTTGACAACATAGAGATCATGCATCTCTGGAAGGTGGCAGGTGCATTACATAGACCAAATGACATTCTTCGAAAAGTGTGTGTCATAGATACAAGTGAAAGTGGTCTTTTCCTAATCACCAGGGTGGATTGACACTTGATAGAATCCTAAATATCCATCCAAGAAACAAAAATATGAGTGATGTGCCAATTTGTCTAGAACTTGATCAATAAAGGGTAAGGGGAAATTGTCTTTCCTCATGTCAATGTTCAATTTCCTATAGTCAATACACATACACCAACCTGTGATAGTTCTCGTTGCCACTTCATCTCCATTTTCCCCTCTAACAAATGCCATCCCTCCTTTCTTTGGTACAATGTAGATTGGACTAACCCAATTACTATCACTGATAGGGTATATAACTCCTACATTACATAGTTTTATCAATTCCTTCTTGACCACCTCCTTGAGAATTTTATTAAGATTCCATTGTGGTTGGACTACTGGCTTAGTTGTGTCCTCTAGGTTAATCATATACATACAAAGAACTAAGATTAGACCCTTGACATCTTTAACAGAGAATCATACCACCTTTCTATGCAGCCTGAGCTCATTTATCAACTTCTCTTCCTGGTCTTTCTTCAAGGTATAATTTATAATGACAGGATTTCTTTCCTCACTATTAAAAATTCATACTTTAAGCCCTCAAGGAGTTGTTTCAACTCAGGTTTAAGCTTAGGTGCTGCCTTTTCTTCCAGAGTTTGTTCCAGCGAAGAATAATCCAGAATCTCCACTACCTCAAGATCTTCCATGTTGGGGTGTGGGTTATTCTGAGCTCACATGAGTGGATTGACAATAGCATCATCTTCTTGTACTTCTTTACAATACTGGGTGTAGCTATCCATGAAGTAGACCACTCGAATAGAAAGGGTCTGCTCATATCAACTTGGACATGAAAATTAATATGGTCATTTCCGACACGAAGAGTGATGATCCCTTCTGCGACATCGATTAGTTCTCTCCCAGTGGTGGGGAAAGGTTTTTTGAAAATCATAGGACATGTGGGATCCTATACAATGTCAATCACGACAATATAATAAGGTATAAAGAAACACCCTACACGAATATGAACATCTTTCACTACCCCCACTGGTTTTGTGAAATTATGATCTGCCAGTTGAATTCTCATTCCCATCTTCACCATGTCGGTGAGTCCATGTCTCTGAGCCAAGGTGAGAGGCATCAGACAGATTCTTGCTCCCAGATCTATGAGGCCTTTTCTTTCCACATTATCTCCAACATTGAAAGGGATAGTGAATGCACCAAGGTCCTTCTTCTTTGTCACCATCTTGGCTTGAACAAAGGCGTTAGACATCTTAGCCAATTGTATTGTCTCGACATGATCTCCTTTTATGCTTTTTGTGATTAGGTCCTTGAAGAACTTATCATAGGTAGGCGATTCAACCCTATTTTAGCGCTTTATCCATGTTATTCCCCTCAATATGCATACTGGTATAAAATGTACTTTTGGACATTTTTTTCATGTTTTTCAGGCATTTGGGCCACACTTGATGGAAGAGAGAGATAAGGAGTGATCCAAGGGTTTCTCTACCCTTAGAGAGACCTAAAGTGAAGTTTGATGCTCCCTCCACCTACCCCTAGTAGCCAAAGATCCATTTAAGCAAAGATGTCCAAGAAAATCCAAAGAAACAAATACAAGTGTTGATCTAGAGGCCAACACAACTATGGTACCACAGAACGGCCGTGCTAGCACACTTGCAAATCAACAGAGCCAACTCAAGAAAAGCTAGAATCACCACGTCTGTGCCACACAGAATGGATGTGGAGAACTGACCTAGAACAGTCGTACCACCTTGCACGGCCATGCAACAATTGAGGTAGAATGGTCGTTGAGCCAGAATAGGTTGTGCAATCCGAGCCACCATGGTCATGGTGACCACCACCGTCGTGCTACCCTAGCTCCACCATGGCCGTGATGACCACCACACTCATGCCACCTCCAATTTAAAATCAACCAAGTCCATGTGATTTTTCCCCATTTCTCACCTCAGTCGTTCCCATCTACCACGACCGTTCTCACACCTCCCCACCACGGTCGTACTACCAACAAAAATGTATCTATTTTTGCATTGCATTTCCCATACTACCCCTACTTGACCTATTACTTCCCTCACATCTATATATTTACCTAGGTGGCGGCTGGAGCATGAGGTTAGCCACCTTCTACCACCTATTAGCTCCCCATTTTCACCCCTTAGCCATTCCCCTCCATTTCCACCTCCATTCCACTCCATTTCACCATTTCCACTACCAAAACCCTAGTTTTCTAGTGTTTTGCCCCTATTCCACCATCATCCCATGCCATTGCACCTTGGAGGAGGGTGGAGGACATCCTAAAGTAGCTGAAGTGGAGGAATTCTTCATCAACACTGAGCTCCATAGCTTCTTCTACCTCTTCTTCCCATCTTTTTGTATTTTGCATTGATATGAGTAGCTAGGCCCCTTGGGTGAGTTGTTTGGGGTGCAAAAAATTTTACTTTGATACCATGTTGGGGGGAAAATGATATGTAAACATTGTAATTTCATTTGCTAATGATTATGTTCTATTTCTATCTCACTCTTCATGAATTTCTTATTGGTTTGTGCTTGAAATCACTTAGGAATTTAGGGAAATTGCTTATATGTGTGAATTTTGGGATTTGGTCCTAGGTCCAATTCTTGGATCCCTATATAGATACCCATCCTACTACATCCTAATCAATTCTCCTAACTCTAGTTGATAGATCTAATTAGCTACTTTAGATGAGTTTGGTGTGCTTAGCATGTAGCCTTCTCAAGGCTAGAATATGAGTGATGGGAGGCCTAAAACCTCACTTTCACTCCCATTGCTAACCTCAGCCCTTAATCATTCTAAAATCATCTAACCTTGAAACCTAGGTTCATTTAGACTCTAATAGAATTACACCAAAACCCTAACCCAATTGAGCCTCACAAGGGTAGTAGGGAGTGTTAGGGACTAGTTCCCCTATACACAGTCTAGCATATCCATGGCCAGTTAGTAGCTTAGGCTAATTCATTAGACTCTAACTTGTTGTTTGGTTTGATCATCTAAATGAAAGATTTATGTTTACATGTAACCCCCAAACTAATTGATAAGTGCATCCCCCAAACAACCCGTGTTTCCCTTTATTGCTTTAAAACCCTAATTGCCTTCTCGCTTAGTTAGTGTTAGCTTAGTTAGCTCTTTACTTGCTTAGTTTGTTTCTTGCCTTGCTCTTGCTTTGTTCTTACTAGTTTAGGTCTTTAATTGATCTTTTTCCTTGTTTGCTTGCTTAGTGTAGTGTAGACTTCATCTATCTTACCTTATTGTAGATTGTTCTACACTTTCTCTCTTTCCTTGCCTAGATTAGTCCTTTATTACTTAATTAGAACTAAATTGTCTAGGGTTAACTTAAATTTCATTCTTGTCTTTAAATTTCTTGATTGATCACCTTTAGTTTAATCAACAAACCCCAATAAAACCCTTAACCCTAGACTCTGCTGTAGGAACCTAGCCCAAAAACTAACCCATCTCTAGTGCCCCCTTTTCTCCCTATTGATCGACCCTATACTTGCCACCTTACCTATACTACGACACGACCCAGTGCGCTTGTGGGATAGCATTTTAGTATAAGTAGTTTGTTTGTGTAGGTCCATTATAAATGTTGATAGTGAATCCACTGTGTGTGTCTATTCATGGAGTTGCATCTATTCAAATCTCAATTGAGTAGTATGTAACACCATTGGCAGAGACGCACCAGTAGGCATTTCTTCAATGGCATCCAAGAAAGGGATATGTAGGTGTAGTTTCCTTACAACTTCCATAAACCTCCCGTACCTCTTCTTAATATGGGCTTTGATTAACTTGTATGGAAATGGGACCCTTGGGGCATATGGTTTTTATTAGAAAAAGCTTCTTCTGCTAGGTTTGATCCCCTTTCTTTTTTAGCTTTCTTCCCCTTAATTTTCTCTTTAGATTTGTCCTTCTTGGTAGACTTTTACTACTCAAGAACCTCTTCCACTACAACTGGTATAGGTTGCAAATTTGCATATGTTGCTTCTTTTGGGGTGCTTTTTCCATTACATTTATCTAGAGTTGTTCCAGATCAAAGGGTGGCCATATTTAAAGTCTCAGTGTTGGAGGGGTTCTTTCTTTGAGGATTCTTTATCAGTTTAGAGAGTTGTGCCAACTGTTGGTCAATTTGTCTTGGATCCATCTACATATCGGCCATTTGGGTCTGCATTGAGGTTAGGACACCATAGTTGGTGATAGCACTTTGGGTCAGCTGGTCGTTCATCGAGACTTGCATTTTTGTGAAATCAAATGGTTGAGCCATCATGTTAGGATGGTTTCTACTTTAAGGTTGGCCATGATCTTGATTTTGTAGGTATATGTTATTGTTTTGGCCTTGGTTTTGGTAATTGTTGGTAGTTGGTGGTTCTGGAGGACGTGGTTGGTTTTCCTCCTCTCCTAAATCCTAGAGGTGTTTCAGATGGATTGCTTAGTTAATGAGAGTTTTTCACGGCATATTTGTTTCCATGGTTGAAACCAGGGTGATCTGGCCTCTTAAAATTAACATAGGAGACATTCTCTATCTCTTTTTCTTCCTCACTTTTCTCCTCGAGTTGAGTATAGATGCAATTATCAATTCTATGACCTCCCTCTCCACATGTAACATATTTCATTACTTTCTCTATAGGTTTCTTGCCCTTACTTCTAGAGTCCTTTCGTTGCTTGACATTTGTAGCAATCTTTTAAACCTAGGCAATGATAGTTTCTAAAGCCTTTGATTCAATATAATGTCCTTTGGATGTTGTCTTCTTTATTGAACCATTGTCTCCTCTATCAAAATACATTCATGCTTGCAGAGTAGCCATGTTTTCAATAATCTTCATAGTCTTCTTTGGGTTTTTGTCTAGGAAATCACTTCATGCAATAATCCATTCAACAAAGTTCTCTCAGTAGAATTAAGACCGTTATCAAAAGTTGTGACAAGGTGGCCTTTTTCATAATTGTGATGTGGGAAGTTCCTCTGGTACTCCTAAAATTGTTCACATGCCTCATGCAAGTTTTCTATGGGCTTCCACATGAATCCATTTATCTTTTGCCTATTTATAAGGGTCTTCTCCACTGGGTAGAACTTGGTAACGAAAGTGCCAGCCAAGGGTCCCCAACAATTAATCTTCTTGTTGGGTAGAAATAGGTACCATGATAGAGCCTTGTCTCTTAAGTTAGAAAATATGTATTGACAATCAATATACTTTTATACTTGTTGGGTTTAATGAGTCCAAAAAGTAATGAACAACATATGGTGTATAGCTTCTCAAAAAGAGTCCAAAAAGTAATGAACAACATCATGGACACCAAGTTTATAGATATAGTATTTTAATGAATCCTTTTTTTGATCTGAAAATGTTGGTGGCAAAAGTTTTGTAATATATTCTGATGCATATTTTAATTCATACATTTAATAAAACAAATCTACTTAAATTTGAATGAACACAATAGTGGAAATCTCAATGGTAAACAAAAGGGCACATGCAAAGGTGAGGGAACTAGGTAGAAGCTTTTCTTGAATGTAATGATAACAATATTTTTGCATGCTTAGTGAATGAGGAGGAACGAAGAGTGCACATGAATGATAATGGTACAACACCTACTAGGGAGATTTGAGAAATTGTTAAACAATCTTCAAAGATCTGGAAGGAAAATAAGGGCATAGGGGGCATGAAAGGATGTGATACTGACAAGGAAAAACGAGGAAGGAAAAGGAATACAAAAGAATTACATATAGTTGTCTACCCAGATGTGGATGGCATGATTGAATACGAAGAAGAGTTTGTGAATGGATTAATATGGATGTAAGTGAGAATCCACTGCATGAAGTAACTTTATAACCTAGTTTTCACATGTTTTTATATAATTGAAATGTAATTATTTTAATAGAATGGATGTATTGGCAATTTGTATGGTTTGCTTTAAAAGAATGTTTTTCCCTTGCAAAATTATGTTTTCTATGAATTTCTTGGTTTCTTATTATTTTGTGGATCCAATAATATAAATAAGGGAAAAGGAAAAGAAGAAAATATAATATTAAGAAAAAGGCAAAAGATAACGGATAATAAGTAATGTACTTAAGAAAATTGTGTGGCATTCTTTAGAAAGTGGTATGGATGACCACTAATGGTTAGATTTCAGTTTACATAGTATATAATAAGAAAGGTTATCAAAATAAAGGATATAGAAAAGATAAGAAAGAGAACATGATAGAATTAATGTCTAAAATGTGCATGATAATGAGAAGACTTGGATATTAAGAAAAATATATTTTCTTTTACAATTTTGGACCCAAACCTTGGCCATGGTTAGATAAAGTCATTATGAACTTTCTCTTAAATTTGGGAATAAAAGGATAGAAGGAGAGAGAGATATGATTTTTTCCTAGTTTTCCCTTAAGTGAAAAGGATATATATATGAATATGCAATTAATGTCACCTTTTAACTAGATTTGGGAACTTAGTCACGACACTTTATATTTTTTGCATTGCTTACCGGTCGTCCAATCTGAGATCCATGGCCTAATGGTCATCCTCTAGCTCTTGCTAAAAAAAGAAAGGTGACTTAATAATGTATACGAATTCTTTGTCTCAATCTCTCTCCACACTCGACCTTTCCTGCTGATTCCTTTTCCTTTGGCTTTGGGAGAGTAAATCAGACTCAATCATCCCCAATTTGACCCATCCTTGAATGGCATTAAAGTTTCCCCAAGTTACAATGGGAAATGATTTTTCAGAAGGTTGGGGCGAGACCTCCCTTACCCCCTATTTCCTATAAAAGGGTTCGCAACCCTCTGTGAAGACTAGGATAACTTCTCCACAAGTCCAGGATGTGAGAAACCTACTCCGCTATCTGCTTGTAAGACCGCCTAATCCCCTATTCTACCACAGAAGAGCTTGCCTCATCTCCCACTCTCCCTACTCACCCTGACAAAGGCAACTCTGCCGGTGAGCTCAAGAAGGACCCGTAGAGATTTCATGGTTGTTGGCCGACCCTCAAGAACCCAAAAGGCCAGGGTCAATGGCCAGGTTGACCAACTAAGGTATGGTTCATGAGTAAGAGGCGATCGGAGGTGGAAGACGAGAAAGGAGAGAATTACCCTCCTACCCATGTCACGCAAGGCTTCAACTCTAGGAAACATGGGCAAAGGCATCTTTCCACCTCGACCCAACACCATGCTCGCGTGGAGCGAGCCGATCACATGGAGGAAGCCCAATTGCGGAGTGTTGACCCATGCAAGAAAAAGAAAAGGGATAAAAAAAAAATGACGTGGCAACCCTTCATTGGCCAAAGGTATTTTATCATGCGAAAGTTGTAGTTAATTATTGGTAACTTGGACCAAGATGATTTATATATGAAAGATGATTAGGAGAATGGATGTATTTCAATAAAAATATAATCATGACCTATATCTGTCTCTAGTCTTTTAATATCTTTAATGCATAAGAACTCTAATTTTTAAGTTTTGATGATCATAATATGTTCAACTAATTTTGATAGTCAAAGATTTACCCTTTGTGATAAAAAGGACAATTTTGATCTAATTTGAGATTAACAACCCATTAATTGATGAATTATGGTTTCCTTGAGATTAAAAGTGTATATAATTATATGATTAGGTTTTGTAAATTAAAAGAACGCGAAAAGTGGTAATTGATGTTTGGGAAGCCAAAACAATAATGAAACCCTAAAGTTGACCTCAAAACTTTATCTTGGAACCCAAGTTAGTCTTAATGATAGATTTTGGATAATATAATAATATATGGGTATTATTCTTTAATTTCAGTATAGTTTCTTGTTTGGTTGCTCTTGTTGCTTTTGCTTGGACATCAAGTAACTTCTGAGAAAGTTATGTGGATATGCCTAACACTAAACACATTAGTTTTTTGAAGTTTTCCGGAGATTTCCGAAATGTATTGCAATAAATGCTTGCTTATTTAGTTCATGCAAACTTTAAAGTCACTATGGGTATCAAGTTATATGCTTATAACTTATTGTGAGCCCTTCATACCAACTTTGAAAGCTTGAGAATATTGAGAGTGACCCGACCCCAAATTGGAAAGGTCATATTTGAGAATACTAGCACCGACCCCAGATTGGGAAGGTCATATTTGGTCTGGCCTCAGATTTGGAAGACCTACATGACACCTAACTCCATGTTGAGGAGGTGACCGATCAACATAGTTCCTAGACTCTAGATTGAGAAGGTGGCCTTTTGTCCACTGTAGGGACAAGACCTTGAAAGGGTATCCCAAAGGTTGAGTAAAAACGAGTTGAGAAGTTATAATGAAAATGTTAATTTTGGTTATGTTACAATAATTATTGTGAATATATTATTACAACTAGATGCAGATAGTTTATTTCTCCCACATACCAGTACAATTTGTTATAATGAATGAGTTTTGTTCCTCAACATTTTAAGATAATCTGTTATCACTTAGGGTTTAGGGTTTAGGGTTTAGGATTTAGGGTCTAAGATAATATACTATCACTTTTGCAAGTATAATGAAAAATTAACATCCTGAGAAGAAGACACCAAAAGAAAAGAAGTAATGTAATTATGGAGAGTTTAATTACTTAGTTTTTACTTTATGTTGCAAACTCTAGAAAATCATGTAATTCCTTAGTGGTAACTTTATCTTGTACCAAACTCATTTTGATATAGTAAAAATTTATCAATTATTTCTAGTTATTTGATAAATTCTCGATCATGTATTTATGATAATAGTAATGGCCCTTGTCCTCTCGTTCTGTCTGAATAGGAGATAACTAGCGGAGGGGGTTGTTACAATAACGGACATGGAAACAATCTCAGTTAAGGAAAAAGTTTAGTAGACCCAAGAAAGGAGATACCGCAACAATGACAGGGAAGATGATCAAGGACAGTAGTACCAGGATGAAAAGGAAAGAAAAAGCCGGGGCCGTTTTGAAACAAAGAAGAAGAAATTCTCAGCAACAAGTCGAGGAAACACTAACTGAAACGGCGGAGATAGCAGCTGAACCTACACTGCTAGAGGGCTATGAGGAGCCGGAGGTAAAGGAAGATCAAGTAGACGACCAACATCACCACAGGGACCCAAAAGATGTATGTGCAGATTAAGCAAGCCATGTTACTAATGCATTGGTTGATTAAGCATTTGAAGAACCACTTTCTGCTGGAGATAATTTATCATCTGGAACGTTGGTATTATTGTGGCACCGAAATTTTGATGGATTTTCTACGTGCTTCACCATTAGCTGTAAAGATAGGCGCCTTCAAATATGTGGTCGGTGTCTGCTATTCACGTCCGTCTCAAGGAGTGGAACCGTGGAAGACGTGGAAGATGAGGAACGATCAACGTGCCTAGAGGGGAGAAGAGATATAGGCGGAGAGTGATGGATTGGACAGAAAATGCTGTAGTTGTGACGTGTGTATGATGAAAGAATAGCTCGTTTGCATGATGCAGTCTCAGCGTCAAGTTCCCATAAGAAACTGAAGTACACGTCATAGATAGCCCGAACAAAAAAGAAGAATTATTGAAGCTTCAGTGAAGTTCGTTTTGAAGAACCCCTAAACTGATGCAGCATTTGTTGTTCGTATTTTTAGACCTCTTGGGCAGGACGTCGCTCTATAAAAAGGTTCTTCGACTTCCAGGATGCTGAAGCAAGCGCGAGGTGCTTGCCTTTGATTTTTCGCTCTTTTCTGCTCTTTCTGAGGTGTGTATTCATTGTTTTATATAGAAGTTGTTCCTCCTCTCTCGAATGGAAGTTCTCATCGAGAGTATCTTTAGTAGACACGCTGCAGTAGGTTGCGGCGTGTTCCCCGTAAAACAGCAAATCCCATGTTGAGGATTTCTTCTCTCCCTCTTCCTTCGTCACCTGTCACCCTTCTCCACCTACAGTATACAGACTTAAATCATAGGATAAAGGTTGAGATTACACGAGCAGTAGCTCCCCGGCAGCATATTGCCATGTATCAATAATTTTCCTAAGATAAAGATTGGACGTCTTTTCTTCCAACAGTTTCGTAATTGCAGATACATCATTACAACCTCTTGGGGCTGCTCTCTTGATGAATCTAACTCTGCACTACCTCTTTTTACACGTAAACAGGGAGATGGACGACCTTGGCAAAAAGATTTTCTTCAAGATCTTGAGGTCGATTGCTCTGCACTCCATAGGGCTTGGCTTTATTGATGTGGCATTGTACGTGGCAGATGCTATCGACGTTGCCGATACCGTGGCCACTGTTCATGATGCTGGGACGGCCGTCGTTGATGCTCGTGATGCCGCAACTGCTGCCGGTGATACACATGAAGTCGTGAACACCGCTGCCACTACTACTACTGCTACTGATGCGGCGGAGGCTGCTGGTACGTCAACTGATGAAGCCTCTAATATAGCATTCTTTATGCATACTGATGATGATGAAGGCAACACTGATTCTTCTTCTAGCCACCAAGAGCCTAATCACCCACCCTCAACAGACAACCATAACCACAATCACGAGGCGACTCACCTATTACTCCACCATGCACCCCATGTCGTGGGTCATCTCGGGCATGAAGTCGTCAGCTCTGTCGTTCACGGTGCAGATGATGTTGTCGAGCCCCTTATCAAAGCTGCTAAAAAGCTACTCTAGCCATTCTATGACCTGCGTATCAGATGGAGTATAAGATAGTGTGGAATTGAATCACCATGCATATTGGCGGCAGAACATCTATTATTCTGGGGAATTTATCACACAGGATGTCGCCAGATGAAACTTTGAGAAAATAAATTTACAAGTCGTGAAAATTCTAGAATGTATTATGCATTGAGAATAAACGTCCGGCTAGGCTTCGTTACATCTTGTGATGGAGAACAGGCTGACGTCAATGTATACTATTAGTGTGTGCAATCTAATAAAATGTGTCTTTGTTCTATGTAATTAAAAATGCATACATGGAGAGATATCAATGAAATATCAACTCCAGGTTAACCTAACCACAAAATTTGTGAAATTTTAGTATAGACTGGAAAAATCAAGAAGAATCTCAAATGATAATCTGATTTAATTGGGTTATTGATAACATCAACTATGCCTCATCGTGTGCGAATGCCGGTTGTGATGCGTAGACATTCAAAGATTGTAACACATCGATATAGTTGTAACAATATATATCTTTGAAATTGATCAAACTATGGAAAGCCTTTCAAAATGAGTATTATTTTTCTCCAAACTTTCGTACTGGACCTGGTGCGTTTACGCGGTTGCCAGTTGGTCTGTTCGAATCGTGAATTTGTAAGAAAAAGTGTTCGGGTGGACGCGGGTAGATGGATGCAGTTCATTTATACCCGACCAATATTATCCATCCCAATTCGCTTTTCCAGCTTCAACTAAAATTATGTTGGAGTTCTTCCGGTGTATCTGCAGCTGGATCGCTATGTTGCATACTCTTTTCTAAGTGTCGATTATTTTTTTAAGAAACATGGGGGAAACTCATTCATCTTGTTCCCCAATAGGCAAAGAGGAAAAAAAAAATATGCGTGCTGGAATTTATCATGCTGGAATGGCCCCGGTACATATGCAACTTTGAATAAATAGATTTATAAATAAGGAAAATAATTTTCATGAAGATTTGAGAATGTATATATGTATATAAAGTAAAGAGAATGTATATATGTATTGCATTGAGATTAAGCGTCTGGCTAAGCTTCATGAGATGTTTTGATGGACAACAACATGATATCATCAATGTATATTTTTAGTGTACTGCTTAATAAAAACTCTTGTTTGAAATGAAGTTTGTATGTTTTTTTTTTCCAAAATATAGAATTCAAAGATGGACAGCAGACTGATATCAATGAAATTTTAACTCGAAGTGCCATGAAATTTGTGGAATTTTCATATAGATTCAAAATCTCAGGTAGGATCTCAACTCATGATCTAATTTGATATGCGGGAGGAACGTACGATGCAAGAAAAGATAATGAAGAGTATGATAGTAAATGGATATATGTTAACAAAATCTAGATAAAATAAAGATGCGGAGGTTTTATTTTTCTTTTGTCGACTAAGAATTTTTGCAGACATAAGTGTTTGGTCTCCCATGCAATACTAGGGCAGCATTCATCGATCCCCTGCAAATGTAGCGATACTCAATCAGGTTTCGAGATACCGTGGTCCCCGGTATCCGGTATTAATTGCAGCTGACGCTGCGTAAACCGTGTGTGAACACCTGACTTGCAAGTAGGCGTTTCTGATCTCTTATCCTTGTCTTTATCATTCACAATTGTTGACGTACAATTATTTTGGCCAAGTAGGTTTCAACATTTATGGTGACCCGGACCCGTTTGTCTGTTGCGCCTCACACCTGCTGCACGTACGCGGCTTCTTCACCCAAAGGTATGCATATCTTCCCGCTAGGTTTATGTATGCATGTACAATATGTGCTTGCTTTGATTTTTTATTTATTTATTCAAATCCTCCAACTTCATATATTGAAAAGCCATACGGCATCTTCAGAGACAAGAAATCCATACAAACTTGGTAACCGGAATTCCACCACGATCATGGGTAGCGCAAGCATACATCGGACCCCCACCACAGATACCAAGACTGACACAGCAAAAGTCCCAACATTCACCGCTAACTTTCCTCCAAGGAAGTAGAAGAACAACACTACAAACTAAGTAGGTGAAGGCGCCAAGATAAATCTCAGCTATGACCAAGAAAAAATGAGAAAGCAAAAGACAACTCACACAAACAAAACCTGACAGAGACAAAAGAACAAATAGGGTAGGCTTTAAAAGCGAAGGCAAAAGAAGCAGGATAGTCCAGAACATTGTTGATCGACGCCGGAAGAATAGAATAGTTGATGAATAGAAGAGAGGGGGACTGTAACGCCCGGGCCCACTGCCCAAGGCTCTAGTAGAGTTTCAGGAATGACGACTGGCCCCACAGACCACCACTAGCCTTAACTGCGCACTTTGTCCACACTGACGCGTAAGCCAGGATCAACTTCCCGACTGGTCAACCATCCTAGTACTACTCTGGGATGAGCACGCTTAACCGCAGAGTTCTTTAGAGTTGGGCTCCCGGAAAAGGAGGTGCACCTTGGTGATATGGGTAGTCCAATCATTCCTTATAAGATCATGTTATCCGAGGCCTCAAATCCTGGGATGTTACAATCTCCCCCACTTAGACTCTTGACGTCCTCGTCAAGGCTCAACTATATGGCCTCATAATCTGACCCCATTTCAGTGCAGGCCCACAATGGCCCATGGACACCCAGCTCCCGTCCACGGCTACCAGTGCAAGGGCGGCTCCATCTCGTCTCTACGGATAGCCCTTTCCAACTTGCCTGGACCGCACGTCTCAAGACTGGCATGTCACATGACCATGTGGGCCCCACCTACTGGAGGGGTTATGGCTCTGATACCATTTGTAACGTCCGGGCCCACTACCCAAGGCTCTAGTAGAGTTTCAGGAATGACGACTGGCCCCACAGACCACCACTAGCCTTAACTGCGCACTTTGTCCACACTGACGCGCAAGCCAGGATCAACTTCCCGACTGGTCACCCATCCTAGTACTACTCTGGGCTGAGCACGCTTAACCACAGAGTTCTTTAGAGATGGGCTCCCGGAAAAGGAGGTGCACCTTGGTGATATGGGTAGTCCAATCATTCCTTATAAGATCATGTTATCCGAGGCCTCAAATCCTGGGATGTTACAAGGACTGTTCGGGGAAAACCCACCATCTCGACCTCCTCACTGTGCTTTTCCCCCTACTTAAGCCCAAGCTCAAGCAGTAAACAAGGAAAACAACATAGAAAAAGGCCTCCATCACCCAAACTCCGGAACCCCCAAAGTTCTGTCGCACCTGTGGAGCAACCAGAACGACCATACCTGCAACTTCCTGGCCGAAGCCCACCGAACCAAGAAGATAACACAAACAAAAGAAGCACAACTAGGGACAACCTAGACACCACAACACCTAACCTATTACAGGGATAGAAAACAACACCACAGCAGGAAGATACAGAAACATAAAGAAATCAACGGAAGCAACGGAAACAACGGAAACCAAAAAAAATGGAAAGGTAACACAGGCAACCGGACAGCTGGTAAGCCAGCCCCTAAGAAGATCCACGACAACGAAGCCACCCCGGATATCACCGCACCTCCACCAAAAGACGCAGCGATGGAGACGTAGCCACTGCCCTAAAGCAGTCACCCTTTGATCACCCTCCCTTGTCTATGAAAGTGATTCCCTTGTCTATGAAAGTGATGGCCTGTGGTGGGGAGCAGTCACAAAGCGATTAATGTTGATGTGAGAAGATGGATGCAGGTAATTTATAAGGACTAAGTTTTGAGCATGCTCACACGCTCTCAAGCATAGTGACGTGTGTCCAAACCAGCCTCTAAAACCGCCTCTACGTGGCGGGTTGCGATTGATTCTTTTTTTAGGATTATGCAATAGGCAAATAAATTTGTTTCAGTTATAACTTTTGAACCGTAATGAATTTTTTAACGAAACAAAAATTATTGGATTCGTTACGAAAAATACAATTCACCAAGACTAATATTAACATATTTTTGGAAAAAAATATAAAAATGATATATATAGGTTAATTGACACCTAAAAATAGTTTATTGACGCTTAGAAATGATTCATTGACACCCAAAGTATAAAAATAATGCCCAAATAAATATTGTACGTGCTAAATCACATCTAAGGATAATTGACAACCAAACACTTAAGGTAATTCACAATCAAAAAAATATAAGGGCGCCCATAAATGGCTATGACACCCAAAAATGGTTAATTGACACCCAAAATGGTTAATTGACACCCAGAAGTATAAAGAGGGCACCCAACTAAGGTATTGACAACCAAAAACTTTTGGGCACTATTTTGCCATTTGTGAACACTATTTAGCCTTTTTGGACGCTATGACACCTATAAATGGCCATTGACACCCAAAAATAGTTAATTGACGCCCAAAATAGTTAATTGACACCTAAAATAGTTCATTGACACCCAGAAGTATAAAGATGGTGACCAAATAATGTATTGACAACCAAAATAGCATAACGATGCCCAAATAGGCCTGTTTGACACCTAAGAATAACTTAATGGCACCCAAATATGATTTTATATGTTAAATAGGGTATAAGGATACTTACACCTAATAACAACTTAATGACGCCCATAAATGTCTAATTGACACTCAAAGATGGTTAATTGATGTCCCAAATAGTTTTTTGACACCTAGAAGTATCAAGACGCCCATAAATGGCTATTGACACCCAAAATGATTAATTGACACCTAAAATGATTCATTGAAATCCAAAAATATAAAGATGGTGAATTGACACCCACATATGGTTAATTGATGCCTACAATGCTTCATTGACACTCAGAGGTCTAAAAATGATGCCCAAATAAGGTATTGACAATCAAAATAACGTAACGACGTCCAAATAAGTTTGTTTGGCACTCAAGAATTAGCCATTTTTGGGCGCTATTTAGTTTTTTTGGGGCATTTTCAGCCATTTGTCTATCAACATTACTTTTGTTTAAATATATTTTATATCACAAATTTAATAATTTTTATTTCGGTCAAAAATTCATTACGGTTTAGAAATTATAAACAAAATATTTTCTTTCTCATCACATCACCTATTCATATCATTTTTGTATTTTTTTGTTAAAAATGTATCAATATTAATGTTGTTGGAATGGATATTTCATAACAAATCCAATGGTTTTTATTTCGTCAAAAAATTTGTCACGGTTCAAAAGTTATAAGTAAAACAAATTTATTTATTAATTACACAACCCCCACCTACCCATCCAATTTAAACCCGCCACATCACCCCTCCAAAAAAAACCATCCACCCACCCAGATAGCTGCGTATAGCACCCACGCATGAAGGTGTTGCGTGTGACTATATCATTTTTGAATTTATAACCATTTATAGACAATACTAGCATTACAATGAATCTCCGAACGAGCTTTGCTGGGGAGTTTCGGGCTTGTCATTTAAAATCTAACCTTTTCCCAGTGTGATGAAGTACTCTATATCAAACTGCAACAGAACGCTCATTGATGTTTATGTCTTGAATTTAATTTAATAAAATGGTGTATACTATTTGAGAGGACAACTTATTTTGGGTTTCCTTCTAACAATGTTATTAGAAACTTTGTCTATTTTGTATTCTTACTTTTTATTTATTCCTATCTCTATTCTATATTTCCAATTAACCTTAATTTATGCACCACAATTTCTTCCACCAGCTTATGTAATAAGTCACCAATATGTCACTAGCCGTACCTAGAAACCTTTCATCAAAACAAGAGATGTTGATGCGATTCATCAAGTTATGTACATAGGATGCATAATTGAACCACTTGTATCACTCATTCCCTCAATCTGTCATAGGTGTTGAGTCTATTCTAGATCACTCTGTATGTGAGGGTGCTCCATTGGGAGACATGCACTATGAACCATAGAAGCTCATGCCAAGGAACCTTCTACCCAAATGTAAGGTCCCACGATTTCATGTGTGGATTGACAAGGTTTCACTCATCATGACCATCATAGATATATAGGTTTTACACCTCCTCCCACATAGTATTCATCAGACATAATACAAAAAAAGTCACCAGTTTAAGTGTTATTCTCGCTTTGTCTCAGATCAAATGTATCTCGCATGCTTCAATTCCACCCAAACACCCTCATGATGTATAAGGTATCCATCATCCTTCTTGATATTACTCATCACACGATGTTCCCCTGCTAGTGATGTTCAACCCCTATACATATAAGGACAATATAACCGTGTCCCTAGACACCACATGAATCCCTTCATATAGATAATTTTATGTGAGTCTATGAATCATCTTTGTGGGTGTTTTTTAGGATCTCACACATATCCCCCATAATCTAATCAAGTTTTGAAGGAATAATCTAATGAGGACCAGTCTCCCTTCCATGAGGAATCAGACAAAAGAGCATCCTTCCACTTTGTCTCTTATCTTGTCCAGGCATGCTTGGTAGTCTTTGTTACAACCTTTCTCCTCAGACAAAGGGACACCAAGGTATCTACTGGGGAAGGTACCATCATGCACCCCTAACTATCTCCTTAGTTGGCCTCTCCTGTTATCACTTGATTTGGATAGGTAAACTTTAGATTTTCAATCACTCATATACAACCTTGTAAGTTACCCAAACAGACCAAGGACCTTCTTGAAACCCATATGTCTTTTAATGTGCCTTGTGTCAAAGAGGAGAATGTTTTCAACAAAGTTAAGGTGGAATAGAACTGTTGTACCCTTCACTTGAAAGGTGTTGATCTTGTCATTTCCCTCTGTTGTGGTAATCATCTTTGTTAGGATCTCCATTATGATAGTATGGAAAAGAGGTGATGTGGTTTACCTTGTCTCAACCCATTGGAAGATATGAAAATTCCCTCAGGAACTTCATTAACAACCATTGATAAATAGGTGGTCTAGGTACAGTTTTCCACCAAGACAACCCATCTTTAGTTGAAGCCCATAAACATAATGATGTCTTATAAGTCTTCCCATTCAACAAAACATAGGCCTTGGATATGTCCATCTTCACACAAGCTTTGCAGTCTGAATTGTTTACTTTGATGAACATGCATTTGTTCTTGCATATCATGTATGTGATACAATCTTTTATCCTATTCTCCATGAGTTTACCTATGATATTTTACATAACTTAGCAACACTATGGACTGATAATAATGTAGGGAAATATTGATACATAGTATGCAATGGAAACAAAAAATTTATGTATCATATTCTCATAACCAGTCGATCACGTCAATAACTATAATGCAGGAAGGATGGTTTCATGGATATACTTGGACCTGGAGCAAGTCCAACGACAATCCTCGTCATTATAGATGTGCAACTGTGAATCCTAGTTGCACTGGGACTCGCCTAACTACTACGCCTCCTGGTCTGCACCACAGACTGTAGCCACGCACGTCATCTTCTTCAGTAGCTCCTCTTGTCACATACTGTTGGTTGACATTGTCCTCCTAGTGACAGACAATGATCTCCCACCTCTAGAGAAGTCCACACAGACTAGAACTCCTGTCGTCCTGCTAGAACAAACAGGAAGGAGTTGTCCCTCCCATTGGTGTACTAGTCACCTACTAGCTCTCCCTCAACAATGATCTTAGTTTCTCTCTTCTTTGCTATCCATCCCTAGTTGGGTAGGACTTGCTCGAACTCTCATGATTACTACAATTAGAGAGGACAACATTTGTCAGAGCAACTAATTCTTAATTGTCTGTGTTGTGCTCTGGGAAGTCGCAAGTACCCCTCTATTTATAGGTAGGGTTTGGGTCAGGGTTCCCAATATGTGTAGGATTAGAAGGGACTAGAAGATCTCAAATGTTTGCAACCTGTGACCATTGAAATGGCAGTATGCCATGCGAGACAATCGTCTCGTTCTGTGAGATGTTCGTTTTGTAGTTTCCCAATCACATATGAAATTTGACAATTTGTTTCCAATTGATATCCCATATTAATTTTCTTGCACAACAAGTAATGGGCAATCCAAAGGAACTTGGAAGTATCTAGAACATTCCTTCGACTGAACCTGATCATCTCACCCATGCGAGATGGAAATCTTGATCACCCAGACGAGCGTCTGGTGACCCGAGTCAAGCCAGTCGGTTCAATCCATAGATAATTTCATCTCAAATTAATATAACACTCCAAATTCCCATCTCAACCCTTGAGATGGCCATCTGGCACTCTAGACGGTCATCTCGTGTCATGAGATGGGCTTCCAACAGTGCATTCAGGGTTTTGGTTACATGAATCAACTTGCCTAAACATTTTAGCAATTAATTCATATGTCATTCAAGATCAAACTCCTCTTCTAGGTCAAGACCTATGTGTGTGACCCTATAGGTCCCATATTATATTGGCAGTGAATGTCCATAACACTTATGACATCACAAGAAATGAGTGGTGCCTAGTTGACCGACCTAAATTGCACATTTAAAATGTAGCAGATCTAGAGTTGTCATACTCTTAAGATTATAACTCGACTCTCAAGACCCCACAACTATAATACGGGGTCTCACGTAGTAATCGGGGTCGAACCATACAGACAAGGTCGGCAGGTATTAAGTATGCAGGGTCTCACACTCATATGCTCTGGACAAACAGATGGTCTTAGAAGGTTGTTCCCTAAGGAACGATGGTGCTCAAGATAAAACAAAGAAAGTTAAATGAAATAAAATAACAACAAGAGAAAAACAAGAACAAACGGTAAGAAATAAAGATATGGAAGGAAACTCAGATCGGGTTTGACCTACTAAGGTCTCTCACCAACATGCAAAACTCACTCCTCTTCATATACTCCTATCAAGATTACAAGCAGTCATAGAAAATATCTATTCCCTCCTCTCTTGAGATAAGGATAGATCTAGGATCTAAGGTGGCCTCCCTCTCAAGATAACAACCTTACAACCACAAAGCAAACAATATGACCATAAGCTTTAGCAATCCAACATTCTCATGCATTCATACTACTCCATAACACTAGATAAAGAAGACACTACTCTTTTGAGGTACCAACGATCAAACATCACAAGATGGTAGCTAAGCATACAAGTGAAGCATTAATAACAAGCGTATGGAGATAATATTGATATGAGCATATATATTCAAAGGGAAGCAAGAATATACATGTTGGGAGAGCCTTAATGGCTACTTCCAACCCGAGTTAAGTGTTTAGCCACACATGTTAACAGGAAGCATAACAGTGTTACAAAATGATAGATACATCACAACAATGAAGAGGGAAGGGGGTACAACGTAATGGATATGATAGATCTAGATGAGAGAGAAGATGGCAATACACTAATATACTCCTTCAAATCTAGATCTCGAATGGACGGTGTAGATGTTTTTCTTCTTTCGAGGAAGAGGGCAATCAGTCTTCTCTCTCTTCAGCTTCCGCCTTCAGAGATCCAAGACAGATCTGATGGATGACAGTGGCTATGGAATTTGACAACACTTTGTGGTCCTTGATGATTTCCTCATGTAACAAGTCAAGGTGGGTGGCCTATTTATAGGTGCTTCCCACCAACTTAACCATCCATGTCACAGTCGAGGATTGACCTCGATCGATCGAGCCATCTCTTCGGTCAAGGCTACCACAATGGTTGGTTGAGTCAGCACCTCAGTTGAGGCATCACGTCGGTCGAGGCTGGGATGAAACACTACAATCAAGATACCGACCTCAGTCGAGGACCGGTCGAGGTTGAGATGTGCGGGTTGTAGGCTGCGACTGAAAAGGGCATGAGGCACCACGGTCACAAAGTATCATTATGATCATGAGGACATCGACCGCGGTGGGAGGGTCCCTAGTGGTCGATGAGCTGCAGTTGAGGTGCTAACCGTGGTCTTGTCTCAATGTGACCCTACAAAGGTGTAAAAGGTGTGCGAATAAGATTCTTGGCATAAAGTACTAAAATAAGTGGAAAAAGTCTATAAAAGATATGTTAGGAGAGGTATAAAATATATGTAAAAAGTGTACAAAATGAGATGTTATCAACTCCCCCAAACTTAGAATCAAGCATGTTCATGGCTAAGGGAAGGCCTGAAATCATAGAGAGAAGAGAAAATTGTGACATTTTTTTTGTGAAACTTAACATTACTGAGTTATCTCATTCTTACAGCAAAACTCTTTTAGTATGTTTGTTCAATCCTAAAATATCATTCCTCCCCCTTCATAACTAGAGTTACAAAACTTTGAGTTCTTGCCATTGCCTTTTGGTAATAAAAGGTCTCTCCATCTCAACAACTCACGCCTTCCTACGTTAGGTTGCTAGCCATACTGGTACAACATCTCCTTGAGGGGTAGCTTTCATACTCTTCCTTTATTCTCAGTTGGCCCTATGCTTGTTTTCGGGTAGGCTTCATGCTTTAATTGTTTTCCTCTTCTCCTAAATTTCCCTCACCCACAATTGTCGTAAGGACAGTGTTACCCTTATGGGCTTTTGACATTAAGTTAGGTGGTTGTGTGAGGTTTGTTCAACATTGTAGGTGGGTAAATTTGGCTTTAGGGTTCCACTTATGGGCACGACATATCTGCATTCGTGAGTGCAGCAATACACCAGCCGTGTGGGACCCTTCAACATCTTTTGGGCACAACTCTTGTTATATTTTTTTTCGTTTCTTTTTAGCTTTTCGTATCTCCTTTCCAGTTTGGGTGAGCGGGTTTTTATGCGGTCTTCTGGGCGGCCAAGCCTCTTTTCATCCCAAAGTGGGGATAGTTAAACTCGAAAGGGGTAGCTATTTCCTTCTAATGGGAGGTGAATATTTTCTGGATGGAACCTTCAGGTTAGGGTGGTTGGTCAGGAGTATGGCTCGGTGAAGTTCTCTAGTTTCCAAGGGTTTTATAAGCTTAGGATTGTTACACACACAACGTCTTATTGTAAGAATCAGATAAAACTGTATTGTTATGCTTCTCATTTTACTGTTATATGCATTAGTTGCTCATACATTCCTCTCTAGAAATGGTAGCACTACAACATTTAGCAGGGGAACAGACAAATTCAAGGGTAACTACACAAAACTGTGACTCAAAACAAAATTTCCTTAAAGCATAAATTTTTTGCAAAATCAGTTTGGTAGGAACTAGAATATGTACAAGCAAAAAAAAATTTCAAGGGTAACTACACAAAATTTGTGACTCAAAACAAAATTTCCTTAAAACATAAATTTGTCATGAAATCAGTTTGGTAGGGACGAGAATATGTACAAGAAAAAAATTTCAAAATTTTGAAAATATGGGATGTTTTGAAATTTTGGGATGGAATTGTACCTCTAATTCCCGTTTATGACTCCTCCCCCAAACTTATCATTCACCCTGACTAGGGGTGTCAAAATTAGAGTTAGGTGTATAAATGGGCTTGCTTTATTTCTTCTCACTTGTCTTAGTGGCCCACTTTGACTCGAGGAGCATGCTGGCGTACACTCTGCGTAGTGGGTGGTATTTCTCATACTGCATACCCTCCACCTTTTTTTTCATTGTTGCTAGGGACATCATCTAGCCTAGAGAATAGAAGCCGCATTCGTTTGAAAGAGGCACCTACTGAGGGCTTCCGTGGCAGAATTGCGTCTTCTTGAAGTCTTTACCTTCTTTATGCTTATACCCTTTGTTGTGACTTTTGAGCATCCCTACAATCGCCTCAGCGCATGTGATTGCCTTTTCTTCTGTAGGTGTCTTTATAGTAGTCATGTTTGTTCTCTTGTTCAGTGTGAAGGCTATGTCTGGGCTGTTGTATAGTATCATAGTCCTTGTAATGATATTGACTACTAGCAAGGTCCAATGGCTGTCATGAAGGATAGGCATGAAGATGTAACCTGGGAAAGATGTCACTAGGCATTATTGTAGGAATTCCTTTTCCCCTGATATTTTGTCTCTTAGGATGTCATCCACCAAAAGGAAATATGACATATGCACAATTGGTATGTTGTCATTTAGTGGAGCTTGGTAAGCTAACATGGTACTGACTGAGAGGTACCCTCCTATTTTCAACATATCTCATAGGTCGTCCTTCAGCACGCATATGCCATCCCTTTCAAAGATCACCTCTGTCGGTGCGTCATCTTCTTTTAAGGATTTCATTATTATATTTAGGGATTCTAAAAACAGGCTCACACAACTCCATCTGTTGAAATCCTTAAAGGTTGGCACTATTTTTCCAGTCGGCCTGTCTAGTTTACTCTCAGGTAGATCGTCTTCTTCTATCTCACCTTCTTCCGGATGGCCCTCTAGAGGTTGTTCTTCTTTCTCTTCTACCATTGGAGGCTACTCCAGCTTGAGTTCGATATTCTTTCTACAGCCACACCAGTGTCATCTGTCCAACCTTCCTTCCAAGCTGCTACTCTGGCTGGCTCTTTAGGATCGATCCATAAGGTTTTGAGCTCCTCCCCCCACGTTTTCTTTTTAGGGAGGGGGATTTCTTGGTGAAGTCTCTACGGTACTTTGTCTGAAGGAATCTCTGAGTCATTGAAGAAGTGATAGTCATAGATAACCTCCATTGCATATATACTGCATAGTCCATGCAGATCTTCCATGTAGAGATCTTCCAGCGGGACTCCCTTATTGATGGCATCCATCATCCATAGCACTATGAAGGCACAATCCCATGTTCTAGCCTTTTCTTGGGGGACCTTCTTGAAGATGGAGAATTGCTTCCACATCCCCTTATGTTTGTTGTCTGCTGATTGTATAGCTCTTTATAGATGTAGCAGCACCTTTAGGATATATCTTGCTTCCTTATTTTTGTAGATCAGGGAGGTACTATCCAGTTCATCTGTGCAGTAGTTGAACATTGTTGTCCACCTTTCGTATAAGTTGACGATAATCAGTGCCCAGTACTTTACAGTCCTTATAGGAAGGACCACAAATTTAGTTTCTTCCATGCTCACTATGTGTTGTAGCTCTATCACATCAGCATCTTTGTTGTTATCGTCGAATAGGAGCCATGCTAGATGTGTGGTGTCGTTGAACACTAGTTGTACTTTATCTGGATGCAAGAACTCTTCAAGTAGAGTGGCACATATTACTTTAAATAGATTCTTATGTACGTGTGCTCTTTTTAGGAAAATCCCTCTGAAGTGATCTCTGTTGAGTGACATGCCCTTGTTGTTATAGATAATATTAGCTTTGGGAAGGTTGTCATCCAGTATATCTGCAAGGATATGGACATCTCTACATGTTATCCTTGATAATGTGGTCATGTCCACACCCACCATCTTGTAGGGCAGAGGATGAGCCACACCTAATTCTACTTCATTGACTGGTGTGCTCCGCTTCCTAACTGACTCATTTGTGAAGAAAGAGGCGAGCCCACCTTCCTCATCTTCTGAGGTGCTTTCTTCTGCTTCTTGTGCTTTTGTGGGTGGTTCTTCTGTTCTAGGAGGATAAACCCTTGTTTCAGTTAGTGATTGGGTTGTTTCCCTGCCTTAGTCTTTCGTGGACATATCTATAGTTATGTCTTTTGTTGGATGACTCGGTTCTAACACTTGCTCCAGCTCTGCAGCATTGAGTGTGGCTAACGTCATGGCTGTTTTTCCGTTGTAGAAAGAGTCATCTTGATCATACTGCTCTGGGTCTTTCAGGAAGTCATTGCATATGTCCATCCCAAATGTCAGGTCATCTAAGAATTTATTGAGATCTCTGATTTCTTTTGATGTGAGATCTTCTGTCGCTATGCTTTATGCTCTCGTGATGACGATATGCTTGGGATCCTCTGGCGTAGCCTTATCTTCTTCTAGACTGTTGTTTAAATCAAAACCCCTTGACAATGTATTAATCTTCTTTGTTTTATTGTCTTGATGAGTGTTCGACTATGGCGGTGCTTCCTTTGCCTGTGGTTCAGCCATTGGGGAAGTCTTCATGTTGGCGCTCTCTTCTTTTGATGTTCCTCTGACACCGGTTCCCCCCACATTGTCATCATCTTTGTTGGGGCTCGAAGGGCTCGAGGAAGCATGTGATGTTGAAGGGCTTGTCAAATGCTTGGTCTTCTTTCTCTGCCGCCAACCGTCTATTTCTTGGCGTTCAACATCTAGCTCTTGACTTTCTTCATCTAAGGGTTGACGCTATTTTTTAAGGTCATCCAATGCTTCCACGTACCCTTTTCACATGATCTCCTTGTCTTCTCTCATGGTGTCCCGCTCCTTCTTGAGGTTCGCCATCTCCCTGGTGAGAGTCTTTAGGGCCCCCATCAGCGTGTTCTGGATGTTCATCACCCCTTGCATGAACTAGGGAAGCGCCTCAATTCTCTCATTCAAAGTTTGTACCTACATAGTTAGTGTACACAGGGTGGAGGTAATATTTAAATTTAATTCAGAAGTTTGATGCATGTGTTTCCACATGACATCAAACTTATTGCCCAGTACATCAATGAACATGTGCGGGCGGTGTTGTTGCGGGTCCACATGTGTTATGGATGCTCTAGGCTCCTTCAATTGTGGATTCAGCATGGCTGGACTGGGGGTTCTCACCTCTGTTTGTCCTGACATTTGTAGGATGACGTTTGGGATTATGGGATCGGGTACAACCTCGAGGTCCTCACATGCTTGGTTGGTTTCTTGTTCGGCCTCAACATGTTGTTCATTGTTGTATCTTCAAGGCATACTTGTTCGCCCTCTTCTATGACTTCAGCTTCAGGTTTTCTCCCTACACTCATTCCCTTCTCAGCTAGGAAGTGTGGTGGGGGGGGCTCGAGGCGATGGCCTTTTATGATGTCTTCTTCTTCTTCTTCTTTCTTATTGCCAACTTCTTCCTTTCCTCTGCCTTCCTTATCTCTATTTCTAGAGATTTAGCCTTTTCATCCTTTTCACCAACTATAGATGACTGGTCTGTGGTAGTGTGGATGGCCCCCGAATACATCTTGTCGATGTATTTTTGAGTGGGCCGCAGCTTGTGGGCATCGTAATATGCCATTTCTGGGGGGGAGGAGTGTCTTGGAGCAACTTTGTTTGTAGAAGAGTTTATTTCCCTTCTGCACCAAGATCTCTGTGTTGATGAGGGACTTTATATCGATCTTCGTATGCCCCTTTGTCTTCTTATACTTCATCAATAGGTCTGCATCCATGAAATGATATGCTATCTTTGTAATTTGGCCTCCCATGCAGAACTCCTTTGTCTGTTTTGCCTCCCCTCCTAATAGTAATGATAGCCTTTCAATAAGGATTCTATCTATATTCACTAACTTTTTATTCAGCATGGACCATATTATGAAGAGGTCCCCTTTTGTTACACCTCCAGTCTCTGACCTTTTGAATATATTGTTGGTGGTTATCTTTTGCATCACCCTGATAAAGCATGAGGTGAAGAGAGTCACCTTGGAGTTCTTTGATTTGTGTTCTTTTATCTGACTGTGTCCTTTTATCTAGGAGAGGCAGAGCAGGCCTATGCTTCTTCAGTTTTTTTGGTGAAGATCATGTTAAGCATGGCCTCTGTAATTGTGTGATACTTTCCTACTAGTCTCACCTCTAGTTTGAAGTCGCCGCCGCACTTCTTGCGTTTGCCGTCACTGACCGGGAACTTCTCCAATGACAACAAGAATTCTGTCATCAGTTGTGTTAGGGAGGGGGCTTCTGAGGTGTATAGGGTGCGCAGATTCGCACCCTCCAGGAAGTTGATTACCCTGTCGTAGAGCCCCATCTTCTTGAAGTCTTTGACGTCTAGGTATCTTATAGGCCTAAACCACTTGGCCTGTAGTATCCAGTCAAATTACGATTGGTGTGCATGATCTCTTGACACGAACGCCGACCTTTTTTGGTTGAGGGCCACCTCCTCGGTCTCTTTTGCCTCCTCATTGGTTGTTTCTTTCCCTACCCTTCTAACTTCTCTACAATTGTCACTTTCCTCTTTTGCTGCTCTTTGCTTCCCTGGGTTCATCCTTCCTCTTTTCTAGTCTCTTTAGCTCAGTTTTGGGAGGCTGGTATTTAGAAGTCTCTGCCTGGGATGTGTTCGGGGACTCTTTTGACTCTTCTGGCGTCTTGTGGGATAGGATGTAGTCGTACTTCTTTTTCAACAACAACAACTGAAGTCTTTTTGTTGGGGAAAGGTTTGGATTATCTTTCAAGGCGTTGGTTATCTTCTCAAGGATTTCCTCTACTCCTTTCAATGAGGTTGCCTTCTTCATCAGTGTGTCTTCAGTTGATGTCGACATTTTGAAAGTTTCAACATTAACTTTGTTGTTAGCATAATTGTATTAGCTTTTAATTCATCATCATCAATTTTATTCTATTATATATATATATATATATATATATATATATATATATATACATACATACAGATAGACACACACACACATACACACACACACACACACACACACACACACACACACACACACACATATATATATATATATATATATATATATATATATATATATATATATACATATATATATATATATATATATATATATATATATACTAGTGAACGCACACGTGCACATGCACGTGCATTATTGAATTAGTTCAACTAATTATAGACACATGAAAACTTCCAAGGATGATTAATATTTACTTGCAATGATATTCCACAATCATATTTGAAGTAAATATATATCATCTTATTAATCAAATATACTTTTTAATAGAAGTGTATATTGTAAAATCTAATGAATAAAAATATTTTTCTCTAAGTGAATTTACTATGAAAATGAATTAGAGTATGGCTCATAACACATTGATATTATTTGCAACATTGTAATGATTTCCATGAAGTAAGTTACTGATCCATGTTATAACCTAGCCTATAATATGCAAGGATGAATAGAAATATTTTTCTGTGCATATATGCTCTACTTAGGATGCGTTATATAAGAATAATATCTATATGTCTCTATGCAAACATTTATATGGGTAGAGGTTATTTTTATTTATGAGGTTGTGGTTGAAACAAAAAGTTTCAAAATTCAACAACTATAGTAAGGTGTCTACAATTACTGGTTTTAGTTTTGAGATGTACATAAAGACATTTATAAAAAACTGCAAGAGAGTGGCGTAAAAAGAAATCTTGACAATATTGTTTGGAATTGTACATACTAACCTATTCCTTATTGCTTTATATTCAACATTAATTGGTAAAAGTATTTACTTTTATCTTTCACCTATATGTTGCAAGGCTTCAAAAAAAATCTTTAAAATAAAATTCAACGCTAATATATTAGGGGGTATTTTGTGTCAAAAGGAAGCTTTCCTATTATAATGTTGTTTCATTAATTATAAGAACAATAAATAATTTTAGACAATGAGAGTGGTAGAGAGAGAAATGTTATGCAATAATGATTAAAAAAGCAAAGAGCATGACAACACGAATCATTGGGTGGTTTTGAGAAAGTGTAAATAAGAGTGAGCAAGTGAGACAAAAATGAATATTGACATTATTCTTTCAAAACTTACATATCTTGGGAAATCATTTAATTAGGTTAATATTTATAGATATTTTGTATTCTATTACATACAATCATTTAATAAGGTTGAAAATTAGAATAATATAAATTTGGACAAATAAAACATATTAACTAACAAAGATAAATATCTATATAAATTATTATATTCTATTACATATAAACACATCATTGTTATAGAAAAATACATGTGTCTATATATTTTTTGCTTTATGGTTTGTATGTTTATTACAAAATGACTTATTTTCTTTCAATCAATGTTTATGAAAGGTAAATATTAACTTTTTCATTTCTTCCTATTAATCATTGTTTTCTTTTATGTACATGAAAATCTATTTGTTGAATTATTATATAATAAGAGAGATGGCTTGAAAATTTAGAAGGCTACTGGGATAATTAGGAAATCATTTATTATTGTTTGATTAAGAATAAAAATATAATATATTTGTTGAGAGAGGGGGTACTTGGATGGAGTATTTAAGAATTATAGTGTGTGAAGTACCGCCGGGTATCATATCTATCTCGCCTTAGGCTAAATACAAATCTCGTATGTGCATTCCATATTTAACCCATTTATTTTCAATGTGAATTTTGTGTCTGGCGGCACGGGAGGCGACAGGGTGAATCCCGATCCCGAAGTGGATCACGGAGGAGGAAGTTTGATTGTGGGAGATGTTGAGGCGATGCCTTGCAGAGAGGAAGACACGATGCAGGCCAACCAAACTCAGGGCAAGATTCCGATGAGCGGCATTGTGACATCTGAACGAGGCGGACGGCGTAAAGATGAAGCTGATAGGATGTGCGATGCATCAAAGGCATCCACAGAAACACAGAGAGCTACTTCCGAAGACGGAGGCGTGGGGGAAGAGTTAACCAGCCCGAGACCAGTGAATGGATCGGGTGCTGCAAATCACAAGGAACAGACGCCGAAAACGTTCACCGAGACGGTCAGCGAAGTCACATCCCAAGGCGGCAACGACCAGTTCTTGGAAAAATTGTTTGAGGAAGGGCTATCTGTAGAAGAGGTCATGCTGGGGGAGGTGGACAATAGACCTACCATCTCGATTTTCCACGCAGCCGAAGAACGACTGGCAAAGCCATGGAAATTTTTTGTTGTGGTCAGGCGGGTAGGAGCCGACATAGGATATATGACACTCATAGACCGCCTGAAACTAATGTGGAAGATCACTGGTCGTTTTAACATGTATGAGATGGAATTAGGCCACTTCGTGATTCAATTATCTTGTCGCAAGGATTTTGAAGAAGCTCTGACAGGTGGTCCCTGGAAATTTTTTGGCATGAATCTTCTTGTATGGGAATGGTATCCCACATTCAAACCTAAGCAGGAATATCCTGATGTAATTATACCATGGGTGCGCATCATGGACATGCCCCTGCACCTATATGTTTCAACCATATTCGACTATATAGGCCTTGTGTTGGGGAGACTGATTAAAGTAGACATCCACACTATGAGTAGAACTAGGAGCAAATTTGCTCGGCTAGCTATTGAACTGAATACTAAGAAGGAACACAATCCTTTCATCTTTATTAATGGAGTAGAGTATGCAATCGAATACGAAGGAATGCCCAGGAGGTGTGATATATGCGGAGAACAGTAACACATCCAAGGACTGTGATCTTCTACACCAGCACAGCACGGATGACGGTGCCTTTCAGGAGCATCATGAAGGCGCAGGGTACAGAAAGCAACAATCCAACTAACAAAATGAATGGCAGATACAGAAACGCAGGGGAAGTGGGAGGAATAATTCATGGAAACAAAAACCTCCATACGAAGCGAGGGACAAGAACAGATTTGAAATACTTGAAGACGGGATGGAAGAACAAACTGAAGTGGGACCAATAGTTGAGGAAGCTGATGAACCTACTGCAGCTTATGATCAATAGAGGAAATCCACCAAAGTCTGGAGAAAGAAGAAGAACAGTCCTAATAACGAGGTTAACAAAGAAGGAAACCGTGAACCTTGAAGAACATCACAAACATTGTGAAAATAGGAAACATGAAGAAGAACCAGTCCAAGACGGACCACATTGTTGCTACACCAAATATCGATGAGGTGATTGAAGTTATAGTTGTAGAAGATGGAGGAAAGGAGGAGGTGATGACTGAAGTTCAGAAAATGGAAGAGGAGGATTCTAACCGCAAAATGCCTACAACTATACAGGATATTAACGAAGCCCTATCTTGCATTTGTATGGGTGGCGGAGGAAGAAAATCTAAAGATAGTGGGTCAAAAATGAAACGAAAATGTTTAGCCTTGCACCTAATTCCGCAGGAGTCTGGAAGGCGCATGTCACGCAGAAAAGATACAAGAAGTTCAATTATTATGCCGCCGGATAAAGAAGATCATAGAAACATCAGCCAAGAAAGCACTAACAGCTTGAATAAGGAAGTTTGTCCCGAGAAGGACAAAGAGAATGTGGATCCAGAGGGTGATATTTTATGCAAAGAACCCCCATCTTCTTCCTAATGATGTTGGACATCCTATGTTGGAACATTAGGGGGGTAGGTAAAAAGAATACGCAGCTGAACCTCAAAGAGTTAATGTCTATTTACAAACCGAAGATTGTTACTTTGGTGGAACCATGGCTGAGCGGCACTAGAGCTACTAATACCATTAAGAAGTTGGGGTTTGATAGTTCTTTTAGGGTGGAAGCTCAAGGCTTCACAGGTGGCATATGGGTTTGTTGGAGGGATCATGAATGTACGGTGCAAATTCTGAACTGCCATAGACAGTTTGTTACATGCTCCGTAAACAATTCTACAATCATAACTTTTGTTTATGCGAATCCGCACATCAATATCAGAAAGCTATTCTGGAAGCATATCATTAAGATGGGAGAGACTTATGATCGTCCGTGGTTAGTGTTGGGTGATTTGAACACTACATGCTATCCTCATGAGAAGATGGGCAGTAAACATTACAACCATTCTGAAGCGGCCTTGTTCCAAGAAAGCTTGATTGCTGTTGGTCTAAGTGACCTTGGATTTTCTGGTCCTAAGTTCACGTTTAAACGGGGGATTCTTCAACAACGATTGGATCGAGTTGTTGCTAACAAAGAGTTCTTATAGAAGTATCCTAACTATCATGTAGAACATCTTCCACATCTCCAATCTGATCACAACCCCTTGTTAGTGAGAAACAATGGTCTGTCTCGGGGACCTAGGCAGTTCATAGCCAAAGCCAGCTGGGCGCGAGATGAGAGTTTTAAGACGATGCTCGCAAAGAAGTGGAAAGATGAGGAGGGTTTTTATGAAGCCCTAGATCTATCCAAGGATGATATGTCTAATTGGGATAGAACCCACGACAACACTAAAAGGAAGTTGAAGACTAAAATCTTACGGAATATTGACAAACTTGAGAAGGAGCTCGCTGAAAATTACAACCCTATAACGGATGGTATATGCACTGACATGAAGGCCATGTTAGACAAAATTTTAATCGAGGAAGAGGAGGAATGGAGACTAAAGAGTCATATAGACTGGCTGCGGAATGGTGACTGTAATACAAAATTTTATAGTGCTTTTGTAAAACAAAGATGTAGGTCCAATACCATTACCATGCTCAAGAACAACGATGGTTGTTGGGTCCATGAGGAAGCCGACATCGTTGAAATGGTGCACAATCACTTCAAAAATCTGTTGTCCACTACAGGCACAACTGACGTTTAGGCGATGAGGCAAGTTCCAGCTGAGTTTATGAAACTCTCACGGGCGCAGTCGTATCTAGTTGCGAGAGAGCCAACTGAAGAGGAATGGCATACGATCATGAAAGCTATGAATCTTACAAAGCCAATGGTCCTTATGGGATCAACGATTTATTTCTTCTGAGTCATTGGGACACTATCAAGAAGTCGGTTGTTTCCACTACTAAGGGGGCCCTTGTATGTGAGCCTCTTAGTAACGAGATGTGCAGGTTCTCTATCGTGCTTATTCATAAGGTTCCGCATCCTACTAGCTGTGACCAGCTGAGGCCAATTTTGTTGAATAATTTATGTCTAATGCTCATATCCAAAGTGGTTTTCGAGAGACTTAAGATACATTTACCTACTTGGGTTTCTGGCGCGCAAAGCGCTTTTGTGCCCGGACGTCGTATTACTGATAACATTGCGGTTGCTCAGGAAGTCATCTATATGATGCGAAAGAAGACTGCAGCCAAAACTATGGCTATTAAAATTGACCTTGCTAAGGCATATGACAAATTATCTTGGGACTTTATTGCGGATACTATATAGAAGATTGGGTTACCAGCGAGGATTATAGCCTACATTATGAATTCTATTCGCACCGGAGAGTGCTCTATTCTGTGGAACGGTAAAGCTACTGCGTCGTTTAAGGCTAGCCGAGGGCTCCGACAAGGTGATCCATTATCGCCTTACATTTTTGTAGTGTATAGAACGGCTCAGCCAACTCATTCTGAAATATGTGGCAGAGGGCAAGTGGAAGCCTGTCAAACTAGGGCACAAAGGAGGTAATATTTCCCATCTTTGTTTTGCGGATGATCTAATCCTATTTGGTGAAGCAACAATAGACCAGATGAGGCATATCAAACATTGTTTCAGTCTATTCGAGAAAGCTTCGGGATAGACGATTTCTATTTCCAAAACTCAAGTTTTCTATGCAACGAGTGTCCCTCATTCGACCAGACGGAGAATAAATCGGATAGGAAAATTTAAAGAAACTGATGACCTTGGAAGGTATCTTGGTGTACCGATTATCCACAAGAGGGTTACGAAGGAAACTTATTCTGACATTCTAAAGAGAATTGACTCTAGAATCAATGGTTGGGCTGCTAAATGTTTATCCTTAGCTGGTAGAAGCTGCCTTGCAAAGTCTGTGTTGGAAGCGATCCCTGCTTATACTATGCAAACGGTGGCCTTGCCACTAGGATTATGTGATCGTGTTGATGGATGCATCCGATGATTCTTGTGGGGAGGAGGACATAAAGATAATTCGATGTCGTTGGTTTCCTGGAACAAAGTCACGTGTCAAAAGGATAATGGAGGTCTAGGCCTCAAATCTATGAGAGACTGGAATATTGCTCTACTGGCCAAGAATGCTTGGGATGTTGCGTCTAACAGAAAATCCATATGGAATGACTTTGTGAGGGACAAATACAGAAGGTACAATGGAGGAAAGATCACAAACTCATCCAATCTTGCGGCTGCTACTTTTAAATGTAAAGAGTTGATCAACGAAAATTCTGTTATAGTTATTTTGAATGGACAGAATACTCATTTCTGGGAAGAGGATTGGGTGGAACCTAAGATGAAGCTGAGTGAACAGGCAAGGCGGGAAGTGCCTGCTGACTTAAAAGACATGGTAGTAGGAAGTGTAGTACTAGATAATGGGAAGTGGGATATCGAGTTCCTCGAGCATTGGTTTCCTACTACAGTAGTCAGGAAGATCCTGAAGATTGAGCCACTGGATACTTGTCTTGGACCTGATGTGAGAAGCTGGACTAATACACCTCACGGAACGTTTACCACCAAATCTGCCTACAACCTCGCAAGGAGGGGGAGAGAAATCCATGTTGAAATAGAATGGGATTTGTTGTGGAAGACGAATCTGCCGACGAAGATCAGAATTTTCGGATGGCTTCTTATGCATGGGGCTATCTTAACTAATAGCAGAAGGCATAGAAGGAAGATGTGCCCTACTGCAACTTGTAGCAGATGCCGCGACCAAGATGAAACCATCTGCCATGCTCTTAGAGACTGCGATCAAGCCAAAGAGATATGGAAATGCATTCTGAACAGAGGAGAGTTAGATGATTTCTAGCAGACAGAGGACAACTATTGGGTGCATAAGAAGATGAAGACAACAGCTGATTATAGGAAACATTTCTTGATAACTTGTTGGTTCATTTGGAAGGGGCGCAACCAACAAGTTTTTGAAGGAAAGAGCATCCCGGTGGATAAGCTAGTACAAATAATAAGAAATGAAACGCAGCTGATCGACACGGCATGGAACATGAATACTATTGCCTGGACGCCGAAGAACCAAGAATACTGGAAGTGCCCCGTGCCAGGATATATCAAGATGAATTCAGATGCAGCCTGGAGACCCGGCAAAGCAACTGTGGCCATCGTTGCCAGAGACAATGAGGGTCGGTGGATTGATGGACATGTCAGGAGAATTTCTGCAAGCTCTGTGCTTCAGGCAGAGATCCAAGGAGTAGATATTGCGGTGGCGATGGCCTGTAGCAACCACATATCGAGACTCAACATTGAGACCGATTGTAAGGTGTTGGTGGAAATTCTTCAGTCAAATGAGGAGGAGTGTCCAGGGTTTTCTAGAAGCATTACTCGGATCTGGCAGACTCTCAAGGAGCACAAACAGTGGAGTATTCAGTTCATTTCGAGGGACTGCAATCTTATGGCTGATAGGTTGGCTAAAGAGTTCCAAAAACAAAAGGAAGAGTGTTTTGAGTTACCTAGACCACCTGAATGCAGCACAAATATTGTTATTAGTGAAAAATGTAATGGAGGTAGTACCTCCAAATTTAATTTCCAAAATTCCTTATAAGTTTGTAATATTTTTCCGTATTGGCTTGCAAGAGGAGGGCAAGATGAATAAAATAGCCTCCTGGCTTCCATAAAAAAATGTAAATTTTGTGTCTAAGTTTTATATTTCAATCTATGTCCCACTGAATTCCAGTCATATATTAAATACAAAAATATATTCTTAGAAAATAATTAAGTAGACAAACGACAGAGATTGAACAGACACATTCAAAATGGGGATACAAAATCCGAATATGTCTGAACTTACGTGTTCACAATCTACTATCCAGACTTGTTTTATCAGCGTGTTATGCAATTTAATATGTGTCCTACACACTTCTCATTAATTTTTCTAAAGTGAGTTTTTAGGTAAGTGTATGCCAAATATTTTATTAATACACGACCAGAATAGCAAGTCAAATGACAAATTTAGAAACCTAACTTACCCAGCTAATAGAGTAATGAATTGAATTTATAATAATTTTCCTACCATAAGTAGACAACGACATGTTTATTTGTTCCCGTCCAATTCATGCGTGACTTGGTTCTTCTCGACCATTGGGTATAAAACCTAACTATATATACACATTAGGGCACCGAAACTGCTCGCATTCCCACATTGTCAGCCACATTCTTCTCTCGACTGCTCCACACCCTAACCACAAAGCCTCTCTTCACTTCTGAGTCCTGACACCACACATGTGCCTCTTCCCTTCTGACAGTCTGGTCGGCCTGATGTTGCAGCCTCCAATGCCAATGATGTTGAACACCGACAACGACGTCGACGCCAACAACGCCGAGTCCTCCAACGCTGACAACAACACATCTACCAAGATGGTTCAAATGTTCTGAAGCTGAAACCACATGGTACCTAGAGAGTTCATTGAAGGAGACAACACATCTTCAATCGGTGCGGTTATTCTCTATTATTACTAAATAATTCCAAAAACTGTCTAATAACCCATCTCCTAGTGAATACACACGTGCACATGCACGTGTCACATTAAATTTAATAAATTTAAATTAGATGATTTTAGAAAAGATATATATGTGGTATATATTCAAACTAAATTAAACTTAGTATCTATTGCTTCTAATTAAATAATATTATTTTTTAATTTAAAGAAAAAGCATAGGAAATAGAAAAGTTATTTTATTGTCAATTTTTTTTATTTTTTATGATAATGTGAAAATAGTTAAATATTTAGTAAAAGTATGACTTGTTTTGTATCTTTGAATGAAAAACATATGCATCAAAATATTAAACCCAATATTTTCCCACTATATGTCTAAAGAAGATACAAAACAATGATGCAATATACATAAATGCAGACAGATTGAGAAAATGAGGGGCAATTCTTTGATAACCATTTATAGTTTTTTCCTACACTAGCATAGTAACTTAACAACTTTAATAAAAGCGATATTATATTCATAATTGTATCAGTTTTCATATACAAATGAACAATATGACACTTGAATCATTAGTGCAACCTCAATCATTTTAAGTAAAACACGACTATATTTTGTAACGCAAGATATAGTATCATATCGAGGTAGACAACAAAACTTTCTCCATGATGTCTCATTTTTAATTGTGTTTGAAGTGCATAGTTTATAACGCCAATTGCTTCCATAAATGTATCCTAACAAAAAGTGGAATTACATTAAACATATGAACATGTATCAATAATGACGTATGCACTTTATGGAGCAATTTTCAACCTACATGGTAAAATAGAAAAAATATATATATAATAGGAAAAATCATATTAAACAAGATATATAGGAAACCAAAAGGAATATATTCATGTGTTGTATGAACTACGAATCTTAATATATTACTATATCTTGATACTTTTGCCAAAATATCTGATTCGTGCATATATTACTTATTGCGGATATTTATCGCTAATTGTCATGGAAGCAATGTATTTTCATATTGCAACATTACATTTTTATATAATGAAGTGATACGTAGGAGGAAGTCCCGGAGGAAAAATAATATTTAAAATGGATGTAGGAGAGAGAAGACGGTGGGGAAAATGAGGATTATGGTATCATAAAGTGTAACTTTTAATATTACCTCATGATGACTAATTACTTTCGCTTCTTGAATGAAGAATAAATAGGGAATTGGAAATAACATAGAGAAAGTGTTTGAGATTGCTTTACTGAAGCTGGAAAAGTTGTATTTGACATGAGTTTTTATGTTGCTATTCTATCAACCAATCACCATAAATACGATGTCCATTTTATATGACGCATCCTATAAAAATATAGTAGGATTCAATAGAATTCTGTTATATTGTATATGTGGCATTTTTTTCTCTTTAATTTTTTAGGGAGTCTGGTTTTGAATAAGAGTTAGAAGGAGATATATACATCATATACTACCGGCTACCCCATAAATAGGAGTAAAAAATGAGGGATTGGGATGAAAAACATTGGGTTGCAAATATATACCATTCATGTAATGATTTATTTGTTAAGCATATTTCTCTGGTCCGATATCCTGAATGATTAGAAACGAATGCACGAGTGGTGAAAAGTATTGGTCACATGAGATCCAGTTAACTAAGATGTATAGATTTGTGTTTATACAATCACATTAAGTAATCGAGTATAGAATATATAACATACAAAACAAATTACATACCGAGTGTGAGAGATATAAAAATAAACTGCAAGATGAATTTATGTCGAAAGTGGAATTTAGAGGAGGGTGTGTGTTGCTAGAATAGGAAGGAAAGACATTCTGGTCACGGTAAACGTCACATCAAACAACATCTCATCGTCCAATGTGGATGGAAAAATTAGATTGGAGAGAGAACTCAAAGTCAGTCAATGAAAGGAGCAATAGCCAGCCAACCACCTAGCAAATTGTCACCTGGACGCCTTCCAGACCAGCGCATTATCTTTGCGTCAAACCTTCCGGAGCAATGACGATTTGAATCTGCACCCCACACTGCAACGATGACTTGAATCTACACCCCACATTCTATGCCACTGTGTTGACGGAGGCCAATGGTGTAGGCATGTCAGGGAGAAGGATGCATGTAAAGTGTAAGGAACGTCTGTTTCGATTCGGCCCGATGTGTGTACGGTCTGCCTCCATTTACGCCTCCATCATCATCACTACCTGGAAATCTTCCTCTGCCTCCGCAATCGCCCCTACTTCCCAACCATCCCCGTCTTATAGTAACAACTATCGGCTATGGAAACCACCAAGCAGTTCTTCTCTCCTAGCACCACTGATGGGCTTCCCGGCCGCACAAAGGCCGCCTCCTCTGACTATCTAACATTGTCGGTATACAATGAGTCCTTGGCCCTAGAACAGGAATATCATCTCTGAAATCAGAATTAATAGGCGTAAAGGTGACTATATTAAAAAATAAAGCTGATACCTTCGTCCATGAGCCTAACGTCCACGAATACAACTGCTAAATCAAGACTTGTTGGATAATGATTAGATGAAGTAGGGAAGGGGGCTGACTGAGTCACTTAGGAACTTGTACTTGTATCTACCTGTAGAAGTCGGCCAATTTAATTGTGCTCTTGCAGTGGGGATTCGGGGTGACCACATAGTTTCTGGGTGTTTTTGGATTGCAGGAGTGTGATTAGTTGGAGGATGACGACTCTTATGTGGAGGAGATCAGTCCATTGTGTGTGCCATGGGAAGCATGATGGCCACAAATCCTGGGGCCAATAAACAGGTTTCAAAGTGGAGGCCGCTGAGATGATGAAAGAGGTTGATCTAAAAGGGAACAACGAGGGAATGTGGAGATGGTGAGAGATGGATCGTGAAGTTGTTGTAAGTTGTTATGGAGGATAAGCACCAAAAATGTGGTTATCGCCAAAAATGTGGTTATGGGTGAGAGAGAGAAGGGTGCGAGGAATTCAAATTCAAATGTGAGAGAGTTCAAAAAGAGTGTGTTTCAGTTTTTCAAACTAAATCATTTTTTTCAAGTAAAAAAAACTGAAAAAATGTGAGAGCAGCTTGAGTGAAGGAGAGTGCAAGCTTTTGCCATGTTGGCAAAACTGTGGTATGTGATTGGTCAATATGACTTTGGGTGGGTGTATTTGAACTGCATGCAAAACTTGCTCTTTTTATAGTAGTATATATATATAGTTCAATGTTCAGTGTGTCGTGACCACGTCCTTAAATAGGAGGTGTGCCATGACCACGGCATCACTGAGCCAAGGTATCAAACTATCAAAATGTTATGCTCCGACCGTGGCATGGAGGTGTCGCGACCGCGGTCAATTACAACAAATCAAGGTGTGCCTCGGCCGTCGGCAAAAGTACCGCGACCGCGATCGTCACTTGACCAACATTCACGCTTAAGTGGTGCCTCGACCATGGCCAATGATATGGTGTTGCAATTGCAGTGGCAGAGTACCTCTTCGATTGAAGATGGTGATGTGGTCCAAGACCTCATTTGAGAGGCCATCGGTCAAGGACAAGGCAGCGGGGTCCTGCAATCGAATCGCACCCCAAAACCCTAGCCTAGATTTAAACAACACCACAAGAATCAGGAATGAGGGAAAAATGTCGGAGAGCATCATTGAGCTAAATGTGGCGGAGCTGTGGTGGCTGTCGCGACATTTCACAAGTCGATAGGTCATTAAAAGCACAAAAAAGACGACGAAGCATATGAAAAATGGTAACTACCAATTGAAGGTAGTCGAGAAAGCGTCAGACGAATACCTTGGTTGAGTTAAATGACTCTAAACGGCGGTGAAGGTGGAAATTGTAGGGGCTTGCTGTGGTGGAAGCACTACTTCTTCGGCGAGGTTCTGAATCGGACTTGCTCGTAATCTTGCACACTCGCGTTGAGGGGCTTTGTTTGACAGTTCGACAATTTCAAAGTTTGAGTGAAAGAAGAACCATGTTTTGAAGGGCTTAACTATATATACCCTTGGGTACCGTGATCGTGGTGTGAGGATCGTCGCGACCGCGGTCATGCTCCTACTTTTACATATGTCGCGACCGCGACCCATCAATACAAAGAGTGGGTATTGCGACCGCGGTGTACCCCGACTCGACCACGGCTTATGCAGACTGTGACTGCGGTCCTTCCAAACCAAATTAACAAGAAACTAATTAAAGAAAAAACTTGCACTTTCCAACAAAGTCTCTTTGGTAGAGAGGGATTAAAATCCATAAAATATTTACACTCCTACTAGATGTGGAAATCTGAAATATAAAAAAAAGAGGTACATGTTCATAATACTAAATTACGAGATAAAGGAAAACAGTAAAAACTTGGGTTGCCTCCCAAGAAGAGCTTGTTTAAAGTCTTTAGTTCGACTTTCTCTATCATTTGTCTTCGTTCTCCTTCAGGATGTGCAATTACTTCCTCATTCATTCCACTTGTTATTGGGTTGGCTTCCCCCAAATTGAGTTTTGTCCTCCTTACAAAAGCTTCATCTTTGTAGTATCTTTTCACTCTCTGTCCATTCACTTTGAAGGTCTCTATCGTGTCTCCTGCTATCTCCATCACCCCCGATGGGTATATTTTCACTACAGAAAAAGGACCTGACCACCTTGTTCTCAGCTTCCCAGGAAATAACCTAATACTTGAGTTGAATAAAAGGACCTTGTCTCCTTCATGAACATCTTTTCTCTTCAGATGGGCATCATGTCAGACCTTTGTTCTATGATTATAAATCCTTGCATTTTTATAGGTGTGCAACCTCAACTCGTAGAGCTCTTAGAGTTGAAGGAATCTTGTTTGACCAGCCTTATCGAGGTCCATGTTTAAAAACTTGATAGCCCACAAGGCATTCTACTCGAGTTCGACCGTAGATGACAGGAATTTTCATAAATTAAAATGTAGGGTGTCATATCTATAGGTGTCTTATATGTTGTGCGGTATGCCCAAAGGGCATCTTCAAGTTTCATTGACCAATACTTCCTTATACGACTGATAATTTTTTTGTAATATTTGTTTAATCTTCATGTTTGATACTTCCACTTGCCCCAACGTTTGGGGGTGATATGGTGTTGCAACCTTATGTTTCACCCCATACTTTCTCAACAGATCTTCAAATTGCCTTTCTCCAAAATACAATCCTCCATCGCTTATGATAGCGTGTGGTACTATGAAGCGTGGTAAGATAGTTTTCTCGAAAAGCTTAATGACTTCCTTGGAGTCGCATGTTTGAGTTGCAACAACCTCAATCCATTTGGAAACATAATCAAAAACAACAATAATGTACTGGTTCCCTTTCGATAATGGAAAAGGTCCCATGTAATTGATCCCCCATACATCAAAGATTTTGACTTCCACCCAATCCACCATTGGCATCTCATTCCTGCTGCTTATGTTTCCCGTAAGCTGACATTCCTTGCATGTTTTGACAAAAGACACAACATCCTTGAAGAGCATTGGCCATTAAAATCCTGTTTACAGAACCTTTGCAGCCATCCTTTCCCCTCCATGGTGTCCCCCATAAGGTGAGGTGTGACATTCCTTGAGGATTAAAGGTAACTCTTCTTTAGGTATGCATCGATGATATTGGTTGTCAGAGCACTTCTTAAATAGCAGCGGGTCATACCAATAGTAATTTTTTATCTTAGAGAATAACTTCTTCTTCTCATTATATGTTATCTCCGGTGGAAGTTGTCCATATTCTAAATAATTACAAATATTTGTGAACCAAGGTAAGCTTTGCTCTTCTGATTGAGCCATCAAAAGAGCTTTGTCAGCATAGTTTTCATTCACTAACAATTGGTTTTCTTCATCAAAAATTATCCTCGACAAATGGTCCACAACCACATTTTCCTTCCCCTTTTTGTCAATGATCTCGTGATCGAATTCTTACAGCAACAAGGCCCATCCCAAAAGTCTTGGCTTTGTGTCCTTTTTATGCATTAGGCATTTTATTGCCTCGTGATCGGTGTACAGTCTTACCTTTGATCCTACTAAGTACAATTTAAACTTATCGAAAGAAAAAACGATAGCCAACATTTCTTTTTCAGTTGTAGTGTAGTTTATTTGGGCTTCGTCCAAGGTTATACTCGCATAGAAAATCACATGATGTTTCTTATCTTTCTTTTGTCCAAGGACAACCCCGATGGCGTAATCACTGGAATCACACATGATCTCAAAAGGTAGCTCCCAATCTCATGCTTGTAGGATAGGTGCTATTGTTAATGCTCTTTTGAGGGTATTAAAGGCATCTAGACATTTACTAGTAATCTCAAACTCAATATCCTTAATCAACATATTTGATAATGTCTTAGCGATCTTAGAGAAATCTTTTATGAATCTCCTATAATATCCTGTGTGTTCCAAGAAACTTCATACTCCCGTGACCGACTTTGGTGGTGGGAGTTTGGATATGGCTTCAATTTTACTTAAATCCACTTCAATTCCTTTCTTGAAAACCTTATGGCCTAGCACGATACCATCCTGAACCATGAAGTGGCATTTCTACGAATATAGGACCAGGTGCTTTTATTCACAACATTGCAACACTAAAGATAGATTTCTTAGGTGGGCTTCAAAATATGTCCCATATACAAAGAAGTCGTCCATGAATACTTCTACTATGTCTTCCAGAAAATCTGAAAACATAGATATCAAACAGTGCATAAAAGTCACTGGTGCATTATTCAAACCGAACGACATTCTTTTGAAGGCATAAATGCCATAAATGTAGGTAAAAGTGGTCTTTTCTTGATCGTCAGGATGAATCAGTACTTGATAAAATCCTGAATATCCATCCAGAAAACAAAAGTAGTCATGGTAAGCCAGCCTCTTTAGGACCTGGTCTATAAATGGCAAAGGGAAGTGATCCTTCTTGGTAGATGTGTTCAGCTTGCAATAGTTGATGCACATACACTAGCCTGTCATTGTCCTCGTTTCTACTTCATCTCCATCTTCCACTCGTATAACCGTCATTCCACCCTTCTTGGGTATCACATGAATGGGACTAACCCAATCGCTGTCGCTTATCGGGTAGATGATCCCAACATCTCGCAGCTTTACAACTTCTTTCTTTACAACTTCTTTTAGCATTTGGTTTAGCTTTCTATGTGGTTGAGATAGAGTCTTAGTTGTCTCTTCAAGACAAATTGTATGCATGCATAGGGCTAGGTTAAGGCCTCTAATGTATTCTATAGAATACCCAATGGCTTTTCTATGCAGCCTAAGCTCATTTAGCAACTTCTCCAGCTGGTCGTCCGTTAAGTTGGCATTTACAATCACTGGATTCATCTCTTCTTTGTCCAGGAATTCATATTTCAGCCCCTCTAAAAGAGGTTTCAATTCTGGCTTTTCTTTAGTGCTTCCTTCTCCTCAACTATTTGCTCTAGCAAAGCATACTTCAGTGACTCGATTATCTCTTCATCGTCGATGAATTCCTCTTCAAGTTGGTTCAGGTAGTCCAAGATTTCTAAAACCTCTTGGCCCTCCATTGGAGGTTCCTGACTATTTAAGGATCGCATGAGGGGACCAACAATTGCCTTGTCTTCTTGTACCTCTTTGAAATATTGATTGTAGCTATCCATGAAGTAGACTGACTCAGATAGAGAAGGTCCCATCATGACATCTTGTACCCAGAAATCCAAGTGATCATTCCCCACTTGTAGTGTGATGATTCCTTCTACTACATCTATTAAGGCTCTCCCTGTTGCGAGGAAAGGCCTCCCAAATATCATTGGGCATTTAGAATCCTTGACCATGTCTATCACTACTATATCACACGTAGGAAAAATTTCCCAACCCGTATCAGATTATCTTCAACTATTCCTACAGGTCTTGTAAAGGTATGATCGGATAACTCGATCCTCATCCCTGTCTGTACCGTGTCTATCAGCCCAAGCCTTTGTGCTAGAGTCAAGGGCATTAGACTAATGCTTGCTCCCAAGTCGGATAACCCTTTTCTCTCTACATTGTCTCTGACACAGAAAGATATGTTGAATTCTCTGAGGTCCTTCTTCTTGGTTGGTATCTCAGCTTGAACAAAGGCACTTGACATTTTCACCAATTAGACAGTCTTGATGTGGTCTCCTCTCCTTGTCTTTGTGATCAGGTCTTTAGAGAATTTTGCACATGTTGGCATTTCTTCTATCAAATCGAGAAAGGGCACATTCAAGTGTAGCTTCTTTATGGTTTCCATGAACTTTTCGCACCTCTTCTTCAAGTGTGCTTTTATCAATTTGTAGAAGAAAGGAACTCTTGGGGCGTAGGGATTTTTATTAGAAAGGACTTGTCCTATAGGATCCAAGTTCTTTTCATCTTCTTCTTTATTCTTTTTGTGTTTCCCTTCTTCTTTGCCACTTACAAATTGTTCTTTCCCTTTTGATTTTGTCGTTGCCTTCTCATTTTTAGATTGCTGATTAATACAACTTCCTCATTCTTTGGAGTTGTGAGTATTAACATTTTCCAACATTCTCCCATATCGTAGAGAGGGCATTTTCACAGTCTCAATATTTGATGGGATCTTCCCTGAAGAGTTCTTCATGAGTTCATCTAGTTGTGCAAGCTGCTGATCAATCTTCCTTTGGTGAGTTTACATGTCCGCCATTTGAGTGTGCATGGAAGTTACCACTCTTAAATTCTTGATATCACTTTGAGTGAGTTGATCATACACCGAAGCTTGCCTTTTCACAAAGTTGAATGGTTGAGCAATCATATCAGCTTGGTAGTTGTCCTAGGCTTGGCTCAACCCTGGGCATTGTCCTTGCCCTAGTCAACTCACATTTTTATTCTGACCTTGATAGTTGTTCTTATTTGTATGGTAATTGGTAGTCTTGGTGTATTGAGTTGGCCCTCCTTTCTTTTCGAATCCTGGAGGAGGTTTAGATGAACTGCTCAGTTGATGCACATTCTCCACAACTTCCTTCTTTCCATAATTAAACCCAGGATGGTCTTATCATTTGATATTAACATAGGAGACATTCTCAGTTTCTTCTTCACTTTCACTTTCGTCGCTCTCCTTTGGTTGGGTATATATACAGTTGTCAATTCCATGTCCTCTACAGGTAATGCATCTCATGGATTTATCCATGTGCTTCTTGCCTTTGGCCCCAGTGTCTTTCAGCTATTTGGCATTGGTGGTGATTTTCTAAATTTGAGTTGTAATAGTTTCCAAGGCTTTAGCTTCGATTGATGATCCTTCAGATCCTACTTTCTTTGCCGATCCTCTATCATTTTTGTCGTAATCCATGACCACTTGCAGTGCAACCATGTTGTCTATTATCTTCATAATTCTGCTCAGCTTCTTTCCAAGAAAGTCGCTGCCAGCAGCTGCGTTCAACGAAGTTCTCTCAGTGGGAGTCAACCCATTGTAAAAGGTGGTTACTAGGAACCCCTTACGGTTGTTATGGTGAGGACAGTCACTCTGGTACTCTTGAAAGCATTCACATGCCTTGTGAAGGTTTTCTCCCAGTTTTTGTGCGAAAGAACTGATCTTTTGCATGTTGCAAATAATTCTCTCAGTAGGATAAAATTGAGTAACAAAGGCATCTGCAAGGGGTCTCTACCCATCTATTGACTAGTGGGGTAGATTGAGGTACCAGGACAGAGCCTTATCTTGAAGGGAAAAATTGAACCCCTTACAATATATCACCTCTTGAGGAACTCCTTTCACCTTGATGGTATCACAGATATTTTTGAAGGCGTCAAGGTGATGGTACAAATTTTCACTTCTTGAATTCCCACAGAAAGGTTTGTTCTGGATCATTGTGATTACAACTGGTTTCAATTCAAAGTTTGTTGCATTGAAGTGTGGAATGAAAATTGGGCATTTAGATTCATTGGCTCTAGTTGCGTCCAACTCTCTAAGAGTTTTTCCTTCTTCATCATCTTCACTTTGGTTGTTTTGGTCATCGCTCTCACGTTCATTTTCACGATGGTTGTGATGGTGCCTTCTATGGCAATGGTAGGGTCATTCTTTGTCACGTCGATCTTCCTCATGATGTTGCTCCTCCTATTGACGACCATCAGAGTGACATACATCTCTATCTTCATCCGTCTCATGTGGTGGGGTGTCATGTTGAACTCTTGCATTCCGTTCGTCCTCAGTGAGAGTATCGTCCACACGAGGCGACATGGTAACTCGATGTTCAAGGTGAAAAATCGAACAGATATTCTTCCCTCCGGGTTCCCTGAATAGACCACACAGTCAAGTTAGGAAATTGGATGTGTTAAAATGAACTATTCTATGTAATTGCAGGGTTGCAGATTTAAGGTTTCTGTGCAGTCAAGCTTATCACTAAGATTGAGGCACGAGAGTATAGTGAGTGGACTCGAGTTCTTAACAATGTCGTTTTGCCTTGTCCCTGACAACGGCACCCAAAAGTTGACCGGCCTAAATCGCGCATACAAAATGAAGCAGATCTAGAGTAGTCAGACTCTTAATATTATAACCTAACTATCAAGCCCCCGTAACTATTATACAAGGTCTGACATAGTAGTCGGGGTCAAACCACAAGGACAACGTCAGAAAGTGTTAAGTACGTAGGGTCTCACACTCATATGCTCTAAACAAACAAATGGTTTTAAAAGGTTGTTCCCTAAAAATCAATGGTGCTCAAGACAAAACAAAGAAAATTAAAGGAAAGAAAATAAAAACAAGAGAAAAATAAGAACGAACAATAAGAAACAAAGATATGGAAGTAAACTCGGATAGGGTTTCCCCTACTAAGGTCTCTCACCAACATGAAAAACATACTCCCACTCATATACTCCTATCAAGATTACAAGCAATCATAGAAAATGTTTATTCCCTCCTCTCTCGAGATAAGGATAGATCTAGGATCTAAGGTGGCCTCCCTCTCGAGATAACAACCTTACAACTAAAAAGCAAACCATATGACCATAAGCTTTAGCAATCCAACAGTCTCATGCATTCATACTACTCCATAACACTAGATAAAGAAGATACTACTTTTTCGAGGTACCAATGATCAAACATCACAAGATGGTAGCTAAGCATACAAGTGAAGCATTAAGAATAAATGTATGGAGATAATCTTGATATGAGCATATATATATTCAAAGGGAAGCAAGAATATACATGTTGGGAGAGCTTTAATGGCTACTACCAACCCAAGTTAGGTGCTTAGCCACACATGTTAACGGACAGCATAACAACATTAGAAAATGATAGATACATCACAACCACGAAGAGGGAAGGGGGTACAACATAATGGATATGATAGAACTAGATGAGAGAGAAGATGTTGATACACTAATATACTCCTTCGAATCTAGATCTGGAATGGATAGTGTAGAGGCTCTCCTTCTTTTGAGGAAGAGGGTAGTTGATCTTCTCTCTCTTCAGCTTCTGCCTTCAGAGATCCAAGACTGATCTGATGGATGAGAGTGGCTATGGAATTCGGCAACACTTCATGGTCCTTGATGATCTCCTCATGTGACAAGTTGAGGTGGGAGGCCTATTTATAGGTGCTTCCCACTAACATTACCATCCATGCCGTGGTCGAGGCTTGACCTCAGTCGATCAAGGCATCTCCTCAGTCGAGGCTACCACAATGGTTGGTCGAGTCAGCACCTCATTCGAGGCATCACCTCGGTCGAGGCTGGGATGAAACACCGCGGTCTAGATACCGACCTCGGTCGGGGTTCGGTCGAGGTTGAGATGTGTGGGTTGTAGGCTACGACCAAAAAGGGCACGAGGAACCACACTCGTGAAGTATTGTTGTGATCATGAGGACATCGACCACGGTGGGAGGGTCCCTAGTGGTCGATGAGCAGCGGTCAAGGTGCTAACTACAGCCATGGCTCGATGTGACCCTGGAAAGGTGGAAAAGAGTGTGAATAAGATTCTTGGCATAAAGTACTAAAATAAGTGGAAAAAGTCTATAAAAGATATGTTAGGAGAGGTATAAAATATATGCAAAAAGTACATAAAATGAGATGTTATCACTAGTCACACATCACTGCTACACAAGTATGCAAAAAGTTGGAGAACAACTTCAACCTACAATCTGCATATGGTGTTAGAGTGTTTATGTAATTCCTTTGTCATTAATGTCCAAATTGAACTCAAGGCACATTGAAGTCACCCTCCTCATCATTCAATATTGTTTTTTGAACCAGAGTAGACTGTTTGAGATATATGTAAACCTAATATTACATATTGACTCACATGTGTATGGGCATGAATTTCTCAATCTTGCTAATCAAGAGGCCTAGGACACCATACTCTTGTAGGAGGAACAAATCCCATATCTATCACTCACTGTTTATCCCCATGTGTCAAATCCACCCAATCATCCCTTCTATAACAACCCATGTTTCATGACTACGTTTGATGATGTCAAAGTGTACCCAATGACAAGTGACGAGTGCAATGATTTATGGTCTAAGAACCACAACCACCACCATCACTATGATACCTGACTATGATTTCCATGATAATTGATTCCATGTGTCAGTCTCATAGTGGGTCTGTCTGATACACTATTCTCTAACACATATATGTATGATTGGTTTGATATTGCCATATCATGACCAATGAGATTCAGTCATCAACCAACTCACATTCTGGTCTTATTTTTCATTGATGTCTATCAACCTTCCACAATGATAGCTAATTAGGGACACAATGTGAATAAGTATATGCACTCTTAACATCTGTATGAACTCATTTCTTCAAGTCTAATACCTGAAGACATACGACATTGAGTAATATTATTCTCTAGACATTTATAATGTTACATCATTACCTCATAACTGAATAAAAAAGAAAAAATTGGAAGCTTGCCTTTTATTAATGATCAAATCATTTTACAGGTTATGCCATTACCATCATCTCATGATTGGCTCTCAGGGCATACATACCAACAAATATGTCATATATTCATGGTAGTTTTCTTAGTATCGGTTTGATTAAGGATGGATTTCATAACCTGACCATTGATCCCCCCACCAAGAACAATTTGACTACCGTTGTGATATAATCCTTAATTATGTATGACATGGATTAGAAGAATCTTCCATTAAGTCCATTTGACCTTGATGCTTTATTAGCCCTAATGAAGAAGTTGTCACTTTGATCTCTTCATGAACCACATGTTTACATAGATTTATGTTCATAAAGAGGGAAATGTATGGTGCATGGAGAAGAGTATTATGTTAACATGTGATAGGATGGATGTTAAAATATTTGTAATCATGCACAACCTCATTGGTCACCTATTCCCTTCTATGAAAAATCATCCCATCATCCTGTATGAGAGATTGGATGCTCTCTTTTTTATTTCTTTTCTTACATCCATGTGCTAGAGTGATTTGGTGTTACTACACATGAAAATTCAGACTAGGGAGAAGTCCCTAGGATTTCACCCAGACTAAGCACAATAATCACCACCCACAAGCAGAGGGATCTTGCTATAGTATAGTTGAAGATCGAACCCAAAGTATTTTTTTTAAGAACAAGTCTGATCAAAATAACTAACAAGAACTAGTAATTAATAGAAAAGGTGGATTGGTTGATTATACTAAGGTTGTTGTAACTAAATCATTGGATTGAAGTCTAGATTCATGGGTTTCACCACTACTACCTATCATTATCTCTCTCACTGCATCATATGAAATATGAAAAAAAACATATATTGAGGCAAGTAAATTCCCCTTTGGCATTAGTATTCAAACTTGGATAGATATCACTCTTAGATCGTTGTCACGTTACCTAGAGATCATACATGTATTGCCTCACAAAATAGCTACCCAAAATTCTTATCAAGGTTTAACAAGAATTAATTGATATCCTAGATCATAGGTTCAAAATTCTCTACAACTCACATCTGATAAACATCTAAAATTGATGATTAGGAAAGATTACAAGAACAAAAATGATTGATTCAATAATAGATGCAATAAAGATAATATAATCGGGTAACACGACTACTCATCGCACCCTACCATGAGGATTATTTACTCATGACAACAATAATGAGATTGACAATGGAAGAAATTAAGAAAGACATCATCATTGTAGACAAAGAAGGAGGAATTTTGGTGTTTAGATGCACATGTTCAAGGTCAAGGATGACAACAGACAACAGAGCAACAAGATCACTCCTTGACATTTGTTGGAGAAGGTTCTTGGGTGGTTGTATTCCTTCCATAGTTTATATTCGTCTTCTATATGGAAGAAGTAGTAGGTTAACGAGGGTGGAGGCTATTAACTGATGGAAATGAAAACAACATGAATAACCTCTTCCAACTTTTGATGCTTGGATACTTGGAAAAAGCAGAGGTGGAGGTCACCAGTTGACATTCATCAATGGATGGAAACAACTATTGGAATCTGGAGGTGGATGCTCTGAGTTTGCTTGGTCATCTGGTGGCGTCAAATAGAGAATCTTTTCCTTGGTGCATGCAACATTGTATTTATAGGCATAAGTTAGGGTTTGGAACCCTTCCATGTCACCTTGCAGTTAAATTTTCGGCCTCCATGGAGGTGAAGAGGATGCGGAAGAAGGTAGATAAGGGTTTGCAACCCACAATACTTCCTCTAGAAGGTAAATGGTCGGGATGACCATAGATAGGCTGAGGTCCTAGACGACCACCAATAGCAAAGTGTTTCAATGAGAATCACTCATTATAGGTGAAATCCGGTCTGAAGATGGAGCCTGGGCTTCCATCAGAAGTGAGTGCGCTGGAGTTTCATCAGAAGATAAGAGCAGAACATCTATTGGAAGATCATGCATGGATTTTGTCAGTAGGAAATCAGTGTACTTCCATCGAAAGGCAGCCATCAATAGGAAAGCATAGAACTACCATCTGAAGGTGTGAGCGTTAGAGTCCCATTATTTGGTAGGCATGCAATGTTCATGTTAGAAGGAAACCACCATTAGGTGAGAGCTAGGCTTCCATCAGTTATCAATCGACAAAAGCACAGAGTGAGCAAATTAACAGTTGTATAGATGAGAACACTGATGGTTGGCTAGAGTGAGAACATTGATGGTTTTTCAAGAAGATACGTACCAGTCCTTGTGGGGCGTTGGGGATATTGGCATGTGTCATCAGGTTTGTGCCCTCGAGGCATCAACAGATGGAATCATCAATCGATGAAGGGATGGATCAACTAAAATCTGGTCTATTTTTTGAAAAGTTTCTTGTGCTCTCTATTCGATTAGCAAGACCATCATCTACCATACTAGCTCATTGGTTTTGAAGTTCAATCCTATCATGAAAACCATGGGTTAGGATTAAAATACTATAATTTAACATAAAATTAAGAAAACTGAAATATAAGCTAGTTCTCAAGTAGAACGGTGAAAATGAATGCAAAACTAAGCTAAAAGTGCAACAAAAACTAGGATGAGTGCATTCATCATTGAACCCTCAACTTAACCATTGATCATCCTTGAGTAACACAAAATCTCAAATAGTCACCAAATGAATACTTTGAACCAATGTGATTGCCTCACCTTCACATCATGCTTATTTATCTACCACCAGATATGGTCAAGCTGCCCAACTCCTTCAGATTATAGAACACATCTATCCAAGTCATTCTATCCTATTTTTATTCACAATTTTTTTGCCACTATCTCCAATACCATGGACATTTAAGAGTTTACATGAGATTTTAGAGAATTCCTCAAAACAATAAGTAGGCATATGATCCGACACTAAGGTGTGTAACAAGGATATCAAAATGAGACATTTATTGTATCTCTAGTTAGGGAATGGAGAGAAGGGGGTTGCAGAAGGAATATGTGAATCTCTCCTCTATTCAACTTGAAATCGTATTTATTTGTGTAAACACATATAATGCAACTTTTTACACATTTGCTTCTTTTTAGTGGTATGCCCCTATTACATTGAGAGTGTATGGAAGAAGAAAATAGAGTGGGGAGAGGTGTGACAACCTAAACTCGGAGTTTGACACTTTTTATGGCATTTATTTTCCTTTTTATGAATGGAAGATGAGACGATGGAAGATTAAGCGTACAAAAGTTGTCAAATCAACATACAACTTGATTTAAAATTCCATGCACTGATTTGTTCTCATAGTCTCATTATTCTCAAATAGTGACATGATAAGGGGAAGAAGCGATGATTGCATGAATTTGTTTCACTAGTCAGTTAGAAGAACGATGTGTTTGATTCCTCTTAGCTCCTCAATTACTTGCCATTTTTGTCAGGGAAACATAATGTCTAGGATTCTAATTCACATAGAGTAATTTCTAGCCAATTGTTCATTTCAAAAATTTGTCATGTTTAGGTGTTGAGTATGGGAACGAAATGATTCAATATACATGCATGAAAATAGAAAATATGCTTCCAAGACATCGAGAAATTGGATTTCATTACTCTAGAAAAGAAAAAAATTAAAAATATTGCTAAATGCAATGCATTAATGGAATGATGAGATAATAAGTTACAAAAATATAGGCATGGGTAAAGATCATAATACGTACACCCACCTTCGTCTCAAACTTAGATACTTGTCCTCTAGCAAACACTAAAACCAAAATGGAGGGGGATAATTTTTTTGGTTGGTCCATGAGATGTGTTTGTTCTCCATTTAGTAAAAGTCCTTCCCCTACAATACAAAATTATTAGAACAAGTGATCTTATCATAGAATGTAATATATAACTAATGCAAAGATGAAGAGAAATGAAAAATTAGAAATGAAATAACACTTGCGTTACCTTCTAAGAACTTCCTTCGTATACTGTTGACGATTGGATGCCTGAAGCTTAATTTTGATATGTAGGGGAAATGAGTATAAGAGGTTGATTTGACTCCATATAGCCTTTATTGTGAATTAATGTTTAAGATGTTGACCATTGAGTTTAATTTCTCTAGTCTTCTCACTCAAAATTAGAACATTTCCATGGGGGAAGATCTACTTAATAATGAAAGGAGCCGACCATCAGGTCCTAAGCATTCCTAAAAAAGATGAAGACAAGATTAGTGTAGTATATCTTGATCTTTGACTTGAAGATATTTCCTCTTAAGATGGACATCATAATACATCTCCGTGCACTCCCTATAAATGCATGCATTCTAGTATTTTGTCAATTTGTAGCTATTATAGTTCTTGAAGTAGAACTGGACAATTCTCTTTTGTTGCACGAAATTCTAAGTTGATATCTTTGGTATCCCATCAGGCCTTACTTCAAGCTCCACTAGTATGTGAAAAGACTTCCCATAGACGAGACAAAGTATAGTTCCCAAGGGAGTTTTATATTGAAGTTTGATAAGCCCAGAGTGTGTCATTCATCTTATACGTCCAATCTTATCGTGCCCTATCGACTGTCTTCTTGAGAATGAATTTGATCTGATGGTTGGATACTTCCACTTGACCACTAGTCTGAGGATGACATGTGTTAGGATTGGAACCCAAGAAGGATCCACTGAAATGGTAAAATAAAAGATCCATGTAATTATATAGTAGCTAAAACATAACTATTACAAAGTTTCATGATAATTCATTTACAATTGATCCTTACAATAAAAGGGCGGCATGCGAAAAAATATGGTATACACCAAATAACATGTAAGTCCAATTATAGAGGGAAATCTAGCCATTCCAAGATACCCTCAAATTTAAAATCTCTGAATAAGGTTTTCTTAAGTCCTTGTCTTCTAATGTACCTACGCATGGGTGGATGGGAACATCATCAAAAAAATAGGAAAAAAGGCATGTATAAATAAACACTCTATGTGTGCATATAAATAACATTTGGACATTATATTGGGTTACAAGTATAAAAAATGTGTTCCCATGGGAAGGGGTCATATGAAATAGGTAAGCTCAACAAGAGTCAAATCAACATATTTATGCATAGTATTCACAAAGAGATATATTTGAGATAAAAGAAACATCTTGTCATAACAACATTCAAAATTTGAAAATAAACAATAAATTTGAATGCATAACAATTGTAGACTAAATATACCAAAAATAGGGCCATAACACCATCGAATCATGGCCTAAAATGTAAGGGTGAAAATGCACACCCTAGATGGAATACATGTGCCCTTTATAAGTATGGTTGTACATAAGTACCAATATTCAAGATATTCTAGTCAAACATTTAGCAAGCAAAGACATAGTGACTAGAATTCTAGTCTTTATCACATCATGTATTAAAATCATAGAAAGAGGGGTCAAAGGATCCATTAAAAAAATAATTTAGCACACTCAAGAATTCATAAGAGTTCAAATCAGTAAATACAAATGTTCAAATTTATATTTCCAAAAAGGAATAGTTGTCAAGTAAATGCTTCAATATTGGATTGTATATCACAGTCATGATACTATAAAAATAAAATATGAATTGCACATTCCTAGTATTCACCTCTAAAGATTAACTCTATGATATAGTTTGGTCAACAAAGTCAAGTTTTCATAACAGAAACACCTTATGTGTGTTGGTAAAGCCAAAGGGAACATGAGTATTCATTCCTAGTGTATTTATGTATTCCATGCTAATCCTAATTTTGATAACCTTGTGACATATTACATTTTCTTCTGTTTATCTTATTAAGTGGTTATATGATCTATTAGATATCTATTTTAGTTTCAATATCCATATCCAGACACATAAGTTTAAGTATGTCTAGTTTACACATATGTGTGGTTAATGATATGTATTCCTCTAATTTAGATCTCATATTTCTATCATTTCTTCCTTTATGTTATATAGTTGAAGTTTAATTGACTAGGATTGATAATATTTGTGTTAATATTTTGGCATTATTATTCTTATAAGATCCATGTGTATTTCTAGTAACCATAAATTATGTTGATACATAGTTGTGCATCTTATATTTTTAGTTCGTATGGGACAAATACTAAAGTGAAAAAACAAGTAGGTCAGATTATTATCATGCCCACATTTTCATGTATTATATGCTCTTTGTTGTCTAACCTTCTATATAATGTGTATGTGACATCTAATCTACTTATGAAATAAAGTAAATACATGTAAATTCTAATATGAGCAGTCCATTATATGCACTATCATGATGAGAATATAAGGTACTTTATTGATTTAATATTAGCTTGGATAACATTTATACCAAATTACTGTGTTGATTATTATTTAGTTTCATATTCATTGTATCTCCCCTAATCATGTTTCTACAACTATAAGGTTCAATAGTAGATATATTGGTTTTTGATACTTCTGTTGGGTAGTAGCAACTAATTCATATTTTAGTAGGACATATATATGTACATACATCAACAAAATATGCCTAACCAACATGGATAATGTATTTCATTAATATGATTTACCTCCAAGACATTCAAGTTATTTTCTAGCACATTTTTTGTTAGTTGATTTCTCAAATTTATAATAGACATGATGAAACCAAGATTAACTATAGTTCCTTTTTGTTGAGATTTTCATCACATCATTATCTTTGGGCTTCAGATTTGTGGCAGGCTCATGAGGATATTTAGAACCCTATTGTAGTCACTCTAGTTTCCAACCTCTCTCTGTGAACGTGCCAACAAATGTTATGACCTTGCATCCAACCATTTCCAACCTATTTTAAAGTTGTTAGGGAGAATGAGAATGAAGGATCATTGGGATGACTATTTAGATTCGAGAAGGATTGTGATGATAATAGAGGGTAGGTACTAGGATGTTTGAATGATGTTGTGAGGATGAGTGGTGGTTGTTGTGCCTTTGGTGGTTGATCATGCTATTGGCCAATCAACTTAGGTGGTAGCAGTCTCTCTATTGAGAAGGTCACTGGAAGGAGCATGAGTAAGGTTGCACTAAAGGTGACCATGTAGGGTTTGGTTTGCAGCAAAGATGATTTGGGTAGAGGTTGGTTTAAGGTTGAGATGATTCCAAGGAAGGTGGATGATTTCTATAAACCTTGATGTGTATTAGGACAACAAGACAATGATCCTTTTGGTCGAGTTCAGATGATGAGCATGAAGTGACGAGGAGGGGTGGGGGAAGGATGGCACTTGTCTCTAGTCATGTGGTGGTGTCTGGATTTAAGGGAAAACATGAACACATGTGTACGTAGGAGGAACAAGCTCTGTTGTAGGTGATATGAAGGTCTATCGATGGGAATGGGATGATGAGCATGAGGCTTATGTGGATCTGGAGGTGTCGAAGGAAGTGGAGGCATAGTGGGGTTTCCCATGATGTTTTATGGCACCACATTTGTCGATGCGCCCTCTGCAACCTGAAATTATGGCACCCCCTTGCATTCATGGAGTGATGAAAGTATATTTATCCATTTTATTTGTATCTTTTAGATCATTCCTTGGGATCATTTTGTTGATTATTGTCCTAGTTTTAGATTTAATTGTCTTAGTTCATATGTACACTCTTTATTTGGAGTTTTTATAAGACTTACTTCAGTTTTGTAAGAAATGACCTGATCACTCCAAAGATCATGATCCCTCAAAATTACTTTAAGAATATGTTTGCACAACTTCCCACAGTTCCTGATATATATACCCCACATGAAAAATGTCATATCTTTTGCATCCCAATACAAAATTTAATGATTAAGTATGCATTGGAACAAGAATTTAAATATAAATATATATATATATATATATATATATATATATATATATATATATAGAGTCAGGCTAGAATACACTCGAGTGTATCCGGAGCGGAATACACTCAAGTAGTTTTTCGTGATGCAATATTTTTTTTGGAAATCTAATCCATTGATCTTCTTAAACATCACGTGAACAATTCATACGCAAAATTTGAGCACATTTGAATATGTATATCTCATGTTATGAAGACTGCAAAAATTACGCATTTCAAATTAGTTTTGCGCGTCGATTTTGTTGCCCTTGGATGAGTGACTTACACTCATCCAAATGGGCTCAAAATTTGTATGTAACCTAGTTATAGTATGAATGTGAAGATCAATGGTTTACATTTTGCAAAAACTAGTCTTGATATTCAAACACACTTGAGTGTATTCGTGCGATCCGTACACTCGAGTGTATTCTAGCCTGACTCATATATATATATATATATATATATATATATATATATATATATGAAAAAAATTTATTTTCTTGCATCCTTGATAGTCAGTTGACTAGATTTCCAGTTGATTGACTCACCTCTAAATTTTTGCCGCTAAGACTGATATGTGCCACAATAAGATGATCATATTTTTTGCAATTCAAGAAGGAAATTAATGTTCAAATATGATTTAGAAAAATAATTTAATTACCTATAGGGAAAATATATTTTTGGGAGATTTTTCTAGTCGGTTGACTAGCTTTCCATCCGATCTACTCACTTGTGGTAGAAATCTATAGCAAAGAGGGTCAAAGAAGGTGAATGGTCAAAATATTAAAGGAAGACAATTGAATAAATTTTTGTATTTGAGGCAAGCAATTAAATTTTATCAAAGATACTACCTTGACCAAACACAAACACAAGTTGTCCAATAACCATGTACTTTAGTATGGAGGAAAGAATGTAACTAAACCCCAACCCTTTGACCAAGTAAAAAGCTATCAATGCAACACTTGGAAATCTACCAAAACAAGTCCTCATTTACCTCTATAACATGGGGATCGAAGCACAAAACAAATATCATATTATATTACCTAGATCCTCCCCTAGGTTTGTTCCTTTGTTTCTTATCTATTATGTCTTACTAGTTTCTCTACTGGGGCATGGGGAGTTGCAATATAGCCCGTTCTTTATCTTGATTGTATTTGGCTTCAATACTTTAGTGATTAAATGTTTTCCATCCAATTTGCACTTATTTTATTATTAGATAGATTATATTCTGTGTGGGTGATGACATCCCTTATCCACAACAATAGTGAACCAATAATATTTTGACAAGATTGTTGATGGAGTTGATGATCTTTTTACTCAGTTTATCTTGTTTGTTATAACTTGTGGTGATGAAACTACATGATCTGTTACGACCCTCCCTCCCGATAACCCCCAATTAAGGGAGACCGAGAGGTCGAAGTCGCACCAATAACTTCTGGATCAAAGGTTCAGCAATTAACCAAGACTAATTATCAAATTTTAACATACTATACTGAAAAACTGTAAGAAAATAAAATTTTCCATACCTTTTTGAAAACTTGGATCTCTAAACTTCTATCCACTTAAGGATTCTACTCTAACTAGTCCTCCTTGTATTTTACTTCATGTATTTCATAATATGACGATATACTATTTGTCCTTTTGGCTTGTAACTAAAACACCGACAAACAACACGTCAGTCAGCCGAAGCTGGTATGTGGGGGAAACAATAATTATGTAAATACGTTAACAATGTAATCATTCAATTAATCATTTAACAACCAAGATTACATTTTAGATATAACTCAGTGATCCAAGAGTACCCTATCATCTATGTTGTCCCCATTAAACCCCTCATGATCCACCTATAGGTGAACCAATTTCGAGGGTTGAGTCACATGGCACTACTCGTAAGTAGCCCACTCCTTAACTCATGGCAGGCTAATGAGTCTCATGGCACTACATGTAGGTAGCCCAGTTTCTAACTCTCCCTAACCTAGACCTTGCTCTAGGATTACCCTTTTTTTCTTAGCCTTTTCAAAGCAATAGAGGTGGACCCAAATCTAGTCAGTTATATACACACATTTATAGTGATAATCATAGTCACTTTATAGTTGCATGAAATAAATAAACATCCAACAGTTATTTTCAAGCAACCGATTAAAACTTAGGGAATCACCGTGAAACTAGAGCGATTATTCATAAGCGTAACCACATACCTGATTTGATGAGTCATGTATATACAATCAAGCCAATCAACAGATCCAAGCAAGTAATTCAATCATCACATAATTCCTGAAAAGAATATGTACTCTATTTATTTCACACTTTATCAAGAATCTACTTTATTGACTTGGATTCACTTTCTAGGGTTTCTAATCCACATTAAGGTTTCATTAATATTCATTAGGGTTTCTAAGATTAATTTCACAAACTTTATCCCTTTTAGGTCAACAAACCCTAAAATACTCTTTTCCATTTATATGAACCTTAATTGCTCAACTATCCATTTTAATAGTCATTTATACCCAAATTGACTTAGGATCATCATATCCCCATTTATTCATGGATTTGAAAAATTAAACCAATTAAAAGACATATTCTCCTAAATTAGGGTTTTCAGCTCATTAATGCATAATCATGCATGAAACCCTAAATTAAGCCAATTATATAAAAAGATCATCATTTTAGATCCTATTTTCACTTTTATTAACAACAGGTTAATATCAGATTGAATTATCCAAATAACATCATTAAGTCCATCTATCATTAAATCTAAGGGTTTTTTTCCTTAATTAAATCATTAAAGATGATAAATTTATGTCCTTTTCAAATTTTCAAGCATATTTATGCACTTAAACTCTAAATTAGACTAATCATGTGTAAAATTCTTCCTTTTTGAACATAATGTACCTTTTTTCATTTAACAGGTTAACATCAACTCTAATGATCCATTAAACCCTATTAAACACATTAATCATATCAAAATAGGGTTTCTTAATCTTTAATTCATTAAAGATGATGATTTACACTACTTTTCCCATAGAAAGAGGAATTAGCTTCTAAACATATTTTTATTGAATTCCTCCTGTTTTTCTGAGCAAGATTCATGTATTATATGTCCCCAACCGAGCTACCGTTAAAAAGTTATGAATTTAATGAAATTCACTTACTCTGGACCAATCGGAGAGCGCCACGTCGCCTCCTCATGCAAAGCATCTACGTGGCTTGGTTACAAACATTTTGAATTGACGTAATTGCCCTTCCGTGTCTCTTTGGCTTTGCAATGCCCGGGGGGGCAGAACCCTCCAACTGGGCTCCTCTTCATCTTCCTCGCGACAACAGCCGACTGCCGCCCTAACAGCCGGGGGGGTCTCCCCCTCCTCCTTCCCGATTCATCGGCCCTCAGGGACATGCCCCCTTGGTGCGGCGACCCTTTCCATGCCTGTAGAAGCTTTAGGGTGCGGCCGTGGTGGCTCTCCCATGTGGGAGACGTACACGACTGCTGCTGCAACTGCAGCAGGTCCACATCAACTGCACGAAGCCAGGGCCAAAGGGGAAGCGGTCGATCGATCTGGGTGATGGTGGAAGCTTCCCTCCTCCAGCAAGACCACAACGAAGCCCCACGTGGCCCTAGAACTAGGATATACCCTCTTGGTTAGGGTTTAGATGGAAAGAAGAAGAAGAAGAGGTAGCATTGCGTGGAATCCCTCTAGATCTCGAAGCATGGGTTCCACCCATCTTATAGGGGTGTATATGAAGCCCTAAGGAGTGCCTCATGAGGACTCAACTCCCAACTCGAAAGGAAACACACTTTGCTTGGTTGTGAAGCAACCATCTCTCTCTCTTCATCACTTTGTTATGCCTTTTTCTTTAATTATTAGGATTAAGAAAATTACCTCCTTTATCTCCCTTGTACTTTCCTTTAAGGTATTGGCACGAAATTAAGTTTTCCTTTTTGGTAGAAAATACTTTTCTTTTCCATTGCCACCAACAATTGGTAATAATATATTATATTACTCTCTTATTTTGCTTTATTGGTATTTTCTCTTTCCTCTTTCTTTATTGGGGCTCCTTGGTCCCCAATAAACTCCAAGATTTCTAAATTCCTTCATAAGGGTACTTATTATCCTTCTAGATGCATCTATATGCATTATTCTACATTATTTCCCATTATCTTGTTTATTTCTTATTAAAATATCTCTTTTTGAATATTTCTCTTTATTTCTGTTTTATTTTCCTCATTGGTATTCCTTTTATCTTTAGGACTCCTTGGAATACGAAATTCCACCAAGAATAACTCAATTACACCTCTTTTAACTGGTTTTCCACATTTTACCATTATTTTCAATTTCTTTCTTAATAAAGAAATACTTTATTAATCTTTTCTTTTCTTATTTCTTTTCTTTGCAACTTTAGATTCCTTGGAACCCAAGAGGCACGACATCCTTTTTGGATTTGCTTTCTAGAGGTTTCCACATCTTCTTTTATCAAATATTCAATTATTCAATCACTAATTGAATTTTCTTGTTATTTGGGCCTAATAACCAATAAAGCCCACAACACAATCATCAAGGCAATTGTAAACAAAATCCATTTATTCCAAACAAATTATATCATTATTTGTTCAAATATTTTTAATATGATAAATTACATTTCTCACCAACTGAACCCAAAAATTGTGGTTATAACATCCTTCCCCTCTTATAGGAATTTTGTCCTCAAAATTCTATCAAGCAAACAAACAATTCAGGATAAGACTTTTCCATGTCCATCATTGGCCCCTATGTGGCTTTACTGTACTCATGGCATTTCCAAAGAACCTTTATCATTACATGTTCTTTTCTCTGAGTTCTTTCATCCTGGCATCTATAAACTACACAGGTGACTCGGGCCATTTCAGCCTCCCTTGGGGCTCACTAGGTTCATTGCACAGCACATGGTTGGGGCACCTCACCTAGTGCTCTAAATTGGACACATGGAAAACATCCCACATTACTCTATCCTGAGGGGTAGGGTCAAAACCTAACCATCTCCACCCATCCATCTCTAATGGACCCATGTATCGGGGACTCATCTTTCTCAGCTACAACTCAGAGGGGTCGGATTCTCACATTATATTCTCCCACAGTGCATTGCATGTTAGTCTAAGTTGCATCTATTCACGACTCTCATCTTCTCTAGGCTCCTTTCATCCATTGCATGATTAAAGCGACTTTCGTCTTCATGCACCGTGGTCCTTTTCTAATCATCATGTGGTCCTTTCACCAACATCACCTTACTAAAGTGGTGACCGACACAACCTCCCTTACAGAGCTTCTTAGAATCCCGATACTGGCTATGGTGGTCATCATCACATCTTTCCTAGGAAAAGAACTGTCTCTAGCTATCACCCTGAACGAGCACATATCCTCTCATCAGACCCTTTAGTCTGGATCATACTAACCATTAGTTGTGGGTGATGAACTATACCATCATCGAGTCCTTCGTGTACCTACTTCCCCCTTACGGGAGTGAACCTTTAGGATATACTCGACTTTTGAACTGGATTCATGGTGTAGTTGAACCATCTCTCTCATGAGTAGTTCAACCAGATCTGTCTCTTGACAGAACTCTTTCTTTCTCATGTCATCTAGATAAGGCGATCTATCATAGCCCATATTACATCTTGACCTTCCTTGTTCTAGGGGAGACTTATCACCACATTCATAATGATGAACTCTCGTTCCCTCTCAGGGACTCTTTTTTCCTCTATATCAATACACTAGGTTACTGGGGTTCGTCCTCTACCCCCCGGCTTGCATGGCCATATACCACATGCAACTTTATCGAAAGTCCTACTGTCACTTATTATCTTGGTGGTATGGTGTATGGTGATCTAAAAATCATGATCTCCTGTATGTCATGATTCCTCAAGATCGATTCCTCAGAAACCCTAAACCACTCTAGTCAGGGTTTCATCACCTTCTTTTCCAAAGAAGTGCAGCTGAGGTTCTACCACCATCCTTTCATTGCATCAAGGACTAGACTGGCTAACCAAACAACCATTAACTTGTTCAACAGATCTCATAATTACATCGGAGTATTAGCCAAACATATCTCCTTTCCAAACTTAGGGTTAGCCTAACAACCTCTTCTAGCTTCTAGCCCAGATACATCACAACCAGAACATCCATTACCACTTCGCATACTTAGATATTAGTTCCATTGAAGACATACACTTCCATGTATTTCACTTATCATCTCAAACTCAAACTCTAAGTCCATCTTTATCGAGAACACTTTGAGCTCATTCTTCTGGTTTTCGAACTCAACCTGGCATAACTCATAGCTCATGGTAAAAACATCCGTATAAGATGACTACCTTATTTTTCTTTAGCGTTTGCAAACCATCCATGTATCATTCACTTTACCAGGGTATGTTATCTTCTCTGTCCTCATACCTCATAGAAACTTTCCAACTCACATCATCTTTTATCCTTGGTGTATGGCATGTGTAATATCCTATCTCTCACTCCCATAACAAGAGAAAATAAGCATTTGGCTGCAGTCCAAATACAGAGTTCTTCCTATTCCAAGAGTAGAGATGGCACATCCCACCTTGCCAATACACCTTTACATCTAAGTTGCAACGTGCCACATATGTCTCTACATCACAGACATCATGATATCAAACTAGTCTTGAACCTACTGAGGTTTATATCCTTGGTCATCTCCTCTAGGTCTATAGGGTTCCGGCTCTTTTGGGGTCATCCCTCTTCCCTCATGCATCAAGGGAGTGCCCTACTCATCTGCCCTTTGGGTCCCATGAGTTCATGAAGGTGATCAATCTCCTAACCCATGACCCTCATACGATGATAGCTGTTACCTCCCGACCCTATGGTCATGTGCAACTGGGGAATTAGGCAACTCCTACTTTCATCGGTCTTATCCCTACCTGACCCTAGGATAGACTTAGGATTCTCCATTATAGTACATGTTCACTTAGAACCTTACCCAAGTCTTCATCATCTCTCTTTCTGCATTCATGGACTGGCTTTCATCCTTTCATAGGGACCATGGCAACCTGCCTACCTTGGTCAAGCCCCATACCGGTTACCCCCATGGTAACACATTCATATGCAATTAGAGATGGATATCTATGGGTCTACAGGTTCATTCTCATACCCTGTACTTTTCTCTTAGCTTCTCAAGATCCAATGAGACCTCTTTAGGTTACCTTAAACCAACAAAACTGATATACACCCTACCAAAGGGGTCCCTCTCCCAGGATGGGAGGGAAACTATCTCTTGACAACAAAGTCACAAAATCTCTTAGGTCTAGGGTTTACGTCCACATGATCCCACTTAACCCTAGCAAGCTATTAAGGCACAAGCAGATCACCTACTGGTACCATGCTAGGTCATACTTGTCCTCTTTCCTCGATGTTGGATCAAGATCATACTTTCCTTTATCATCAACCTAGTTGTGAGGGGTTCATCAAACATACCTTAAACTTAAGGGGCTTCCGTTTTCCTTTATACATGAGGTGTACCATGCTCAAAACTATGGCAACTTAATTCTCATCATGAGCATTAGGTATACCACTTCCTCTCTTAGGTCAGGAACTCTAGGTTCACTTTGGGGTGCCCAACTGCATGCTCTATCTCTTAACTACGAACCAAGCATGCAAAAGGCATGACATGAACTCCTTGTCATCCTTCAACTCGAGCAACACTTAGAGTTGGGTCCTCCTTAAGGACAACCAACAAGGTACAAGGCCTCATAACCTATTACTAAACCTTTCTAGGTCTAAGGAACTCTTCTTCCTACCTCAGAAGGTAGACACCTATATTGTAGGCACTTAGGTACCAGAAGCTTCTTCTTCTCTCTCTAGGGTTTGGTCCCTCTAAAGGCAACCAAGATATCATCAACTTCCAGCGATCGATCATGAGGCAACCACTATCATCCATTTCAGTCGCACCATCCTCAACTCCCCACTATACCTCAAATCTCAGAGTCTAGGATTCCCAACCTTCTTGGAGGGGTTTCCTACTCTCTCTCTAGAGCTAACCCTACAACCAACCTCACCATTAGAGGTCCTCTCTTCATGAAGGATCAACCTCAAAAGCATCGTCTACATGGGTGAAGCCTAGGTTCGAACTTATGTTTTCTCAAGATCATCCATAGCCCTTTATGCTCCATCATGATTCCTTATCCATGGTTTCATCCTACTGTCAGCACTATGACGTGCCCTATGTGCCGGTTATACCCTACTTGCACAAGCCCATAGGGTTTCTAAAGTCCTTCACTAACATCATCATCTAAGGAGCTATCCTTTACCCTAACATGCACGACCCTTCCCTGGGTTGGGTTGCCAAAGGTGCTAGGTCACCCATGGATCATATGGCATCCCAAAGGCATGTCCTTTCAAACACCTGGTCCAACTCATCTCTCTCTAACCTTCACTTAGGGTTAGGGTTAGCGTCATCCTCAGAGGATGTGCCAGGTCTCTACTTGCAATGGAGATCTCTATCTCCAAGACTAACTTATCCTCCTGACAAGAAGGTCTAGCCTCAGGTCTCTTATGAGGACATGACAACTTATGTCATACGACCTAAGCATGTATCTATTCTTTAGTTTACGCTTAATCTATTAAGCTTATGTCCATGACATCTTAATTACATGTTTTTCATTAATTTGATGGAGGATTCCTTAGACCTTATTAATCTTACCCATACCTCAAGAGGGTGAGGAGAAGAGGGAAAACCCTAATCCTTAAGTTCCTTAACAGAATTTGTGATGAGAAGGGATGAATAAGATGAGAAAGTCCTAAAGGTATCTTATTTCGATTCATACCCTAAGACTTTGGCCAGGCAGTCACACGGATCCGGGAGTCCTCGTATTCCGACTAGCGGTGAGGAGGAAAATATTGCCAGCCCCCTAGCGTGATCCTTTTCTAGACACCTCCTTCTTTCGGATAATCCTCTAATAACTCCCTTGGGTTCTATGGAGTTTGTAAAATTTAATAATTATTAATGGTTAACTAAGGAACCTACGCTCTGATGCCAAATGTTACGACGCCAGCTCCTGATAACCCCCAATTAAGGGAGACTGAGAGGTCGAAGCCGCACCCATAACTTCCGGATCAAAGGTTCGGAAATTAACCAAGAATAATTATCAAATTTTAACATACTACACTGAAAAACTATAAGAAAATAAATTTTTGCATACCTTTTTGGAAACTTGGATCTCTAAACTTCTATCCACTTAAGGATTCTACTCTAACTAATCCTCCTTGTATTTTACTTCATGTATTTTGCTATATGACGATTTACTGTTTGTCCTTTTGGCTTGTACCTAAAACGCCGACAAACAAGACGTCGGTCAGCCGAAGCTGGTATGTGCGGGAAACAATCATTATGTAAATACGTTAACAATGTAATCATTCAATTAATCATTTAGCAACCAAGATTACATTTTAGATATAACTCCGCGATCCAAGAATACCCTATCCTCTATGTTGTCCCCATTAAACCCCTCATGATCCACCTATAGGTGAACCAATTTATAGGGTTGAGTCACATGGCACTACTCGTAAGTAGCCCACTCCTTAACTCATGGCAGGATAATGAGTCTCATGGCACTACACGTAGCTAGCCCAGTTTCTAACTCTCGGTAACCTAGAACTTTCTCTAGGATTACCCCTTTTTTTCTTAGCCTTTTCAAAGCAATAGAGGTGGACCCGAATCTAGTCAGTTATATATGCACATTTATAGTGATAATCATAGTCACTTTATAGTTGCATGAAATAAATAAACATCCAACAGTTATTTTCAAGAAACTGATTAAAACTTCGGGAATCATCGTGAAACTAGAGTGATTATTCATAAGTGTAACCACATACCTGATTTGATGAGTCATGCAGAATATTCAACATATACTTCATGTATATACAATCAAGCCAATCAACAGATCCAAGTAAGTAATTCAATCATCACATAATTCTTGAAAACAATATGTACTCTATTTATTTCACACTTTATCAAGAATCTATTTTATTGACTTGGATTCACTTTCTAGGGTTTCTAATGCACATTAAGGTTTCATTAATATTCATTAGGGTTTCTAAGATTATTTTATCAAACTTTATCCCTTTTAGGTCAACAAACCCTAAAATACTCTTTTCCATTTATATGAACCTTAATTGCTCAACTATCCATTTTAATAGTCCTTTATACCCAAATTGACTTAGGATCATCATATCCCCATTTATTCATGGATTTGAACAATTAAACCAATAAAAAGACATATTCTCCTAAATTAGGGTTTTCAAGCTCATTAATGCATAATCATGCATGAAACCCTAAATTAAGCCAATTATATAAAAAGATCATCTTTTTAGATCCTATTTTCACTTTTATTAACAACAGGTTAATATCAGCTTGAATTATCCAAATAACATCATTAAGTCCATCTATCATTAAATCTAAGGGTTTTTTTCCTTAATTAAATCATTAAAGATGATAACTTTATGTCCTTTTCAAATTTTCAAGCATATTTATGCACTTAAACTCTAAATTAGACTAATCATGTGCAAAGTTCTTCCTTTTTGAACATAATGTACATTTTTACATTTAATAGGTTAACATCAACTCTAATGATCCATTAAATCCTATTAAACACATTAATCATATCAAAATAGGGTTTCTTAATCTTTAATTCATTAAAGATGATGATTTACACTACTTTTCGCATAGCAATAGGAATTAGCTTCTAAACATATTTTTATTGAATTCCTCGTGTTGTTCTGAGCAAGATTCATGTATTATATGTCCCCAACCGAGCTACCGTTAAAAAGTTATGAATTTAATGAAATTCACTTACTCTGGACCAACCGGAGAGCGCCACGTCGCCTCCTCATGCAAAGAATCTACGCGGCTTGGTTAAAAACTTTTCGAATTGATGTAATTGCCCTTCCATGGCTCTTTGGCTTTGCTATGCCCGGGGGGGGGGGGGCAGAACTATCCAACTGGGCTCCTCTTCATCTTCCTCGCGATAGCAGCTGGTTGCCGCCCTAACAGCCGAGGGGGGGGCTCCCCCTCCCCCTTCCCGACTCATCGACCCTTAGGGACATTCCCCCTTGGTGCGGCGACCCTTTCCGCGCCAGCAGAAGCTTCAGGGTGCAGCCGAGGTGGCCGCTCCCACGCGGGAGAGGTGCACGACTGCTGCTGCAACTGTAGTAGGTCCGCATCAACTGCATGAAGCCAAGGCCAAAGGGGAAGCGACCGATCGATCTGGGTGATGGTGGAAGCTTCCCTCCTCCAGCAAGACCACAAAGAAGCCCCGCATTGCCCTAGAACAAGGATATACCCTCTTGGTTAGGGTTTAGATGGAAAAAAGAAGAAGAAGAGGTAGCATTGCGTGGAATCCCTCTGTATCTCAAAGCAGGGGTTCCACCCTTCTTATAGGGGTGTATATGAAGCCCTAAGGCATGCCTCATGAGGACTCAAGTCCCAACTCAAAAGGAAACACACTTTCCTTGGTTGTGAATAAACCATATCTCTCTCTCTTCATCACTTTGTTATTCCTTTTTCTTTAATTATTAGGATTAAGAAAATTACCTCCTTTATCTCCCTTGTACTTACCTTTAAGGTATTGGCACGAAATTAAGTTTTCCTTTTTAGTAGAAAATACTTTTCTTTTCCATTGCCACCAACAATTAGTAATAATATGTTATATTACTCTCTTATTTTTCTTTATTGGTATTTTCTCTTTCCTCTTTCTTTATTGGGGCTCCTTGGTCCCCAAGAAACTCCAAGATTTCAAAATTCCTTCATAAGGGTACTTATTATCCTTCTAGATGCATCTATATGCATTATTCTTCATTATTTCCCATTATCTTGTTTATTTCTTATTAAAATATCTCTTTTTGAATATTTCTCTTTATTTCTCTTTTATTTTCCTCATTGGTATTCCTTTTATCTTTAGGAATCCTTGGAATACGAAATTTCACCAAGAATAACTCAATTACACCTCTTTTAACTGGTTTTCCACATTTGACCATTGTTTTCAATTTCTTTCTTAATAAAGAAATACTTTATTAATCTTTTCTTTTCTTATTTCTTTTCTTTGCAACTTTGGATTCCTTGGAACCCAAGGAGCCCAAGAGGCACGAAATCCTTTTTGGATTTTCTTTCTAGAGGTTTCCACATCTTCTTTTATCAAATATTCAATTATTCATTCACTAATTGAATTTTCTTGATATTTGGGCCTAATATCCAATAAAGCCCACAACACAATCATCAAGGCTATTGTAAACAAAATCCATTTATTCCAAACAAATTATATCATTATTTGTTCAAATATTTTTAATATGAGAAATTACATTTCCCACCAACTGAACCCAAAAATTGGGGTTATAATATGATCCATATGTTTGAACATCAGATTAGAAATCACATATTATTGATGAGATCCTATTAGATTTTTTTTGCATGGTTAGATAAGGATATTCAAAAACAATGACCCCAAGTTTGAGAGAAGTCTAACCCGTATGAGATTTATACTCCATAAGGGAACAAATCCACATGGTCTTGACTTAGTCATTAAAATTAAGGATTTGAATCGATTAAGTAAAACTGTGATCTATGACTATGATCCTCCAGACGCACAATACCTTTAAATACCAATCTAAACTCTATCAACTAGTTATATTTTTGCACTTTTAAATTATGCCTTCATTTAATAACTCTCTCAACAAACCACAACTTAATGTCCATCGCAACAAGTTCTAATTAACTTCTGATATGCAGTTCCTTGGGACTGATACCTTCTATACTAAAATTAATTTACTTGTTTAGAAGTAAAGATAGTTGTTAAAAGGTTAAAGTCTATGGACAATTTTCTCAAGTGAATTTGTTGTGCAAGCAAGGAAATGTCAAATTTCACGCCACTTTAGGGGGGCGAACAAAGTTAATTTCCTACCCTATTTCTTTGAATACCTAAGATTTATTCTTTATAGTTTGTTATTCTAATTCTTAGTTTTGTTTTATAATTTCTTAGTTTATTTCATAATTCTTAGTTAGGTTTCAAAATTTCATTGAGTTTGGGTTCTTCCTCCAATCTTAGATTTCTTTTCTCATTTTTGTTTCATTCTTTTTATAAAAATATGTTGAGCTTGATTCAAGAACCATATCAAATGGAGTAGTTGGCACTACATAATATACACTGTGAGAGATGTGGCTCTTTTTTTCATGACATGTTGAAGTGTCCCAATATGTCTTCACGTGAAGTAAACATAAGAAAACTCTACGTTGCGCATAATACCAGACCTCCCAAGGAGAGATATCAAGCTATTACAGCCATTAAAATGTTGAATTATATAAGGTTTCATGGTTCGGAAAAAGTCCACCAGTAGATAGAACATGCCCTGGTAGTACAAAGGGAAGTCACAATAGCTAAAGTGAGAAATGTTGTTGTTACTAAAATGGAGGCCTAAGAAAGCAAGAAGAAACTTGATTCCCTATAGATGATGGTAGTTGGGTGGACGACTGAATTCTACTAGGGACAATCGGGAAGGTCCCCAAAGAAGAAAGGGAAGCCAAGGACAATTTAAATCAACAATGATGATGATGATACAATCACCATATCATTTGTGATAGATCTATTAGAAACAAATCCAGAACATGAGCCTCTGCCACCCTAGAAGGCCCAGATCCAAACATTTACACTATTCACACACCATTTGTTCCACATTAGGTTGAACCCAATGAGGTAATTCCACCTCTACAAGAAATCTATATGCCTCCACTATTAGATTTTGATGTGGTTCCTTATGAGCCCATCGAGTTGGGCACATGCTTGATGAAGGAATCAAATCCACATTTCAACATAGTAAAAGATCATGATGCCTCCATTAATAGTAATGGGTGATAGATGAGAACGACACACTCCCACATACATAGTTGTACCAGGATGATAAGATAGTTCCTCCCATGTTGACACCATGTCTACTACACGTTGATCCATGTAACAATGAGAAACCCCAGCTGGGTCCTCCACCTAATATACCACAATCATCACTACACTGATTGGATCATCTTATAACACCTTCTCCTTTGGAAAAGGTGATCCACGGTGGGTCTTTGGGGAAATGTTAACCGTGAAAACACCTGACAGGTAATATCATATTCCCAATTTACAAACATCGACAAAACTTCCTCCAATGATGAAGGAGGATCTATATCCTATTGGATGGGTAGCAAGTGAAAGGAAATTTTATTTCAAGTATCCAGACAACCCCTTTGAGCTTCCTCGAACACCCAATCATGGGGTATACTGTGAAGCTAATTTGGTTAAGGCTGCAACCCTCATCAACATTCCATTTAGTTGGACATTCTTCAGCTTTCCATGGTCACCTGGTGATCTTCATGAAATTATTCCCTCCATATTGGATTTAAATTTATCTTGGGACGAGCAAAATTTTAAGTTTGGGATGGAGGTGTGTGGTATGTAACCACAACCCACTCTATCTTCTCTTGTTAGAATTTTTATGTTGTGTAGTTTAGCTTTATAAGTTTTTGAAATTTCCCTTTCTTACTTAGTTTTTGACCTTTTTCTAGGCGGCCATTTATGCATATTAATCAAGAAACCCCATGAATGAGTAAATTCTCCTATAATATTTCATAAATTGTCCTTTTTAGAAATCATATGGTCCCCTATGACCTTTAATAGAACTACCCCTCAAAAAAGCTGGTAAGTCATAATGGACAGATAATAATCAAACAAAATATGTCCTTATTTAAAATTTGCAAATAGCTTGTTAGGTTTCCTAATCACCGCAAGTTACTGAGAGAATTGAATTGATGCCACGATACTCTCAACGCGTTGAATTCCAAACACAACTTGTAGAAGTCCACTCTTTTCTACACTTCCAATACCCCCTTCTTACCTATCCATTTCACAAAATAAATAAATAAAATATGCCAAACTCCAAGTTTGAGGTGGCACATCCATTTCCCCCTCTATCACTTTTTCCATACCCCTCATAAATTTCATAGGTGCGTACTTCTAAGAAAAGATGCCAAAGTGATTATAAGAAATTTTTATAAGGATCCATGTCATAGAAAGAGTGACAAAGGTTTATGGCTGGTTTTCAACCTATTACCAATCCTCTTCCTTTGCCCGGGCTTGGGACCAATTGCATTTGCATAGAACAGATTGTACAAAAATATAGCTGGGGTTTAGAAATAAAAATGCAATCAATAAAAATGCAACAAAGAAATTAAAAGATATCAAGTGAAATAAAGGAGATATTGCCTCCTTCCATAAATCCCTTCACTCCATTTTTTACTCAGGAAAATATACATAACCCTAAAACATGAAACCCATGAATCTTGTTCTTGTGAAGAACTTGTGATAATTTAGTTTGTGAATATTACCTTTAATCCCAATTGGAAAATAGAATTATTTGTTACAAGGATAACTGAGTTCCAAAAGAATCATTGGGAGTAAAGTAGAACCTAAAAAGTACGAGATCAACAAGAAGACATTGAACCTAAGGAGGTACAATAGGAACTAAGGAAATCACAATTTTTTGTGGAATATCAAGTTCCTTATGTAAGACATAAGTCATAATTCTAGTAGAACATGCCTTGAGCTTAAAGTAATATGATATCTTATAACTCAAATAGGTGGTGATTTGGTCATAATATGATGAGCCAACAACCTACCGAAGAACTATTGAGGAACCAGAATCTCAGAAATGGTTTGAGGCCAATATGGAGTCCATATAAACCAACAAGGTATGAACTTGGTGGTAGCACCTATAGGGGTAAAACCCATAAGGTGTAGTTGGGTTTTCAAGGAGAAGACCGACTTGGATAAATAAAAGGACATATTTGTTGCAAAAGGTTTTCAAAATAGTTCAAAGTGTTGAACATGATGAAATTCATTTACCAATTGACATGCTTGCTATTGCAGTTTATTAACACTATGAGATTTGGGAAATGGAGATTAAAATCACATTCTTCAAAGGAATAAATGAATGAGTATGTGACACAGCCTGGAGGTTTTATTACTTCATTAATGCAAATAAAGTCTATAAGCTAAAAAGAAACAAGCATCTCAGAGCTAGAATCTTTGATCTAACAAGATAGTCACAAAGTTTGACCTGAGTCGAGATAAAATATGAAATTTGTTATTACAAAATATCTAGTGGTAGCATATAAATATTCCACATATTGATGGGAAATAACATCTCAATATTGAGTCTAAAACTTGGCATGGAAATCACATTCTTTAAGAAGGACTAGGTGAAACATCATATGTGATAGGAATTGAGATCTATAGAGATAGTTCTACAAAGTTTCTTAACCTAAACATGAGCATATATACTGGAAAGAGTTGGGTGTGAAGCACTAAAAAGGATCAATTGTTGCACTATGGTAATAAAAAAGAGTTGGGTGTGAAGAGTTACACCAATGCAAGATTCTAAAATTACAAAGAATGGTCACAATGTAAAATTTTTGTTTACTCTTAAACAAAGTTTTGTAAGTTAGAAGGATTTCAAACTACAGAACATTAATTAAATTCTACAATAGAAGTTGAGTATCCTAGTATTATGAACACATGAATGGATATTGTATGGATCTACAAGTTTATATATATGAAGTTATGAGGTGTTCCATCCATTTATGACATAGTACAAATACTATGACAATAATGGATCTACTCGTTAGGAAAGGAATATTAGATAGCATACTACAAAAATTCCATCTCATACAAGGTGTCGTATAGTGAAGATCCATGAAACATGCAATATCTCAACTAAAGGAAAAATGTTGCTAAACTACTACATTATCACTTATGCAGCAGAAACATGACAGACATGTTTAGATCACTAAGAATAAGATTTGTGGGTGATTGGCTCTAAGTCCAAGTGGATGTATGTTTGTATGTATGCCCAAAGAGTCAATCATATCATGATTGAGGTGGCATATCCTATAAAGGATTTGATAAATAATAAAGGTAATCTTCCAATTTGTTCTATTTCAATCAGTTATGATATAATTATGAAACATAATAAATTTTTAAAGAATGACATTACTCAATGATGCATGTCTTTGAGTTGATGACCTGAACAATGAGATAATACAAATGTTAAGAGTATGTACATTCTTGTTATTTCTTTAGTAAGATGTTATTGTGAAAGGTTGATATACAATAATAACAAATAAGACTAGAGTGTATGCTTGTTTATGGTAGAATCTCATTAGTCATGATATGCGATATCAAACCAAGTACATAGATACTTGTTGGAGAATAGTGTATCATACGGACCCACCTTCAGAGTGACACATGAAAACCATAAATGGTGGCCATAATCATCTCTCATAGTGAAGGTGTGGTTGTGGTTCTTAGACTTGAAATCACTACACTCATCACATGTCGTTCAGTGTACTTTGACATCATCAACCATGATCTTGAATAAGGGTTGCCATAAAGATGATGATCGGATGCAATGTGATACATGGGGATCACTATGAGTGATGTAGATGGTATTTGTCCATCCTATAGGATTTTGATATCTAGGCCACTTTATAAACAAGACTGAGAAAAGCATGTGCATGTACATGTGAATCAATATATGATATTGAGGTCACATATGTCTCTGACAATCTGCTATGGTTCAAGGAACATGGATTGAATATTGAAAGAATGACGATTACATGCCTTAAGTTCAATCTGGATATCACTGACAAAGGAATTATCCAATCACTGTAACACCAATCACATATTGTAGGTTGAAGTTATTCTCCAACTTTCCATATTACTTGGGTAGAAATGATGTGTTGCTAGACACCACTCATTATTTGTGATCTCATCAATTAGTTATGGACATTCACTGCCAAATAATTTGGAACCTATAGGGTCACACACATGGGATATACTTGGAATATGAGTTCATTCATGAATATGGTTTAAACTTAATTACTAAAGAGTTAGATGTTCAATTTAAATAGGAATTGGTTTAATATTGACTTATTGAATTGTGACCTATCTGTTTCAAGTGTTGAATCGATCAGTTCAGAGTATCAGGTCAATTGAACCAACTTTGACAATTCTGGACATTGAAATGATCGGTTCAGGAAGTGAACTGACCGATTCAGGAAGTGAATTGATCTACTTAGGACCATGAACTGATCGGATCAGGTTGTGAACTAAGATCTGCTATGACGTCTTGTTGTGCATTAAATCAATTATAAATTGCCAATACATTGCGATTGGGAAACATGTTGAAATGATCGGTTCAAGGGTTGAAACTATCGACTCACATGCCAACTGATTGGTTCACCTATGAATTGATAGTTTTACCTCTTACATGATGCAAAAAATTCATGAAATATCGGTCCCCTCCACTCTCGCTCAGGGAACCCTGACCTTAACCCTCTGGCAAAAATGGGCTTCTTAGACACAACTCAATTGCCTCTGGAAATTGTTGTCCTCTCTAGTTGTGGTAATTAATAGAGAGCCTGAGCAAGTCCTACCCGGTAAAGGGAGGGATCACAAGGGAGAACAATTGTGGGAGAACAAGTTGGTGACTAGTACATCAATGAGAAGGGACAACTCCTTCTTGTTAGTTGTACTACAATGATAGGAGTTCATGGTTGTCTATGTGGACTACCATAGAGGCGAGGAGCTTTTCCCGCTAGGAGGACAACGTCAGGCTATCGTTTGTGGTGATCAACTGGGAGTTTTTTTTTATGTCATCCGAGTGTGACTTGAATAAAGGCACATACTACAATGAAGTAATAGTCATTGGACTTTCTCCAGGACTAGGTATGACCTTGTATAACATCCTTCCCATTGCATAGTTAAAGAAACGATCATCTGTTAAAGGGGAATGTGCTATATAATTTTTTTTCGCTGCCTATCTGATGTCATATTTCCCAACATATTTATCTTTAGTTCTTATGTATTGATGATCATTGACATTGGGATATCTATTATGAGTGTTTTGACCCTTATATGTGCATAAGTGGCCTAAGCCTTGAAATATTCATATAAAGTGAATGGAACATCAAAATGACCTGAAACTTAAACCAAACCTTTATGATTACCTCTAAGTCAATAAAAGATCATCGAACATGTCATTTACTAACTTGAAACCTAATTTGGTCAAAACCGTAAAAATGGAACTAATTAGGGTTGATGATGATAATCTAATGCATATATGTAATCTTGCTCTTAATTAGGTGTTTCTTGTGTCTAGATGGTCAAGTATGAGTCAGGTCATGAATCACAAATCAGGTATGGGATTTAGTAGTCATATGACTATGGCTTTATTGCTTAAACTATGACACATATGTATGCTTGTCTAATTTTTCAAATGTTGACATGTAGTATTCTAGTATTGTACTTGATATTTGTCTCATTGATTTTATGACTTGCTAACATGATATAGAACTTCATTATATAAACATGGTGTGCCTTCCTGTATTCTCAGGGTAAGGAAATAAGGTCGGGTGCCTTACTTGAGTTGTCAAGATTGGGGCAAACCATGTCGAATAAAAGGGTTATCTAATCTTGAGCACGCTTTTGCATCCTTTCATTGGGAAGTTAGTAAGAAGTCTTGTGATACATGATATTGATGATATAATTGGTGTAAAATTACATAAAGCATGGGCTATCATTTTTCTAAGTACTTTACTTGTTATTCTTGTTCATTTACTTATGCAATCTTTTCAAATTATGCAATATATATATATATATATATATATATATATATATATATATATGTGTGTGTGTACCTTTCAGACCAGTACTCAACACATTTTGTGTTGACCCACTTTATTTCACATATGTTTTAGGTTCAGATATAACTAGGGAGTTGATGCCTTAGTGATCTATGTTCAAATGTATTTGTTGTAAGATCCTAGATAGTGTGCATGAGATGAATTATATAAATGAACTCTCAATTTTCAATTGGAATCTTATAATAAAGAATGTTGTAATTAATATACTTGTGATCATTGAGATTATTTTCTTGCCTAATTTTTTTGTTCGTTCATGCATACTAATATTTTATGCTTCCATATTCATGGTTAAATAATATCATGCTAGGGAAAGACGCCTAGTCATTTCACCATTAACTTTATAGTCATTTAAAGTTTGGATATGGGTAATAAATAGTTCAATGAGACATTTTCAACATCAATTATATGTATAAAAGTGGGGCTCGAAATCTATAGTGTCGGTTTTGTATGAAAAAAGCAATGCTAGAGACCTCTACATAAAATAGAAAAGTTCTTAACAAAATGGAATTGGTAGCATTGTTTTATTGTGAGAACGAATGATATATTTTGCTAATAGTGTTGGTTTTATTTACATTTTGTAGTCAATGATGTGTTTATAGTGTTGATTAAATTAAGAAATTTGACATTTTATTGTCAATATTGTAGTGATGCCCACTTAAGTGTCACTTTTTAACAGATTCTACAAGCCATAATTGACATGTAATATTACATATATGTGTAGTAGTGTTACTCTATATTTTGCTAATAGTGTTGGTTTTATTTACATTTTGTAGTCAGTGATGTGTTTATAGTGTTGATTAAATTAAGAAATTTGACATTTTATTGTCAATATTGTAGTGATGCCCACTTAAGTGTCATTTTTTAATAGATGCTACAAGCCATAATTGACATGTAATGTTACATATCTATGTAGTAGTGCTACTTTATTTAATCAATGTTGTCAAGCAAACAAAGTCATTATAGTTAAACACTCACTAATCTACATAAACCATGCTAGCATGCATGAAAGAAAATAAGATGCGTATAAAGGTTGCCCAAAAAATTATGCACATATGCAAAGTACATTCATTATGAATATAAAATAAATGTACATATAAATTATATAGTAAGACTTGTAAAATATATAATGGCTTGGGGATACTTCCATTTGCCTTAGAATCAATAGTGAGGTTTTGTAAGAAAGAATAGAAAATAACAATGGAGTTCATGATAGGATACAAAAAATTAATTCAAGAAATGAAGTATAAGAGAAAGGAAAGTTTGGACACCTTTCAATAGTGCAAAAGACTCCCTTGAAGAGGTTGCAATTCACTCAAATTCTTCTCCTTTGGATCTAGATGGATAAGGTACAACTTCATTTTGAAGGAAGAGTCATATAGCCATTGGTGAAGAGGAGTCATTCCCTATATTCCTCTTTCACCTTGAGATCTTGACATCCACTGCTCCTTTGTTCTATGCACATCTGCACATGATAATAACTTAAAAATATTAAGGATACTATAACACCCCTCCTTATGATATTCAACATAATTCAGCAGAAGTTTTCAATATTATGGGGGTGTCACATTTATGAAATCATAGAAAATAAATACATAATTCACCTTTGAGATTCATACATGTTCTTTGAATATGAAACTATAAATGAGTTCTATGATATGTTTAAACATTACTAAACATGGAAAAACTAAAATGTGTTTATGTAATTGGATCGCCTAGTATGGATGGAACCCCCACCATTTGGCTCTTTAAGGTCTTCTAATCCTTGCTTTCTCCTCTTGATTCCTTAGTTGCTCCAATTCCTGGGGACATCGCGTCCCCATCCATGCAAAGGGGAAAAACCACACATCAGTAAACGGTACTGACACATTGTAGTATAAGCAAAATAAAGTATACTTGACATGTAAGAAAAAGTTGACATGAATTGACTATAAGCATTCTTGAATCATTATTAATATGAAGAATTGAATAGTAATTGTATGCATCCATCTATAATGCCCCATTAGGAGAACATGATTGCTAGGAAAGCCCTTGATTCTAGGAAATCCCTTGACGACCCCTTGGGGTCCATGATTTGGGAGAATATAAATACTAATTCAATTCCATTTATCTTAACATTAACATCTTTGCACATTTAACATAATGAATTGTAAAAGTAGATATACAACACCTCTCTTAATGCCCCATAGGAGCCCATGATTACTAGAAAATCACATAATACTAGGAAAGCCCATAACGAACCTTTTAGGTCCATAAATGAGGCGCATGTAAAAAATTATTCAATTCCTTAATTTTCATCTTTAACTTAGGTCTTAACTTAAACATTAACTTTCCTTAGTCTTAATCTTAAACATGATGGGATTTCTCCCTCTTAATTCCATGATGTCTTAACATGATGGGATTTCTTCCTCTTGATCATTAACATGAATTTCATGAGCCATTAATCATAAACCTTAATTGTAATGGACATTATAACCATAAGATATATGTAGCAATCATCAAGCAATAATATAGGGTGATCTGATTTAAACATTAAACATGCAATAATAATGTCTACTTTGTATGTAACATGCAAACAATCATAAACGTGTTCTCAGTAGCATAACCCATTTAACTTAGAGCAAAAATTGTATCTAATATGGTCTCTCTTGATCCTTGATTCAAATCTAGATCAGACTTCCTCTTGTCGTGATTAGACTTTAAACATTTGTTCATAAGCATCATTAATCAGTATCTTGTATTGATCTTAGGTTGAACTAGGTTGAATCAGGGTTTGAATTCTTTAAGGGTAGTCCGCTGATCAACATCATTAACTTAGCAAAACTAGATTGACTTAGATCATATTAATTACATGTAACACATAATTAGGGTTTCATGGGTCTAAATAGGGTTTATAATAAAACATCAAAATAAAAAGGAAAATCATAGCTTAAAAATCATACAATCAGATTCCTCTTAAAAAACCCTTTCCAATGACTATTTATTTGTATTTTTCTGAGCAACCTACGATTTATTGTGAATTTCCAAAAATTGACCAATTAGGGAGTAGGAAACATTAGGTGTGACATCATTTAAATCAGTGATTAATCTGATGTAAATAAATCATCCAAATACCACAAAACCTTAGGTGTGTGTTAGATGTGAATAAAATAGTCGAGGTAAAATGGTCATTTCACATGAAACATATCAGCACTAAAAATGAAAGCATGTGAGTGGACAAAAATACCCATTCGATGATGATCGATCAATTAAATAGCATGGGTACCTAACTCTTTTTACTCTCACCATTTTTCCTTCTTGGCCTTGGCTTCGAGCTCATGTATTGGAATTCCTTACATCCATCCCATGCACAGTTCTCGGTCGAACACATATAGAAGAAGCTTCCATCTTCTTTGACTCCTCAAGCTGAGTTTGAAGAGCTATTGCTCGGGTCTAATGGAGGACCAAAGCACAAGAACTGCCATCAACAGGCTGAGAGAATCGAAGATGCAAGATCCTCATAAATGGGCTTTGATGAATGCATATTCATCTAGTTTTAGTCACCATTTTTGGCCCAGTGTTTCACTCAAATCTCTCATATACCCCCTGAATCTTCTCATATATAATTTTCCTCACTTTTATATGATTATTTAGATTTTTGAACAAATCCATTGGCCTCCATTGCAGGGTTAAACATCGCACTATGTGCACCACTTTAGGAGACGGTGGTCCCGCTAACTGACTAGAAGGCCTAAGAAACTTCAGATAATTTGGACCCTTTTTTCAACACCCAGTTCCTTCATCAGAAGGCATCCTCATCAGTCAGAGGATTCATCAACGTAGACCCATCAGCTCATAGTAATAGCCCCCCTCCCCCGTGAGGGTGTGTTTTCTCCATGAGGGTCGCGATCATAACAACAAAGTTGTTGCGACCGCCATGTGTGGTCATTACCATCACCATCATTGTGACTTCAATGTCGTCACCTTATTCGTGACTGCAATGTCGTCACCTTAGTCATGACTACGAAGCCGAAAGCTGTCTAGATCGAAATACCAAAAGTTTCTGCGACCGCAACACCAAAATTGTCATGAGTGAAACATTGTTGTGACTAAGACGGACGTCATGACCATAGCAAAGGTCGGGACTGTGACAAGCATCATGATCGTGATAGCTAAGTCAGTGTTGTCCAGATATGCGATATGAATAGATGACCCCCTCCTTCGTTTGAGGGATCACTTCCATTCCATTACACCGCTAGGCTGCTTCTCCACGCCCAGCCAAGGAAGAAGATTGACTGCCACCAAAGACTACATATGTGGTGTCCTTTCTACTCTGCCATCTCCACTCCATCAAGATCTATCTCCTAGCTACAAAAGTGGTGGGAATTCAGATCTGTAGCATCCTCCGCCATCAGCCATACCCTGCTCAATCTCCTGCGAGTAAGAGTAGGAGAGAGAAAAGGTATCCTCGTCTTTCGTTGGTGCTGTTCCACTCCTCCTCCAGATCTTCCCTGTCATCGAGTAGAGGATTGTTGCTCCACCGAGCTGTGGCCATCTTCTTCACCATGACCATGGTGAAATCTTTCCTCTCCCTTGTTTTCTTTATTTCTATCATGAGGAGTGAGTAGTCCATTTTTTGGGGTGTGGGGACTAGCCTTACTGCCCATGCTTACATGTCAATTTTATAACATTCCATGGATTGTATAAGCTTTCCATTTCGTCATTAATCGTTTAATGCATGCTTTGTGGATTGAACACCTACCTTGCATGATCTATTATACTCTTTTGTGGCGAGAACTTAAATACTTAGGATTTGAATATCGACTAAATTTGTTGATGCTTGTATGAGAACTTCCAAAGGGATATCTCCGGAGTAGTAAGTGTGTGATCTGTGGGTAACGAGACATCGAGCCTATGGAGATGCTTACACAAACTCTATTTCCTAGTGGATGGTTTTTCTTAATCCATGTGGATAATTGTATCTTGCCTGGATACATTTTCGATGTGTTTGCATGTGTAGTGGTAGTGAAACCTGATTCCACCCCAGTGATTTCCATCATTAATCTAAACTCAATTTTAATCTTGCTTTTTTACTTTCCTTGCAATTAGTTTAACTAAACCCAAATCAACTCTCGATTCTATATATTAGTCTTGATTCAACTAGATACAACTAGCAAGGTTCTTAAAAACATTATCCTTTCAGATTTGATCCTTAACTATACTGCGATAAGACTGATCTGCTTGTTGGTGGTACTATTGCATAAGGTTTTGGTAAAAACTTAGGGATTTCAGCCCTAGATGAATTTGTTAGTGCAGTAAATGCCACGTCAAAGTCTGGCACCATTGTAGGGGACAACATAATCATCTAGTTAAATCTAGGTCAATTGAGACTAATACAGGATATTACTTTCACTTTTGATACTATTGATCATATACTTGAATTTGGTTCCACTCCGTCCATCTAACTCCTGAAAGATCTTTCTATCCCAGGTACCCCCAAAGACTAGTACATGCCACACTCCAACAACATTAGCCTTGCAGCTAGCTTTGACCTTGAGATAGAACAAACCTTTCGTCATCATAGTAGAGAGAACCAAGATAAGATGGCACAAGAGGAGGAAATTTCCCTAAGGGTAGATCAAGCCCTTAATGTAAAAAGAGAAAGGCTTATGCAAGATGCCTGAACTACGGTTCAAGAGGAATTCCAGGCAGCTCAAGTAGCAGCTCAACAAGCTGAGTTACAAAAGGACCTTAGAGAGTTCTCAATCCCTAAGGCTACTGGTGTTCAACACCCAGTGCAACCTCCCCCAATCACTGCTCCAAACTTTAAGATCAGGGCACATTGGATTAAACTACTTCAAAACAACCCTTTCTATGGTAAGCATGGTAAGGATAGTCAATAACATCTTCTGAGGTTCATAGATTTATGTGCTATGATGAAGAAGAATGGAGTTACGAATGACGCCATTAGGCTCTGTCTCTTCAAATATTCTCTTGCAGATAGAGCCATGAGTTGGTATAACTCCTTGAAATGCAACCCCATCACCACTTGGGAACAACTTCAAAATGTTTTCTTAAAATAATTCTACCCTCCTTCCCTCACCTATGATATTAGGGGTTGGATAACACAATTAGTTCAGGTCCCTAGAAAAACCCTGGTAAAAGCATGGGAAAGATATAATGATTTACTACACAAGTGTCCACACCATGGCTTACCTAAGAATCATCTCATCGAAATCTTTTTTAGGAGTGTGGATGATGATATCAAGAAGTTTTTAGAATCCTCATCTAGAAGAAACTTCATGTGCCAAAGTTATGACAACATATGAAGATTATCACCCTTGGAGCTGAAACTCAAGCCAACTGGGGAAGATCTGTACGCAAAGGAGTGTTGAAGATAGCTATGGTAGAAAACAATTCTGAGTATAAGTCTATCGCTGAATCTCTAAAGCTACTAGATACCAAGCAAGACAAACTTGAATTGTCTTTCAATGCCTATTAAAGGAGGCACTCGTCCCCTCGACAACAAGAGTAAGTGAAGTTAGCTTCTCCATTTTGTGAAGCATGTAAAGGCATTGATCATTATACGCTAGCCTGTAATATTCTCTATGATGTCATTCTGGGCAATGCTTGTGCCCAAGGAGGTAATAGTCAGATTGAAAATCTGAATGCCATCCACACTATCCCTGGTCAAGGGTATTATAATCCAAACCAGAATCGGAACCATCTAGGTTTTTAGTACGGAAATCCTTTGGGAGTGGAAAACTCACAGCAATTTAGTTTAGATAATCAACAATGAGGCCTTTTGGGATTCCAGTATAATCAACAACAAAATTTCAGGAATCAAGGGAACTTCAGGGGTAAGTTACGGAATAGACAATTCAACCAGTATCAAAACTTCTCTTAATTCCAAAATCTCAACCAAAGCCTGCATGAAGAGATACAACAAGGACAACAAGCCGGTCCCATCTCCTCTAAAGACAAACTATCAGCCATTGACGAGATGATATAGTCACAACAGACTATGATAGCAAATAAGCATGCCCATCAGAAGGATATTGAATCCCAACTAGCTCAACTTTCAGCTAGCCTAAAGCCACCTACTAGAGCTTTTGCTGGCCAACCAGAGAACAATCCTAAACATCTTTAGAAACTAAAAGTTGTTTCTACTTGGTCTAGAAAGGACTATTATGATCCTCCTATCAAGACGCTTTTGGAAGTAACATACGAGGATGACTTCATGATTCCCCAAGACTCTAAAGTACATGAATCTCAATCGAAAGAATTGCTAACCACTGATAAGGTAGACAAAGCAAGTTCCGAGAAACCTATCATTGTAGAAATATAAGAATTTCCCGAGCCAGTTATAACAGTATACAAGCATCATCCTCCTTTCCAAGCTCGACTAAAGTAGACAATGCTCGACACTCATTTCATGAAGTTCAAGGAAGCGATGAAGAAGCTTCATGTTGATATACCCTTTCTAGATGCACTGGTTGAGATACTAGCCTGGACAAAGTACTTAAATCACTCCTCATAAGGAAGTATATAACTGATTAATATGAGACAATCAAATTAGCAAGAACAACTTTTGATATATTTTGGATAAAAATGCCCATGAAGCAAAAAGACCTAGGATCTTTTGGGATTTCATGCCATATCGACGAATCCACATGTAAAAAGGGATTATACGACCTTGGTGCTAGCATCCCTATCATGCCACTTAGACTTTGAAAGAGGCTAGGGTTTGCATAACTAATCACAACTAGCATGACCATACAACTTGCAGACAATTCTTTGACTCTCCCTTTGGGAATCATTGAGGATGTCCCAGTCAAGGTAGGAAAAGACTCTTATGTCCCATGCAAGTTCATAATCATGAACATAAAAGAGGACTCCAGATACCTTCTTATCATTGGCCACCTGTTCCTCACCATTGTGAGAGATTTGATTGATGTTGAAGAAGGAACCTTACTCCTAAGACTGGGGAAGGAAATACTCGAGTTCAGAGGCTTTGAAAGTATGTGAAGACCAAGCATGCAAGAAGAAGTCTATTTTATTGATTGCATAGAGAAAATGTCACTCATGCAAGAGAATCATGAATTAGACAACCCTTTAGAAGTAGCTCTAACAAACCCAACTGCCGATGAGTCCATTGACAAACAAGTACAAAATTGTATGCTCCACCTCAATTTTGCAAAAGAAGATCCTGAAGCTAAATTTGAGGAACTCAAGGTAGTGTACGTAACTGAAGAGACATGTGAGAAACTAGAGGCCCTTAAAATGAATCCCTTGTCTAAGGGATTAACGTACATGTTTTTAGATGATCTCAATGTCTTCCCATTTATCATAAATTCTAACCTAACGTCCAAACATGAAGATAAACTCCTAACATATTTAAGGGAAAGAAGAAAGGCCCTCGGATACAACATGAGTGACCTCACCGGGGTTAATCAAGTGCTTTGCATGCACAAAATCCCCATGGTAGAAGACCACAAGATGACTGTCAAACATCAATGAAAGCTAAATCCAAATATGTAAGAGGTAGTCTGCCTTGAAGTCATCAAATTACTCACTATCGGAGTCATATATCCTATATCTGACTCACCATGGGTAATTTGTGTACATGTTGTCCCAAAGAAAGGTGGAACTACCAAGATATGAAATGAAAATAATGAACTAATCCCCACTTGAATGTTCACTGGATGGATGATGTGTATCAATTATAAGAAATTAAACAAGGCCACACATAAGGATCATTTCCCAATGCCTTTCCTAGACCAAGTCTTAAAGCGATTAGCTCACCAGGAATATTGTTTCTATCTGATGGTTACTCTGGATTCTATCAAATTCCCATACATCCAGATGGCCAAGAGAAGACAACATTCACTTGCCCCTTCGGAACATATGCCTTTAGAAGGATGTCTTTCGGGCTTTGCAATGCGCCTGCCACTTTCCAACATTGCATGGCAGCCATATTCGTTGGACTCACTGAAACTATTATGGATGTTTTCATGGAGGATTTCTCCATTTATGGGGATTCATATGACTCAATCCTGAAGCACCTCTCCCTAGCTGTTACACAATGTGAAGAAGCACATCTAGTACTAAATTGGGAGAAATGTCATTTTATGGTGAAGGAAGGCATTGTACTCGATCATAGGGTTAGAAATCGAGGGATTGAAGTAGACAAGGCAAAGATCAAAGGATTTCTAAACTCGGTTTCCCAACTAATGTAAGAGAGGTCCACACATTTCGTGATCATGTAGGCTTTTATAGAAGGTTTATAAAGGACTACTCCAAGATAACCAAGCCTATGACGAACTTGTTACTAAAGGATATTACTTTCCACTTTTATGAAGAATACATCAAAAGTATTAACAATCTTAAGCATGCCCTTACATCAACCCCTATCATTCAGGCTCCAGATTGGGTGCACCCATTTCAAATAATGTGCGATTCTAGTGATTATGCAATCAGCGTTGTTTTGGGCCAATATATAAAAAAGAAACATCATGTCATCTACTATGCATCTAAGAACCTTGACGAAGATGAAAGGAGCTATACAACTATCGAGAAGGAACTTTTAGCATTTATGTATGCCCTTGACGAGTTTATATCCTACCTCATCAGTTCGAAGGTCATCGTCTACATGGATCATGGTGTGATTCGTTACCTGCTTGCAAAGAAAGATGCAAAACCAAGATTAATCAGATGGATTCTTCTCTTGCAAGAATTTGATATGGAAATAAGAGATAAGAAAGTCACAAAGAATTTCATGGCAGACCACTTGAGTCGTATCCACACTCTGGACACTAAAAAGATCCCAATTAATGACTCTCTTCTAGACGACCAACTCATGAATGCTTCAGAATCTATCAAATGATATGCAGACTATGTGAATTACCTTGCGGCTGGTGTCATCCATCCTGATTGCCCCAGCATTGAACTAATAAATTCATGCATGACATGAGGAAATATCATTGGGATGAATTGTATCTCTTCAAGCTCTGTGTTTATGGTCTTTATAGATGATGTCTCACTGAGGAAGAAGCTCATCTTTTTCTAGAGGAATGCCACTCAGGCCCTGCTGGAGGCCATATGAGTTCCAAGAAAACTACTTTGAAGGTTCTACAATGTGGCTTCTTTTGAAAAACCATATCCAAGGATGCCTACAAATTTGTCTTGTCATGTGACAAGTGCCAGAGGGCGGGTAACATTACAAAAAGAGATGAGAAGCCTGTTAAGCTCTAGTAGGAGGTCGAGATTTTTGACATTTGGGGAGTGGACTACATGGGCCCATTCCCACCCTCGTATGGATTTTGCTACATTCTAATTGTGGTGATTATGTCTCTAAATGGGTAGAGGCCATAACAACCATCACTGGTGATTTGAAACCAGTCATTGAAATGTTTAGAGATGTTATTTTTCCCCATTTTGAAGTTCCACACACTATGATATCTGACGGAGTTTCTCACTTTCTAGAGAGAAATTTTGAGGATCTATTGAGGAAATATGGCATAACTCACAAGGTAGCTTCCTCGTACCGCCCAAAAATGAGTGGATAGGTAGAGGTATCAAATTGCAAACTCAAAGCCATCCTAAAAAGACAATAGGTTGTAACCTAAAGGAATGGTCAGGAAAAATCAATGACGTTGTGTGAGCCTATAGAACTGCTTTTAAGACTCCTCTTGGAATGACACTCTTTAGATTAATCTATGGAAAATCATGTCACCTATCCGTAGAAGTTGAAGACAAAGCTTGGTGGGAAATCAAACAACTAAATTTTGAAATGAAGAAAGCTAGTCAAGACAAGTTACTACAAATGTAGAAGTTAGAGGAGCTCCAGATGATAGCTTACGAGAATGCAAGAATCTACAAAGAACGCACAAAATTATGGCATGATGGTCATTTGAAAAGGAAAGACATAAAAGTGGGAGACCAAGTTCTACTATTTAACTCAAGACTGAGATTGTTCCCAAGGAAACTTCGTTCTCATTGGTCTGGACCATACACTATTAAGAGCATCTACCCACACAGTGCCTTCATTTTATGGAGTGAAAAGTCGGGTGAGTTTGTGGCAAATGGCCAACGCTTGAAGAGATATTTCAGCATAGCTGACACAAGCATTAAAGCATCATTGGCTCTTACCAAACCAGTATATCTACCAGAAAATTGAAAGAACCATGTCGAGCCAACGACATAAAACAAAGGCCCTTATCGGGAGGCAACCCAATCCTTATCTTGTCTTTTACTTTTAGTTTTGAATTAGAAAATTTTGTACCCTGTAGATAACGCATCGCGAGATGCAAACTTAATTTCTAATAATTTTCTTTTTTTTTAGATTTCAGATGGAGGACACGTTGCTAAAAAAGGAATGCAACCACTTTGGGTGGTCCAACCAACACAATTTGTCCCCTCCATCTTGGATTTAGTGTATGCTCAAGACAAGTAAATTTCTAAGTTTGGGGTGGAAGGTGGGTGGTACTTAATCTAGCTTACACCCACACCACACTATTTCAGATTAAGATTCCATCATTGTAATTTTGATCAAAAAAATTCAAAATTTCAAAATTTTCAAAGTAGTTTTGTATAGAAACTTGATGAAGTTTTGATGCTTTCATTTCAATCAAAGCCTTTACCTAGCTGGATATTTTCTTTTTCCATGCAATTTTGCATCATTATACCCTCCTTACTCGAAGGAAATCCTCAATAGGGATAATTTTTTAAACTAGCTAATGGTTAGAAATCACCATGTGAAGATTATGAATCCTAACATCATGATACTTTTGTAAAAATGGCAAGTATATGTCGAATTGAGAGGGATCAAACACATCGTGCTTCTTAACTGACTTGTGGAACAATAGCATGGAATCTCCATGAAATCCCCATCAAGTCATTATTTGAGCATAGTATGATAAGGAGAACAACTCGGTCCACTTAACTATAAATCAAGTTGCATTATGATATGAACTCTCTTCTACACTTCTTCTACCATCTTCATACCCCTACATCCATCAAAAAGAAACAAAAAGCCATAAAAATAGTGCCAAACCCTAAGTTTGGGATGGCACACAACCCCTCTCTTTATCTGCTTCTTCCATACCCCTCTCTATGTAATAAGGGTGTACCACCAAAGAGAAAAAGAAAAGATGCCAATGTGCACACAAGAAAAATGCAACCTCGAGTCGAATAGGGGAGAGATTTACATAAAATGAAAAAAATGCAAGAAATGTAATTTCAACCATATAATAAAATCTCAAGTAGAATAGAGGAGAGATTTGTGGCTTCCTTCCATACCCCCCTTCACTCCCTTTTCCACCTACAGGTAAAATGAATGCCTCATTTTTTGCACTCTTTTGTAAAACACCAGTGTCAGATCAGATGCACACTTGTCATTCTTTGGGTATCTCTGGACTCTTACAAAGCTCTAAGATGTGATTGATGTTGGAGAAAGTGGGGAGGAAGTGCTTTTGGGAAATGAGCTCGGGAACGAAGATATTGTAAGATTAGTTCAGTGATCTCAGGAAGTTGAGATTCTCAACCATACATTGTAACAAAGAAACAAACGTGATGTGAAGAGAAGGCAATCACAAGAGTTGAAAGAATTTGTTTGTCGAATATTTCAGATTTTGTGTTGCTCAAGGATGAGCAACATTTAAGTTTAGGGCATTTTGATTAATGCATATTCATCTTAGTTTTAGTTGCCATTTTTGACCCAGTGTTGCACTCAAATCTCTCATATACGCCCTGAATCCACTCATGTATTATTTTTCTCAGTTTTAGATTATTATTTTGAGTTTTGATCAACTCCATTGGTCTCCATTGTAGGGTTAAACATCGCACTATATGCACCAACTTAGGAGAAAGTGGTCCCGCTAACCAAGTAGCGGTCCCAAGAGACTTTTAATAATTTGGACCCTTTTTTCGATGCCCAGTTCCTTCATCAGAAGGCATCCTCATCAGTCATAGGATTCATCAGCATAGGCCCATCAGCCCATAGTAATAACCCCCTCCCCCCACAGGGGTGGGTTTGTTCTGTGAGGGTCGCAACGATAGATAAATAGAGGCTTGTTTATTGAGTTAGTAAAATTGTGTACAATGCAGTCTCTTATATAACAAAAGAGAAAAGAGACTAAAGTAGAGGTGAGCAATATGGGACTAATCTATAGAACAGAAAAGCATCAGTGAGGCACATGCTATGCACATGACACTCAACAAAAATAATAGATTACAAACATATCTCTGTACTCTCCCTCAATCTGGAGCGTAGATGTCGAACATGCCCAGCTTGTCAACTAGAGTTTGAAAATGAGCTTTGGGAACTATCTTCATGCACATGTCTGCAACTTGCATGTCAGTACTGAGATATGGTGTGCAAATCCGGCTAGAGAGAACTTCTTCCCGAATAAAGTGACAATCGACCTCAATATGTTTCATACTTCATGAAAGGTGGGGTGCTTGCAATAAAAATGGAGGCCTTATTATCACAAAACATCAAAATAGGGCTGGAATAAGATATATCAAACTCCTGAAGGAGACTCTGAGCCCACAATAGTTCGCAAGAAGTATGAGCCATCACTCGGTATTCTGCCTCTGCACTGGATCTGGTGATAATAGTCTGCTTTTTTCTTTGCCAGGTGATAAGATTTCCATCCACAAATGTACAATAGCCTGATGTTGACTTTTGATCAGAACAACTTCCTGCATAGTCCGAGTCTAAGAAACTAGATAGGTTGTAGTGGCCATGCTTATTATACATCAAGACTTTCCCTGGAGAACTTTTAAGATATCTCAGAATATGGCATATAGCATCCCAATGACATTGCTAGGGTTTGTCAAGATACCGACTGATGAATCTGACAACAATAGTAAGATCATCTCATGTGATAGTTAAATAAATAAGCTTGCCTACCAACCTCCTGAACTAGTGATGATCAACATAGGGAGGAGAGTTTACATCATCCCAATCCATGTTTGGGTCAAGTGGAGTGTTAGCTAGTTTGCAGCCTAGCATGCCAGTTTCCTGCAGCAGATCAAGCACATATTTTCTCTGAGATAGACACAGTCATGCAGATGATCTGGAAACTTCAATGCCTAAGAAATATCGAAGTTTTCTGAGATCTTTAGTGACAAAGTGCATTCTAAGTAAGTTTTAGTTTGTTGTATGCCTACAATATCACTGCCAAATAAGATAATATCATCCACATAAACAATCAGAATGATAAGTCCAGTCACTGTCTTGCAAATAAAGACTGAATGATCAGAATGAGAACGACGAAAGCCAAAGGTGACTAATATCTGACTAAGCTTGTCAAACTAGGCTCGCAGACTTTGTTGGAGACCATAGATAGCCTTGTTCAGTTTGTATACTTTGGAGGCAGACTCCCCCTCAGCAGCAAACCCAGGTGGTTTCTCCATGTAGACTTCTTCCTGTAAATCTCTATAAAGAAATGCATTTTTCACATCAAGCTGAAAGAGAGACCAGTCTTTATTTACAGCAATAGAAATTAGAATGCGAACATAGTTTAATCGTGCAACGGCAGAGAAGGTCTCAAAATAATCGACACTGTATGTCTGTGTGTAGCCCTTTGCAACAAGACGGGCTTTGAGACATTTAATAGTCCCATCAGGCTGATATTTAATAGTAAAGATCCAATGACAGCCCACTGTAGGGTAAGAAGAAGGGCGATCTACAAGCTCCCATGTCTTGCAATTACACAGAGCCTGCATTCCCTGGTCCATTATTGCCTTCTTCCATGCTGGAATAGTAAGCGCCTCTATAGCATTTTTCAGAATAGTGATAGCAGAAAGTGCAGAAGTAAAGAAGGAGAAGTTGTTATGCAGATTTTCATATGTGTAGAAATGACTGATAAGATGTTTAGTGCATGAGTGAACACCTTTCCATAAGCTAATAGGAAGGTGCAAGTCAGAAGTTACCTCAGTGGTTATTCGATCATCCGCAGATGCATGAATTGGTTGAGGAGGGGCAATGGAAGGAGTGCTTGTCTTCAGTCGGCATTTGTATACTTGTAGCGGACGTGCTTTAGGATGGTCAGAGACAAACAAATCTTCAACAATGTCTGGTAGAGGTGTTTGTGCCAACACATCATGATATAGGCTTGCTCCATCCTCAGAAAAGAAGGGCATATGCTCAAAAAAGACTACATCTACACTGACAAACCATTGTTGGAGTATCGGATCAAAGCAGTGATAGCCTTTTTGAGTTCTAGAATATCCCAAAAAAATGCACTTAGTACACCGAGGGTCAAGTTTCGACATTCCTGGCCGCAGATTTTTAACAAAACAGGTACACCCAAAAATGTGAGGTGGTACAAAAAATAGAGGTGCGTCAGGAAACAAAATAGAGTAAGGGATGTGATTTTGTAGAACATAAGAGGGCATGTGGTTTATAAGAAAACATGTCGTAGTGACAGCCTCAGGCCAGAAACGGTGAGGAACTTTGTAATGGATAAGAAGAGTGTGAGCAACCTCTAAGAGATGGCAATTTTTGCTTTCAACAACACCGTTTTGCTGAGGAGTATAGTGGCATGTGGTTTGGTGTATGGTCACATGATCATAATAAAAAGAGGTGACAAACTTCTGCATAAACTCTAGGGAATTGTCAGTATAGAGAATTTTGATATGGTTTTATTGAATTGGATTTTTATTTTAGAAAAGAAAATGCGGATATTGTCCAATACAGTGCTCCGGTCTTTGAGAAAGAAAAGCCTGGTAGCACTTGAATAATCATCAAGAAATGTAAAAAAATACTTAACACCAGTTTGACTCGAGACACTGCATGGACCCCAAATTTCATAATTAACAATATGAAACATTTCTTTAGACCCAAGATCATGCTTAGCAGGAAACATAGACCTCATTTGTTTACTCAAAACACATGTTTCACAAGATAATTTATTTTTAGCTAAATCGGGAAATAAAAGCTTCATCTTCACAGCAGATGGATGACCCATCCAGAAGTGCCACTGAAGTCCTGAGATAGTTGTAGATAAGAAAGTTGATGCCGCAGGTGGTCCATCCAAGTAGTAAAGTCCATCTGGTCCTTCATGGCCCTAACCAATCCTCGTCTTCATGCAGAGATCCTTCAAAATACAACCAGAGGGATCAAATTTAATAGAGCATTGAAGTTGTTTGACAATTTTACTGACAGATAATAAATTAATAGGAAATCGAGGTATATATAAAATAGAGTCAAGATTCATCTTGTGAGATAGTTGAACTGTGCCAATGCCATGGACAGGTGTTTTTGAGCCATTAGCAACTGTGACCGATGGAATATGCGAAGTTTTAGATAGAGCAGAAAATAAGTGGATGTCACCTGCAATGTGGACAGACGCCCCAGAATCAATACATCACTTACGGTTACCAGCAGAGGGAGATGCAAGCATAGTAGAAGAACCGGTCGCCGATGTAGAAGGTAGTTGAGTCATTCACTCCTTGAAGAATTTCTCTAACTCAAAGTGGAGCCAGTCAATGGATGGAGTAGCTGGTGGATCAGATGCAGTTTCAGTAGTAGCTTCAGTGGAGGCCTGGTTTGCCTAGGCTGGCTTGTCGTGCTTGATCCAACACCTATCTTCAGTGTGAATGTCACGACCACACCGGTTGTAGTGGTGAGGTCTAGTGGCTTGACCTCATCCAGGAGAAGTAGAAGTGCCTCTTCCTCTAGAAGGTGGTGGATGTCCTCCACAACCACATCCTCGACCACGGCCACGTCCAGAATCAGTAGTGCGAGGAACCAAGGTAGGATGCTCAATGGAAAGTGTAGAGGATACAAATGGTAGTCACTAGAATCTCTTTAGAACGTCATGAAGAGTCGGTAGCAGATCACTTGACAGTATTTGATCAACCACGCCTGAAAAAAGATGTAGGTAGGGCATCCAAGAACTGGACAAGTTGGAGTTCATTGCACTACTTTTGAGCCTCTCTGATGTCTGCAGTCAGAGGGTGGTAAATCTCATACTCATTCTAGAGAGCAGAACATTGGTTGTAAAAATCTTCAATCGACGAATCTGAGGAGTACTCCTTCTTGGCTAGGTTTTTGAAAATATCAAAAAAGCTCTTTAGATTTTGTTGGTGCGAGTAGACATGATACAACTGGTCCCACATTGCTTTGGCATCATGAAGGCACAGTAGAGACTGACTGATGCGTGGCTCGATTCTATTGAGAAGCCAGGACATAACTCCCGAGTCATCTTTAGACCATTGGGCATAAGCTTGTTTGGTCTTGTCATCAGCAGTAGCAGAAGGAGTAGGAGGCAGATCAGTGGTAAGATGTGAGTAAAGGCCTTGAGCCTTCACATATAGTACAAATGACGCCGACCACATATGGTAGTTTGATCCATCAAGCTTGACAGTGGTATTACAAAGAGACCTGGAAGGCTCCACGGAGGCCATACTGAGCAGAGGAGGTAGTAGCACAGTGGCGGTGCAGCAGCAACAAGCAACAACAAAAGAACCCTTGAAGGACAACAGGGGATAGTAAATAATGAACCCTCTACAGGGAAGTAGCAATAGTAGGGATTTGATGCATTAGATCAGAAGGACCCGTTATTGGGCAGAGATGGATAAAAAGAACCTACGTCGTCCTAAGGAAATCAATATTCCTTCATGAGGCATAGGTAGAAAGAGAGACAGAAACGTAGAAGACTCTCAATGTGAGAGATCTATTGCTGTCTGGAGGAACGGATTAACTGTGGGGAGAAGGGGAAGAGGAGGTGATGGAGGAAAGAAGAGGAAGGAGAGGAGGAGCAGTAGCCGACGGGTGGAGAGGAGGAGCAGTAGCCGACGGGTGGAGAGGAGGTGGTTGGGCGGAGGCAGTAGGTGGGGGAGGGAGGTAGCAGTGGCAGGTGTGGGTGGTGGTGGCGGGTTGGGGAAGAGAGGACAGCAGTGGTGGAGTGAGAAGGTAGGGAAGCTAGCGGTGGGCGGGGTGGGGTGGGGTGGGGGTGAACTCAGGGCATGGGGGTAGGGTGGGAAGAAAAAAAGGGAATCGAACCTTCTCTTGATACCATATAGATAAATAGAGGCTTGTTTATTGAGTTAGTAAAATAGTGTACAATGCAATCTCTTATATAATAGAAGAGAAAAGATACTAAAGAAGAGGTGAGCAATATGGGACTAAACTACAGAAGAGAATAGCATAAGTGAGGCACATGCTATGCACATGACACTCAACAAAACATAACAGAACACAAACATATCTCTATAGCGACCGTAACAACAAAGTCGCGTGACCACGACGCGTGGTCATGACCATCACCGTCATCATGAAAATGCAACCTCATCACCTTAGTCGGATCGCAGTGTCATTGTTACCGTTGTGACAGTGACGCCTAAAGATGTCTCAATCGAAACACCAAAAGTTGTCATGACCATAACACTAAACATTGTCACGACTGACATGTTGTTGCGACTAAGACATACGTCATGACCATAGCAAAGGTCACGACCATGAAAAGTGTCGCAACTGCGACAACTAAGTCAGTGCTCTCCATATCTGCACCTATAAATATATGACCCCCTCCTTCATTTGAGGGATCACTTCCATTCCATTATGCTACCAGGTTGATGCTCCGTGCCCAACCAAGAAAGACCATCGACCACCACCAAAGACTACCTCTGTAGTCTCCTTTCTACTCTACCATCTCTTCTCCATCAAGATCTATCTTCTATCCACAAAAGTGGTGGGATTTCACATCTGTAGCGCCCTCCTCCATCATCCATCCACTACTCCATCTCTTGTGAGCGAGAGCATGAGAAGAGAAGGAAGAAGGAGAGAGAAGGTATTCCTTATCTTCCATTGGTGCTATTTCACTCCTCCAGATTTGCCCCGTCATCGAGTAGAGGATTGTTTCTCCATTGATCCACATCCATCTTCTTCACCATGATCATGGCATAATCTTCCCTCTCCCTTGTTTTTATATTTTCATCATGAAGAGCGAGTAGTCCATTTCGTTGGGGTGTAGGGACTTGCCCCACTGTCCGTGCTTACATGTCCATTTTATAACATTTCGTAGCTTGTATATAACTTTCTATTTTGTTCTTAATCATTTAATGCATGTTATGTGCATTGATTACCTGCCTTGCATGATCTATTATATTCCTTTGTGGCAAGAACATCAATACTTAGGATTTGAATATCGACTAACTTGGTTGATGCCCAGATGAGAACTTTTGAAGGAATATATCTAGAGTCATAAGTGTGTGATCTGCAAGTAACGAGGCATCGAGCCTACAGAGATGCTTACGCAAACTCTATTTTCTAACAAATAGTTTTTTTTACTCCATGTGGATAGTTATATCTTGCCCGGATGTGTTTTGGATGTGTTTGCACATGTAGTGGCGGTGAAACCTGATTCCACCCTAGTGATTCCTATCATTAATCTAAACCGAATTTTAATCCTGCTCTTTTACGTTCCTTACAATTCGTTTAACTAAACCCAAATCAACTCTCAATTGTAAATATTATTCTTGATTCAACTATATATGACTAGCGAGCTGCTTAAAAATGTTGTATTTTGGGATTTGATCCTTAAATATATTGTGATAAGACCCCTCTGCTTGCGGGTGGTACTATTCCACAAGGTTTTGGTGAAAACATAGGGGTTTTAGACCTAGGTGAATTTGTTAGTGTAGTAAAAGCCACGTCAGGCAGGAACACACAAATGAAGAGTGGGGAAGCGATCATGAAGGCCTGGCAAGCTACAAGGAAGAGTTTCTATGGTTGAAGGGGTGTTGGAGTGACCTGGATGTGAGCACAGGTGAGTACCTCAAAGTCGGTCTATAGGCCACTATGACTGAAGCCATTGGAGGAGAATAGGGAAAACAGAAAAGGACAAACAATGTCCAGTGATGCTTACTACCTGTTCGATTTATCCAGAGGAGGCATAGGTGACTGAGACAAAGGCAGGCTCACCGGAGATGAAGGGAAAGTTTGTCAGGGAGTTTGGGAGAACTAGAGATCAAATTTATGGAGGAGGAGCAAGTCTCGGGGGTCATTGATTCTACAGAGCGTATACAAAGGGATGCAAAGGTCTTGGTGTGGCCTTTGCAACTAATGGAGGAGCGAGGGTGGGAGCCATAAATGGGCATTTCTTGTACATGCCATGAGACAGATGACTGATACCTTATTCGAATAGGGAGGGGAAGACGAAACTGAAGGTGAAGAAATCACGCCAATCCATCTAGAGGCGAGGGAGAACGGTGCATTCAAAGAAACCGATACAGTTGGGTTCTGCTTAGAAAAATTATGAGAGGTTGATGATGACATTTCAGTTGTTGGATCATTAATCGGACGGTGCAGGTGATGCACCTGAAAAAGTAACGTGTGACATTAATAAAAATGTGGGATTTTAGGGAAATGAATGTAATTAATGAAATCGAATTCAAGACTTTGGTCAAACTATACTTAAATCCTTCAAATTCAATTTGGAGGGTCAAACATGGGTCAAATGAGTTCAAATTTGAACCATAGGCAAATTGGAAGGTCTAGAATATTCCCATGAAACTCAATTTCATTTTCTTTTCACATTATCATCCATGACTTCTATATTTTTTTTTGAAGGTGTACTTCTATATTATTATTAATCTTAATTAAAATGCATTTAAATAATGAGATAATTTGAAAAGGTTTTTCGTATTACATTATTGAGCCAATATTTGAGATATACTCTATTTAGCATTCAAGAGATACATGGACACTTCTTTAACCTCTTTCCTATGCTTTATTACTATCTTGGAGGAGAGAGAAAAGGAAAAAGGATCATCATGAGTTAATTAATATTCATATTGCACATTTGAGAGTAAAAACGAAATTGAGTCTTAATTTAAATTTTCTTATCATGCTTTCATATAAGGACAACCATTATTGTTCTTTTTGCATTTAACCCCTTAACTATTATCATTTATGAAAAACTTCATTCTAAGTTTTAAATTGGCTTTGAAAATTGGGATGTGACAGATACATCATGATGGTTTACATATACTTTTAAATGTAGGTTTGTGATTAGTTTTCTGAAACTGTCCAGTGAAGGCAATACATAATGTTAACTTATAAGTACATTATGTGTAGTATCGATACATTAACAAATTTTTCATGGAAGAATGTGTTGACCTAAGTGTTATACATTGACCACATTTTAATGATGACTTAACCATTCCATCCGTATGTATCTAATATGTCTATTTGAGATTGATTTCAGGTATTATGTACATGAAAAGGATGAAATAAATCAAGACTTAGCTTGATATGGTTTAAGTCAAAAGCAATACAAATGTACTTTTGTGGAATACACTCCAAATCACTTAGAATAATTTTTTAATCATCTGTATTGACACTAAGACTTGTAACTAAAATGATAAAAATTAGGAGCACTTAATTTGAACATTTAATCACTGTAGTGACATTTTCCAAAATTCATCACAGGTTGTTTGATCGACCGAGTTTCCTTCCCAGAAACACAAACGATGCCTAGGATGGGTCTTGGCTAATGTCTAGGCCCGACCAAGTTTACCTCAGGACAAACTCAACCGAACCTTACACTAGCAAATTGATTATGAACGATTAGTCGAGTTTCATCTAGGATAAACTTGACTGATAACTCAAAATTAGCTTGTTGCATGATGCAATCGGTTGAGTTACCATTATTGAAACTCGACCGGATGCACTATATGGAAAGTGAAGATTAAGTGATTTTAGCCATTTGAGTGTTGAAAACATCAAAAATAGATATGTTGCAACACCTCAAATAAGTACAAATCATTCCTAAGTTCTTCTAGTGGCTAGTTGACAACTCGAACTATAAATAGGACCTCTTGGACTTCATTTCAAGTTTGCTCCTTCATGATATTCAAGCTCCTAGATATAGTTGAGTGCATATTGTCCACTAGATCCCCTTTCTCTCTCTTGTTTACAAATCCAAACATCCATACGAGTGAGAAAGGTTGTGTGAGAGAGAGCTACATCATTGTACTCTTGTAAAGATCTCAAAGCTTCTCTTTCCTAACCCCTTTTCTCAAGTTCAAAGTTAGTGAAAGCTTCTCTTTTTTTTGGTCGGTAAAAAATCATGTTACTAAAACTTGTGCCAAAACTTTGGGTACATGAGTATTTGCGCCCCCTCCTCCTAGTACTTAAACACACTAAAAAACAACCAAAACATGCTTATCGTAGGAAGCCATCCCCTAAGAGTAACTGACAGAAACAAGAAGAAAATTATGAACACCCGGGACTGGATACAAGAGCAATCCTACCCATCAATCACCTCATACACATTATCCTCAACTCTAAAAAAATGAGAATTGACGTGTAAGGCAGCAAGTGCATAGCAGCTCCAGGCCTCTAAATCGAAATCTCAATCAATCAGCCTCCTGTAACTCCCTAAGCCAAGTGCTTAACCCAAGAAATAGATTAAGTAGATTACCTACTCAGCTACTCATGCTACCTGTTTCTGCAACTAGGAAAAAAAGACCCCCAGCCCCTGACCAATAGGATTTGCACAACGCAATCTCTGCACCACCATCTACACCACTAGCAATAAAGACACCTTCAAATTGTGGTAAAAAAACAGTCCATTGATTGCGTAAGACAAACCCATAAGTCATAAGAATCAGAATCTCCTTTTTGGTAGCACGCACACCAGCAGTAAGGATATGGCTAGTCCTCCCTCTTCTTCCTCCCAGATTTTTTCTTCCTCCTGGATCTTGGATGCCCAAGTATCATGGAATCGGAACCCCAATGGTCAGAGTCAAACTCTGAGTTCGAGTCCCCCTGAGATGTCTCACCATCTTCAAACAAGTTTGCCTTACTCTGTTTATAACCAACAGAGAAGCCACAACTTTCCCATATTCTATTAACCTTCCATGAATCTGAACCAATGTCTCTGCCACTTCTGTTGAACTCCAACTCCCAATCCAGGTTCAAACCATCTGCATTGAAGTCTGGAGAGGAGCCGAACATGTCAGGTTCCTCAATAGGTGGGGGAAGACTTGATTGTTCGCTTATCGAAGCACCGTTCAGGATAGTGTGGACCATCTGAAGTGCGATAGACTGCTCCATCGCAACATCCGTCCCCTGTTCGGCATCGTCAGCCATCTTATGTTCTGTAGGCGCTACTTATTTCTCTTTGACAAATCTTCGAGCACCTTGTGCTTTCTTCCTGAAGCGAAACTGGACGTCCTTTGGAGGAGCCACACTTCTGCTAGCTTTGGGACATGAACTCAGCCTATGCCCGAATCTTGTACATCCTAAGAAAAAGAGAGGCTTCGCAATAGCTTCAACCATCAGTTGCTTCTTAGATCCGTCAACTTCCACCAAAGTAGATTTGGGGATTTTATCACAGCAGGTTAGTTCCACGCACAGCGAAGCAACATCCATACATTTTGCTGAAAGGGAGATCTCCCCGAAGTCCAGTGGTATGCCGATGGTATTGGCGATGCTATCAATTCCATCAACAATCCACGGAACACTAGGATTTTCCACCTCCATCCAAACAGGGATCCACAAGAAGGAAAGGGGTTGAAGTGCAGATCCTGGTGCCCATGCCTGAGCGATAACCAACGCTCCATCCATCGACCAAGGGGCTTCATTGAGGATCCGTTCCCTCTCTGTAGAAGACGACATCCTGACAATAAAGCCTTCTTTCTCTTCCGTGATGATCTCGAAGCTCCCGCTTGGTCGCCACTGCCGTCTGATCCAACCACTGAGTTGGCCCCTAAACGGCTTCCTGCTGGCGAATCGAATGGAGAGGTATTGGCTCCAGTCTGGGGTGACTACTTCCTGACTTGAGATGGATCCGCATTTGACTCCATCTCTAATGACAGGCTCGACGAAGCCAACAACTGAGACTTCAACGATCTACCTTCCGAGACGGATTTCACAAAGCCAGTCCGAAAATGAAAACGCTCTGTCATAATTAGAGTTGAGCTTCATGGGATTGGCCTGCGAGGGATTTGGGTTAGTCAAGGAGGTTGCATCATTTGACGTGGGTATCACCGTGGACCGAGGTGAGCTAGGGATTCCTTGCAAGCACCCTTCTCCTTCAGCCCTCTTTGAGCCTTCAGGAGGAGTCGATGATGACTCATCAGCCGCTTTCCCTCCATTACCACCTCGGCCACCAGGGATTCCACGGCCGCCACACCCCCTACCTCTCCCGCCTCTCTTGTGAGCCATGTCAATGATATTTGATAAAGGAGAAGGTGAAAATCTTCTCCTGGTAAAGGAGAAGGTGAAAAGCTTCTCCAAGTTGAAGAAGGACAATGCTGAATATTCGTGATTTAAGTGGGTAATTCCTTCAAGGAAAAACACTAGTTGCAAGAAGGGGATCTCCTTGGTGAAGGTGTCCAACTACTTGCTAAAGTGGGTATGACCTTGTAGAGGTTGAATACTCTAGATCCCAGGATAGGTAAGACCTTGTAAAGTTGATTGGCTCCTTTTGGTCCTCAAAAAGGAAGGTTGGGTATTCTTGGAAAGGAAAAGGAAGGTCTAAATTGTTTGTCTTATAATGGAATATTAGTATGCAATGGTTAAAAAATTCTAGAGCTTGACCTCTCTAGGTAGTGGACTAAATTTCTCCTATTTTAGATATTGGAACCACTCTACATAACTTGTGTTTGATATTATTCAATATCTGTCATGCTTTCTATGTATGCTTAGTTGTACAATCAAATTTCATATTTGCAAGTATATCTCTTGAAGTAACTTGAAGGTCTAATCTATTTTGTGTGAGTGTTTTGGCTCTATTCACCCCCCTTCTAGATCCTTTTGATCCAACAAGTGGCATCAGATCCACGGTCTTCTCCAATACGATATCCCATGAGTCGAGAAGATGTACGGCAACCTCTAAGGTTCTCTCAAAATAGAGGGAGGATTCTCCATGTGACCTCCAATCTTTGACTAGACAAACTTCCTTTATTGGAAGCGGCAGATGCAGTTCTACTTGCAAGGAATGAACTATGAGATGTGGAATGTAATCATCCTTTCATGCAAGGAGCTGGCCGGATATGTAACCACATGAGATGAAGATACATATTCAAGAAGGCACAGTTGAATTTCAAGGGTATAAGCAACATCTACGCATCCCTCACTCCTTCTGAATTCAACGGGATCTCTTCTTGTGACACAGCCCATGAGATTTGGAACAAACTTTGCATCACCTATGAAGGTACAAAGCAAGTCAAGGATTTCAATATCTACATGCTGAAAGGTCGCCTTGAAAAATTCCAAGATGGACAGGAAGGAGAGAGTGGATGAGATGTACTCAAGGCTCAACACCATTATCAATGGACTTACTTCTTTGGGTCATCCTATGGATCGTGGCGCCATCAACATCAGGATCCTTAGGTCTCTTAAAAAAGGAGGGAATCCAAGGTCACTTCAATTGAAGAAATTAGAAGCCTTGATGACATTATCACCAAAGAGCTCATTGGCAATCTTCAATCTTGTGGGCCAAGACTTGACAAGGAAGAGGAAAATGAGAATAAAGAAGAGAAAGATTCAAAGAAGATCAAGGATAGTGCATTCAAAGCTCAAGTGTAGGCAAATGTTCTCCAATGAAAAATAGCATGCAGGCCTACCACTCCTTCCTCAAGTTATGATGAAGCCCCAAGTGGACATGAAGCTAACTACTCCAAGGGGAAGAACTTCAAAGGAAATCCATCCTCCTCCTATACTCCAAGGTGTTATGAATGTGTCCAAAAGGCACATTACAAGAGTGACTGCCCCAAGGCAAGGAAATCCCACCACAAGAGTATCTGTAAGAAGAAGGAGGACTACAAGTAGGATGGCAAGTAAAAGAGGAAGGAAAATAAGGATAGAAGAGCCAAAGTTGCAGCCCATGTCACATAGGAGGAGTCCTCTTCCAGTGATTCCAGCTCAAATGAGGGAGAATGTCATCTTGCTCTCAAGGCCTCAACAAGTAAGACATTGGTGAGGTAAGTGAGGTAAGTTTAAATGAGTTATCTAAAGAAGCCTTCATCAATATGCTTAATGCTTCCTGGACTTCATCAAATCTAGGAAGAAGAGGTTAGGGAAAATTATTGATGATTTGTATGCTAAGGTTGAGTTTCTTGAGGAAAATGAGAAAGTTCATCTTCATAGTATTGATTCTTTGCAAGGACAATTTCTTGGTCTTGAGCTCCAATACAATGGGGTTGAAGTCGATAATGGTGCCTATCTTAAGAGCATTGAGAGACTCAAAGATGAAAATCAAAATCTTCTCAGTGAACTTTTTTTAAATTCAAACAGGGAATGCCAAGCTTGTTACCAAATGTAATGATCTTAGACATTCTTGTGATGCTCTTAAAGATGAGAATAGGATCTATCTTGATATCCTTCTTAGAACTAAAAATACTAGTTTGCTTTCTCAAATTAATGATCCTTCTTCAAGACCTTTATTTTCAAGCAATGAAGTATCTAGTCTTTCTTTAAAAAAGATTCTTATCTTACTAAATCCCTCTATTTAGAGACCGGCTTATGGGAATGAACAATATGATCTTGCTATCTTATCTTCTACTATCATTACTCTTAGTTATGATAATTAAAATCTAAGAGCTTCCTTGCAAAAGTTCCTCAAAGGGAATAAGTCCCTCAATGAAGCTCTAGATCACTCTACCAAACATAGTGGTAAAGTAGTTTGGGATAAGAGGGTGCTCCTAAAATCAAGGGCAAGGGTAAGAAAAAGAGCAAGGGACATCCTATATTCCATGGAGAGTCCTCTAGCTCTAAGAACACTATGAAGTGATGACCATTACTCTACTTATTGTCCTTATAGATAAAAAGGGGACCAACCCAAATATTAAATGGGTCCCCAAGCTAACTCTGGGTCCAAAAGTTTGAATTGGGCATTGATGTCTTCCTTTCTTGTAGGTAAAAGGAAAATGGTTTGTTGATAGTGGTTTCTTAAAGCATATGACATGTGAAATCAACCACTTCACAAGTTTAGTAAAAATAAAGGAGATTTGGTGACTTCCCATGATACAAAAAAGGTAAAGTCATAGGTGAGGGTGATGTGGGTGACAAACTATGTATCAAGAATGTTCTTCTTGCGTATGGACTACATCACAATTTAATAAGTGCTAGTCAATTATGTGATATCTTGTTCTTTTTTACCTCACTAGAATGCTTGCTTCTAGATTCCCTTTCTTACAATGTTATATATAATGTAACTAGAAATGGTAATCTATATGTTATTGTGCTTGATTATATTAAGCCTTCTCTTATAGATGCCCTGTTGTGGATAATAGTGATATAACTTTGTGGCATCATAGACTTGGTCATGTAAATATGCATCAGTTGAAGGAGTTGAGCAAAAAGGAATTGGTCATAGGGCTTCCAAAATTGGACTTTGAGAAGGATGAGGAATGTCAATCTTTCACATAAGAAAAGCAAACCATATCCTCCTTTAAATCTAAAAGAGGCCTAGCACTAAAGAGATCTTAAACTTCTTCATATTGATCTATTTGGACCTATGAGAACTCAATGGCTTCATGGTAGAAAGTATTGTGTAGTGATTGTCGATGACTTATGTCGCTTTATGTGGACCTTCATTCTCATTTCAAATGTGATACTCTTGATGTTTTCTCGACTTTTTGTAAATCGGTTGAAAATGAAGCTCTTGCCAAATCATTTCTATCTGAAGTGACCATGGAGGAGAATTTGAAAATGACATGTTTGAACATTTTTGTGAGAAATCTAGGTATGCACATAACTTTTCTTCACCTTGTACACCTCAAAAAAATGGGGTTGTAGAGAGAAAGAATAGGTCACTACATGAAATGGCTAAGAGCACACTTCTAGAGTATGACACTCCAAAGAAGTCTTGGGCCAAAGATACTAGCACCTCATGGTTTATGCAAAACTGGGTTCACACTCATCCATCTTTAAAGAAAACCCCCTATGAGTTATGGTGTGGTAGAAGGCCTAGTCCCATATCATGTTGACAATGAATGTCCATAACTATGTTATGGCATCACAGGCAAAGAGTGGTGCCAAGTCGCACACCAGTGCTACCCAAGTGAATGGAAAGTTGGAGAACAACTCCAGCCTACAATATGTGTATGGTGTTGCAATGTTTGTGTAGTTCCTTTTTCTTTGATATCCAGATTGAACTCGAGGCATGGAGTAGTCACCCTCTTCAACATTCAATCTTGTTTCTTGAACCAGAGCAGACTGTCTGAGATATATGTAAGCTCAATATCATATATTGACTCACATGTGCTTGGCCATGCATTTCTCAGTCTCTCTAATCAAGAGGCGTAGGATATCATACCCCTACAGGAGGGACCAATTTTATCTCTATCACTCACAGTCAGTCCACGTGTGTAACAGTCACCCAATCATCACCATTATAACAATCCATGTGTCAAGGCTGTGTGTAGTGATTTCATGTTTAAGAACCACATATGCCACCATTATTATGATAGATGACTATGACTACCATGGTAATGGTTTCCATGTGTCAGTCTCATAGTGGGTCTGTCTGATACATTGTTCTCTAACATGTATATGTGTGATTAGTTTGATATTGACATATCATGACTTATGCGATTTAGTCATCAACCAACTCACACTCTGATCTTATGTGTAATTGTTGTCTATCAACCTTCCATAATAACAACTGATCAAGGACATAATGAGAATGTATATACTCTTAACATGTTTATGATCTCATTCTTCCAAGTCACATACTTGAAGTCATATGCCATTAAGTAATATCATTCTTTAGATATTTATTGTGTTACTTCATTATCTCATAATTGAATGAAATAAAATAAATTGGAAGCTTGCCTTTTTATTAATAATCAAATCATTTACAAGTTATGCCATTACAATCATCATATGATTGGCTCTCTGGGCATACATACCAATGGAGTGGAGTGGTGTGCTAATAATTGAAACAATATATTCATCAATTTAGATCTTGAGTCAATAGTCTCCCCCTTTTATATATGAAAAACCATTCCATAAATGTATTGAGATCTTTTAAATAAAATATATACCTTTGGAGAAACCTATGGGTTTTAATGAATTTAGTATATATGTTCCACCTCAATCATGATAACTACATTCAGATACTCCCTCTCAAATTATTCTATATATCTTTCTATGTTAGCTTTCATAACAATCAAGGAAACTATGTCTTCTCCTCATATATTTCTTCTCCCCTTTATATATTGAATTTCTTCTCCCCTTTGTCATATCAAAATGTGGAGGCTTGAAGAACTAACAACACAAATTGTTAGAAAAAGGGAGAGTAGAAGAGAAAAAAACATGGACTTGTCCAAGAAACGTATGTAAAGCAAAAAAACACATGCATTTGAACAGCCCTAGATGTAGTTCTAGCAATAAACAAGACAACTCTTTGCAAACAACTTTTTTTTATCAGGTAAAAAATCTCATTACTCAAAAAGGAGTATATGGTAAGCACTCATATACTATACAACTAGGCCTCAGAATCTCCACATGTGGAGTATGTGAGGGTCCACTCTAGACAACCATTTGGGTTTGGTATTAAGTACCCAAATGATTCTATTTACAACGAGATCAAAAAATTTTAGGGGGTCACACTCCCCTTTCCCATGATGCCTGACATTTCTTTCACTCCATACATGGAAGATTATGAAGAGAAGATAAGGCCACACAAACTCCTCTTCGGCTGGATGAATTTGGTTTTTTTAAGAAGCCAAAACATTGCATCTTGTAAGTCACAAGGAGGGGAGCCACCCATCCCACACTTCAACATGGCCCTAAACCAGCAGTATTTGGTAAACTCACACTCAAAAAAGATATGTTTGTTGGACTCCACCTCTTTTCTGCACAAACAACAAGTCTGATCAATAGCAAAACCCCATTTGCATAGCCTATCAGTCGTCAGGAGTTTCCCATAAATAGCCCTATATGCGTTGAAGCTCCATTTGGGCTGATGACTCTTACGCCAGAGAAGCTCGTGCCAAGGGACCTGAGGGAGGAAGTACTCCTTAGACTAAGGGAGGGCATCCATAATAGACAGCTGAAAAAGACCCCCATTAGAAGTGTAGAACTATTTTAGAACCTGCCAGCTCCTAATCATGGTTCTCATACACCTTGAAAGATTCGGTCTCTTAGGATCCAACTCCAAGCAATCCACACCATAACGTAGACACATCCAACTACTCTAGGGACACATCGATTAGCAGACAAACCTATCGACCCTTCTAGCGTTAGCGTAGGTGGCTATCTCCTCAGGACCTCTGATGTTCAAACCACCTTGCAAAGAACGGATTAGCCACCTAATCCCATGATATGGCTTGTCCTCTACCACCCCAAAGGAAACCCCCATCACCGACCTACATTTATCCAGAATGAACCAAGGAAGAGCTACTTGTCAGAAGTGAACCATAGCAGCAAGAACACTTCTGATCAGGACGGCACACCCCAGCATAGAGATATTGAGCCCACTCCAATTGTCCACCTTCTTACGTAGAGCATACCACATCAAAAAAGTAAGCACCTTTCCCTCTACCTCCTGTTAGGGTAATTCCCAAATATTTTGGGGGGAATGACCCCTCCTGAACAACTAGAGCCTCTTTGAGTCTCCCTCTCCTCCCATCATAAGACCTAGAGAAGAAGGCCTTGGATTTCAAATCGCTAATGAATAGACCTGTGAGTTTTCCAAATTGCTCTAGAACAAACCTGACTCCCTTCATGTATTTGATGTACCCTGCCATAAAGAGGAGCACATAATCAGCAATGATCATGTGTGAAAGAACTCTAATGCCTTGCACTTTATAAGGTTTAATTAAACCTTGGCCGGCCACCCACTCGATCAAAGAAGTAAGGCCCTCCATAGAAAGGGTGAAGAGAAGAGGTGAAAAGGGATCACCTTGTCTGAGACCATTGGACACTCTGAAGAGACCTTTAGGGACACCATTAACAAGGACTGAAAATGAGGTGGATTCCACACACTGCCGCATGATGTTGATCCATCTATCTGCAAACCACAGAGCCCTCATAATCTCCCATAACGGTGGCCAGCAGATATGGTCATAAGCCTTAGAGATATCCAATTTCATACAAGCCTTCCTAGTCGACTTCTTGATATTGAAGTGTTTCTTTGATTAATCTTGAATCCAACAATGTGATGTTGTTAGTAGTATCCACTCCCAAGTCAGTACTACCAAGTCTTCTCAATTTCTTTCTTTTCCAAACTGAGCATGTGTCAGTATCACCGACTCCAAAGTTGGTAGTACCGAGTTGTGTAGACACTTATAAAATATATTTCCCATTAACCTGTGGATCACATCAAAAATTATATAATGGAAAGGATGGTTTCAAGGATACACGTGGTCTTGGAGCAAGTCCAGCAAAAATCTCCTCGTCATTGTAGTTGCGCAGCTATTTTTGTATTGCACTTGGGCGGCACCTGCAGCAACTCTTGGTCATCACCATAGACAGCAAGATGATGTTGTCCTCCTGGTGGTAGAAATTGGCCTCCTCACCTCTATGGAAGTCCACACGAACCGTATATAATTCATGTCCTTCTTCTAGAACAGATGGGAAGGAATTATCCCTCTTCTTGGTGTAATACTCACTAACTTACTCTACCACAATTTTTTCCCTTGCTATCCCTCCCTTTATTGGGTAGGAATTGCTTGGTTTCTCTTGCTTACCACAACCAAAGAAGAAAAACAATTGTCAGAGGCAACTGATGTGTTTGAGAAGCCCCCAATATCCCTCTATTTGTAGAAGGGTTAGGATTAGGGTTACCAGTCTGTGTTGTAGTGGAAGGGACCAGATATCATGAAAATTTGCAACCTATGATAGGTGAAATGGTTAGTTTGTGGGGTGAACCAATTGGTTGGCATGCGAGCTGATAGGCTCACCCAGTGAACTAGTCATTTTGTCATGTTTCTTAATTGCATATGTATTGGAAATTTTAATTCAATCAATGCATGACATGACATCAGCACTAATCCTTGATGCAATCATATCGGGCATCTCTCTTTGTGAAATGGTCATCTCACAACCACGAACTGATCAGTTCACTAAGTGAACCGGTTGTTTTTCTCCCCAGCTCCTCTAGAATTTATCCGATGCAATATCCAATCAACCTAACACTCTAATCAGTCAATTCAACACTTGAACTGGTCGGTTGGAAGTCAAGTCAATTAATTTGTTGCTTGAATTGAATACCTTAACACTTTAGCAATCAATTCAATTATCATTCATTATCAAAACTCCTCTTCTAGGTGTATCCTATGTGTGTGACCGTATAGGTCCCATATTACATTGGCAATGAATGTCCATAACCAATTATGACACCACAAGCAAAGAGCGGTGTCTAGTCACACATCATTGCTACCCAAGTAAATGGAAACTTGGAGAACAACTTCAACCTACAATATGTGATTGGTGTTATAGTATTTGTATAGTTCCTTTGTCATTGATAAATAGATTGAACTCGAGGCATGGAATAGTCATCCTCTTCAAAATTCAATCTATGTTCATTGAACCAGACCAGAGTATCTGTGATATATGTAAGATCAATATCACATATTGACTCACATGTGCATAGCCATGCTTTTCTTAGTCTTTCTTTTCAAGAGGCCTAGGATATCATATTCATATAGGAGGGACAAATCCCATCTACATCAGTCACAGTCATCCCCATGTGTTACAGTGCACCCAATCATCACCTTTATGACAACCCTTATTCAAGATTATGGTGGATGATGTCAAAGCACACTGAAGACATGTGATGAGTGTAGTGGATTAAAGTCTAAGAACCAAAATCACCACCGACACTATGAGAGATTATTCTGAATACCAATTATCATTTCCATGTATCACTCTTATGGTGGCTCTATCTGGTACACTATTCTCTAACAAGTATCTATGTGCTTGGTATGAAATCACATATCATTATTGATGAGATTCTGTCATCAACCAACACACACTCTAGGATTATGTGCTATTATTGTCTATCAACCTTCCACGGTAACATCCAACTAGGGACATAACAAGAATGTATACTCTTAACATTTGTATGATCTCATTGTTCAAGTCCTCAACCCGAACACATATGTCATTGAGTAATACCATCATCCTTTAGGCATTTGCTATGTTACATCATTATCTCATAATTGAATAGAATAGAGTAAATTAGAAGTCTGCCTTTATTATTAATCAAATAACTTACAAGTTCTGCCATTACAATCATCACATGATTGGTTCTCTGGGCATACATACCAACATTAGGATGTCACCCATAAAGGATACTATATAAACCCACCCCTCCCCACACTTTCCTCAAACCTAAAATCCATCTTTCTTGCATCCAATTTTATGGAAGATAGTGTGTCTAGGCTAGGGATGACATGTCTTTAACCTTGAGTTTGTCCATTGGGGGGAACATTTGGGTTCACCAAGTGTCATTTAGATTGGTAAATACCATCTCCAAACACATCAGATGTGATTCCCATTGTTTTTTTGGTATGCCCCTAGCTAGGTCGTGCCATCAAGGAATAAGTTTCGGAGTTGGTCGAAGCTCTAGAGAAGATTTTCTTCATGGGGTTATCATTTAATAAAAGAGTTGGTTTGAGTTCCTATTTCATCAACAAAGATTCATGGTTCACTAGAAGGGTTGTTCGCTTCCTGGATTCTACTTGCAAACTTCTGTTCTCTTTCCTCTTGGTTGGCTACTACAGTAGGCACCTTCCTCGCCTCCAGTCTGCTCATGACCCTCTTGTTGGTTCGTTGCGTTCAATTTGTTCTTGGGAATGCATATAGGTCAGTGATTATCCTAGTTTTCCTACTACTTCTAGAGCATTTTCCAAAATTTGTTAATGATTGTTTCTTGTATTCATTGCGCTTCATCAGTCATATGAAGAAGATGATAACTTGTGAGTTCATATCTTAGCCCTCAGGGTCTTGTTATGTTTTATTTATCCGATAGGGGAAAAATCATCCTTTCTCTATGGTTAGGGAGGGTGCTTATTTTTGGTTTCCGGTCAGGTCAATATCACCTTGATGTGTAGCTATTGATCCACCTTAGTGTGGGACCACCCTGTAGGAAATTTATTTTATTTTAAATAAAGTAGTTGTTTGAATTTTCTTAGAAAAATTGTAGTAATTCAATGGTAGGCCAAAAATACACACAAACATATATATATTTTGAATCACAAAAATCAAACTATCTGATGGATATGTTTTATAATCTAAATCAACTCTTAGTAAAATTCAATATTTTTAAGATTTATTAATTAATTATTTACATCTAATATGTTAATAGGTGAAGAAATACCGTGACTGGATCTAGGGTTGAACTTTGACTTTACATACACGTTTTTGAGGTGTGTTGCATCCGTTTGAGCATGTATTGAGAAATAATTCTACTTCTTCTCTCTTTTGACCTAATTTGATGGATATATGTGAAATTGCTCCTTTGAGATATATTTAAGTTCTCTTGAGACTTTGACATTGAAATCAATCACATAATGACACTTCTCTATTGATATTGCACTTTGGAATCTAAGATTTGTACTCTAGTTCATGCTATCTCTAATTTAATTGTAATTGATGGAATTTCTCTATATTGTGCTATTTATGCACAAAACCCTAATTTGATGATGTATTTTCATGATATGATGTTCCACTTTTAGTAGGACAATAATATTTGATACCATGACTAAACTTTACTTGCCTCTACATTGCATGTTTGTGATTGGGTAGTACTTTGGTTTCCTAATATGCTTTGTTTTTGGGTTATGTGCCCCTTTATGTTATTTTGGGATGGAGGTTATGATCCCTATACCAGGTTATGTGCGTACTTTTATATATATATGGGACATGGTTATGTTCTATGCTCTATTAGGTTAGGGTTACACGTACTAGCTGGAATTGTTTATTATATTTCACTAGTACTATGCTTATCTCAACTGCATGTTATTATTTATTATTATTGATGGGTCATGTGCCCTAATTTCTCTATGTATGATCATGTGGAATACTTTGTTTTAATTTATGGCAAGTACATCTATTTATTTTCATCATATTGGAATCTTTTCTTTTGATATTCACTTGTATGGTTCCTTTTCCTCTTCTTTGAAAAGCCTTGTTTACATTTTGTGTCCTTTTTCTCATATAATTGCTCAATCACTATTTATATGAACATACCAGATTTTATGTTGACAACATCCATCTTTGTCTTCTCATGTGGGACTGGGAGAGAGCAAGGAGGTGTGACAAAAGTTTAATAAGACTAATCAAGTGTTATTTGATCTTTCTTGGGAGGTAGATTGAGGTGGTTGATTTACCCTTTATGGCTTATGTTCGTTTAGTTTTCGTTTATGTAAACCCTTCACATTGTAGAACAATGATAGACATGAATATTGTAATGGTTATATTTTTTTCTTCTGTTGGTACACTTTTGGTATTTGATAGAATAGATACTTGAATTGTAGTATATCGTCCTTTGTGAAAAATGATTCTCGAATTTAGCATTGAATGGTTTTTTGTTGTTTCATATCGAGTAAGTGAGTGGCTCCCCTCTAGGTTCCCACTCCTTGCACTGCTCTAGTATGTAGTGAGAAGGACTCTCTTGAGAGGAAGATACCTCAACCAACCATGCAACTTCTTTGTGCTTTTCTCCTCCTACAATTTTGTCTTGCTTATTGTGGACAACATCTCCCTTGGTGATGATATTAGATGGGAAATCAACACTAATGTTCTTGGCTTTACAGACTGATTGTTGGTGGAACTGGATGAAATAAGGGCTTCTTGAACTTCCAGTTATGTCTTGAAATTCACATTAGTGGGATTCAAAAGTAGGGTGTAATACTATATGAGAAGATAGTTTGTGTTTGAGGATGGAACCTGCCACAAACATTATATCAGGCAAGATATTAAAAAGACTTCCCATTTTATTTGGGAAGAGCATAAAGGAAATGGTCCCCACTTTCTTGCATCCTTATCACAAGGAGGGAGCCCTAGCTCCAAGTTTTTTCTTGGTTTGAGGAGTTTCTCCCTGGAGTCTTTTCCCTTCAAAAATGACAAGCACTCGCCAAGGAGGGAACCTAGACTTGGCTTCTCCATATCGACTGTAGAGTGGATATGTGTTGTGGTCTAGTTTTAGGTATAGTTCCAGACCATAAATGTGGGCATGAAAAGCACAAGGTGATCTAGTTTAAGATCATAGTCTAGGACCATACATATCAGTTTGAAAGGATCTAAATGGTCTAGATTTAGGTCATAGTTCAGGACCGTAAATGTTGGCAGACCCGACATTGACAAGGTCGTCTCACTCAATGTATAGGGGAAAATATTAAAAATAATTTCTTTTTTGTTTGGGAAGTGCATAAAGGAAATGGTCCTCACTTTCTTTCATCCTTCTCAATAGGAGGGATCCCTAGCTCCTAGTTTTTTCCAGGTTTGAGGAGTTTCTCCTAGGGGTCCTTGCCCTTCAAAAATGACAAGCATTAACCGAGGAGGGAGCCTTGACTTGGCTTCTCCATATCAATGTAGAGTGGGTATGTGTTGTGGTCTAGTTTTAGGTCATAGCCCAAGTCAATAAATGTGGGCATGAAAAGCACAAGGTGGTCTAGTTTGAGGTCATAGTCTAGGACCATAGATATGAGATTGAAAGGATTTAAATGGTTTATTTTTAGGTCATAGTTCAGGGATGTAAATTTTGGCATGCCCAACATTGACAAGCGCATCTCACTCAATATGGAAGAGATCCCCCACTCAAATGGGTTTTGAGGACATGATTACTTTTTGGAGAAATAGCGTTTACTCATTTTGGGGGTTGTTTGTAAGAAACGATCAAATACTCTTAGTGGTTTTTAAAAGTTCCAATACAGTTAGTGGGTTGTTGATGGCTGAAAATTAGTTGATCATTTTGACAAGTTTGTTTGGGTTTTGAAGATTTATAATCTTTAAAAAGATTATTTGATTTCAGATTATTAATATTTAAAAAAATTGTTTGGTTTGAGATTTTTAGTCTTTAAAAAGATTGTTGGAGTTGATGTTGTTAATGTTTAAAAATATTGTTGGGTTTGAGATTGTTAATTGTTAAAATGATTTTTTGATTTGAGAATGTTAATCTTTAAAAGTATCACTACTACAGAAACAACATTCAATGTCGCTTTTCTGGGCGTCGGTTATTTACAAAAACCGCCGCCTATAACATTACACGTCGGCTATTTAGTAAATCCGACGTCTATATTCGAAGACCAACCAGACACGGGTACCGCTTTGTATTCAGCGTCGGCTGCATAACAAACAACCGACGCCTAAAATCGCCCGCAAAATCCAATTTTCGAGCGAAAAAAATTTGGCACATACAGCGTCGGTTTTTTACCAACAAACCGACGCCTATATAAGATGAAAAATTGCACGAAAAGTTCCAGCTTAGGTGTCAGTTATCCGTTGATAACCGACGCCGATAACGGTTCCCGCCACACTGTTTAGGGAAAAATTTGTCTAATTGGACGTCGGTTATTTAAGTAGAACTGACGCCGAAGACTTTAGGTGTTAGTTGTATTTTATAACCGACACCTTTCACCAACTTAATAGACCCTCGAACGGCCACTGTCCCCTTTCTTCTGTTTCATCGTCTTCTGTTTCATCGCCCGTTGTTGCTCGCCTCCTGGTGCATGCTACTTCCTCACCGTCGACGGCGCTGCTGCTGCTCTGCGTCGCTGCCGCCTTCCTCCTTGCATCACCATCGCGACGCCTTCCTCCTTGCCAACGCCGCTGCTCCTTGGTCTGTCTGCCCTACCGCCTGGAGCTTGCCGGCCACCGCTGCACCTGCCTGCCCTGCCGCCTGGAGCTCGCCGGTCACCGCCACCACTGCTGGGAGGTCAGTTGTTGTTGCTCGCCTACTTGTCCTCCGCCGCTACCGAAAGGTATGCTTCCTCCAGTACTGCTCCACCACATATGTCTAGTTGTGCATACCTGCGAGTTATCAGGAACACCTAAATGAATGTCTAACACCTAAATGAATATCTAGTTGTGTATTTAATTTGGATGTATATGCTGAACCTAGATTTAGAGAGGACATGCTATAGTGTTTTCCTAGTATGGTGAAAGATTCTCAATCGTGTGTATCACATGGGATTCTTATCTCAACACAATGGACTGCAATATATGCATCTAATGCCTTAAATGGAAGACTCGAATGTTATAAAATCCCATCAAAGTAGGTAGAAACAACTTATATATATTCAGATCTTAATAATTCCATGAAGTGCACATTATCTTACTCAGGAAAAGTATGTGTATAATGTAGGATTAGTTCCATATAATGGTTCTATTTTAGTAAGCACATAGACTTAATCAACATTGCTACTTGTATGATCGTAGTGATTAAAAGCACTCTTTCCTAGTCCCCTCAGTAACTAACGTTCCCTTGAGATGAGTGTTAATTGATCTAGCTTGCTTACTTTCCTTGTAATGCCATCTTTTATGTGCTATGACCCACTAGTCACCTTTAGAGTATTAAAATGATGCAACTTGTACACTTGTTAAACTTGAATCTATAAATCCTATGAAATGATATCACCCCACAAAATCAGTAATCACTATTATGTCTTGTACACTCTAGAATCAAGATCTAATACTCTTACGCTATTTTAAAACCTAGAAACCCATCCAAGATTTACTCATTAGGAGTAAATCTTGGATAGTCCCCGGTTTGGGACTGTTCTTGAACACCTAATCTCACTTAGGATGTAAGTGTATAATGTGTATTGGGTTTTCGAGAAAATTTTAGTAGCATTTCCTCATTTGTTCTCTAAGTACATATGTACTTAGAGAACAACGGGGAAATGCTGCCGAATTTTTTTTGAAAACCCAATACACATTATACACTTACTAGTGAGATTAGGTGTTCAAGGATGGGATAGGTGGTACACATTTATTATATATAAGAATGACATCACATGTGTTTGTTAGCCTAGAAAGTGAACAATCATTGTTCTTTATATTACTTGTACATTGGTATAAATTAGAATGAACAATCACTAAATTATATACTGTTTGTATGGAGTCCGGCTTCATTGTAGATAATAGGAGTAAATCTTGGATAGGATGTAAGTGTATACCCTAATCTTGTCCTAATACATACTTGTTTTCTCTTTGATCATAGAATGGATAGATCATGGATGTCCATTCGCAATCGCCGCACCCCAGAGTTTATATCTGGTCTTGATCAGTTTATTAGATTTGCCGAGGAACATAGGAAAAAACCTAGAGATAGGTTCTACTATCCATGTAGGCATTGCGGTAACAACTTGAAAGTCAACACTGGTGAGGAAATCAAAAGTCATGTCATGTGCAACGAGATTGTACAAGGCTATATAGAATGGCACTGGCATGGAGAGATTTCAAACTCGAAACCAGTAGATGTCAATAGCAGTGCTTGGGTGGAAGAAGAAATTGCCTCCGATGACGTAGATGTGAACGAACCAGTTCCAGTAGACATCATTGATCGGATGCTGGATAGTTGTAGGGTAGAGCACACCGATCCACCTCCTATCTTTAGAAACATTGTGCATGATGCTGAGATACCATTATACATAGGTTGTTCTTAGTTTACGAAGCTTAGCGCTGTGTTGAGATTGTATAAGTTGAAAGCTAACAATAGATGGAGCGAGAAAAGCTTCACTTCATTGTTGACTTTGTTGAAAGAAATGCTTCCTGAAGGAAACAATCTGCCAATCTCAACATACTAGGTAAAGAAAATGTTGTGCCCAATGGGAATGGAGGCCAAGAAGATACACGCATGCCCGAATGATTGTGTATTATTTCAAAAGGACTATGTAGATTTGAAAGATTGCCCAAAATGTGGTGCGTCACGGTATAAATTGATGATTTCGGGGGAGTCCAAAACTGGTTCTCCTGCCAAGGTGTTGTGGTATCTACCTATAATATCACGGTTTCAACGCTTGTTTGCAAATCCGAAAGATGCAAAGAATTTGAGGTAGCATGCAGATGTTAAGAAAAATAATGATGGGAACCTACGACATGCGTCTGATTCACCACAATGGAAGAAGATTGATCTATTGTACCCCAAATTTGGTGAAGAAGATAGGAATCTAAGACTTGGGCTTTGTACAGATGGGATGAATCCGTACGGGACATTGAGCAACAAACATAGCACTTGGCCAGTCATGCTTGTTATATACAATCTTCCTCCCTAGCTGTGTATGAAAAATAAGTACGTTATGCTGTCATTGTTGATATCGGGCCCTAAAAAACCCGGAAATGATATCGATGTTTATCTTGAACCTCTGATTGATGACTTAAAGAAACTTTGGCCTGAAGGTGTGATGACCTATGATGCTTCAGGAAGAGAGACATTTCGTTTGCACGCTATGTTGTTTTGCACTATTAATGAATTTCCAGCATATGGGAATTTGTCTGAATATAGCGTCAAAGGAGCTAAAGCGTGTCCTATATGTGAAGAAAACACTGATTCAATAAGACTAAAACATGGCGGCAAGACTGTATATCTTGGTCATCGAAGGTTTCTTTCAAAATTCCATCTGTATCGTAGGAAGTGCAAAGCATTCAATGGATGGAATGATGAATGGAGTGCACCTAAACCTATACCAGGGGATGTTGTTTATGAAAGAGTAAAAGACATTGTCAATGAATTTGGTAAGAAATCACAATGTAGTATGGCCACACGGAGTGACAATTCTTCATTCAAGAAGAATTCAATATTTTGGGATCTTCCTTATTGGAGTTCTTTGACAGTCATGCATTGTATCGATGTAATGCACATTGAGAAAAATGTCTGTGATAGCATCATTGGTACTCTGTTAAATATACCAGGTAAGACTAAAGATGGGATAAAATCCAGACTGGACCTACGTGAAATGGGAATAAGGTCAGAATTAACAGAATTACGTGAAATGGGTAATAAAAGAACATACTTACCTCCTGCTTGTTACACGTTGTCTAGAAAGGGGAAGAAAGATTTTTGTGAATGCTTGGTAAATGTTAAGGTGCCACATGGTTACTCATCCAACATCCGTAGATTGGTATCAATGAAAGATCTGAAGTTGATAGGTCTTAAATCTCATGATTGTCACACTCTAATGCAACAAATATTGCTCGTGGCAATTCGATCTATATTGCCGAAGCATGTAAGGTTTGCAATCACCAGACTTTGTTTCTTTTTCAACAGTCTATGCAGCAAAGTTATTGACCCTGATACTCTCGATAATTTTCAAAGAGAAATGGTTGTTACCCTATGTCAGCTTGAGATGTATTTCCCTCCTTCGTTCTTTGATATCATGGTACATCTTGTTGTCCACTTGACTAGGGAAGTGAAAATGTTGGGACCAGTTTTCTTACATTGGATGTATCCCTTTGAACGATACATGAGCATTTTTAAAGGTGATGTTCGAAATCGTTATCGGCCTGAAGGGAGTATTACTGAAGTTTATGTGGCGAGAGAGGTTATGGATTTGTGCAATGACTTTTTGAGTGGTAATAACACTCCTGTTAATGACAAGAATATTGAGGAGGGCAAAGGAATTTTGGGATCATGGGTGAAAGTAATCATCTGTGAGCAGTTGGAACAAGCTCACTTGTATATTTTACACAACATGGACGAAGTGAGTGTTTATATCGAGGAACATACCAATTTCATCAAGAGACAACATCCTCGAGCAAGTTCAATGTGGCTTGCTAGAGAGCATAATAAGACTTTTACTAAGTGGTTTGAAGATAAAGTCTTACATCAACTATCTAAAACACCAAATGATATTACAGAAACTATCAAATGCCTCGCCTTTAAACCAAAACCGAATGTTATGTCTTATGAAGGGTTTGACATTAATGGGTTCACATATTACACAAAGCGCCAAGATGATAAGAGTGTCGTCCAAAACAGTGGGGTCACTCTTCAAGCGTCGACTATGTATTTTGCAAGTGCAAAGCATAAGAGTCCATGTGAAGCTAAAATGTCATATTACGGTGTCATTGAAGACAGATGGGAGTTTGACTACATAGATTTCAGAATTCCGCTCTTTAAATGTAATTGGGTTGATAACACCAAAGGAGTTATAGTGGATGAATTGGGTTTCACTTTGGTGAACTTTGAAAAGATTGGCGAGAAGGGTGAACCATTCATATTGGCATCACAGGCAAAACAAATATTCTATATCGATGATCCTGCAAATGATAAATGGTCGGTTGTTCTTCATGGTAAAAGACAGTTCATTGAAGATCCTATAGATGAAGAAGAGTACTATGATAAGTATGATGAATCCAGTCCATTCTCTTTTGGGTTGCCAACTCCACAAAATATTGAAGCTAATGATGACTTATATGTGCGCGGAGATCACAATGAAGGATTGTTAATTGATAAAAGATCACAATTTTAGAGGCATGTATGTTTATATTTTTTTATTGAAGCTAAATGTTTGCTTTTTTAATATCAATATCATTTTCAGATTTGATTTTTCATTATCTTCTAGTTAATACAAATGCTAAATGTTTGCCTTTTTCTAGTTAATACAAATGCTAAATGTTTGCCTTTTTCTAGTTAATACAAATGCTAAATGTTTGCCTTTTTCTAGTTAATACAAATGCTAAATGGCATGTTACATGAAAAGGATCTAAAATCCAAAGCCCTAGAATGGGTCAAGTTCAAGTCAAAATGGCTACAAGTGTGCGTTTTGGGTTTTCTATGTAAATGACCTTAGAACATCTATGTAATCACTTGTAATGATGAATTGACTTGTAACTTAGAAGAGAAAAATGTTTGGGACAAATTTCACCAAGTTCTAATCACTTTAAATGCAAATTACAGGCACTTGGTCAGTCGAGTTTTTCTGGATTGAAACTCGACCGATCATCCTTGGTCGATTTTCTGAAGATTGCATCGGTCGAGTTGTGCACTCACAAAACTCGACCGATGCAATCTTCAGAAAATCGACCAAGGATGATCGGTCGAGTTTCAATCCAGGAAAACTCGACCGACCAAGTTCCTATAATCCCTTTTCTAATTTGCATTTAAAGTGATTAGCACTTGGTGAAATTTGTCCCAAACATTTTTCTCTTCTAAGTTACAAGTCAATTCACCATTACAAGTGATTACATAGATTTTCTAAGGTCGTTTACATAGAAAACCCAAAACGCACACTTGTAGCCATTTTGACTTGAACTTGACCCATTCTAGGGCTATGGATTTTAGATCATTTTCAGATTTGATGTTTCATTATCTTCTAGTTAATACAAATGCTAAATGTTTGCCTTTTTAATGACATTTTTAGATGGCTGACCATGATGAGCATGATGTCCATGATGAGCATGAAGTACATGATGAGCATGCTGTCCATGACGAGCATGGCAAGGATACCAATGTAAGTTCTAAAAACATATCCTATATTTCTATAAAATTCATTATCTTCTAGTTATGTCATATATCCCATTTTTCTATATTGTGCTAATTCAGTGTGTTTATTTTTGTCAAATTTTAGGTTGATGATGCACAGGTACCCACTGAAGCACTGGAGCAACTTGATGCGCAGCACCAAACACTTAACAAGAAAAGGGGCATCACTCTGTTGAAGAAGTTAATAGCACTAAGTGGCAGTGGATCCAAATTGGTTGTGGAGTTTGATAATGGAGGAAATGCAATTGGAGTGAACCGCGATAATTTTGTAAACTATCTTGGGTGTATCACTCGAAGCCATTGTGGTGTTAAGTATGATAATTGGCATAAAGTTCCTCAGGGGAAGAAAGACTTGATATGGAAGGATTTATGCGTGAGTTATTATAATCTACAATTCTATTTTGTAGATTACAAATTATATTATTTGCAATTCTATTTTTGGATACTAGTTAATAAGAATTCTATTTTACAGAATCTGTTTGCATTGGATGAGAAGCTGCATCGTAAAAGCATGATGCAACGTGCTGGAAAGATGCTTAGGAACTATAGGACAAATCTCAACAGAGAATCATAAAAGATGGTGATGAGAAGAAGAAGTCAGCCCTTAAACAGTGGAACTTCTTGGACAAAGAAGATTGGGACAATTTTGTTGCTTCAAGAAAATCTGAAGAATTCAAGGTATTAGGTGTCACTCCCAATTTAATTAATATACATTGTATTCACCTATTGAAGATTAACATTTAGTTCTACTAATCAAATCATTAATGTGCATACTAACTAGGCCCTCAGTGATGTGCAAAAAGCAAGGCGTGCACTGAATGTGCATGACCACACTATGGGTCCAAAGGGCAATGCAAGCGTTCGCCAAAGACTACAGGCAGAGTCTGCGGCTACTCGGGAGTCTGCTGCTACTCAGGAGTCTGCCACACCCATGCCTCGCCATGATATCTGGATAACTGGGAGGCAAAACAAGAAGGGTGAAATAAAGAAGCCCGTAACTGCTGAGGCGGCTGCGAAAATGGTAAAATACAACTCTTAGATCAATCATTTGAATATTTATTATTGTGGTGTTAACTTACCAATTTTTGTTGATGGTGATTAGCGGGAGCTGCACGAGCAGAGGAAACAAGGCACGTTCATCCCTCAGGGCACAAGGGATGAATTGACAGTTGCTCTGGGTAACCCAGAGCATCCTGGACGTGTTAGGGGTGCAGGCGCTGGTGTGGGCATCAAAGCATTCTTTGGGCCATCCTAGCGCAAACCCAGAGTGGGACTTTCACAAGAAGAGGTAACCTATTCTTTTTTTAGAATGTTACTGCAAAAGGGAATTCAATAATAAGAAGCTAATGTTTCTTTTATCCATGTATAGGAGAATAAGAGAGTCGAGGATATAGTTGCTAAGAAGTTCAATGATATAGTTACTGAGAAGGTCAAGGATGAAATAGTGTGGTGGCAGGCATCTCAGGCTTCCAATCAACCTATGGTGACCCACTCTTCTCCTAATGCACAGACTGCGAGTAATCCTGGAGACCCATCGCCTAGCACGTCTGCTGTAAGTATTGTTTATGACATTGTAGCTAGTCTTTTCAAGATGATATGTTTTCAAGATGATATGTATATATGTATAACATTCTTTGCGTAAATTTGTAGGCATTGAAGCCATGCCGCTTAAGAATGCAAGACTATGTTGTTGCAGAGGCACAGGCTTACCAGTCCCTTCCTGGGGCAACATTTCATGGGACTCCAATGCCGCAGGGCTACGTTCGTGTGAGCCTGATATGTGTATTACCCGATTGGAGGGAAGCTGCATTGCCATATGCCCACCCAGATATTGATACACTTGGTGAGGCAGAAGGCAGGGTGATATTGTGGCCCAAAGTAGATGTCGTCTACACTACTAAAATTCTAAGATAAATTTACATTACTTTAGATTGTTAATGTGTATATATGAGGTCAACTGATCTGAAATTATATATACAGGTTAAAAAGAAGACACCCGGAGCACCTAGGCCTCCACCTCCACTTCTTGCATTACCAAGTTGGGTTCCAACTGACCTAAAATACCCGTTAGGTCCTACTTGTAGGGGAATGGCATGTTGGCTACGGGCACGTAATATACATTGCCCTATAATTGTTTCTTTAGAAGCAGATTATGCAGGTCAATCATATGATAGCTCTTTATTTATACAAGATATTATTGAGCTGTTTATGTATGATTGGCTGAATACATCAATGATAGAGATATGGATAAGGTGAGATCTTGTTTATACATCCATATACCTTGTGTAAGATCCGGTGATCTGGTTTCTTATATATTAATGCATACATAATACATGTTTTGCAGCTACTTAGTCGAAGATCAATGCAAACAATTTGCATTTGATCATGTGGGATTTTTGATTCCATCATTGATTAGTATGGTAGCTAAAGACCCCGATAGTGTTCAACAATACTGTATAGATTCTTTTACAATTTTCGGTCAGCAAAAGAAGACGATAATAATAGCTCCATTAAATGTCAAGTAAGTTTACTTTATTTATAATTTGGACTTAAGAAAATTCCATTTTTATTGTGCATTTTGAGTTATAAATTTTTAACTTTTTTACCTCTAGCGGTAGACATTGGGAGTTACTAGTTATTGTCCCCGGGACGTTCACTGTTTATTATCTAGATCCTGCGGGAAGTACATTGAACACTAAAATTGGACACATATTGAGAATGCCATTATTTTGGTGAGAAATATTTCATTTTTATATCCGTTAACATCTGTTATTACATTACTATTTAATTATTCAATTTACTGTGTTACATTAACATGTAGGGGTTTAGATGCATTCAAAAATGCTGGAGGAAATGTCCCAAGGAGAAAGAACCAGCCAATAATTTGGAAGAATGTAAAAGTAAGTTCCCGACTCCAATGTATATATTATTTATGTGAATTGTGCTTAGTTGTATTTTTTAATATTTTGTATGTTTCAATTTATAGTGCGCTACACAAGACAACGGCTGGGCATGCACATACTATGTGATGTGATTTATGAAGATGATTATCCGACATGCCGCATTGGATATTAATACCATACATGAGGTATTATATATAGTCTCATTAGTTAGTATGAAATATATCAATCTTATTTTTATATTATTACTTATATATATACATCATTCTCTTTGAAGGTGTTTAAAACTGACCACACTATAGGTAAACGCTTAAAAAATGTGCATGCTCCATATACGATGGAAGCATTAGATGAAGAAAGAGAAGAATGGGCAAAAGCCATACAAGCAGTGGCGATTGTAAGATATAATTGGGATGCTGATAGAGATGCTGAATGATATTTTGTAAATGAATATTTCTAAATGTTTATACATGTCTGAATGTTTATACATGTATTTGAATGTTTCTACATGTGTGAATGTGAGAATTGAATTGATGTCTGAATGTATCTACTTGTGTGAAAAAATATTTGTTGATTTTGCAGGTTTGTGGCCTATATGTAGGTTGATATCAATGGATGTCGTAAACCTGCAGTTTAGAAAACTAAACTGCAGGTTCTCATCCTGCTGACCAGCCACAGCAGGCCTGCAAACTAATAAGAAAAAAAAATTAAAGTATAGGCGTCGGTTATTTATATAACACCGTCATCAAAGGCCTACAGCGTCGGTTATTAGATAAAAACTGACGCCTAATATGACAAACAACCCGACCGTGCAGGAAAGCACATCTGTGGTGGAAAAGGCGTCGCTTATTAGTATAAAACCGATGCGTATAGTACTAAACACGGCCGTGCAGCGAAGCACGGCCGTGTCGTCTGGGTGTATGGCGTCGGTTGTTCAGTTATTAACCAATGCATAAAGTGTCCTAGGTGGTGCCCTTCTTTGTGGCGCGAACCCTATAAGCGTCGGCCAACTATATATAACTGACGCCTATAGATCATATAGGTGTCGGTTGTTCAGTTATTAACCGACGCAGAAAGTACACCTTCTTTGTGGTGCGAACCCTATAGGCGTCGGCCAACTATATATAACCGACGCCTATAGATCATATAGGCGTCGGTTAGAAAACCCACGCTGAAGAGTTCGACCTTTAGCGGCGCCCACATAGGCGTCGCTTGAAAACCGTTGCCAAAGGGGGTTAAACAACCGACGCCAAAGGTGTATTCTGTAGTAGTGTATCATCCGGTATGAGATTGTTAACCATTAAAAAGATTGTTTGATTTGAGATTTTCAATCGATTAAAAATTGTTCAATTTGAGATTGGTTAAAACATTGTTTATATTGAGATTGTTAATCATTAAAAATATTTTTTGATTTAAGATTTTTAATATTTAAAAAGATTGTTTGATTTGAGATTGTTAACCTTTCGAAAAATTGTTTAATTTGATATTATTAATATTAAAAAAGATTGTTTAGAATTTGCACATGAAAAGTGTTAGCAAAAATCTCAAACATTCTCAATACCCAAAAGATGATATGTTTATAGGAAGTAAATGACCCTCCTCTTTTATCCCATGAATTTAGGTCAATATTAGGTCTTGTCACAGAGTCGGAATCCCAGTCCCATGAACCAAATGAATACCAAAGGCAACATGTGGAAGCGTGAAATGCTTAGTATACATGAACAAATAACAAGATAAAGGCACCAACAATGGTCTCAACATTCAACAAGATATATTAAACAACATTGTCTTATTACAAGCTTTGCATTACATATTCAAGAGTACAATTTTACCTGTCTGCTCGTGTATACTAGGGCCTACAACAAGTATACCTGACATAGCTCACCAAGCCCATCCACTTCTAGCCATCTCTGAACCTATAAAATATGTGAAACAAGGCGGGTCTAGCACATGAGGTGCTGAGTACAGGGCTGAAAGATACATATACATAAGCTTTGCATTATTTGAAAAGAATGTAGAAGTAAATGAGCAAGAGTAAACAAGATAAGTTCTTAGCAAAATGATAGCCCATGTTTTATGCCATTTCACTCCAATTATACCATCATATCATGTATTCATAAGCCCTTTGATCAACTTCCCATTGGAAAGATCCGTAAGGGTGTTCAAGATTAGCTAACCCTTCTATATGTGAGGGACCTCAAGGCCATCGCCCAGAGCTAACCCTTTTATCAACATGGTCCGCCCTATCTTGACAACTCAAGTAGGATGCCCAGCCTCTTGTCCTTACCCCGAGAATGTAGGCAGGTGCACAAGGTTTGTATAATGGAGTTTCTATTTTATGTTTGCATGTTATAAAGCAACGATATGACACAAACATCGAGTACAATACTAAAATACTACATGGAAATATTTGAACAAGTAAACAAGCATACATATGTATCACATTCAAGCAAGAAATCCATAGTCATATAATTATTAAAGCCCATACCTGATTCAAAGATTTCATAGCTTAACTTAACCTTGATCATCTAGCCATAAGAAACACATGATTAAGCATAAGATCACATGGATGCATTAGATTCTCGTCATTAACCCTAATTAAATTTGCTTTTGGGTTTTTGACCAAGTTAGCTTTCAAGGTTTGTTGATAACATGTTTTATGATCTTATAGTGATTTAGGGTCATCAAGAAGGTGTGGTTTAGCTTTCACATCTTTTGGAGGTGATGCATCCCTATTTTAGGGCTCCATCCTGTGCCATTTTGTACTTAAGTTGAATCTAAAGATGTTAGATTACAAGTCTTTTTCCCCAATATGATTAACATTGCAAATATGCTTATGGATGTTCTTTGCACTATTTTTTAGGTACTTGGACAATGCTTAGATGGAAGAGAGAGAGAGGGAGTTCTAGGGTTCCCCCACTCAAGGAGGGACCCAAAGAAGGCCCCAAAGTCTCCCTCAACCTACCTCCAGTGGCCAAGAATCATCCCCAAGCAAAGACATCCGAAAATGACAAAATCAGAAGCGAAATCAAGTCATGCAAGCCTCACCACGGTCGTGGCCACAATGCCACGGTCGTGCGTTTATTGCCAAGATCCAACAGTTTTAACAGGGCAATTCCACAGATTCCCACGGCAGTGGCCTCCCAGCCACGACCGTGGCCAGTGAAGACACCACGACCGTGTCCATCAGCACAGTCGTGGCCTCGAGAAGAGAAAACGGTTGTAGGCTCCTCCCACGGTCATGCGTTTATTGATCAAGAGGTCAGTTGCCAATAGGGTTTTTGCCCAGAACGCCACGACCGTGGCCAAGTCGCCACGATCGTCGTTGAAGACGATCAAGATGACTGTGTCCCCTCCCACGGTCACCTCCTCCTCCTCCAAAACAATTGTGTTAAGCCAAACGGCCGTGGTGCATGTTACCCACCACGACCGTGGCACGCCGCCACGGTCATGGCCACCACCATATTCGCTTTTTCACCACTTGCTTCACACCACGACCATATTCACCCCCCACGGTCGTTCCCCACTACCCTCACCACGGCCGTGGCACACCCACCACGACCGTGGTGATCACCTACCCTACACAACTTTGCACTGCTTTTGCTATTATACCCCCACTTAGCCCTAGCTCCTATATAAGCACTAGTTGCTTCTAGGGCTCGACAGAGAGCACCTCTTAGACACTCCCCAGCTACTCCCTCACCACTCCTTGCATCCATTACTCCCATGCACCCACTTTCCTTGCATTTAATCCCATTTCCACCCACTTTCCACTCATTTCCACCATAGAAACCTAGTTTCTCTAGGTTTCTATCCATCCATTCCCCTTTTTCCATGCTCTTGGGCACCATTAGAGGAGGAGGCTCGTGGCTGGCAGCAAGGAGGTGAAGAAGTCAAGCTTCACCAAGCATCCATGGCGTTTCCTACTCTCTTTCCCTTCTCCTTTGTTTCTATTTTGATCATGTGTAGCTAAGCCCCCTTTGGTGGGCTGTTTGGGGCAAAAAAATGTGACTTTGATACCATGTTGGGGGAATATAATTTGTAATGAACATATTTCACTTCTATGATGATTGCCTTTGCTTGTATCTCATTTCCCATTACTTGTACATGTGATTGTTGTTTAATTACATTAATTGCTTGCCTTGTGGTGTTTGAAGACATTTGCCTCTAGGGTGATTTGGTTTCTATGTAGCTATCCTAGGATTGTCTCCTAGGTCCTTAATTTGGATCCCTAGCTAGCCCCCTATCTTCCTACATAATCACATTCTTCCTACATGCAAATGTGAGTTCTAAGTGACTAGTATAAGTGTGATTAGTGCAATTGCCTAGGATTTCCTAAAGGTTGAGGTGGCTAGTGGCATGAGGTCAAATATCCTCATCTCTACTCCCATCCTTACCCTTGGTCCTCAATTGACTAATACCACTTATCCTAGAGACCTAGACTTGGTAAGTCCTATGAGAATTACACCTAGCCCTAGTTCTCCAACTAGTAGCATAGGGTACATTCTCATAGCACCCACCTTGTTGTTTGGTTTGGTAGTCTAGAATGAAATATGCTAATTGCTTATTATAGTGACATCCCCCAATTAATGTCAAGGTCACATTCCCAAATGGCCCACCTCCTTCATCTAATTGCTTAAAACCTTAACTGCCTAGTTTGCTTGTTAATGCTAGTGTAGTTCAATTGCTTTAGTTAACTTAGTTGATTGCCTAGTTTTGCTAGCTAAGTGTTAATTTAGGTCTTTGATCTTGATTAGTGGTTAACTTAGGCTCTCAATTGCTAGTTTCTTGCTTAGTCTAGTGTAGTTTGTTCTTGCTCTTGTTTAGATAGCTTGTTGACTTAGATTGCTAATTTTGCCTTTTGATAACTTAGTTTCATATTGCTTTTCCTACTTGATCACTTAGCTTAATTAACAACCAATCAACTTTTTAAACCCTAAAACCTTACTCTCCGCAATAGGAACGTATCTTACCCCGTCTAACTCTAGTGCCCCCTGTATCTTCGTGGATCGACCTTGTACTTGCCGCCTCACCTATACTATGACACAACCCTGTGCGCTTGCGGGCATAGTGTCTTAGTAGACGTAGGTAGTTAGTGTAGGTATTACAAATTTCAAAAGCATAAGATCCCACATCCCGTGCACTCCGACCTCATGGGGTGTAAAAGCACCACTAGCGGGGACGCACCAATCTTTCTGGAGTTGTTTACGGGGATAGAGGCGCTCGGCCTAGTTAGATAGTGTAGCTTAGCCTTTCCTTTTGCCCTCACCATTGCTATTATTTATTCTTTGTGTTACTCTTGCATATTGGTTCGCTAACTTGGCTCCTTGTTGTTTGTTTGTGACTTGCGCAGATGACAGTTGTGCATGCATAGCACACGTTCGACTTGCACCGACTTGGTGGTTTATGACCCCGAGATTGGGAAAAGAAGGCGTCAAGCTCGCCGCAACCTACACCGAGAGGCCGAGATGGCTGAGAACAACCCACCACCGGATGTTCCACCTTCACCACCACATCGCCCGCTTCATGAGTACTTCACACCGGGGAACTACAACTCCCCCATAGCCACGCTGGTTGACCAAATGCCCAGTCAGCAGTTCTCCATCCCGCTGGCACTCTTGGGACTTCTCCACACATACTATGGAATGGAGAATGAGAATCCTTACCACCACATCGACGTGTTCCTTGAAACATGTTCCACCTTTCGCACTCCTGCTGCCACTGACGACTCAATCAGAAGAACGCTCCTTCCCTTCTCTCTCAAAGAGAAGGCCAAGGAGTGGTATGTGACGAAGCCAAAACTCATCACATGGAATGAAGTAAAGAATGAGTTTCTGAAGAAGTTCTTTCCAATAGCCAAGTTGTCTTATATGAGGAGTTGCATCACATCATTTGCCCAGAAAGACAACGAGCCCTTCCACGAGGTGTGGGAGAGGTTCCAGAAGCTACTTCGCGATTGCCCTCATCATGAGGTTCCTCTGTGGAAGCTAGTTTAGGCCTTCTACACCGGGCTTGAGGAGCAAAGCCAAAACAACGTAGACTCTTCCTACGGGGGCACTTTCATGGCAAAGTCGCCTGAGGAATCATGGACGCTGTTTGAGCATCTCGCAGAAAATTCCCGCCACCGTGCTTCCACTAAAGGGGGGCATTGCAGCCCGAACTACACTCCCCCACCTTCCTCTGTGGCTCCCGCACGCAATTCCACTGACCCCGATATGATGAAGATGATGGACGATATGATGCAGATGATGAAGAATCAAGTGGGTGGCTCTTCTAGCCAACCCGCAATGGATGTTGATACTGTAGACGAGGAAGTCAACGCTCTACATTCCTTTGGTGACCGCAACAACCAGGACCCAATGTCCAACTCCTACACTCCCGAGTGGAGGAACCACCCAAACTTCTCTTGGAAACAACAGAATGAGGATGGACAAGGACAGGGGCAGCAAAAGCCACGCTACAGCTCCAAGTTTGAGGACGAGGTACTTGGAAGGCTAAGAAGCCTAGATGAAGTAAAAAAAGATGTCAATGCACATGGGCAGTCTATAAACCGTCTTGAGCAGAGGTTGGATCAGATTTCTCTCTCTTTGGCTAGAAGGGAAGAAGGTAGACTTCCATCTCAACCACTGCCAAATCCGAACAATGATGGGGCTTTTCTAGTGAACACTTCGAGTGCTTATGTTCCACCATCTTACCAAGCCCCACCAAACCCCTATGCACCTCTGCCTCCTCAAGCGCCACTCAATTATCAATATGCTCCACCTCCACCTCACACCTACCAACAACCACCTCCACAATACCACCCCCACCACAACAACAACCACAACCCCAATTCATTCTTCAAAATCCCAACTCCCCTCACCAAAGGCCTCCACCACCCCAACAGCTACAACCACCTCCACAAGCTCCCTCTCCTACCACCCATGAGCATGTGAAGGAAGTGACTAAATTGAGGAGTGGCAGGACTTTGGAGAGCCCCCATGGTACAGTTGTTGGCAGAGATGACACTGAGGCTGAGTAGGTTGATGCTGAGAGGAAAATTGATGATATTGTGATAAGAGGCAGTGTTGATACAGTGACGCCGAGCATTGATATTGTGATACCAAGCTGTGATACTGTGATTCCAGTGATACCAGTGGATGATATTGTTGATTTGGACCGATTGGGGTCCCAACTCCCTCCATATCCTGATGCACTTGAGGAGCCTTCTGTTGAAAAGAAAAAAAAAAAGAAGCGTGCGGAAGATATTTGGAGATCTTCAAGCAAGTGAAAATCAACATACGTCTTCTAGATGCAGTCGAGCAAATTATGTCCTATGCAAAGTTCCTTAAAGAATTGTGCACCTTCAAAAGAAAGACAACAGGGAGGACGTCTAAGAAGATCAAGCTCACTGAGCAAGTGAGCTCCATTATCCAACACACCATTCCCCGAAAAAGAAAATACCCCAGTGCTCCCATCATCTCATGCTACATTGGGGCACATCGCATAGACCAGGCTCTTCTTGACTTGGGGTCTAGCGTAAACTTGATGCCGTATGATCTGTTTGCTGAGCTCCAAATGGGGGAGTTGAGGCCAGCCCATTGCACTCTACAGTTGGCCGACCGATCTGTCAATACGCCTAGAGGGCGTGTGGATGATGTGTTGGTCCATCTTGATGAGGATACTTCTTCCTTCTTCCCAGTCGATTTTATCATTATTGATATGGAAAAAGAGACTAGAAAGGTGCCAATCATCTTGGGGAGACCTTTCCTAGCCACAGCTGATGTAGTGATCCATGTGAGGACTGGGACCATGTATGTTACATTCATGCACATGAAGATCCAGTTGAACATCTTCAAGTCCTCTACTACAGCCGAAGTGATAGGGGCCACTGAAGAAGATTATTATTTGGTGGAATGCCTAGAAGAGATTGTTGAAGAGTGCCTACCTGCGTGGATTGAGACTGCCACCCAAGGTAGAGGTCTTGAACCAATTGTTGAGTTCCCTAACAATGATGATGAAGAAAGTGAAGTGGGTGAGCTGGCCTTAGTGGCTGCAAGTGAGGACCTTCCTTCTATTTCTGCACCATTGAAGAACTCCCTTGAAGCACCCCCCGATCTTGAGTTGAAGACACTTCCTGAAGGATTGAAGTACGCTTTCCTTAGCTCAAATGACACCCTCCTGATGATCATTTCCTCCATTCTCTCTCCTGAGTAAGAAGATGCCTTGATGGAAGTCTTGAGGAAGAACATCCAAGCCATTGGATGGTCTATTGCTGACTTGAGAGGGATTGACCCCTCTATTTGTGTGCATCAGATATACTTAGAAGAAGATGTGAGACCAACCCGCCAAATGCAAAGAAGTCTAAATCCAAAGTTGAAGGATGTTGTAACTCAAGAGGTTGTAAAGTTGCTTGATGCAGGGATCATCTATCCCATTTCTGACAGTACGTGGGTGAGTCCCATCCAAGTTGTGCCCAAGAAGGGTGGGATTACGATTGCAGAAAATGCTGATGGTGAGCTTATGCTGGTGAGAGAGCAATCCAAGTTGAGAATGTGTGTTGATTACCAAAAGCTCAATGAAAAGACAAAGAAGGATCACTACCCACTCCAATTTCTTGATCAAATTTTAGAGACATTGGCTGGGAAGAGCTTCTACTGTTTTCTTGATGGATACTCAGGATATTTTCAGATTGTTGTGCATCCAGGGGATCAGGAGAAGACGACATTCACTTGTCCAAGTGGTACATTTTCCTACCGGAGAATGCCATTTGGGTTGTGCAATATATGCCCCTTCCACTTTCCAGAGATGTGTAACCTCAATCTTTGCTGACATGCTTGATTCGTCACTTGAAGTTTTCATGGATGATTTTTTAGTTTTCGGGAAAACTTTGATGAGTTCTTGCTACATCTAGCTGATGTTCTAGAAAGATGTGTGAAAGTTCGCTTAGTTTTATCTTGGGAGAAGAGCCATTTCATGGTACCTGAGGGTATAGTTCTGGGACATCGAGTTTCTAAAGATGGGATTGAAGTTGACAAGGCCAAGGTGGGCCTTATTTCTACACTCGACATTCCTTCCACCGTAAGACATGTTCGATCTTTCTTGGGACATGCAGGTTTCTAAAACCGCTTTATCAAGGACTTTAGCAAAATCTCAAGACCACTTTGTCGATTGCTTGAGAAAGATGTAGAATTTTAGTTTGATGACAAATGTGTTGAAGCCTTCAATCATTTGAAAGAAAGGCTTATTTTTGCTCCTATCATGCAGCCCCCGGATTTCTCTTTGCCATTTGAGATCATGACTGATGCATCCGATATGGCGGTGGGGGTTGTGCTGGGTCAACACGTTGGCCGAATTCCTCATGCTATCTACTATGCAAGAAAAACCTTAGACGATGCTCAAAGAAACTATACAACTACCGAGAAGGAGTTGCTTGCGGTGATCTTCACTCTTGACAAGTTCCGGCCGTATCTATTGCAAAACAAAGTGACAATCTACATGGACCATGCTGCGTTGAAGTATCTCATGTCCAAGAAAGACTCAAAAGCAAGGTTGATCCGATGGATTTTGTTGCTCCAAGAATTTGACATAGAAATTGTGGATAAGAAAGGAGTAGAAAATGGTGCAGCATATCATCTCTCCCTCCTTGATGGAGCATTTGATAGGACAAGTCCAATCAAAGAGACAATGCCACATGAACAACTCCTCTTAATCTCATATGCCCAAAAGCCATGGTAAAAGCACATAGCGAATTTCCTAGCCAGTGGGAGGATACCTAGCATGTGGACAAGAGAGGACAACAAGAGATTGTTTGCTATGGTCAAGAACTACATTTGGGATGACCCTCACCTCTTCAAGTATTGCCCAGACCAACTCATTAGGAGGTGTATTATAGAGATGGAGCAGCAAGAAGTCTTATCTATGTGCCATTTCAGAGTGTGTGGAGGTCATTTTGGAGGGAAATGCACGGCCGCCAAAATTCTTCAATGTGGATTCTATTGGCCAACATTGTTCAAAGATGTTCATGACTTTTGTAAGAGTTGCTTCAAGTGCCAAAAAGTGGGCACTATCTCAAAGAGGGACATGATGCCTTTATCATCTATTCTTGTGGTGGAAGTGTTTGATGTTTGGAGGATTGACTTTATGGGTCCTTTCCCTCCTTCTTTCGGGTATGTCTACATATTGGTCGCCGTAGACTATGTGTCAAAATGGATTGAGGTTAGGGCAACGAGGACAAATGATCACAAGGTGGTGTGTGACTCCGTGAAATCCAACATCTTTAGCCGTTTTGGTGTTCCAAGGGCTATGATTAGTGATGGCAGGAGTCATTTCATCCACCACACCTTTGAAGGGCTGCTAAAGAGACACGGAGTGAACCATCATGTAGCTACTCCTTACCACCCTCAAATGAGTGGCCAAGTTGAGTTGGCAAATCGGGAGATAAAGCTCATTTTGGTGAAGACGGTGTGACCGGACCGCAAGGATTGGTCACTTCGCCTCAATGAAGCTTTATGGGCATATAGGACTGCATACAAAGCCCCGATTGGCACTACACCATTCAAGCTTGTCTATGGTAAGAGTTGCCATCTGCCGGTTGAGATGCAACATAAGGCACTTTGGGCCTTGAAGAAGATGGACTTTGATGAAGAGAGTGTCGGAATGAAAAGAAAGTTTCAATTGCATGATCTAGAAGAAATGCGGCATGAAGCGTATGAAATGTCAAAGAGCTATAAGGAAAGAATTAAGTTTCTACATGACAAGATCATAAAAAAGAAAGAGTTTGAGCCCGGCAAATGGGTATGGCTCTACAATTCTAGAATGAAGTTCTTCCCTGGGAAACTCCGATCGAGATGGGAAGGACCTTACCTTGTCAAGAAGGTGTACCCATTCGGGGCAGTGGTCATTTGTGCAAAACAAGGAGCTAAGGAATTTGCTGTCAATGGGCAAAGGTTGAAATCTACTGTTGAAGTCGGCTCAGACAAGGCCAATCAAGATTTTGATATTGTTATGTTTGTAGAGGAAGAATCTGATGAAGAAGAATGCTTGGATGAGGATGAGAAAGGAATATACTACAAGGATCTATGGAAGATTCTGAAAAAGTGAAAAAGTCCAACAATTAATAAGCATGGCTGAAGGCGTAAAATTTAGCGCTAGTGGGAGGCAACCCACGTGGTTTGAGATTCTCAAACCTTTTCCTTTTCTATACTTTAGTTTTCTTTTACACCAATACACACACACATTTGTGGTTGATGTTTTTGTTTGAGTTTTGATGAGGTGCAGGTGTTAGACAATAGAGAGAGGGGTTTTAGAAGTAAATTATGGCCATTAAGTCAAATTTGTGGCAAAAGAACAAATGAAATTGAAAAGTTCAAGTTTTAAAGTTTGAAAGCTAAAAGAACAACAACACCACGGACGTGGAGCTCGACCACGACCATGTCTCATGTGGCCAAACACGACCGTGGCACATGGCCATGGCCGTGGGAATTATTGCATCTTTTTGGCCGAAGTTACAGGGTTTTTGCAAGATCATCCACAACTGTGGAAAATCACCATGACCATGATGGGAGGACAAGGCCACGACCGTGGTTTCCCACCATGGCCGTGTGAATTAAAGCACCAAGTTGGCCAAAGTAACAATGTTTTTGGAGAAATGGCCACGACCGTGGTAAATCACCACGACTGTGCTGAGAAGGAACGACCACGACCGTGGCGTGCAGCCGCGACCGTGGCGAGGTCAAGCCAGGGCTCTCTTCATCGACAACATGACCGTGGCACCCGCCACGGCTGTGCTACCCAACTCTGGCCATGACCGTGGCCACCTGCCACGACCGTGGCCGAGCCCGGTTCAGGAAAAAAAATATAAGTCATAAGCATCTAAACCTGACCCCCCTTCTCATTCTATTGTCTTCCACCTCCAGAAAATGACCATGGCGGCGGAAAACGATTGTGTGCTCCCCCATTCACCACCTCCAACCCCCAAAACCACCTCTTCTTGATCCCCAATCCATTCCAAATCGATCCCCAGCCATTCCTCTACCATTTCCACCATCCAATCTAGCCCAATCGCTACTCCATCTCCACTCCGCCCTACAACTCCCCTACACAAAACCTCCACGAAAACCCTTCCATTCTCGCCCAAATCCACCACAAATCATATAGCCACCATCCATACATCATCACTATCCTTCCATTCCACCCACAAAACCACATCCACACCACTTCCGCCACCAAAATCCGAAAATCACCACCTTCACCTTCGTCTCCACCATGAAAAAGATTGGGAAGGCCATTACAAAGGGGACGAACATCCTCACCGATGGGAAACAGCATTCCAAAAACACCTCCTCCGATGTATCAGTGCCATCCCACACCCCTTCACCTACCACCTCCGCCCACCATTCCCTCCGTCGGTCACAATCGGTGAGCGGATCACACTGCTGCTCATCCGATAGCCACCACATCACGGATGCCACCTACGAGGGAGAGGACGAAGAAGAGGAGGAGTCCATGGGGGGTCGACTTGGACAACCTCATTGATGAGATTGAGTCGGCGGCCACAAAAAGAAGTCAAAAATCTAAAGCGGCATCGTCCTCATCCCGACTCCTGCCGAAGCCTACACCAGCCCACCACTCGGCGTCTCAGGTGACGGCGAGGCGTGGTGTGCAGCCGCAACCCTCGCGGCAATTACAACAAGAAGAGGAACAGTCAACCCACTGGTACAATCTTAACACCATCTCGGGGTCGCAGTCCTATGCGATGGAGGAAGAAGAAGACAGCGAGGAGGAAGAGGTAGAGCTTGAGCCGGAAGGAGATGATGTTCTGGCACATCTGGAGGCGGACAGAGAAAAGACCCTGGGAAAAGCACCGGAGGGGGTGTCCTATGGTAGAGGACACAGGCAAAAGAAGGTCGATCTCATCTACCATGAGTGCATGACAAGGTGAGTGGTCGCCTCTAGGTACGGTTGTGAGAAGACCATTGAAGAACTTGGGATCAAAGAAACAGTGGAAATGGGCTTGAAGAGGATTGGGTTGTGGAATATTCTTTTCACACCCCAACCTACATATCCCGCTTTGACCAGAGAGTTCTTTGCCACTCTTGAGAAGACTAAAGTGAGGGGTTGTGATGCACTCAGATTTGCCATGATGGGAAACATGCACACCCTCACTTCCACTGAGCTGAATGTTATCTTCGCCTCTAGTCCTGAAGAAGCCGTGAAATTGGATGACGGCTTATTAGAGAGAGAGGCCAGTTTGGACTATGCCTATTATTGGAAGAGCTTCACGGGCAATGAGGACTACTACGCGGGTAGATCAAAAACTGCTGCCATAAGTAACCCGCTAACGCGCTACGTGCAGAAGGTCTTGGCAAACACGATTGTGGGCAGATACGACAACCAAGGCACCATTTCTCAAAAGGATATGATTGTCTTGATCAGTATGCACTACAAGAGGTATATTGATCTTGGAGTTCTTTTGATTGACCATCTAAAGGGCGTACCCTACAAGATATCGAAGTCGTTCATTATGGGAGGGTTCATCACTTCTATTGCACTAGCGTTGGGATACGATCTCTCGGGGGCACAAGACGCGATTGAGGCAGAACTTGTTGACCTCAACTATCTGACGCGCTCGCACACCATAAAAATGAAGGATAAAAGAATGATTTATTTAACTACAAGTGTGCAGGTTTTTGAACTAGAGCTGCCATATCACGTGGAACCCCTAATATCTGTGTTGGGACCTGGAAACGGGATGAGGGAGAAACTAATGGCATGGCAGCAAGACCACCCGAGGGAGACGTATACTAGGGGAGCCGCTGCCGTACATGAAGACATTGCTGAATCGAATGTACAAGGGCAGGAGAAAGAAGATGCAGAACAAAGGCAACCTCGAAGAATAAGAAGGAGGGATGAGGGGACATCCCAACTGCAGCCACCCTCAGGGAATGCCTATGACATGGCCACAATCCAGACACACCTTGAGAATATTCAGAAGACCCAAGGTGATATGCAGCTTGTCTAGCTGTACATGTGGCAAGATCAACAGCAGATGCACTATCAGATCAACCACTTGTACCAGTACCAACATGCCCAGGCAGCAAGAAACCCCGAATGGGGTGCAGACTTTTGGGGTGGTATAGCTGGACATCCACAAGCGTACCCTCCACCCCAGGATGACTACTGGGGGCACTACTACTAGCATCCTCCATCAATCTCTGCTCCAGCCTCAGCTCCTCCTCCAGATCCTCCTCATATGCCGAACCAGCCACCGCAACCTTGACACTTCCCCTATCTCCCCTAAGCTATAGTTTCATGTTGAGGACAACATGATTATAAAGTTTGGGGTGGGTAGGGCGGCGGTATGCACCACTCTATCTCTCATTTTGTCATTTTGATATCACCTCTGCCATCTAGTTTAGTTTTATTGTTTTTGTTCTTTGCATTGCATCTTTGCATGGCATGTAGTTGCTTTCTGCATTTTTGTGTAATTTTTCAAAAATTTTGCTCTTTTTTTCCTATTCCATATCACGCATTGCATTCTCATGTAGTTTTTGATAATTTCTTGTGCATGTTAAGTAGAATTTTCTGCTTTATGCTTTAAATTCCCTAAAGTAGGTTTAGATGTGATTTAGTGCAAATTGGCACCATTTTGGCCAATTTTGCCCAAATTTTAAGACTTCTGGTCTAAAAAGTATGTTTTGACCCAATCTCTACTGTTTTGAGTAAAAATGACAACCTTTGACTAATGCAAGTGAAATGTTATGCTTTATTGCTAAGTGGTATCAATGTTTGACTTTTTACATGTGCATCACCTCTCTTAGGATTGTGATTGAATTGGTTGAATTGTGAAATTGAGCAAGCTTTGAACGCTTAGTGTTTGTGGAATCACTTGTTTGATACATCAAATTTCATTTTGTTCATTCATGTGGTGTGATATCTTGGATGAAGTGTTGGATTAATTCTCATGCAGGATGTCTTATGTGGAAAATCATACCAATGATCCCTCTTTGACCCGACTATTCTTCCACCATCTTCATACCCCTCCACCTCATAAAAAGATGCCAAAGTGCACATATTAGCCGTGGCCACCTCCAAAAGTTTCGGGTGGCCACATCTTTATCTCCCTGCTTCACTCTATCCACCATATGCCCTATCTACACTAAGGGAAAGAAAGAAAAGAAAAGAAAAAGAAAAGAAAAAATTAAATAAAAGGATGCTCCTATTTAAGAGCATTCAAATAAAGAAAAGATGAGTGTGTAAAAACACTCCAAGAATCTTACCGCAACCCTTTATTCCACTTTCATACCTATTGAGCTAGGAAAAATCAAACCTAGCTCATTTTTCCCTTTTCCACAGCCACGTGGTTCATTTGGTGTGATTTGAAACATAAGACTGAATGCATGAAGGTGAAACAACACTCCTAGTCATCCTTGATTAACACTATCATGAAATGGTTTACCCAGAACTTTATGGAAGAAGTATGGATAACTTGTGTTTTCTACGCGCTATATGTGAAGTTCATGTGCTTTGTGCTCTTTTCATGATTGGATTGTGAAAGAAGAAGAGGAGAGAGGTGAAATACATGCACTCAGTCATCTTTGATACCATTCAGCAATAATCATCTTTTACATTGCATTTGTCATTTCTTGTTTGTGGAAAATTTGTTGAGATTGAGTTAGAGCATACTTGAGGACAAGTATGTTTTAAGTTTGGGGTGGTGATGCAGCCCTATTTTAGGTCTCCATCATGTGCCATTTTGTACTTAAGTTGCATCTAAACATGTTAGATTACAAGTCCTTTTCCCCAATATGATTATCATTGCAAATATGCTTATGGATGTTCTTTGCACTGTTTTTCAGGTACTTGGACCATGCTTAGATGGAAGAGAGAGAGAGAGGGAGTTCTAGGGTTCCCCCACTCAAGGAGGTACCCAAAGAAGGCCCCAAAGTCTCCCTCAACCAACCTCTAGTGGCCAAGAATCATCCCCAAGCAAAGACATCTGAAAATGACAAAATCAGAAGCGAAATCAAGTCATGCAAGCCTCACCACGACCGTGGCCACAATGTCACGGTCATGTGTTTATTGCCAAGATCCAACAGTTTCAACAGGAAAATTCCACAGAGTCACACGGACGTGGCCTCCCAGCCACGACCGTGGCTAGTGAATACACCACGACCGTGGCCATCAGCACGGTCGTGGCCTCGAGAAGAGAAAACGGATGTGGGATCCTCCCACGGTCGTGCGTTTATTGATCAAGAGGTCAGTTGCCAATAGGGTTTTTGCCCATAACACCATGACCATGGCCAATTCACCATGACCGTGGCTGAAGACAATCAAGATGACCATGGCCCCTCCCACTGTCACCTCCTCCTCCTCCAAAACGTTCGTGTTAAGCCACACGGTCGTGGTGCATGTTACCCACCACGACCGTGGCACTCCGCCACGGCCGTGGCAACCACCATACTTCTATTTTTCACCACTTCCTTCACACCACGACCATATTCACCCCCCACGGCCGTTCCCCACTACCCTCACCACGGCCATTGCACACCCACCATGACCGTGGTGATCACCTACCCTACACAACTTTGCACTGCTTTTCCTATTATACCCCCACTTAGCCCTAGCTCCTATATAAGCACTAGTTGCTTCTAGGGCTCGGTAGATAGCACCTCTTAGATGCTCCCCAGCTACTCCCTCACTACTCCTTGCCTCCATTACTCCCATCCACCCACTTTCCTTGCATTTAATCCCATTTCCACCCACTTTCCACTCATTTCCACCATAGAAGCCTAGTTTCTCTAGGTTTCTATCCATCCATTCCCCTTTTTCCATGCTCTAGGGCACCATTGGAGGAGGAGGCCCATGGCTGGCAGTAAGGAGGTGAAGAAGTCAAGCTTCACCAAGCATCCATGGTGTTTCCTACTCTCTTTCCCTTCTCCTTTGTTTCTATTTTGATCATGTGTAGCTAATCCCCCTTTGGTGGTCTGTTTGGGGCAAAAAAATGTGACTTTGATGCCATGTTGGGGGAATATAATTTTTAATGAGCATATTTCACTTCTATGATGATTGCCTTTGCTTGTATCTCATTTCCCATTACTTGTACATGTGATTGTTGTTTAATTACATTAATTGCTTGCCTTGTGGTGTTTGAAGACATTTGCCTCTAGGATGATTTGGTTTCTATGTAGCTATCCTAGGATTGTCTCTTAGGTCCTTAATTTAGATCCCTAGCTAGCCCCCTCTCTTCGTACATAATCACCTTCTTCCTACATGCAAATGTGAGTTCTAAGTGACTAGTATAAGTGTGTTTAGTGCAATTGCCTAGGATTTCCTAAAGGCTGAGGTGGCTAGTGGCATGAGGTCAAATATCCTCATCTCTACTCCCATCCTTACCCTTGGTCCTAAATTGACTAATACCACTTATCCTAGAGACCTAGACTTCCTATGAGAATACACCTAGCCCTAGTTCTCCAACTAGTAGCATAGGGTACATTCTCATAACACCCACCTTGTTGTTTGGTTTGGTAGTCTAGAATGAAATATGCTAATTGCTTATTATGGTGACATCCCCCAATTAATGTCAAGGTCACATTCCCAAATGGCCCACCTCCTTCATCTAATTGCTTAAAACCTTAACTGCCTAGTTTGCTTGTTAATGCTAGTGTAGTTCAATTGCTTTAGTTAACTTAGTTGATTGCCTAGTTTTGCTAGCTAAGTGTTAATTTAGGTCTTTGATCTTGATTAGTGGTTAACGTAGGCTCTCAATTGCTAGTTGCTTGCTTAGTCTAGTGTAGTTTGTTCTTGCTCTTGTTTAGATAGCTTGTTGACTTAGATTGCTAATTTAGCCTTTTGATAACTTAGTTTCATATTGCTTTTCCTACTTGCTCACTTAGCTTAATTAAAAACCAACCAACTTTTTAAAACCTAAAAACCTTACTCTCCGCAATAGGAATGTAGCTTACCCCGTCTAACTCTAATGCCCCCTCTATCTCCGTGGATCGACCCTGTACTTGCCGCCTCACCTTTACTACGACACGACCATGTGCGCTTGCAGGCATAGTGTCTTAGTAGACGTAGGTAGTGTAGGTCTTACAAATTTTGAAAGCATAAGATCCCACATCCCGTGCGCTCTGACCTCGTGGGGTGTAAAAGCACCACTAGCGGGTACGCACCAGGAGCTCCCATGCATTTTATATGATCATTACAAGATTCATGTTCCTCATGCACCATCTAGGTCAAAAGGACTCACAATAGGGAAAAAAGGTTCGTCATCATCAATACAAGGGATCTGAGTAAAAGAGAGTATAGATTAGTAATTTAGGGACACAAGAAACATATTCAAATATAGGTGGATGTCTCCTAGGGCAAGGCCTGAAGGTCCCACATTGGTATCTACATGCCCACATACATTCAATCATCAACATAGTTCATATATTCCATCAAGGTTCAACATGAGTTGAGAGTGGGACATCCACATACAAGATATCATGAGGGATAGAGTATAACTTGATTCAAGAGAGGGGAAACCAAGAAAAATGATCCACATAAGCATTAACGTGCAAGAACCACAATTCCAGGCACCAAGCATCACATTAGGCAAATTAGGGTTACATACACCTTTGAATCTGCACTTGGGGTGATCCTTAGGTATTGGGATCTTAACATCATGATGTTACATATTTTAAGAATATAAATGAGTTTCATGCACAGGATAGGTCAAACATTACACTAGAAGCAAGAGTATAACAAGCATCCCTGTAAAGGGGTATCACCATGCCTTTAGTGCCATATGAGTAAACGTAGCAAAAAGGGGTAGTTAGGGATGGTATTATAGTCAATAAGGGACATAGATAACTGATCTTTGAAGTTGATTAAGAATTATTATAGATTAAGAAGAATTCTTAGTCATTAAGAGGGCAACATACATCATTGAACTCCAAACAAGTCACCAATGTGTGATAGAGTTATCCATGAGCTATATGAGTGTTTGGAACCACAAAAAAATATATTCAAACATGCATTGAAACTACTACATTGAGGTCTAGGATGGTGGATGGTTATCAAAGGTTCAATCTTAATCATACACATGCATTAAGAGTGGTCAACATAGTCAAAAAAGTGTTTTTTGACCAAATAGAGACAAATAGGGACGTTTTAGAGTTTGAAATTATCCCCAAGTTGTATATCTTTTCGAGACGATCAATTTGATATATAATTTTACTATATTTGGCCTTAGGATTAACAAGATATGATTTTTATAAGATTTGTATCGAAACTATAGAGAAAAGAGGGGGCCTGACATAAACATTTTTCAGCTGATCGGGGCCGTTCATTAAAGATCCAACGGGGTGCACCATCCATCCATACTCACAATGAACTTTGTCTCTCTCCACCATTATAAGAGGTTGTTGGGGATCCTTGGTCTCTTCCTACCATTGTTGCACGATCCCATGAGGCATGGGGCCACTGGCCACCATCTCCTCACGATTGCTTGGAGGTCATGGCCGCTCACCACCGGTGTGCACTCCTCAGGTTGCGTAGGCCCACATGGACATGGCACCATGCCAATGGCTAGTCATAGCCACCTGGCTGAATTGTCCAAGTCTCAGGCCGGCCAGTTCACGTGAGAACCGCCCTTGCAACGAGGCTGTGACCAGCTGCTTCACAGCAGCTCAAAGTCACCGAAGGGAACCCGTGAAAGCACGAAAAGTGCATGTGAGGGGCCAAAAAAGCGGCTGTGGTGGCCGTAATTTCCCTATGGACCTCATGGTATGATACCTCAGTAGTGGGGATGGCCAAGGGTATAAACCCCACACCTTGGTCAAGGTGGCAGCTAGGGCAAAACTAGGGATATGAATGGGAAAGATGAAGGAGAAAAGAGGTAGTAGAGCAGGGGAACAAGGGGCAAAGAAAAAAAGGCATCGAGATGAGGAGATTTGTGGTTTTATTTTACCAAAAATTCAGGGAGGAGGTTGTCGATTGGACGCAATAAGAGAGGGGTAGGTGGCAGAAGCCCCCTTTGCACTAAAGGTGTGTACGAAGGAAGGGGACACACCCAAGGTCGTTCGATCAAGGGAGGAATCTGTGACATGACCATCCTATGGTGTGGATTGAGCCATCAGAAACAAGACAAATTGTGGCCAAAATATTAAGGCAAGTGGGATGTGCCTAGAATGGGCCCAAAAAGTATCTAAAATCTAATTAAATCAATGAACGAAAGGTAGAGTTTAAACTACCATATCTTTGGACCTGTATCTCTGATTGAGATGATTCTTACACCATTGGAAATATAATTGAGAGATCTACAATAGTTTACATATTAGAATGTCAAAATATCATAGTGATGATGTTCAAAATTAGATGCAAGAAAGTGGCATGATATAGCATGATACTTAGTTCGATCTCTCAAATTAGTCTTCATTTGGCAATTTGTTCATCAGGTTTATTCGGGTTATGACCCTAAGAGTATTGTCATATTGAGATAATCATCATTTTTTTTCTTCATTTCAGTATGAGATTAGGTAGGTTACCCCTGATTATTAAATCTAAGATCTATAGACATCATCGTATCAAGTTCATGATTCCATATTGCATCTTTCATGTATGGGATTTCATACTAGATCTATGTTATGAGAGTGACTTATCAAACATACATCAAGTTTTAACATAAGTGAGATATTTCATGTATCAATCATCATTTGATGAAAAACATTATCATCAATGTCGAGGTTTCATAATCGTCTCACTTGTATATCAAAGGAGCTACATAAGCTCATGCCACTCAAGTTAAGACCTATTTACATAAAAAAAGACATGCTAACCACCAACATCTACCCATACCAAACGTCTACCAAACATAAGAAACAAGAGGAACCACTAGATTCCTTTACATAAAACCACTAACCCAAGTATGAGGATCATCATGAAAATCACATGTCATGTACACCATCTTAGGGTTTTGGGACATCTCCCTCACCTATATAGCAAGCATCATATATTACATAGCCTCTTTCTCTAGGGTTATATCTTTTCATAGGAAATCTAGGGTTCAACCTTTTCAAGGGACCACAAACTAGGTGACTCAACTCATATACTTAGAAGTATCTTAGCTAGGGACTCATCATCATGTATTTCATCATGCACATTTTTCAACATTTCACATATTTTGTAGTTTAGGTATTGTAACCTTCTCCTGTGGTGGGTCGAATCATATCAAGGGTCACCCTTTTCGTATGTCCCATGAAAATGGTCCTTCCTTGTAAAGAGACTGAGACCTATGTGGTCTCCAACCATGTCACACATCGTATCCCAACATGTACAAGACTAGGCACAAGTAAGCATGCCAACCCACTAGCAATGTTTAGCACATCAACTGAGTCATACATATCGTACGTGGTTCTAACTCTAGCTAGGGTTGCAAACTCTTCTCATATCCTTAAACATAACTTGAATCATCTTGAAACATCTCATAACACCGCATCAACTTCAACATCATCGTCGTCATAATTATCATCATCATCACCATCATCAGTATTATCATCAGCATCGTCATCTAGGCTTACTTACTAGCCTAGCCTTTATCATGGATCTAGACAACTCTACAGACTACAACTACCACATAAACTCTCTCATCTAGACTTGATGTTACATCTCTTGCTCTTAGGTTACATGGGCACTCACTGCCTTTCTACATGTGGTAATATTTTCATATGTACATATACTAGTACTTGAAATAGATTTTTCTCCAATGTTAAAACAGGCGATGAAAACCACCATACTTCATTCGATCAAAACTAAAACCAAAACAAGTTACCACACTCATTAGGCAGTCTAGTACCATGACACCTAGAGAAATAACAAGAACATGGTGCACACCTGTGTAGCTACCCTAAGCACATGTCGTGAACATATGTCTAGGCTTGTAATAAGATCTTCCTTTTCTAATCCTACTAAACCTATAGTCCATACTATAGGACAGAAGGAGGAGAAAAGAAAGGGTCTAGGGATTACACAAGCCTGCCCCTAGTTCTAGAACATCTAGGTTCTAACCTAGAGGCTAAGTCATCTTAGTCCACAAAGGACAACTCATTAAGTTTCTATGTTTGAGATGTAAGGTTACGTATAGTTTGTGTTTCATGTGAGAAATCTTTGGTGTAGTTATTGTTCATGATCTGATACCATCTATCACAGAACCAGAATCCCAGTCCCATGAACTAACGAATACCAAGGACAACATGCGGAAGCATGAAATAATTAGCATACATGAACAAATAACAAGATAAAGGCACCAACAATGGTCTCAAAATTCAACAAGATATATTAAACAATGTTGTCTTATTACAAACTTTCCATTATTCAAGAGTACAATTTTACCAGTCTGCTCGTGTATACTACGGATCCTACAACAAGTATACCTGACATATCTCACCAAGCCCATCCACTTCTTGTCATCTCCGAACCTATAAAATACATGAAACAAGGAGGGTCAAGCACACAAGGTGTTGAGTACAGGGTTGAAAGATACATATACATAAGCTTTGCATAATTTGAAAAGAGTGCAAAAGTAAACGAGCAAGAGTAAACAAGATAAGTTCTTAGCAAAATGAGAGCCCATGTTTTATGTCATTTCACTCCAATTATACCATTATATCATGTATTCATAAGGCCTTCGATCAACTTCCCATTGGAAGACTCTGTAAGGGTGCTCAATATTAGCTAACCCTTCTATACGTGAGAGACCTCAAGGCCATCGCGAAGAGCTAACCCTTTTATCAACATGGTTCACCCTATCTTGACAACTCAAGTAGGATGCCTAGCCTCATCTCCTTACCCCAATAATGCAGGTAGGTCCACAATGTTTGTATAATGGAGTTTCTATTTTATGTTTGCAAGTTATATAGCAACAATACAAGACAAACATCGAGTACAATACTAGAATACTACATGGCAATATTTGAGAAAGTAAACAAGCATACATATGTATCACATTCAATTAAGAAAGCCATAGTCATATAATTATTAATGCCCGTACCTAATTCAAAGATTTCATAACTTAACTAATCCTTAATCATCTAGCCATAAGAAACACCTAATTAAGCACAAGATTGCATACATGCAATAGATTCTCATCATTAACCCTAATTAGATTTGTGTTTGGGATTTTGGCCAAGTTATATTTCAAGGTTGGTTGATTACATGTTTTATGATCTTATAGTGATTTAGTGGTCATCAAGAAGGTGTGTTTTAGCTTTCACATCTTTTGGAGGTCCCACACATTTTATATGATCATTACAAGATTCATGTTCCTCATGGACCATCTAGGTCAAAAGGACTCACAATAGGGCAACAAGTTTCTTCATCATCAATACAATGGATCACAGTAAAAGAGAGTATAGATTAGTAATTTAGTGACACAAGAAGCATATTTGAATATTGGTGAATGTCTCCTAGGGCAAGGCCTCAAGGTCCCACATTAGTATCAACCTGCCCACATACATTCAATCATCAACATAGTTCATATATGCCATCAAGGTTCAACATGAGTCTAGAGTGGGACATCCACATACAAGATATCATGAGGCATAGAGTACAACCTTATTCAAGAGAGGGGAAACCAAGCAAAATGATCCACATAAGCATTAACGTGCAAGAACCATAATTCCAGGCACCAAGCATCACATTAGGCAAATTAGGGTTACATACACCATTGAATCCACACTTGGGGTGAGCATTGGGTATTGGGATATTAACATCATGGTGTTACATATTTTAAGAATATAAATGAGTTTCATGCACAAGATAGATCAAACATAACACTAGAAGTAAGAGTATAACATGCATTCCAATCCCCGTAAAGGGGCATCACCAAGCATTTTGTGCCATATGAGTAAACATAGAAAAAAGGGGCACTTATAGACGGTATTATAGTCAAGAAGGGACATAGATAACTGATATTTGAGGTTAATTAAGCATTATTCCAGATTAAGAAGCATGCTTAGTCATTAAGATGGCAACATACATCATTGAACTCCAAACAAGTCACTAAAGTGTGATAGAGTTATCCATGAGCTATATGAGTATTGGGACCACCAAAAAAATATATTCAAACATGCATAGAAACTAGTGCATTGAGGTCTAGGATGGTGGATGGTCATCAAAGGTTTGAGCTTAATCATACGCATGCATTAAGAGTGGTCAACATAGTCAAAAAAGTGTGTTTTTGACAAGATAGAGAAATAGAGGGATGTTTTAGAGTTTGAAATTATCCCCAAGTTGTAGATATTTTTGAGACGATCAATTTGTTATATACTTTTACAATATTTGGCCTTAGAACCAGCAAGATATGCATTTTATAAGATTTGTATCGAAACTATAGAGAAAAGAGGGGAGTGTTACATACACATTTATCAGCTGATTGAGGCCGTTCATTGAAGATCCAACAGGGTGTGCCATACGTCCATCCTCACAATGTGCATGGTCACTCTCCACTACTAAAAGCGGTTGCCGGGGATCCATGGTCTCTGCCTACTATTGTTGCACGATCGTGTGAGGGATAGGGCCACGTGCCACCGTCTCCTCGCGATTTCTTGGAGGTTGTGTCCACTCACCACCGGCATACACTTCATAGGCTACGTAGGCCCACATGGATGTGGTACCATGCCAATGGCTAGTCGGCACCACCTGGCTGAGTTGGCCAAGTCTCGAGCCAGTCAGTTCACGCGAGAACTGCCACTGCAATGAGGCCATGACCAGTAGCTTCACAGTAGCTTGGGGTCACCGGTGGGAACTCATGGAAGAAGGATAAGAGCCTGTGAGAAGCCGCAAAAGAGGTTGTGGTGGCCGTCGTTTCCCTACAGACCTCGTGGTATGATTCCCCAACAGTGGGGTAGGTCGAGGGTATAAACCCCACACCAAGGCCAAGGTGGCAGCCAGGGAAAAACTAGGGTTACAAATGGGAAACATGTAGGAGAAAAGAGGTTGTAGAGTGTGGGAAACAAGGAGGAAAAGAAAAAAGGTGTCGATATGAGGAGATCCATGGTTTTATTTGGCCAAAAAGTTGGGTAGGAGACTGTTGATTGGACACAACAAGAGCGGTCTAGGTGGCGGCATCCCCCTTTGCGCTGGTGGTGTGTACAGAGGAAGGTGACACACACCAAGCCGTTTGATCAAAGGAGGAATCTATGAGATGACCATCCTATGGTGCATATTGAGCCATCAGAAACAAGAGAGATCATGGCAAAAGATTAAGGCAACTGGGACGTGCCTAGAATGGGCCCAAAAAGGATCTAAAATCAAATTAAATCAATGAACGAAAGGCAGAGTTTAAACTACCATATCTTTGGTCATGTATCTCTGATTGAGATGATTCTTGTGCCATTGGAAAGATAATTGAGAGCTCTGCAACATTTAAATATTAGAAATTAAAAATAGCATAGTTATGATGTTCAAAATTAGATACAAGAAAGTGACATGATATAGCATGATACTTAGTTCGATCTCTCAAATTAGAGTCATATTTTGGGAATTGAGCATAAATGTAACCAAAATAGAGTGTCACAACACTCAAACCATGAAATTGATATCCAAATTAGATAATGGGTCATCATAGAGTGAGGGAGAGCATAATCGAACAGAGATAAAAATGGGGTTGTCATAGGTTCTCACTTAGACATGACTTATATAGGAGAATTGGGTCCTTAACCTCTCTATGAGTAGATGGAAGTCATCGAGGGGTAACTCGGGTTCAGCAGATAAGGGTACTACTTGCAATACACCTCATGACTATGATGACCACCATCAAACATGATTGCTAGGAGAGTGGGATTCCTTGAATGCCTTTGGACATGCAACTTATGTTGAGCCAATACCTTTATTAGCATCCCACATCATTTCCAAGGATCCAATGTTGAGTTGGCATCCGTTCCATGACACATAGGTTTGTAGGAGAGTATAGTGCAAGTGACAGGTTTTAGTGTTTTGGGAAGCAAGCCCATAATGTATGAAAATATGTTATTTGTAGATAAAGAAACTAAAGTAGTATGTATCAATAAAAGTTATATCTTTTTCCCAACCTATATCTAATATCCATACTTTTCTATTATTTTTATCTTTTTTATCATAAAAAAAATAGAAAAAGGAAAGAGCAAGGGAAGCAAGCATGAAAACCAAAAAGGGAAGTGTGGCCAAAACCCTAAATCAACAAAAAATGAACATGACAAAATTACCAAAATTGATCCAAAACTAGAGAGGGGGAGTAGGTCCTAAAAATTACCTCAGTCCATGACCCAAGGTCTGGCAGATTATAGGAATGGTCACCCTTCTCCCAGAAATTAGAAAGAAAAAATCGGAAAAATAGGAAAACATGAGAATAAAAACTGGAAGTGGAAAAAACTGAATTGTTAAGAAGATTCTCAATCTTTGTAATGTGATAGCAGGATTTTGACTCAGATCATCTTGACATCCCCAACGGAGTCATTAGTTTGTTGCACCATGTCAAAAAAAAGAGGATATGTAGAGAAAATACTATCCTTTGGGTAGTGAAACTTTGTTCGGAGATCACATGAAAATTAAAAAATGAGTGTCAGAATCGACACCACACTTCAAATGGAAAATGTGGAAAAACATAATAAATCATTGAATCCATAGTGTAAATATGAATTGACATATGAGTCCAATAGATAAAAACAACATGATTGAAATCTAAATCTAGAGATCAAATATGGTGATCTTATTAGGAGTGGGGAAGATTGATCACCCCATCCCACCTTGTAGAATAGTATCAAGCCACTTTTTTATTTAGAAGAGAAGAGAGATTCAAGACGATAAATAGGAGCAAAGAAAAATAATTGACAAAGAAAATTTTTATTTGTGAGTGAGATTTTAAATCTAGAGATGTTTGTTTCCTTCCTATCATATCCCTAAAAGTCCTATTTTTAGGTAAATTGGAGTCCTAATCCCCTCGGGACCTCCCATGATGTAAATCTATCATAGGTGATCAGGACTTGTGTGTAGGTTTGAAGGGTGAATAGTAGATATAGGCTAATAGTGGGATATAGTTTTTTAGAATAAGTGATTAACAACACAGTTATAACAACAATGGATCTGGGTAATTTAAATAGTTGAACATATCAGATGCACCAGTTATAAAATTTATGTGTAACGTTTATAGAAAATTATTGTTTCTAACAATGCTAATAGGGAGGGAAGTTTTATAGGAAGGATCCTCTAATCATGAACATAAAAAAAGAGGTAGTATGATCCTCTAACTTGGGGAGTTTTGAAAGGGGTCAAAAATAGGGATGATATGGGGGGGTATTTATAGGTGTATATTATGGTTCTTGGTTCTGGACTGTACCTTCTCAAAGAGGTGGAAGATCGCCACAATACTCCATTCAGGATAGGTGCATGGATCGAGGCTATCCACCACGTGAAATGTGGCACATGGCTCAGAACTGTCGAGTGTCCCTGTTGGTTTCTCGATTTTCTTGTAATTTTAGGAATGTGGAGAAAATCATAGAAAATCACAGAGAAAGGTAATTTGGGATGATCTCTCAGATTTGTCATGAAAAGCAATTCAATATCCTGTCAAAAAAGGAATATTATTACTTTGGATAATTCAACAAGGAAATTTATGCAAAGAGCTTGTGAAAAGAAGAATTGATGAGAAAATTATAGTTTTGGTCTGAAAAGAAGGTTTCTTTATAGAAAACCTAGAACGAGGTGAAATTGAGTGAAAATAGGTGATTTAAATATGTTGAAAAATATAAAAAATTGTAGAAAATGTAATATATGTGGAAAATGGGTGGAATGTGGAATGAACTCCATCATTAACCACAAAATTACGTTAATTGTGATTTTGTATGGGTGAGAAAAAATGGGGTATCTATTGTAACCAACAACCAGTCATCTTTTATGTTATATACTTTTCTTAGTTGGGTTAGATAAATCAACATATTGTTAAAAATATAATCCTTTGGGTTCAACCCTTAACTATACCATAAATAATCCATCTTCTTGTGTGTGGTAATTAGTATATGTAGTTTAGGTAAAAATATTGGAGTTTTTTCCTAGGTCAATTTATCTGTGTAATAAATCCCACAACATTCATCTGTTGAACGATATATCATTTTTCTATACTTTTCTTATATCTCAATTAAGATGTTGCAATTTCAAATAATATGTGTTGATACATTGTTTGTCATTCTTGTATAACTTCATTATACATAGAGATAGTAGTTCACATTATATAAAATGATAAAATCTCCTCTGTGTAATTTGGTAAAAGAACATTTACCCAATATTATGTTGCACTATAACAAACTATATTATAGGTTTAAGATTTTAGAATTTTAATTTTGGTCATTTAAGAAAATGTCATATGTGCTTTTTAAGTACACAAAGACCTAGCATGGGTATGACAACCACTCACCATTATTTAAGATTTTTTTAATATGTCTCTTATGTAGAATTGTCCCTCCACCTCTCCAAAATGGTATATTCTAACCTCAATTCTATTTATCAGTTCCATACATTTGTTGGAAGTAGTTGGATGACATAGTGTGAATGTTTAATATTTGAAGTATAGCCTCAAATTAGGGTTGTCATGGGTATGGGTAAACCCATTTACCCTTTACCCATACCCAGTAGGAGAATGCTAAGGGTAAAGGATTTTCATACCCTTTACCCACCTACCGACTACCCTCTAACCCGTTACTTATGGGTAAGGGTAAGGGAAAGTAATTAGTCATGCCCTCTAACCCGCTACCTGCCAATATTCATGTATTATTTATCAAATATATAGTCATTGTGTTGTTTAAGTATATGGATTAATCAATATTATGTGGTCATCATATAATACAAGAAATGATATATTTATCTACTTCTAATTATGTAGGTAATTAGGTCACGTATATGTCACCATTTTAGAGGTGTGAGACACACTTCTATGAAACAATAAGATTTTATAGTTTATGCACCATTTTATACTTTCTTGCGTGGTGTTTTCTATGTTTTTGGAACTTATTTGATCAGGTATGCTACAAACCCTAAAATTTAAAGATACAGGGGTATATAATAACATGATTTAGTCGTTAACGTACCATTTGTACATATTTGTTATGATGTTACATACTCAATTTGAACTTTTTTTTGTATACAACATCATTTTGGAAGGTATAAGATATGATGTTTGCAACAATAACGTTTTATGGCATATTGGCATCCAATGTCATTTTAGTCTAGTAGTCCTTTTCTTTTTAGGGTGATTTATTTGGTCATATAACAATGTTGAGGGTACTATTATTTGTCTATGCAACAACTAGTGCCTTCGTAATATATTTGCAATACAACACAAACCATGTGTATAATATTGTAGAAGATTACTAACAATCATTTTGAGTAGTTAAAATCCAATATAGAGCTTCTTGATAATTAATTTAAATATATAAATCTATTAAACAAATCATATCATTAATATAGCATAAATTTCAATAAGAGATATAAATTCCTCATTTTACCCTTACCCTCCCCATTTACCCTATAGGTAAGAGGGTAAGGGTAAGGGGAGGGTTAGGGTATTTTTGGAGTGGGGAATCACCCATAACCTTACCTACAACACTTGTTAAATAAAGGTAAGGGTAATACCTTAACCTCCCCAAATCCTCCCCATTCACATCCCTATCCCTAGTCGATATTTTCATTTTTTTGGGGAAGCTTATATTGAGATTAACTTAAATTGGACTTACTCTAGTATTCTGGTGTTTTGTATCTGGTTCTGAATGAAATACACAAGACCAATTTCTAAAAATGGGTGAAACTTCTTTTTGGAGGCATGGGTGTAAACTTTAATGCCATGTATATGAGAATGGGATTATGATAATTTGAATTTTGATGATTCGTAAATCAAATTTGGTACATGATTGGTTGGGCTATCCAGAGCATTATGGTATGTTCCATTTTTCTCCTAAATTTTGATATCCGGCTCCTAATAAGATGATCGGTTGTTCCTTTCCCAACTTATGTTGTTGGGGAAGAAGCAAACTAAAGGTACAAACATAGCCCCTCTGTAATACAAAAGGTCCTTTTACAAATCATAAGGTTGAAGAAAGTAGAGAGTGGGCAAGTAAAAATTTAGAGTTAGATCCCCCTCCCCCTCCCTCAGTGAAGACCACCCCCCCAACTATGCTCATCTACCTACTTGTTGCCACCACCATCTCCACCACCACCCCTCTTTCAACGATAACAACGTACCCTCTTCTACTCATCCACATGTTGGCTGCCACCCCACTCCTCTGTCCACTATGACCATCCTTCCCCCACTCTACTAATCTTTTGATTGGTCGACACCCCCTCTACATAAATGATGATCCCCTCCCCCACTTTGATCATCTGCCTACTAATTGCAACCCCGACTCCAGTAGTAACCACCTCCCCCATCCCTTGACAACCTACTTTCACTTTTGTGTTGCCACCTTCAACGACGACTGCTGCCCCCATCGCTCTTTCCATTCCCCATTTTTGTGTTGTCACATCTTATGATGTTCATTGCCCACATCCCTTTCCTTCCATCCCCCACTCATTTGTTGTCACTTCCAGTGATGGTTTTGTCCTAGACCCTCCTTTTCCATTCCCCAATCCTTCTTTCTACCCCATTCCAACTCTGTCCACCTCCACTCTTTCTCCAACCATAGGCCCCCTTCTAGTGCCAACTCCACTCTCTAGCAGCAATAGTATGTCCACGTTTATGATAGTCATCCTAGACATCGTCCATGTGATTATATTGTGCTCCTCAACATATATTACCATCAACGCAAGCTCTCCAATAGTCCACCTTTAGTATGCTATGGAGGAATGTTGTCACCAACAAAATGCGTGTCATATTTCCCAATTTGATGCTATGGAGGATATTCATCACCAAAACAATGTGTGTCTAATCTCCTAACTTGATGTTGGGAGGAAGACGTCACAAGAATAAGGTGTGTCCTTTATAATTCCCAATGTTCCTCCAAAAGTTCTCATCGATATTTTCCTTTTCACTGAATATGATTAACATTTCTTTTCCATTTCTATTGCTCAATAACCTTTGTCTCTACTTAAGAAATTTATGATGGAAAAGTCCAGGACTCACAGTTGATTTCTGTGATGTAGTTAGACTCTATGTCAAACCACATTGTGAAAACCTTGTTGCCTCACATATCTCCTACTTCAGAGAACGTCCCAGAGTCACCATTAACCCCCTCTTCATCCATGAATCCTCCACCATGGCGATGAACACTCAATTACAAGATGACTGGGTTTATACCAAATGCAAGCCTCCATCTATAAATACAAATCCTTGACTTGTGCATAAGGGATCTCTATTCCAACTGACAGGTTGCCAAGATCCAAACTCTGCTCCAAGATGACAATCTCTGTCGATAGTTTCCATTGATTGATGACCATACCAACTGACTTCTCCATTTGGGTTTATCCTAATGACCTTGAAAGAGGAAGATTTTTGATGCATCCACCACCATCCATTCACTTACTACTTCCCCACTTGTAGATTGAATCTAAAAAAGAAATACAACAAAGAAGAAGGGTCACCCAATGATAGTTATGGGTATATCCTACTACTAAGTTGGATCAACCCCACCTTCAGTGTCGGTTGTTATCCCACACACCAAGGTTGCATCTCTTCTACCCATAGAGACAATTTGTATCTCTTCCCTTTCCCTTATTTGTTTTGATCTCACTATGAGGAGTGTGCAGTTTCTTACGCTAGGTGTGGGGAGTATCACCAATATCTGCTTTTGTTCTTTTGTTGCATATAAATATGTTTTAACCTTGTTGTATTTTGAATCAATCATTTTATACATGTATGCTTGTCTAATTAACATGTTTACATGTTTATAATGATCTTGGATGTAGAGACCTTTAAACCTAGGATCTAGAATGTTGATTACATGTTTATAATGATCTTGGATGTAGAGAATTTTAAACCTAGGATCTAGGATGTTGATTAGTTCTAGTTAAACCCTTGATGACAACTTCAAATAGGTATTTTTTGAGGTGACATGTATATACTCTCTAGGTAATGTGACAATGATCCTAGAGTTATATGTGTCTAGGATTAATATTAATCTAACAGGGGGATTCACCTGGCTTCAATGTGAATCGTTCATGCTGACTTGTGATGAAATGAGAGAGTGAAAGTAGGCAGCGATGGTGAAACCCAGTCACTCAAGTGTATTTATCCATCGATAAAATTCAGTCTATCTATTCATGTACATAGAGTTACCAATAATTAACCATCTTTTGTGTTGAATACTTATCCTAGTTGAGTTAGATCGATCAATTGATTCTTAAATCATTTGGGTTTCACTTTTAATATACCACGATCAGATCCATCCACTGGTGGGTGCTGATTATTGTATGAAGATTAGGTAAAAATGTAGAGACTTTTCCCTTAGTGAATTTTTCTATGCAATAAATCATACCTTAGTTATCTACTAAATGGTGTATTCTTTTTATATAGTTTTCCATATATCTCAGTTAAGATGCTGAAATTTCACATAACATGTCTTGACATTTTATCTTATTCTTGTACAACTTCATTTTACAAAGATATGGTAATCATATTTATATAAAATGATAAAAAAATCTCTTGTATAATTGCTATAAATAATAGGCTCAAGCGAAAATTTAACTAAATAGGAAATTGAATGCATATCCCTATATAAATGCCTTTGCATAGGCCTGGTCTACAAAATGGGATGCCAAATCCTTTTTGTATATAAAAACCCAATGATCTAAAGGCAAAATTTGAAGAAGTAGATAATGTCATCATCACATTCCTATTTATGATATGTTGTATGCGTTGTAATAGGAAAATCGAGTCATTAGTAAGAACACCAGAGATATCAAAGGCAAAGGGGAGGAAATTATGTTGGTTTGCTTCACATGCAGCCCCATGCGTAGGAACTTTACATGTGGCCCCATCATAAGCTTCCTGGCTTGCCCTGAAATTATTCAAATCATTCCCACTCAATGGAGAGACACCAATAATATCAACACAACACTACTTTCCATTTGTCCAATCGAATAACAATATGTCAGTAGGTCTTTGGGCATGCAGGCCATCACTATGTGTCCCTAGAAAGGTGATTGGAGATTCTTTCATGGACATTATACTAAAATGAGAAATAATGTCAAACAAGACATTTCAAATGACATCATTAAGGAACTTAAATCCTAAGCGGATGAGACAATGCAATGTGTGGTCGCCCAAGGAATCAAGACCGGAAGAATGACAAAGGGGAGAGCTCTCATTGTTGGAATATAGAGGAATTATCAATCGGTAATGTAGAATGGCTCAGTACTGAACTGGTGTCATAGGTAATCCAAGACCTTCAATAGGAAAAACAAGAAGAAAGTCTTATGCATGGTCAATCTATAGGGTAGCCAGAACAACCCCTTGTCGTTAAGACAACTCTAACATCTTGAAGCAATGGAAGACCATGTTGTATTAGGCATCTACCAGAAGAGATTGTGTCTTGGGAGTGGTAAAAGTAGTACATGACAACTTGGACCGGCAAAAAGATGGTAGAATCTCACATATGGAAGAAAAAGCAATCTTAAAAGTGTTAACAAAAGGAATAGGAGCAACTTTCAAAGAATATGGTCTTCAACCTTAATGGTGTGAACCCAAGAAGCAACATAGGAAGAACTTCCCACATCCTGGATGGTCATAATACCCAAGTCTCAAAGATGCATAAGCGCGGTGGTAAGATGCCATTGTAGATCATCAAACCCTTGACCTTCACTAACAACAATGCGTGAAAGGCAACGATGGAGTCCACAATCAATTTCTTCTAAGGATGAACAAACAAATCTATGTGGTGTTGTTCTAAGAGAAAATATCAAAATTGGCATCCAATTCATGATCTCAAGAGGAAGCATACTAAGTCCTAACATTACATTGTAGGATTAAGATTCCATATTTTCATTTTCAACATCACCGAGAATGTTGTATATGGTTTTGTAAGCACACAAAGACCTAGCATACATCAGACAATAGCTCATCATTATTAAAGATTTTTTAATATGTCTCTTAAGTAAAATTGTGCCTTCCTCCATCCCCAAATGGTTATATCCTAATCTTCACCTCTATTTCTCGGTTCCACACATTTGGTTGGATGTAATTAGGTGACTGAATGTGAATGTTTAATACTTAAAGTCTAGCCCCTAGTCTATGTTTTCATTGTGTTGTGGAAGTTTGTATTGCCATTAACTTTAATTGGTCTTACTCGAGTGGTCTAGTGTCATGTTTCTGGTTTGAGTTACTCTACCCACAGTCACTTACAGACCCAATCACCCACCCGATTTCTTGGTAGTCCGTGAAAAGTCTGCACTCAATTGTATTATGGCCCTTGTGCACTGCGGAAGCCAAGGAGGTGTTCGAGACTCTTGAGCTTCTCACATCTCCTCTATGCCATCTAAATATTTTCTAGATCTATTTCTGTGTCCCCAAGATCTCTCCTCCCACTCATTAGGGCTCTCGTAAAAGTATAGTACATCGATTTTCTAGGTTCCTCCTTTGTTCCCCATCTCCCTTGTCAAGATCTACCACAACTACCTCCGCTAATCCTAGTCTCCTCCACAACCCTAGCTCCCCCACAATAAAATATTACTTCTCTGCTTCAAGGGATTCTCCGTCACATACACCTTAGTCCAGAGATCTCTCTACCGTAGAACTAGTCTAGCACAAGTATAATACGCGCACCAGGTCAGGCTACTGATGGTCCTTCCATTGAGTGGCCTACCGACGATCCCATTAGAGAGCGTTGTAGTGAAGTAGTCTCTCTTTGTGCTTCTGACTGTCCTTCCCAAGTATTGTATCTGATTCCAAGTTCCTGCACATTTTCCCTTCTCCCTTGCCTAACTCTGCCGCAACACCTCTATCGATCCCATTCTCCACCACATGCGTGCCCTCTTTTGAAGCCAACATATACCCACCATGGAGTCGAGTGCCATGCATTCTTCGTCCATCTCCGAATGTTACTATAGTACGTCTTGTAATGTACATTTTTTTATTGTAATGAAGTATAAAATAAAATATGTGCAACGTCTGAAGTATAACATGTGTATGTACTATACCCGGAAAATATGTTAGTTACATGTGAATGTATTTTAGTAAAATGTGAATTAGTGTATGTAGGTACTGTATGTAGCTATCAACATTCTTTTTTACATAAATTTTTGATGTACTGTATGTGGTTTATCAAGGTATAGTATGTGGTTAGTATTGTACTTCTTGTATAATGTGTATTTTAGTAATATACTTTTCTACGCAATTTTGACAAATAATATTATTTTTTACGTCTCGCAGTGTATGTATAATAATATACATCATGTACTGTACATCATGCACTATATTGAATTAAGATAATTACTTTGTATAAGTGATACCCAACATATTAGTGGTCGAATAAATTAACTTATTAGTGATTTAGAATTATAAAATTAATATGTAGATAATTTTATAACTAATAAAATTTCAAATAAGTCTTCACGATTCTACTATTTCATATCAGTGGTAATCAAAGGAACTGATACAAAAATCTGAATGGGCAGTGGTAATAAGATTTGAGATTATATGTGCAATATATAGATGTTAGTATTGTACGTCTTGTACTAGTGTATTGTACTCTACATCTTGTATTGAACGTCAAATAATTTGTGTGGTACCGTATGTCAGAAAAGTTAACAGAACCTTCGATCATCAGGAACAATCACTTGAACATAGAACTTTATTCAAACTTGAAAAAATATTTAACAATTAGAACAATATAGATAAGAAAATGCAATAAAATGGTAAATGTACATTAGATTTGTGAAGGAATATGGAGTGAGAAGGAGGAGAAGGTAATTAAAACTGCATGTCTGTACAATTATTAATTTGATTGATTTAAAAGAATAGAGGGAACTACAAATGAAAGAAAATTGAATTTGAATGCTGTTTGTAATTTGTGGTGGAATTAGATATCACAAGTAAAACTTGTAGATGAGTGAATAAATTATTTGCACTTTGCATAGCTTTCACATTACTTTTGCATGGGCGGTAATGAAAAAATCGACTGCAAGTGAAGTATTTCTCGGAAGTGTTGCTTGCCGCGTCTTTCCAAGATTTGGTTGGGTAAGCTTGTGGGAAATTAACTATGGCTAGAATTTTTCATTTTGAACTAAACACATGAGGACTAGTTTCTGACCATGGGTGTAAACTGTTTCCTTTTGGAACGACATGGGTGTAATGTTTAAGAGATCAGCTATAGAGATTAGAAATGGGACTAGATTTGGGGCCTTTTTGTCCCTTTACTTGCTATAGAATAAAATAGAGGAGGGAAGTTAGTCAGAGGCGGACCCAGGGGTGGGCGGGGGCCACGGCCCCCTCAAGAAAATAAAAAATATAGTGTATATATATTTGTATATATATGTTTGTAAGTTTATATTCATAATATATATTATATATACCAAGTAATAGACACAAACTTGGACTTGGTAGAGTGGTTGGTAGGTGCAACTATGTCCAAGAGGTCTCAAGTTCAAATCCTTGTGTATTTGTTATTTATTTTTCACAATACATGTAGAACGCAATTGTTATATATAATATCTTTGACACAACAAAACTTATTGTTTTACTTTGTGTAGTGGTTAAATAGTTTGTTGTTGTATTTGATGTCATGAGTTCCAATCCTATATTGAGCATTAAAATTTTGAGGTCATGAATTTCAATCCTATACTCCTGGTTCCGCCACTGAAGTTACTTCCCTCCTTTATTTTGTTTTATAGCAAATAAATGGACAAAAAGGTTTCCAAATCTTGTCTAAATATCATATTCCAAACTTTAATGCGAATATGAGAATGGGTTTCTGACAATTCAAGTTTTAATGGACCGTAAATCAAATTTGGTACAAGATTGGTTGGACTCTCCGGATTGGTACGGTCCCGGTCCGCTCCTGTATATTGATTTCCTGCTCCTGGTTAGATGATAAGTTGTTCCTTTTCAGGCCTTATAACTGTTGGGGAAGAAGCAAATTGAGGTGCAAATACAGCACGTCTGCAACGCAGAAGCCCGTTTGGCAAATCGTTAAGGCATGAGAAAATAGAGAGTGGGTAAGTGCACATTTAGAGTTAGCTCTCCCTCCCGCTCCCCTTCTGTTGGCAATGACCACCCTCCCCCCACGTCCGCTGTATCCACCGACTAGCCGGCACCTGCACCCCTCCATCGGTCACGACCAACATCGCCCACATTCAGCTCATCCACCAACTGGCCGCAACCTCCACCCCTCCGTTGGGGGTGAGTCGGATGACCACCCTCCCCTCAACTCTGCAGGTTAGGTTAGCGGGAGTAGTAAAAGTGGTCAACTCCCGCATCTAAAGACAATACATAAGTTTTGCATTTCATTCTCCTGTTCAAATCTGCCGGGCGCCGAAATCCCTCACGCATCCTTGTGCGTTACCTGTCAACCAAAATGTATCGTCGCCCATTCCCTTCCATCTGGACCAAACATAATCTTGTATTCTGCAGCATCTTCGTAACTCGGCATTTTCCGATTACTGGATACGGTTAATACAGGATTGTAGGTAATCCAACAAGATCCTACAATCAAAACGTCCCCGTGGCCGCCACTGCCACCGCAGCTACTCCCGTCGGCGATAACAATTTAACCCTCCCCTCCACGCTGCTCATCCACCTACTTGCCGCCACACCCCCCCGCCCCCACCCTTCAATCAGAGATGACCTGCCTCTCCCCCCCCCCCCCCCCCCGCTCCGCTCATCCAACTATTTGCCGTCATCTCCACCCCTGCATTCGAGATGAACAACCTCCCCCCACTCCGCTCATCCATTTGGTGGTCGCCACCCCAACCCCTCATCGGCCATGACCTCGTCGCTCATCCATCGGCGACCCCTACTCCTCCGTCGATGATGAAGACCCTCCCCCTCACTCCGGCCGTCCACCTACTGGCCGCCACAACCACCCCTCCGGCCACGTTGACTATCTTCCCCCCCACTCCGATCATCCAACTACAAGGGCCCGCCCCACCCGCCTTCGCCCCCGCCCCAGAACCGCCAGCTACCCCCGCCCGGCCTCCACCGATCGATTCCACTGTTGTGTTTTCATCTCCTCGTACGGCCGCTCCCCCCGTCCCTGTTCCGCCAGCAGCCAATCCTGTGTTTCCGCCACCCCCCGCTCCTGTAATATCAATTGCTCTGGACGATAGCGCCGATGTTGGCGATGTTCCAGACTACGCCCCCACCCTTTCTTCGATTGAAGACACCCTTCCTGCGCCAACCCCGTCCTCTAGTAGTGTGTCCACGTCTGTGGTAATCGGCCTAGCCGTTGGAGGCATCGTCCTTGTGATCCTCCTTACGCTCCTCGGCATCTGGTACCGACGTCGGCGCAAGCACCCCCGACAGTCCACTATCCGGATGCTACGGGGCAAAGCCGTCACCAACAAAAGGTGTGTCCTTTCTCATAGAAAATGTTCCTCCAAAACAGTCCTCATCGATATTTCCCTCTGCACTCGATACGACTAACATTTCTTTTCCGTTTCTTTTGCTCCAAAACCTTTGTCTCTCCTAAAGAAATCGACGGCGGCCAAGTTCAGGATTCGCAGCAGATGGCCTCGGTGCAGTCGGAGTCTCCGTCGGGCCAATGATTTCCATTTAATGGCCATTAAATATAGCTTCAATATCTCAAAGTTTATTCTATTTTGCGGTTTAAACTCTGTGCTTCTATTTTTGCACACTTCAAATGAAGTTCTTTCTCATTTGTTCTGCTTATCCTCAGGAGAAGGACGACCAACTTTGGTGTGGTCAACCAGAATGAAGATAGCAATAACTTCTGCCAAAGGACTAGCTTACCTCCACGAAGACTGAAAGTTAGTCCCTTCTCTGCTTCGCCTCTTAAATTCTCATGATGATGTTTTTGTCCTGATAATTACTAAAATCACTGACATCATTTTAAATTTAGGCCATCCTAAGATTGTTCATCGTGATATAAAGGCATCAAATATTGTGTTGGATTTCAAATTTGATGCAAAGATATTGTGTCATCCAAATATTACTCTTGCACTGCCCCTCTACAAGTTTAGTTTGATGTCAAGTTTCATTTGAAACACAATTGTTAGCTTTCAACATTTTTTGTCTTTTCTTGTGCAACTTACGAATTTTGGTTTCGCCAAGTTCTTTTCTGACAAAAATACCCATGTATCAACCAGAGTCATGGGGACGTTTGGGTTAGGCTTTTCAGATCATTGGTTCGGTGTTTGTGATGCATGCTTTAAATATGATGTTTCTGAACTGTTTGGAGTATCCCATCTACTTCTAACTTGTCAATCTAGAGTTGATTCATAGTTAGGCTTAATGATATTTTTAGTCATTAGCTATTATCTGTATATTGTTGAGAATGTGGCTATGCGTATTTTAGAAATTGTAGAGATACATATATACGTACATCATAATGGAAATTGGGAGGCCATCACCATGGTAGAACCATCTCAACTGATAGGTCACAACTTTATGGTTGTTAAGGAGGAAATAATTACTATGCACACTTTGTCACAAAAGGATACCCAACAAATCACTATTGGAAAAATAACGCCCGCATTAACACTATTGATTAGTGCTTTTCTGTATACGTTCTAGAACCACCTTGATTTAGCAGCTACAATAAAATAGTACACACACACACACACACACACAAATATATATATATATATATATATATATATATATATATATATATATATATATAGAGAGAGAGAGAGAGAGAGAGAGAGAGTGTCAAGCTAAAATACACTTGAGTGTACAGATCAAGCCGTATACCCCAATGATGTTTGCCTATCTAGACCATGTTTTTTCAAAATCTAGTCCATTGATCTTCATAGTTACAATAATAATAGGCCGCATATAAAATTTGAGCTCATTTAGATAAGTGTAAGTCACTCATCTAAGGACAACAAAATTGACGCACAAAACTAATTTGAAATGTATGATTTTTGCCTCCTTTAGATGTATGACCTATAAATCTCTAAAATTTATTATATAGTATGTTCTTAAGATATTTAAGAAGATCAAATGTTTAGATTTTTTAAAAAGTTATTGCATCTTTGAAAATGATTAAGGTGTACGGCACCTCCGGTACACTCGAGCATACACTAGCCCTATATATATATATATATATATATATATATATATATATATATATATATATAGTCAGGCTAGAATGCACTCCAGTGTACAGATCACACGTTACACTCAAGTGGTGTTTACATATCTAAACTTTTTTTTGGCAAATCCAGACCGTTGGTATTTATTGTTATAACAAATGCAGACTACATGCAAAATTTGAGCTCATTTGGATTTTTCTAAGTCACCCTTACATGACCTACAAAATCGACGTACAAAACTAATTTGAACTGCATCATTTTGTCTCCTTTAGATGCAAGACCTAAAAGTGTCCAAATGGCCTCAAATTTTGTGTGTAGTATGTCCATAACATATCTAAGAAGTACATGTTGGAAAACAACTTGAGTGCATTCAGTCTCTGCTACACTCTGAGTGTATTCAAACTTAACTCTCTCTCTCTCTCTCTCTCTCTCTCTCTCTCTCTCTCTCTATATATATATATATATATATATATATATATATATATATATATATATATATATATATATATATATATATATATATATATATATATATATGGTAAAAGAATTGTGTACCTGAGTACATCTAGCTGATATTTAACCATCTTCATTTATGATGATTGTAAAATTCTAGTTAAAAATCTAACCTGGTATATAAGGTATATTCTTTAGATAAGGTGTGTATCCATAATCACTACAATCTGATATCGATAGATCATCTAATGAAATAATATGTATATTTTCTAACCAACTATAAGTTGTAGAAATTGCAAACATCGTCTGATATATCTCATGATCCTTAAAAGATATGATTATGAATTTCTAAACACACTTAATCTATACAGTGTTTAATCAATCCATATAGTTAAATTTTGTGAACATACTCTACATGTGTCATTTTGATGGTTGCTACATGTAAGTTGCATGTACTGATCGATGCACATGTGTATGATGAATTGGGATCATGGAAGGGCTTGACAAGAGACCAGTGTAGTTGACGGTGGTAGGGGTGAGGATCTATACCGAAGATGTCATACTAGTTCTGCACAGGCAGTAGTTGTAAGAGTAATAACATGGACTAAAACGTTACCTGGATTTTGCTCGAAAGATTTGTTCATTTATCCGTTTCAAAACTACCTTCTACTGTTTAATTTATGCAGCCCTTCTTATTTCTTGTGATAAGGTGGTTGATCGACGTAGTGATAACCCATGTGATTGACGATAGGATATAAATGTGTTTTAATGTTTGTGCTACTCACATCTTGAATCGTTCCTAGCTACCTCCTACTAACCTTCCTTTTCGCAATAAATTTGCTGATCTCAAGATATTTAAGACTTGTTTTGGTGGGGTATTATGGATTACGAGGTTTGCAACGTGTAGTTTTGCAATTAATTTGAGATTACAAAATCACATTTTGCACTGTCATCGTTATTTTTATCTGATCCAATTGCCAACATTTTTTTTAAAATCTGAATTTCATGGTATTTTGTTTTGTATTTTTTGTTGCTGTTCAGGTATTTGGCTCCTGAGTATGCATCTAGCGGAAAACTTACTGACAAATCTGATGTCTTCTCCTACGTGTGATACTTCTTGAACTGATCACCGGAGAAAGGCCCGTTGATTCTTCTATGGCATCCGCCGAAGACAATCTTGTGGATTGGGTGAGTTTCCTGTTTGCCGTTAATTATTCCATGAGATTATATTTGCTCCTTCCTTATCGCGGTGGGAATGCTGTTCACACATCCTTCCGATCAACAACCCTAACCCAACCCTTGTTTCTGGTTACTTCAAATCCTTAGCATTATCTGTTTATCAAAAATGTAAGAAACCATGTACCTTTTGTCCATAGGCGAGACCTTTTGCTAACTCGGGCAATCGAGGGCAAAAGCTACGACGCCCTTGCGGATCGACGGCTGCAGGGGAATTACGAGTCTACGACCCCAGTGAGATATGGCACGGATGGTGACTTGCGCTGCTGCCTGCGTCCGCCACTCAGCAAGGAGACGACCCAAAATGTGTCAGGTGCATTGCAATTTACGTGCTAATCTCCGACATTTCTAAATATAGTATGGCATTGCTGGCAAACCATTTACCATTTCTCTATCAGATTGTGCGAGCACTAGAAGTTGAAGTATCTCTAAACGACCTCAACGACGGTGTGCAACCTGGCCACAGCTCCATGTACGGTTCAAGGCAGCAGGAGCATTGACCAGGATTCTCTTATTTTAATTCAGAAGTACCAAATATCCACCAGCAAAATACGGTGACCATAAGGTCATCTAGTCAACCCATTGAATGTATCTCGAACGGTAATCGTTCGATTTTAACCCAAGCTTATTTATCACCAATGTTCCAGCCATCCCACCAACTCTATCTTCATTCCTTTTATTGCCAAGTGGATGTGGGGCCGGGTTCCCTTCAACGAATAATGTTATTGCTATCATCTATTGTATATAAGATTTTTTTTCGTGATGTCACTTTCTCTGTATTAATCTACGCAACGTGCGACGACTTGAACGAGCAAGTCTTCCATGTAATTTAGATATGTAACATCTCAGCAATACACACACCTGAAATAAAAAGACAGCGTCTAGATCTTTTCCATGCATATTCTTTGTCTCATATATAAAAACATAGAATAGCTGCTGATGCTAAATCACTGAGAGATTATCTATGGTTCCCACTCTATCATCTTGTGTTCCATTTCCTCATGGATGAGGATAAAGACTCCCAAATCAAATTAAGGATCCTGTACCTCCATTAAAGTTGTCTATCATCTTGTATTGTCTGTATATGCTTCTATTAAGAGATCCTTAATCTTAAAGATGGATGTTGGTAGGATATTTGTGAATATCAACTTGACCTAAACAAAAGTCATGTAAAGTTTGACAGTACCGATCAGAACATGCCTCGACCTGACCCTAACACAACCTGATCGGTTTTATAATAAATACCGAAATAAATAAGTAATAATGTATGTAGAACCGAAACCCGATTCTACTTGTACAAAATCAGACTCATCCAAAATAGATCCGACCCGGCTCGAATCAATCCAAACTAAATTCATCTCGATTTGATCCAACCTGATATTGAAACAAACCTCTAAAAGTCCATAAATTTTGAGGTGGGTCCAAGCTGGTTGGGTTGGGTCAGTTTTTTCTTACCACGCCTACTTGATCTTGTCGTTGTTCATCTCTTTATTTTTCTTGTTACCTTCCTTCCTCCAACTCTCTCATAATTTCATTCGCTGCATATAGTCCCCTCTGTCAAGTGGCTATTCTCTTCAATGAATAACGTTAGTGATTTCGCCATAACAATTATAATACTTTGGCTTGGTGGTACGATCTAAAAACTTTCTGTAATAATATATAAAGGCTACGAACTTATGATTGATGCCCATATAATGAAATACATGTATGATCTCCACAAAGCTCATGCATCTACAGTAGTAACAGTACTTGCGCTTCTGTAACAAGCAGCATGAATGGTTACGATCACTTGCTAATGCGTATATCATCTTAAGTTCCGTTTGAAGGAGGGGAATAGATCGTCTAATAATACTGCTTTTGCTGATACCCTGGTTGAGCTTCTTCTTACTGGGCAGGCGATAACGCATTCTAAACAGAGATAATACACACAAGAAGAGAGAACAGGGAATACATGCATGCGGTGCACTTAGTGACATCACCTGTATACATAAAAAAATGGGTGAAAATTTAATTAGGGTGTGGTGGGTGGGTGGTGCCGATGATGGTGTGTGTGTGGATTGATATGGATGACGGAGGCATATTGAACTCAAGCCCAATGTTATTGACACCTTTTTTTAATCATTGAATCAACAAATCCATTATGTGCCTATTGATGAAATATTATATACTTTTTATATTTCCCTGATTTTGTACGTATTTAATTAATTTCCATTCCTTATTACTGATAAAATATAACCATATTTCGGATAAAAGCACAATTAGAATTTAATTGAGCTTTCTACAAATTTATTTGTATAAATTGTCACCTGAATTCTCGATAAATAATGTATTCAGTTTTTAATTATAATTGGAAATTCAATTGCATTCAACTTCTCCTAGAAAACTCGTTGTTGCAAATACTTAAGTACATACGTTAGATAGCCAATTTCACTTGAATTCAGATCTAATTTCTCTCTAAACTCCTCATGTTTTCACTTCTCTTCTTCCTTTGTCTTTTTAAACTCAAATAGAATTACTACAGATACAAACTCGTCATCAAAATAAAATTTCAAAAACGTGTTTAATTTCAAACCTTCTAAATTTAAAAACCCAGATAAGAAAAAATATTGGATGCATGAGGGGCTCATACCAAGTAATTCTTTTCCACCAGGAGTGCCATGTGGTGGAATACGACATTTTCCCACATGATCCTCCAAACGGAACAATGTAATTTATGGGCCACAAATCAATCCGAGTAAGCTTTCCATAAAAATGGAACTTTCTTTCCTTGACTTTGAACTCCTCAACTATTTGAAAGACCTATATATACCTCCATATATGACATTAGACCTCACCCCTTTGGACTCTATTAAAGTTAGAGAAAAAACTATCTTATTCATCATATTATATGCACATTATTTCTAGTAGGATTCGTCCTCTAGAATAGATATCCACCATGGTGGGAGGTTACATAATGGTAAAAAGACCCAAATGGCCTCTAAATCCAGTAAATTACTTGAACCGCTAGATCTACATAATCAACTTGCATGCTTCAAAACTAATCTAACTAATTTTATTTTACGTTTAGGTGACTAGTTAAACTTGATCTTTCTAACTATTTCAATCACTAGTCGTTCATGATTTAAATACTAAATTTCTAGTGTTAGTATTTCTATACTTAGCTTTCAGAATAATATATATGATAAACTAGATGTCCTTAGTATACAATTGCTCTATTTATGTTGATCTTGCTTGTTTGAGAGATCTACTTCCATGATTACCTAGCTAAACAAACTATGTTGGTCTAATTTTTCCATGCATTTCTCATTGATCACTACTAGATACATCGTGCTATGTTGATTGTTTGTTTTGAGACCATCATACGACGATTGTAATAGGGATACATTAGAAAATTTAATTATTTATAAATTGAAATTCCACTAATTATTTCCTTTTTAGTATTTAGATAATGAATGAATATGATAATGTCTCAAAAATATTTTGAGTTGATGACATATGATTTGGGTTGAGGATCTAAGCATGAGATCATATGTACACTTAGAGTATGCATTCTTTTTAAGTCCTTTGTTTAATGTTGTTGTGGATATTATAGGACAATAATAATACATAAGAATATGCATATGCTAATTGATGACTATATCTCCTTAGCCTTGATATTGGATCATAATATAGATGCATGAGTACTTGTTAGATAACATGTTACACTCGGCATGCCCACTTCGAGATTGACACATGGAAGTCATGCCAGGATAGTTATAATCATATTTGAATATGATAGTGATGATTTTGATCCTTAGACTTAAAATCACTATAATCACATGTTTTTCTGTGTTATTTAACATTATCCAACATGACTAAGAATAAATGTTACCATATATGTAGTGATTTGTTGCACTAGGACACTTATGAATTATCGTGAGTGATGCTGATAGAATTTTGCCCTCCTACTGGAATGACATCCTAACCACTTGATAAGTGAGACTATGAAATGTATGACTATGATATATGAGTCAATATATGATTTTGAGCTCAAAAAATCTCAAACGTCTTCTCTAGCATAGTAAACTTTGACTCAATATTAAGTGATTGACTATTCCTTGCATTGGGTTCACTCTAGATACTTGTGACAAAGGGATTATATGGTCATAGTAACATTGGTCATTGTTATACTAAAGTTGTTCTCGACTTATTCTAATTATTTGGGTAGCAATGACGTATTGTTAGATAGCATTCTTTACTTGTAAAGTATTCACATCACTTCCAATGTAATCTGGAAACTACAAGGTCATACACATAGCGATGCTTTAGGGAAAAAAAGTCTATAATCAAACATAAGACTAGAATCATTTTGAATTATGTAAGCTCTACTGATCGAATGAACAATCTAGTTGATCTACTAGATGACAGATCAATTGGTAAACTGATCTTTAATAATTGATTAGTCACTGGCCTGGGAAAGTGTCCAATTAATTGACTAAACACAAACTAGGAAACAATAATAGAAACAAGACCCATTGGATTTGGAATCAAATTGGATGACTGTGTCTATATTAGGACTCACCTAACCTGGATAATTGATTGATTAGTAGTTTCAATCTATAGAGTGGAACCATGTCTGAGTTTCCTATTTTGAATCTATTTTGAGATGAAATTAGGAATCAAATTAGATTTTGGATAAATCCAAGTCCATGACTCTCCTATATGATTAGGTGGATGTTCAAAGGGAGATACACACATTTATACACAAGTTTTGTACAAGTTACTCCTTTTAGATAGAGGAAATCTCATCACAAGGATGCCATTCCACAATAAGAGTAGAAAGAGAGAGAGAGAGAGAGAGCAATGCTAGCACATTGATAGATCTAAGCTCCTCCTCTTCATGGAGACCAAGGTGGTCACAAAGATCTCCCACATCCATGCGGATAATGTAGAGGTTGAGGCCCTTGTGTGAAGAATTGAGGACGAGTAAATTTCTCCAAGGGAAATACAATGTGTTGCTTTCGGATGATACAACAACAACAAGGACTCCGGATCTGGATTGAAAGTGTTTGCTCTGTATGGACAAACATGTTTCATAGTTGTAAAACTAGTGTGCGCCAGGTATATTCAATACCCTTTCAATGCGTAAGGAGGCAGGATCACCCCCTTACTAAAAATTTGAAGAATAAAATATCCATATCCAAACACACTCAAAGATATGCTAGAATAGGTGCAAAATTTGTAAACTTCAATAAATGGTATTCAAAATAACCAAAGTATAGAAGCGGAATAAAAATAATGACTATATTCAATTTTCACAAAAGATTACAAAAGTACATAATAATATCCCTTAAGGGTTTACATGTATGATACAACATAAGGATCTAAGTAGAGGGAAATCTAAACCACAACAACTTTGTCTCCAAGCTTTAACTCCTTAAGCTAGTCCAAAACTTCATACCTTATCATACAAGTCTTTCACCTAGGGTTGGAAGCATACCCCAGCAAGAAGAGAAAATACATGACCACAACAAACGCTGGTATGTGCATACTAAATAGGAAATTGAGAAATATATAGAATAAAGGACATGAATATAAAAGGCTTCCCATAGAAACGACAAGGACCACCCAAATGGGTATCAAGAGAAAAGGAATTGAAATCATATGATAACAAAAGAATACTTTCCATTAATAATACATAAAGATTGTGCCACACAAGCACATGTAAAGAATTAGGGCACACACCCCATATCATCAACCTGCATGTATATGAGATAAATATAGCTCTAGACCAATATAAACACAAAGGAAACCAAGTCTCATAAACTTGAAACCTGATAGAGAAAGGAATACTGCCAATCTACCAAATATATAAAACATGGGCCAAGAATCATACATCTTGCCCCGGGTATGAGGTTCCTTTCCATCCCAAAAGAGCAGGTTATATCACATCTGCTCGACAGGAAATAACACATCTACCATGAAAACCAATGCAATTACACTACTCTAGTGCTACTGAATCACTCAAAATGTTAAATGTAGAGGCAAGTAGAAAGTATAATCGGAATATAAACTAGTCACCACATAAGTGACCAACATATACATCCACCTCATAAGTGGACAAAAGACATCACATGTCATCTTTTAGCATTCCATCATGAACAAAGTATAAGATAAGAGTTCAAAAGAATATCCATGATCACATGATCAATATCAAATAAGGTAGTTCACATGAACCATGATTTTCAATAGAAAAGACATTGTGTATAGGCTAATGTCCATAGGACAAAGTGAATGAATAAGCATAGGTGAATTGCTCAATATAGAAGAATAGGTGACCTCATACCTCAAATTCAGAGTCTAAATAGTCCAAGTCAGTCCTAGATCCAAGCCTAGGCCTCCAAAGAACCTCTAAGGAAGGTGGACAGGTCCAATAAGTAAGGTTCCCAAGCTTAGAGAGACTGGTTTCTCCAACAAAGCTCCTATCTCGAGCAAGACGCACCTTCTCCACTTTAGAGGTGAAAAACCCTAACAAAAGAACATGGAGATGGGGTGTTTAAGGGCTCTAGGTGGGGTTTCACAATGGAAGACTAGGGTTTTGACCTGGAGGAAGGTGGAAGGAAGACTAAAAACATGAAAATAAGGAAGGAAAGGAGGATACTTACTAGTTTTGGTCAAAATCACCAAGGAGGAGCTCAAGAAATCCTAAATAGAAAAATTTGGAACCCTAGGAGCCTTTTTCACCAAGGTAGGCACCTCCTTTTACCCTGGGACAACACCTTCATGGGAAAATAGAGTAGGAATGATGCTCTAAGCTAGAGGAAAAAAAGGAGAGGAAGACGTTTTGACTTGGGAGTTGGGAAAGGGTAGATATGGCTATATAAAGAATGAGGTCAAGTATGAGGTGTCTATGAGGCTTTCCATGTGTCATGTATAAGGGTGTCCATGGACATGCAAGCCTTTATGGATAAGGAAGAAGTCAAGCATGAGGTGTCAAGTTACTTTCCATATGTCCAATGCTAAGGGTGCCTATGGAAATGCAAGCATTTATGGATAAGGAAGAAGTCAAGCATGAGATGTCCATGGAGCTTACCATGTGTCCTTAGCCTAGAGATTTCATGGCCATGCAAGAGGACAGATCATAGAGGCTTATTAAACATCAAATGTCAGTTTATGGACACTTATAGGCCATCCCAACCGACCTAAAATCAAAGAAATAACCCCATTAGTTGATAGCTTCTAAAGATAAGCTCATTTATAAAGAGAGTAATCCCTAAAATGCCCTTAGAAATGAACACCTTCAAACCAAGGTGCAACTAGGCGTACTATGGTTCAGAAACTTGAGAATAGTAAGGGAATATATAAGGATTATAATGAATGTGACAATTTGCAAAGAAAACCTCCCAATTGGTTAAATTACAGAAAAGTCCAGAATGTACCTAAAATTGCTTAACTTGCACAAACAACATCCAAATTGGGCCAAACTTCATCCACAAGTTATCTTTGATGTGTTTAATATGAATTTGCCATTATTTCTATATTTTAAATTTATATAATCACATTATTCATTACTTATGCCTTTTACTCATTTTCTCTCTCCTAAACTTATCCTAATATTTCAAGGTGGTCCAAATTAGGTGAAATTTGACATGTAGGCTAATTTTGATATGTAGATTTTGAATTTGTAGTTTGTTTCTACTTTTGAGACTTCTTTTTATGAGATATGTCATATGTCCCATTAACCACCCATTATCTAAATTATTCATCCAATTAAGTTTCTTATCTTCATATTACCACCAAAATGAGTTATGTGGCATATTTTATGTAGAACATAAGGTTACATTAAGGTGATGTATACATGCATTAGCTCATTGGGGTTATACTAAACATCTATTTAGGTCTAAGCTTCAACCTTATTTGGCTAAGTCCAAAATGTCAACTTCTAGGGTAGGGTCTGAGATCTAGTATGTTACAACACACCACCCCTTAAAGGGATTTCATCCTCAAAATAAAAACATCACATATAAGAAAACAACTTATTCACCATCTCTTAAAGGATTCATCTTATTAATTCAAAACTATTCTTTAGGTATAAAAGGTTCAACCACACTTCCTTACATCCAACTACATAAGCATCATGAAAAAAAAGCTTGTAATGACTAACTATGAAATATGTGTTAACTTGCTCTCGTCCATCCTCAAACCAGTCTTTACACCTTGGAGACTAGTTCAACATATTAGGGTCCCTAAAGATAAATAATATAGATGTCTAAGGCTACTATTGCCTAAAAGCATGCTATTTTGAATAATTCATATCAGCTCAAGCCAGGATGGTATCATATGGATTCAGGAGTCCTCATAAACCAAGCTAGTGGTGCGAAGGAAAATCTTGCCAGCCCTCAAACCCTGATCCTTTTTAGACACCTTTGCTTTCAACTTCATGTCCTAGTAGCTGCCTAAAGGCCAAGCTAAACAACCTTAGGTTACTATGGTTACTTATGCATCTTTTACTTGTAAGTATTTTAGGGATCTATTCATCATTATTCTAATGTGAAACTATATGATCGTAAATCAACCCTTCATCATCTATTGATCAACTCTAGGACAAACATGTCACTTAAAGGTAAGGCAAGGATTTTAACTAGGGAGACAAACTTGAAATAGTCAGATTTTGACTACTATGGGCTCTGATACCATGTTGTAAGGAGGTGAGATCACCCCGTACCAAAAATTTAAAGAATAAAACATCCATTCCAAACACACTCAAAGGTATTCTAGAATATGTACAAAATTTAATAAATGTTATTCAAAACAACTAAAGTACAATAGCGGAATAAATATAATGACTATATTCAATTTTCACAAAAGATTAAAAAAGTACATCATAATATCCCATAAGGGTTTACATGTATGATACAACATAAGGATCTAAGTAGAGGGAAATCTAAACTATAAGAACTTTGTCTCCAAGCTTTAACTCCTTAAGCTAGTCCAAAACTTCATGCCTTATCATCCAAGTCCTTCACCTAGGGTTGGAAGGATACCCCAGTAAGAAGAGAAAATAGATGACATCAACAAAGACTGGTATGTGCATACTAAATAGGAAATTGAGAAATATATGGAATAAATGACATCAATATAAAAGGCTTCCCATAGAAAGGATAAGGACCATCCAAATGGGTATCAAGAGAAAAGGAATTGAAATCATATGATAAAAAAAGAATACTTGCCATTAATAAAATGTAAAAATTGTGCCACACAATCACATATAAAGAATTAGGGCACGCTCCCCATATCATCAACTTGCATGCATGTTAGATAAACATAGCCCTAGAACAGTATAGACACAAAGGCAACGAAGTCTCATAAACTTATAACCTCATAGAGAAAGGAATATTGCCAATCTCCCAAATATATAGAACATGGGCCAAGAATCACACATCTTGCCCTGGGTATGCGGTTCCTTTCCATCCCAAAAGAGTGGGAAATATCACATCTGCTCGGTAGGAAATAACACATTTGCCATAAAAACCAATGCAATTACACAACTCTAGTGCTATTGAATCACATAGCATGTTAAATGTAGAGGCAAGTAGAAAGTATAGTTATAATATAAACTAGTCACCGCATAAGTGACCAACATATACATCCACCTCAAAATGGGCAAAAGACATCATACATCATCTTTTAGAGTTCCATCATGAACAAAGCATAAGATAAGAGTTCAAAAGAATATCCATGATCACATGATCAATATCAAATAAGGTAGTTCACATGAACCATGATTTTCAAAAGAAAAGACATTATGTATAGGCTAATGTCCATAGGACAAAGAGAATAAATAAGCATAGGTGAATTGCTCAACATAGAAGAATAGGGGATACATCATACCTCAACTCCAGAGTCTAAACAGTCCAAGTCAGTCCTAGATCCAAGCCTAGGCCTCCAAACAACCTCTAGGGAAGGTGGAAAGGTCCAATAAGTAAGGTTCCCAAGCTTAGAGAGGTTGGTTTCTCCAATAAAGCTCCTATCTCGAGCAAGAAGCACCTTCTCTACTTTAGAGGCGAAAAACCCTAACAAAAGAACATCGAGATGGGGTGTTTAAGGGCTCTAGGTAGGATTTCACCATAGAAGACTAGGATTTTGACCTGGAGGAAGGTGGAAGAAAGACTAAAAACATGAAAATAGGGAAGGAAAGGAGGATACTTATATGTTTTGGTCAAAATCACCAAGGAGGAGCTTAAGAAATCCTAAATAGAGAAATTTGGAACCCTAAGAGCCTTCTTTACCAAGGTAGGCACATCCTTTTACCTTGGAACAACATCTTCATGGAAAACCAGAGTAGGAATGAGAATATAAGCTAGAGGAAATAAAGAAGAGTAAAAGGTTTTGAATTGTGAGTTGGGAAGGGGTAGATATGGCTATATAAAGAAAGAGGTCAAGTATGAGGTGTCTATGAGACTTTCCATGTGTCATGTATAAGGGTGTCCATGGACATGCAAGCCTTTATGGATAAGGAAGAAGTCAAGAGCGATGTCTCAAGTTACTTTCCATCTATCCTATGCTAAGGATGCCTATGGAAATGCAAACCTTTATGGATAAGGAAGAAGTCAAGCATGAGGTGTCAACGGAGCTTTCCATGCGTCCTTAGCCTAGGGATTTCATGGCCATGCAAGAGGACAACTCATAGAGACTTCTTGAATATCAAATTTCAGTTTATGGAAACTTATTGGCCATCCCAACCGACCTCCAATCAAAGAAATAACCCTATTGGTTGATAGCTTCTAAAGATAAGCTCATTTATAAAGAGAGTAATCCCTAAAATGCCCTTGGAAAGAAACACCTTCAAACCAAGGTGCAACTAGGCGCCCTATGGTTAAAAAACTCGAGAATGGTAAGGGAATATATAAGGATTATCATGAATGTGAAAATTTACAAACAAAACCTCCCAATTGGGTAAATTGCATAAAAGTCCAGAATCTACCTAAATTGCATAACTTGCACAAACAACATCCAAATTGGACCAAACTTCATCCACACGTTATCTTTGATGTGTTGAATATGGATTTTCCATTATTTTTATATTTTGAAGTTATATAATCACATTATTCATTACTTATGCCTTTTACTCATTTTTTATCTCCTAAACTTATCCTAATATTTCCAGGAGTCCAAATTAGATGAAATTTGACATGTAGGCTAATTTTGATATGTAGATTTTGAATTTGAAGTTTGTTTCCACTTTTTAGACTTATTTTTATGAGATATGTCATATGGCCCATTAACGACCCATTATCTAAATTATTCATCCAATCAAGTTTCTTATCTTTATATTACCACCAAAATGAGTTATGTGGCATATTTTATGTATCCATTATAAACCTAAGATTAATGTTAGAACATTAGGTTACATTAAGGTGATCTATACATGGATTAGATCATTGGGGTTATACTAAACATCTATTTAGATCTAACCTTCAACCTTGTTTGGCTAAGTCCAAAATGTCAACTTCCAAGGTAGGGTCTGAGATCTAGTATGTTACACAATGTCTTTAATATACCAATGCTTTATGGATATGATAAATCCATTGGGTAAGAATTTTGTCAGAGAATTTTTTTTTTGTCTGAGAAATTTTTTATTTTCATTGTGCCCCTCCCTCAAAACCATAGAATCTATCTATAAGAATGCTTAGTTAATAGTTACATAAATTTCAAAGAACGTTTCTCATAATTTCTCATATCTACATCATTATATTTTCCATTAATGCATCAATAGACTATCACATAAGATTTATTATCTTGAGATTAATTAATTGTATAAGATAATTATGATCTTCATGGTCACATAACCTATCTTGGTTTACTTGGTGGGAGTTGCCAAATTCTCTCATTGATATTCATATATATATATATATATATATATATATATATATATATATATATCAACCCAATCAATCTAGGTAGATCTCTACCATTGATGAGACCAAGGCGATTGGGTCCCTTCACCCAATCAAATCCTTAGGGATAATAATGAAAAGTTATATAGTCATCTTAAGACTCCCAAAACTAGGTAACATTATAATGTTTATATTATCAAACTATTTCTTATAACTTAGGTTGAACGAAGTGGTTTTCAAACTTGATTCAAATAGAAAAATACTGATTTATCAAGCAATGCATGGGTCTTTACAACCTTTCCTGACCATAACATATTGTCTTACCCAATCTCATGGCCATAATTTCCTCACTTATCCACCTTGGGGTGGAGTCGTTCTTTTTTCGTTATTGCTTTTTCCACTAATTTTTATGTTGATATTTAGTTTACCTTATTTACCCTTAAAAACATAGCGACAAATTTGACTTTCATTTATCCTTTTTTATTCTTAATCCAACTTGACTGGATTTCTTGTATGAGTAGAATAGTTTGGTAAGTTATTTGGGGATTTTATCAAGGGGAGTTAATTTTCATGTTTTGTCTAGTTTTTTTCTTGCAAAATTTGGACTTCTCTTTATTTTATTTTTGTTTTTTCAATGTTCTGAACTCAAATTATTCCTAAACCTTAGATTGGTCAACAATATTAGTTTATTTTCATGTAATATGGATTACTTCAAATTTTTTTTAATAAGATCACTTTGTCTTGTAACATGAATCAATAACTCTAGATTTTTTTGGTTTAGTAGCTCTTTAAATTTTTTTGCATGAATGAATATTTTTTGAGTCTAACTTGAAGTTAAAGCCTTAAAGGAGGTAAAAGGAACATGTAATACACATGATGGAGAAACCTTTTCAAGTTTAAAAGACCTAAATAATTAAACTACTAATTGAACATTTTTTAATAGATATATTTAGGAAATTTAGATATCAACCCAATGCAAAAACATGATGCAATTAGAGTTCAAGTGAAGAACTTATTGTAATTCTAGTAAGCATGTGTAGGACAACCCTCAAACTTGCTCTCCCGATGAGAGTGAGAAGACTGATGGAACCAAAGCATCCAAATGATGGTGTGCAAGTATCTAATGATGGTACATGAGTAGACAAATGATGGCGTGTGAGAAGGCAACTCATGGTACACGAGGGACAATGAGAGAGTAGGTTGATGATAGTTAGTAATGCCATTTCTCACAACCAACCATGAAAATGCCACAACTACTGACATATAAGTTGACATTGGATAAAATTTAGTTCTTTAGATTCATAACTTGATCCTATACCCAATTGAATCCTAAACCATATCAATGGAGGTTGGTACAGTGTCACCATTGGAAATCTAGGGTGAACCTCAATGACAAAGGACAAATCAAAGCACCTTTTCATGATTTTCATCCTAGGAGCATCCAATATTCTATTTTCTTCACATTTCTGCGATAAATTTTTCTTAGTGAGTCATTCTCCCTCATTTCTTTTCATCCTACTCCCTATTTTAACTTATTTTAGGAAAGAAACACTGACCCAAACTTCTTCTATTTCTTTCTCCCCTCCATATTTGACAAACAAGCTAAGGAGATTAGATTAAAGTGGATTTAGAGGGGATCCTTGTTAACCAAAGATTTGATAGAGTTATTTAAATTTATCCTTTCCAAGTTGATATATTTTTCTCACATTTTCTTCCTGATCAAGATGAGTAGATACAAATAAAGTTCTTGCAGATAACTTTTTTTCTAAGTCTATACGTTATTCTTAAACACATGCCAATCAATATTCAGAGCCTTTTCCTTCACAGATTTCTTAAATCACTATTCTCTCTAATTAAGAGAATAACAAAGACCATTTGGTAAATCGACTTGATTGTTTCATTAAGAACTTGAAAGGGTCTTCTCTTGAGATTAAATGGGATGAAAGCTAGTTTATTGTGATGAACTTAGACCTCCAACAAATGAATCATGATTTTTTTCTATATAACTAATTGAAGGGATTTAGATATCTTGTTCACATTGAAATTTAGCTACAACATGCAGAATTAATACTTATCTGAGATGAAGGACAAAATCTTACCCTGTTTGGTGAAATCAGATCTATATATTTCTTCTTAGCTTGAAAATGACATGTTAATATAATCTATGAAGCAATATCTGTAACATCCCTGAACTGGGTTATGTGTTAACCCTAGATGTTTTTCCTAATAAAGTTGAGTAGATACTTAATCTTATCTTGGGAAAAGTAATTAGGGTTCATGAAAAACTTATGTTTCAATTTTGGTCCTATTTGAACAATGTTGAAGCAATGTTTGCTTATTTTGGATTAAAATGCAAATTACCCAAGTTGAGGGGTTAAATTGCAAATGTTGCATGATAAGATCTTCCTCTGATGTTGAGACATCATAAGAATGAATATGATGTAGTGGTATGGCTTTCACAAGCTTGGGCACCAAGATTAAACTTGTAAAGCAATCCTTGTGCATTAAAACCTAGTTTTGGTGTAGAGTGCAATTTACCCAAAACCTAGGGTTCAATATTCAAATTACCACTTCAAAAAGGTCACTAATTCTTCTTGGAAACATGTGGAGTAAATAAAATGAGAGGGACGCCTCATTTGAATTAAGTTGGAGGAGAGAGAATCTTGATATTAAAATAATCAAGATTTAATCCAGAGTGAAACCCTAATTTAATTTAGGGCAAAAAAATGAATGTATTAATTAAAGGGCCTTCAACCAAAATTAAAATAGTTGGATTCAGATGTGTGTGTATGAGCTTAAAGCCTTGAAAAGGCACGAGCATATCCTAAGGAGGTGAAATTCCACTCACCATTATTGTAAGAAAAAGAATTTCCACTCAAATATGGATATTCTTATTATAAGGGTTAAGATGCTTAATTTGTTTTCCCTTAATTTTTGGATAATGCAAGGAATATAGGTGGGATAGAGATTCATTTGCATTTAAGAAACCAAGGGGGATGTGGTGGAAACAATTTTGGAATTTAAAAGACTTTTATAAAGTATTTTCTCTCTCATCAATTTTCTTATAAAAGTACCCTTTCCAAGCCAAAACAAAGGCTTTTTCAGATTTCTTTCTTTCCCCTTTCTTGGAAAACGACCAAGGAGATGTAGAGGAGCAGGAGGATGACCCCGAACCTATTGGTAATGTTCTTGACCTCCTTTCACCTTGAATCCATGGTGAAAATCGAAAATCAATGCATGAATTCTTCATATCTCGATCCCCTCTTCAATTCTAACCAATTCAATTCACTCAAAGCTTGAGGACGACCCTTGGAATAGTGAAATGAGTTGCATCCACCATTTTTGCCATGATATTGGAGCTTTGGAGCTCAATTGGAGGCGGGTTTTATAACTTGAACCCTTAATTTTATTATTGCAATCAATTCCTTATCAATTGGTGATCATTTCTACATTTCCGAAATTAAGTTTGGTTGATTGATGCAATATCCATGGAAATCACAGAAGATTTCGTGAATTTGGAGCTTGATGATGATGAAATAATCATAAGCACACACCTCGCCAAATATCTAGGGCAAACGGTTTCAATGCTGAGTCCAAACGGTTTCACCAAACTGTTTGGTGAACATACAGTTTGCAAACCGTTTGGTGGTTTGGGTTCCAAACCATTTGGAATGGTTGACCGTTTGAGATGGTTGACCATTTGAAGATATATTATATGATACTTGGATCTTGATCCAATGGTTTTAATTGGTGTAATCTTGAAGGCTTCAATTGTGAATGATTCCTTAAGTGCAAACCCTAATCAGCTAAGTGCTGATTTTGAAATTGATTGAGATGATGTTTTGGGTTGATTGACCAAAACGGTTTCAAAATCGTTTGGGGATCACCCAAACGGTATCAAGGACATTTGGGGGTCACACAAGACCGTTTGGAGGTCTAGGGTTAGGTATGGCAATGTGTTTGAAGGTCCAAAGGTACCAAATTGAATTGCAACTAAGTGCTGATTTGATAATCAATCCAATGGTCCAAAACCCTAATTGGATGTTATGGATTTTGATGATGAAATGGGAAAAAGGTCTCAAGACCGTTTGGAGATCACCTAAATGGTCTCAAGACCATTTGGAGGTCATCGAAGACCGTTTGAGGCCAGGTCATATCATGTGATGATGATAGTTCATTGATTTCAATTGATTTGGTTCCACAATGTCAACCATTGATGGATCCTCGATTTCAAAACCCTAAGTGGTGGTTTTTGATTATCAAACCTAGTTCAATTGGGTTCAAAACCCTAAATTGAAGGTCTAATTGAATGGTGATTCAGTGGTCCAATTGATGAATATTTTAGTGGTTCAATTTATAATTGGTCCATGGATTGAAATCTTGAATCGATTGAGTGTTGAAGTATCTTTTTGGTCCATGCAGTTTTGAGAAGGTTTGGACCAAACAGTCTATGGTCTTGAGACCATTTGGGACCAAACAATCTCAAACTGTTTGGAGACCCAAAGTGCAAACGGTTTCAATACCTATTTTTGTCCATTTGGTTTCAAGTACAACTTGTTCAAATGGTTTTCAACCAATTGATTTGTGAGAACCAAGATCATTGAGGGTCTAAGTAATTCATATTGCAAAGATCAACATGATTAATCCATTTGAATATCTCATGTAATTAAAGGTCCAATATGGTGAACCTATTTGGATACTTAATGCATTTGAAGATTTCAATGGTTAACCCAATTGATCACTTTGTGGAATTGAAAGTTTAATTGGTCAATTCTTTTGAATTCCTTATATAATTGATGGTTTAATTGATTAGACTATTTGGAAATCTAATATGATTAAATGACAATTATCTATGTGATTATTAATGATGTAGACCCATGATGATTAAGAAGGTTAACCCTAACTATGTGTACATAAGTGAAGAGTTAACCATAGATCAATCTTGGAGTGATTAACATCCTAGAGAGGATGAGAGGGAGAGTGAATGGGAGAAATGATTGCTTACTTAATAAGCCCTAATTCTCACATTATGAATAAATGTGTAATCAGGGTTTGATCCATAATATGATATCATGAAATCCTTATTGAAAAGATTGATGTACCTTGACCCTAATATAGGGCAAGGCTATGTGAAACCCTAAACTAGGGCTAAGCTCAGTGAAATCATAATCCCGGGTGATGATGAACCCTAACTTAGTGTAACAATGAAGGCAACCCTAATTTAATGAGAATTGTACATCCTAACCCTAATTTGGGTATGAGGTAAGAGAAACCCTACTTGGATGTGAATAGAAAACCTTAATCCCTAAAATGGGGAAAGGTGCATGAAACCCTAATATAGGGTAGTGCCACTAATCCTATGTGAAGACCTAGCACTGGGTGATGTGTTGTGTAATCTTAATTTCACATAATACTAAGTGAAACCCTGATATAGAAGGATAATTATATGAAACTCTATTGAAGAGTAATACTATGTGAAATCCATAAATGTATGTAATATGCTATGTGAATCCTCAAATTATAAGTATGAAGGATACTATTCCTAATAATGAAATAGTGATTAGTGATATGGCAAATGTAACACCTAGAGAGGTTGATAATGAATATCCTTATATTAATAGTTCCTAACTCAAGGATGAGTCCATAGTATTGGAAACGATTGTACAATCTAAGTGAGTGACTAGTGACCTATACTTTACATGATAAATGTGATGAACTGGTGCATAAAGTATTAGGATGGGGAAATACCCTAATACAAGCTAAGTGGATGAAATCTTGTAAAATAAAGGTGTTGAGGGAAGTGATACATCAAGATATGATAGATATCACATCCAACACCCCAATACTGCTATACCTTGATGTGTTATAAGTCCAATATAATTGGACGAATGACACATGAGATGTGTCATGTCAATGGTTACGTTGAGATGTAATGCACCCTGTTGAATGTAGGCTAACATGCCTTATGAAAAGGTTATTCCAAACCTATAAACTATGATGTAATCATATTCTGGAAAAGATGAGAGAGAAACTCATGCTGTGTGTTGATAATTCATTTAATGATCAATGATGAGAATAAATAAGTATGATCAAATACTTATGACTATCCATATTGATTCCTTGCTATGTGAACCCTAATACAGGGTAATGCTATGTGAAACCCTATTACAAGTTAATGCTATGTGATCCCTAATACAGGTAATGCTATGTGAAACCCTATGACAAGTTAATGCTATGTGAACCCTAATACATGGTACTGCTATGTGAAATTCTAACACAGGGTAATCCTATGTGAAGCTCATATACAGACTAATGGGTTATGAATGTAATACGATAACCCTTATATTGCATGATACTGATATGTAATTGTATCAGGATTACTAATCATGCAGATATGTTGAGAAGATGAGCATAGCCAGGTATGGGCTATGATGCTTTCTTTATTGAGAATATTTTATAGGCTTTATAAGCCTTCATATGCTTTGTGTAGTAAGAATCATTGAACTTTGTGTACTATGTGCAATACATTTTGTAGCAAGAATCATGATGTCCTTGGTCAGATGATCTGAAGGTATTAAGATATCTAATAAAGTGGTAATTAGTATCCTATGGTGAGTTATGGGTTCAAATACCAGATGCTATAATCATAATGATGAACTTGTCAAGAAATGGAATTGTACTTGGTGAGTTAAGGGACTAAGATCCCAACACTTTGTGAAAAGAGTATGGCTACAGACCATGACTCCACAATGACAATGCCAGGCATTAGATATATGATCTAATCCTGAAGAGAGTTAATGCTGTGGTAATGATTCTAGAGTGAATAAACGTTATACATGTTCTTCATATTTGTTAAAGGATAAGTGACATGTTGTTCTATCAAATTATAGCTGCATTTCTTTTGATAAGAATGATGTTCTAATCTACTAGACATTGAATTAACTGCTACCAAACAAATATGATTCCTTTGTGTATATTATTCTTTTTAAGCTACAATAATAATGTTTCTGGCAGAGAGTTATATCTCTCGTTGGGGCAATTTAAAATTGTCTCACCCTCGTGGGAATCACATTTTTAGGTGGACATGGATGAGGAGGCATGAATCCTTTAGTCGGCGAAGGGAAGCAACAACAGCAGCATGGACAACAATGAAGTCTCAGGCGAAGACACTGCTGTTATGCCTTGTATAGTTGTTAATAGAGTCCTATGTGTCGTCTCTGTACTCTCAGGTCCTCGGAGTAGTAGTTAGTTATTTCGAGATTTTGGCTCAGTGCCTCGAGATTTTATACTGCCTGTGTTTAGCTTGACATGACAGTTAATGTTTGTAATTCTCTGAAGGAGATGATATAGAATATGTACCTTTGAACAAGAATGTAAATATGTTACTTTGGTTCTATGTGAGAAAGTTTTCCATTGATGGATCTCTTGATAAAAAGGTTTTAATTTTTTGTGATTTTTGGTAATCCGCTGCTTAGTGAATGCTTCCGCATTAATTAATCTTATTTTCACGAGTTGTATGCCACAATTAAGTGGTATCAGAGCTCTGGGTTCGCTGAGTCTATAGAGACATAGGACTAAGGTTGTAGAGTCTGTTCTAAGTGTCTTCCAATTTATCTGATAGTATCTTTTGCTCACATAGGAGAAGAAGTACTTGAAAATGACTTGAGAACATGAGGAACACATTGCTAAGGGCAATGTTGTTGCACCAGAAGAGGGTGCATGGGACCAGGAAAGAGGAGAACAAGTGCCTGAGAATTCCCACCTTGACCTTATCAGGATAGAGAATCCTTTGTTATGCTCTTGAAGGGCAGGATAGGACAACTGTAATGCATATAGAAGACTGGATACTAGTATTACAACCTAAGTTACCAGTCTTTAATGCATAAACTTTGGGCTTTGAAAGGATTCCTGAGTGACATGGTCATGTTAGAACAGTGGAAATGTGGGAAAGATTAATAAATGGCAAGAAAGTAGACTCTGCCATAAGTCTGGAAAAACAGTACATCTGTGATGGTAGTGCCCAAGGAGGGGCCATAAGATATGAATTAAGGTAAGGTCTCTATAATTCTAGAGACATTTGCCTAGATTTTCTAAAAAGCCAAAGTTTTTGGTGTCACCAGTGCAATAAATGCCTAGTGCACCAGGGCAGTAGCCACTAAGTAAAGGGAAAAGCAGCAACATGAAAGAACTAGACACTATGTGTTGAGTCAACCTAAAGTGGTAGATAACCATGAGGGGTAATAGTCAAATGAAATATATTCATCCTGATACTTCATTTCATGATTCTATGTGTTAAAGATATGAAAGTAGTTGTTTTTGAACTTCCTTTGACTAGTCCTATAAGGACATAAGGAAGATGAGAATTTACATTTTACTCAGTGCTCTTTAAAATGTTTTATGATATCTCTTAACTTTGTGATATAAGATGAAATATAGAAGTGATGCTTGGAGAAAATCTAGGAATGGAAAATCATGTGTGTATAATGATATAAAAAGTGAGGAATATGATAGTAAATAAAGTGCATACTACCTAATCTCAATACTTATATACCCTGGTCAGGTATATGATTATTGAAGATAAGGCAAGTATGAAACTCCTAGATTGTTATCTTTTTGATTACTCTGATCAACTAGTCATTCTGAAACAATCTAGAGAGTATAATGAAACTAATAGGAAAAGCTAAGTGAACATTCCTAATTAAAAAGGAAAAGCTATGTGAACATTCCCAACTAAAAGGAAAAGCTATGTGAACATTCCCAACTAAAAGGAAAAGCTATGTGAACATTCCCAACTAAAAAGGAAAAGCTATGTGAACATTCCCAACTAATAGGAAGAGCTATGTGAACATTCCCAACTAAAAGGAAAAGCTATGTGAACATTCCCAACTAATAGGAAGATCTATGTGAACATTCCCAACTAATAGGAAGAGCTATGTGAACATTCCCAACTAAAAGGAAAAGCCATGTGAACATGCCCAACTAATAGGAAGAGCTATGTGAACATTCCCAACTAAAAGGAAAAGCTATGTGAACATTCCCAACTAAAAGGAAAAGCTATGTGAACATTCCCAACTAATAGGAAGAGCTAGGTGAACATTCCTAATTAAAAAGGAAAAGCTAAGTGAACATTCCCAATTACATAGAGTTTGCTAAGTAAACTTTCCTAAATGAATAAAGGATTGCTGAGTGAATTATCTCTGTTAGATATATATGTTTTCCCTTTTGATAAATATTCTTGGGTGATGATAGAAGTATGCTCTTTTATGCTTCTTCCTTTCAATAATATGGACATCATATGTTAGGGGTTTATGCTTTGCATAAACATAAACATTGATAAGGTTGAATTGATGAAAAGAACTTTATGTGGATTACAGAATCCATGATATCTCCATGATATTAAGATTAATATGTGGAGACTTGAGGGTATGATAACTGAATAAATCTGTCCCTCCTTTTCCTGGGATTTCAGGGACGAAATCCTTGTTAAGGTTTATAATTTGTAACATCCCTGACCTGGGTTATGTGTTAACCCTAGATTTTTTGCCTAATAAAGTTGAGTAGATACTTAATCTTATCTTGGGAAAAGTAATTAGGGTTCATGAGAAACTTATGTTTCAATTTTGGTCCTGTTTGAACAATGTTGAAACAATGTTTGCTTATTTTGGATTAAAATGCAAATTACCCAAGTTGAGGGGTTAAATTGCAAATGTTGCATGATAAGATGTACCTATGATGTTGAGACATCACAAGAATAAATATGATGTAGTGGTATAGTTTTCACAAGCTTGGGCACCAAGATTAAGCTTGTAAAGCAATCCTTGTGCATTAAAACCTAGTTTTGGTGTAGAGTGCAATTTACCCAAAACCTAGGGTCCAATATGCAAATTACCACTTAAACAAGGTCCCTAATGCTTCTTGGCAACATGTGGAGTAAATAAAATGAGAGGGGCTCCTCATTTGAATTAAGTTGGAGGAGAGAGAATCTTGATATTAAAATAATCAAGATTTAATCCAGAGTGAAACCCTAATTTAATTTAGGGCAAAAAAATGAATGTATTAATTATAAGGCCTTCAAAAAAAATTAAAATGGTTGGATTCAGATGTGTGTGGATGATCTTAAAGCCTTGCAAAGGCACGAGCATATCCTAAGGAGGTGAAATTCCACTCACCATTATTATAAGAAAAAGAATTTCCACTCAAATATGGATATTCTTATTATAAGGGTTAAGGTGCTTAATTTCTTTTCCCTTAATTCTTGGATAATGGAAGGGAGATAGGTGGTATAGATATGCCTTTGCATGTAAGAAACCAAGGGGGAAGTGGTGGCAACAATTTTGTAATTTAAAAGACTTTTATAAAGTATTTTCTGTCTCATCAATTTTCTTATAAAAGTACCCTTTCCAAGAAAAAACAAAGGCTTTTTCGGATTTGTTTCTTTCCCCTTGCTTGGAAATCGAACAAGGAGCTGTGGAGGAGCAGGAGGAAGACCCCCAACCTTTTGGTAAGGTTCTTGACCTCCTTTCACCTTGAATCCATGGTGATAATAAAAAATCAATGCATGAATTCTTCATATCTCGATCCCCTCTTCAATTCTAACCAATTCTTTTCACTCAAAGCTTTAGGACAACCCTTGGAATAGTGAAAGGAGTTGCATCCACCATTGTTGCCGTGAGCGTGGATCTTTGGAGCTCAATTGGAGGCAGGTTTTATAACTTGAAGCCTTAATTTTATTATTGCAATCAATTCCTTATCAATTGGTGATCATTTCTACATTTCCAAAATTAAGTTTGGTTGATTGATGCAATCTCCATGGAAATCACAGAAGATTCCATGAATTTGGAGCTTGATGATGATGAAATCATCATAAGCACACACCTCCCCAAATATCTTGGGCAAACAGTTTCAATGTTGAGTCCAAACGGTTTCACCAAACCGTTTGGTGACCAAATAGTTTGCAAACCGTTTGGTGGTTTGGGTTCCAAACCGTTTGGAATGGTTGACCATTTGAGATGGTTGACCATTTGAATATATATGCTGTGGTACTTGGATCTTGATCCAATTGTTTCAATTGGTTTTATCTTTAAGGCTTCAATTGTGAATGATTCCTTAAGTGCAAACCCAAATCGACTAAGTGCTGATTTTGAAATTGATTGAGATGATGTTTTGGGTTGATTGACCCAAACAGTTTCAAAACCATTTGGGGATCATCCAAACAGTCTCAAGACCGTTTGGGAGTCACCCAGGACCGTTTGTAGGTCTAGGGTTAAGTATGGCTAAGTGTTTGAAGGTCCAAAGTTACCAAATTGAATTGCAACTAAGTGCTGATTTGATAATCAATCCAATGGTCCAAAACACTAATTGGATGTTATGGATTTTGATGATGAAATGGGAAAACGGTCTCAAGACCGTTTGGAGATCAGCCAAATGGTCTCAAGACCATTTGGAGGTCATCCAAGACCGTTTGAGGTCAAGTCATATCATGTGATGATGATAGTTCATTGATTTCAATTGATTTGGTTCCACAATGTCAACCATTGATGGATCCTCAATTTCAAAACCCTAAGTGATGGTTTCTTGATTATCAAGCCTAGTTCAATTGGGTTCAAAACCCTAAATTGAAGGTCTAATTGAATGGTGATTCAGTGGTCCAATTGATGGATATTTTAGTGGTTCAATTTATAATTGGTCCATGGATTGAAATCTTGAATCGATTGAGTGTTGAAGTATCTTTTTGGTCCATGCAGTTTTGAGAAGGTTTGGACCAAATAGTCTCCAGCCCGTTTGGGTCCAAACGGTCTCAAGACCGTTTGGGACCAAACGATCTCAAGACTGTTTGGGACCAAACGGTCTCAAGATCGTTTGGGACCAAACGATCTCAAGACCATTTGGGACCAAACAATCTCAAACCGTTTGGAGACCCAAAGTGCAAACAATTTCACTACCTATTTTTATCCAATTGGTTTCAAGTACAACTTGTTCAAATGGTTTTCGACCAATTGATTTATGAGAACCAAGATCATTGATGGTCTAAGTAATTAATATTGCGAAGATCAACATCATTAATCCATTTGAATATCTCATGTAATTAAAGGTCCAATATGGTGAACCTATTTGGATACTTAGTGCATTTGAAGATTTCAATGGTTAACCCAATTGATCACTTTGTGGAATTGAAAGTTTAATTGGTCAATTCTTTTGAATTCCTTATATAATTGATGGTTTAATTGATTAGACTATTTGGACGTCTAATATGATTAAAGGACAATTAGCTATGTGATTATTAATGATGTAGACCCATGATGATTAAGAAGGTTAACCCTAAATATGTGTACTTAAGTGAAGAGTTAACCATAGATCAATCTTGGAGTGATTAACATCCTAGGGAGGATGAGAGGGAGAGTGAATGGGAGAAATGATTGCTTACTTAATAAGACGTAATTCTCTCATTATGAATAAATGTGTAATCAAGGTTGGATCCATAATATAAGATCATGAAATCCTTATTGAAAAGATTGATGTACCTTGACCCTAATTTAGGGCAAGGCTATGTGAAACCCTAAACTAGGTCTAAGCATAGTGAAATCATAATCCACGCTGATGATGTAAACCTAACTTAGTGTAACAATGAAGGCAACCCTAATTTAATGGGAATTGTACATCCTAACCCTAATTTGGGTATGAGGTAAGCGAAACCCTACTTGGATATGAATAGAAAACCTTAATCCCTGAAATGGGGAAAGGTACATGAAACCCTAATGTAGGGTAGTTCCACTAATCCTATGTGAAGACCTAGCACTGGGTGATGTGTTGTGCAATCTTAATTTCACATAATACTAAGTGAAACCCTGATATAGTAGGATGATTATATGAAACTCTATTGAAGAGTAATACTATGTGAAATCCATATATGTATGGAATATGCTATGTGAATCCTCAAATTATAAGTATGAAGGATACTATTCCTAATAATGGAATAGTGATTAGTGATACGACAAATGTAACACTTAAAGAGGTTGGTAATGAATATCCTTATATTAATAGTTCCTAACTCAAGGATGAGTCCATAGTATTGGCAACGATTGTATAATCTAAGTGAGTGACTAATGACCAATACTTTACATGATAAATGTGATAAACTGGTGCATAAAGTATTAGGATGGGGAAATACCCAAATACAAGCTAAGTGGATGAACTCTAGTAAAATAAAGGTGTTGAGGGAAGTGATACATCAAGATATGATAGATATCACATCCAACACCCCAATACTGCTATACCTTGATGCGTTATAAGTCCTATATAATTGGATGAATGACACATGAGATGTGTCATGTCAATGGTTACATTGAGATGTAATGCAGCATGTTGAATGTAGGCTAACATGCATTATGAAAAGGTTATTCCAAACCTATAAACTATGATGTAATCATATTCTGGCAAAGATGAGAGAGAAACTCATGTTGTGTGTTGATAATTCATTTAATGATAAATGATGAGAATAAATAAGTATGATCAAATACTTATGACTATCCATATTGATTCCTTGCTATGTGAACCCTAATACAGGGTAATGCTATGTGAAACCCTATTACAAGTTAATGTTATGTGATCCTTAATACAGGTAATGCTATGTGAAACCCTATGACAAGTTAATGATGTGTGAACCCTAATACAGGGTACTGCTATGTGAAATTCTAACACAAGGTAATCCTATGTGAAGCTCATATACAGACTAATGGGTTATGAATGTAATAAGATAACCCTTATATTGCATGATACTGATATGTAATTGTATCATGATTACAAATCATGCAGATATGTTGAGAAGATGAGCATAGCCAAGTATGGGCTATGATGATTTGTTTATTGAGAATGTTTTATAAGCTTTATAAGACTTCATATGCTTTGTGTAGTAAGAATCATTGAACTTTGTGTACTATGTGCAATACATTTTGTAGCAAGAATCATGATGTCCTTGGTCAGATGATCTGAAGGTATTAAGATATCTAATAAAGTGGTAATTAGTATCCTATGGTGAGTTATGGGTTCAAATACCATATGCTATAATCATAATGATGAACTTGTCAAGAAATGGAATTGTACTTGCTGAGTTAAGGGACTAAGATCCCAACACTTTGTGAAAAGAGTATGGCTACATGCCATGACTCCACAATGACAATGCCAGTCATTAGATATATGATCTAAGCCTGAAGAGAGTTAATGTTGTGGTAATGATTCTATAGTGAATAAACATTATACATGTTCTTCATATTCCTTAAAGGATAAGTGACATGTTGTTCTATCAAATTATAGCTGCATTGCTTTTGATAAGAATGATGTGTAATCTACTAGACATTGAATTAATTGCTGCCAAACAAATATGATTCCTTTGTGTATATTATTCTTCTTAAGATGCAATAATAATGTTTCTGGCGGAGAGATATATCTCTCGCTGGGGCAATTTAAAATTGTCTCACCCCCATGGGAATCACATTTTTAGGTGGACGCGGACGAGGAGGTAGGAATCCTTCAGTAGGTGAAGGGCAGCAATAGCAGCACCAGGGACAGCAGTGAAGTCTCAGGTGGAGACACTAGATGTTATGCCTTGTATAGTTGTTAATAGAGTCCTATGTGTCGTATCTGTACTCTCAGGTCCTCGGAGTAGTAGTTAGTGCTTTCGAGATTTTGGCTCAGTGCCTTGAGATTTTATACTACCTGTGTTTAGCTTGACATGACAGTTAATGCTTGTAATTCTCTGAAGGAGATGATACAGAATATGTACCTTTGAACAAGAATGTAAATATGTTACTTTGGTTCTATGTGAGAAAGTTTTCCATTGATGGATCTCTTGATAAAAAAGTTTTAATTTTTAGTGATTTTTGGTAATCCACTGCTTAGTGAATGCTTCTGCATTAGTTAATCTTGTTTTTGCGAGTTGTATGCCACAATATCCTTGCTAATATATACATTTGGCATTTCTAATATTGTGAATTGAGGATATACATATGTTAATATGGTAATGTATTCTATCTAACAATTCTAACATAGATATGATTCACCTAATTAATGTTTATTGAGCCTTCATGCTGCATAAGTAGGGCTAAAATGAGCTACCATATTCATATCTTAACTGCACCGTATTCCCCTATGAAATTGTGAAAAGGGAACAATATACCTCCTTTTAGTTATACTTGCTCTATTGTATATCCATAACCTTATGATTAATTAATAAATTTATAATTTGATTATCATGATAAGAACCTATAAAATTTGCTAAAGTTTAGTATGTTGGATTCCAAACATGGCTAGAGAGTGATGTGTCTTGTGTAGACTGGATGTAGGATTTTGATTGATGTGTGATGAGTTTAAGTAGATGGGATTGAGATCTACGGATGCTAATCCAACGTTCGAGCCTAATAAGAAGGTAGTGATTCAATAAGAAATAGGCATTAGAAGGTCACATGTGATACATGTGATCTTTAGTCAGAAATGAAGTTAGTAAATATTGTCTTGCTAGTTATTGTGTTAAATTTTGTATGATATTTCTTGTTGAAGCTTATGTTCATCATAAAATTATTCACATGAATATGAGAATAGACTGTGATAGAGAATTTCAAGTTGAGGAAAGATACATAATTAAAAAGAGACATGTAATTCTTTTAGATAAGAGTCCAGAACATCACAACAATTCCCTGATTATGTACTAGGATGGAAAAATGTGTTCGAAGTATGCCATGAGAACTAGTCACATGATGATTGCAATGTAACACTTTATAATTTATTTAATTTTTATATATTTTATTGATTATCGGATAATGAATAAATGTAGTAATATCCAAAGAATGTATGACTCAATGACATGTGATATGGGGTTGATGACCCAAACATGAGACCATGTGCATGGTAAAAGTATCCATTCTTGTATATGTCCCTAGACAGATATTATTATGGAAATTTTGATAACAATTATACATTATGATTAGTATGTAGGTTGACCGATGACTACGCCTCATTAGTCATGATACTGGATATCAAGTAACCACATAAGTTCTTGATATGAATAAGTGTACTGAACATATCCAACTTGAGTATGATACATGGAATCCATAAATGGAAGCCAAAATCATATTTTCATGTGACAATAGTGATTGTACTACTTAGAACTAAAGTCATTATAATGATCATATGTTGTTTAGTATACTTTAACACTACTCAACATGACTATGAATAAGGGTTGCCATAGAGGTAGTGCTTTGGGGCACGATGACACATGTCGATTATTTTGAGTGATGTAGATGTAATTTATCACTCCTATTGGAGTGATATCCTAGCCACACGATGAGTGATACTATGAAATGCTTTCCCATGGAAATGTGAGTTAGTAGATGATATTGATATCATATGTATATCAAAAAGTCTATTATAGATCAAGGAACAAATATTGAAAATGAAGAGGATGAACTTTACATGCCTTAGATTCATTCTAGATACCAAAGACAAAGAGGCTATACGATCACCATAACATTGGTCACAAAAGTAGGTTGAATTTGTTCTCCAACTTCTTCAATTATTTGGATGGAAACAAAGACCAATTATATACCAACCATTGTCTATGAAGTCATAATATGATTATAGATATTAGTACTACCATAATTTGGAGTCTATGAGGTCACATGCATAAGATGCATAGGGAAAGGAGTATTGTAATAACCCATATTTTGTCTCACTCATATTCACATTTAGGTTTATATGATAGTAATTTTCATTCAAAACTTCCCTCACCCTCAATTGGATGCCTTTGAGTCACTTTATGCTCAATTGATGAATTAAAACTAATTAAATATTATGTTGAGTGAAATTGACTAAAGTTGAGTGCATTATTAGACTTTTCCACATGAATTCCAAAAAGTGAATGTCTTTAACATCATCATTTTGGATATAAATTTTTCGTGTATGTAGTAGAGAAAATTAGTGACACAACAATGAAAATTTCATACAAATCAGAGTTATGGTTGGAGAGACATAGTTTTTTTTAATGTTCACCAAGAAAAAGATTTTGAAATTTCTTCATTTTTGTTTATCCAAGTCATGGACCCGTCCCTCTCCCTATCATCCAAAGAGAAGGTAGATATCTTGTGCAACAGATTGCACCCCTAATTTGGTCCAAGAGTGGGGGTCTTGTCTTTTATCTCATGTTAGTCAAGGTACAACAACTTTTTCTCTAGACAACCTGACCATTCTACACCCCCTTGGGACAAATTGACGTGCTATTTTGCTAGTTTCTCCTCCCCCTTCGTTTCCTCTATTTTTTCCCCTACACTTCATGCATTGACCATCTTCTCTTCCTCTTCACCGCCCCCTAGTCGTTGGCACCACTACGAGTGGGTTTGAGACTTCTCTCCCCAACAACCTGAGTCATTGGGGAGGCCATTACAATGTCCACAAGGATGTCTAGGAGCTAGCTAGCTACATCCCTAAACTTCTCATGCCTGTATCACACTTTTTCTTACTATTCCAATGAAATCCATGCTATGATTGGATGGAAGGTGATGGATCTTCACATATTGACCATGTTGACCATAGAGGGGAGAAGAGAAGGTGACTCTAGTTCACCTCCCAAAACCCATCTTGGATCAGCCCCCTTGTTAAGAAACCCAAATACACTAACAGTGGTGTCTTCATCCTTGAGGTATGAGATCAGTTCCATCGGATACTTAATGCATTTGAAGATTTCAATGGTTAACCCAATTGATCACTTTGTGGAATTGAAAGTTTAATTGGTCAATTCTTTTGAATTCCTTATATAATTGATGGTTTAATTGATTAGACTATTTGGAAATCTAATATGATTAAATGACAATTATCTACGTGATTATTAATGATGTAGACCCATGAAGATTAAGAAGGTTAACCCTAACTATGTGTACATAAGTGAAGAGTTAACCATAGATCAATCTTGGAGTGATTAACATCCTAGAGAGGATGAGAGGGAGAGTGAATGGGAGAAATGATTGCTTACTTAATAAGCCCTAATTCTCACATTATGAATAAATGTGTAATCAGGGTTTGATCCATAATATGATATCATGAAATCCTTATTGAAAAGATTGATGTACCTTGACCCTAATATAGGGCAAGGCTATGTGAAACCCTAAACTAGGGCTAAGCTCAGTGAAATCATAATCCCGGGTGATGATGAACCCTAACTTAGTGTAACAATGAAGGCAACCCTAATTTAATGAGAATTGTACATCCTAACCCTAATTTGGGTATGAGGTAAGAGAAACCCTACTTGGATGTGAATAGAAAACCTTAATCCCTAAAATGGGGAAAGGTGCATGAAACCCTAATATAGGGTAGTGCCACTAATCCTATGTGAAGACCTAGCACTGGGTGATGTGTTGTGTAATCTTAATTTCACATAATACTAAGTGAAACCCTGATATAGAAGGATAATTATATGAAACTCTATTGAAGAGTAATACTATGTGAAATCCATAAATGTATGTAATATGCTATGTGAATCCTCAAATTATAAGTATGAAGGATACTATTCCTAATAATGAAATAGTGATTAGTGATATGGCAAATGTAACACCTAGAGAGGTTGATAATGAATATCCTTATATTAATAGTTCCTAACTCAAGGATGAGTCCATAGTATTGGAAACGATTGTACAATCTAAGTGAGTGACTAGTGACCTATACTTTACATGATAAATGTGATGAACTGGTGCATAAAGTATTAGGATGGGGAAATACCCTAATACAAGCTAAGTGGATGAAATCTTGTAAAATAAAGGTGTTGAGGGAAGTGATACATCAAGATATGATAGATATCACATCCAACACCCCAATACTGCTATACCTTGATGTGTTATAAGTCCAATATAATTGGACGAATGACACATGAGATGTGTCATGTCAATGGTTACGTTGAGATGTAATGCACCCTGTTGAATGTAGGCTAACATGCCTTATGAAAAGGTTATTCCAAACCTATAAACTATGATGTAATCATATTATGGAAAAGATGAGAGAGAAACTCATGCTGTGTGTTGATAATTCATTTAATGATCAATGATGAGAATAAATAAGTATGATCAAATACTTATGACTATCCATATTGATTCCTTGCTATGTGAACCCTAATACAGGGTAATGCTATGTGAAACCCTATTACAAGTTAATGCTATGTGATCCCTAATACAGGTAATGCTATGTGAAACCCTATGACAAGTTAATGCTATGTGAACCCTAATACATGGTACTGCTATGTGAAATTCTAACACAGGGTAATCCTATGTGAAGCTCATATACAGACTAATGGGTTATGAATGTAATACGATAACCCTTATATTGCATGATACTGATATGTAATTGTATCAGGATTACTAATCATGCAGATATGTTGAGAAGATGAGCATAGCCAGGTATGGGCTATGATGCTTTCTTTATTGAGAATATTTTATAGGCTTTATAAGCCTTCATATGCTTTGTGTAGTAAGAATCATTGAACTTTGTGTACTATGTGCAATACATTTTGTAGCAAGAATCATGATGTCCTTGGTCAGATGATCTGAAGGTATTAAGATATCTAATAAAGTGGTAATTAGTATCCTATGGTGAGTTATGGGTTCAAATACCAGATGCTATAATCATAATGATGAACTTGTCAAGAAATGGAATTGTACTTGGTGAGTTAAGGGACTAAGATCCCAACACTTTGTGAAAAGAGTATGGCTACAGACCATGACTCCACAATGACAATGCCAGGCATTAGATATATGATCTAAGCCTGAAGAGAGTTAATGCTGTGGTAATGATTCTAGAGTGAATAAACGTTATACATGTTCTTCATATTTGTTAAAGGATAAGTGACATGTTGTTCTATCAAATTATAGCTGCATTTCTTTTGATAAGAATGATGTTCTAATCTACTAGACATTGAATTAACTGCTACCAAACAAATATGATTCCTTTGTGTATATTATTCTTTTTAAGCTACAATAATAATGTTTCTGGCAGAGAGTTATATCTCTTGTTGGGGCAATTTAAAATTGTCTCACCCTCGTGGGAATCACATTTTTAGGTGGACATGGATGAGGAGGCATGAATCCTTTAGTCGGCGAAGGGAAGCAACAACAGCAGCATGGACAACAATGAAGTCTCAGGCGAAGACACTGCTGTTATGCCTTGTATAGTTGTTAATAGAGTCCTATGTGTCGTCTCTGTACTCTCAGGTCCTCGGAGTAGTAGTTAGTTATTTCGAGATTTTGGCTCAGTGCCTCGAGATTTTATACTGCCTGTGTTTAGCTTGACATGACAGTTAATGTTTGTAATTCTTTGAAGGAGATGATATAGAATATGTACCTTTGAACAAGAATGTAAATATGTTACTTTGGTTCTATGTGAGAAAGTTTTCCATTGATGGATCTCTTGATAAAAAGGTTTTAATTTTTTGTGATTTTTGGTAATCCGCTGCTTAGTGAATGCTTCCGCATTAATTAATCTTATTTTCACGAGTTGTATGCCACAATTAAGTGGTATCAGAGCTCTGGGTTCGCTGAGTCTATAGAGACATAGGACTAAGGTTGTAGAGTCTGTTCTAAGTGTCTTCCAATTTATCTGATAGTATCTTTTGCTCACGTAGGAGAAGAAGTACTTGAAAATGACTTGAGAACATGAGGAACACATTGCTAAGGGCAATGTTGTTGCACCAGAAGAGGGTGCATGGGACCAGGAAAGAGGAGAACAAGTGCCTGAGAATTCCCACCTTGACCTAATCAGGATAGAGAATCCTTTGTTATGCTCTTGAAGGGCAGGATAGGACAACTATAATGCATATAGAAGACTGGATACTAGTATTACAACCTAAGTTACCAGTCTTTAATGCATAAACTTTGGGCTTTGAAAGGATTCCTGAGTGACATGGTCATGTTAGAACAGTGGAAATGTGGGAAAGATTAATAAATGGCAAGAAAGTAGACTCTGCCATAAGTCTGGAAAAACAGTACATCTGTGATGGTAGTGCCCAAGGAGGGGCCATAAGATATGAATTAAGGTAAGGTCTCTATAATTCTAGAGACATTTGCCTAGATTTTCTGAAAAGCCAAAGTTTTTGGTGTCACCAGTGCAATAAATGCCTAGTGCACCAGGGCAGTAGCCACTAAGTAAAGGGAAAAGCAGCAACATGAAAGAACTAGACACTATGTGTTGAGTCAACCTAAAGTGGTAGATAACCATGAGGGGTAATAGTCAAATGAAATATATTCATCCTGATACTTCATTTCATGATTCTATGTGTTAAAGATATGAAAGTAGTTGTTTTTGAACTTCCTTTGACTAGTCCTATAAGGACATAAGGAAGATGAGAATTTACATTTTACTCAGTGCTCTTTAAAATGTTTTATGATATCTCTTAACTTTGTGATATAAGATGAAATATATAAGTGATGCTTGGAGAAAATCTAGGAATGGAAAATCATGTGTGTATAATGATATAAAAAGTGAGGAATATGATAGTAAATAAAGTGCATACTACCTAATCTCAATACTTATATACCCTGGTCAGGTATATGATTATTGAAGATAAGGCAAGTATGAAACTCCTAGATTGTTATCTTTTTGATTACTCTGATCAACTAGTCATTCTGAAACAATCTAGAGAGTATAATGAAACTAATAGGAAAAGCTAAGTGAACATTCCTAATTAAAAAGGAAAAGCTATGGGAACATTCCCAACTAAAAGGAAAAGCTATGTGAACATTCCCAACTAAAAGGAAAAGCTATGTGAACATTCCCAACTAAAAAGGAAAAGCTATGTGAACATTCCCAACTAATAGGAAGAGCTATGTGAACATTCCCAACTAAAAGGAAAAGCTATGTGAACATTCCCAACTAATAGGAAGATCTATGTGAACATTCCCAACTAATAGGAAGAGCTATGTGAACATTCCCAACTAAAAGGAAAAGCCATGTGAACATGCCCAACTAATAGGAAGAGCTATGTGAACATTCCCAACTAAAAGGAAAAGCTATGTGAACATTCCCAACTAAAAGGAAAAGCTATGTGAACATTCCCAACTAATAGGAAGAGCTAGGTGAACATTCCTAATTAAAAAGGAAAAGCTAAGTGAACATTCCCAATTACATAGAGTTTGCTAAGTAAACTTTCCTAAATGAATAAAGGATTGCTGAGTGAATTATCTCTGTTAGATATATATGTTTTCCCTTTTGATAAATATTCTTGGGTGATGATAGAAGTATGCTCTTTTATGCTTCTTCCTTTCAATAATATGGACATCATATGTTAGGGGTTTATGCTTTGCATAAACATAAACATTGATAAGGTTGAATTGATGAAAAGAACTTTATGTGGATTACAGAATCCATGATATCTCCATGATATTAAGATTAATATGTGGAGACTTGAGGGTATGATAACTGAATAAATCTGTCCCTCCTTTTCCTGGGATTTCAGGGACGAAATCCTTGTTAAGGTTTATAATTTGTAACATCCCTGACCTGGGTTATGTGTTAACCCTAGATTTTTTGCCTAATAAAGTTGAGTAGATACTTAATCTTATCTTGGGAAAAGTAATTAGGGTTCATGAGAAACTTATGTTTCAATTTTGGTCCTGTTTGAACAATGTTGAAACAATGTTTGCTTATTTTGGATTAAAATGCAAATTACCCAAGTTGAGGGGTTAAATTGCAAATGTTGCATGATAAGATGTACCTATGATGTTGAGACATCACAAGAATAAATATGATGTAGTGGTATAGTTTTCACAAGCTTGGGCACCAAGATTAAGCTTGTAAAGCAATCCTTGTGCATTAAAACCTAGTTTTGGTGTAGAGTGCAATTTACCCAAAACCTAGGGTCCAATATGCAAATTACCACTTAAACAAGGTCCCTAATGCTTCTTGGAAACATGTGGAGTAAATAAAATGAGAGGGGCTCCTCATTTGAATTAAGTTGGAGGAGAGAGAATCTTGATATTAAAATAATCAAGATTTAATCCAGAGTGAAACCCTAATTTAATTTAGGGCAAAAAAATGAATGTATTAATTATAAGGCCTTCAAAAAAAATTAAAATGGTTGGATTCAGATGTGTGTGGATGATCTTAAAGCCTTGCAAAGGCACGAGCATATCCTAAGGAGGTGAAATTCCACTCACCATTATTATAAGAAAAAGAATTTCCACTCAAATATGGATATTCTTATTATAAGGGTTAAGGTGCTTAATTTCTTTTCCCTTAATTCTTGGATAATGGAAGGGAGATAGGTGGTATAGATATGCCTTTGCATGTAAGAAACCAAGGGGGAAGTGGTGGCAACAATTTTGTAATTTAAAAGACTTTTATAAAGTATTTTCTGTCTCATCAATTTTCTTATAAAAGTACCCTTTCCAAGAAAAAACAAAGGCTTTTTCGGATTTGTTTCTTTCCCCTTGCTTGGAAATCGAACAAGGAGCTGTGGAGGAGCAGGAGGAAGACCCCCAACCTTTTGGTAAGGTTCTTGACCTCCTTTCACCTTGAATCCATGGTGATAATAAAAAATCAATGCATGAATTCTTCATATCTCGATCCCCTCTTCAATTCTAACCAATTCTTTTCACTCAAAGCTTTAGGACGACCCTTGGAATAGTGAAAGGAGTTGCATCCACCATTGTTGCCATGAGCGTGGATCTTTGGAGCTCAATTGAAGGCGGGTTTTATAACTTGAAGCCTTAATTTTATTATTGCAATCAATTCCTTATCAATTGGTGATCATTTCTACATTTCCAAAATTAAGTTTGGTTGATTGATGCAATCTCCATGGAAATCACAGAAGATTTCATGAATTTGGAGCTTGATGATGATGACATCATCATAAGCACACACCTCCCCAAATATCTAGGGCAAACAGTTTCAATGTTGAGTCCAAACGGTTTCACCAAACCGTTTGGTGACCAAATAGTTTGCAAACCGTTTGGTGGTTTGGGTTCCAAACCGTTTGGAATGGTTGACCATTTGAGATGGTTGACCATTTGAATATATATGCTGTGGTACTTGGATCTTGATCCAATTGTTTCAATTGGTTTTATCTTTAAGGCTTCAATTGTGAATGATTCCTTAAGTGCAAACCCAAATCGACTAAGTGCTGATTTTGAAATTGATTGAGATGATGTTTTGGGTTGATTGACCCAAACAGTTTCAAAACCATTTGGGGATCATCCAAACAGTCTCAAGACCGTTTGGGAGTCACCCAGGACCGTTTGTAGGTCTAGGGTTAAGTATGGCTAAGTGTTTGAAGGTCCAAAGTTACCAAATTGAATTGCAACTAAGTGCTGATTTGATAATCAATCCAATGGTCCAAAACACTAATTGGATGTTATGGATTTTGATGATGAAATGGGAAAACGGTCTCAAGACCGTTTGGAGATCAGCCAAATGGTCTCAAGACCATTTGGAGGTCATCCAAGACCGTTTGAGGTCAAGTCATATCATGTGATGATGATAGTTCATTGATTTCAATTGATTTGGTTCCACAATGTCAACCATTGATGGATCCTCAATTTCAAAACCCTAAGTGATGGTTTCTTGATTATCAAGCCTAGTTCAATTGGGTTCAAAACCCTAAATTGAAGGTCTAATTGAATGGTGATTCAGTGGTCCAATTGATGGATATTTTAGTGGTTCAATTTATAATTGGTCCATGGATTGAAATCTTGAATCGATTGAGTGTTGAAGTATCTTTTTGGTCCATGCAGTTTTGAGAAGGTTTGGACCAAATAGTCTCCAGCCCGTTTGGGTCCAAACGGTCTCAAGACCGTTTGGGACCAAACGATCTCAAGACTGTTTGGGACCAAACGGTCTCAAGATCGTTTGGGACCAAACGATCTCAAGACCATTTGGGACCAAACAATCTCAAACCGTTTGGAGACCCAAAGTGCAAACAATTTCACTACCTATTTTTATCCAATTGGTTTCAAGTACAACTTGTTCAAATGGTTTTCGACCAATTGATTTATGAGAACCAAGATCATTGATGGTCTAAGTAATTAATATTGCGAAGATCAACATCATTAATCCATTTGAATATCTCATGTAATTAAAGGTCCAATATGGTGAACCTATTTGGATACTTAGTGCATTTGAAGATTTCAATGGTTAACCCAATTGATCACTTTGTGGAATTGAAAGTTTAATTGGTCAATTCTTTTGAATTCCTTATATAATTGATGGTTTAATTGATTAGACTATTTGGACGTCTAATATGATTAAAGGACAATTAGCTATGTGATTATTAATGATGTAGACCCATGATGATTAAGAAGGTTAACCCTAAATATGTGTACTTAAGTGAAGAGTTAACCATAGATCAATCTTGGAGTGATTAACATCCTAGGGAGGATGAGAGGGAGAGTGAATGGGAGAAATGATTGCTTACTTAATAAGACCTAATTCTCTCATTATGAATAAATGTGTAATCAAGGTTGGATCCATAATATAAGATCATGAAATCCTTATTGAAAAGATTGATGTACCTTGACCCTAATTTAGGGCAAGGCTATGTGAAACCCTAAACTAGGTCTAAGCATAGTGAAATCATAATCCACGCTGATGATGTAAACCTAACTTAGTGTAACAATGAAGGCAACCCTAATTTAATGGGAATTGTACATCCTAACCCTAATTTGGGTATGAGGTAAGCGAAACCCTACTTGGATATGAATAGAAAACCTTAATCCCTGAAATGGGGAAAGGTACATGAAACCCTAATGTAGGGTAGTTCCACTAATCCTATGTGAAGACCTAGCACTGGGTGATGTGTTGTGCAATCTTAATTTCACATAATACTAAGTGAAACCCTGATATAGTAGGATGATTATATGAAACTCTATTGAAGAGTAATAGTATGTGAAATCCATATATGTATGGAATATGCTATGTGAATCCTCAAATTATAACTATGAAGGATACTATTCCTAATAATGGAATAGTGATTAGTGATACGACAAATGTAACACTTAAAGAGGTTGGTAATGAATATCCTTATATTAATAGTTCCTAACTCAAGGATGAGTCCATAGTATTGGCAACGATTGTATAATCTAAGTGAGTGACTAATGACCAATACTTTACATGATAAATGTGATAAACTGGTGCATAAAGTATTAGGATGGGGAAATACCCAAATACAAGCTAAGTGGATGAACTCTAGTAAAATAAAGGTGTTGAGGGAAGTGATACATCAAGATATGATAGATATCACATCCAACACCCCAATACTGCTATACCTTGATGTGTTATAAGTCCTATATAATTGGATGAATGACACATGAGATGTGTCATGTCAATGGTTACATTGAGATGTAATGCAGCATGTTGAATGTAGGCTAACATGCATTATGAAAAGGTTATTCCAAACCTATAAACTATGATGTAATCATATTCTGGCAAAGATGAGAGAGAAACTCATGTTGTGTGTTGATAATTCATTTAATGATAAATGATGAGAATAAATAAGTATGATCAAATACTTATGACTATCCATATTGATTCCTTGCTATGTGAACCCTAATACAGGGTAATGCTATGTGAAACCCTATTACAAGTTAATGTTATGTGATCCTTAATACAGGTAATGCTATGTGAAACCCTATGACAAGTTAATGATGTGTGAACCCTAATACAGGGTACTGCTATGTGAAATTCTAACACAAGGTAATCCTATGTGAAGCTCATATACAGACTAATGGGTTATGAATGTAATAAGATAACCCTTATATTGCATGATACTGATATGTAATTGTATCATGATTACAAATCATGCAGATATGTTGAGAAGATGAGCATAGCCAAGTATGGGCTATGATGATTTGTTTATTGAGAATGTTTTATAAGCTTTATAAGACTTCATATGCTTTGTGTAGTAAGAATCATTGAACTTTGTGTACTATGTGCAATACATTTTGTAGCAAGAATCATGATGTCCTTGGTCAGATGATCTGAAGGTATTAAGATATCTAATAAAGTGGTAATTAGTATCCTATGGTGAGTTATGGGTTCAAATACCAGATGCTATAATCATAATGATGAACTTGTCAAGAAATGGAATTGTACTTGCTGAGTTAAGGGACTAAGATCCCAACACTTTGTGAAAAGAGTATGGCTACATGCCATGACTCCACAATGACAATGCCAGTCATTAGATATATGATCTAAGCCTGAAGAGAGTTAATGTTGTGGTAATGATTCTATAGTGAATAAACATTATACATGTTCTTCATATTCCTTAAAGGATAAGTGACATGTTGTTCTATCAAATTATAGCTGCATTGCTTTTGATAAGAATGATGTGTAATCTACTAGACATTGAATTAATTGCTGCCAAACAAATATGATTCCTTTGTGTATATTATTCTTCTTAAGATGCAATAATAATGTTTCTGGCGGAGAGATATATCTCTCGCTGGGGCAATTTAAAATTGTCTCACCCCCATGGGAATCACATTTTTAGGTGGACGCGGACGAGGAGGCAGGAATCCTTCAGTAGGTGAAGGGCAGCAATAGCAGCACCAGGGACAGCAGTGAAGTCTCAGGTGGAGACACTAGATGTTATGCCTTGTATAGTTGTTAATAGAGTCCTATGTGTCGTATCTGTACTCTCAGGTCCTCGGAGTAGTAGTTAGTGCTTTCGAGATTTTGGCTCAGTGCCTTGAGATTTTATACTACCTGTGTTTAGCTTGACATGACAGTTAATGCTTGTAATTCTTTGAAGGAGATGATACAGAATATGTACCTTTGAACAAGAATGTAAATATGTTACTTTGGTTCTATGTGAGAAAGTTTTCCATTGATGGATCTCTTGATAAAAAATTTTTAATTTTTAGTGATTTTTGGTAATCCGCTGCTTAGTGAATGCTTCTGCATTAGTTAATCTTGTTTTTGCGAGTTGTATGCCACAATATCCTTGCTAATATATACATTTGGCATTTCTAATATTGTGAATTGAGGATATACATATGTTAATATGGTAATGTATTCTATCTAACAATTCTAACATAGATATGATTCACCTAATTAATGTTTATTGAGCCTTCATGCTGCATAAGTAGGGCTAAAATGAGCTACCATATTCATATCTTAACTGGACCGTATTCCCCTATGAAATTGTGAAAAGGGAACAATATACCTCCTTTTAGTTATACTTGCTCTATTGTATATCCATAACCTTATGATTAATTAATAAATTTATAATTGGATTATCATGATAAGAACCTATAAAATTTGCTAAAGTTTAGTATGTTGGATTCCAAACATGGCTAGCGAGTGATGTGTCTTGTGTAGACTGGATGTAGGATTTTGATTGATGTGTGATGAGTTTAAGTAGATGGGATTGAGATCTACGGATGCTAATCCAACGTTCGAGCCTAATAAGAAGGTAGTGATTCAATAAGAAATAGGCATTAGAAGGTCACATGTGATACATGTGATCTTTAGTCAGAAATGAAGTTAGTAAATATTGTCTTGCTAGTTATTGTGTTAAATTTTGTATGATATTTCTTGTTGAAGCTTATGTTCATCATAAAATGATTCACATGAATATGAGAATAGACTGTGATAGAGAATTTCAAGTTGAGGAAAGATACATAATTAAAAAGAGACATGTAATTCTTTTAGATAAGAGTCCAGAACATCACAACAATTCCCTGATTATGTACTAGGATGGAAAAATGTGTTCGAAGTATGCCATGAGAACTAGTCACATGATGATTGCAATGTAACACTTTATAATTTATTTAATTTTTATATATTTTATTGATTATCGGATAATGAATAAATGTAGTAATATCCAAAGAATGTATGACTCAATGACATGTGATATGGGGTTGATGACCCAAACATGAGACCATGTGCATGGTAAAAGTATCCATTCTTGTATATGTCCCTAGACAGATATTATTATGGAAATTTTGATAACAATTATACATTATGATTAGTATGTAGGTTGACCGATGACTACGCCTCATTAGTCATGATACTGGATATCAAGTAACCACATAAGTTCTTGATATGAATAAGTGTACTGAACATATCCAACTTGAGTATGATACATGGAATCCATAAATGGAAGCCAAAATCATATTTTCATGTGACAATAGTGATTGTACTACTTAGAACTAAAGTCATTATAATGATCATATGTTGTTTAGTATACTTTAACACTACTCAACATGACTATGAATAAGGGTTGCCATAGAGGTAGTGCTTTGGGGCACGATGACACATGTCGATTATTTTGAGTGATGTAGATGTAATTTATCACTCCTATTGGAGTGATATCCTAGCCACACGATGAGTGATACTATGAAATGCTTTCCCATGGAAATGTGAGTTAGTAGATGATATTGATATCATATGTATATCAAAAAGTCTATTATAGATCAAGGAACAAATATTGAAAATGAAGAGGATGAACTTTACATGCCTTAGATTCATTCTAGATACCAAAGACAAAGAGGCTATACGATCACCATAACATTGGTCACAAAAGTAGGTTGAATTTGTTCTCCAACTTCGTCAATTACTTGGATGGAAACAAAAACCAATTATATACCAACCATTGTCTATGAAGTCATAATATGATTATAGATATTAGTACTACCATAATTTGGAGTCTATGAGGTCACATGCATAAGATGCATAGGGAAAGGAGTATTGTAATAACCCATATTTTGTCTCACTCATATTCACATTTAGGTTTATATGATAGTAATTTTCATTCAAAACTTCCCTCACCCTCAATTGGATGCCTTTGAGTCACTTTATGCTCAATTGATGAATTAAAACTAATTAAATATTATGTTGAGTGAAATTGACTAAAGTTGAGTGCATTATTAGACTTTTCCACATGAATTCCAAAAAGTGAATGTCTTTAACATCATCATTTTGGATATAAATTTTTCGTGTATGTAGTAGAGAAAATTAGTGACACAACAATGAAAATTTCATACAAATCAGAGTTATGGTTGGAGAGACATAGTTTTTTTTAATGTTCACCAAGAAAAAGATTTTGAAATTTCTTCATTTTTGTTTATCCAAGTCATGGACCCGTCCCTCTCCCTATCATCCAAAGAGAAGGTAGATATCTTGTGCAACAGATTGCACCCCTAATTTGGTCCAAGAGTGGGGGTCTTGTCTTTTATCTCATGTTAGTCAAGGTACAACAACTTTTTCTCTAGACAACCTGACCATTCTACACCCCCTTGGGACAAATTGACGTGCTATTTTGCTAGTTTCTCCTCCCCCTTCGTTTCCTCTATTTTTTCCCCTACACTTCATGCATTGACCATCTTCTCTTCCTCTTCACCGCCCCCTAGTCGTTGGCACCACTACGAGTGGGTTTGAGACTTCTCTCCCCAACAACCTGAGTCATTGGGGAGGCCATTACAATGTCCACAAGGATGTCTAGGAGCTAGCTAGCTACATCCCTAAACTTCTCATGCCTGTATCACACTTTTTCTTACTATTCCAATGAAATCCATGCTATGATTGGATGGAAGGTGATGGATCTTCACATATTGACCATGTTGACCATAGAGGGGAGAAGAGAAGGTGACTCTAGTTCACCTCCCAAAACCCATCTTGGATCAGCCCCCTTGTTAAGAAACCCAAATACACTAACAGTGGTGTCTTCATCCTTGAGGTATGAGATCAGTTCCATTGGATCTATGACCAACAATAACTTTTTTTCATAAATGGGTATTTTCTTCCTTGTCTTGTTTTGAAAAAATAATTGTCTCTTTGGTGTAAAAAAATCAATAGTTTGTATTTTTCTCAAAAATTTGGGGTACATGCCATTGTCTATCAACATTAAGATGATCAATATAAATGTGGGGAGTATAAGAAAAAAAAATAAAACTATACAAAAGCTAATAATCATCCTCTAACAGACTAGTTATATCCCACCTGATTTTCTCCCAAAGTGTCCATCAAATTTTCTTGCTCTCATGTACCCAAAGATATCTTTCTCTCCAAAGATGTTAGATACTAGCCTAAGCATAAATATGATAACTCTTGTTGTTGTTCATAATCAAATTTGAAGTATAACTCAGAAAAATGAGAACAAAACACCTTGAGGCTAGTTTTCAAAGATTTGAAGAATAGATACAATAAAACTAACATGATCTGCATCCTCATAGCATGGCATATAAGGAAAAAAATAAATGTAGAGATGAGTCCCATTATTCTAGTATGGTTGGAGGTTGGTAATTTATTATGTCCAATATTTCACACATGAACCTAACATCTTCTAGGACAATATGAATTTGAGACCCAACTAAAATATGAATTTTTAGGCCATTTGAGCCTAACATCATTCCAAACATCCTTGAGAGACAACTTAGACTTTCTAGAAAAAGTCAACATGTCCTCTCTCATTGTAGGAGGATACTCATTAGTAAGCAAGGAAACAATAGGAAGATTTGTTTTATTCCTAGGTGCATTCCAGGCACCATTCTTCATAATGCGAAAAAACTTAGCATCCGAAGGAAATGCAAGCTTTATAAATGTTTGAGGATCAAGAACATCAATAAGGAATTTATTGAGAGAACCATGGATCCCCCACATTAATTTCCTAACCACCACCAACTTCACAATTAATAAGAGGAATCAAATCGTCTCTAAACAAAACAATTTCATTAAAGAATTATAAAGAATTTTGACCGGTATCCACGAACAAAATAGAAGAGAAAATTATGTATTTTTCACAGATACATCTCACCAGAGATTATCTTTCTTGCTAGCAATATCCAAAGGTTGAGAAAGATGGGAGATTGTTTATATCTCTAATTGATTTGACACCAAGACCACCTTCTTTCTTGGTCACATTTATCTTGTTCCATATAACAAGATGAACATTTCTCTTCTTCTCAATACCCACCCATAGAAATTCCATACAAATTTGTTAAATTTCTTTATATAGAGATCATGATAAATGAGAAGTAAAAGACTAGTATAGCTCCATAGCTAAAATGGTAGACTAAATTAATTCATGTCATCTAAACAATGAAAGTGTAGAAGACATCCATCCCTCCAAACAAGATTTAACCTTGTAAAGTAAAGGTGAAAATAAATCCTTATCCAACTATCTAATAAACAAAGGAACCCTAATTCATTATTGAGGAAGTTGACCTTCTTAAATATTCAAAATGATAGAAATGAGACTCTTGTAAACATTAAATCTATAAAATACTGATTTCTTAGTAGGATTCAGAGACAAACCAATCATTCTTTGAAGATTACAAAAACATCAATAATTTGATGAACATTACTCTCATTAGCTTCAACAAAAATCATGAGATCATCAACAAATATCAAATAGACACCTCCATGTTAGAACAATCCATGGACAGAGAGATCTTTCCTTCTTTCACAATTTTATTTGTAAGAAGAGTAAAACACTACATTACTATGACAAACAAAATATGGGGCTAAAAGATGCAAAAATTTATTCATAAGAAGAGTAAAATACTACATTACCATGGATGTCAAGGATTTATTCATCGGGATTTTCCTGCATGGAAAGGATGCAATCTATAGTATATATGTACACACACAAACACACACACACACACACACACACACACACACATATATATATATATATATATATATATATATATATATATATATATATATATATATATACACACATATATATATATATATATATATATATGTATACATATGTATGTATTTATGTATATGTGATATTTTACAAAATCATACACATAGCCTTCTTGATGTTTGACTTTTAGAATGAATGATATGTTACTAATGAACACAAAAGGAATGGAAGGATGAATGAGGCATGATATGGATGCCCCATCTTATTGATGAGGATATGGATTGTACGTTCCTCTAAGGAGTTTAACTACATTCCACACTTTCTTTCATGAGTTTATGGATTATTAATTATTCATGATATAAATGAACTCTGCCATCCCTCCTTTATCTTTGTTCTCCTCCTCACATGTTTTTGTTTTATCCTTTATTCCTACAAGACTATTAAAACATGACCCTCCTTAGCAAGAGGGTTTGTTCATTATGGTAGAGGTTTTTATATACGTGATTTATGAAATCTAAGTGCAAAGCATGTTATAACCTATTTTTCTCTATATATTTTTTACTTCGTCTATGATAATATAAACTAATAAGCTTACTTATGTATACAATGATATTATGAGGAGATATTAGCTAATTTTCACAAGTTCAACATTTTGATATTGTTGGATAAAGGTGGATGGAGATCATTGTAATCAAGAGACATCATCCTACTTGACTATGTGAAGAATCTCTAATGCAACACCCATGATGGGGAACACACCAGAGCTAACACATTTGTGATCCAAATGATGGCACAATCTAAATGATAGATGTACATGTTCATGACTTGGGATATAGTTTAGAGAATGATACAATTACAAGGTCAATCATCAGGGAGTGTAGTAGGGTTCTAAGTAGCTAAGTCTATTTCTTTAGCTTTCTAGAGAGGAGAGTATGATTTCAAGGGTTTAATCTTTAGGTTTTGAGTAAAATTAAGGTGAACATGCAAGAAGGAAAGACAACAATCAAACCATAATTAACCCTTCACAATTATGTTAACTATTAGGAGAACAACTCGACTAAATTAGGTTAAAAATAATAAGAGAGAGAGCATAAGTACACTAGACTAGAAATTACAATAGAAAATACTACAATAAGAAATTTTCTAGAAAAACCTCAAATAATAAACTAAGGATAAGAAGAGATTACCCAGCAAGAACTAATTAGCATGAACAAACACATAGACTAAGAAAGCAAAAGAAAACAAAACAACAAGGGAGCCAATTAGAATTATAGAAAATAATTGGGCTAGTGGGATGTTTTGGGGGATATGAAACCATCAACCACGTACAAGTGTCCTACTCATGTACATACATCCACTATATCAAACCAAACAACAAGGAATGATGTAGGGTATCCTACCCTATTAGTTGACCATGGGTTCCATGGTAGTGTATAAGGTAACTAGTCCCTATCACTTGCCATCTACCCTTATGAGGCTCCAATAACTAAGGGATAGATATACATTATCCAAGATTATCCATGTCTAGGTTTCTACTCATGGCTCTCCTAATATAGTGAGGGGCATCCGGTATTGTGGGGTCTATGTGATGGGTATGTCACCTCCCACTATACCCATCTAATCATTAAACAAGCCTTTTTGCTAAGTGCACATAGAGGGGAACACCTAGTGACTTAGATGTCTCATCTCGGGCTTGTAGAAATGGAGGGATAAATGGGAAGGGGGGAAACTAGACAAAGTTCCTCTAGGGAACTTAGAATTTTATCCACTCACCCCTTTCTATACACCATAGGTAATTTTGAAACTCAAACAATCATATAAAGATGTTTTGAAGGAAAATTGAAATAATAAAGAATCAGACAACAAAATTAGAGTAATGCACAAATACTTCCCAACATGGTACCATTGTTACATATTTTTGACCCTAAACATCCCACAAAGGGGGGTTAGCTAATTATGGTCAAAGAAACAATAAGAAGAGGGAGAAGAAGGTAGAAACACAATGAACATGGGTTGAGAAGCTCCAATATTTACCTCTAGTAGTTCCAAGATAGGCCTCCTCCAAATGGATGGAATGGCATGAAAGATGGAAGGAATATAGTAAAAACCCTAGAAACTATAGTTTTGCAGTGGAAGTGGAAGTCAATGGAATCAGTGTGGTAGGTAGAAGTGAATGGAGACTATAATGGCTGGGAGAAGATAACCTTAACCTCTTGTCTATCACTAATGTATATATATGGCTCTAGGGTGGATAGGCTTAAGTGGCAGACGGGGTAGTTTAGGTAATTTATCATGAGAAGAAGTATGGTTTTAGGGTGGAACAATTGTTCTGAGGGTTGAACAACTGTTATTATGGAAGGTAGATACACAACAATAACACATAAGATCTGAGTGTGAGTTGGGTGATGACAAAGTCTCATTAGTCATGATATAGCAAAATCAAACCATGCACACATATACATCTTAGAGAACACTATATCAGATAGAACCACCATGAGACTGACACATGGAAGCCATCATCATGGAAGTCATAGTCAACTCTCATAGTGATGGTGATGTTTCTGGTTCTTAGACCTAAAATCATTGCACTCATTACATGTTGTTAGGAACACTTTGACATCATAAAACACAGTCCTATTAAATGGGTTGTTATAAAGGTGATGATTGGGTGACTTTGACACATTGGGACTGAATGTGAGTGATAGAGGTGGGATTTTTCCCTCCGACGGGAGTAAGATATCCAAGGCCTCTTATTTAGAGAGACTGAGGAAAGTATGGCCATACACATGTGAGTCAATATATGATATTGAGCTTACATATATCTCATGCAGTCTACTCTGATTCAAGAAACAAGATTGAATAATTATGAGGATGACTAGTCCATTCCTCTAGCTCAAACTGGATATAAGTGACAAGGGAATTATACAAATACTATAACACCATACACATATTGTAGGTTGAAATTGGTCCCCAACTTTCCATTCATTTGGGAAGCAATGATGTGTGACTAGGCACCACTCATTGCTTGTGATGTCATAAGCTAGTTATGGACATTCACTGCCAACATGATATGGGGACTATAGGGTCACACACAGGAACTCATCTAGAAGAGGAGTTTTGATCTGGAATGATAATTGAATTTATTACTAAAGTGCTTAGGTATTTCAATCCACGCAACGAATCAGATGACTAGATTGCCAAATGATCGGTACAAGTGTTGAGATAGACATTTGAAGTGTCAGGTTGATTGTATTATGAATTAGGTGGAATTTTAGCCTAAAATGGCCTACAAGACGCTCGTCTGGCTTGGCTAGATGATTGTCTCAGGTGATATGAGACGCATGTCTCACATGCACCAACCGGTCGTCTTAGGGGTGCAATTCAATTGCATCAAGGATTGATGTTGACGTCAAGTTGAGTTCTAATTAGAATTGAATTGCCGACTTATGTGCAAAACTGGAATGTGCAAAATGACTATCTCACAGCCCTCCCGACCATCTCGTTGGGTGAGATGAATGTGTTGGCTATCATAGGTTGTGAAACTTCTATAATTGTTGTGAAAATTTAATATCTTCCGGTCCTTTCCACTCCCGTTTTAGTCTCATATTGGTTGGGGACTGGGAACCCTGACCCTAAACCCTCCTATATATAAAGGGGTACTGGCGGCTTTCTAGAACCCAACTATAACACAGACAATTGAGAATCAGTTTCTCTGACAATTGTTGTCCTCTCTGGTTGTGGTAACCACGAGAGCCCAGGAAAGTCCTACACGACTAGGGAGGGATAGCCTAGGAAGAGAAACAATTGAGGATCATTATTGTGGGAGAGCAGGTTGGTGACTAGTACACCAATGGGAGGGACAACTCCTTCCTATCCATTCTAGTAGGATGACATGAGTTCTAGTTGGTCTGTGTGGACTAGTTGAGAGGTAGGAGTCCTTTTTCTTGTGCTAGGAGGGCAACATCAACTCACAGTCTGTGGTGAGATCAGTCCTACACGACTAGGGAGGGATAGCCTAGGAAGAGAAACAACTGAGGATCATTATTGTGGGAGAGCAGGTTGGTGACTAGTACACTAATGGGAGGGACAACTCCTTCCTATCCATTCTAGTAGGATGACATGAGTTCTAGTTGGTCTGTGTGGACTAGTTGAGAGGTAGGAGTCCTTTTGCTTGTACTAGGAGGGCAACATCAACTCACAGTCTGTGGTGAGATCAGAGGAGTCACTACAGTAGTTGTCCGAGTCTATTGTTCATGGAGGAGAAGTTAGACGAGTCCAAGTGAGACCAAGAGCCATACAACCACCATCCAAGATAGATTGCACATCTACATCAATGAGGATTGTCATTGTACTTGCACTAGGACCATGTATATCTTCATGAAACCATCCTTCCCATTACATAGTTATTGACATGATCTGTTGGTTAATGAGAAATATGTCAATAAATTTTTTGTATCCGCTGCCTATATGATGTCACATTTCCCAACAGAACAACCATTACAAAATGGAATGGTCATTCTCATGGATGTAGAACGAATGTTATGATTAGAATGATTGTTTTGACTGTGAAGTAGTATGACCGTTCTAGTTAGAATAGTCATTTTCGATGAGGTTGGAACTAATTATGGAATTGGGTTGAGTGGAAAGTGAATTAATGGAAATGACTAATCTTAAATGTTTGTTCTAGAGCCTAGGTGAGGGACTTGGATATTTACTAGATTTTAAAGGGATTGAAGGTGCAATGACATGGTTTTGTGGATGATGGCTGTTATGGAACAACCATTCTAGGGGAAGAACGATAGTTACATGGCCTGTGCATGGTGGACGTTGGACTTGTAGGAGAATTTAGGGATTTTGGTGCTTTCTTCCCTTTGCTTTGATGTTCTTGTTGTAGCTCATTCACTCTTAGGTGCATCAATTTCACTTTGATTACATTCTTGATCAAACCATGGAGTTCCTTGCTTCAATGATTCATTAGAAACTTAAGGTAGGTTGTTCTTGGATTCAATGGTTCCTTGGGATCCTGCATGCATGTAGGAGCCTTAGTAGTCATATCTCCTCCTCCATTGATCAAGTAGTCTCCAAAGTACTTGGAAAACACACAATTAGTTCCAATAAGTGCATTTGTATAAAGTGATAATTATTGGGAAACATCATGTATTCTAATCATGCCAATGTGAATATAGAGAAAAATAACACAAGATGTAGACTAAAACTAGGGATCTGTAACATACTGAAATCTCCTATGTACCTCTTTGTACTCTTTTCTATAAGCTTTGATCTTCATTTTCATTCAATTTGTCCTTGGTTTTGATTTAAAAGAAATTAAGAAGGTTATTGGTTAAATGTTTCCCATATATTCTTATTTTAAGGTTGCATGCACAAATGCCTCAGTTAGAATTAGATAATGGGTTTAAAATGCAAATTCACATTAAGTAATAAAAAGAGTAAAAATAATTCGTCCTAGAATCTTCTAGTGTTTCCTAGAATATAAGAAATAAGAAGAAAATCCGAATTTTGTAAAAGGAAGAAGATAAATGTAATAATTAATGGTAATATGAGAAATTATGGGTAAAGAAGATAATTACAAGGATTTTTGCAACAAATATGATAATCTGAAACCATCATGATAATTTGATAGTTTAATTCGTTTCCTTGGGCAAAGAGTAACTTAAGGGTCAAGTATTATTTAAAATGAAAATATTAATAACATTATCAATGGAATATAGGAAATATGCCAATAAAAATGAATAAAATACTTAATGCTCTCAAATCAGGAAAATTACTTCAAATTCGTATTCTAAACATAAAAATAAGCCTCTGTGCAAATTTGCAACTAATTTGGATAATATATGAATAACAAGAAAAATAGGAGAGAGAAAGTGTGTAGAATGTTCTAATTAATTTAATAAATATAAAGCTATTGTCAACTTGTGAAGATAATTGCAAAATCGTGTTCCAAACCTTTTGGGAGACTTATGGGTGAAGTTACATTAATTTTAGATAATGTTATCACCTCTTTTGAGAGAGGAAAGAGAAAATGACATATTAATTATTTAACCTAATAAAATTTCTCAAAATGAAAAAATAACTCCATATTTGGATTCTACGCGTCGAAATAAGTCAGAATATAAATTTTTATATTTTTTGGGCAACGTTTGAGCCTCCAAAAGAAGAAAGAAAAACATTTAAAATCTAATAGTTTTAATCGACTTTTGCTCAGGGATATTTCCCTGATCTAATGCGAGATCGGACGGTCCAGGTTGATTAGTGGACCCGTGTCCACCGATCCGACGACGCACGATCGTCTTCTACCTTGAGTCGGATTAGGCAACAGATAGGATTTTTCGTTTTCTTAAAATCACAATAACTTGAGATTTACTCAACGATTTTCCTTGATTTTTGTTGCGTTGGATTCCTTGCAAGATTTCACACAGGATTATCCCAAACTTTTCGAGCTTTGACGCGTATTTGGGAAACGCCCAAAGTAGCCGCCGGCCACTTCCCCTTGCTCCTACCCACATCCTAGTCTAGGGTTCCTTGCCTATAAATAACTCAACCCTTGCGACCGCCATCACCTTAGCAACATGTTCGTACCTCCAATTTGGATTTTCATGGACGTTTCGACCCCCGACGAGCAGCCGAAGGTCCCTAGCTTGCGGCGCTTCTCCCTCTCTTTTCCGGCCACCTCGGTTCGAATCAAAGGTACCATTGAGTTCGTCTCGTCCTTCTCTTTCTTTCGACTATCTAAACGCAAGTTTTCGTCGAGTATAGCGATTTTGCCCAAATCGGCCGAGCAAGCCAGCTCGCGCGCGATGAGGGTCGGCCGAGGTTGATGACGACGCGCAAATGACTATTTTGCCCCTTCGGTTTCTTCTCCTTTCGTTTTCTCGCCAAGGACACGACGGTCCTTTACCCCTGTTTAACCGCCGGGTCGCTCGATCGGTTGCGAGAGGCCCTGAGACGCGGGTCGCCGCTCTCAGTCGCCCGCGACCGCTCGATACGGTTGGCTTTGCCTACGTGGCAAGCTGCCATTGGTCGGAGTAAAATAATTTTTATAAATTATTCCGTTGGTCAAAAATAATAAATAAATAGTGTTTTGAAATCAGGAAAACGAGATCTATTTAATAAAAATGTTTTTGAGATTTGGTTTTGAGTTTTCGAAAAGGTGTTTTTAAAATCGATTTAATTAACTTAAAAATCCCTAAAATTAACCCTAAACATCTATATTTCCAAAATATACAATATTATATGTTATTTTGATCAGGAAAACCTAACTAAGACGATTATGAGGTTTTTGAAGTCTGAATCGAGAGTTTGTGCAAAAAGTTAGTAAATTAGGGTTTTCAATCTTTTAAATGAATACATGTAATTCTAATATATATATATAATGATGTAATAGGAAGTTTGGGTTTATAGTTCGTGTGAAGAGTTGAAAAAGGGAAACTTAGGACACCTGTGGCCAAGGTATGTGTTTAGTATGAGTTTGATTGTGCATCTACCTATCAGTTGGGAAATACTTAATCCAATACCTAAATTTCTTGTATGAGGTTTAACTTGATCTAAACCATTGAATTCTTGAAACCTAAATGTCTTATTTGCCTCAAAAGTAGATGTAGTATTCTCTTGTTTGGGTATTCATACCCCACTGCCATGATATATATTCTTTTGCTTAAATCTTGCCATAAATCTTTTGTTAGCATGAAATTAAATGTTCTATTTAAATTTTAAGTAGTGGTACTTATGTACAACCACCCATAGAGGGCATGTATAAAATCGCCCTAGGGGAATGTTTATTATTCTCCCCATTAAAAATTGTAGGTGATTTGGAAATGTTTATAATTCTTCCCTCACCTAAGGTTAGAGGTCCGGTAGGTGCCTCAACCCTACTTAGTTAGATAGACATATTAAATAACATGCTAAACCCTTTATTTGTTTTTGTTAATGGCAAGTCCTCTTATGAAAACCTCATACTTTTTGATATCTTCTTACACAAAATATCTAGCCTAAATTTACTTGTTACAACTTTCTTTTCCTTTGATAGATTATTAGTGTAACACATACTTTTCCTTGTTTTCCCTCTTGCTGGGTGTCTTCCCAACCACCCAGGTGTTGGAGCTGTGCAAGGTGAAGGAAGAGCTTGAAGAAAGAATCCTTTGCTGTGATCGTTAGCTTGAAGAAGGATGGCTAGGTTGCTATAGCTAGATCCTCTATTCTATCTTATCTTTTCTTTTTGAAAGCAATGATGTAATAAACAATAAAGCCATTAGAAGGCTTGTTATTTCCTTCTTTCCACTGCTATTGACATTTTATGATGTATCTGGAATCATGCTTATTTATTTGGAATATTATGCATTCATCCTCAAAAGTCTAAATTTTTGTTAAAAATTGTGGATGTTTGTATTTCCTTTAAATTTTAGTAGAGAGGTGATCTCGCCTCTTTACAGCATGGTATCAGAGCCTTTAGGCGACTATTAGGGCATACAGTTGAGGCAAGGGTGTCTAGAAAGGATCAGGGCATGGGGGCTGACAAGATTTTCCTCCGACCCACTAGCTTGGCATACGGGGACTCCCGTGCCCATATGATCCGGCCTGGCCTGCGCCGATACGAACTGCCCGAAGTAGTATGCTTTTAGGCAATAGCATTCTAGTTATCCTTTTCTCATTTCTATTTCTCTTCCCTCTCATCTATGATTCTATACTCCGGAAAATTTAATATGATAACCCTAATTTCAGGAGAGGTGACCTGTTTGACAACTCAAACCAGGATTCCAACGCTGATCACATCGACACTCGTGCGACTCCTGCTATTACCCAACCAACCTCTGGTGTACCTGCCTTCACACCTGAGCAGGAGCTGGCGATGCTGCGACAGCTGTTGTCCTCCACCATGATGGGACAACTCAACACCATTGCTGTTGTTGCCACCAAAATAAGGGAGTTCACCCTCACTGACTTCATCAAGATGCACCCACCCTACTTCAAGGGTGACAGTGAGCCTAACATGGTGGACAAAGCTGATGACTGGGTGTTGGCCCTGGATCGGACCTTCGAGGGTATGGATTGCCCTCCTCACCAGAAGGTTTGGTTTACGACGTACGTGCTAGATGGACCGGCGCGTGTTTGGTGGAATGGAGTTGCCCGCACACGAGACACCTCCTCCATGGAGTGGACTCAGTTCGGGAAGCTGTTCAGAGAGAAGTACATCTGTCCTGCGTTCCTGAGGAAGAAGGAGGCTGGGTTTTACAGTCTCAAGCAAGGAAGCATGAGCGTGGCCGACTACGTTCAGAAGTTTCTGCTGTTAGAACATTACGCCACCGACCTTGGAGCTGACAGAAGAGCGACCTTGTTCTTGGAGGGCCTGAACTACCATGTTGGTCGAAGCCTCGTTCCACAGCTTCCACTCACGTTTCAACAGATGGTGGACAAGGCTCTCGCCATCGAGTCATATCCGGGATTCCAGTCTTCCAGTGGCTTCAACAACAACAAAAAGGAAGAATTCAAACCAGCATGAGAACCGTGGACGTGATCGCTGCAACAGATGCAATCGCTACCATCCTCCTGGAAGATGCCCCGCCAACAATGCATCTGCTCGTGTTGGCAACCGTCCTCCACCAACCTGCCATGAGTGTGGCTAGGTTGGGCACATCCGACCCAACTGCCCTCGTTTCCAGCAAGGGCAGAATCATGCTCAGCAGCCACAACATCCGAGACAGAACCCTCCACCGCGGAATAACAACAACAACCAGAACCTGAGACATCCGCCAGCTGAGAGGCGGAATGGGAGAGTGTTTGCTCTCAATGCTGAAGAAGATGGTGAAGGCAATGAAGTGATTGAAGGTACACTACACCTCAATTTGCATCCTTTAAAAGCTCTGTTTGACTCTGGTTCCTCCAATACCTTCATATCTAGACAGTTTGCCTCTATGCTTGAAATCGAATCTGAGTTTATGGATCATGTGTTAGATGTAAAAACTCCTAGTGGAAAAATATGCTCCTCGTATCTCCAAACTCCTACCTTGAACCTCTGTGTATCTGGAATAACGTTTCCTATAGTGTTCGTCTTGCTTGATATGACTGTCTTTGACATCATCCTGGGTATGGATTGGTTAAAGAAGTATAAAGCTGTTATGTTCTGTGAGGAATCCAAGGTTAGTCTGTTTCATCCTGATGAAGGAAGAGTGTGCGTCAAGGGCAAGAAGCGAGGAGAGCGACAGTTCGTCATCTCTGCCATCAAAGCTGAAAAGCTTGTCTCACAAGGGTGTAGAGCCTTCCTAGCCTCCATTGTTCTCGATGCTACACCTCCTGCCCTAGATCATGTTGATGTGGTGAAGGACTTCCCAGATGTCTTTCCTGAGGAGTTACCCGGGTTGCCACCAAATCGCGAGGTGGAATTCTCCATCGAGCTCATACCTGGAACTTCACCGATATCAAAGTCACCTTACCTCTTGGCTCCTGCTGAGCTGGAGGAGTTGAAGAAGCAGCTTGAAGAGCTTCTTGACATGGGTTTCGTTTGCCCCAGTGTTTCCCCTTGGGGAGCCCCTGTCTTGTTCGTGAAGAAGAAAGATGGATCCTTGCGGATGTGTATGGATTACCGCATGCTCAACCAGGTGACAGTGAAGAATCATTATCCGTTGCCGCGCATCGATGACCTATTCGATCAGCTGAAGTCAGCCATCGTGTTCTCCAAGATGGATCTCCGAAGTGGCTACTACCAGATGCGTGTAAAGGATGATGATGTTCCGAAGACAGCGTTCAGAACTCGCTATGGGCATTATGAATTTATGGTCATGCCTTTTGGTTTGACAAATGCCCCTGCTGTGTTTATGGACCTGATGAACCGAGTATTCCGCCCATACCTCGACAAGTTTGTAGTGGTGTTTATTGATGATGTTTTGGTTTATTCCGAGACGTTGGATCAACATCGCGAGCACCTGCGGATTGTACTCAACACATTGCGAGAAAATCAATTGTATACAAAATTCTCAAAATGTGAGTTCTGGATAAAGGAAGTGATGTTTCTTGGTCACGTGATTTCTGCCGGCCATATAGCTGTTGATCCTGCAATGGTAGAAGCTGTGACAAAGTGGAATGCTCCGAGAAACCCGTCAGAAATCCGTAGTTTCCTTGGTCTAGCTGGTTACTATCGGAAGTTTATCAAAGGGTTTTCTGAGTTGGCTTTACCTTTGACCAAGCTGACTCGGAAGGAGGTCAAGTTCTCATGGACCCCTGAATGTGAGGACAGTTTTCAGAAGTTGAAGATGAGTCTGACTTCTGCTCCAGTGCTTGCTTTGCCTGTTGAGGGCATACCCTATGCCATCTACATTGATGCATCCCGACAAGGCTTAGGGTGTGTTCTGATGCAAGACAGAAAGGTGATCGCCTATGCTTCTCGACAGTTGAAACCTAATGAAGCTAATTGGCCTACGCATGATTTAGAGCTGGCTGCCATAGTTCATGCTTTGATGATCTGGCGACACTACCTCTATGGAGAAAAGTTTGAAGTCTTTTCTGATCACAAGAGTTTGAGATATCTGTTGACTCAGAAGGATCTGAACTTGTAACAGCGTAGGTGGATGGAATATCTTAAAGATTACAATTTCACCATCACCTATCATCCTGGTAAAGCAAATGTCGTAGCTGATGCTTTAAGTCGCAAGAAGGATGCTGTTTGTGCTGCTCTGAGATGTTCTGTGTGGGAAAACCTTGAACTTGTAGCCAGTTGGAGACCTCAGCTTGTCGATTCAGAGGAAGAAGATAAGTTGTGTGTTCATATGGCCAGTTTGACCGTTACACCAACCTGGATCTCAGAAGTCATGTCTGCACAGTTGGAGAGTTCCGAGCTTGAAGAGTTGAAAGCTTTATCTGAGAAACCGCAATCTGACTTCTCTGTCGGAGTGGATGGTGCTATCCGCTTCAGACAAAGGTTGTGGATACCTGATGTTGATGATCTGAGACAGAAGGTTCTGAGTGAAGCTCATGGTTCCAAGTACACTATTCACCCTGGCACAACAAAGATGTACAAGGACTTACAGCGAAGCTTCTGGTGGAAGAACATGAAGAATGATATAGCTTTGTTCGTGGTGAAGTGCTTGACATGTCAGCAAGTCAAGATTGAACATCAACGACCTGGTGGTCTTCTTCATCCTCTTGAGATTCCAGAATGGAAGTGGGAGAAGATCACAATGGACTTTGTTACTGGTTTCCCCAAGTCCAAGAGAGGTTATGATGCTGTTTGGGTGGTGATTGATCGGCTTGCAAAATATGCTCATTTCTTGCCTTTCAAAACCACGTATAAAGTTGCTGAGATGGCTCAGTTGTATGTGGAGTGGATAGTTCGTCTGCATGGTGTCCCTGCTGTGATAGTTTCTGATCGAGACCCAAAATTCACTTCTCGTTTATGGGGTCAGATTCAGGAAGAGATGGGTACTGATCTACGTTTCAGCACTGCTTACCACCCGCAAACTAATGGTCAGTCCGAGAGAACAGTTCAGATTCTGGAGGACTTGCTACATGCTTGTGTGATGGATTGGGGTGGTGCTTGGGATCGATATCTACCATTAGCAGAGTTTGCTTACAACAATAGCTACCAAGCCAGTATTGGTATGCCACCTTTTGAAGCTCTCTATGGTAGACCTTGTCGTTCACCTTTGCACTGGGATGATGTTGGTGAACGTTCCCTAGTGAAGACTGATGACATACATATGATGCTTGAGAAGATATAGTTGATAAAGAAACGGATGAAAGCTGCTCAAGACAGACAAAAGATGTATGCTGATAAGAAGAGGTTTGATGTAAGCTTCTTAGTGGGAGACTATGCTTTTCTAAAGATCAAGCCTATACGCTCTATTGCAAGATCTAAAGTAAAAGGCAAGTTGAGTCCTCGCTATGTTGGACCATTTGAGATCTTAGATAAAGTGGGGGATTGTGCTTATCGTCTAGCTTTGCCTCATGCTTATGATAAGATTCACAATGTGTTCCATGTTTCTGTGTTGAGGAAGTACGTTAAGGATCCGTCTCATGTGCTCACCATCAAACCTGTGGAGATTAATGAGAATCTGACTTATGAAGAACTACCTGTGAAGATCCTTGACTCCCGAGTAAAGCAGCTGAAGAATAAGGAGATAGAGTTAGTGAAGGTTTTGTGGAGATATCATGGATTAGAAGAAACCACTTGGGAGTTGAGAGATGAGATGTTGCGTACTCACCCTTCCCTCTTTGTATGAGATTTCGGGGATGAAATCCTTTTTAAGGGGTGGAGTGCTGTAACATACTGAAATCTCCTATGTACCTCTTTGTACTCTTTTCTATAAGCTTTGGTCTTCATTTTCATTCCATTTGTCCTTGGTTTTGATTTAAAAGAAATTAAGAAGGTTATTGGTTAAATGTTTCCCATATATTCTTATTTTAAGGTTGCATGCACAAATGCCTCAGTTAGAATTAGATAATGGGTTTAAAATGCAAATTCACATTAAGTAATAAAAAGAGTAAAAATAATTCATCCTAGAATCTTCTAGTGTTTCCTAGAATATAAGAAATAAGAAGAAAATCCGAATTTTGTAAAAGGAAGAAGATAAATGTAATAATTAATGGTAATATGAGAAATTATGGGTAAAGAAGATAATTACAAGGATTTTCGCAACAAATATGATAATCTGAAACCATCATGATAATTTGATAGTTTAATTCGTTTCCTTGGGCAAAGAGTAACTTAAGGGTCAAGTATTATTTAAAATGAAAATATTAATAACATTATCAATGGAATATAGGAAATATGCCAATAAAAATGAATAAATACTTAATGCTCTCAAATCAGGAAAATTACTTCAAATTCATATTCTAAACATAAAAATAAGCCTTTGTGCAAATTTGCAACTAATTTGGATAATATATGAATAATAAGAAAAATAGGAGAGAGAAAGTGTGTAGAATGTTCTAATTAATTTAATAAATATAAAGATAATTCAACTTGTGAAGATAATTACAAAATCGTGTTCCAAACCTAATCGGAGACTTATGGGTGAAGTTACATTAATTTTAGATAATGTTATCACCTCTTTTGAGAGAGGAAAGAGAAAATATCATATTAATTATTTCGCCTAATAAACTTTCTCAAAATTAAAAACTAACTCCATATTTGGATTCTACGCGTCGAAATAAGTCAGAATATAAATTTTCATAATTTTTGGGCAACGTTTGAGCCTCCAAAAGAAGAAAGAGAAAAACATTTAAAATCTAATAGTTTTAATCGACTTTTGCTCAGGGATATTTCCCTGATCTAATGCGAGATCGGACGGTCTAGGTTGATTAGTGGACCCGTGTCCATCGATCCGATGACGCACGATCGTCTTCTACCTTGAGTCGGATTAGGCAACAGATAGGATTTTTCGTTTTCTTAAAATCGCAATAACTTGAGATTTACTCAATGATTTTCCTTGATTTTTGTTGCGTTGGATTCCTTGCGAGATTTCTCACAGGATTATCCCAAATTTTTCGAGCTTTGACGCGTATTTGGGAAACGCCCAAAGTAGCCGCCGACCACTTCCCCTTGCTCCTACCCACATCCTAGTCTAGGGTTCCTTGCCTATAAATAACTCAACCCTTGCGACCGCCATCACCTTAGCAACCTGTTCGTACCTCCAATTTGGATTTTCGTGGACGTTTCAACCCCCGACGAGCAGCCGAAGGTCCTTAGCTTGCGACGCTTCTCCCTCTCTTTTCCGGCCACCTCGGTTCGAATCAAAGGTACCATTGAGTTCGTCTCGTCCTTCTCTTTCTTTCGACTATCTAAACGCAAGTTTTCGTCGAGTATAGCGATTTTGCCCAAATCGGCCGAGCAAGCCTGCTCGCGCGCGACGAGGGTCGGCCGAGGTTGATGACGACGCACAAATGACTATTTTGCCCCTCCGGTTTCTTCTCCTTTCGTTTTCTCGCCAAGGACACGACGGTCCTTTACCCCTGTTTAACCGCCGGGTCGCTCGACCGGTTGCGAGAGGCCCTGAGACGCGGGTCGCCACTCTCAGTCGCCCGCGACCGCTCGATGCGGTTGGCTTTGCCTACGTGGCAAGCTGCCATTGGTCGGAGTAAAATAATTATTATAAATTATTCTGTTGGTAAAAAATAATAAATAAATAGTGTTTTGAAATCAGGAAAACGAGATCTATTTAATAAAATGTTTTTGAGATTTGGTTTTGAGTTTTTCGAAAAGGTGTTTTTAAAATCGATTTAATTAACTTAAAAATCCCTAAAATTAACCCTAAACATCAATATTTCCAAAATATACAATATTATATGTTATTTTGATCAGGAAAACCTAACTAAGACGATTATGAGGTTTTTGAAGTCTGAATCGAGAGTTTGTGCAAAAAGTTAGTAAATTAGGGTTTTCAATCTTTTAAATGAATACATGTAATTCTAATATATATATATAATGATGTAATAGGAAGTTTGGGTTTATAGTTCGTGTGAAGAGTTGAAAAAGGGAAACTTAGGACACCTGTGGCCAAGGTATGTGTTTAGTATGAGTTTGATTGTGCATCTACCTATCAGTTGGGAAATACTTAATCCAATACCTAAATTTCTTCTATGAGGTTTAACTTGATCTAAACCATTGAATTCTTGAAACCTAAATGTCTTATTTGCCTCAAAAGTAGATGTAGTATTCTCTTGTTTGGGTATTCATACCCCACTGCCATGATATATATTCTTTTGCTTAAATCTTTCCATAAATCTTTTGTTAGCATGAAATTAAATGTTCTATTTAAATTTTAAGTAGTGGTACTTATGTACAACCACCCATAGAGGGCATGTATAAAATCGCCCTAGGGGAATGTTTATTATTCTCCCCATTAAAAATTGTAGGTGATTTGGAAATGTTTATAATTCTTCCCTCACCTAAGGTTAGAGGTCCGGTAGGTGCCTCAACCCTACTTAGTTAGATAGACATATTAAATAACATGCTAAACCCTTTATTTCTTTTTGTTAATGGCAAGTCCTCTTATGAAAACCTCATACTTTTTGATATCTTCTTACACAAAATATCTAGCCTAAATTTACTTGTTACAACTTTCTTTTCCTTTGATAGATTATTAGTGTAACACATACTTTTCCTTGTTTTCCCTCTTGCTGGGTGTCTTCCCAACCACCCAGGTGTTGGAGCTGTGCAAGGTGAAGGAAGAGCTTGAAGAAAGAATCCTTTGCTGTGATCGTTAGCTTGAAGAAGGATGGCTAGGTTGCTATAGCTAGATCCTCTATTCTATCTTATCTTATCTTTTTGAAAGCAATGATGTAATAAACAATAAAGCCATTAGAAGGCTTGTTATTTCCTTCTTTCCACTGCTATTGACATTTTATGATGTATCTGGAATCATGCTTATTTATTTGGAATATTATGCATTCATCCTCAAAAGTCTAAATTTTTGTTAAAAATTGTGGATGTTTGTATTTCCTTTAAATTTTAGTAGAGAGGTGATCTCGCCTCTTTACAGCATGGTATCAGAGCCTTTAGGCGACTATTAGGGCATACAGTTGAGGCAAGGGTGTCTAGAAAGGATCAGGGCATGGGGGCTGACAAGATTTTCCTCCGACCCACTAGCTTGGCATACGGGGACTCCCGTGCCCATATGATCCGGCCTGGCCTGCGCCGATACGAACTGCCCGAAGTAGTATGCTTTTAGGCAATAGAATTCTAGTTATCCTTTTCTCATTTCTATTTCTCTTCCCTCTCATCTATGATTCTTTACTCCTGAAAATTTAATATGATAACCCTAATTTCAGGAGAGGTGACCTGTTTGACAACTCAAACCAGGATTCCAACGCTGATCACATCGACACTCGTGTGACTCCTGCTATTACCCAACCAACCTCTGGTGTACCTTCCTTCACACCTGAGCAGGAGCTGGCGATGCTGCGACAGCTGTTGTCCTCCACCATGATGGGACAACTCAACACCATTGCTGTTGTTGCCGCCAAGCCGAGGGAGTTCACCCTCACTGACTTCATCAAGATGCAGCCACCCTACTTCAAGGGTGAGAGTGAGCCTAACATGGTGGACAAAGCTGATGACTGGGTGTTGGCCCTGGATCGGACCTTCGAGGGTATGGCTTGCCCTCCTCACCAGAAGGTTCGGTTTACGACGTACGTGCTAGATGGACCGGCGCATGTTTGGTGGAATGGAGTTGCCCGCACACGAGACACCTCCTCCATGGAGTGGACTCAGTTCGTGAAGCTGTTCAGAGAGAAGTACATCTGTCCTGCGTTCCTGAGGAAGAAGGAGGCTGAGTTTTACAGTCTCAAGCAAGGAAGCATGAGTGTGGCCGACTACGTTCAGAAGTTTCTGCTGTTAGAACGTTACGCCACCGACCTTGGAGCTGACAGAAGAGCGACCTTGTTCTTGGAGGGCCTGAACTACCATGTTGGTCGAAGCCTCGTTCCACAGCTTCCACTCACGTTTCAACAGATGGTGGACAAGGCTCTCGCCATCGAGTCATATCCGGGATTCCGGTCTTCCAGTGGCTTCAACAACAACAAAAAGGAAGAATTCGAACCAGCATGAGAACCGTGGACGTGATCGCTGCAACAGATGCAATCGCCACCATCCTCCTGGAAGATGCCCCGCCAACAATGCATCTGCTCGTGTTGGCAACCGTCCTCCACCAACCTGCCATGAGTGTGGCTAGGTTGGGCACATCCGACCCAACTGCCCTCGTTTCCAGCAAGGGCAGAATCATGCTCAGCAGCCACAACATCCGAGACAGAACCCTCCACCGCGGAATAACAACAACAACCAGAACCCGAGACATCCGCCAGCTGAGAGGCGGAATGGGAGAGTGTTTGCTCTCAATGCTGAAGAAGATGGTGAAGGCAATGAAGTGATTGAAGGTACACTACACCTCAATTTGCATCCTTTAAAAGCTCTGTTTGACTCTGGTTCCTCCAATACCTTCATATCTAGACAGTTTGCCTCTATGCTTGAAATCGAATCTGAGTTTATGGATCATGTGTTAGATGTAAAAACTCCTAGTGGAAAAATCTGCTCCTCGTATCTCCAAACTCCTACCTTGAACCTCTGTGTATCTGGAATAACATTTCCTACAGTGTTCGTCTTGCTTGATATGACCGTCTTTGACATCATCCTGGGTATGGATTGGTTAAAGAAGTATAAAGCTGTTATGTTCTATGAGGAATCCAAGGTTAGTCTGTTTCATCCTGATGAAGGAAGAGTGTGCGTCAAGGGCAAGAAGCGAGGAGAGCGACAGTTCGTCATCTCTGCCATCAAAGCTGAAAAGCTTGTCTCACAAGGGTGTAGAGCCTTCCTAGCCTCCATTGTTCTCGATGCTACACCTCCTGCCCTAGATCATGTTGATGTGGTGAAGGACTTCCCAGATGTCTTTCCTGAGGAGTTACCCGGGTTGCCACCAAATCGCGAGGTGGAATTCTCCATCGAGCTCATACTTGGAACTTCACCGATATCAAAGTCACCTTACCGCTTGGCTCCTGCTGAGCTGGAGGAGTTGAAGAAGTAGCTTGAAGAGCTTCTTGACATGGGTTTCGTTTGCCCCAGTGTTTCCCCTTGGGGAGCCCCTGTCTTGTTCGTGAAGAAGAAAGATGGATCCTTGCGGATGTGTATGGATTACCGCATGCTCAACCAGGTGACAGTGAAGAATCATTATCCGTTGCCGCGCATCAATGACCTATTCGATCAGCTGAAGTCAGCCATCGTGTTCTCCAAGATGGATCTCCGAAGTGGCTACTACCAGATGCGTGTAAAGGATGATGATGTTCCGAAGACAGCGTTCAGAACTCGCTATGGGCATTATGAATTTATGGTCATGCCTTTTGGTTTGACAAATGCCCCTGCTGCGTTTATGGACCTGATGAACCGAGTATTCCGCCCATACCTCGACAAGTTTGTAGTGGTGTTTATTGATGATGTTTTGGTTTATTCCGAGACGTTGGATCAACATCGCGAGCACCTGCGGATTGTACTCAACACATTGCGAGAAAATCAATTGTATACAAAATTCTCAAAATGTGAGTTCTGGATAAAGGAAGTGATGTTTCTTGGTCACGTGATTTCTGCCGGCCATATAGCTGTTGATCCTGCAATGGTAGAAGCTGTGACAAAGTGGAATGCTCCGAGAAACCCGTCAGAAATCCGTAGTTTCCTTGGTCTAGCTGGTTACTATCGGAAGTTTATCAAAGGGTTTTCTGAGTTGGCTTTACCTTTGACCAAGCTGACTCGGAAGGAGGTCAAGTTCTGATGGACCCCTGAATGTGAGGACAGTTTTCAGAAGTTGAAGATGAGTCTGACTTCTGCTCCAGTGCTTGCTTTGCCTGTTGAGGGCATACCCTATGCCATCTACACTGATGCATCCCGACAAGGCTTAGGGTGTGTTCTGATGCAAGACAGAAAGGTGATCGCCTATGCTTCTCGACAGTTGAAACCTAATGAAGCTAATTGGCCTACGCATGATTTAGAGCTGGCTGCCATAGTTCATGCTTTGATGATCTGGCGACACTACCTCTATGGAGAAAAGTTTGAAGTCTTTTCTGATCACAAGAGTTTGAGATATCTGTTGACTCAGAAGGATCTGAACTTGCAACAGCGTAGGTTGATGGAATATCTTAAAGATTACAATTTCACCATCACCTATCATCCTGGTAAAGCAAATGTCGTAGCTGATGCTTTAAGTCGTAAGAAGGATGCTGTTTGTGCTGCTCTGAGATGTTCTGTGTGGGAAAACCTTGAACTTGTATCCAGTTGGAGACCTCAGCTTGTCGATTCAGAGGAAGAAGATAAGTTGTGTGTTCATATGGCCAGTTTGACCGTTACACCAACCTGGATCTCAGAAGTCATGTCTGCACAGTTGGAGAGTTCCGAGCTTGAAGAGTTGAAAGCTTTATCTGAGAAACCGCAATCTGACTTCTCTGTCGGAGTGGATGGTGCTATCCGCTTCAGACAAAGGTTGTGGATACCTGATGTTGATGATCTGAGACAGAAGGTTCTGAGTGAAGCTCATGGTTCCAAGTACACTATTCACCCTGGCACAACAAAGATGTACAAGGACTTACAGCGAAGCTTCTGGTGGAAGAACATGAAGAATGATATAGCTTTGTTCGTGGTGAAGTGCTTGACATGTCAGCAAGTCAAGATTGAACATCAACGACCTGGTGGTCTTCTTCATCCTCTTGAGATTCCAGAATGGAAGTGGGAGAAGATCACAATGGACTTTGTTACTGGTTTCCCCAAGTCCAAGAGAGGTTATGATGCTGTTTGGGTGGTGATTGATCGGCTTGCAAAATATGCTCATTTCTTGCCTTTCAAAACCACGTATAAAGTTGCTGAGATGGCTCAGTTGTATGTGGAGTGGATAGTTCGTCTGCATGGTGTCCCTGCTGTGATAGTTTCTGATCGAGACCCGAAATTCACTTCTCGTTTATGGGGTCAGATTCAGGAAGAGATGGGTACTGATCTACGTTTCAGCACTGCTTACCACCCGCAAACTAATGGTCAGTCCGAGAGAACAGTTCAGATTCTGGAGGACTTGCTACATGCTTGTGTGATGGATTGGGGTGGTGCTTGGGATCGATATCTACCATTAGCAGAGTTTGCTTACAACAATAGCTACCAAGCCAGTATTGGTATGCCACCTTTTGAAGCTCTCTATGGTAGACCTTGTCGTTCACCTTTGCACTGGGATGATGTTGGTGAACGTTCCCTAGTGAAGACTGATGACATACATATGATGCTTGAGAAGATACAGTTGATAAAGAAACGGATGAAAGCTGCTCAAGACAGACAAAAGATGTATGCTGATAAGAAGAGGTTTGATGTAAGCTTCTTAGTGGGAGACTATGCTTTTCTAAAGATCAAGCCTATACGCTCTATTGCAAGATCTAAAGTAAAAGGCAAGTTGAGTCCTCGCTATGTTGGACCATTTGAGATCTTAGATAAAGTGGGGGATTGTGCTTATCGTCTAGCTTTGCCTCATGCTTATGATAAGATTCACAATGTGTTCCATGTTTCTGTGTTGAGGAAGTACGTTAAGGATCCGTCTCATGTGCTCACCATCAAACCTGTGGAGATTAATGAGAATCTGACTTATGAAGAACTACCTGTGAAGATCCTTGACTCCCGAGTAAAGCGGCTAAAAAATAAGGAGATAGAGTTAGTGAAGGTTTTGTGGAGATATCATGGATTAGAAGAAACCACTTGGGAGTTGAGAGATGAGATGTTGCGTACTCACCCTTCCCTCTTTGTATGAGATTTCGGGGATGAAATCCTTTTTAAGGGGTGGAGTGCTGTAACATACTGAAATCTCCTATGTACCTCTTTGTACTCTTTTCTATAAGCTTTGATCATCATTTTCATTCCATTTGTCCTTGGTTTTGATTTAAAAGAAATTAAGAAGGTTATTGGTTAAATGTTTCCCATATATTCTTATTTTAAGGTTGCATGCACAAATGCCTCAGTTAGAATTAGATAATGGGTTTAAAATGCAAATTCACATTAAGTAATAAAAAGAGTAAAAATAATTCATCCTAGAATCTTCTAGTGTTTCCTAGAATATAAGAAATAAGAAGAAAATCCGAATTTTGTAAAAGGAAGAAGATAAATGTAATAATTAATGGTAATATGAGAAATTATGGGTAAAGAAGATAATTACAAGGATTTTTGCAACAAATATGATAATCTGAAACCATCATGATAATTTGATAGTTTAATTCGTTTCCTTGGGCAAAGAGTAACTTAAGGGTCAAGTATTATTTAAAATGAAAATATTAATAACATTATCAATGGAATATAGGAAATATGCCAATAAAAATGAATAAAGTACTTAATGCTCTCAAATCAGGAAAATTACTTCAAATTCATATTCTAAACATAAAAATAAGCCTCTGTGCAAATTTGCAACTAATTTGGATAATATATGAATAATAAGAAAAATAGGAGAGAGAAAGTGTGTAGAATGTTCTAATTAATTTAATAAATATAAAGATAATTCAACTTGTGAAGATAATTGCAAAATCGTGTTCCAAACCTAATGGGAGACTTATGGGTGAAGTTACATTAATTTTAGATAATGTTATCACCTCTTTTGAGAGAGGAAAGAGAAAATGTCATATTAATTATTTCGCCTAATAAACTTTCTCAAAATGAAAAACTAACTCCATATTTGGATTCTACGCGTCGAAATAAGTCAGAATATAAATTTTCATAATTTTTGGGCAACGTTTGAGCCTCCAAAAGAAGAAAGAGAAAAACATTTAAAATCTAATAGTTTTAATCGACTTTTGCTCAGGGATATTTCCCTGATCTAATGCGAGATCGGACGGTCTAGGTTGATTAGTGGACCCGTGTCCATCGATCCGACGACGCACGGTCGTCTTCTACCTTGAGTCGGATTAGGCAACAGATAGGATTTTTCGTTTTCTTAAAATCGCAATAACTTGAGATTTACTCAATGATTTTCCTTGATTTTTGTTGCGTTGGATTCCTTGCGAGATTTCTCACAGGATTATCCCAAATTTTTCGAGCTTTGACGCGTATTTGGGAAACGCCCAAAGTAGCCGCCGGCCACTTCCCCTTGCTCCTACCCACATCCTAGTCTAGGGTTCCTTGCCTATAAATAACTCAACCCTTGCGACCGCCATCACCTTAGCAACCTATTCATACCTCCAATTTGGATTTTCGTGGACGTTTCGACCCCCGACGAGCAGCCGAAGGTCCTTAGCTTGCGACGCTTCTCCCTCTCTTTTCCGGCCACCTCGGTTCGAATCAAAGGTACCATTGAGTTCGTCTCATCCTTCTCTTTCTTTCGACTATCTAAACGCAAGTTTTCGTCGAGTATAGCGATTTTGCCCAAATCGGCCGAGCAAGCCTGCTCGCGCGCGACGAGGGTCGGCCGAGGTTGATGACGACGCACAAATGACTATTTTGCCCCTCCGTTTTCTTCTCCTTTCGTTTTCTCGCCAAGGACACGACGGTCCTTTACCCCTGTTTAGCCGCCGGGTCGCTCGACCGGTTGCGAGAGGCCCTGAGACGCGGGTCGCCACTCTCAGTCGCCCGCGACCGCTCGATGCGGTTGGCTTTGCCTACGTGGCAAGCTGCCATTGGTCGGAGTAAAATAATTATTATAAATTATTCCGTTGGTAAAAAATAATAAATAAATAGTGTTTTGAAATCAGGAAAACGAGATCTATTTAATAAAATGTTTTTGAGATTTGGTTTTGAGTTTTTCGAAAAGGTGTTTTTAAAATCGATTTAATTAACTTAAAAATCCCTAAAATTAACCCTAAACATCAATATTTCCAAAATATACAATATTATATGTTATTTTGATCAGGAAAACCTAACTAAGACGATTATGAGGTTTTTGAAGTCTGAATCGAGAGTTTGTGCAAAAAGTTAGTAAATTAGGGTTTTCAATCTTTTAAATGAATACATGTAATTCTAATATATATATATAATGATGTAATAGGAAGTTTGGGTTTATAGTTCGTGTGAAGAGTTGAAAAAGGGAAACTTAGGACACCTGTGGCCAAGGTATGTGTTTAGTATGAGTTTGATTGTGCATCTACCTATCAGTTGGGAAATACTTAATCCAATACCTAAATTTCTTCTATGAGGTTTAACTTGATCTAAACCATTGAATTCTTGAAACCTAAATGTCTTATTTGCCTCAAAAGTAGATGTAGTATTCTCTTGTTTGGGTATTCATACCCCACTGCCATGATATATATTCTTTTGCTTAAATCTTGCCATAAATCTTTTGTTAGCATGAAATTAAATGTTCTATTTAAATTTTAAGTAGTGGTACTTATGTACAACCACCCATAGAGGGCATGTATAAAATCACCCTAGGGGAATGTTTATTATTCTCCCCATTAAAAATTGTAGGTGATTTGGAAATGTTTATAATTCTTCCCTCACCTAAGGTTAGAGGTCCGGTAGGTGCCTCAACCCTACTTAGTTAGATAGACATATTAAATAACATGCTAAACCCTTTATTTCTTTTTGTTAATGGAAAGTCCTCTTATGAAAACCTCATACTTTTTGATATCTTCTTACACAAAATATCTAGCCTAAATTTACTTGTTACAACTTTCTTTTCCTTTGATAGATTATTAGTGTAACACATACTTTTCCTTGTTTTCCCTCTTGCTGGGTGTCTTCCCAACCACCCAGGTGTTGGAGCTGTGCAAGGTGAAGGAAGAGCTTGAAGAAAGAATCCTTTGCTGTGATCGTTAGCTTGAAGAAGGATGGCTAGGTTGCTATAGCTAGATCCTCTATTCTATCTTATCTTTTCTTTTTGAAAGCAATGATGTAATAAATAATAAAGCCATTAGAAGGCTTGTTATTTCCTTCTTTCCGCTGCTATTGACATTTTATGATGTATCTGGAATCATGCTTATTTATTTGGAATATTATGCAGTCATCCTCAAAAGTCTTAATTTTTGTTAAGAATTGTGGATGTTTGTATTTCCTTTAAATTTTAGTAGAGAGGTGATCTCGCCTCTTTACAGGATCCATATCCACCCCAAAATTAAAACATACTTGTAGTCAAGTATGAACCAACGGAATCTCTTTTTTATTAAAATGATGAAATCATCCCTTAGGAGGAACCACATCATGGACCCCACATTACAATGTAAACCCTTTACCCCCGCAACTACATGCACATCAGGGGTAGCATGAAAACTCACATAGAAGCCACCATGAGTTATGGGACCAAATATCACTCGTGATGTACAAAATAAGGTTTCAAGCCCAAGTCTGTACTAAGGGGATCCTGGGCCTTCACCACTGAGCTACAACTTAAGTGGATAAATATTTCATTTCAATACAATTCATCGGGATTGATAAATGCATTCACCTATAGAGCCATTTGAGTAGACAAGTTCAAGCTTGAATACATACATACAATTCATTTCTCTCTTATTTTCATTAATAGTTTGAACATAAATAAAAAAAAGCAAATACACTTCAAATATAAGGTGCCACACCGATGAATGCATATTCATCCTAGTTTTAGTTGCATTTTTAGCTAACTTTTGCATCCATTTCCATCATTTCACTTTACAACTAGATGATAATTAGGTTTTCTAAAGTTTTATGTTATAAATATCTTTGGTTTTCATGACCATCTTCAACTTTATTTGCATGGTAGGGGTGTAGGAGATGGTGGTCCCACTACATTCATGACAGTATTCAACTTCATTGAAGAAATGTACCATATTCTTGATGATCTATTCCTTCATCAGATCTCACTACACCTAGCAAACCATCAATTTTCTTCATTGTGAACTTCCATCAGAAGATGCTCCATAGATACAGGCCTTCAACGTCATGCCAATAGAGCACCTTGGGTGGGTTTATTTCATATGATCAATCAGTTTGTAGTAGGTCTTCCTAGCCATCATTTGCTCCACTCTACCCTTCCTTTGCTTGTCAGCCCAACTTTGCCTTCTGATGGTTGCACTACATCCACCTTCCAATGGTGGTTCTTCCCATGCCTCACCTACCAATGGTTAACCTACCACATGCCTTTTGATGGCCCCTGTGACATCATCTACCAATAGTGCACCTGCATTACCTTATGAAGTAAATCCTACATGCCTTCTGATGGTTACCCTTCACTTCTCACCTTCCAATGGAAGTTCTACACCCACCTTCTGATTGTTGTCCTATAACCATTCACTTGTCGATGGCTCCATTGAATGTTGTGAGACTCCTCATCTACCAATTGAGTTACTATAGACCAACAACCCATTGTCTTCCCCACATTGTTGCTACCTCTTTACCTTTATGACAACACTGAGACTTCACTCCATGGTGTCTGGGAGGATTCCAAACCATGTCTTTTTCCTATAAATACAAGGAGACTTCAACAAAAAGGGGAACTGGAATTCCTTGTCACCAAAATGCTACATGTGCTCTAAAACCTCATCCTCCACATCCATCAACCTTTGTCCATTTCTTTGCAAATGTCAACCAAAGATCCCTCCTCCTACAAGACTCCAAGGTCCTAATCGCAAAGGAGGTATGTTCTATAGAGTTTGTTTCCATTGATTGACAACCACTACCTTCATCCTCCTACTACTCCTTCATCACAGTGACAAGATCTGACCTTGAAGAAGGAAGGGCCAAGTCTATTTTGTTGAAAGTCAGGGGTAGATCTGTTTCTATGTTGTCCAACATCAGTTTCTAGCACAAAGATAGGCTTCCTTACACCATGGATCTATTTTTATTCCCTTCTGTGACCAAGGATTTCTATCTGTCTTCTACTATTGTTTATCTTATTATTTCTTCCATGAGCAAGTAGTCCTTTCTCTAAGGTACGGGGAGTAGCCCCACAACCTGACTGCGCTCTTGTGTCTACATCTACAATTGTATGGACCATTATATGCTTTGAATCAATTATTTTTATGATTATATTCTGGCATGATCATTAAGTTTATATGTAAATTAGATCATAGTGTAGAGAACTTCAAACCCAAGATCTAGGATACATATTGATTCATGTTAAACCCTTGATGATAATTTCATAGAAGTACTATAGTTGTATGAATTCTAAGTAATGTGATGAGATCTTAGATTGCTATATATCTAGATTTTAATCCTAATGTCCAAAGAGGGATTTTCCTAGCCTCAACTTATATACTTCCATGCTTAATGAGATGTAGTGAGAGAGTGATTTGACTTAAGTTGTTGGAGTGTGGTTTTCATTTGCATGCTCTCTCCCCTAAATTTTAATCTACATTCAGTGACCTACTTAACTATGTTAGAGAACTAAGGGTTGGAGTTAATTCTTCCTAACCAAATATGAATTAAATTAGAAGGTGTGTGGAATGAAATTGGGGTGCTATTACATAGGAGTACCTAACCTTTTCTTTTTTAGATCCTATTATATCGAAGCATATTTTATATATTTATTTTTCTATTGTTTTCTTTTTCCTTTATCCCTTGTGTATCTAGGGCATGTGGTGGTAGGAGGAAGTGGGGATATTAGGGATTCACACCCCATGTTTTTGTATGGTGGATAATACTGAATATGTTCTCCTTTTCATGAGGCAATGCAGTAAGAAATGATAGAAGAATAGTGGATCAAAGAGGGGCCATCCAATGTAGGTTTTCCCTATAAAAATCCCAATGTGCAAATTAGTTTCACACTATTCACAAACAAATGCAAAATATAATGAATTAAGCAATTGTATCAACTAAATTCTTTTCACCAGTTATGATAAAAGCCCTACGAATCTACAACTTGCTTTAATTGCCTCTCGACACTTAATTCAATAAAAGAGAAGCAAAAACATGTACGAATTCAAGCATGCAACATTATTAGTTAAAAATACCATGTAAAGGGTGGTGGATGAGTTTCATTCATTAAAGGTATACATTTATGTTCCAATTTTAAAAGTTAGAGACTAATATAGAACCACTTTAGCAACAAAATGTCTAATGTTTGGGAATGGTAAAATGGAGACAAGTGTCCCTATTCACATCAAGACCTAAGATACAATGAAGGAAATTACATGGAAGAAAATTCTAACTAATCACACATAAGAGTTTAGCAAAATATACATGCAATGTAAATTGGATGGGTGGCACAAAAAGAAAACACAAAGTTCTAAACAATATGAAAAATGCAAGGGGATAAGCTATATTGTGTGCAAGTATGCAAAATATAAAATGGAAGCATAAGTTGGACTAGTGTGATTCTTAGTAAAGCATTTGACTGTCAGAGGAAATATTTAGAACAATGGAGCAAAGACAAACAAGGTCTTACCTCCCTACCACCCCAAGCTTTTGAATCATGTTGTACTCAACATGAAATTAGGGTTGGAATGATAGAGAGTTGGTCCATAATTCTTGAAATATTTTCTTATATTCAAAATGGTGAAGTGGGGGTCAAAATGACCTTTCTAGTGATAGAATGACCACTCTCATTTTCTTTGCATGAATTGATAGGGAGATGTACATTTTGATCAAAATAACACACCCATTCTGATGATAAAATCTGATCTTTCTATATTGGCCAATTTCTCTTATTACATGGATTTGGGGAATTTTCTTGATCATCATTTGGTCTTAAATTATGCACAATATGGTAACCTCATTTCCTACGATCATGTTCTAAAACAAATCACAAACATCAAAACTCTCAACTATATTTTGTGTGTGTTTCTTGGAAAAAATAAAAGCAAAATAATAGCCAGAATGGAGTTTGAGTGAAAAAGATCTCAAATCGAAATGGGTTGCCTCCAACTATGTATAAGTCTAATGGCCTCATCTAGTATGTTTGTTGTTGTTGTTGTTCTTCTTCTTCTTCTTCATGAAATGGAGAAACTCAATGTTACATTCATGAAGTACAACTCCTTATCATTGGCATTCATAAATTGTTCCTCACTCCATGGACCTTGGTGGTCATCACAAACTTAATATTTAAACTTGTCTTTATATTCTATATTTGAGGTGATGATGTCTTGAAGATGTTGTGGGTCAATCTCAAGTTCATAATGTAGCCTTAAGTGTGTAGCTACACACATAAATTTCAACATCAATTGTTGACAAGAAGGTCCTTCCCAAGATGATGAAAATCTTCTTGTCCTCTAGTTCCATATCTAGAATAATGAAGTTCGTTGGGAACACCGCTTTTATTTCATTGTCATGCACCATAAGTACATCATTCACCTTGACCGTTGGAACTTTTAAAACCACTAGACCAATTATGTAGAATTTTTTTTCTGACTTTGATATACACATGCCCAATTAAAGATACACACTATAGGACACGAGGTTAACACTATAAACCAAGTCAAGTGAAGAATTCTCAATAATATGCCTATCAATTTGGCATGAAATAAGATGGGTAAGAGGCCTTCTTCTTGACAGGAAGGACATGTTACAAGATATAACCCAATTCTTAGTCAACTTAATTTTCTTTGGCATCCTTCTCGTTATCTTCCTTTTAAAAGTGCAAGCATCATTCAATAATTTGAAACATGTCAGAGTTTACTTGATTTCATCAAGAAATGGGATATTCACTTTTACTTTCCTATAGATTTTAAATGCATCAACATTGTATTTTTTCCTTCTTTTGAAGAAGGCTCATTGAAGGCATCGGGGAAAGGAGGCTCAATAGCACTAGACTTGCTTGCATTTACTTGATCATTTTAAGGTGTTATAGGAGAAATTGAATCACTTAGAGGAATCACACATGGTCCTTCATTAGTTAATGATGGAATGATTGCAATCACCTATGGAATAGAGGGATACAATATCTAAATTAGAGTAGAGTCTGGAATACTAGGTACCACATAATATACAAAAGGTGGTGCAACATAATTTTTGGTTCTCATAACATCATCACAAAACTTGTATGGCATTGAAGTATCAATATAGCCTTGACAAACACCATCTTTTTTCCTTTTGATTTTGGGTTGATCAAGAACCTTTACAATCCTCAATATGGTCACCACATTAACTTTCACATGGGGATGAGGGGATCTTGTGAAGTTTTGGTGGTGGTAGTGGTTCCCTTTCGTATTGTTTGTGATGGGGTGGATGATGGAGGATTTATGGATGTTGTGGTGGTTGTTTTTGTTGTTCAGATGGTAATTGAAGGATATAGGGTTGTTTTGGTGGTTGTTGAGGTGGAAGAGGGCATTGATAGTTAAATTGTGGTTGTGGTGGAAGAGGTCATATGTATAAGTGTGGGGTTTAATATTTTTGGATTGTTGCACTTGCATAGGTGGTGTACCATAGGATCCTTGAGTGGACACCACTTGTCCATTTGCATTATTTGGGATCACCAAAGTCTACTCATGGTGAGAAAGAGTTCATTCTGGATGCTCTAGCCTTTTCCTGATCCCATCAATGGTTTGTCCATGAGTAGACATAGCTTTCTTGACTTCATCTAGGGTCCTCAATCTTCCAAGCACTTCATTCCTAAACTTTGAAAGATACCTATGGCAATGAGAAGTTGGGATGATTTGTCCACTTGGTAATGTACGATTGGGACACGAGACCATGGTTGATGCAGTTCCCAAAATATTATATTTCCTTCAACTCTTCTTAATGGGACTCAATGGATTTCACCAAATGGATGGAGGAACCTCCTACTTGACTTTTCATTAGATCCATCATGTAAGCAAGATTTTCTTCATTTTTATATTTTAATCATTTGGTGAAGATTGTGGTGGAAGAGACGGGAAAGTACCAAAGTTCCCATCATAGTCATTGAATGTAATTGATGTTGTATGCCTTGAATTTTCAACCAATTGCTCAAATAGGGGCCATGATGCTTTGGGAGGCTTTGCCTTGAATCTACCACCACAAGAGGAATCTACCACCATTTGGCTAAACTAAGATAACCAATAATAGAATGATCGTACAAATTTCCATAGGACTTCATTGTGAGGGAAGTGTCATAATAGCTTTGGGAATCCTCCCAACTTTCATGAAGTTTCTCATGACCCAATTGGATGAAAGAGGTGATCTATATTTTCATTTTAGTGAGTTTTTATATGGGATATAATTTCTTGAGGAACTCATTCTTCATAGTCTCACATGTCAACACTTTGTTTTTTGTATAATAACACTTCTTGGCCTTATCCTTCAACGTGAAAGGAAAGAGGGTGATATGGATAGAGTCACATGTGGTAGCCAGAGTGAAGAATGTGGAGAACATATTTAAGAATGTATCAATATGCTTGTAGAGGTTTTTATTGTCTAACCCATACTAGGTAGGAGGTAACCTAGTGGGATAGAGAATACTTGCCTAGATATCTACACTAGTCTTATAGAGATTGGTGAGGTGTAGTTTCCCGACATGAAATAGTCATTTAGGGGGAAACTGGTGGATCATCTTGGTGCTCTTTTTCATGGTCACACATTTCTTGCTCATCTACTTGAATGTTCTTGTTACTTCACCTTCTCCTACTCTTTTTGAGTTATACAAAGAAAGATTTGACAAACAATGAGCAAAAACCAAACATGCAATACTATCTACACAAGTCATAATCAAGAAAAGAGAAGCAAAATAGCAGTCACAAATTTAGAAGTGTAACATAAAATAAATAATAGAAATGACAAGGGATATTATAAAAGTAAAAAACAAACAACTCGCTATCTCCTGAAAGCCACTCCTCGACCACATTGCCTAAAATCTTGATGTGCCCTCCAGGATGGGTAAAACACTAGGTCTAACAACATTGTAACCCATAGGATGGCACACTCAAAATAATAGATGTGTAAGAAGATAGCTAGGGATATAGTATAGACAATGTGGAAAGTATGTCGTTGATCCTCTGGGAGTGGAGTAAGATTCTAGGTATCAAAGGCTGTTTCTTTAGGCTTCTAGAGTAGATAATAGGGTTTCAAAGGTTTTATCTTGGTATTTTGAGTTAAACTAAGGTTAACATGCAAGAAGGAAAGGAATTATCAAACCTAGATTAACCATACACAAATAATGTTAATGAACAATCTAAGTGAAGAATTGGATAAAATTAGACTAATAATAATAAGAGAGAGAGAATAACTACATCAAACTAGATATTACACTAAGAAAAGGCTTCACTAAGTAATTAAATAGGAAAACCTAACAAAAAACTAAGGAAAAAATCAATTATCCTAGAAAATATTAATTAGCATGAACAAAAACGTATATTAAGAAAGCAAAATACAAGTAGCTAGTGATGTGAGTTTTACTGCACGTGCAAAGTGAAATCCCAAGAGTTTACCGTCACCAATGTACAATAATCACCACCCACAAGCAGACAAATCTTATAGTAGTATAGTTCAGGATCAAACCTAGAGGACAACTTTTTTAACAATACTTTTGATCAGAGTAACAACACAAAGAACTAGTATTTATAAAAAAAAAGGTTAATTTTTGTTTACACTAAGATTGAAAATAACAAAACGCTAGAGAAAAGGTTGATTATCCAATGATTTAGGAACTAGGGTGGAATGTGTTTCACCACCGCTACTTATTATTCACTCTCTCAATTCATCTTATTAAGCATGAAAATATATGTTGAGGCCAAGTAAATCCCCCTTTTTGGTGAAAGGATTAAAATTTGGAAAAATATCATTCTAAGTTCTCCGTCACATTACATATAATTCATGCATCTATCACCTTGGAAAACACCTATCCAAAATTCTCATCAAGGCTTTAACATGAATTAGTCAGTAGCCTAGATTCTAGATTCGAAATTCTCTACACCCAAAGTCTTATTTACATATTAATTTGATAATTAGGAAAAAATATAAGCATAAAAGTGATTGATTCCACACAATAGTAGATGCAGTAAAGAGAATAAATTCGGGTAGTAGGGATATTCCCATCATCCTAGAGAGAGGACTATTCAGTCACGGAAGTAAGTAAAAAAGTGAGAGGGAGGAAGAGAAGACAATTCATCATCAAAAAAGGAGTGGAAATCATAGTCGTGGTGTGTAGGAATGATTATTCAAGATCTTAAACAAAGGCACCAAAGCATATGACAAGTAAACCCCTTTGAAGTTCACTGGAGAGGGACTAGAAATTGCTGATCTCTCTTCTTTGTGGATGTAGCTGCTGCTATGGAGGTGAAGTAGATGGTGACTGATGATGGTGAAGGACATCCTTCATACTGACTTATTTTGAGGTCAGATAAATGGAGTCCTAGTGAGGTAAGAGTCTCATCAATCGGTAGGCCAAAAAAGGTAGCCGATGGAGGGGTCGATGAAGGATGGAGAAAGGTGATGTGGAGTGAAAATGGAAACCTAGCGGCATCAGAGCACATCCAATTATGGTGGACGTGGTCTTCTATTTATAGGAGGGAGTTATGGTTTCCAACCCTCCCTAGCCAATTTGTACAACTGATATTGACATGAAGGGTTTGTGTTAGGAGGTACGCAAAGGGATCGTAATGGTTTGGTACCACCATCAGTGTGAAGTGCATAAACCATGTCAGACAGGAAACCTTTCAGGGGTGGGTCCATCCACCAGGGCCTATGTGTTGATCGCCCATTGGGAAAGACTCATACGACACATTACAGAGGGCTTGTCAAGGTATGAGGCAGAGTTCTTATCATTTGACGAGTATAGAAACTCAGTCAGGCTAAAGTCACGTCGGGTTAGACTTCATTGATTAATGGGTATACATTTCTTGTTGGTCATCAATGTGTTGGAGTAGCACACTCATCAGGGGGTGAGGTAGTAGACTCTATGGGTAGAATCATCGTCAGACATTGGGTTTCCATCAGGGCCTATTTTTATCAGTCGACAGGTTGTCATCGTGTTCATGGGTGATGAATGTGGGATTCCCATTAGCAAAAGAGTTTTTAGGAGAAGTATACCCACCCAGTGGGGTATTGGTTGTCGGGCCTACATCGAGGAGACTTATGATTGAAAAAAACATGGTTCGACGATGACAAATCACCAAAAAATCTACCACATGCAATTAAGTTAAAGCCTACAATGAAAACCCAAAATTTGGATCGAAACCTTAAACATTATCATAAAGTTGAGAAAACCTAATGCAAGCTATTTCTAAATTAAAATGATGAAAATGAGTGCCCAACTATGATAAAAATGCAGTTGAATCTAGGATGAATGTGCATTCATTAACTAGCAAGGAGTATGTTATAACATGGTTTTTGATATGTATTATATAAATTGAAATGCAATTTTTCCAGTAGAAAAGACATATTTGAAATATGTTACACTTTGCTTTGATAGTATAGCTTTATTTTTCAAAATTTTCTCTTTTTAGTGAATTTCATGGTTTCTACTATGTTTATTAATCAAATAATGGATATAGGGAAAAGGATGAGAAGAAAGTCCAATAATAATAAGGCAAACGATAGTTGATAATAAGTAATATACTTAAGAGAATTGTGTGGGACACTCTAGAATATGGTTTGGATGATGAATAATGGTTATAGTTTAGTTTTGCATGATTTCTAAGAGGAAAAGTCATCAAAATAAAAATACAAAAATATAAGAAAGAGGAAAGGGTTGGATTAATGCTTTAAATATGCCTTATGGGAGGAAGAATTGGATATTAAGAAAAGTACCTTTTGCTTTTGAGTTTTGGTCTTGAACCTGGTCCATGGTTAGATAAAGTCAATAAAGACTTTCAACTAAAATTTGGTATTAAAAAGATTAAAGGACTGAGAGATATGTATTTTTCTAACTTTCCTAAAGTGATGAGGATTATGGAAATATGCATTCAATGTCACAATTTAATTCAATTGGGAAAATTAGGGACCCAGTTTCCCTTTATTTTTAACAAGGCATTTTAGCCATTAGATCAAGATCCAAGGGTGACTTAGTCGTCCTCTACCCCAGGCTAGAAAGGAAAGGTGGGACATAACAAACCTAAGAATCCTTTTACACTCCCCTCTCTCCTCACTACTTTTTTATTCTAGGGAACCCTTCCATTAAGACAAGGAGATGATTCCAAACTAGGAAGTCCCTAATTTGGCTACCATTGGAAAGATATAATAGATTTCCCCAATTTTTGCCGTAGGAAGAGCTACCCTGCATAGTTTGGACCTATAAAATGGATATCCACCTTCAACAAGGCCATGGGACCATAAGCGAGGCTCTATTCAAATCCATGTCAATCCTCTACCCACAATTTCACATCTTGTTCCTACCCTTCCTCTCTTCTTCCTCCTGCTACTGCCATAGGGGAGTCCCTTCCCTTTCTCTCTGCTTTGGCCTGGCCCTGGCTAATAGAGGCTACCAAGCAATTCGATAAGATACATGAAAGGGGGAGGAACCCTCACCTACTGTTTGGAGGCTCTGAGAACCAGAGTCAACTTTTGAGTTGACTTGCTCGGGAAGCTTGCTCACAAAAGAAGGAGGCATGAGAGGTTGAAGTATAAGGTTTGACAATTTTAAAATCTTTCCCTCATATGGATAAGTCCCAAACCCAAGGATGTGTGGGCTGTTTTGTCCTTCTAACCTGGATCAAGTTGAGAGGATACGCTTTGCTCACGTGGAGCAAGCCTCCGGGCGGTAGAGTCCAATTCATTGAGCATGGACCCATGTGGAAAGAAGAGGATATAATTCAATTACTGACATGGCATTACCCATTGGTCCAAAGGTATATAATTTGGAATAATCATAATTAATTATCAGTAACTCATATTGTAATAAGTTATATATGAAAATTTACCAAAAAATGCAAGGAATTCAATGAAAATATAATCAAGACCTAGATTTGCCTCTAGTTTAAAAAGTACCCAAAGATTCCATCTTTAATGTATTTAATGCATAAGAACAATAATGTTTGGATTTTAATGATCTTAATATGTTCAATGGATATAGTTAGTAAAAGATTGACCCTTTTGATGAAGAGGATAACTTGGATCTGAATTGAGAATAATAATCCATAAAATGGAGATTAGGGTTTCCTTGACAAAAAGTGCATAAAATGATAAGATTGGGGTTTGTGTATTAAAAGGACATGAAAAGTAATAAATAGGGTTTGGAAGGCCTAAAACCTAACAAAATTGTAACTTGGACCCCAAATCAGTAATAATGGTTGATTTTGGACAAAATAATAATAATAAATGGGTATATGCTTTAATTTTAGGGTTGTTTCCTTGATTGTTTGCTTGGACATAAAGTTACTTCTGAGAACAAGTATGTCGTATGAATAAGAATAACCACATTAGTTTTCTGATGTTTTTCTATAGATTTTCGAAAGAATTGCAAATCAATTATTTCTTATTTATTTATTTCCTACAAACTATAAAGTCACTATGGATATCACATTATATGGACATGACTAGTTCAAATCCTATGCCACCTCTGGATATTTGAAATATAAGGAAAATGATGATTAGGCCCATGGGTCAGAGGATCATCAAAGGTCAACTTCCTAAATAGGGGAAGACCAATATGACACCTCAACACCCAAGGGGAGAAGGTGGCCTTTGTCCACTGTAGGGACAATACCCCAGAGGGGTTTCCAAGGATTGAATAGATCAGAGTTGATAGTTATGATGAAAATGTAAATTTTAATTCTTTAACAATAATTGATGTAAATATGTTGTTACAACTAGATGCAAACCTTTTGTTTCCCCCATATACTAGTATAACTTGTTATATTGACCAAGTTTTTTTTCCTGGGTGTTTTATAATAATCTTCTATCAAACTCTTTCCTATCTAGTGAAATTAATAATTATTTTTGGTTATCTTCTAAACCATCAATCTTGTATTTATGGTAATGGCCCTTTCCATCTCTTTATGGTAATGGCCCTTTCCATCTCAGTTCTCCTGAATAGGGATAATAATGAGAGGGGTCATTACATATGGTATCAGAGCTAGTTTACCATTTAACCTCTAATAATAATTATTTTTTTAGAAGTTTTGTAGAGCTCAAGGGAATTATTAGAGTGTTTTCCAAAAATGATGGGGTCTAGAAAGGACAACACTCTGAGGGATGGAAAAACATTCCTATGCACTGCTAGTTGGCTTATGAGGACTCCCAGAGATGTGCATCAGACCTGGCCAAAGTCAGAGGATTTCACTTGGAATAAAATACCTCTAGGATATCTCATCTACTTTCATCACTTCTCTACCCCTAGATACTTGTAACTGGTCTTCTTATCTCTTTCTGAATACTAGGATTATGTATATTAAGGATTGAGGCATCCTCCACCAAATCATAAAATGTATGTAAACAAGATGTCATGACATAATTAGATGCCTTAATATCCTAAGTATGAAACTGAGGTTAATAAAGTTAACTTATGTGAAACATCATGGCCCACACTAAGATCATTGTCATCCTTGACTACCGAGAGGGAAGGCCCTCCTACCAGGAGATAATGGCTCCAAGGGAAATGATGGAATATGAGACTTCCAAGAAATAAAAGAGGCCAGATGAGTACACTACTAAGGAAGGTTTCGATCCCAAAGTTGCGCCCTCTAACATCCTGAACCTTGAACATAGTCCATACCCTATATGCAAGCCCATGATGGAAGATGAGCCCAAGGATGACTCCGGTCATGTTGCCAGTCCCAAATTTACAGTTAGTCAAGTTCATATACCTGATGATCTCTGACAAGGATAGTAGAAGGAACTCATTGAGGCTGTCAGTGCCCTTGTATCCAAAGATGTTGCCAGAGACAAGAATGGTGAACCCTTACCTATCCACCCTCGTCGTGAAGTCACCATCCTTGACTTTGTCAAGTTGGGTATAGAAAAATTATAGGATGAAGACAACTCTAAGGTGGAATCCAGGCTCCATGTTGTGGAAAATGATTTTCGTATTCTTGGGGTGCAACCCAACATGAAGGTTCACTTTGTGACTCACCTGCTTGGGAGAATTACATCAGCAACCGATATCTGATCACAGAATCTCTGGTATACAAGGACTTCTATACCATCTTTTCCACCTACTTCACCCTGGATATGGATAAAAACATACCTAAGGGATATGTAGGGTTTGCAGAAGGCATTTCTGACCCAAGGAATTATAATGGAAAAGGGAAAGGCCATAATCACATAATGAATAGGAATGATAGGAAAGGAAAACCCCAATGTAAGAATCCAAAACCCCCCGAACAAACCTACAGAAAGAAGCATTATGGCAGATGCCACTATGAGCATAAAGTATGCTATCTCCATCAGCAAGACGGACATAGTCAGGCTGACTGACCTACCCTAACCCTCAAGGAACAAGCCAAATATTAGTTCATTAAGTGATTATAGCTCCACAAGGGGCAGTCTCAATTATGGAAGACTGATGACAAGTTCAAATTCTTACCATTGGCGATAAGGGAGATCAAGTCGATGCAAAACAACTTCAAAGAAGTGTCCATCCCTAAAAGTTGCAGTACACTTTCTATTAGAAAACGTATGACTTAATGAAATAATGTAGCTCTAAGCATGAGAAATATTATATATCATATCTTGTGTAATCAAACTAGAAATGAAGCATTTGATGGTGATCTATTTATTGAATGGTAACTCACATGGTATAATATATATCTCCTAGGTAGAAAATTCATGAATGGAATAATAGGAAATATTCCCACAAGACATTTCCTCTTATAATGATATAAACTTTGGATTCAAGTATGTATTTTAGTGATCCTTGATATCTAATTATTAGTTGTATCCTATACTAGGATAGGACACTTCCTAAAAGAGTGTGTTCAAAAATTAGTTTTAGAATTGAGGTAACAGTAAAGTTCACTTAAAAACTTGAGAAGTTAAGTGCAAGAAGCATAAAAATGCATATATTATGTATGAATCTTTGCACCCATGAATACCATTTGTAAGGGACATGAGGAGAAGTCACTAGGGAAGTAATTGATAAGATGGGACCAGACCCAGATGGTTAGGTCTCCATGAGCCCAATGAAGGAATGAAAGCAAAATTTCATGTGCCCTAAGAGATGAAGGAAATTCGAGTGAAAGAATTATAAAAGGATATAATGTGCTTGGATATCATTAAAGAAATGCCAATTAAAATTTGGGATAAGATGAAATAAAGTGATGACTCCTCAATTAAACCCTTGGGAAGGATAGGGCCACAAGTCAACCCTAAGATTTTGTTGGATGTTTAAAAAAATGATGAGGAAAGATGATGTGATAAGTGCATAAGGCCCTTGGGAGTCAAGAGGAGATCATTCCAAAGGTACCTAAACTCTAGCAATCCTAATGAATAACTAAGGATGATGATATATAAGATGTGTATAGGAAGAAATGTGATAATGTTTGAATAAAAACCTCAAAAAGGATTTACGTTGAAGACTCAAAAGCTATGAGGAAATATTTTCCTATAGGTGTGCATAGAATTAAGGAAATGACGGTGTTCATGGTTTGGAATCTTGTGGGGAATAGATTCAATATGGACCTAAAAATAAGATGTAATGTGTGATGCATTGTCTCTATTCTTGGAATAGAATGAGCTTTGTATTTAGACTGCAACCAAATGCTTATTTCATCTTGTTATGAGTGTGAGAGACTAGATAGACACATGCCATATTAGGAATAGAAATGATATGAGAAATAAATACTTATGTTGAAATCCTTTTAGGATGATTGAGAATTTGAGTTATTATCACACCCTTATGTGATGATATTGGGTAAATGGTTTGGAAACCTAGATGAACAAGGTAATCACCAAATAAAAATTTCAAATGAGAATGTGATTGTCAAGTGGGATTTGAATTTTGTTAGTATAAGATTGAGTATAGTGATCAAAATAAGAGGAATTATCTAACCATGTATGGATGCAACAGTTGAGGTAACCCAAGCCTGTTGATTGAGCTTGTAATAGCCAATTAGATGAACCAGAGTTAAATGCAGTGAAAATCCTCAAGCACATCTCTCGGTGGATGTGGATGGTGGAATCTGAAATGAGAATCACATTTTTATAAGGATTCACCCTTAAGGACGTAGAAGTTCATTAGTGTAAGTATACCATGCACCCTTCCACCACAAAGATGTTTAAAGACTTACAACGATATCTCTAGTGGCTTGGAATGAAAAGGAGACATATCAACATATATGACTAGTTATGGCTAGTTGTATCACATGCCAAATGGTGAAGGTTGAACATCAACGACCCAGTGGGTTACTATAATTAATAGAAATTTTGAATGGAAATGGTACTAGATCACTATGAACTTTGTGGTGGGTCTCCCTAAGAAAAAGAAAGGTCATGATGCAATATGGTTTGTGGTGGATAGCCGAACCAAGTCAGTTCAGTTCCTGGACCAAAGATCACAACATGATGTCAGACCCCGCTTAACTATATGTTAGAGAAATAGTTTTCCTGCATGGTGTTATGAGTTCAATTATATCCAATCTTGACCCTAAGTTCACTTCAAAGTTATCGAAGCAAGTGCATGAAAGACTCAGTATGAGGTTGAAATTTAGCATAGACTATCATACTTAAACTGATAGGATAATCTGAAAGAACGATCCATACATTAGAAGACTTGTTAAGAGCATGTGTGCTCGATTGGGGTGGATCACAGGAGCAGTACCTGCCTTAAGCTGAGTTTGCCTATAATAATATAAATTGAGCCAGTATCGGGATGCCTCCATATGAAGCTCATTATGGAAGGTTGTGTCAGTCACTATTTCATTAGAATGATGTTAGTGAGGGGACCTTGTTGAGGTTAGTGGAACTATAGATATATGTAAATAAAGTCATTTTAATCAATGAAAGGATGAAGATAGCCCATGATCGATAGAAGTCGTATGGTGATGCAAAGCGGACAAATTTGTGCTTCACTGTGGGTGACTACATGTTTTTAAAAATTTGACCCCTACGAGCTATGGCTAAGAATAGGTGAAAATGAATCCTTGTGCTATAATGGATTGATGAAGTTGTTATCATTTAACCTTACCCTCTACAATATAGTATAATGCATGATGAGTTCCATGTGTTCTATCTAAAGTGTTATGTGAAGGATCCTAGCCATGTGCTGAGCATTGGGCCTATTGACCTCTGAGGGAGGCTGACATACCTTGAGTGACATGTAAGGGTACTAGATACCAAGGTGAAAGAGCTCGGGAATTAAATGATAGAGATGGTAAAGGTTGTTTGGAAGAACCATGAAGAGGATGAATCCACATGGAAGTTAAACATGTACATGGAAAAGTCCCATTATGATTTGTTTGTACCATTAGTCAAATTTTGAGGACAAAATTCCTATAAGAGGGGAAGGATGTTATATTGTTTTACACATGTATAACATAAACTAAAATGAAATTATTCCAGTAGTAAGGACATATTGGAAATGTGTTATGCTTTGTTTTGAAAGTATAACTTTCTTTTGAAAAAATTCTCTTTGTTGTGAATTTCATAGTTTCTACTTTTTTTTTATCAATACAATAATGGATATAAGGGAAAAGGATGAGAAGAAAATACAATAATATTAATAAGGAAAAAGATAATGGTTAATAAGTAATATACTTATGAGGATTGTGTGGAACTCTCTAGAATATGGTTTGGATGACCACTAATGGTTAAATATATTTTAGAAATAGGTAAATATATTGACAAAAGGAGCCTGTGAGGAACAAGGAATACAAAAAAAATGTACATGGGGTATTTGTCTACAAAAACCCCAATATCTTTTAGCCTATTCAGTCACACCCGATTGAAGGCCTTTTCTAGTTTTCAGTATGCGTTTAAGCATATTGGATATCTTATCAATCATGATATCCTCATTACATTCTTTCCTTCCATGAGTTCTATTGTTTCTTACCTCCCACACAAAAAAGCAAACACTTGATAAGCAAAGCCCTCCCATCTCCAACTATGCTTTTCCTTTGAGTAGATTATCAACCTTTCTAATAGTATGTAGTAGATTATCCTCTAGGATTTGTCCCCATTCATTTCTCAAACAAACTATGGCCCCGAGTTTCCTGAAATAGGGGCACTTCCCGAACAGATGTTCATGGTTCTCCTCTTCCCTTCTGCACATCGGACATAAAGGATCCACCTAGAACCCCCATTTTCTCATCCTATCCCTGGTAGGGAGTTTGGCAATGATATCTTTATACGTGGTTGTGCTCCATTTTGGTATGTGGTTGGAATTCCATAGCAACCGATCCCAGGAGACATCCTCCTCCATACTAGTGTTGATCCATGGTACCCTCCTCTACCCAGCGAGAAAGAAGGCACCATTATGATCAACATTGTACAGGCTACAAACCTCCTCCCATCTCTTACACATGCTTCTCCACGTTCTAGAAGAGTGAGCATCATAACCATGTTGCAGGCCATCATATCTCCTTGTAAGCTAGGAGGACCACAGGTTGTCTTTTTCAGTAAGGAACCTGAAAATTTTGTTGCATTGACTCCATCTAACTAGTTCCTCGATGGGAAGTAGGTTCAAACCTCCTTTCACAAAAGGTTTAGCAATGGTCTCCCATGCCACTCCATGCCCTCTTCCTCCCCACACTAATGGTTATATTTTGGTTTCACATGATTTCTAATAGGAAAAGTCATCAAAGTAAATAATATCTAAAAGATAAGAAAGAGAAAAGGGTTGAATTAATGTTTAAAATATTCCTTATGAGAGAAGTACTTGGGTATTAATAAAAGTTCCTTTTCCTTTTGAATTTTGGTCTCATACTTGGTCCAAAATTTGATAAAACCAATAATTACATTCCTCCAAAATTTAGGATTAAAAATATTAACGGAGTGAGAGGTATGGTTTTTCAAACTTCCCTGAAGTGAGGAGGATTATGGAAATATGCATTCAATGTCACGATTTAATTTAATTGGGAAAATTAGGGACCCAGTTCCCCTTTATTTTTCACGTGGCATGTCAGACATTGGATCAAGATCCAAGGGTGACTTAGTCATCATCTACTACATGCTGGAAAGGAAAGGTGGGGTAGAGTAAATCCAAGAATCCTTTCACACATCCCTCTCCTCACTAATTTTTAGTTCTAGGGAACCGTTCCATTAAGACCCAGAGAGGATTTTGAACTAGGAAGTCCCTGGTTTTGCTACCTTTGGAAAGATATAATGGATTTCCCCAATTTTTTGGTCCTTGGAAGATCAAACCTCCATAGTTTGAACCTACAAAAGGGATATACACCCCCTCTGAGGCCACATGACTATTAGATAGGCTTTATTCAAATCCACAATCAATCCTCTGACTGCAATTTCACCTATAGTTCCACCCTTCCTCTCTTCTCCCTCCTACTACTGCCACTGGGGAGCCTCTTCCCTTTCACTCAACTCCAGTCTGTCCCTAGCCAATTGAGGCCACCGAGCACTTTAGTAAGGTGCGTTGAAGGGGGGGAACCCTCACCTATAGTTTGGAGGCTTAGAGACCAGAGTCAACTCATGAGTTGACTCAATTGGGAAGCTGGCTCACAAAAGGAGGTGTGCGAAGTTGAAGATAAGGGTTGACGATTTTGCCATCTTGCCTTGATGCGGATAACTCCTAGACCCAAGGTCATGTGGGTTGTTTTGTCCTTCTAACCTTGATAGAGGGGAGAGGAGATGTTGTGCTTGCATGAAGCAAGCTGCCATGTGGTAGAGTCCATTTCATTGAGCACGAACCTGCATAGAAAGAAGAGGATATAATCCAATAACTGACATGGCTCTACCCCCATTGGTCCAAAGGTATATAATTTTAATAATCATAATTAGCTATTGGTAACTCAAATTGCAATATGTTATATATGGAAATCTACCAGAATGAAAGGAATTCAATATAAATATAATCATGACTTGGATCTGGCTCTAGTTCAGAAAGTAGCCAATGATTCCATCTTTAATGTTTTTAATTCATAAGAACCCTAATTTTTGGATTTTGATGATCTTAATATGTTCAATAGATATGGTTAGTCAAAGATTGACCATTTTTTATAAAGAGGATAACTTGGATCTAATTAGAGAATAATAATCTATAAAATGGAGAATTAGGGTTTCCTTGAGATTAAAAGTTCATAAAATGATAATATTAGGGTTTTTAAATTAAAAGGGCATGAAAAGTAGTAAATAGGGTTTGGAAGGCCAAAAACTTAACTTGGACCCCAAGTTAGTCTTAATGGTAGATTTTGGATAAAATAATAACACATGGGTATTATGATTTAATTTTAGAGTTTTTGCCTTGGTTGCTTGCTTGATTATCTTTTTCTTGGACTTCAAGTTACTTCTGAGAATGGGTATGTGGTATGCCTAAGACTAACCAAATCAGTTTTCTGATGGTTTTCTGGAGATTTTCAAAATGATTATAAATAATGCTTGCTTGTTTATTTGTTTCCTACAAACTATAAAGTAATTATGGATATCACATTATATGGACATAGCTAGCTTGAATCCTATGCCACCTCTGGATGTATGAAATATAAGGAAAATGATGATTAAGCCCATTTGGAAGAGGGTCATCAATGGTCAACTGCTTGAATAGTCAAAGACTAGTATGGCACCTTAGCACCTAGGGGAGAAGGTGACCTATGTACACTATAGGGACAATACCTCAGAGGGGTTTCACAAAGGTTGGAAAGATCATGGTTAAGTAGTTATGATGAAAATGTAAATTTTTATTCTTTAACAATAATTGCTTTGAATATGTTGTTATAGCTAGATGCAAACATTTTGTTTTCCCCACATACCATTATAACTTGTCATACTGATTGAGTTTTGTTTCTTGGAATTTTAGGATAGTCTACTATCACTTCTGTGGGTATGATGAGAATTGGACATACAGAGAAGAAGGCACCAAAAGAAAAGGTCTAATGTAATTAAGGAGGATTTAGATAGTCAGTCTTTACATCATGTTGTAAACTTTAGAAATCAATATCATGTAACTCTTTAGTTAAGAGTATAACTTTTTATATTGTTCAAAATATTTTATAGCTTGTGAAATTTATTAATATTTTTGGTTATTTGCTAGACCAACGATCCTATATTTATGGTAATGTCCCTTGCCCTCTCAGTCCTCTTGAATAGGGGATAACAGGGGGAGGGGGTCATTACAAGAGAATATTAGGGTTCTAGTAAGTAATTGGGGTAGTGGGATGTTGGTGTGGATATGCAACCATGAACCAGGCATAAGGGTCCTACTCATGTACATATATCCAACAAGCTAGATATCAAACCAAACAACAGGGAATAATGTAGGGTTTGAATTCTACCCTATTAGTTGTCCATGGTTGGAATGGTGGTGTATAGGATAACTAGTTCCTATAATGTCCCATCTACCCTTACAATGCTCTATTAACTAAGGGGTATGTAGAAGTTAGCATATATTATCCATGTCTAAGTTTATGGGAATGGTTCTCCTAATACACTCAAGGGTAAGGGGTGGTGTGGGGTGTAGGTGAAGGGTATTTCACATCCCACTATCCCCATCGAACCACTAAATAAGCATTTTTGCTAAGTGCATATGAAGGAGAGGATGTAGTCACTTAGTTTTCTCACATAAGTCTAGTGGAAATGTATGGATAAAGGGAAAGGAGGGGGAACTATCTAAGGATCTAAGGTTCCTCTAGGAAACTTTAGGAGTATTCCCACCAAACAGCCCAAAATCACCCCTTTCCGTATGCCTTAGGTGATTACATAACTCAAAATCATAATAAGAGGTAGGTATAGAGAACAATAATATATCATTAGACAACAATACTAGTGTATTGTACTTACATTTTCCCCAACATGGTATCATAGTTAAATATATTTTCCCCTAAATAGACCACAAAGGGGGCTTAGATAGTCTTGATCGAAGATGTAACAAAAAAAGAAGGAGAAGAAGGTATAAACTCGATGAACTTAGATGGAGAAGATCCATCTTTACATCCATTAGATCCAAGCTCACCCTCCTCCTCCAGTTGGATAGAATGGTGAGAAAGAAGAGAGGAATATGGTCAAAACCTTCAAAAATCGGGGCTTTAGGGTGGAAGATGGAAGGAAATGGAGGGAATGCGGTAGTAGGAGTGGATGGTGACTATAATGTCTAGGAGTATAAAAACTTTGCCTCTTGGCCATCACTAGTACATTTATAGGGGGTTGGGTGGCTAGGGTTAAGTTCACAAGGGGTGGTTTAGGTAACGTATTGTAGGAAGTAGTAGGGTTTTAGGGTGGAATGACATGTTGGTGGTAGAATCATTGTTCTGGTCTTGGATATGTGTATGGGTGGTCTAGATGGAATGATCATTCCAAACTAGAATTGCTATTTTCATGGTTGTGGTATTGTCATTCTATTAAGGATGATCATTCTGACCAAACGTTCTTGACGCGTATGGAATTAATTGGGTAATTGGGTGGAGTGGACAACAAATTGGTGAAAATGGCCAATCTAGATCTACTATTTTGTGACCAGAATAGTCGTTCTACATCCCTAGGTGAGGGATTATGATTGTTTAGTGGATTTTGAAGGGTTTAAAGGTGGAATGACATGTTTTGTGGAAAATGGGGAGCTATTATTCTAAAGAAAGACTGGTCATTCCATGTTCCAGATAGGGTGGAAAAAGGGCTTTGAGGAAAATCTAGAGGTTTTGGTGCTTGATTATGTCTTTTCTTTGTTGTTCTAGTGTAGATCAATCCATCTAGGGGGAATGAGTTGCAATTTTAGTATATTCTTGATCAAGCCATTTAGTTTCTTTCTTCAATGATTCTTTGCAAGCTTGAGATATGTTGGTCTTGGATTTAATGGTTCATCGGGGTCCTCCATGCATATAGGAGTCCCAATGGTTATATGTACTCCTCCATCCATTATCTAGTCTTCAAAGTTCCTAAAAAAGACATAAGGAACACCCATAACTGCATTTGGCAAAAGATGATAATTATTGGAAAATGACATGCATTGTAATGATATTTATTTGAATATGAAGCACAATAATACAAGATGGAGACCCAAACTAGGACTATCACTATATCATGGTTAAATCAAGAATCAAGATAGGTTTAAAGCCTATCCTCAAAGATTACAAAGAATACAATAATTGGTGTCTAATCAGATGACTTAAACCCCCTTAATTCCATAAAGAATTGGAGTTCAATGAAGTATAAAAATCCATCAAGATTGTTTTCATATGAAACAAACCAAGTGAATCATGTTGAGTCATGTTGGTCTAGTCATTTAACATATGCTAAGAAAAATTTAATAGAGAAAGTATGATTAATTTTTGAACAAGTTAATGAGGACTCTTCCTTATTAGACGTAGCCATTTTTTCATTTACATGATAAATAATAGCAAGAAGAACTATATTACACATGATATGACTCAATTACTGCATCAAATCCAAATAGAGCATTAAAATAACTCAATAGAGACATGACATGGAATGCAGTTCCAGCCTCGACAAAGCTTGTCAATGACATTATCATTAGTGTCAATCAGACTGAAGAATGATGGTAATGACTATACCAAAAATCATTGCAAAGAATGTGATGGGTCAAATCTGTGTTTCCCAATGATTTAATCTAGTTTTCATCTAGAGTAGTCCTAAAATGTTAAGAAAATTGGAAAAGAGAAAGTCATGCTTCATCCTTCCTGGGAAACTAAGAAAATCACAAACATTTTCCATGTGACATGTGTACATCAACATGATCCAATGGTATGCCCTAGTGGCACATCACCACAATCCGCCAACACTCCAGACTCTTCCATCACGAAACCCTAAACAATAATTATGCCCTATAAATATACCACAATATCCACTATGTTCTTGGTCAATAGACTGGGGACTCGTTTGAGAATAGTCAAATGATCTAAAGGATGATCTCACCATTTCTTTTTATTTTATCGATGTTTTCATTGGGTTCCCTTTAATTTTCTTGGGTACTTGGTTTATTAGTATTTTCAATTATGTCGCTTTAGTATCGAGCTGTCAAATTTTCTAAGTAGGGGTAGGGTGATGTATCTTGACATTCTATGAGCCCCCACTTATGCAAGTTGAAGCGATCTTTCATCACTCAAATCCACATACATTCCCTCTATTTCTATTTCTACTATCTAATTTTGGTATCTTCTTAGTTTTGTTCTATTTTGTTCCTTTTTTTGCTTAGCATCCTCTGTTTTCTTGTGGTTTGAACATACTTCCAATTTAGGGTTTATAATCCACTTCTTTCCTTTTTCCCTTTTCTTTTTATTGTTTTTTAATTATTTAAAAATGATGTTGAAAAATGAAAAAAATATCCAAGAAAAGGGAAAGGATAAGGAAATATTGTGCTATGAGCAAGATTCTTCCCTACTCATCTACATGATTGATTTGTTTTGAGGAAAGGGTCTTCTCATCCTCATGGGGTTTCTCACCTTATTTGACTTTACTTTTCTTATATGCTATGAAATTGCTTTAAAAGAAGTGAAATTCATACACCCAGACTATGAACACCTACTATGTAAGGAGTCTAAGGAACAAGAACCAACACTCACATTTGATCCATGAATGTTAAATGGGGGTATTAGTGCTTCGTTAATATAGACATCCAAGTCCATGAGAACACCCCTCTTGTAGAACTCATTATTTATTGCAATCACTATATTCCAAGGTGTATTGAAAGTAGTACCCATATCTGATGAACTCAGGTTACCCCTAACACGAGTGCCATCATGTCATACAGAAGTTAAGGACCTACCCATCATATGAATGACACCTTGAGTTAGAGTGCAAATAATATCTAAACCCATGTCATCCTCAACCCATGCTTGCATGAGAGACGAAGTCAACCTGACCATTTTCTCTCCAATCTAAAAAGGGAAAGGTTTTTTTTCAATACATGCTCTTTGAAATATTTCTTGAGTTTTGGATTTTTTGAATGATGTTTACTTTAGTAAACCATGCCCAATATTTTCTCTCCAATCATGGATTTTTTGCATATCATTGATTTCAAATTAGAAATTCAATATCAGTATTCCAATCAAAATAAAATCAATGATTTTAAAATTTTGAATAATATTTTTCAAAATGGAACAAACTTTCAAAGATTAAAAATCTTTCCTAAATTTAATAAAAAAATTGAAAAGCTTAACTATCATGTTCAAAATGGAACAATATTTTAGAGGTTAATTACCTTTTCCAAATCAAAGCAACATCTTTCAAAGGATAATAATATTTTTCATATAAAATCAACAATTTTCAAAAGGTTTCACTACCTTTTTCAAAATGGAAGTGTATTTCATAGGTTAATAGTTTTTTTTAAATCAAATCGACATCATTTAAATGGCAATAATATTTTTTAAAATAAAATCAACATCTCTAAATAATGTGTAATCTTTTCTCAAATCAACCACCTTCATTAAAATTTCATCAAAAAATGCTTTTCCAAATTTGATTGAGATGTCATTTTCCAGCACATGGTCCTCTCATGTCCTATGGTCATAGAATATGAACTAGACCATCAAATCCCTTTAGCACTCATTCTATATGGTCCCGAACCATGACCTAAATATAGATAGTGACCCGGTTTGGGATTTTCTCACCAACTCGGAGATGCCTAGTCAAGGTTCCCTCATATTTATATGCTCACCACACCCCCATATAACTTTATTAAATTAGAGAAGAGACATGGCACCAAGATGACATGTTGGGGGAGAAAGAAGTTATTAAATTAGGGAGGGGACATGGCATCAAGATGACATGCTAGGGGAGAAAGAAATTAATTAAGTATTGTCATGAGTCTTACATAGACCAACTTACTCTTAATTGACCACTCAACCCAAACCTCCCCTGCTTTTCTTGAAAAAACCTCTTAGGAGCACCCTCCAAGGGGCACACATCTCATAAGACGATTTATCATCCTACATCCAACTCTTTTAATCCACCTAGACATGGAATTGGCAAGTACATATCAAATCAAAATTAGGAAACTTGTCTACCTCACCCATGTGAGGGGTGGCCATGAACTATCTAAATTCAATCACATAGATCCATTGTAGTTATCCTTTATTCTAGGATAATCTCATGAGGTGAATGCGCTCATGCCTGAAGCAATGTTGTCATCATCATAGGATGTGTTTGTCATATTATCCTTAGAAGATTTAGCCCCTGGGCCGATTCTCCCCTTATATCAAACTCTCATGAATTGGTTCCAAAAGGTTGATCTTATTGTTACTATCCAAAAGAAACAATTGGTGATTCCCATAAGACATAGGAGGTCAGTCAACATACCATGGGAACATACTAGTCAAAACACCTTCCTAGTAAAGGTCCTAAAAGAACATGTACTAGAAAATACTTGGAAGAATGTGGTTTCATTACATACCGTGTTTACTTTAGCCACCCCCAACTATGATGATTTAGTCTAAATTACCTAAGTCAATAATAGAATAGATAGTGGATAAACCATCAAGGTGGAGATTCCTTTACCCCTTGATAAAGAGAAAATAAAGATATCCACCTATGAAGGAGTCCCATATATCAACACCAAGCAAGTGTGTCATACTCTAGAGATTTATTAACAGACCTATCCTGAGGTCTAAAATATTATTTAGATACTTGATGATATGGAAGGAGATGTGTCCCTATATTAAGTAATCAAAAGTTATACCATCCATAGAGAGGTTATAGTGAAAACATTAGAAGAAGTGTACATCACAAAATATGTGATAGTAGAAATACTTGTAGCTACAATTCAGTTAATTACAACTATATACATTATCTCTTTTTCAAAGATGAGATACCAGAAGAAGGAAGTCACAAAAGATGCCTATTATCCATGGATATCTATAGAGGTCTCATTATTCCTTCCTACTTTATTGACAACAAGGCGTTCCTTAACATGGTATCCCCTCAAGATGCTTATACACTAGGAGGGATCGTTCATACATACAACCAACTATCCAAGAAAGCAACATCCTTTAATGGCATATTTAAAGATGAATTAGGGGAAAATAAACACTAAGCTACAAATCATACCAAAAACCTTCTCTATTTTGTTCATGGTAATGGAGTTGAGTCCTTCCATCAATTGTCTTTTGGGTAGGCCATGGACTCACCAAAAGTAGGTGGTCCCCTAATCACTACGTTAGTAACTCAAGTACTAATTAGATCATGCTATTGTCACAATCCATTCCAATAACCCGAGGGCCATCATAGCTTGCATAGATGAATATGACATCCATATTAGGTTTGAGATGATGCATGTTGTTGTTGTCACTTATGTGTCATTCTGAAGGAGACAACCATATTGTCATCTTTATGACACTATTCTATTCGCCTAGTGAGTGAAAAAATGCATATTCACCCAGATCATGGCCCATGGGCTAGATAATAAGGGCATACACAAACTGTTTGAATTCTTCCATTATGAAAGGGATAAGGCATATGGTTATATTGACCATAATATGCATGCCTCAAGTCATAAGTGGACACCATATGCAGGTCCACACCACTATGGACTATTACAAATGGCTTAACCATGAAAGGTTACCTCAACTGTTTGTCTCCTTCCCACAATCTAATTAATGGGGTCGATGAATTTACCAAAACGAGGAGCATCGAAACATGGTATTTTATCAATGAGTCTTAGGACTTGAGTGTCGGAGTCCCCATCTTACCTTCCCTATAGAAAAAGGTTCTGATACAACCAAATCCATCATCCTTGTAATGGTACCATACCTCATGAAAGAGGTTGATGAAGACAATCAAGATTACTACCCTGAGATCACCTCCAGAATGAGGGACATATTTTTCATCAATGAAAATGCTCAGAGAGTTCAAACTTCCCATAACATCCAACCACCCGATGATATGGTCATCCCTATGAAAGAGGAAGCCACAAAGTTCACAATAACCCCCATGGTTGATCAACTATGCTTAGAAAACCCACACACTGAGAGCATGAAGGAAGGGTGTGTGAGTCCTTATGATGACTACATTGATGAAGTAATGGATGACCATAGGGGATCACATATCTGATAGTTGAAGAAATTCATACACAATTCAACATAGATAACTTTATGCGTGGACAAAAGTTCCTCACTCGTGATACCCAAACAAATTTGAGAAGTAGTCTTATAAGGAAATGGAGGATAGATATGGTTTCTTTTATGAAAATATAACGACACATTTGATATGTTTTAAGGATGGAGAATCAACACCATCTTCTAAGAAGAAGCTACAAAAAAATCAGAGACACTCATTTGTCTCATGCAATGTGTGAATGAGGTTTAAAATTATCATGTTGAGGATCACATCTTGAAGGTGAAGCTACCTCCCATGCAAAAAAAGCATGTCATAGGAATGAAAGCATGATATGGTGGAGATAACTAATTATTTGCATCACCACACTCCACATCATTCACTATTTCCCTCACAAAATCCAAAAAAAAAAACCACAAAATCCGAAAAAAAATTACAAAATCCTAAAAATATAAAGAAAGCAGAAGACACTCTGCTCTTACGGGAGGACCGTGGCCATTGATGGGGTCCTATCTCTATGTGCAACCATGGGATCAATCGTTTCACCATCTTCAGCCAATCCAAAACATATGGTAGTATGGATTAGGATCCCGTGATTACCTATATTCCTTTATCAAACACAGTTCTTAGAGGAAGTCAGAGACACGATAGGGATAACAATCAAGGTGGATTCAAATATTGATCAAAGGAGAAGAGGGAAATTCACAAGAATAGCAGTTAAGTTAGATACCAGCAAACCTTTGGTGCCAGAAATAATGGTTGAAGGAGTGCGATACAACATTGAATACGAAAACCTTATGAGCATCTGTATGTTTTGCGGGAAAGTCGGACATCTGGCTAAAGAATGTGTTGAACGCAAGAAGGCCATTAAAACCCAGACGAGTGCAGGGAAGAAACCCGACAGAGCTGAAGCATCGGTGAATCCTTTGGGGAATTTCTCGGAAAACCTACATGCACAACCTTTCCTCAGGCGGCCGAGGAAGGAACAAGACACACAAGGGAGGAAAGGAGGCATCCCAACAAACAACATGTTTGTGAATTTGGACGCTGAAGAGGAACAACATGAGGGTTCACAGATGGAAGGTAGAGTCAGTCCGAAACCAGGGTTTGAACGGCGACAATGGAAAACATTGAACCAGAAGAAAAGGACGGTCGAGGACGTCAACAGAAGCTACACCACCAAGACTCAAAGTAAAGGGGAGCATACACGTACGGTCGGAGAGGAGAAACATCACAGGGCGGTGGTTATAGAAGGTGAGAATACAGTGATCATTCCGAAAGGTGAGGCAGACCAATGGGAAGGACTCAAATTCATGTTGGGGGGAACGCAGACGAGGAAGACCATAGTTGGCAGCCCGAGCATGCTGATGACGTTTGGGGCATCAGTAGGGATACATCTCAAGAATAGGAAGGTGATCAATTCAAAAGACTTCTCACGGAATGGACCATGAAAAAAGAACAAAAGGAACGAGGAGGTACAAGAGGAGAGAGAACCGGGATCAGAGGACCCGAGACCTACAGAAATGGTTACCCAATGAAAGTGGAAACTTGGAATGTCAAGGGTATCTGCGGGAAGGATACCCAAAACACAATACAAGATCTAACTAGAATTTATAAGATCGATGTTCTTGTTGTCCTGGAGACTAGGACAAGTGGTATGAATGCAGACATGATTGTGAAATCGTTAGGGTATGACAGATCCTACAGAGTCAAGGCGCAAGGATTTTCAGGGGGAATATGGGTTCTATGGAAGAGCAGGATAGGGGTGATGGAGATAGTAGTTGGGCACAAGCAATTCATTCACTGCCGAGTTAACAAACAGATGAGGCTAACTTTCATGTATGCTAGCACAAAGAAGTCAGGAAGACGACTATTGTGGGATCATTTACAAACTCTTACAGAGACTTCGCCGTCACCTTGGTTGGTTGCTGGTGATTTCAATACGGTTCTAAGGGCTGATGAAAAGGTGGGGGGTGAACCCGTCACAGTGAGTAGCTGTAGGGAGTTTGTCATGGGCCTTATGTCTGTCGGCCTGGAGGAGCTGGGGGCATCCGACCCAAGGATGACTTTCAGGAGGGAATGGTTGACGGAGAAACTAGATCGGGCAGTGGCCAACCAGGTGTGGTTGGAAGCATTTCCTGCAACTAAAGTCGAAGTGCTTCTGAGAATCAACTCGGATCACTCGCTGATTCTTATTACAACGGATGACAGAACCAGGCGGAGTGAGCATCACCCTAAGACGAGCACTATTTGGTTAACGAGGAAGTCTTTCCTGAGGTTTCTACAGGAGAACTGGGACAACACCATACCCTACCACGAAGCAGTGGCAAAGATGATGAAGAGATCAATTGACTGGGACAGATTGGAAAGAAGACATCTCACGGAAAAGAAAAGAATGCTGTTGAATGGGATAAACAAGCTTCAAGCAGACACTAGAGGGAGGGGGCAGGAATGGCACGATGAGCAGATAACTCAGATGCAGAAGGAGTACAATGACATCCTCAATGCCGAATGTGAAGAATGGAGGCAAAAGGCGCGTTGCGACTGGATGAAGGCAGGAGATGCTAACACTAAATATTTCCAATCTTTGGTGCAAGCCAAGAGACAACGGAACAAGATAACTAGATTGAAGACCGACGACGGATCTTGGGAGGAAGATGAGGCTGTAATCAAGACAATGGTGAGGAATTTCTTCATCGACCTTTTCAGGAGGAAGGATATGAAGCGAAGAACAGAAGCAATTGCTGCATATGCAGGCAACTTCCTGCAGATCCAAGAGAAGGAAAGGACGTATATGGGGTGACCACCAACAAAGGAGGAAACCAAAGAAGTCCTGATGAAGATGAACCCTATAAAAGCTCTAGGACCCGACGGAGTGGATGTCGGTTTCCTTCAGCAGAACTGGGATCAGCTGGGCGAGTCCATTAATGTAATGATTGTTAACAGTTTTGCAGGGGGGTCGATTGCAGACAGCATAGCAAACACGACACTTGTCTTGATTCCCAAAACCCCGACACTAGAAAACTGCAGCCATCTGAGACAAATTGCTCTAAACAATGTAGGACTTAAGCTGCTATCCAAAATTATGGTGGAAAGAATCAAACCATTCCTGCTCGATTGGATTTCTCCTGCACAAAGTAGCTTTGTGTCGGGAAGACGAATTAATGATAATATCATTTTGGTCCAAGAGCTGATTCATTCCATGAGAACCAGGTCGGGGAAAAGTGCAACAATGGCCATCAAAGTAGACCTCTCAAAGGCATATGATCGCATGGAGTGGGAGTTCATTGAAGATACATTGCGCAGAACTGCTATCCCAATGAATATGATCACTATCATCTTAAATATAATCAGGGCAGGGGAAATTATGATCAACTGGAATGGAGAAAATCTCAAACCGTTCAAAGCATCTAGGGGGTGAGACAAGGCAATCCACTTTCTCCGTATATTTTTGTACTATGCCTGGATAGGCTAAGCCAAGCAATTGCAGCGCAAGAACAGGAGGGAAGCTGGATGCCTTTCATATCATCAAGACGAGGTGTCGACATATCTCACTTCTGCTTTGCGGACGATCTCATTCGGTTTGGGGAGGTGACACAACAACAAGCCCGCACTATGATGAAGGTGCTGAAGAACTTTGAATGAGTGTCCGGACAGATGTTAGCCAAGGAGAAATCAGCTCTTTTCTTTTTTGTGAACACTACTTATCCGGTAAGAAGGGCAATTACCAAGATCACAGGCATACGCCAAAAGAATAATTTTGGGAAGCGCCTGGGAGTTCTGATCATTCATGAGAGACCAATGAAGGAGCTATACCTCGACATCATCCACAAGGTTGAAAACTGCATATCAACCTGGGTGAATAAGTCTTTGTCACTTGCAGGAAGGACAATGTTGATCAAATCGGTTCTCAATTCTCTCTCGGTATATTTGATGCAATCGACGGTCTTGCCTATGGCGGTGTGTGATGGCATTGACCAAGTGGTGAGGACTTTCCTATGGAAGGGAGTGATGAAACAAAGTGGCATACACCTGGTAGCTTGGGACAAAGTCACAGCCTGCAAAGGTGAGGGAGGGTTAGACATCAAGAGGGAGAGAGATCAGAATGAAGCATCAATACAGAAAACATGCTGGGATTTCATGTCAAATAGGAATATGGTTTGGAAACAGGTGATGATGGAGAAATATTGGCATAAAGCCAGTAACGGAAGGACGTGCGTGACGAGTTTGTGGAGATTGATTATCAGAATACATGATGAGTTGATCAATGACACCAGGAAGACCATTATGTATGGTGCGACGAATAAGGTGTGGACAAACAAATGGTTAGAGGGTGGTCATTGTCCGGAACTTAAGCAAGGCAGAACTATCCCTGAGGAGCTCAATGACCTAAAGGTGGAGGCAATGGTAGACTTTCACGGTAACTGGGATGAGGATTTCACCCGTCATTGGTTTACTGACAGCTCAGTGCAAATAATCCTATCCATGCCTCTGCCAGATCCTACTGCCGGACCTGACGAGCTGTGGTATTTACAGGATGAAGCCAGGATACTCTCTACAAAGCGGATATACAGAAATCTATAGAAGGAACATTCGACGAAGACCCCTAGAAGATGGAGGACCATATGGCAGCTACAGGTGCCTGAGAGGGTTAAAATGCTACTTTGGCTAGGACTGCATGGCGGATTAATGACAAATGAGGCAAGAATGAGGCGCGGGTTTACTGAGGACTCCCAATGTCCGTGATGCAGAAACGAGAGTGAATCCCTTTTGCACCTATTCGCCACTTGTTCGGAAAGTAGGAAAATATGGAAGCTAATCCAGGACGCTACTCAATCCAAGCTGAAAACAGGCACATCGTTTGAGCAATGGCTACTGATCAATTTGTGGAGGAAGAAGGACACTTAGGAATGGAACACCTGGCTAGCGATGACCATATGGAAAATTTGGGGAGGCCGGTGCGGGGTGGTTTTTCAGGAAACTGGAGTTAGCACAGATGGCTTATTTGCTACAATCAAACAAGATGTGATGATCTATAGGAAGGCGTTTGCTCAAGAAAAGGAACTGTCAAAACCCAAGGGAGAATCACCTTGGACACCGCCGAGGAAGGGAATTATAACACTTAATGTGGATGCTGTAGTGAAGAGGAGTGGAATGGCCTATGCATTTGTGATCAGAGACCATACATGTCGTTGGCTTGGAGGGGGATATGATCAAGGTTCTATCACAAACATTCTCAAGGCGTAAATGAGAGCTATTGCCATTGGCATTCAGGAATGCAGGGGTTGTTTCAACAAGCTACAGGTTGAATCAGATAGTAATAAAGTGATAAGCATGATTCAAGGAAGAATGGAAATCCCAGTAAGCTACAAGCAGGAGTGCAGATTGATCAGGAAGCTCGCATGCTCATTCCAATCAATTGAGTTCTCTTTCAAAAGGCGATCTGGTAATAAGGTCGCGTATTTTCTAGCAAAATGGGGAAGAGGTAGAAGTGAAATTCGGGGTAGGTGGTTGTAATGTCCTGATTTCCTTTTTGAGGTGATCAAAGGGGAAGCTACATTGCGCCATAATGTAATAACAAATGATGATGAGCATGTACTGAGGGAACAAGATGAATAATAGCTTTCCCTAAAAAAAAGAGATTGACGTTTACTTACAACATTTTTACAGATGTATAACAATCAAAATTTTGAGTTTCAAGGCATCCTCATACTGGAATATATAATGAAGGAGCATCAACCCTTACACATGGAAGACAATATTGTGATAGTTAATCTCAACTCAAGCCTTGAGAAACAAAGAGTCCAAATTGCGGTGTGTAAAATGTATATTACCAATGACTAGTTAATAGATCTCTTTACAACTACATCAATGTATTCTCATGGAGCTACTCATACATGTCTATATTGACTAAAAGATCACAATTCATTGACTCATTAACATCCTAGGAATCTTCCCAGGCATGCAAAAAGCCATGCACTATCGACCTAAATGGAGCCTCAAAATCAGAGAGGAGGTCCAAAAGCAGTACAATGTTGTCTTGCTTGATCTGCTAAGCTATCCTACATGTATCTCTAATATTTTACATGTACCAAAGATGGACGAAAAAGTATGAATGTTTATTGATTATCGAGATCTGAATAAGGAATCCCCAAAAGATGATTTTCCCCTTCCACACATTCAACAACACCTCTGGTCATGTGCTCCTGAGCATCATGGAGAGTTTCTCCTATTGAAGTCAAAGCAAATTGGCTAAGGAATATGAAGAGAACACTTACTTCATCATATAATTTGGAATGTTATTCGATCATGTCATGTCATTTGGTCTATAAAATGTTAGAGCTACATCTTAAAGGGAGATGGTCTTTCTATTTCAAAACATGATGCATGCAGACGTGGAGGTTTGACATGATAGCCAAATCTAAAAGTCTAGAAGATCGTATCAGCAATATTAAGAAGCTATTTTAACAACTATAACAATTCTTGTTGTGTTTAAATCCAACTATGTGAACCTTTTGGATAACCTTGCATATTTACTCAAGTATAATGTCAATAAAATAGGAATAGAGGTTGACCCTAGAAAGGCTCAAGCTACTCATGAAATTCCCTCTCTAAAATTTGAGAAGGAGATATGAGGTCTCCTTAGTCATCTCCAAGGCATAAACTACTCATCAGGAAGCTTGTACCCTAGTATGTGATCCCATCTTCAAGTTGCCTAAGAAACACTCTAACTCAAGATGGAACGAACAATGTGAGAAAGAACTGCAAAATCTTAAAGACTATATTTCTAAGACATCCGTTCTAAAATTGGCAGTACCATGATGTCCTCTAACAATCCTCTCACCTTTTGAGAACCAATATGTGAAACATTGATGGAAGGAGTATTTAGTAAATCAATGGATGACAACGAGCATGCTATCTATAATTTGTCTAAGAAGTTCAATGACACCAAGACCCTCTACACCACAATTTGCCTTGATACATGCAATGAGGAAGTCATTTCACTATCTAATGAAATATTATCTACAACTTATCACAAAGCATGACCCACTCTATTATCTGTTCGATTACTATGGTTTCACTGGATAGTTTTACAAATGGATGGTAATGCTATCTAAATTCAACATCACACGTTTACTAATGAAGGTGGTCAATGAACAACCTCTATCCCATCAACTTGCAAATTTCCTTCTTCCTTCAGAACAAACACATGAGTACAAATTACTGACTGAAGATATAGGAATGATTGTCTCTCCCAACTTCATTATCCCTAGAAACCTTGACTTATGGACAATATTATTCAATGTAGATGACAATAAAAAATGAGTCGTGATAGGAGTTTTTTTTTTAAAAATGATAATATATTACTCTAAGAAGAAATAAAAGAGTCAGCTCCAAAAAGTACGGAGCCACAATCATCACCCAACCCTGTACACACGGGTTAAACTACAAAATCCCAATAACACCTAAGCTGTGGGGTTAGGTTAGCGTGTAAAGGAGGTTTGGCCCTTACAAGCCTAGCAATCTCCTTCTGTAAACTATCAAAAAGGTGTAAGTAATCCATGCCAGGCTTCCCATGGATTATGTTGTTCCTCTCCTGCCAAACCCTGTGACAAAGTCCTATAAGGCAAATGCCACCTAACCGGGCAGCCGTCTTCTCCATGGTCCAAGTCACTACCTCATGTAGATGAATAGGAGGGGAGTGGCCCCATCCGTTCTTCAGGCATAACCGTTCCCACATGTAACGGAAAACTTTACACTCAAAGAACATGTGGGTATGGGACTCCTCTTCCTCTCTACAAACGGGCATAGAATATTTGTATCCAACCCCCAACGAGCCATTATGTCTATTGTAGGTAATTTCCCCAACATCGCTCTATAGGTTAGGGTGCTCCACTTGGGATTGAAGCACCTACCTGAAAGCAGCGAATGCCATGGGACAGAGTTGCCTATCGTCATCTTCCAAGGGAACACATGGGGATCCATAAGGGTCCAAATCCCATCACTATCACAATTATACAAGAGTCTAACCTCATCCCACCCTGTGTTCATATGTTTCCACACGCGGGAGTCATACAAAGTGGTGGTACTGGACCCCCCGAGTGACTCATTGTATCACTCTCTCATCCAGGTAGCCCAAACACCATGGGGCTGCCTAAGGAACTGATCAACCCTCTTGAGGTTGGACTGCCTGTGGGTGTCAACCATGTCTTGAATCCCAAGACCGCCGAACTAAATTGGCTTGGCAATGGTATCCCAAGCAACACCATGGCCCTTGCTACCCCATAAGAAAGACATCGTTAGGCATCTAATGCTCAACATCATCGGAGTAGGTAGCGTGCACAAGTCACACCAGAACCGCACCATACTCAGAATGACTGATCTGATTAGTACAAGGAGGCCTACAAAAGAAATCCGAAAGCCAACCCATCTATCAATTTTTCCCCTGATCTTGTCAAGGCACATATTGTAATCTCTAGAGAACTCTCTCCCACCAGATAGAGGAACACCAAGGTATCTGGTGGGAAAACATCCTCTCCTGATCCCAAAAGCACATCTAAGCCTTCCCCTTCTCATATCACAAGATTTAGAGAGAAAAATCCTAGATTTCACATTGCTCATGTATTAACCTGTGAGCTTCCCAAACTTAACCATAACCTTCTTGAACTCCACAAGTCTTTTATCATGACCCGTGGAGAACAGGAGAATGTCGTCAGCAAAGATGAGGTGGGACAACACCTTTGTACCCTTGATATTTAAAGGATTGATCTTGTTATGATCCTCCACATTCTTAATCAGTGTCATAAGGCTCTCCATGACTAAGATAAAGAGGAGGGGAGAGATGGGGTCACCCTGTCATAGTCCATTCTTTGCTGTGAACATACCCACAGGGGCCCCATTTACAAGTATGGAGAAGGAGGTGGTTTGAACACACTATTGCATCAAGGTGACCCATCTATCACAGAACCCCATAGATTTCATGATCTTCCAAAGCATGTCCCAGTTGACGAAATCATAAGATTTAGTTATGTCGAGTTTAACACAAGCTTTCCTAGAAATGTTTTTGATTTTGAAGTATGTGAGAAACTCCAAGGCAAGCATCGCACAATCAGAAATGCTTCTCTCTTTTAGGAAAGCTATTTGATTTTATGAGATGATTTCGGGGAGGTACATCTTGAGCCTATTCACTAAGATCTTAGTAAAGATTTTATAGAGCGTCGAGCAGAAGGCTATAGGTCTCAAATATATCATATTGTTGGAAGGTATATTTTTAAGGATGAGTTTGATGAAAGCATGATTGACCTCCCTCACCATTCTCCCCCCCACCATAAACTATCTAACTTCTCTGCATATATCATCTTTGATTGTCGGCCAACTAGTCTAAAAGAATTCCCCGTTGAAGACATCTGGGCCAGGGGCCTTATTAGCCCCTATGGAGAAAGCAGCCTGCCTTACCTCTTCATCAGTCACCTGTTTAGAAAGGTTGAAGTTCATAGCCTCATTCAGTCTCCTCATAGGGAGATGCACATTACACTGTTGCAAAGCAGGTTGGTTATACAAATTATGGAAGTATTGTACAACCTCTACACCCACTTGTTTCCTCCCTTCTACAGTAGTCCTGTCCTCTTTAACCAGGAAAAAATATCATCTTTGAGTGCTCTCTTCTTCACAGATGAATGGTAGATCTTTGTGTTCCGATCCCCATCTTTAAGCCATGCCATTCTACTTCTTTGCCAGTAGAAACACTCCTCGGCTTTCTCGAGGTTGATGACCTTTTTCTCCATGTCTCTTTCCTTATTTATCGCTTCATATAGGAGATTCTCTTCAAGATCTACACAAGGAACAATTACCTATAGCCAGATGACTAGAGTTCAAAACTACAAACAACATGAATGAAAATGAATCTTTCACCCTAGGACTCCAGCTCACCAAGCACCAAGGGGTTCTTCAACTATACTGTGACTCACTCCTCATGATGTCTCATGTCTAGACCAATTGAATGAATCATCATCAGAATATAGTCCCTTATCAAGAACACATGTGTTCCCTTGCCCGATAATTGGAGTGTATTTTCTTCAATTTTATAGGAAGAGAACACAATTTCTTTATCAATACTGTAGCTACCCTCACTTAATGGATCCACATTCTGGGGAAAATATTCTATTAGAAGAATGAAAAACTTATCAACCTACATATTGTACGGTCATAACAATGTAGTCAATGGCAAAGAGAAGGTTTGGTTATACGACATCAAAGTGTACTTGTAAAGACAAGTCATCCATGAAGGTCTCTCCCAAAGATAACAATAAGCACTCAAATGATAAGTAAAACAACACATCCTAGGGAAGGATATCTATATTATAGATCTTAGAATGCGACTCTGCTTAGGTGTGTCTACAAGATAGAGATGGAAGACCTCATGAAGGAAGTCGACAAAGGATTATGTGGCACAAACTGAATGGATCATGCTTGCAAAAGATACAACCTTTGGATATTATTGAAACACCATGGATATACATTGATACCAATATGTCTATAAATATGAAGCTTGTCATATCCATGGTGACTGCATTCACACACCTATCAACCATTTATATAACATGACCATGCATTGCCCTTTTTCTTCTTGGGGAATCAACATGATCAGGAAGATCAATCCTAAAGCTTCAAGTGGGAATTGTTGCATTCTAGTTGTTATCAACTACTTTACTAAATTGTTGGAAATCATTTCTATCTCCAATGACTTGGATCAATAAGTGTTCAAGTTCCTCATAAACAACATCATAAGTTTGTATGGGATACTAGAGGAGATTGTCACTACAAGGTACATATTTCATTTCTAGAACTACCAAAGAGTATCTAAGCTCTTTGGGAATTAAGTGCCACATAACATCACCATACAGCCCATAATGAATGGAGTTGTAGAAGCTTCTAACAAAAAACTAACAAAAATCCTCAAGAAGACAATAACATCATACGCGAATTGTCATGAACAACTTCCAATGGACTTGTGGGCATATCAAAATTCTATTATAACTTCCATAAGAGCTGCACCATCTTCACGTGTATATGGGATGGAGGCAAATTTACCCAATGAGGTCCATTTCCCCTTTCCCTTTATACTACAAGAAGTAGATATTATTGATGAAAAGTGGGTTAAAGACAAAATATGTTGCCTAAATACACTAGAAGAATGATGAATGAGAGCTCTACATCATGCACAATGTTCTAAGAGAAGATAAGATCAAGCATTCAACAAAAAGCCTTTCCCTTACAACTTCAAAATGGAAATTTGGTGCTCCACGTCATCCAGATTAATGATTCCAAGGGAAAGTCCAACCCTAAATGGGAAGGTACTTATGCCTTCCTTGACATCTATGATTGTGCGACTTGCTTATGAAAGACATGGATGGGTATAATCATCTTCATACAACTAATTACAACCTCATAAGTGAGTAAAACTTTCATTTCTATAAAAAACACCTATAATTTATAAAAGTACCTCAACACATCTTCTATTCCCCTAAAGTGGGGAGGTCAAAGTAGAACCATATGGCCAAGGATGGAAGTAACATGGCCATTATATTGAAGCCCCAATAGTTCACCAATCTACACTAACCTCTTAAAATAGACCAGTCTTACTTTAAATACCAAAAAGTGCTCATGGTTGCGGTGGAGATAAGGAAAACCACATGATCACAATCATGACAATATTAAGAGGTTTTCTAAAACTATTAGTTTGCATAGGCAAGTTAGACCTGATCCATACGAGCAAAGGTTAATTAAAACCATACCGCGATGAAAATCACAATCCATGAGGTCGACACCACTTTGCACCTATTTACACCTCATCTCTAGGAAAGAGGTAATACCAATCTTGGAATGGACTAACCAGAGAGAAAAAACTGGGGAAACCTTCATTAGGCAATCCCCATCAAACCCCATTCATTCCTCAAGGAATCTAAAGATCTCATACTAAGGTCCTAAGCATAAATGACCAATTCAAGATTCAACTAAAGAGATCCGCATTAGGTTTAAACCTCCAAAAAACATTATTACAATCGTAAAAATAACCCCTCTAATAATCCATATATATTCTTGTGCTATATTTCTATGCTAAAGCACTTAGGTCATAAAACTGATAGAGGTATCTATGACACCTAGAACTTGGCCCAATGGGGTAGGAAGTTGCTTCTTATACACCTTATTACATTGAATGCCTTTATCCCCTAGTGTGACATCCAAGGCCAGTATACCTCCAATACATCTTCTCACCTAGAATGACATATCCTCTTATGGTAGAATAGGCTATGAATGTTTGCAAGGAGAAATCATCTACATGTAGAGGAGCAAATTATGGAAAAAGCTTATCAATCCTGGAGGGTTTCAACCCTATAGCTCATGTAAGGAAAGTGGGTGAAGAGGAGGTCCCCACATATGTTGTTCATTCTAAAACACTTGAACTCATAACCATCCTCGATGCACTAAGTACAAAATAAGGAAATACAGATCAACATAGGTCACCTAGTTTATCAAAGGAAACTTCTAGTATCAAGAACCTCAAAAGTAATTGGGACCTAAATCCAAGTGCATGGAAAAACATCATGGAGGGAGTATGAAAAATTGGTTTTGGATACTATGATAGAGAAAAAAAAGAAACCTTCCTATTTATTCAAGATAGATCTCCTATAAAATTTTAAAATTGGCAACTCACAGTAAAAAAGACAAAAAATACTTGAAAAGAAATGAAAATTGCAAAGGTGTGAAAATGTCATGCAAGTCCTCTTGAGGAGATCACAAGTCACTATAACTAATGAGAATAACCCAAGCCACTCCAAGTACTCTACATTTTTTTTTGAGGAAGGGACGAGAAGCCCTAAATGGACTCCCCACCATCTATTAACTTGCTAAATCATAGTATACAAACCTCAAAATGTTCAAAGGGAAAGACTGCGAAACAAAGAAACTAGATACATGGCCCCTACGGGAAAAGTTGGCAACCTCATGGGAAACCATATTACTTCTACGACTCACATGACTCAAGCTACAGAAAGAAAAAGACTGATTCAAAGAAATAATGTCTTCAACTACAACTCCTAGATAGTCCCTTCTCGGGTTCCTATTGTTGCATGCATGGATAACCTCCAATGAGTCTGACTCCACCTCCACTTGTTCCAGACCTGCGTTCCTTGCCCATACCAGTGCAGCCCTCACAGCCAGAGCTTCAGTCATGGCGATGTCCTCAGCCGTCAGCACCTTCTCGCCCATCATTCCCACCAACCTACCCCCGTCATCCCTTGCCACCATGCCCATCGTCGCCCCTCCTATTTCACCACATGAGCCATCTATGTTAAGCTTGACCCTGCCTTCTCTCAGTACCCTCCATCTCGTTCCCTTTCTTCTCTCTGCTTCCACTACATATCCTCTTGTGTGGCGCTGCTGGACGGTGCACGAGGACGCACCATTACCCCCTCCCTTGTGGTTATTCCCTCTACCAGTTCTAATCATAGAAATGGCACCACAGAAAAGGAAGCTGCTATGCACATACCCGCTCTGGAAGACTCTCATGCATCTCCCTCTCCATACCGGCCACATAGCCGCCACTATGACCTCAGTCTCTAGTAGGTCCGTCCTCTCTAAATCAGTCGACATGGATGAGTGAACGTATGCATCTTTGTTATCCGCCACCCATTCTTGAATCTACCTTGTCGTTTGCTCCCATACTTCCGTTGCATTAGGACACCAGAACAACATGTGGGGTATAGTTTCCTTCTCCGTCATGCAGAGTGAACATGTGCCATCCTCTACACAGTGTCTATCAAAGAGGCATCCTCTGGTAGCTAGCCCCACCGTACATATTCTCCATAAGAAATGAGCTGTTTTGGGGCTCCATCCTGTGTTCCAGATTCTCCTCCATAACCCATCTCCTTGTTGGACACTATATCGCCTGGCTTCCTCCTTTCCAAGCATCCCCAACCAGTAAGATGAGGATTGAGAACTCCCCATTCTTAGACGGCCACCACATCCATGTATCCTTGGGATTCGTGATGGTGAGTGGTATAGCACATATCCTCCTAGCATAGCTGTCCGGGAAACATTCCCGCACTTTATCCTAATCCCAACCTGTGTCGTCATCTGCCATGAGCTCTTTAACTTTGTTGTACTTTGGGCTGCCCTCCAGCTTGTGACTAGCGAGCGGGGCATCTTCCTTGGGTAGCCATATGTCCTCCCATATGTTAACATCTGTTCCATTCCCCACTCTCCATTGGACTCCTTCTTTTAGAAGAGCCTTTGCCCCCCATAAACTCCTCCATGTGTAGCTAGGGTCGTAGCCACGTCTTGCTTCCCAAATAGATGTCCTTGGGAGGTATCTAGCTTTTAAAACTCTTGTCACAGGGGCCTCTAGGTGAATGACTAGCCTCCAAAGTTGCCTCACCAGGTCGGCTTGGTTAAAGGTGTGGAAGTCCCTAAAGCCAAGCCCCCCCTGCCACTTTGGTCTACATAATCTGTCCCAGCTCATCCATGAGAGTTTCCGCTCTTTGTCCTTTGCTCCCCACCAAAATCTGGCTATCATTCTTTGGACTTCCTATATGACACCTGCCGGCAACTGGAAAATGATCATGACGTATGTGGGAATAGCCTGCACCACCGCTTTGATGAGAACCTCCCTCCCTGCCTTAGATAGAAGTTTTTTCGACGAACCTTGCAGCTTCCTCCATATTCTATCTTTAATAAAATTGAACACCTGCTTCTTTGACCTTCCCATGGCTGTCAGAAGTCCCAAATAACTAGCATGTCGGTCCACCACTCTCACATCCAAGAGGCACCTCAACTCCTCCTATTTTGCGACATCTATCCCTTTGCTGAAAACAACCTCTGTCTTTGAAAAATTGATCTTTTGACCGGAGGCCCGTTCATATTGGCTGATAATTTCAGCTATCTTTAGGCACTCTGCATTGGTTTCTCTAGCAAAAAGGATGTTGTCATCTGCAAAAAAGAGATGTGAGATGCGGGGTGCACCCCTACTCGGTTTTATGCCGTGTAGGTGGGTGTCACGGGCAGTAGTAGATATCAAGGTAGAGAAAGCTTCAACGCACAAGATAAAGAGATAGGGAGAGAGAGGGTCACCCTGACGAAGTCTGCATGCTGCCTTTGTGCTCTTGGTCCGGTCTCCGTTGATGGAAAAAGTATGCTGGATAGAAGTAATGCATTCTTAGATTTTTCTCCTCCACCTCATACTGAAACCCATCCTCTTCATAACAAACTCAAGAAAATTCCACTCTACTCTATCATAGGCCTTAGACATATCCAGTTTCAGTGCAAGGCTACCTTTTTTCTTTCCTTTATCTCTCTTTATGGTATGGGAAAGCTTATAAGCTATGACGGCATTATCTATGATCATTCTCCCTGGAACAAAAGCGCTTTGATTTTTAGAAACAATGATGTTCATAAGGGGCTTTAGTCTGTTTGTCAGCACCTTGGAGGCTATTTTATACACCACATTATAGAGACTAATAGGCCTAAACTCACCCACTGTTTTAGGCTTTTCTATCTTCGGTATTAGTACAACAACAGTGTCATTAACAGTCTCCAAGCTTCTTTCTCCTTTCCACCACCCTTTGATGTAGCTGGCCACGTCCTTCCCCACAATACCCCAATATTTCTAATAAAACATAACCTTCATGCCATCCGGTCCCAGTGCTTTATTTGGATGCATCTGCTGCAGAGCTTTCCATATTTCCTCCTCAGAAATATCCCTCTCTAGGTCCTCGCTTTGTTCTTCAGTAATCATTTCCCATATTCCTTTTATCGCCTCTTCAAAACCCGTGGGATTGCTAGACTGGAATAGCTGTGCAAAAAACCTCAAGATGATGCTAGTGATTTCATTCTCCTGAGATCTCATAATACCGTGTTCATCTTCAAGACCTTCTATCCAGTTCGTTTGCCTTTTGTTTGTTGCTTTTTGGTGAAAATAAGTTGTATTTTGATCACCTTCCTTTAGCTCTTTAACTCGTGCCCGGGAAGCCCAATACTCTTCATTTTTTTCCAGCCAGTGTTGCAACTCCTTAGATTTCTCCTCAGCTAAATTAAGAGTTGTGTGGTCAGGGGGAAGGGATTGTATGTGTTTCAAATCACTTTCCAAAGCCATAATCCTTTTCTGCCTCTCACTAAAAATTTTCCCAGCCCACTCCTTCAAGCAATCTTTGCATCTCCACAGCTTGGTGTTCAAATCAGCCCCACCCTCTTCTCCCCATACCTCCTTTATGGTGTTGGCGCATCCCTCTTCACCCACCCACATGGGTTTAAACATAAAGTGGTTCTTCCATTTTGTTCTTCTGTTATTCCTGTTGTCCGCCTTTAGGATAATGGGTGCATGATCAGATTCATATATGGGAAGGTGGAAAACTCTACCATACTTAAACATATTCCTCCACGATAGCTTCAAAATAAATCTATCAAGCCTTTCTTGCACCAAAGTTCTTTCGGACAACCCTCTTCTCCATGTGAAGATATTTCCTTCAAAGCCCATGTTAACTAAGTCACAATCATCTATGGCATCTCGGAAATTCTATAGAAATTTTTCTTCTTTAGGAGGCCCCCTTTCTTTTCCTCGTTGGAAATAATTTCATTGAAATCCCCAAAGAAAAGGTCCAGTTCTTCTACTTCATCTTTTATTCTTCTCATGAGTTCCCACGTCTTCGTCTTGCTCTGTTGGTCAGCCCATCCGTAAATCCCAATGGCTCTCCACCTCATACCATTGGCCTCGTCTTTGACAATAGCGGAAACATGTCTATTCGAGTAGCTGTGGATCTCCACATCAGTGTTCTTCCACCAGAAACCCAGTCCACCTGCCCTGCCAGTACTAGCAATACACAAGCCATATATAAAGCCACAACTCCCTCTGACCTCCTCTATTTTCCTCTCAGCTATCATAGTTTCCATGAAGAAAACTATATTTGGGCGCTCTCTCCAGACCCAGGCTCGGAGAGCTTTGCACGTGTCAGGGTTGCCCAATCCCTGACAGTTCCAGTTGAAGATTTTCATTGGCCTTCATGGGATTGGGCTCCACCAATCTCTGCTACTTGGGTTGTAACAACCCCCTCACTGTCCAACATGCCTTCAGTGAAACTCCTTGATCTTTTTTCGCACACTTCCTGTGTTGGTTGTTCATCAAGGTCCATATCACATAATTCCACACATCTGCCCCTCTTTCCCCTTTCTTGCTCCCATACCACCTCTTCTTCTGGAATGCCCATTCGAGCCCCCCTTCTCATTTTGTAAACCCACGGGTGGTGCTTCTTTTTCCCCTGACCTTGCTTGCTTCCCTGCTTCTTCTTTGCCCCTACTTCTTTCTTCCGTTGTGCCCTCATAATAGCTCCCCTTTCTCCATTGTATTGTGTCATGGTTGCGTCTGTATGTTGAGTCGTCTGCTATTGAGCCTCATTTCCTGACCAGGGTGCCCGCCCATACTCGGCCTGTCATGCCCCATGGACATCTGAAATTGCCCCTCGTGTAACCCATTGTCCACTTGAACTTGTTCGGAATGCTGCTGCCACCCCGTCACCTGGTGCACATCCTGCCATTGTTGCCTCCCTCGATGCTGTCCTTCCTCTTGGGCTTTCGTGCCTATTTCTTCTTCCTCCTGTAGCACCTCGTCGTCCGGGGCCTCCTCAACTATCCGTTGTGTTTCATGCAAATCCACCAGCTCCTTCCTTGTGAAGTGAGTAATAATTTTCTCCTTCTTCTCCCCCTCCCTGTGTGTCGGCTCCCACTCCTTGCGTCCCCTCCCCCCTGTCCCTCCCTCATCGTCATTTAGGCTGACATCGTTGAGTTCCCTCATCCCTGTCCCCCCCTTATCCACCTCCGCCTCCGTTCCTCTCCTCTGTCCTTCCACTCCACTAATTTTTTCCATGTCCTCCCTCCCAATATTCTCTTCCGCACCCTTCCCTTACTACTTTCCCCCATCCCCATCACCCCCGGCAACATCGTTGCTTTCAACATCTCCAGCTGCCCTACTCCCGCCCCCCGGCACACTCACTTTTAAAGTGAGCTTGCGTCTCGCCCCCCCCTTGCCCGCATCACTACTTCCTTCTTGGCACCTTTGTTTCCACGGAGAAGCTCGAAGCCAGTTCCCCCATTGTTGCTGCTGCTCGATGTCGTCAACAACACACTGACAATCCCTGTCGATATGGCCAAGGCGCCCGCATACGAAGCAGAAGTTTGACAGCCGCTCGTACTTGATCTCAACATCCAAAATAGCCCCACTCTTCACCCTGATCCTCAGGGTTCGTTTGAGGGGCTTGTTAACATCCAGCAACACCTGAACTCTTAGCAAGGAGTCCCACCCCATATTGTCTCTGTCCGTTTCTAGGACCTCTCCTAAGTGGCTTGCAATGTCCTTGATGGTCGCCTCCGCTCGATACCCTAATGGGACCCCATAGAGATGGACCCAGAACGCTGCATTGTTGATGGTCAGCCACCCCCGTTGATCCTCTTTTTCCACCTCCTTGAAAAGCAATAGTCTGTCATCGAAGTTCCATGGGCCGCCGTCGATGACCCGCTGTTTATCCCACCAATGCATAAACTGCATCACACACGCCTCCCCTTCCAGTTGCTTGAACTTAACAGTTTCTCTTAGACTCCACGCCTGGGAGAGCATTCTCTCCATTGCTCGGAAATTGAAGGTTCGGTCTACGAGAAGCCTACCCACCAATGCCAGCGTCGTGTGGTCTTCTTCCTCGCCGTCACTCCCAACCGGTTGCACATCAATCATGTCCTCCTCTTCCTCAGATAGTTTCAGACCTGCATACTTTTCCACCAGCTCTGATGCCATGGTGGAGACGAGACCAAGAGTACAATTCACCTGCTTGAACCTATAAGGGAAACCCTAATCTAAGGGAGGGAGATGTCCACGACCTGCAAAACCTAATCGCCAGAGCGAAAGGCCGCAAGGGTACAAGGCATTTTATGCAACACTCCAAGTACTCAAGTACTCTAAATAATAGTTCTTGTAACTTGAAATGCATCATGAGTCATCCCTTTCTAATTCAATCACATCATTACCACCTTCTCTTGAACTTTTTGAGAATTGGCCAACAATTTCTTGATGAAGGATGAAATCTCTTAAATCTGGTACTTGCATCGAGGATAGTTAATTTCATTAACATCAACATTGGGTTGTGTTATGTGCAAAATTTGAGGGTGGAAGGATAATCAACCATTAAAAATCAGGCATCATTATTCCAAAACCCAAATTACCATGAAAGAATGTCATCCATTCCCAATGGACATCATCGTATGTTAAACTATACAACCATCAAGCCAAATCACCATGGATATGAAGAAATTCACCCACGTGAATATTTCTATAGATACTCTTGCACAATGTTGTAATGAGTTGAAAGTACTCAATCAAATATTGAGAAGAAGCACTGTGAATTCAGGGATGGCAAGCTCGTCTATCCAAGTAGCATAGTGCAAAGAAATGAAGAGAGATGGAGTCGTGCGACGGCGGGTTATGTGATCAGACTCAACAATCTGCACTGGAAAACATTAGTGATCCAACTGGCCAAGATCTGGGAGGTTAAAGGCTCGATTGATGTTCATTCAAGAGGTAAGGGCATCTTCATCATTCTTTTCTCAAATGATGATGATATGGGAACGACCATTGAGGGAGGACCATGGTCCATTCCAGGGAAACCCTTGATTGTCAAAAAATGGAAGAGAGGTGATCCTTTGGAGATGTTGAAACTCACTGAAATCCCGATCTGGTTGAAAATCCATGGTCTACCTCTGGAACTATGGGATGTGGAGATGTTCTCGTATATTGGTTCAGTTCTAGGGAAACCTATGCGAGTGGATAGTCTAACGTTGTCTTATGAAAGGCTTGAATATGCTAGGATTCAGGTCTTGATTCCAGCAAGCTTCTCATTTCAAAAGGAGATGGAGATTGTAAGCGATGATGGAGTTACAGACACTATCTTCTTTGAGTATGAATGGGAGCCAGAGACTTGTCTATGTTGTGGTAATTTTGGTCATACTAACAAGGTTTGTTCTACAACTCTGAAATCCGCTCCTGTCCAATCTAGAACAACTGTGAACAAAGGCACATGGATCCCTATATCTCATTCTCAACGTAACAACTCAAATCTGGCTTCTAATTTGAATTCTCAGAACCATCAGTCTACTTTGCAATCTGAAAACAATGCCCCTTCAAGGGTTGATACCTCAAGATCTATTGCTATTACTGCCTCAAGTTCTATTGATGTTACTCCTCACACAAATCTAGTTCAAGATCATGTTGTCACTGGAGGCTCGACTGTCGATCTTATTAGACACGTTGCTTCCCCAGTTCTGGAGTTGTTTGACCCTATTACTGTGATACATATGCAAGAGGCTGATTTCAAATCTCCAAACCCAACAGTGATAATGGATGAATGGATTGTTCCAAGGAAATCTAAAAGCCCCCCTAGGTGCTATTAAAAAATGGTGGTGCCCTCTGCTAGAGTTACTGATAATACAACAAATAGATTCTCAATTCTGGATAAGGACTTGGAGGGTTTGGAGGACTATGCGGAGGAAGGTGGTCCATATCTTCCAAATGGATAGGCTCTTAAGTCTGGTGACCTAGAATGTGAGGGGAGCTAGTAACAAAATCCCTCGCATTTAGGCTGATATGGAGAGACTCAATCCTGATATCATTATCTTATTGAAATCTAGAATCAACAAAAACAATCTGAGATCTGTTCTTCACACTGGCTGGCAGTCCTATAACTAATTAGATAACTCAAACTTCTACTCCTATACCAGGATCATCATTCTCTAGAAAGATCCAAGCATTACTATTCATAAAATCAAAGAGTCGGCTCAACTTATTCATTTTAATATCTCTAAAGATCATTGCAACTTCCTTTTTACTGATGTATATGGTTCTAATAATGATCTAGAAAGAAAGAATATATGGAATGATCTTTGCTCCCTATCTAGCATGATTAACTCTCAATGGTGCCTAGTTGGAGACTTTAATGCAGTCAGACTTACTAGCGAGAGGCTAGGCAAAGAACCACCTACTAATATCAGCATGAATGATTTCAATAATGCTATGAGTACTACTGGTCTTCTTGAAATTCCCACCAAGGGTCCTTACTATACCTTGGATAGCAAAAGCAAATCTAGGATAAGCACCTACTCTAAAATTGATTGTGTTTTCTGTAACCTAGATTTCCTCGACTACTTTCCTAATGTTTGGGCTGAGGCTATATCCAATATTACTAGCGATCATAAGATCATCAAGGTTAATCTAGTCAAGGGAAAGCAGCTAGTTACTCCTTTTCGTTTCATCAATCCTTGGATTAATCAAATTGTGTACTCTGACATTATCAAAAAAGCCTGGAGTATTGACATCAATGGTCCTCCCATGTATAGGATGTACAGAAAACTTCATTCCACCAAGTTTTCTCTGATTTCCTGGAATAAAGATAAGGTCAGCAACTTCTCCTCGCTTTCTAAAAAGCTTGAAGCTCAAGCTACAGAACTCCAAAAAGCTGCTGATCAGGATCAAGGGAATATTGCTCTCCATGCTCAGGCTAATAAGATTAGAAAAGAAGCTATCAAAGCTGTTGAAGAGTCTTTGGAAACAAAAATCCAGGATCGAGTGGTTGAAACTTGGTGATAGGAACTCCAATTTTTTTTATGTTTCTATGAAATCTAGACGTTTGAAAAATGCTATTCATAACATCATGATTAATGATGTCAGCTGCTCAGATCCTGTGATTATTAGAGACCATATCACAAACTACTATGAAATCACTTTCAACAGGTCTGATAACAAAGATTTTATCTGGGATGATAATTGGGTGTTCCCTAAACTCTCTGAGAATCATATTAAGAAAATCAGTAGCCTTGTAACTAGAGAAGAGATTGACGCTATCTTAAAAGGCATGAAGGATGATAGGGCTCCTGTCCCAGATGGGTTTAATGTGATATTCTTCAAGAAAAGCTGGGATATAGTTGGTGATGATGTTTGTAAGGTTGTTCTCAATTTTTTTGCCAATGCCAAGTTGCTTCAAGAATGTAACATAACTTTCATTGTGTGTATCCCTAAGATCAAAGATCCTCAAACGATCAAAGACTATTGACCTATTTCTTTGTGCAATATCGTTTACAAGATTATTACTAAAATCTTGGCTGACAGACTCAAATATGTGCTCCCAGATATCATTAGTCTCAATCAGATTGCCTTTGTTAAAGGGAGAAAGATCGGTGATACGATTCTCATTGCTAATGAGATTCTAAGTAACTTCAATAACAACAATTCTTCTCTTCTCTATATGAAAGCTGATCTGACTAAAGCTTTTGATTCAATCAATAGGAAGTATATCTTTTTCTGTCTCCACAAAATGGGTTTCCCTAATTTCTAGATCAAATGGATTGATATTTTTTTTTCTTCTGCCTCTTCTCAAGTTCTTATAAATGGTGTTCCATCAAGATCCTTTAATTCTAATGTTGGGGTGAGACAAGGTAGTCCTTTGTCACCTTACTTGTTCATTTTATCTATGCAAGGTCTCACTACCATTATCAACTCCTTTGTAGTTGATGGTCTCCTGGTTCCTCCCTCTCCTGCTAAGAAGGGAAACTTCAACATTTCTCATATCATCTTTGCAGATGATCTTCTTCTCTTATCTAAAGCTGATCAATCCAATCTTAATTCCATTGAGAAGATCATGTATATCTTTGGTGAAGCCTCTGGTCTGAAGACCAACATTATGAAAAGTAATTTGTTCCTGAGCAAGGGTGTTGGTAGTTTACATAGTAATATCCCTATAGTCGATCTTCCTGTCAAGTAACTTGGTTTACCCTTATTTTTAGGGAGGCTCACTAAAGCTATGTGCTCACCCATTATTGATAAAATCAAAAATAAACTTATCTCTTGGAAGTCCAAGCTCTTGTCGATGGCTGGTAGGATCGAATTGGCTATCTCAACCCTTTTGGCCTACCATATTTTCTGGTCTGCTTCTTTTCCTTTGCCAAAAGTGGTTATTGAGGATATTGAAAAGCATATTAGAAATTTCATTTGGGGTGATTCTGATGAGAATAAGAAGCTTCACACCATCTCATGGGATACCATCTACAGAACTAAGCAAGAAGGCGGCCTAGGTCTCAGGAAGATTGAAGAGTGGGTAAGGGTTTGCCTTCTTTTAAACCTATGGGATGTAGCTAGCTACAAAGCCTCCCTTTGGGTGTAATGGATTCATGAGAAGTATCTGGTTTATCACTCTGTATGGTCTGTAAATAAAAGGTCTAATGACTCTTGTCTTTGGAGAAAGTTGCTTGATAATAGAGACCTACTGCTCGAGTTTGTGGATTTCAAAGTTGGAAATGGTAATTCTTTTCTTCTTTGGGAGGACCCCTGGCTTCCGGATAAGACTACCCTACTCAGCAAAGTTAATAACCAATTGGTTTATAGGCTGGGGAAAGGGAAAGCTTGTAAGCTTGAAACCTGCATCAAAGATAACAAATGGTATTTTCCTAAAATCCGAGGTAGTGAAGGGGTTTCTGCTATTCTAAATAAGATTGAGCTCCCGGCTACTGATATTAAGGATTCCATCCTATGCAATGGTAAAGATCGTCTTAATTGCAGGGATTTCTAGAACCTCACTAGAGTTAAGCACTCGACTACTGATTGGTGTGCCTGGGTTTGGGATCCCATTCTGCCTAGAAGATTCTCGGTTTTTCTTTGGAAAGCCTTTCATAATAGGCTGTTTACTGATGACAATAGATAAAAGTTTGGTTTTGTTCTGGCTTCTAGATGCATTCTATGTTGTTCTTAGCTAGAAACCAAAGATCATCTGTTCTTCGCATGTACGGTTGCTAAAAACCTTTGGAACAGATTCAAGGATCATTTCCCTTCTGTTATCTCTCCTAGCTATATGAAGGATCTTCTGGCCTGCAATAAGAAAGAGGTGAATCTCCTCACGTGCAAAATTCTTTATGCTCTCTGGATGGAAAGGAACAATCGTATCTTCCACAATCATATGAGAAAGATCAATTGGCTTTGGGAACATTCTTTGGCATACTCTATTCTTCAGATCTAGTATCTGGCCCTCTTTTCTTTTATAGTTCTGTTCTTTCTGCTTAGCATAGCTTTTTCTTTGTTTAGTTCCCTTCTATCTTCCTTGTATAGTTCTTTCTCCTGTACTTTATTTTACAAAAAATCAAATAAAAAGAGAGTGACACGCTGGGTTCACCAAAAAAAATGTTGTAATGAGTATTCAAAGACTTTGCGAATCTAGCATTGGTGATGTGCAAACAAAAATAGTTATGCAAAATGTTGAAGGGTCCTCACATCTTTCCAGTTGATTGTTCTTCATGGAAGGAACTCATACAACTTACCCAATACTAAGGGTACAATATTTATTTCCCCTAAAACACTATTACAATGTTTGAGACAATTGTGTCACTTGATCAACAATTTCTCCATGAAACAACTTAGGCAAGGTGGTCAAGGTGTATGCTTACAAGTGTGGAATGAATGGAGATCCAACATCATGAAGCACTTTCCTTGTGAATGGATCCCATAGAGAATCCAACTAAATAAAGAGGCCATCTTCAGTCAACCATTCAGGAGCTTTGAGTCTCTTTACACTTAAGAAATTCACCAACTCTTCAATCCAGCTTGACTTCCTTGGAACAATAGGCCAACGATCCTACCTACAAATCTGAGTGACTTTCACCACATCCTCTAAGGTGGAAGTTAGAATGACATCTCCAAAGCAGAAGGTATGATTGAGAGGGTCCCAGAAAGGGATCACTACAGACATCAATTCCCCCAAAATAGGAACTTGAGTGATAGGATGTTGTTTTCAAGTCATGCCAAATCTTGCCATATCGACCGCCTTCGTCTGAGAGATATACATGATCTAACACCACATCAAGGAGATATTTAAAGGATGACACCTCTAGAATGGAACTCAACTTATCACTAGATAACTGATGTCTTTGAAATATTGAGGATCGTGGCATGTTGAAAAGGAAGCAATGTTATTCTATTTATAGACTTCAACCCACATTAATCAAGACGGGCCTGTTTCTTTAGGACGCTAAGAATACTTGTCCTACTCACTCGCATGGAATGGTTGGCTACACACATGACCCAAAAAAGGTGCAATCTGGCAATTCAGTCCAAATATTCTCAAAATTTGACTTTGCAAATAGGACTTTGAATTAAGGATGTTATAATGTTACAATCGGATTAGAATTTTAAAGATAGATTCAAACTTAATACTTTGAAATCTTAAAATGTCATAAAAATGTTGAAAAAGTACTAATACATGGTTTTCTTGTAGGGAAGCAGCACATTTGCAATACAGAAGCAGATCTCCAGGCGATACATGTTATGTCATCACCCTCCTTAGAAACATTTTTGTCATAAATTGCAAAAAGGTCCCTAGTTTTTTAGAAAAAATTATAGATTCTTCTCAAGTTTATATAATCATTAGAACTCAAAAAATAAAAACAAAGAATAAAAAAAATTAATAAATACATGAAAATCTAAAATATTTCCTTAAAAAGTTAAAACCTCCTTATTTCTAAATATAAAATTCCTTATCTATCCTAAGAATATGGAATCATCAATCAAAATGGTCATGGAACGGGACCAAAAATTCAATCACTGCAAAGCTTTCATCTTCAAATTTTTTGGATCCAAATTATGACAGAACTCAATCCAGCTTCAACTTCCAACATTTTTGGATCTTGGATCATGAACTTAAACTATACCATTCACACAAGAAAATCAATCATGTTTTCTTTCCTATGTCAAAGCCATTCGTACAAGGAGAAGACAAAGAAATAATACATTACTGGACGTGAAGGCCACCTTAAATCTGGAAAAGTTTTTGGTACCCAATCTTATTGAAACAAGAAATGCTCCAATTAGCTAAAATTGACTAATACAATCATTGGTAGTAATGCAACTTAAATTTAGAAATTTGTCTAGTATCCAATCTTATCGAAATAGGAGATGATCTAGGGAGCTGACAATTCACCAATATAATCACTAGTCATAATGCCCACTTAAATCTAGAAATTTGTCTAGTATCCATTCTTATCAAAACAAGAAATGATATAGGTAGTAGATAATTGACCAATACAGTCATTATCACTTTTTCACTGCCTCATTTACTTTACCTCTGTTTGGTTTCTTGAAGGTTTATGTTGGAGATTGAATTTCAAGATTTGCATCTTTTTGCTAAATTTTCCATATTGATGATAATGATTTTCCTTGATGTTAACCTTCTATTTTGATCATGGTTTATCCATGTTTTAAAGGTGGTTATGTGCCTTGGTGGTAGCCTGACCTTTTTTATCATTGTACCTTTTTTTTATTTGGGTGGACAATTCCTTGGCCTTAGTTTTGGTCGTGATGTTTTGTGTTGTTTCGGTTGAACACATGGCTTTTGAACCTTGGGTCATGATGACTCTCTTGTGTGGTGATGGTTGTGTGCCTATTTTATGTGAAATGGTCGAGACACCCATCTTCGTTTCGTTCTTGACATAAGCTTTGAGTGCTTTCGTTCCATGGAGTAGAGTAGTAGGTCTCTATACATATGGTATCGTTTGTTACAATCAACACCCTAACCCTAGGGTGGTCGAAACATGTGTTCTTGTGTTGCTCATGACACATGTTTTAGTCTTGGTCAAGGAACTTTCTTTTGTGGTGGTCGAGACATCTAGTCAGATTATGGCCGAGACACTTGCTTTGAGAGTGGTCGATACACTCATATGAGTAAATGGTAGTAATACATGAGGAAATTTGCAAAGGTTGATACATATGTACATATAAATGTGGGTTGATACCTAATGTTGTTTTGATAGATGGTTAACCATGACAACAATAATGTTCTAATTCTAATATGATTCAAGAAAGTGGGAATGACATAACTAGGGTTTGGTACTTGATCAATGCTATGGAACCCTAATCAGTTATGTGTTTAAAATCTAACCCTAATCCTAGGGTATGTTATACTTTTTGAGTTTTCGTGGATGAATAGCATGTGATTACATTTTCTCTCTCCTACTTGTGTGATCCTAACCTTGCAGGTTGAATGAATGTCATATCTTGTGTATGCTATGGTGGTGTATGACACAGGGTGATGACTTTGAGCCTTGATGAGACATGATGAGATAATATTTATGTGATGGTCCTATCACCAGGTGAAGGCGTAATTCCTATTGTGAGGTGATATCCTCTAGTAATGTGATTGAGGGATTGGTATCCGACAATGATGTGACATTAGTGATAGCCTTGTATGGCTGGGTCACATTAGTGATAGCCTTATATGGCCGTGTGATATTGTTGATGACCTTGTGAATGATAGTGCTACAAGTATCATGTGATGATGATGTGATAAGTTCACACCATATACATTTTATATCTTCTAAATTTTTTTCATAGTTATGTTTTCTAGATTTTATTAGGGTTTGTATGCCCACTTGTATGAGGAATTCTGAATTCACCCATTTGCATAACTAATAAAGTGAAACCTTAATCACGTAGGTGCCATGTGTCATGGATCCATTCCAGTGTCAGTTTTATTGCTGGATGGTGAAATGAATCATTCATACGGGAAACTTGGAGCACATATTTTTGAATATGTGGCGGTGCAAGTCGAGTATCTCCTTTTGATAATAATTACAGGTTGTATGAGACAACCATGCATGAGTTGTTCTCCTTGTGATAACTGATATGCCACAATTTAACTGCATGTGGTGCCTCTTTTAAGAACGACCATGTGTGAGCTTGTTCTTGTAGCACTGTGACCTATACCAAGGTGGGCAAGGTGTATTTTTATATGGATGTCCATGCATGAGTCAAGCGTTCAGCTTGACTATATGTCGCTATTTTCTATTGTACTGACCAAGAGGAGTGGGGGAGGTCATGGATTCCAACTCTTCCATTGACCTTGTATGGCACATATTTCTACTTAGTAGTGGTTAGTTGAATTTGAGTGGTATGAATCAAATCCCCAAGGCATAGTAAAAGACGTAATACAACTAAGTAGCATTGTTTGCTTAGGGTCAAATACGAATAACACGGGATGACCCTTCTCCTTATCTTTGTACTAATTTCTTGAATTATAATGTTGTAAGAGAAATCAACTGTTATACATGTTCTTTTATTCCCTTTTAAAGTATTAATTATTCCACTGCTTAATGATAAATGCCTAGTTTCTTTAACATGTTGTATCAGTTTAATACATATCATTTAGCTGAATTTGTTCAACCTGATAGTATTTTTAGCTTTATGCTTCAATCTACCTATTCTTATAATAGAAGTTGGTGGAGATTTATATCTCTCATTGGGACATATGGTCTCACCCAGTGGGTTTCCACTTCTTTTAGGTGGATGTGAACGTCGAGATAGAGATCATGTTGTTGAAGCTAACAGTAAGAGGAGTTGTAGCCGTTGCAACATGGACATGCAACAAGTGTCTAGTAATAGAGTCCTATGTGTCATCCGTGTACTCTTAGATGCTTGGGATGTTTTATAGACATTGTACATCAGTTTGACTTCTTGGGACTATATCATGGTGGTACATATATGATTTGTATACATGAACATGTTGACATATGTAACAGATTGTGTCTAGTAATCCAGTGAACAATGATATTTAACATCTTTTGACATGAATGAAATTTAAGTGACACAATTTCTATGGCTTTAAATATGATGTGTTCAGCTTGAGGTGCCTTTATGTGACCGATTTTAATGTACCCTATTTTATGGTAATGTGATTATTAATGATAATTTTGTGCTTTGTTTGGAGTAATCTCTCTTTGAGCGGAAAAGGGTGTCACATTTGGTGGTATGAAAGCTCTAGGTTCACTGAGTCAACATGGACACTAGGACTTAGGAATAGGATGATGTCTAAGTTGAGATCATTACATAAAACATGGTGCATACTGCCTAATCTCAATACTTGAGTGCCCTAGCCAGGTATCCAACTATAGAAGAGGAGGTAAGTTTGGAACTCTTATATTGTTATCGTTCTAATTACTCTGATCAAGTAGTCATTTTGGAACAATCTAAAGACCATAACAAATCAGGAATCATGGTATGAATACCTTCATCTTTCACTAAAGAAGAAGAGAACTACATTGTAACCTAATGGAACATGAATGTCTAATAATTATAAGAGAAAGATATAACACCATGAAACTAAAAATTCAACACAAATAAGCTATGAGAGGACCTCAAAGATGTAATTTCAAGAAGATCTTAAAGAAAAATACAGATAAATTTGTGTTAATAAAGTAAGTCAATGTGTAAAATACACATATGACGAAGAGAATTCCTGAGATAAGTGTGACAATAGGAGACAAATGAGAACAAGGAAAAATGAATATAGTCGAATTTGATCTATCCTCATACCAACCTATGTGAATAAGTAAGTTCTAAAATAATAATATTCATTACATACAAAAGAGGTAAAGAGAGGTGACCCCTATTTAATGAAAGAAATGTAAAATATGATGGTCTACTTCTTGATGAGGGGTTGGAAAACATGATAAAATAGGAGAACATACATGAGAATGGTGAAAAAATAATCAGAAAGAAGTAATGATATGCTTTAATCTTGATAATTCCTATGTTGATGGCAAGGAAACCAAGGTAAAAAGGGTAAAATGACACATAAGTTGTAAATCATATAATAATGAGAGAGAGTTGGTAACCCCTTCTCCTTGTTAGCAATCCCTATGTAGTGTTGTGGTATCATGGAAGGTGTGTTCCCTTGTGCTCCTTCTTTCTTGGTATGCGACATTCAAGTGAATCATATACCACTTGATATGGACGATATCAACATGATCCTTTGATGGATACTTGGGACAAAACCTGGTGGTCTTGGACTATAGGTCCAAGGTGACTACATTTAAGGATGATGGATGTTCTGTGAATCTTCCAAGATGGTAGGAAGCATCTCCTGACATGTTTGGTATCAACAATGGTGGCAAGGAAGATGATGAGGCAAGGCTATGTAGTGTTTTGGCACATATGGTGGATACTAAGGTGGGGAGTCCTAGTAAGGAAGTGTCAGTTGTATGGAAGTTCAAGGTTTATAAATTTTAGGTGTTTCACCTCCTAGAGAGTTTAACTTTTGAAGATCAATAAGGTCACCAATACCCAACCTATAGTACATACACTATATAGGATGACACCTGGTATGATGCAAGAGTTGATGTGACAGTTGCAAGATCTGCTTGAGAAAGAGTTCTATTAGGCCAAGCACATCTTCTTGGGATACTATACTTTTGTTTGTGAAGAAAAAAGCTGGACCAATAATTTTTACCTTGATTACTAACAATTGGACAAGGTAGCATTTAAGAACTGTGACCTTTGTTGTGTGTAGATGATCTGTTTGACCATTGACGAGGTTCCACAATATTCTCCAAGATAGACTTTAGATCGGGTTCGCATTAGTTGTGGATCAAGGTGGACGACATACTAAAGTCAACCTTTAGGACGCACTATAGTCACTATGAGTTCATGATATAATGTTTGGACTAACTGATGCACCAATAGTATTCATGGACCTAATGAACCAACTGCTCCTGCCCTATCTAGAATCAGTTTGTGGTGGTATCTATAGATGACATCTTCATCTATTCTAGAGGAGGCTTTCTGTGGGTATGGGGTATCTATTTGTGGTGTCTTTGTAGGCTTGTGGAGTCTATGTAGGACCAGAAAAAAATGGATCCAATGCTAGAGTGAGAAAAACCTAATACATCCACAGGAGGTTATTGAGGACTTCAATGTAGTTGCATTACCCCTAACAAAGTTGATGATGAAAGGTGTGCCATTTATCTGTGATGATAGGTGTTAGCATTCTTTCCTACTTTTGAGGGAGAAGTTGACCAGTGCACCAGTGTTAGTGATGTTAGAATAGGCATAGGATACATAGTTCCGTGTGATGCATCAAGGAACAGTTTGGGTTGTGTGATGATGCAAGGTAAAGAACATAACTTCCTTCTCTTTATGACAACTTAATAAGCACAAGAAGAACTAACCAACACATGATCTAGACTTGGAAACTATGGTCCATACTTTGAATATATGGAGATACTACCTTTATGGAAAGAGGTGTTAGGCCTACACCGACCATGAGAACCTGCAATACATTTTCTCAGAGCGGGAGTTGAATGTAAGATAGTGATGCCAGATGGAGTAAATCAAGGATTATGACTGCAAAATAGATTACCATCTAGTGAAAGTGAATGTGGTTTCCATACACTTTGATAAGGAAGTCTTCTTCGTCAACATTTGTGGATAAGTCACGGTTGTGTTCCTTAGTGTGCCCTAAGAGAGACATGTTGGTCTCCTTGCATCATATGGATGAAAAGTTGGAGGTGTCCTTGTTAGAATGATTGTTGATACAATCACCAGTAAAAATTGATGTTGTGTTAGTAGATTAGAGAAGTGCAGCGGGAGCGTGCAACGTCCATCAGTCAAAGGATGATACAAGTATATTATCATAACAGAACAATTGTTCCAAAGGTGATAACCTAAAGATGTTGGTTTTGGAAAAGGCTCTCTCTTCTTAGTACCTATGCATCCCAACAATTCAAAGATGTCTCAGGATACGAAGAACATACATCAGTGGCCAAGTTTGAAACATGATGTAGTCGGAGTTGTAGATAAGTGTGTAGTACGTCAACATGTTAAGATGGGGTATTAGAAATGTGCATGAACCCTATAACTGATACATGTGCCATTGACAGACGAATAATCTAAGGGAACGATATACACCTTGGGGATCTATTTAAGAGATTATGTCTACAATGTTAAGTAATGGAGATGTTCACCTTAGTTTAATGGAAGTTCACCTACAATAAAAACTATCATGGGAGTATTGATATGACACCATATGAGGATCAGTATGGGAGAAAGTGTAGATCTTTGTTATGTTACTATGATACTAGTGAGTAGCCTATTAGAGGAGTTTCCACCTAAATTACCTATATTGCATCCAGTGTTTCATGTTTCCGTGTTGAGGGAGCATCACCCGGACATGAAGTTGACTCTATAGCCAGTGGATATCGAGATAGATAGGGATGTGTCTTGTATGCAAGATTCTATGTCGATCATGGGTAGGAAAATCAAGAAGTTGAATAAGAAGGATATTCCTTTGGTTAAGGTTCTCTGGCATCATTATGGAATAGAGGAATCCTTGTGGGAGCTTGAGGAAGAGATGCACATGAAGTAACCATCTCCTTTCATGTGGGATTTCGGGGGCAAAATCCTTGTAAGGGGTTTATGGTTGTAAGGCCCCTGACCTAGCTTCATTCTTGAGTATGTTTTCATTTCTTAATAAGATGCTTAGAACATTAATCTAAAATCTTGAGATGCTTTGTTAATATGTGACAATCCTATGAATCCAGTTTGGTCCTATTTTGATGATGTTATAACTTCATATTCTTGTTTTGGACCAAGTTGCAATTTACCCATGTTGAGGGTTTGGATAGCAATTTGTCACATGTTGAGTGCACCCTTAGTGATTTAGCATCATTAGAGCAAGAATTAATCTATGGGGATCCTTGTTGGACATTGGCTGATGAGGTGGCATCATGTGGTGATGTTAGGGTTTTGCTTGGTATTGACCATGTTGAGCTTGGTTGGGTGTTGAGACCTTTATTTTGACCTTGTTGGTGTGCCTTGTGTGTTTTTCGACCAACAAACCTACCTTGAGTGGTTTCTTTTGACCTTGATGTATTGAAGTGTTTTTGGTTGAGATAGTTTGTCTTTTGAGTGTTTGGTGGTCTTTTTTTGTGGTCAAGACATGGTTCATTGATGCTTGTTTCAACCCCTTTGATGTGTCTCGATCGAAACCAATGTGTTGGTGACCTAAGTAGTCAATACCCAACATTGTTTGTATCACCATGTGTTGCATGCATGTGTCTAGAGTTTGCATGTTGGTTTCCTTTACAGACAAGTGTCCCTTTGGTGGTCTCTTATGTTGACTCCTCACTCCTACCTTACTTCCCTCCTCCTTTGGGTATATACCCCTTCCTTCATTATGCAAGTGATCTTCTTAACCCTCCATCTTCTCCCTTTTTCTTGTGGCCGACCTTGGAGCTTGGTGGAACAAAGAAGGGCTGACCTTGGAGTTTTGGTGACCGATCGACCTTACATGTGGTATCTTGGAGTTTAATCACATTCCTTGTGGTGATTCTTAGTGGTTTCTCTTCTTGGTAAGTGGTTCTACCTTCTTGATCACATTTTTACTTGGAATCCTATCTTCTTATTCTTCACCTTTCTCATCCATGAGACCATGGATTATCCATGGTGGTCATCTAGAGAGAAAATCTTCACCACATGGGTCGTAGACTATGTTTGACATAGTGGTACCCAAGTGAGAGGAAGCTTTCTTCTATTCCTCCATTCTTCTTTTTGGTTCATCCTAGGGTTCTTCATCCCCTTTCCAGATATATCATAACTTTGGTGTTTTTTCCTTGTGAGGTAATATTGTGGTCGAAAGTTTCTCTTTGGTGAAGTTTTTCTTCTCTGTTGGAGATTGCGATCTTGGAGCTTGGTCCTCTACCTAAGGCGGGTTATATAACTCTCTACTCTCTTATATTATAGCACTTATGGTCTTTCTTGGATGTTGTTATTTCTACCTCTAAGACATGATCTTGACATGCCAGATAACATTGCTATAACCAGGGTTTGAATCTTGATTATGATCATATGTGTTTTGCCTTTTTCCTAAAACCATAATCTTGGTACCCAATTTTGAGAAAGTTATTAGATAGATATTTTCCTCTTGTTTTTTGATCAAGGTTTTCCATCAACATGCACATGGATATAGTACCTTGATGTATCATTGATATTAGGTTCTATTTTGCATGTGTTGATCATGTGTTATCTCTCTTACGTAAGGTTCTTTCATAATGATTTCCATGGTACATGATTAGAGTTTTGGTTACCGTCTTATGTATAGGGTTTTCCACTAAAATGGTGATAAGTTTTCCTTGATGAAAATGCTTCTTTTTATCTCTAAAATTCATGATAGTGTACTAGGTGAAGTTATCGTGAACTAAGGCTTAAGACTTTGTAGTATTCTTGTGAGGATTATTGTCTTTCTTAAACCCTAATTTTATGAACCCAATTTCTAAGTGATAGATGAAGTGAAGTTGTTACATGAAATAGGATTATTGGTTTTATCACCATGCGTTGGTTCTGCTCTTGTGTTTTCTTGAGGTTTTGTGTTGTTTTTATTGAAGTTGAGTCTTTCTCTTCTTAAACTTTGTTTGGATTCATGAAGGTTTATGTTGGAGATTGAATTTCTAGATTTGGTGCTCTTTTACGTGGAGTTTTCCATCTTGATGATGATGATTTTCCTTGATGTTAACCTTCTATTTTGATCACAGTTCATCCCTATTTTGAAGTTAGTTATGTGCCTTGGTAGTAGCTTGACCTTGGTGGTCACTACACCTTTGTTTTGATTTTGCTCGACACATTCTTAGCCTTGGTTTTGGTCCTCATGCTTTGTGTTGTTTCAGTGGAAACACATGGCTTTTGCACCTTGGGCTGTGACTCTTTTGTGTGGTGATGGTTGTGCGCCTATTTTGTGCGGAATGGTCAAGACATCCATGTTTTGCTCGGTCATGACATAAGCTTTTAGTGCTATGGTTCCATGGATTAGAGTAGTGGGTTGCTACACATAAGGTATATTTTGTTACGATTGAAACCCTAACTCTAGGGTGGTCAAAACATTTGTTTTTGCATTTGTCATGACAAATGTTTTAGTCTTTATTGAGGAACTTGCTTTTGTAGTGGTCAGGACACCTAGTTAGCTTCTGGTCAAGACACTTGCTTTGAGAGTTGTTGTGACACATGGTGATGGATGGTCGATACACTCATATGAGTACATGGTCCTAACACATGTGGAACTATGCAAAGGTTGATACATATGCACATGTAAATGTGGGTTGATACCTAATGTTGTTTACATAGATGGTTAACCATGATAGAAATAATGTGCTAATACAAATATGCTTCAAGAAAGTGGGGTTGTCATAACTAGGGTTTGGTACTTGATCTATGCTATGGAACCTAATCGGTAATGTGTTTGAAAATATAACCCTAATCCGAGGGTATGTTATACTTGTTGAGCATGCCTGGATGAATAACATGTGATTACATTTTCTATATCCTACTTGTGTGATTATAACCTTATAGATTGAATGAATGTCGCATATTGTGTATGGTATGGTGGTGATCATATGACACAGGGTGATGTCTATGAGCCTTGATGAGACATGATGAGATTATATTGATGTGATGGGTCCTATGACCTAGTGAAGGCTTAATGCCTATTGTGAGGTGATATCATCTAGTGATGTGATTGAGGGATTGATATCCCATAGTGATGTGACATTGGTAATAGCCTTGTATGGCCATGTGACATCAGTGATAGCCTTGGGTGGCCGTGTGACATTGGTGATGGCCTTGTGAATGACAATGCTACAAGTATCATGTGATGATGATGTGACAATTTCACATCTTATATGTTTTATATCTTTTGAAGTTGTTTCATAGTTATGATTTCTAGATTGAGTTAGGTTTTTGTAAGTCCACTTTTATGATGAAGCCTTAATTCACACAATTGGCATAACTAAGAAAGTGAAACCTTAATAATGTAGGTGCCATTTTCCATAGATCCATTCCAATGTTAGTTTTATTGCTGGATGGTGAAATGAGTCATTCCTACAGGAATCTCGAAGCACAAATTTTTGCATATGTGGGGGTGCAAGTCGAGCATCTCCTTGAGTCCACAATTATATGTTATGTGAGATGACCATGTGTGAGTTTTTTTCCTTGTGATATGTGATATGTTGCAGTTTAACTGCATGTGATACCTCTTTTAAGAATGACCATGTGTGAGCCTGTTCTTCTAGCATCATGACCTATACCAAGGTGGGATAGATGTTTTTATATGAATACCCATGTGTGATCCAATCCTTTAGCTTAACTATATGTCACTATTTTCTGTTGTACTGACCAAGAGGTGTGGGGGAGGTCATGGATTTTGACTCTTCCATTGACCTTATGTGGCACCAATTTGGAGTTACTAGTGGTTGGTTGGATTTGAGTGGTATGACTCAAATCCTTGGGGCATAATAAAAGACATAATACATCCATTTAGTATATTTTTCTTAGGGTCAAATACAAATAGCATTGGATAACCCCTTTTCCTTATCTTTGTACATATTTCTTGAATAATAATGTGGTAAGAGAATTAACTATTATACTTGTTATTCATATTCCTATTTAAAGTGTTAATTGTTCTATTGCTTAGTGATAACTGCCTAGTTTGTTTAACCTTCTCTATCAATTTAATACATATCATTTAGTTGAATCTGCTCTACCTAATAGTATTGTTATCTTTCTGCTTAAATCTACATGTGCTAATAATAGATGTTGGTGGGGAGTTATATTCCTCACTGGGACTTTTGGTCTCACCCCATGGGTTTCCACATCTTTTAGGTGGGCATGAACATCAAGATAGAGATCACGTTGTTGAAGCTAACAGTAAGAGGAACTGTGGCCATTTGATCATGGATATGCAACTAGTGTCTAGTAATAGAGTCATATATGTTGTATGTGTACTCTCAGGTCCTTGGGGTTGTTTTATAGACGTTGTATATCAATTTGAATTTTTGGGTCTATACAATGGTGGTACAAATATGATTTGTATAAATGAATAGGATACCATATGTAACAAGTTGTGTTTAGTTAGTCAGTTAACAATGATATGTAACATCTTTTGACATGAATGAAGTATAAGTGACATAAGTTCTATGGATTTAAATATGATGCATTCAACTTGAGGTGTGTTTATGTGATAGGTTTTAATTTACCCTATTTTGTGGTAATGTGGTTACTAGTGATAATTTTGCACTTTGTTTGGAGTATTCTCGCTTTGTGTGGCAATGGGTGTCACAAGTGTCATATCTCACCACATAGATCTAGTTTCCATATCCATATCTACCAAACAAAATTGGTTTTTCAAGGTGTCACATTGGTATATGAAATGCATATCATATATGAAATTAGGTGATTATCATGGATACAAGTTTGTACATTTGTCCAACAAATTGTTGTAGTTCAGAATTCAAATTGACATTAAATGTGTAAGACATGGGTTGTGATACCACTATAGGGTTTTTGGGAAGCAGACGTAGAAGAATAAGAAAAATTGATCTCCCCTTTATACTCAACCATTATATCCATCATAGTTATAAGAATTTGGTGAACAAAATACATAAGAAGGGATAATGTTGTACCTTTGGGCACAATAGTTGTCCAACAATTGTACGTGTCTTATGTCGGTGAAGAAAATGATCTTTCAGATCTAGATCCATAATGGCCACCAAGAAATCCAGATAGAAGAGAAGAAGATCTAGATTGGCCACCAATATGTTGTAATGTTGTCTTCTTTTAAAACAACTTCTCCAAGCCTATGCATGTGTGACTTAACCTCTACTTTGTCCATGTGGATGAGGGAGAATATAGTGCACCACCTTGGCATCAAGATGAAGAGGAACATGAGTTTTTGACGTGTTATTCCTCCCAAAACTCCCTTTCTTCTCCTATATTGGGTATAAATCATTATGGTTACTTCTTGAAGTGATCCAAAACCACTAACCAAGGTTTAGGTCTGCCAAAAAGGGATTAAAACTAACCATTTATTATTAGCCACTAACTGAAAATCAATTTTCAATGTTTTTTGCATTAAATCAATAGAACCAATGAAACATGATGTTAACTAGAAGGATAACATCTTTTTTGTGTAAACCTGAAAGGTTACAACTAAGTTCGACTTCTACATAAAAATAAGGGTTCTTGCTTTATATACACCTAGTACAACTGAGTACAAACTACTCTCATTACTTACTCTCTCATTTCCAAGATCCAAAGGAGGGATAAGAGATCATCTAACTAAACTAACTGTTCTTCTCAAGACCTTAGTTGAACTAATCTTGATGATATCTTGCCTATGACTCCTCAGGTACAAGTGGTTCCTTGCCTAAAAAATGTAATTGTATCAGCAACCAGATCAGTGCAAAAATTAACAACAAATAATGACAATTCAGATGTATATTATTAGTAGAACTAAATACAGAAGAAGATAAACATTATAGTTTTAAAACTCTAAATCATCGAACATGGTAGTTGATATAATAATGACTATAGTAAATAAATAAAAAAAATTATTAAATAATTTTTTAGTCCATTTGATTATGCCTTGGTCCCACATGATGTGTACCACATGTAGAAGTATCACAAAAAGCTACGATCTCATCATACAAGACCTACGGTAGACTTGTGATCTAAGTACACTAAACTAGATCCTCAAACTACAATGGGGCTCACCACATTTGGCCTCAGTGGCTAAACAACTGGAAGGATAAAATTGGACTCCTAATCTAAACATGGTTGCTTAGGCAAAGAGTCAAAAGACTTTTCTTAACTCCCCACATCAGCGGTTCCACAAGGGTTGTCCGACTAAGAAGTAACTGAACCAACTAAACTCTATTGGTTAATAGTGGAATCTCTATTTAATGTTGGGTACCTCACTATTCAAGGAGACCATCCTTACCAGGATTAGTCCCAGTACCTCACTAGTACATTTTGCTACCTCATCTTGGACTCAGTCAATTGGTAAGAATGTTTCCTCCTTCATAGTGTAGAGTTCCACAATAGATTCTACAATGTTCAGAGCATCTAACGTCTAACAAATTTTAGTTTCCATAAGTAATGTTTTTATCTTGTTACTCTCATCTTACATATGTACTTAGGGCTTCTCTTTTCCCAACTGATTATGATAAATAATACTTCATTGGCTTTGGTAAAGAATCTATTATAACTGCAAACTAAGCATATTAATAAGCACAATTAAAATGTTCATTGAAATTCAAATGCATTGGCTAGTAACAAATATTAATAAATCTACAAAATCACAACACATAACATCATAGTAGAAATTAAAGAAATCAATAATATCAGAGCCTCTAATTCCAGCACTAGAATTTTCCATGACCATGAACTAAGACTAAAAGTATCATTATTGCACCACGAGTATATTAAATCATTAATAGCTCAATAGAAATCATATAATAAACCTATCACATTCAAAATCATCCATAAATAGAAAAATGAATACATATAAATGATCAAATTAAGCTTGATTAGTCATGGTTTAAAGGTGATTTTCCACTCACATGCATATGTTATAGATTACTGATCTCATATTTGAACTTGATATACTTTAGATCTCTATCTAAAAATCTCAAATTTGAACTCAAAACCTCAGAAACCAACTGTAAATGGGCTCATAGTAGGTAGACAAACTAAAAAGGAAGCGACTGGAGGTAGAGTACTAAGGAGGGTCAATAAAAGTCATGAATTGTTGAAATGAAGATTTACTCATAAAAGAATAGAAAATAAGATGAAATAAATGGTTAAAAATTACTTACCAAGTTGGATATAAGACTAAAATATCATTTTATGTTGCCTTCCTCATTTCTCTTCGTCGTCGTGCTAACAATCACCTCTGCCGTCACTGTCTATCATTGCTCTAGGATTTTTTAGAGAGTAAGAAACACCTAAATGAAGCTAATGAATATCCTTCCAATGGTTTTCATCTAATATTTATAGAGGTCTAAGATTTTCATGATTGGTTGAGCTCAGCAGCAACACAACCAAACCATTAGAAGGAAATCCTTCTCTTATTGCTCGGTCAGTTGTTATCTTTGTCCATTGAACCTTCACTGATAGTTGTTAGTGTATCCATCCTTAATTGGAACTATTGGTCCGTGCTTCCTTAGATTGAAGTTCATCAATAAAACCATCAATGCACATTCTCGAGTCCATCCTTCAGTTAATAGCGCCTAGGAAAGTCTTCACAAGTCATTACACTCTTAACAATTGGTCTTCCCGACCTTTTATTGATACTAATAACTAACCCTTCAGTTTGTATCAACCTTCTCCGTCGATCTATTTCAAACCAAATGATCAATTAAAGGAATTAGTGAAACCACCAATCTGTGGACATTTAAAAACTTCAATCACAATCCTTCAATTGTGAAACTGATGGAATATCTACAGAAGACTTTAAAGTCTATAACGTCTCCATTTCAACTCTAATTTGACTCATTCTTGTTTTTATGGATTCTTAGTTGAATTCACTATAGTTTTACATCAAATATTGATTTAAATATTCAAATAAATAATACCTCACTATATAGTTAATATACTTATATGAATAATTATCTCTAGGCTTATCTTTAACTCTTAATATTACATATAAGCTTGATAGGTTGTAACATTATCCCCATCTAATAAAAGTTTTGTCTCAAATTCCTAGAATAGGAAATGATATTTGTTATCCATCTCTTACTCTAACTCCCATGTAGTGTCCTCTACTCCATGGTTTCTCCAAAGAACTTTTACTAGGGGTACATCCCTCTTTCTAAGATTCTCAATCGTATCTTCTATAATTAATATAGGACCTTCAACACAAGAGATATCTTCTCTCAATTTTACTTGACCCCGATCTATGATTTTCTTTGTACCTAGGTGATACTTCTTCAACATGGATACATGAAACACATCTTATAATTTGCCTAGATTAGGAGGAAACTCAAGTTGGTATGCAACTAGTCCAACCCTCTAAATAATTAGATAAGGATCCATGTATCTAAGAGTTAATTTGTCTCACTTTTCGAACCTCACTACATATTTCCACAGTGAAACTTTCAAGTAAACTTGATACCCAACCTTAAACTAAATAGGTCTAAGAAGTTTTTCTACTTATCTTTTCTGTCCATCCTCTACAACTTTCAACGATAGTATAATCACAAATATCTTTTATGTTGTATGTTTGTGACGTCCCTAGATTTTCTAAAATTTAATCTAATGTGTGACGTCCAAATTGAAACCTCACCTGAGTGAGACTACAATTCAAACACCCCACACTAGGCTTAGAATAAATAAATCATAGGAAGTCTGAAGGAAACAACAATATCACATTCACATGAATAAGAACAAAGTCATACAACACATGTTCACAATTTAACATATAATTACAAGATGATTTTTTTATAACATTTGATATTACATATTGAATAGAAAGCTTTTACATATACATGTACTACCACTAAACAACATGATCTTAAGACAACAGATGCATATGTACATCGGCTCGCCACACCACTCTCAACTATCCTTGTCATTCAAGAGCATAAGTCCACACCACCTAAACAAAAGATTACATGTGATACACATTAGCACAATATTGAAGAATATTGTACTGAGTATGCCTATGTGTCTTTTTATATACCTCTCATTACTAAGCTTGGAAAAAAGATAAAACTACAACTTGGTAGTAATAAAAAAATATAAGAAAAATCATATACTTGCACAAAGATATTTGTTACCAAAAGAGAACACACACTTTAGGCACATTTTCCATTATATCCGCATGCATATGCCTACCAATGGGATAGATGCATTCAGGCCTTATGTTCTGCTTACCAAAGAAATAGATCATTGTACATGTGATCTGCTTACTAAGGAGATAGATCACTCACTAGAACTATGCTTACAGAAGAGATATAGTTCTTTCATATATGGAACAAATATATTATGTTTCATGTGTTCATAAGCATATGAATGGAAAATCAAACAAGATAACATACAAAAACAATCATTTCATCCAATATCATATGCCAAGTATCTTATACATGACTACCATACTAAATAGTAGGCCAAATAAGAGGTAAGGGTGTACCTTAATCAAGATATCCAAATCACATTCCCAATGCCAATGTATCCCAGGTCAAACCCTAATAAAGATAAGATCATATACTATCAGTAGATTTTCATCATCTTAACCCCAGTTGGGTTTATGTTGGGGTTTAACTTTTCTCATTAGGATATTCCATTATCACTTACATTCTTGTCTTGGAATTATCTTACTGAGGTTATTTTCCAATTATATTACAGATTAGGGTTCATCATTTGAGCATTAGGTTTCACATAATTTTGTGCATGAATTAACCCTAGATCATATTCATTAAGCAATTAGGGTTTACATAACATGTATTATATGAATCATTGTGATATCACAATTAAGTATAAGGTTTTATATACTGATATGAGCTTATGCTGAATTTTTTGTCATTTATCCATATATTTGCACTTTCTACATTTTATTTAGGGTTATTAGCCCTATATAGACATATTAAGAAAATTACATGATTTTGTGCATCAACATTACAATTACTGACATCAGATGGATTACAAGTCACATTTAGGAGTGATTGAATCATTTCCATAATTGTGATCCATTGTTTAGTATTTATTGTACATCAAATGAGTATAATACTGTTGGGTTTTGTGGAGAAAACATGCGCAGTGGAAGCAATAAAATCCACACAACCCAAAACAGGATCTCGTCGACAACAACGTATTTGGAAGGAGTGTTTGTGGGATATACCTTATCGCGGAGCAAGTCCGGTGATGTCCTGCTACACGACGGTGTGTAACGCTGCTAGCCTACAAGGATGGAACTTCTCTCCCGTTCGTCAAGCGCGTTGCAGGAAGATCTGGCGGCATTTCTTTGCGGCGGTGACGTACGCTGCTCGTAGTGTGTATAGGTGGTCATCGACGTCCTTCGAACGTAGGCGTCAAGGCGTCTGCATCTCTACTTCATCCATGCGGATGGATGGAACTCCACGTCGTGCTTCCCAAGCCGGTGGGAAGGAGTCGTGTCTCTGCGGCGGCGTGCTAGCGGTGTGTTTCTCTCCTTTCTCTCCTCAAAGGACGATGACGGCTAGGGTTTACGTGCGTGAGCATAAACTGAAAACATCTCTCGATATCTTATATAGATATCAGCCGTCAATCCTCCTTTAAACAGGATACAAAAGGAAATAGGGTTTCCTAAACCCATCGGTAAACAGAAACGTTGCATTAATTAAAATGCTCGTGGATTAATTAGAATATTCCAGAATTCATTAATTAACCAAATAATCGCATTAATTGATTAATTAATATCCGACTCCATGCAATCTCTTGGGATGTCTCTACGGGCATACATATACCAACAGACTCCCACTTGCACTTAGATCCAGTCACTCCAATATTATTCTAATCCATTACATAAACATTTTAGTAATCAATGTGATTCGGAGAAATTCCAATCAAATCCACAATTATACTCCTATTCCAACACATCCTATGTGTGTGACCCGGTAGGCTCCAAATTACGTTGGCAGTGATATCCATAATCATATTATGATTTCACAAGCAATGATTGGTATCTAGCATGACTTCATTGCTACCCAAGTAATTGGAGAAGTTGGAGAACAACTTAACCTATCATTCATGACTGGTGTTACAATAATTGTATAGTTCTTTTGTCACTGATATCCAGATTGAACTCGAGACATGAAATTGTTATCCTTTTCAACGTTCAATCCATGTTCCTTGAACTAAAGCAGACTTTCTGAGATATATCTAAGCTCAATATCACATATTGACTCACATCAGCATGGCCATGCATTTCTCAGTCTTGCTTATCAAGTGGCCAGAATGTCAAACTCCTGTAGGAAGGACAAATTCCATCTACATCACTTACAATCATCCCCATGTGTCACAATTCACCCAATCACCATCTTTATGGAAATCCTTATTCAGGACCATGGTGGATGATGTCAAAGTACACCGAACGACATGTGATAAGTGTAGTGACTTCAGTTCTAAGAACCACAATCACCACCATCATTATGAGATGTGACTCTAACTACCAATCATGGTATCTATGTGTCACTCTCAAGGTGGGTCTATCTGATACACTATTCTATAACAAGTATCTATGTATTTGGTTTGATATCTCCATATCATGGATAATGAGATTCTTCCATCAACCAACATACATTCTAATCTTATGTGTTATTCATGTCTATGGATATTTCCACAATAACAACCGATTAGGGACAAAACAAGAATACATACTCTTAACATACATATGATCTCACTGTTTAGGTCATCAACCTGAAGACATATGTCATTGAGTATATTATTCTATAGACATCTATAAGTTTTATGGTCATCTCACAATATAAAACACAAACATATAGATTGGAAACTTTCCTTTATTGATATGATCAATGTAGTATTACAAATCATTTACATAGTATCCCATTACAATCATCGAATGATAGTCTCTATGGGCATACATACCAACAGATTCCCACTTGCACTTATACCCAATCACTCATGAATATAAATCCAAGTGATCGAACATGTCTGTCATGTTTCTGCTGTGAAAGTGCTTTTCCGAGCGGGTCAGCCACATTGCTTTCTGTAGGTACTCTACAAATCTTCACATCTCCTCGTTGTACGATCTCTCGTATGAGATGGAACCGTCGTAGAATATGTTTGGAATGTTGGTGCGATCTTGGTTCTTTAGCTTGTGCAATTGCTCCATTGTTGTCGCAAAACAACTCAATTACATCACCAACGCTTGGAACCACTCCAAGTTCAGAAATGAACTTCATGATCCACACAGCTTCCTTTGCAGCATTAGATGTGGCAATATATTTGGCCTCTGTTGTAGAATCTACAACCGTCTCTTGCTTGGAAATCTTCCATCTCACAACTCTGTTGTTCAGCCAAAACATAAATCCAGATTGCGATCTATAGTCATCTTTGTCAGTTTAGAAGCTAGCATCAGTGTAACCCTGTACCACGAGCTCTTTAGAATGTTCTTTACGGCTGTCTAGTGACATTCACCTGGATCTGACTGATGCCAGCTCATCATGCTCAAAGCATACGACACATCAGGATGAGTACATAACATTGCGTACATGATAGATCTAATTGCTGAGGCATATGGAATCTTACTCATGCATGCCCGTTCATCACATGAACTAGGACATTGGGATTTGGAGATCGTAACCCCATGGGACATGGGCAAGTTACCTCTCTTAGAACCCTCCATGCTAAACCTCTTTAGCACCTTGTCAATGTATGTGCTCTGGCTTAGGCCTAGAAGCCTTCTAGATCTATCTCTATAGATCTTGATCCCTATTATATAGGATGCTTTGCCTAAATCCTTCATAGAGAAGGTCTTCCCTAGCCAACCTTTTACTATCTGAAGAGTAGGGATGTCATTTCCCATCAATAGTATGTCATCCACATACAATATGAGAAATACAATTGTGCTCCCACTAACCATTTTGTAAACACAGGGTTCATCTTCATTTTGACTAAAGCCAAAGTTTTTGACTACTTCATCAAAACGTAGATTCCAACTCCAAGATGCTTGCTTCAATCCATAGATTGACCTTTGTAGCTTACAAACTTTATTGGCTTCCTTTAGATCGATAAAACCCTCAGGTTGTGTCATGTACACATCCTCGAGTAAATTCCCATTAAGGAATGTTGTTTTAACATCCATCTGCCAAATCTCATAGTCATGATAAGCTGCAATGGCAAGCATGATCCTGATGGATTTAACCATGGCAACTGGTGAGAAGGTCTCGTCATAATCAACACTGTGAATTTGACGGATTCCTTTCGCAACCAATCTACCTTTATAGGTTTGAACATTTCCATCCATGTCAGTCTTCTTCTTGAAGACCCACTTACACCCTATGGGTCTTACCCCTTCGGGTGGATCCACCAAGGTCCATACCTTGTTGGTGTACATGGATTCCATCTCAGATCTCATGGCTTTGAGCCATTTCTCAGATTCTGGTCCCTTAGTAGCTTCTAGATAGGAAGTTGGTTCATCTTCTATGCCCAATTCATCACTGTCTTGAGTCATGAGAAATCCAAATCTCTCAGGCTCAAGTCGTGTCCTACTAGACCTATGAGGTTCCTGTGTTACATTTGGAACTTGAAATTCCACAACAACATGTGAGTCTTCATGTTCCTTATGTACCTCCTCAGGTTCTCTGCTTTCTTGTTGGTCTCGAACTTCTTCGAGCTCTACATTCCTCCCACTAATTCCTTTGGAAATAAATTCCTTTTCAAGAAATACAACAGTCCTAGCAACAAACACTTTGCTGTCAGTTGGTGTGTAGAAGTAGTATCCCCGTGTTTCCTTAGAGTATCCAACAAAATAGCATTTTTCCGATTTGGGTCCATGCTTTTCAAGAAATTGTTTCCTAACATAAGCTTCACATCCCCAAATCTTTAACATAGACAAATTGGGATGATTCCCATTCCATATCTCATGTCGTGTCTTTTGAACTGATTTGGAAGGTACACGGTTAAGTGTAAATGCTGCAGTTTCAAGAGCATATCCCCAGAACGATATTGGAAGTTCGGCTGAACTCATCATTGATTGTACCATGTCTAATAATGTACGATTCCTTCTTTCTGACACACCATTATGTTGTGGTGTACCAGGTGGAGTCCATTGCGATACAATACCACGGTCTCTCAGAAGGTCCTCAAACTCTTGGCTTAAGTATTTGCCACCTCGATCTGAACGAAGTGCTTTAATACTCTTACCAAGTTGCTTCTCTACTTCATTCATGAAAGTCTTGAAAATTTCTAGAGTTTCTAACTTGTGTTTCATAAGATATACATAGCCATACCTACTGAGGTCATCAGTGAAGGTAATGAAGTATTGATAGCCTCCTCTAGCATTTGATCTAAAAGGTCAGCATACATCAGTATGTATGAGCCCTAGCAGATCACTGGCTCTCTCATTGTGTCTAGTGAAAGGAGTCTTGGTCATCTTCCCTAATAAACATGCCTCACATGTCTCTAATGATTCAAAATCAAAAGAGTCTAGATAACCATCCTTATGGAGTCTAGATATGCGCTTCTCGTTTATGTGCCCAAGACTACAATGCCATAAGAATGTTTTGTTTGAGTTGTCAAGTTTTAACCTTTTAGTATTTACATTATATATGCTAGTCTCATGTTCTAACAAGTAGATACCATAAGACATAGGGGCATTGCCATAAAATATCTCATCTTTAGATATTGAAATAATTCCATTCTTAATGTGAAATTCAAATCCACTCTTGTCCATACAAGATACAAAAATAATATTTCTATTAATGGAAGGTACATAATAGCAATTCTCTAATTCTATTACAAGGCCCATAGGCAAAGATAAACTAATAACTCCAACTACGGTGGTAGCAACTCTTGCTCTATTAGCAACCCGCAGCTCGACTTGGCCCTTTCGTAAAGGCTTACTTCTTATCAGATCATGCATATTAGAACATATCTGAGATCCACATCCGGTATCCAGTACCCATGATGAAGAAGTATTTAAGTTTATCTCAATAACATATATACCTAAAGTGGTGATCTCTATTCCCTACTTCTTCTTCCTCATTTCCTCCAGGTAGAGATGACAATTTCTTTTCCAATGTCCAGGCTGGTGACAATGGTGACAACTGCCTTCTTTGGAGATCCCACCTTTAGCTTTGAGTGCGGATGACTTTGGCTTTCGCCCGGCTTTAGAACCTTTCTTAGCCTTGCTTTTACCTTTTGACTTTCCCTTTGCCTTGCTGATCACCATCACAGACATGGGCTTGTCTTTCTTCATTTGTGCTTCAGCTGTCCTCAACATGCCTAACAATTCTGACAATGGCTTCTCAAAATTGTTCATGTTGTAGTTCATGACAAAATGATTATATGATTCAGGAAACGATTGTAGAATCACATCAGTGGCCAACTCTTAACCTAGGGGAAATCCCAGCTTGGATAGGCTTTCCACGTACCCAATCAAGGTGAGTATATGGGTGCCAACTGAGTCTCCCTCTTTCATCTTGCTTTTCAACAAATCCTTTGAGACATCATATCTCTCCTGTCTTGCTTGATGTTGATACATGTTCTTGAGATGTGTTACCATCTCCATGACATTCATGTTCTCATGTTGCTCTTGCAACTCATAGTTTATTAAGCACAACATCAGGCACTTGACATCCACGCCATCATCAAGGTGCTTCTTGTAAGCATCCTTTTCAGCCTTGGGTGCATTTACGGCGGGCTCCTCTGGCTCTGGTGTTTGAAGGACATAGAGCTTAAGCTCATGTGTGAGAATAATTCTCAGCATCCTAAACCAGTTTTGAAAGTTGGTTTCAGTAAGTTTGTCCTTCTCAAGGACCGATCACAATGAGAAAGTGTGAGTGTTGGTTGTCATTTGATTGCTACAAAAGAAAAATTTGCATTTAGTCCAAAATTTTTTGACTTGTAAAGATTTGATAAACGAGATTCATTAGGCCTTTAATTAATTAAGCTCCCACTATTTTATTCAAATTGATAGCCCTCACTATCAACTTGGAAGATTGCAATGCACAAACTTCTAGTGAGCCAAGACCCAAAATAATTGGATCAATGCCCAGCCAACGTCGGCGTCAAAGACCAAATACTAAGGTAGGCAACTTTTGCCAATTGCATCATATGCAACTCTTGGATAGATGATCATCCACAACTCCTTGCCATGATGCATCTGTGTGCCTCTAGGTACTTAATCCTATCAAGGTTCCCTAGTTAAGTCCAACCCATAAGCCAACACGATGAGTGTGCACCCTACGGAGGCAGACCGACACACCCTCCATCACACTTACATGAGATAGACAGTGTACCACACGGAGGCGTGCCCACACATAGTTGATCAAGCTTTTCATGTGTGTTTCTTTATGGAAGGCAACTAAAACTTAATATTATTAATTGAGGGGTTTTATTAATACATATACATATCCAAACACCACATACTTATAGTATGTATCATATACTACTATATCCACAACCACAAACGATAGACATGCAATCATAAACACCTATGGTCTTATGCATCTCATGCAACACCTCTGAATCAACCTGTAAGCATGTAATGATCAACATTACAATGAACAACTTCATGGATGCCTCGTGAGGTTGGAGCTTCAAGTTGCTTCTTGGAATGGGATTTTCTTGTTGCTTCTCCATGGACGCTCCTTGGAGTTGGATCTTTAGGTTGCTGCATGGAATTAGATCTTCATGGTGCTTCTCCATGGACACTCCTTGGAGTTGGATCTTCAAGTGGCCTCCTTACATCATGTTTACAAAAACTAAAACTAATCCTATCTCTATTACATCATGTGAGTACAAATATAAAAGGAAAGAATTAATTACACTTTGAAATAAGAGATGAGGCTCGGCATGCAAGCCGAATACTTTATACAAAGGATCCATATGTAACCATTATACATCCATAGAATTCACAAACAAACATATCCACAAGATTGACATCCACATTCATTCACAACATTCACAAAAGGGGATACTAGGCCATAACCGTGCAGACACTCACCACATAAAACAAATTTTCAAGGTGACGTGTATGCTATCATAGGTATATCTACATATATGTATATACATATTAAAATTGCAGTACTTTTAATGTGGGACATTCCCCATTAAATAAATTGTTGACTCCCACATAGACAATGCGGGGTACATAGGGGAAGCGCCCCTGTGCGGTCAGCAGGCGGGGGTTGACGGGAGGCCACCCCTCGCGGGGTCTCAGGGGAAGAGCCCCTGAAAGGTCTACGTAATTTTACTTCCGTGCACTTAGGAAAATCAATATTTTCCATAGTCGACCCCGTCCAAAACGTCAAAAACAATAGCCTATGGCGTATGTGGAATTAGGTTTAGATTTGCACATTAGCAGGTTTAATTCACATTGTATGCAACATAGAAAATAGTATACATCGATTTGATCATATCGAAACGAATCCAAATACGCCGTAGATCGATGATGCTCTGATACCACTATTGGGTTTTGTGGAGAAAACATGCGCAACGGAAGTAATAAAATCCACGCAACCCGAAACAGGATCTCGTCGACAACAACGTATTTGAAAGGAGTGTTTGCAGGATATACCTTATCGCGGAGCAAGTCCGGTGATGTCTCGATGCACGACGGTGTGCAACACTGCTGGCCTACACGAACAGAACTTCTCTCCCATTCATCAAGCGCGTCGCAGGAAGATCTGGTGGCGTTTCTTTACGGCGGTGACATACGTTGCTCGCAGCGCGTACAGGTGGTCGTCGACGTCTTCCGAACATAGGCGTCAAGGCGTCTGCGTCTCTACTTTGTCCACGCGGATGGACGGAACTCCACATCGCGCTTCCCAAGACGGCAGGAAGGAGTCGTGTCTCTGCGGTGGCGTGCTAGCATCACATTTCTCTCCTTTCTCTCCTCTAAGTATGATGACGGCTAGGGTTTACGCGTGTGAGCATAAACTGAAAAGCGTCTCTCGATATCTTATATAGATATCGGCCGTCAATCCTCCTTTAAATAGGATATGAAAGGAAATAGGGTTTCCTAAACCCATCGGTAAACAGAAACGTTGCGTTAATTAGAACGCTCGTGGATTAATTAGAATATTCCAGAATTCATTAATTAACCAAATAATCACATCAATTGATTAATTAATATCTGACTCCATGCAATCACTTGGGATGGCTCTATGGGCATACATATACCAACAAATACATCATGTGTGCTACCCACATATTTTATTCATCAAAAGATAAATATAATGGTTCTATATGGTTCTACTCATTTTTTTGAAAATTTTGGTTGCTAATTTGTATTTTTCTGACAATGTATGCTTTTACTGTGAATTATACAAGATATGTACATTTATGAATGGATTTACTTTTTTGGCCAATCGTATCCTGCCACGTCACCCCACAGGGCATGAATTCTACATTTTATCTGGACCGGTCCCCTTGGGATCTTGCTGGGTCCAAGTTGGCTAGTTGTTGACCACTGGTTGGTCCAACTGGTTAAGCCCCACTAGTCTCTACTGTAACCGATTGGACCGGTTGGGTTCATGATTGAGCCGACCAGATTTCTTGGCTAGGTGATCAGTCTGCGCACTCACTTTCTATGCTCTGTTGGTCGTGTCTCCATCGCAAGAACTCAGTTCTCCAAGTGAGCGCCACTATTGGGCCTCTATTGCGACGAGCGATTGAAGGCACCAAGATGCACCTCATGACACGGTAAGGGCACCCTCATCTTCATTGACTTTGGACAGAACTCCACAGCTACAAGGCTCCTTCTCATCATCTTTGAAGCTCCTTATCCAAGACCCTCCAATGATGGTCGCCACCGTTGTGGTGGTAAAGAGGAAACCCCCTTCATAGGCCCAAACTTCATAGATTTGCTTCTAAAATCACCACAAGATCCTCCTGAACTCCTATGCGACTCCCAAATGTAGAGAAAAGACATTCTTCTACCCCCTCCAAACTCAGCTTCTTCCCTGGCCTAACTTAGCTTTGTCAACATCATTCTCACAATGGTAGGGAACAAAACCACTGGGATTCATCTCCTATAATCTCTTTTTTTATTTTCCATACCTCTCTTTCTCCTAAGCAAGCCCTATATCTCTGGTCTACACCCTCGGCCACAACCTGATCTATGTAGTGGAGAGCAGGTGGAAAAAGGAGGGATTTTATCTCTATTCACTTGGTCATTTGACCCACCCGGGGTATCAAATAGTTCATAAAGAGGAGGAGAGACCAAATCCTCGATTACTTCTCCCCCATTGCCCAACAATCTAGATGAGTGGGGGCTGGGAAGGTCGGGGAAACTACTTATCCCATTCCTTTCTCTAACTGTAAGGTGGGAGACAACTAGACAACTCTCTATCTGGCATACAAGGGCCAATAGCCGACATTCACTTAAGTCAATTTGTGGCTCCTCCTCCTCCATGCCAACTGCCACTAAATTAGAGATCTAGGGCCAGGAGTTGGTTACTCTAACCCAACCCAACATCCAGGGGCGTGACACTAGACTAAAGATGTAACATCCCAGGATTTGAGGCCTTGGATAAAACACTCTTAAAAGGAATGATTGGACTACCCATATCACCAAGGTGCACCTCCTTTTCAGGGAGCCCATCTCTAAAGAACTCCATAGTTAAGCATGCTCGGCTTGGAGTAGTACTAGGATGGGTAACCAGTCGGGAAGTTGATCCTGGCTTGCACATCAGTGTGGACAAAGTGCGTAGTTAAGGCTAGTGGTGGTTTGTGGGGCCAGTCGTCATTCCTGAAACTCTTCTAGAGCCTTAGGCAGTGGGCTCGGGCGTTACAAATGGTATTAGATCCATAACCCCTCCAGTAGGTGGGGCTCACATGGGCATGTGGCATGCCAGTCTTGAGTCATGTGGTCTAGGCAAGTTGGAAAGGGCTATCCATAGAGACGAGATGGAGCCGCCCTTGCGCTGGTAGCCGTGGATGGGAGCTGGATGTCCATGGGCCATTGTGGGTCTTCACTGAAATGGGGTCATATTATGAGGCCATATAGTTGAGCCTTGACGAGAACGTCAAGAGTCTAAGTGGGGGAGATTGTAACATCCCAGGATTTGAGGCCTCGGATAAAACACTCTTAAAAGGAATGATTGGACTTCCCATATCACCAAGGTGCACCTCTTTTTCAGGGAGCCCATCTCTAAAGAACTCCATAGTTAAGCGTGCTCGGCTTGGAGTAGTACCAGGATGGGTGACTAGTCAGGAAGTTGATCCTGGCTTGCGCGTCAGTGTGGACAAAGTGCGCAGTTAAGGCTAGTGGTGGTCTGTGGGGCTAGTCGTCATTCCTGAAACTCTACTAGAGCCTTGGGCAGTGGGCTCGAGTTTACAAAAGATTAGGGCTTATGTCCATAAATCATCAATAGTTCACATAATTTTACAAAACTCAATCCTAAATAACTTCTTGTAGGAAAATCCAGTTATCCTCAAATTTTGACAATAGCCTTGTCACAACTCAAGCTACATTTATTAAAATTTGGTATCAAAACTCAATTGTTTGACATGTCAATTAAATATCTCAAAAGGGCATAAACTTTGAAATTGTAATCATGATATCCACATCAATCATCACTCATACTTTACAAAAGAACTAGAAGCTTTGATTATCCCAAATGAATGAATTCACTTATGTAATTAAGCATGTAATGGTTCTAAAAGTCCACTCCATCACATCCTACACACCTTAAAAGCAATTTCTTCCTCAAAATTAAGTCAAAGTCTAGTCCATCACGCTATTCCACAAACTCTGGACCTAGAATAGGTATCTCAGATGCACTTCATATGCATCATCTATCAACAACTATCAATCAAGATAAAGGATTGTAACACATAAGATTGTAGTAGAAATTAGGGCAACCCGTAATATTGGTGTGTCTGATTCCAGCACTGGAAATTTCCATGAACATAATTTAAGGGTAAATGTATCATTATTGCACCACGAGTATATTGAATCATTCAAGAGATCAACTAAAATCACATAAAAACTTATTAAATTCAGGGTCATTCATAAACATCCAAACCAATACATATAAATGATCATTTTAAGCTTAATTACTAAAAAGTCAGGGTTGGAAGGTGATTTTCGACTCATGCGTATATGTTCTAGACTACTGACTGCATATGTGAACTTGATATACTTTAGATATCAATCTACAAAGCTCGTATATGAATTCAACACCTCAAAAACTAACTTTGTATGGCTTGAGAGTGGGTATACGAATCTAAAAGAAACATGCTGGAGGAACTGGCTGAAGAGGGAAGGTCGAGAAAAGTCTTTGATTACTGAAATAGAGTGTTCCACACAAAAGAAATTGATAAGAAGACAATATTTGTGGTTAACACTTACTGACCAAGTCAAATATAAGACTAAACTATCAATTTATGTCTCCTTCCCTATTCCTCCTCCTAATCATCCTAAGAATCGTCTCTACAATTTCCTTCTATCACCACTCTAGGGTTTTCAGGAGACAAGAGAAACTAAAATAAAGTTAATGAATCTCGTTCCATCAATTTTCATCTAGTATTTGTTGAGAACTAAGATTTTCGTGTTTGGCTGTGCTCAGAGGTAGCACAACCAAACCATCATAAGGCAAGCCTTCGGCTGATGCTCCGTTAGATTTCTAAGATTTTCAAGACCAACAAGATAACATGGAATCTATGGAGGTAGATAAGGAACAAAGGAAACCAAAATTGTTGTGGAAAATCAACTCCCTATTTTAGCACAAGAACCTCAAAGGTCGAGTAGGGAATGTATTGATCCAGAGAGATATGGAATTCTTAGGACTCAAAAGATAATGTGTTGTACATTGAAGAAGATGAGACAACTACCTATAGCGAGACTATTGAGGGACCTTATTCTAGGAAATTTCCTGAGTCCATCAGACCTAAGATGGACTTCATGTATATTTATCAGGTATTCACCTTGGTGGATCCACCTAAAGGGGTAAAACCCATAGGGTGAAAATGGTTATACAAGAGGAAGATTGAAATGGATGGTACTATACAAACTTACAAAGGTATATTTGTTGTAAAAGTTTTTAAACATGTCCAAGGTGTTGACAATGATGACAATATTTCACCAAATACCATAGTTAAATGCATAAGGATCATGCTTGGCATTGCAACATATCCTGAGCATGATATTTGGCAAATGGATGTTAAAACTTTTTCCTTAACGGGAATCTTATAGAGGATGTGCACATGACGCAGCCTGAAGGGTTTATCACTCCAAATGAATCCAATAGAGTATGTAAGGTACAATGGTAAATCTATGATTTAAACAAGCATCTCAAAGTTGGAATCTTCATCTTGATGAAACATTCAAACAATTTTCGTTTACTCAAACTGAAGAAGAACCTTGTGTCTACATGAATTTTTAGTGGGATCATGATTGCATTTCTTTTTTTTGTATATGGATGACATATCTACTATACAATAGGTTAAAACATGGTTTGACAATACCTTCTCCATGAAGGAATTCGAAGAAGCATCCAATATTCTAAGAATCATGATATATAGAGATAGATATATAAGGCTTCTTAGCCTAAGACAAAGTACATACATTGACAAAGTGCTAAAGAGGTTTAGCTTGCAGAGTTCAAAGAGTGGAAACTTACCCATGTCGCATGGAATAAGTCTCTATGGAAATCAATGTCCCAACTCTTTGGAAGATTGGACATGCATGAGTAACATTCATATTCCTTATCAATTGAACCTATCATGTATGTCATGATAGGTACACGCCTTTATGTCTCATATACTTTGAGCATGATGAACAGGTACCTGTTAGATCTAGTTTATTGTCATTAGATACCTATAATGAACATCCTTAAGTACTTTGGAAGAACTAGTGATTTATTACTAGATTATTATGGTGAGGAAGAGTTGATTGTAAAAAGGTTTTGCTAAAGCAAGCTTCCAAACCAATAAGGTTGATTACTAAATGCAATATGGAATTGTGTATGAAAAGTTTCAAGAAAGAGATGGTGGCTAATTCTACAATAGAGGTTGAGTATAGTGCTACCTCTAGTATAGCAAAGGAAGCAGTATGGATAGAGAATTTCATTAGTCAACGTGGGGTGGTTCCAACAGCAAATGAATAGAGCTTTACTACAACAAAAATGGAGCTATTGCACAAGATAAGGAACCTATATCACATTAGAATTCCAAGAACATATTAATAAATTACCATCTCATGGATGCGATTATTCAACAAGGGCTTATAAAGATTTAAAGAGTACCAACTAAAAGCAATATTGTTAATCCTCTAACTGAAGCACTTTCCAAGAAGAACAACGACGATCAAGTTAGATATATGGGATGCTGATTCATGATTTATTGGCTCTAGTGTAAGTGCAAGATTATTGGTTATATGGATCAAGAGATATCATGTTATGATTGTAAAAAAGATATTTTATACTTAGTTTGAATATTGCTGAAAAGTAATTCCACTATTATGTTTTTAATGAAAAGTAATTCCACTTTTATGGTTTTTTAATATTGAGATAATGAACAAACTTCATAATGTTGAAGAATGTTTTAGCTCAATGACATATGGTTTGGGTTGAGGATCTACACATGAGATCATATGTATAATAAGATTATACATTCTTTTTATGTTCTAGGTCGGTTATTATTTTGGATAGTATATGAGAAGAAAATATAGAAAACCAACATGCAAGATCAGCGATTACTATGTCTTTTTAGTCATGATGTTGGATATCAACTTAGATACATTAGTACTTGTCAGAGAACAAGTTGTATTGGATAGACCCTCCTTGAGGTGGAGACATATAAGTCATTGATGACATGTCCAAAATATCTCAATGTGGCAGTAGTGAATGTGATCCTTAGACCTAAAGTCACTAAAATAACACATTTTGTTTTGTGTAATTTGACACTAGCCCAACATGCTCTAAGATGTGGGTTGCCAAAAAGGTGGTGATTGGGTACATTGTAACATATGGGGCATATTAAAAGTGGTTTATATGGAATTTGTCCCTTCTTTGGAGTGATATCTTTGATCACTTGATAAGAGAGACAATGAAATGCATGGACATGCTCATCTGAGTCAACATATGATATTGATCTCACAATATCTTGAATAGTCTTCTAAAGTTCAAGAAATATAGATTGAATGTTACGAGGATGGTATTCCATGCCTCAATTTCAATTTGGAAATCTTTGACAAAGGGATTGTGCCTTCATGGAAACATTAATCAATTTACATGTTGTCGTTGTTCTCCAACTCATTCCATTACTTGGGTGGAAATAATGTTTAGTAAGACACCAAATTTTTTCTTGTATTGTTTTGAACATCACCACCAAAGTAATTTGGAACCTACTGGGTCAGACAGATAAGGATGCATAAGTGAATTAAAGTTACAATCAAACATATGGCTAGAATGGTATTGAATCATAGATAGGTTGATTAACCCTCTAATTGGGTGATTAAAGTGTTTAATCTATTGATCAGATTCATCTGGTATATAGATAAATTGATTGTAAATTGGTCGATATAGTTTCCAACTACACATGCATGATCAGTCAATTAGGAAACCTGGTCAAAAGATCCAAATGAATTAGTGAAAGTCACTAATTAGAAAGTGATTCAGATTTGGATTTGAAATGTCCTAATATGTTGATCGGCTAATTGATCAGGCAATCATAGATTGTGATTGGGTTATCACAATCTAGACTATATTTTCCAACATTACACAATTTTTGAGATTACGATTAGAAAATGGTTGGAATTCAGTTTTTATAAGCCCCTGAGTCTCCTATATAAAGGGGAATCTGTTGGTATGTATTCTCATAGAGCTAATCATATGATAATTTATTGAGCCATCATGTAATTGATTTGATAATACAAAGGTTAATTCCATTTGTTATGTTTATCTGAATCATGAGATGATGACACAAGAATTATATATGTCTAAATAATGATATTACTTGATGACATATGTATTCATGTTGAGGACTTTAACAATGAGATCGTATGTAGGATAAGAGTACATACATTCTTGTTATGTCGCTAGTCATATATTATTGTCGAAGCAAAATAGATGGCAATAATATGTAAGACTATAATGTGTGTTAACTAACTATAGAATCTCATTAGTCATGATATTGGATATCAAGTCAAGCATATAGGTACTTGTTATAGAAAAATATATTGGACTAGGATTGTAGGTTCAATCTGGATATCAGAGACAAAGGACTATATGACATAGTAACACTGATCATGGATTATAGTTTTAATTTGTTCTCCAACTTTCCAATTACTTGGGCTGTAATGATGTGTTGCTACCTCTCATTGTTTGTGATGTCCTAATCTGGTTATAGACATTCACTGGCAATGTAATATGAGACCTATAAGGTCACACACATAGGATGCAATTGGAATAGGATTTTAATCATGGATAACATTTAACTTGGTTACGAAAAATGTTTAGGTAATCTACTTAAGGTATATTGCTTGTGAGTCAACTTACTAGGATGTCTAGTAGACTGACTGGTGTTCCAGTCGATCAAATGGATTGTGTAGTTGTTGATTGAACACCTTTTGACACTGGCTGATGGAACAACCCATTCGATCAGTTGGGGTGTTCAACCGAATGACTAGACATTGGTCCTAGAGGATGGTCGGTTGGTTGGAATGTTGAATTGACTGAATAGATGTGAAATAACTAGATTGATTAGGTAAAATGATCAATGACATGCATAATGATGGGCATTGATCATCACATTAAAATCTAAAGTTATTGTGTTGCTGACCACAAGTGTTACAACCCCAACTTTTGGGTTCATTTGGTGAGAAATGTAATTTCTCACATTAAAGATATTGGAACAAATAATGACATAATTTGTTTTGAAATAAATGAGTTTCGTTTACAATAGCCTTGTTGGTTGTTTTGTGGGATTTATTGGCTATTGGGCCCAATAACAAGGAAAAGACAAAAGGAACTCCACTATTAATAAGAAACGGAGAAAAGAAAAATGTAGAAACCTCTAGAAGGCAAAAGAATATAATCCAAAGTTGGATTTCGTGCCTCTTGGGTTCCTTGGGTTCCAAGGAGTCCAAAGTTGGAAAGATAATGCAACAAGAAAAGAAAAGATCAATTAAATATTTCTTTATTAAGAAAGAAATTGAAAACAATGATAAAATGTAGGAAATAAATGAAAAGAGGTACAATCGAGTTATCCTTGGTGAATTTTCATATCCAAAGGATTACTAATATTAAAAGGAATACCAATGAGGAAAATAAAAAGAAAGATAAAGAGAAATCCTCAAAAAGAGATATTTACAAAAAATAAACATGATAATGAGAAATAATGAATATAGATGCATCTAGAAGGATAATAAGTATCCTTAAAAAGGAATTTTGAAATAGTAGAGTTTCTTGGGATCCAAGGAGTCCCAATGGAGAAAAAGAAAGAGAAAATACCAATAATAGAAAATAAGAGGAAAATGTGATACTTAATTGATGGATTTGTGGTATTATTAAAAAGGAGGTATTTTCTACTAAAATAAATTATAATTTTGTGCCAATGAATTAAAAGCCAAGTGAAAAGAGAAGAAAAGAGGTAATTTTTTGAATTCCTAAATATCCAAAGAATAAAGAATGTCAAAAGATAATTAAGAGAGAGAGAAACTTGCTTCATAATAAAGGAATCAGATTCCTATTGCAAAAGGACTTTGTTTCTTTGTGGGAAAGCATCTTAGGGCGTTAATACCCTCCCCTATATAAGGGGTAGCACCCTTGCCCAAGTCCAGAGGATCCCATGCTTCATTCTCTTCTTCTTCCTTGTTTTCGTCCATAAACCCTAAATGAGAAGAGCGACACGACCAGGGAGCAACGAGGAGCTATGAAGGGTCGGAGATGGAAGAATGATGCCCCACGATGATGGGGAGAAGCTTGGTCGTCATTGTTATGCCTTAACTGGTATGCAGCAGCGGCAACACAGCTGTAAAACCAGCTGTGGGTCATAGACATGCCAGTGCAAACTGGCTCCCTTGGACGCAGGCTGAGAGCACCCTGAGGTGCATAGAGGTACGACGGAGGCAATGGCACCCTCCTAATGTCCATCAGGGTCAGAGGAGGAAGGAAGAACCACGCCTAGGGCTGCAGGTCGGCGCAGCTAGGGTATCGGGAGGAAGAAGATAACCACGAGGCATATGGACATTTTTGCCCCTCGGCATTGTGCAGGGTCGACCGCTTAAGTGAGGGTAAAAGGGTAAATCGATTATTTTTTCTAAACGGGCCGCGTGCATGGAAAGAGGTGACGTGTCAGCCTCTAATTGGCTCAAATAAGTTAATTTTACAAAAATTGTATCTCCTTATTTGTAACTCCGATGGCAGAAAATAATATATGCATTTTTCTTAGAAAAATGAGAGGAATTCATTAAAAAGTTTTAGAGGCTAATTCCTCTTGCAATTCAAAAATTAATGGAAGTTATCATATCTAATGCTTTAATGATTAAGAAACCCTATTTTGAGATGATTAATGTATTTAGTAGGGTTTAATGGATGATTAAAGTTGATATTAACCTATTAATTGTAAAAAGGTACATTAAGATAAAAAAGGATTAACTTTGTATGTAATTGGGTAATTTAGAGTTTCATGTGCATAAATATGCTTTAATGGGCCTTGAAACCCTAATATTAGTAAATGTGACTCTTAATGGCTTTAATTGTTCAATTTCATGATTAAAGTTGAGATATGATAATTCTAAGATATTTCGTGTATAAAAGTTTTTGATTGTGGATAAATACCCTTAATGTAGTAATTAGGGTTTTCTAATGGATAAAGGTAGAATTAATAACAAATAGAGTTCATGTGTGATTTACACCATAATGAACTATGAATTGATGATAAATGAGCATAATGATCTTGTCATGGATTATAAGGATAAAAATGGTAGCTTTAATGTAAAAGAGGCTTAATGGACTTAATTGATGGTTAATTGTGCTTTTTCTGAAATTAGGGTTAAATGTTGTTAAAGGATAACCTTAATATGTTTTGTGAATAATAGATGAGATAATTAGGGTTTAAAATGGCGAAAGATGAAGGGAAACCCTAATTGCAATGGAAACCCTAAAAGTGGACTAGAAACCCTAGGAAGTGAGCTAGGTGTAATAGATCTTGATGGTATGGTCAATAATAGGAAATTGTATGCATATTTCAGGATCTCATTGCATGCTTGCTTGCCTATTTGGAATTCTTGATTGATTGGATTATTTTGTCTCAAATTAGCCTGACAGGTATGTGGTTACGGTTATGGATAATACTTTAGTTTTACGGCAATTGCTGAACATTTTTATCGGTTGCTTGAAAATAACTGCTAGGATGACTTTTATTTCATGCAACTATAAAGTGACTATGACTATCATATATATATATATATATAATTATTAAATTATACAAACTCTGTAGAACCCAAGGGAGTTATTAGAGGATTTTCTGAAAGACAGAGGTGTCTAGAAAAGGATCACGTCTGGGGGCTGGTAAGATTTTCCTCCGCACCTCTAGTCAGAATACGAGGACTCCCAAATTAGTGTGACTGCCTGGCCAATGTCTCAGGATTTGACTCAAAATAAGATACTTTTATGACTCTCTCATCTGGTTCATCCCTTCTCAACTCAAATGTTGTTAAGGACCTTAAGGATTAGGCTTTTTCTCTCTTTTCCTCACCCTCTTAAGGTATGGGTAAGGTTGATAAGGTTTAAGGAATCCTCCACCAAATTAATAAAAATCATGTAAATAAGATGTCATGGACATAAGATTAATAGATTAAGTGTAAAAGAATAGATACATGCTTAGGTCGTATGACATAAGTTGTCATGCCCTCAGGAGAGACCTGAGGCTAGACCTTCTTGTCAGGAGAATAAGTAAAGAGAGTTAGGTGGAGACCTCCATTAAAAGTAGAGACCTGACACATCCTCTGAGTATGATGCTAACCCTAACCCTAAGTGGTGGCTAGAGAGAGATGACATGATGAGTTAGATGTCATGGTAGACCAGGTGTTTGGATGGACATGCCTTGGATGCCATATGAGCCATGAGAGATTGGATGACCGAGTACCTTTGGCGACCCAACCCTGGGAAGGGTCGTGCATGTTTGAGTGAAGGATAGCTCCTTCATTGATGAGGTTAGAGAAGAACCTATGGAAACCCCATGAGCTTATATGAGTATGTCAGTAGTGTAGTAGGTTGAAACCCTAGCCAGAAGGGCATGATAGAAGGCTTATGACATAAGCATAAGGGGCTATAGATAATCTCGAGAAAACAAAAGTTTGATTTGAGGCTCACCCATGTAGGGGTATGCTTAGGAGATTGATCCTCCATGGAGAGATGACCTCTAGTAGCAAGGTTGTTAGTAGGGTTAGCTCTAGAGAGAGAGAGTGAGACTCATACAAGAAGGTCAGATGTCTAGACTCTGAGATATTAGGAAAATTGGGGAGTTGAGGATGATGCGACCTAAGTGGATGATAGTGGTTGCCTCATGCTTGATCCCTGGAGGATGATGATATCTTGGTTGCCATTAGAGGAAACAAACGCTAGCGAGAGGATGAGGCTTCTGGTACCTATGTGCCTATGGTATAGGTGTCTACCTTATGGGATAGGAAGAAGAGTTCCTTAGACCTGGAGAGGTTTAGTAATAGGTTGTGAGGCATTGTACCTTGTTGGTTGTCCTTGAGGAGGACTCAACTATGAAGTGTTGCTCGAGTAGAAGGATGACAAGTTCATGTCATGCCTTATACATGCTTGATTCGTGGTTAAGAGGTTGAGCATGCACTTTGACACCCAAAAGTGAACCTAGGGTTCCTAGGCCTAAGAGGGGAAGTGGTGTACCTGATGCTCCTGATGAGATTTGAGTTTATATAGATTCGAGCATGGTACTCCTCATGTTTATAGGAAAGGAAAACCCCTTAAGTTAAGGTGTGAATCCCTCACAGCTAAGTGGATGACATGGGAAAGTATGATCATGATCCAATGTTGAGGAAAGAGAACAAGTGCGACCTATCATGGTTTAGTAGGTGGTCTGCTTGTTCCTTAGTAGCTTGCCAGGGTTAAGCATGCTCAGGTGGATGCAAACCCTAGACATAAGGACGTTTGTGGCCTTTATTATCAAGATGTAGTTTCCTCTCATCCTGGGAGAGGGACCCTCTTGTAGAGGGTATAGCAGTTTTGTTGGTTTAAGGTAACCTAAAGAGGTCTCATAGGATCTTGATAAGCTAAGTGAAAATTACATGGTATGAGAATGAACCTGTAGACCCATAGATAACCATCTCTAAGTTTATATGGATGTGTTACCATGAAGGTAATCGGCATGGGCCTGACCAAGGTAGGCAGGTCACCATGACCTGTACGAAAGGATGAAAGTCAGTCATGAATGTAGAGAGATATGATGAAGGCTTGTGTAAGGTTCTAAGTTGGACACGTACTATAATAGAATCCTAAAGTCCATCCTAGTGTTAGGTAGGGATAAGACCGATGGAAGTAGGAGTTGCCTAATTCCCTAGTTGCACATGACCATAGGGTCAGGAGGTAACAACTATCATTGTATGAGGACCATGGGTTAGGAGATTGATTACCTTCATAAACTCATGGGACCCAAAGGGCAGATGAGGAGGGCACTCTATGGATGCATAGGGGAAGAGGGATGACCCCAAAAGTGTCATCACCCTACAGACCTAGAGGAGATGACCAAGGAATGTGTGTGGACCCAAGTAGCTTGGAGACTAGTTTTCCATGTTAGTAACTTTTATATCAATATGATTGTGATGTAGAGATAGATGAGGCACGTTTCAACTTAGATTTAAAGGTGTACTGGCAAGGTGGGTTGTACCATCTCTACTCTTAGAATAGGAAGAACTCCATATTTGGACTGTAGCCAAATGCTTATTTCCTCAGAGATAGGGCAATATGCATGCCATACACCAAGGACAAAAGGTGATGTGAAGTGGAACGTTGCCATGAGGTATGAGGACAGTGATGATAACAAACCCTAGTGGAGTGAATGATACATGGATGGTTTACAAACACTAAGAGAAACAAGGTAGTCATCTTATGAGGATGTTTTTATCATGAGCTATGAGTTATACAAGGTTGAGTTCGAAAACCAAGAGAAGGAGCTTAGAGTTTTCTCGATGAAGATAGACTTAGATGTGAGATGAGATAATAAGTGGAATACATGGAGCTGTATGTCTTCAACTTTACCTAACACCTAAGGTTGTGAAGTGGTAATGGATGTTCTGGATGAGATACAGCTTCCTAGTTTAGATGGAGGCTAGAAGAGTTTGTTAGGTTAACCCTCAGTTGGAAAACGAGATAAGTTTGGCTAACACTCAGATGTAACAATATTGGTTGATCCAGTTAATGGTTGTTTGGTTAGCCAACCTAGTCCTTGATGCAATGGAAGGATGGTTGTAGAGCCTCAGATGCAATCCTATGAAAAGGAAGGTGATGAAACCCTGATTAGAGTGGTTTAGGGTTTCTGAGGAATCAATCTTAAGGAATCATGACAATATAGGAGATCATGATTTTTTAAGATCACCATACACCATGGTACTACAAAGATAGTAAGTGACAATAGTACTTTGGATGCCTAAGATGAAGATGCATGTGGTATGTTTCCATGCATGACATAAGGTGAAGGATGAACCCAGTAACCCAGTGTTTTGGTATGGAGCATAAAGAGAGTCCCTGAGAGGGAATGGGAGTTCATAACTATGGATGTTGTGGTAAGTCTCCCCTAGACGAAGGAAGGTCGAGATGCAATATGGGTTATGGTAGATCACCTTACCTAGATAACAAGAGAAAGAAAGAGTATTGTCAAGGGACAGATCCGGTTGAACTACATATGAGAGAGATGGTTCAACTACACCATGATGCAAGTTCAAAAGTTCTTGAGTATGACCTAAAGGTTCACTCCCATAAGTGGGATTAGGTATATGAAGAACTCGATGTTAGTATCTCTTATCACCCCTAACTAATGGTTAGTACGATCCAGACTAGAGGGTCTGATGAGAGCATGTGTGCTCGTTCAGGGTGATATCTAGAGATAGTTTGTGTCTTCTGTAAGATGTGATGATAACCACCATAGACAGTTCACCATGATGATGGTGAAGGGACCTCACGAAGGCCCGAAAAGGACTACAATGAGTACAGATGAAGTCGCTTTGATCGTATGATGGCTGAAAGGAGCCCAGGGATGACATGAGTCAGAAGATGATACAAAGTAGACTAACATGCAGTTCACTATGGGAGAATATGTGACATGAAAATCCAACCCTTCTAAGTTATAGCTAAGAGAGACGAGTCCCCGATGCATGAGTTATTTTTGAGATGGTTTTGTGGAGAAGGTTAAGTTTTCCCCTACCCCTCAGGATAATGTGATGTGTGATGAGTTACATGTGTCTAAGTTAGAGCATTATGTGAGGTACCCGGGCCATGTGTGGAGCAATGAACCTAGTGAGCCCCAAGGGAGGCTGACATGACCTGAGTCACCTGTGAGGTTTATAGATGCCAAGGTGAAGGAAACTTAGAGAAAAGAATATGTGATGATAAAGTTTCTTTGGAAGCACCATGGATAAGGTAAAGCCACATAGGGGCTAATGATGGACATGGAAAGGTCTTATCTTGAATTCTTTGTTTGCTTGATGGAATTTTGAAGAGAAAATTCCTATAAGAGGAGAAGGATGTTACAACCCCAACTTTTGGGTTCATTTGGTGAGAAATGTAATTTCTCATATTAAAAATATTGGAACGAATAATGACATAACTTGTTTTGAAATAAATCAGTTTCATTTACAATAGTCTTGTTGGTTGTTTTGTGGGCATTATTGGCTATTGCGCCCAATAACAAGGAAAAGACAAAAGGAACTCCATTATTAATAAGAAATGGAGAAAAGAAAAATGTAGAAACATCTAGAAGGCAAAAGAATATAATCCAAAGTTGGATTTCATGCCTCTTGGGTTCCTTGGGTTTCAAGGAGTCCAAAGTTGCAAAGATAATGCAACAAGAAAAGAAAATATTAATTAAATATTTCTTTATTAAGAAAGAAATTGAAAACAATGATAAAATGTGGGAAATAAGTGAAAAGAGGTATAATTGAGTTATCCTTGGTGGATTTTCATATCCAAAGGATTCCTAATATTAAAAGGAATACCAATGAGGAAAATAAAAAGAAAGATAAAAAGAAATCCTCAAAATGAGATATTTTAATAAGAAATAAACATGATAATGAGAAATAATGAATATAAATGCATCTAGAAGGATAATAAGTATCCTTAAAAAGGAATTTCGAAATAGTAGAGTTTCTTGGGATCCAAGGAGTCCCAATGGAGAAAAAGAAAGAGAAAATACCAATAATAGAAAATAAGAGGATAATGTGATACCTAATTGATGGATTTGTGGTATTATTAGAAAGGAGGTATTTTCTACTAAAAGAAATTATAATTTTGTGCCAATGAATTAAAAGCCAAGTGCAAAGAGAAGAAAAGATGTAATTTTTTGAATTCCTAATATCCAAAGAATAAAGTATATCAAAAGATAATAAAGAGAGAGATAAACTTGCTTCTTAATGAAGGAATCAGATTCCTATTGCAAAAGGACTTTATTTCTTCGTGGGCAAGCATCTTAGGGCATTGATACCCTCCCCTATATAAGGGGTAGCACCCTTGGCTAAGTCCAGAGGATCCCACACTTCATTCTCTTCTTCTTCTTCCTCATTTTCATCCATAAACCCTAACTAAGAAGAGCAGCATGACCAGGGAGCAACGAAGAGCTATGAAGGGTTTGAGATGGAAGCATGATGCCCCCACAATGTTGGGGAGAAGCTTGGTCGTCATTTTTATGCCCTAACCAGTACACAGTAGCGGCAACACGGCTGCAAGACCTACTGTGGGTCGCAGACATAGTCAGCGCAAACTGGCTCCCTTGGACGCAGGCTGAGAGCACCCTGAGGTGCGCGGAGGTACGATAGAGGCAATGGCACCCTCCCTGGTGGTCGTCGGGGTCAGAGGAGGAAGGAGGAACCATGCCTAGGGCAACAAGTTGGCGCAGCTAGGGTATCGGGAGGAAGAAGACGACCATGGGGATGTTGGACGTTTTTGCCCCTCGACACTATGCAGGGTCGACTGCTTAAGTGAGGGCAAAAGGGTAAATCGATTATGTTTTCTAAACGGGCCGCGTGCATGGAAATAGGTGACGTGTCAGCCTCTGATTGGCTCAAGTAAGTTAATTTAAAAAAAATCGTATCTCCTTATTCGTAACTCCGATGGTAGAAAATAATATATGCATTTTTCTCAGAAAAATGAGAGGAATTCAATTAAATGGTTTTAGAGGCAAATTCATCTTGAAATTAGAAAAGAAATGGAAGTTATCAACTTTAATGCTTTAATGATTCAGAAACCCTATTTTGAGATGATTAATGTATTTAGTAGGGTTTAATGGATGATTAAAGTTGATATTAACATGTTAATTGTAAAAAGGTACATTAAGATAAAAAAGGATGAACTTTGCACGTAATTGGGGTAATTTTGAGTTTCATGTGCATAAATATGCTTTAATGGGCCTTGAAACCCTAATATTAGTAAATGTGACTCTTTAATGGCTTTAATTGTTCAATTTCATGATTAAAGTTGAGATATGATAATTCTAAGCTATTTTGAGTATAAAAGTTCTTGATTGTGGATAAATACCCTTAATGTAGTAATTAGGGTTTTTGAATGGATAAAGGTAGAATTAATGACAAATAGAGTTCATGTGTGATTTAGACCATAATGAACTATGAATTGATGATAAATGAGCATAATGATCTTGTCATGGATTAAATGGATAAAAATGGTAGCTTTAATGTAAAAGAGGATTAATGGACTTAATTGATGGTTAATTTTGCTTTTTATGAAATTAGGGTTAAATGTTGTTAAATGATAAACTTAATACGTTTTGTGAAGAATATATGAGATAATTAGGGTTTAAAATAGTAAAAGATGAAGGGAAACCCTAATTGCAATGGAAACCCTAAAAGTGGACTAGAAACCCTAGGAAGTGAGCTAGGTTTAATAGATCTTGATGGCTTGATCAATAATAGGAAATTGTATGCATATTTTAGGTTCTCATTGCATGCTTGCTTGCCTATTTGGAATTCTTGATTGATTGGATTGTTTTGTCTCAAATCAGCCTGACAGGTATGTGGTTACGCTCATGGATAATCTCTTTAGTTTCATGGTGATTCCCAAACATTTTTATTGGTTTCCTGAAAATAACTGCTTGGATAACTTTTATATTATGCAACTATAAAGTGACTATGATTATCACAATATATATATATATATATATATATATATAACTGGCTTAGATCTGGGTCCTCCTCTATGGCTTTGAAAAGGCTAAAAAGGGTAACCCAGAGCAAGGTCTAGGCTATCATGAGTTAGAAATTAGGCTACCCACATGTAGTGCCATGAGACTCTATAGCATGCCATGAGTTAAGGAGTGGGCTACCTACAGGTAGTGCCATGTGACTCAACCCTAGAAATTGATTCACCTGTTAGGTAGGATCATGAGGGGTTTAATGGGGATCTACTATAAGGAAGGTAGCATCCAAGTCTACTACAGGGCCAGTGTAGAGGATAGGATATGTATGGATCACAAAGTTATATTTAAAACATAAAGTTGTTTGTTAAATCATTGTTGAATGCAAATATGTTGTTACAATTAATTGCACGATTATTGTTTCCTCCACATACCAACATAATTCATTTATGGTGACTGACATTTTGTTTGTCAGCATTTTAGGTTCAAGTGAAAAGAACAAACAGTAATGTGTCATATGTGGAATTAGATGAGAATTAAAGTACAAAGGAGGATTAGTTATAATAGACTCCATATGTGGTTAAAAGTAGATATCCATGTTTTTGAAAAAAGGTATACAAAGTTAATTTTTTTATTACAGCCTTTTAGTTTAGTTTAGTAGAATTTGATAATTACTATTGATTATTTGTTGAACCTTTGATCTGAAAATTGGGATAATGGCTCTGACCTCTTGGTCTCCCTTAATTGGGGGTTACTGGGAGGCGGGGTCATTACAATAAGACACTCGACCGACTGGATTGTCCAGTCGACTGATTGGGCACGTGCAACTCTAGCCCCTTAGTTTTGGAAACCCTAGCTCATTCACTCCTATATAAAGAGGGAGTGGACAAGGCTCTACATACACCTTTCTAAACATTTTGGTACTATGAGAGCCTGAGTAATATTTTCCAAGAAAGGAAGAGACAACAAGGGGAAAGGAAGTTGATGCTAGAACATTGAAAAAAGAAGGACATCTCCTTTGTGTCGACTCTGAAAGCATGACATGGAGTTCCCAGTGGTCTGTGTGGACTACATAGAAGTGCAGAGGCTTTTTTTTCAATGTTAGGAGGATCCCATCAAACGTCATTTGTGGTCGTTACACCAGAAGGACGCCCATTGACAACTATATGTGTGCTAGTTGCCAACAAAGCACGCCTCTACATGGATTTTTGCTAGACTTGCTCCAGGATGATGTATATGCATTGCACCATCTTTCCCATTTCATAGTTATTGACGTGATTCACTAGTTATAAGAATATGGTGACAAACATTTTGTATCTATTCCATATTTGTTGCATATTTCCCTATAGTGGTATCACAGATAAGTCAACTTACTATTTATTGGGATCCAAATTGATATGATAGGTTTTGTTTTTATCATTTAGTTTGTTGCATGTTATTTGAATATTTAAATGATTATTGTATATATATGACAAAATACAATATACTAGGGAATGTCCTATAGATCCTATATATATATATATATATATATATATATATATATATATGTTCCTCTAAAATTGTTTTGATGGTGGATGTATGTGTGGTTATGAGCAAAACCTCTTGGATACATGTGCATTGTTTAATGGTTTATTTCATGCATTTTGAATTTGGTTTGCATGCCAAGCCTTTGTCTTATTTTTCCAAATGTAAATTAATGTCTTCCTCCCTATATTCCCCCAAATGTAATTTGTGGTATTCTCTTTCTAGAATGTAATATATAGATAGGATTAGTATCAACTTCATTTTTAACAAGAAGAAGGCATTTTGACCAAGAGAGTCGACTGACTGGAAGTTGAGTCGCTTGATTGAAGGAGCCAATCGATTGACCCGAGGCACAACAAATCGTATGGAGGAGTCCATCCATGTGATTGAGTCGAGAGCTAGATGGTCGACTAATGGGAAACTAGATAACTGATAGGAGGATCAACCGATCGACTAGAAGGTCTGGTCGACCAATCGGCCTACTCCCAGCACAAGATTTTTCTAGTACAAGTTTCATGCAAATGATGTATGACTTTAGGTGGACAACAATTCTTTATGGCTCTAATGAATTGCATTACTGACTCCATAACCATCATTCATATAATTGTGATTGCATGCTCCGTTTGTGGATATAATATGGATGGTATACATATTACAAGTTTGTAGTAATTGGATATTTATATGCATTTATAAATAAAATCCATTAATAAATATCAAGTATTAGATGCTTTTCATATGTAGCACACATGGAAATCTTGATCGAGCAAGTGTGAGTACGCCCTAGCGTGGTGCACCGTCTATCTCATGGAAGTGTGATGCTCGTTATGTGGGTCTGCCATAGTGGGATGCATTTCTATTGTGTTGTCTTTTTGTTTAGGCTTAAGTAGGTGACCATAATGGATTAAGTTACTACAAGCACATAGATGGATTATGACAAGGAGTTGTGCATACCATCTACCCAAGAATTGTATTGGATGCAATCGAAAAATGTTGCCTTAGTAATTGGTTTCATATGATAGCGCTAGGTAGTAACATAATTGTTTTGGATCTTCACCCACTACAAAATAGTACATTGCAATATTTGTGAATTAATATAGAAGGTTATTGATTTGAAAAAAATTGTAGGAGTCATAATTAATTAAATGCCTAATTAATATCATCAATATTTTCAAATGAAATCAAAAGCTTTTTGACAAAATGAAAATTTTCTATTGTATAAACAAATGGCAAATACAAACATATTTTTGATGTGGTCAATCTCTAAGAAGGACAAGTTGAATGAGAATAACTTTCACGAATGGTTCAAGATGTTGTGAATCACTCTCATTCAAGAGAACAAGCTCTATGTCATAAAGACACTAGAGCTATATGAACCCACTCCCACTGCATGTAAGGATGAAAGGGATTCCTATGAGAGTCATTATAATGATGTCATAGATGTGAAATATCTAATGATATGGGCAATGAACTATACATTATAGAGGCATCATGAAAATGTGGAAGTCATTCATATCGTAACACATTTCAAGAACATGTTTTAGGACTAGGAAATACAAGAGAGATATGATAGATCAAAGGTGTTGTTCAAGTGCAATATAGAAGAGAGAGATCTAGTGGGGCCACATGTACTCAAGTTGATTGGGTATGTGAAGAGCCTGGTGAGACTAGAATTTCCCTAAGGATAAGAGTTGGTCACGGATGTGATTCTACAATCATTGCCTCAATCATATAATTAATGTTCTTTTGAACTATAACATGAAATTTTTTGATAAACCGTTGTATGACTTGCTTGGTATGTTGAAAACTGCCAAAGCATAAATGAAGAAGGCAATCCTAGATTTGTGATGATAATCAGTAGAGGAAAAGGAAATTCTAAGAGAAAAGGAAAGGCCAAGAAGAGTTATAAAGCCAGCCAAAAACCCAAGTCTTCTACACTTAAAGCAAATGGAGGAGTGAGTAAGGAAGGGAATTTCTACCGCTGTCACTAGCTTGGCCATTAGAAGAGGAACTATCATCTTTACCTAGAGGAACTTAACAATAATAAGCATGAGATAGATATCTCCACTTCATGTACATAAGTTATTGAGATAAATATATTTACTTTATAAATTTGCATTTTGATACCACATGAGGATCTTATACATACTATGATTTGCATGATCCCATAAGAAGTAAGCAAGACAAGGTGGAATAGTGTGGAGCAAGAGTTGATGCCACTACAGTTGAAACTTGGCATTTATCTCAGTCTAGTGGGCTTGTAATAGAATTAGTGATCTTATACTGTGAACATGGCATTAAATATCATCTCTATATCTTGTTGTACAAGAGTTGGTTTTGAATTTCATATAACGAAATCTTTATTTTTTTATTTCAAAGATAAGATCTTTTATGAAAGTAGCCCAAATGTCTGATAGTCAATAATTGGTAATTCTAGATACAAGTATATATAAAGTAAATATTGAATGACTTGATGACTCAACATACCCATAACATTGTCATCTAATGCACAAAAATGAGAAACACATCTATAAGTATCCATAATGGGAGAGTGAGTGACCTATCGGGACTCATACATACTAATGTATATGGACATTTTAGAACAAATGCTAAAGTTGGATACTAGTATTAAAACACTTTTATATGATTGATGTGATGAATACCTGAAGTTTGAGGAGATTTTGCATGACTGTGATATTATATCACAATAGACTCCATATGAAAGATAATGATGTATCAGAAAGAAAGGTATCATACCATATTGAACATGGTGAGATTAACAATTAGTGTGGTCAATCTTCCAATTTTCTTCTAGGGAATATGCTTTAGAAACCATAGCATTTACACTAAACTGTGTACCATCTAAATTGGTTCCAAAGACACCAAATGAGATATGGCTTGAGAAATAACCAAATGAGTCTTCTATGAAGATTTGAGAATGTAAAACTTATATGGGAAAATAGTTTCTTGAAAAGCTTGATTCTAAATCTCATAAATGTTATATTGTTGATATTACTTTTATATAATCCATCTGACAACAATTTTTTTGTTGCTAGGATGTCTGTATCTATAAAAAAATGAATTATATCCAAATAAAACCATGGGAGAAAAGTAGAACCCCAAAAGGTTCAAGGCTAAAAAGACAACATTGAACCAATCAAAGTGCAAAAGGAACAAGGAGAGTCACTAACTATTCTAGAATCTCAAGTTCCTCATGTAACATATTGAACCTTATCAGTCTAGTAGGATGCCTTGAGCCTAAAATATGTGGATATCTTGTGACTCAAGAAGGTGATAAGTTGGTCATAGATGACGAGCCAACAACCTACCTAGAAGTTATAGAGGGACCCAGATTTAAGAAATGGCTTGAGGCCATGAAATATAAGAGGGACTCCATGTAACTAGTAACAGTATGGCCTAGATGGATCCACCTAAATGGGTGAAATCCAAAGGGTGCAAATGGGTCTTCAAGAGGAATACCAACATGGAATGTCGATTGGTCAAAATATTTCAAAAAATTTCAAGGTGTTGAACATCATAAAAAAATTTCACCAGTTGCCATGGTAAAACCCATTAAGATCATCTTTGTCATAGAAGATTGACTACACATGTCAATCTATAAATTGAAGGATGCATCTCAGAGTTGAAATATTTGTTTTTATAAGGCAATCAAAGAGTTTGACTTTAGTCAAGATAAAAATGAAGTCATGTCTACAATAAGGTTAGTGGGATCATTATTGTATTCCTCATATTGTATGTAGGAATGACAACCCTACTCTACGAATAGTAAAACCTGGCTGGAAATACCTTCTCTATGAAGGGTTTAGGGAAAGCATCCTATGTCTTAGGAATTAAGATCTACAGATATAGAAGGCTTCTTGGTATAATCAAGAGTACATAAATTGACATAGTGCTAAAGAGGTGCAACATGTATGACTCAGAGAGATGAAATTTTCCCATATCCAATGGAATCAGTCTCTCTAGTCCCCAATGTCCCAATTCTTGTGAATAATGGGAACTCATGAGTTAGATGCCACATGCATTCACAATTGGATCTATCATGTACGCAATGTTATGTACTCATCTTGTTATCTCGTATGATTTGGACATGATGAGCAAATATCAGTCATATCCAGGTGAAGACCACTGGACGAGCATAAAGAACATTCTTAGGTACTAGATAAGGAACATTTGGATGTAAAGGATTACACCAATGCAAGCTTTAAAATTGACAAAGATGATTATCAGTCACAATCCATGTTTGTATTTTTCCTTAAAACAAAATTGTAAACAGTTCCAAAAAGAAACAATTACTAATTCTATAATAGAAGTAGAGTACCTTGTTATTTTGAGCATAATAGAGGATAATGTATGCATGAACTTGGGATGGTTCTAACCATTAATTAATATGTAAAACAATTGTGACAACAATGGATCTATTTGATAGGCTAAAGAAGCTAGATAACATACTATGATAGTTCCATCTCATACGAGAGATCGTATAGTGTGGAGATATTAAGATTTGCTAAGTACCGACTGTAAGAAAATGTTGCTTACCCAATGATAAAAGAACTTATGAAATAGATACATGATAGTCATGTTAAGTTCACTTGAAATAAGATTCGTGGGTGATTGACTTTAAATGCAAGAAGGGGTATGTTGGTATGTATGCCCATACAACTAATCATATGATGATTGTCTTGGGGCATCATGTAATTGATATGATAATGACAAAGGAAAATCCATCTATTATGTTCATCTTAGACATGAGATAATGACAAAAACATGATATATGTCTAAGCAATGATGTTACTCAATGACATATGTCATCAAATTAAGGACTTGAATAATGAGATCATATGTATGATAAGAGTACATACATTCTTGTTATGTCTCTAGTATTTTGGAAGAAAAATAGATGAAAATAATACATAAGACATTCTAGTGTGTTGACTTATGATAGAGTATCATTTGTCATGATATTGGATATGAAGTCAAGAACACAGGTACTTGTTACAGTGTACCAGACAAACCCACCTTGAGAGTGATACATGAAAACCATTAAAAGATAGTCAGAATCAACACTCAAAATGATAGTGGTGATTGTAGTTCGTAGACCTGAAGTCACTGCGCTCATCATTTATCGTTCGAAGAACTTTGACACCATAAAACATGACCTTGAATAAGGGTTACCATAAAGGTGGTGCTTCGGTACATTGTGACACATGGGGATTGATTATGAGTGATTTAGATGGGATTTATCCCTCTTACATGAGTTGATATCCTACCCACTACGTAAGTGAGACTAAGAAACATATGGCCATACTCATGTCAGTCAATATGTGACATGTGATCTCACATGCATCTCATACAGTCTGATTTAGTTCAAGGAACATGGATTCAATGCTAAAAGGTTGACGATTTGATCCATGCCTCATGTTTGATTTGGATATCAGAGACAAACGAACCATATGATCACAGTAACACTAATCATGGATTGAAGGTTGAATTTGTTATCCAACTTTTCAATTACTTGGCTAACAATGATGTGTTTCTAGATAGGGCTCATTGTTTGTGATGTCACAATCTAGTTATGTACATTCACTGCCAACGTAATATGGGACCTATAGGGTCACATACATAGGATGCACTTTGAATAGGAGTTTACTCATGGATAACATTTAAATTGGTTACTAAAAGCATTTACATAATCAACTTACACAATACTAGTTGTGAGTCGATTGACTGTGGTGTATATTCAACCGAATGGTGTGCCATTCAATCGAATGGAATTTCCAATTGATCGACGAAACACCTTTTGACATTGGTTGATAAAACAAGCTACTCAATCAGTTTTGACTTTGCTTGTTCCATCGTCTTGTGACAAAAGGTGTTATGTAGATCGATTGGAAATTACAATCGTTCGATTGGCACACCACTTAGTCGACTGGACATCCTAGTCAGTTGACTCGCAACCAATATTTATTAAGTTGATTGCCTACAACAGATGGTCAAAATACTCAATCAACTGATTGTAATGTCTAGTCTTCCAACTCAAGACTATTTTGCTATTTGAGTATCACAATAGTAAAATTTAAAAGAACATGGTGAACTCTCTTTTGTGACTTAGAGGTAATACATAACAATAGTACATATTGAGCCGTATGAATTGAGATAGTTGTATTAGATTATTAATATTGAGGTAACACCTTAAGAGTATAAAAAATATTGAAATGGTTGTTTCTCTCTCTGTCTTCTATGATAGATTGTGGCATAGAGAATTTGTTTGATGTCATTGAGACGGCGGGTAGGGCATTTTATGTGTCTCATTCCTGCAACAATGTATCACATACGCATACATGTATGTACTCTTAACGATTACGCAACGAGCGATGAGAGAAAACAACAAAGCATTTACTTGTCTGTATTGTGAGTGTTTGGCATTTAGGAGGTGGCATAAAGTGAAGAGTATTATTTTAGTCATCATTATCATATTTGTTGGGTCAGATTTTTTTTTTGGTTATAACTTTTACTCTTTGTGTGTTCGAAATATATTAAGAACAAGAGAAATACTATAAATTCATTTAATATTTCTCCTTTTCTTGTGAGTTAATAATATGATAGATTCATTGCATCTGTCTATGTGTTTCTAAAAAATCAATATCTTCTCACAACTAGTACTTCTTTTGTCATTCATTTTTACCAAGCAACCAACATAATAGTATTGAAAAAAAAATGTTTAATGGAATTATATAAAAGAGTTTGCAGCATTTCCATACATAGAAACCTTCGAACTCAAAACTTGTATTGTAGTTAGTAATATGTTTATCTTGATATTAGTTGTTTTTTCCGATGAAGAGTATGATATTAACATAAATCGGCTGATAATGCACACAAAATGTTAAATAACTATCAACTCGAATATACTATGTTAATTGAATACATCACTTTAACTAAATAAATAGATCCTAAATATTGAGTATTGACTTTAGTGATGACTGGACTCAGTCCGCTACTTACGAACTGATTATGCCATAACTTTACACAGGACCACATAGATGCGAGCTGCCTAATTGAGAGAGATATCCGATGACCACAGCTAAAAAGAACTGGAACAAGAGCGCAGTTGACGGTCGAGGACAACTGCAAATCGGGTTTGGACGCAGTTTATGTATTACATCAACTAGAGGGGGAACTATCCATCATCATCCATGACGATTTGGATTTGTCTCCCCACTGTGCCGATTCTATAAGATTGATGTTGTTTGATGATCGTTGTGTTCGTGTAACCTTTGCCCGTCATGGGTACCTAATTAGGGAAGATCTAAGAACCAGTACCCTATCGGAGCATACCCAGTAGGCCGAACTCCGAAGGGTGCATTTGTCCGTCAATAATTTCAGTAGCTAGCACTATGTTGGCCCAACAGGTGGTATAAATAATGGATGGTGACTAATGGATATGAAAGGATAAGGCTTTGGACGGCTTCATATCTCAAATCACAGCAGTCCAACATTGATCCGATCCAAAATCAGGACGGTCTGAGATATTGAACACATTGGAGAACCTGGCAGCCTTCAATGAAATAGGCCCGACAGCGTGAACGGTCTACAGAAAGCCTCTGTTACAAAATCATATAAAAAGTGGAGTGCTTTGTGAAGTTTGTATCTATTAACTATTCAAAATGATTCAAAGTGATCCTCTATTACATTATACACTAGGTTTGGGTGATATTGAAAATATATTATCAAGGAAATGGTAGTTGCATATACAAATAGTAATACTCATAATGATGTTTTATGAACAAATAAAAGTCTTCCTCAAAAGAAAAATATTTCTACACTAAATGATATTAAGTGTCAATCTTTACAACAAGTAATTATTGCAAACATACATATAGCATACCCTCGAGAATGTTGTCGTAAAAAAAAGCACAAATAAACTAGACAAAACCACCAAAAGTATTTATCAAATGGTATAGTAACAATTCAATCTTTTTATTTATACATGTCTCTTAAACATAAAGTTTTGTCTAATACCTGATCGAATATGTCCAAAAAGAAATACAAAACACCATACACAAAAGTATAAAATGGTTCATAAACTATAAAATCATGTTATTTTATACATGTGTTTCTCACCCCTTCAATTGTGTTGTACATACAGACAAATTAGATACATAAGAAGTACATAAGAACACATGTATTGTATTATTGACCACATAATATTTCAGTGTTCATAGACTCAAACAACACAATGACAATATATTTAGTACATTATACATAAGTATTGGTGGACAAAAGTTAAGAGGGTATGGGTAATCAGTTACCCTTACCCTTACCTGCTAAGGTAGCAAGTTTGCGAGTAAAGGGTAAGAAAAACATTACCGTTACCCTTCCCCTACAGAATATGGATATAGGGTAAACGGCTTTACCCTTACTCATTGACAACTCTTAATGATATAACATGTTCAATTGGATAATCAAGCTTACACCTAATGGTTAATTAAGATTTCTAATCCTCAGAATTATTGATGTGGTAGAATTAGGGTTTGATACTCTAATTTTTAATATAAACCTGCAATGTATAAGGCCCGTTTGGGTGATGGTTTTAATAAGTTCAAGTAATATGCAAGAGATGACAGAGCTTTCATGGTTGTCTCGGTAAGCAAGCTACATTTTTTGAACTAAGGATGCTGCAACCAGCGACGTCCACCCGTGTGAAAAATCAACACTTACAATATAAAACTCAACTTGATGGACCTTAATCAAATGTGAATTTTGTTAGCGGGTCAGGGTGTAAGGTTTGTCACCCAAATTGAGCATGGTTTAAACTTGAAGAAATTAAAATTATTTTAAGATCATGTCTGAGTTTATAATTTTGACATGAATTGATCGATTTGACCCAAAAATCACAATTATAAATTTAATAATAAAAAATATTGAAATTAACCAATCCAATTGCCTACTAAGTTATTGTTCATCCATCATTATGTTTATTTTGTCAATATTATACTTTTGTATTGGTTTGTATTAATTTTAGACCAATTCTTCTCATTATACAAAAAATATTTATTTATGTTTTTTTGTTAATTATGTTTCATAAATTTGTGTTCGAAAATCATGACAAACTATATTACTTTTTTGTATGTATTTTAATCACATTTAAGCTTTATTTAGATTAAAATATGTTGTTATACTTTATAATTTTTAGGGATTACACAATTATCAATTAGTTTTTAAAATCATACTCTTGATTTTATATTATGGGTCAGATAACCAATAGACCGGAAAACATTTTAGGGCCAAGTTTAGAGTCTAGGATTGACCCCAAAATCTATCTTTTTTATGTTTAGGTTCAGGTCAAAAGCGTTGACCATAAATGGTCTGAATTATTATTAACTAAACACTGACCCAATTGCCACACCTATAAAAAAGAAACCAATGGAAAAGGAAGATGGAAATTTTAGTTCTCCTAATTTTGGCTTAAATACAATAGTGGGCTTCTTATATTGTGTCAAATAGTTAAGATAGTTATAAATGTTGAATTTGAGTAGGAAAACCACTGAGATTATAAATATGATGATCCAAATATAATGTAAAACATTAAAATGAAATACACATATACATGTTAGTTAGTATATGAGCATATCTTTTACATATCAAGTAAGAAATTTATTTCATTATATTACACATTTTTTCCATATAAAAAACCCACTCATTTCACCCATTAACAAGAAGTCGAGGATCCTTGTACATAATGTATGTATCTCTGGATTTTACCACATTTTTCCTTTATTTGAATTTTTATAAGACTTTTTAATAAATTGTCCAGTTCAATTATCCTAAATCAAATATTTAATTGATCTAATTGGAAATTTCATTTCTCCTTTTATAAGAAAACCTACTCCATATCCTTTTTGACAAGATATAGAAAAGAATAATGACGCATTCCTCCTGTTTCCACCTCTACTCTTCTTTTCTTTCTTAAATCTGATTTTAATTTATCAATGATATAATTTTGATCTTGAAATGATTTTACTACCCGAGATGCAATAAAAATTCCATAAAATCAATAAAATGGTACCAAAAGTATTATGATTCCTACCTAGGACACATATAGGATTGTCCCCCTAGGGTGCCACATGGTGAACAATGTGATTCGTAGGGATTCTTTAGGGAAAATTCTCGATGCTATTTTTCCTATTCTATTTCAATGGGCATTTGTTCACAAAACTTCTTTCTAGGCATCAAACCCTCAACCATCAACTATAAACCCTCATATCACTATCAACCTGTGCGACTTAAATGTCCATTGATTCAATTTTGTCACAATTTATAACAATCTCCATCTATCTTCCCCCACACCTTCCTCCTCTCTCATCCTTCCCCTGCCCTTCACAATGTTTTCTTAATATTGAGAATAAATCATAGGACAAGGGAAGGAGGAGAGAGGAGGAAGGAGGAGATGGGAAAGAGAGAAGGGGAAATGAGGGAGTAGAAAGGAGAAAGGAAGTGAAGAAGGAGGCCACCTATGTCAGACGAGGCTAGCGTTGGAGGAGACTGGAGTGAACATCAGTGGCAATGGTGGCGTCGAAGGAGCACTAGCTAGAGGAGGAGGAGCAGTGACAAGATCAACAGAGGCGAGGAGGCTGGATAAGAGGAGTTGACAACACCAGATTGAGGAGGAGGAAGTAGCAGTGGAGGAAGCTATGGTGACAAGCAACTACGACGGAGGAGAGAATGCAAGTAAAAGTTGTTAATCATCATATAATTGTTTCTAGAGAAATGTCGGTAGGGGAAAGAGGGTTTTTGTTACGTTAGGTAAGACCTACCCCGTCGGTTATTTATATAATCGACGGTCTATGTTATAGGTCGTCAGTTGTAGACAAGAAACACTACTACAAAAAATGCTTTTTACAACGGGAAAAACACAACAGTTCTGTTGGTTGTGTTGTAGTTAGCATATCTTTTACAACAAATCTATTTATGTGTTGTAAATTATATATTTTATACAACACAAGTTATATACAATGGGCCAAACTCGTTGTAGTATATGTGATACTACAACAGGTGCCAAATTTTTGTAATAGATTGTAATATCACAACATACTCAAACCCGTTGTAAAAGGCCATAATTACACAACATGCTCTAACATGTTGTAATAGTAACATATGCTAACTTGTTGTAATAAATTATCATTACACAACATACTCTAAACCATTGTAAAAGATCATAATTACACAACATGTTCTAACTCGTTGCAATAGTCATGTATGTTAACCCATTGTAATAGACCATCATTACACAACATACTCTAACCCGTTGTAAAAGATCATAATTATACAACATGCTCTACCCGTTGTAATAGTCACATACGTTAACCCGTTGTAATAGACCATCATTAATTACACAACATACTATAACCCATTGTAGTATACTATAATTACACAATAGGATTTCACCTATTGTAATAGTTACCTGTTGTAATAGACCACAATCACACAATAAGTTTGCACGTCATTTGTTGTATATTTACAATAAAGAATATATGTGTTGCATAAAATGAAACTGGTTCAGCGGTTTGAGATGTGCCTTACTTTGAAGTGGTCTCAAGTTCAAAACCTTGTGTCCAGATGTACTTTCCTTTTGTCTCAACATGTTATGTACAACACCCCTATTACTATAGGTGTGTTCAATGATCTACAACATGTATTAATTGTTGTATAAAATACATATATTACAACATGTGCAACACCTGTTGTATAAAGAACCCCCCGTAAGACCACACGATCTAATACAACAGTTGACACCCGTTGTAAAATGGAAAAATGAACTGTTGTAAAAACCATTTTTGTAGTAGTGAAACTACTAGCAAAAAGACAACTTTGTCGTCGATTGTCTACTACAAAACTAATGCCTAACCTTACAACCGAACAATACCTAAGTCGGAAGTTATAGTTAGATCAACCAACGAGAAACAACAAGTGGGGTGGGAAAATTTTCACGGGACACATGGTTCAATCACGTTTCTCATCATTCATCATACATACAATCGAGAAGAAATGCTAATTGATTTCCACGGGACATATGTTGTGTGCACCTCTTTATCTTGTTGGATATCAAAAAGAACCGACAACATAGGATTTTTGGAGGGAAATGACATGATCAAAAAGATTTTGCATGAAATTCAAATTTTATGGATGATATATAGAGTCGGTTGTGCAGCCAATATTTTCTCAGGTGGTCAAACCGCGATGGTTGTCTTTATAGAACTGACACTGAATATAATACCTCCATTTGTCTTAAAAAAACGATGGAATATGTCATATCTATAGTAGTATTCATCGGGATATGACTGACATCTGCTTGTCATAATCAAGGAATATGAGAAATTAGGACAAGTACATAACATTACATACATGATAGATCTAATTGTGGATGCATACATAATCTTACTCATGCATTTTTGTTCTTCATAAGAACTTGGATATTGAGCTATAGAGATACTAACACCATGGGATATGGGAAAGTTTCCTCTCTTTGAATTCTCCGTGTTGAACCTTTTCAACACCTTGTCAATGTATGTGCTCTGGCTTAGACCAAGAAGCCTTCTATATCTATTTCTAGAGATCTTGATTACTAAGATATCAGATGCTTTACCTAAATCCTTCATAGAGAACATACTTCCTAGCCAAGTTTTAACTGTTTGTAAAGTAGGGATGTCATTTCCCATAAATAGTATGTCATCTACATATAATATGAGTAATACAATTATACTTTTATTGTAAACACCTAATTCATCTTCATTTTGACTAAAGCAAAACTCTTTTACTATTTCGGAAAATCAAATATTCGAGCTTCAAGATGCTTGCTAATCAATGCATAGATTGATTTTTCTAGCTTACGTATTGTATTGGCTACTTTTGGATATATAAAACCCTTGGGTTGTGTCATGTATACATCCTCAATAATATTCTCATTAAGGAAGATGGTTTTAACATCCATCTGCCAAATCTCATAGTCATAATAAGTTATAGTGGCAAGCATGACCCTGATGAAGTTAACCATTACAACTGGAGAAAAAGGTTTCGTCATAGTCAACACCTTAAACTTGTTTTAAACCATTTGGAACCAATCATCCTTTATAGGTTTGTACATTACTATCCATGTCGGTCTTTCTTTTGAAAACTGACTTGTACCCTATGGGTTTTACCCTTTCAGTTTGACCCACCAAGGTCCATACCTTATTGGTGTACATGTATTTCATCTCAGATGTCATGGTCACAAGCCATTTCTCAGACTTTGGTCCCTCAATAGATTCTAGGTAGTTTGTTGGCTCATCATCTATGACCAACACACAACCTTCTTAAGTCACAAGATATCCAAGTCTCTCAGGAACAAGGTGTGTTGTACTAGATCTGTGAGGTTCTTGTATTACATGAGGAACTGGATATTCCACAACGATTTGTGAGTCTCCTTGTTCCTTCTATACCTCTATAGGTTCAATGTTCCCTTATTGATCTCAAACTTCTTTAATTTCCACTTTTCTCCCACTTACTCCTTTGGAAATAAATTCCTTTTATAGGAATACAACATCCCTAGAAACAAACATTTTGTTGTCAGATGGAGTATAGAAGTAGTATCCCTTGGTTTCCTTAGGATATCCAACAAAAAAATATTTATCTAATTTGGGTCCAAGCTTTTTGGGAAATTGTTGTCTCACATAAGCTTTAATCTTGAAAAAAAGACACATTGGGACGCTTCCCATATGATATCTCATATGGTGTCTTTTGAACTAAATCAGATGGTAAGTGATTCAGTGTAAATGCAAAGCTTTCTAGAGCATATCCCTGGAAGGAAGTTGGAAGACTAGGAAAATTTGTTTTGGATCACACCATATCTAATAATGTGTGGTTCCTTCTTTCTTATACATAGTTATGTTGTGGAGTTTTAGGTGGAATTCATTATGATACGATACCATAGTCTCGTAGAAGGTCCTCAAACTCCCAACTTAATTATTCTACACCACAATCATGTCGAAGTGATTTAATAATTTTACCCAAGTTGGTTTTGTACTTCATTGTGAAATCTTTGAAATTTACAATGGATTCTGACTTGTACATTATTTGGTACACATAGTCATACTCTTAGAGGTCATTAGTAAAGGTAATGAAGTACTTGTAACCACCTCTATCATTTGTGCTTAATGGGCCACATACATCAATATGTATAAGTTCCAACTCTTTCTCGCACACTATGTCCAGTGAAAAGATCCTTTGTCATCTCAAGAGTTGCATGTTTCTATTGATTTGAGTCGAAAAGAGTCTAGATAACCATCTTTATAGAGTCTAGAAATGTGTTTTTCATTAATGTGGCCCAGACAAAGATGTCGAAGGTATGTTTTGTTTGATTTATTGAGTTTTAACCTTTTTGTATTTACATTATAAACATTTGTATCAAAATATAGCAAGTAAAGAATATAAGACACTTCCATAAAATATCTTATCATATGAAATAGAACATCGACTATTCTTAATATGAAATTTGAATCCATTGTTACCCAAACAAGATACAAAAATGATGTTTCTATTAATGGCAAGTACGTAGTAATAGTTCTCTAACTCTATTACAACCCCACTGGACAGAGAAAAATGATAGATTCCAAATCTAGTGGCAGAAACTCGTGCTCCATTCGCTACGTACAATGTAACCTTGACCTTTCTTAAACATTTACTTCTTTACAGATCCTGCATATTAGAACATATGTGAGATCCACATCCGGTATCCAATACTCAATATGAAGAAATAGACTTATTTATCTCAATTAAATATATACTTGAAGTAGAGATCTGTATCCCTTGCTTCTTCTTCTGCAGTTCCTCTGAGTAAAGAGGGAAATTTCTTTCTAATGTCCAGCTTGGGGCAGTGGTGACAATTGCCTTCCTTTTTCACCCCTCATTTTCCTTAAAGGCTAAAGAGTTTGGTTCCTTGCTAGCTTTAGAACTTTTCTTAGCCTTGATTTTACCATTGAACTTTATATTTCCTTTTCTAATCATCATTACACATTTGGGTTTTTTCTCCTTCATTTGCACTTTAGCAGTTCTCAACATGCCAGGAAATTTTGACAATGGTTTACCAAAATTGTTTATGTTGTCATTCATGAAAAATTGGCTATATGATTCTAGCAATGAATGTAGATATGTTGCTAACTTTTGGCCTAAGGGAAATCTTAGTGTGTCTAGGTTCTCCACATACCCAATCAACTTGAGCACATGGGGTCCCACTGGATCTTTCTCTACCATATATCACTTGAACACCGTCTTGGAGAGTTCATATCTCTCTTGTTGTGAGGACTCGTCACGTTAAATGAGATTACTCAAAACATAAAACTCAATTAATCACATACCCAAACATATGGGTAAATTAAAACCAGTTTCAACATCAGCACCTTCTCAAAAACATTTGCATAAGACCCCAACATGTTTCTTATATACATACAATGCCAAGAATTTGATACAAATTGTTCTATCTCCTTAGCCACAACATATCTACATAGGAGAACCATATTCATATATGCCACACAAACACACATTAACATGCTAACAAAAGTTCAATTTGTTTGAAACACTATATACAAACTTTTCCTGCCCAGACCTGAGAGTACATGGATGACTCTTGGATAAACTAGAAATCTAATCAACTTTATCAATTATTCATTACTGTAGCTCCTCTTTGCTGCCACATGTTTGTTTTCGTCACTTTCGATTATCTAAAAAAATGTGGCAAACCACAAGGGTGAGACCCATGTCCCAGCAAGAGTTATAACCTCCAACGACATTTATTGATTACAAAAATTTTAAGTAATTAAATAGTTAAGCAGTTTAATGAGATATAACAAATAAGATCAGCAATATTGATGATTAACAAAATACATAAGCACAACTATCTGGAAAGTATGATTAGTAGTATATTCATCTCTAGTTACAAAGGCATGGCTAGCATGCTAAACATAACTAACAACATGAGATATCTAGCATCATGATTATAATTAACAGTAGCAATATAGTTATCAACATAAGCATGGCTACTGTAGGTACGCATCTACAATCTAAGCATATCCAAAACATAAGTATATTTACTATCTCTTAATTGCATTAAGCCTCATATTTATGTAAAGATAACAAACAAGGGTTATCATCTAATGTGAAGTGTCTTGTATAACCCTAAACAGATATGCTATACGACTGTATTACATCTTTTATTACGCCCTGGGGAATTTGAACCGTACCATTCAAAGTCCAACCGACCCCTGCGAAGGGATATTCGGTTCCGTACAAGATCTAGGAGTATCAGTATCCTAAGATCTCTTCCCCTCGCTCAGTATGAGTAAAAAGGCAGTGACATATCAGTCAAAGATGCAACCACAGTGACATATAGTCAAGCTGAAAACCACTAGTCCGACCTTGGTATAGGTCACGACACTAGAAACCAGGGTATTCAAACCCAATCACTGAGGTACAACCACAGTTGTTCTCTAATCACATCATGTTATAATCACTGAGACACGACCACAACCGTTCTCAATCACATCATATGTATGAGGCATGACCATAGCAAACCTCCACAATCTGCATTGTGGATGACAAGGATATATCCTCAACCTGCCACCCCCACATACTCAATAGTATACGCTCTGAGTTTCCCTTAGGAATACTCATTTCACCATCCAACAAGTACTGACACTGAAGATGGTTCAACGACACAGGGCACTACATGATTAGAGTTGCACTTGATTAGTTATGCCAATTGGGTGAATTAAGGCTGCATCAAACAAGTGGACATACAAACCCAAATTCACTTCTAGTAAGCATATAAATATCAAAACATTGAAAAGATATAAAATGTGTGAAACATAATTTCTCATCTCATCATCACATGGTACTATTCACTATCCATTTGTGAGACCACACTAGTCATCATACTATCACAAGATATACATCCTTTGTATAATATCACATGGTATAAACCCTTATCAACATAAGAGGATTACACCTCATTCAGGGATCAACGATGCCCAAAGGTCATTAAGACCATCAAATTATTCCCTGCAAGATCATCATTATCTTTACATGCCATATAACAAGGCTCAACAACATTTATTATATATAATACACCAGATCAGCACAATAATGCATTTATGAGCTAGGTGGTATTCCTAAATGTTCATAGCAGGATTATATTAACATTAAGAACATTCCTTTATTACATCAACATGCAAAGAATCTAGATATGATTAACACGCATCATATTCATAATGCACATGTTTACCATACAAAAGTATCAACCATGTGGCTATAATAACCACCAATTAACACATTAAGGTTATGATCATGTTAAGGAGGTTATTCCACCATCATTCCATCATATAAGAATGTGAAACATGAATACTCATCTTTATCTTATTGCATTAGAGTTAGGTTCAACATGATAAATTATATCAATGTTACTAATCAACACTCATACCCAAACCCTAACTCACGGCATCCCCATTGGATCATGGATGCATAAGGTGAAGCATCACCATCACATTCCATACTATTCTCAAGTATGAAACCACACATAAATCAAGGTGTAACCATCAGGTTGTAGCATACTAGGGTTTCAACAATAATAGAGTACTCCATGATTGTATTAGTCATTCAAGCACTATTCATACCCAATTGCCATCATTTAGTTATATTAAAGCTAGGTATAACAAGCTATACCTAATTAGGGTTACATATCGACACAATATGGTTATCATCCCTTCTATTCATATGAGTGAATAGGTTAGACTAACTTATTAACGGTAACCCTCCATTTGTTCCATCATCCTTCAACCCATATCGTCGTACCACAATGTCACCCAGAACCATTAGATGTATAAAAGGTAAGACTATAAAAGGTAAGACTCCGTCTTGGGAGGGAATGTGGAGCTCTATGGAATCCTTGGGTTTCTCCAGTCGGTTCGTCAACATTATCCATCAATGTGTTCAGACTACTTCCTTTTCGATTCTTGTTAATGGTATTCCCAAAGGCATGTTTAGAGCTTCCAATGGTGTGAGACAGGGTGATCCGTTATCCCCTCTACTTTTCACGATAGTCATGGAGAATCTGACCTATCTGACTTGCAAGGTGGAGGAGGATGGGAGGATCAAACCTTTTAAGGTCCGGAGGCCAAAGTCATGAGCCATATGATAGTTGTTGATGATCTTATGTTCTTTGTTGCTGCCCATATCAAATTCTTCAGGGGTATTAGAACCATTTTAGATGTGTTTGTGGATCTGACGTGCTTGCACATTAGTGATATCAAATCTAAGGTTTTCCTTTCGAAGTCTTGTGATACAAGATGGGGGAGATTGAAGGAGGCTCTTAAGATGGAGTTTGGGTGCTTTCCTACTAAATATCAAGGTGTACCCATCTCGGGTGGTGTAGGCAGGGGTGCTAATTTTCAAAGCTTCTTGGATGATTTATGCTTGAAGGTGGAGAAGTGGAGTGGCATGAAGGTGTCCATGGTGGGCAGAGTTGTTATCGTTAAGTCTATGCTTACCAGTATGGTCAGGTACCGGGGCAGGCTTGTGGATTTTCTGTGCTTCATCCTTGAGAAGTGTCGGGCGGTTATGCCTGGTTATTTGTGGAGCGGTGGACATCATTTTGTTGCATGGTTGGAGGTCGCTCAACCACAACATGGGAGGGGGGTTGGGTCTGATTGATCCTTGTGACATCCAGGAAGAGGCCATGACCAGAAGAGTGTTTGACTTCTTGATAAAGACAAAGTGGCCTTGGAGAAAATGGATGAGAAGAAGGTATGGAGTTAGTCTTGAGAACGGTTGGTCGCAGTTGAATAGCTGTTCTAGAATTTAGAGAAGAATGTGTACAGCCTGGAACAACTATAAGAAAGATTATAGGTGGATGGATGGGAACTAGATGATGGTTGTGGTTGGGGAACCGTGGAGGTTAAACCAGAACCAACCTCAAGTTCTTTGGGATCAGCTTCTGTGGAGTAAGATTCACAGCCCCAAGTGGAGTTTTTACTCGTACAAAGCTATTCTTGGTAGGCTGACTACTTTGGACAAAATTAGTAGATGGGGTAATGTGATGAGCTCGGTTTTCCTACTCTGTCGGCTGGAGGATGAAACACATCAACATCTATTTTTTGACTGTGTCTACATAAAGTATTTATGGACTAGGTGCTCCCTTAAACTTAATTGGGGTGGTAACCCACCTACAAATAAACATGATAGCATGATGTGGATTTTGGACTGGACAAAACATGATAGCCATATGAGGCGTTTTGCTGCGCTTATCTGTACATGGCTCATTTATCATATATGCTATGAGAGGAATAGCAGGAAGCATGGGAAAAAAGAGAGAGACAAAGTCCAAATCTTTGACGTTTTTGTACATAATCTTATTTTGTTGTGCAAAGCAAACCCAGGTACCCTTTCAAGGGTTAAACCTGAGGTCATTATGATGTGGGGTCTTATGTGACCGTGTATAGTATACAAGGTGTTTATACTCCTATATTCTTTTTGGTGATTAGTAATATTTTACCTTATCCAAAAAAAAGACTATTGGTTGTTTTCACAAGTAAACACCTTAGATAAACCACCTATGAAGTCCTTGATTTATTCTCTATAAAGAGTCACCATATAACCCTAGACATCCCTTGATTAACAACACAAAAAGTTCCATTGAGAGTAGGGTAAAACCCACGATCGACTGTTCATTTAAAACAAGCCATCCATTGTCAACAAGTAAGCCCTTAAGTTGATCCTATAAAGGAAACTATATAAATAACATTAATAGGACTAAAATATTACATTAGCAATCATTCCCACCGTAATGGAGGAATAAATATTAAATCTTGACCATTGGGTCAAGTTCATATGTTAAAATCATCAATTATAGTATAGGTTTGACCATTGCATCAAGTGACCCAGGAAACCATTGGTCTAAGGATTAATTGATGCTAAAACTACAATGATTATCTCACCATAGGTTGTAGAGACCTGATACACCATCATTAGTGACCATTAAGTCTTCATAGGTTGTTAGATCAACACTATATTCATTAATCATCATCAAATATTAAGCTAATGTCAACATTGATTGATAACATCAATAGGTTACTTAATGGTTGATCATTAAACTTCTAATTGATCCCAAACCTGACCTGAGGGGGTGACCATAGGTTGTCACCATAATTTGACAACCTTTATCACGAACATCAGTTGTTATGAAGACAACACCATACGGTTATTACAATGGTACCATAATCGGGTCATGATTTATAGAAGAAATCAACTTTAAACCCTAAAATTGACCATAGTTTGATAGGTTCTTAGCACCTTAGGTTATGAAAACAACCTGATCCAAGTCATGTCATACCTTAGGAATAACACATACATGATCAAAGGTTCATATATAACTGAAATAAGAATAGAGAACATTATAAAAATCGAAATTGAAGTCAAGTATAGATTTTTAGTGCATGGATCATCATTTTCAAGCAAGAACATGATCTAGAATGTTTATGGTAAGAAAGAAACGTGGAGCAAGTTATAAAAATTACCCCTAATGAGAATATGGAACCACACACACAAGAAATCTCAAGAAGTTAGGGTAGAAAATCCCAGAATAAGCTATGAATTCGTCCATCTAGCACCACTCTTCATCAAATGAGCAAACCCTAAGCATAAGGAGCAAGAAAGGTAGGATTTTAGGGATTTAGAGCAATTTCTACCATGAAACACCATGGTTCCGACCTGGAGAAAGCTAGGAGGAAGGATAAAAAAGAAATAGATGGAGGAAAGAACGTAAAACTTACACTTTTAGGTCAATATCACTAGGAAGAAGCTTTATAGACCCAAAAAGGGAATCAATTGCAACCCTAGATTTTTTTTTTTCAAGAAGATCTCCACTTTCTTCTTCCTTGGGCAGAAAAATTCGCAGCTGAATAGAGGGAGAATGAATCTGGGAGAAGGAGAGAGGTGGTGGAGAGAAAGTGGCTCGTTTTGGTGCTTGGGGATAAGTATATGACACTTTAATATTAAGAAAAAGAAAAAGTTGAAATTCTAGTATATATCCAAGTGTCCATGGCTTTAAATTATTAAGAATATATAAGCTCACACACAAGAAGCTCTCCAACCATCCCTCTAGACCTTATTATCTTTCTTTTGTTGAAATTCCCAGCCAATCACATAATTCCTTAGTTGATAGCTACTAAAGGTAGCTAATCCATGAAGGGGAAAACCCTAAAATACCCTTGATCAAAACACCTTCAAACCATGGTTCAACTAGGAGCCCCATGGTTCAAAAATCTCAAGATTGATAATATAACATATAAGGAACATAATGTATGTGATAAATTTCAAAGAAAACCCCTCAATTGGGTAAATTGTAGAAAAGTCCAAAATGTACAGAAAATTGCATAACTTGCTCAAACAATGTCCAAATTGGACCAAATTTGAAACTTAAGCTTGTTTTATGATTTCAAAACATATCAAAAGGTTATATTAAGGTTATAAATATTCAATTATGGTAATTAATCTCATTCAACTCATTAAGCAAGTTTAGGTGCCTTACAACTATAAACCCCTAATAGGGATTTCGCCCCCGAAATCCAAGGTAAACTAAGATGGGTACTTCCTCTGCACCTCATCCTATTACCTTCACATGGTTACTTGCATATAATGGTGATGTCACATCATTCATACATATCTCATCTTGGTTCAGTACAAAAAACCCCACATAAGAGGATATTTGCAAATATGGAACATAGAAACTTGTTGTGCCACTAGTATAAATCTAATAGTAATGTTCAACTTTAAATTCTAGCTATCATCCTAGAATTATATCTATTGTATCAAAAAATTACTCAAAAGTCATACTTGCTAGATTTTTACCAATCATGCCATATGTCCCATACCATTCCTTGAAGCATAAAAAAAGCAATGTATCCATCCTTTTTTTTATATACACATAAACTAAACTCTTATCAGTTTGTTTTCAGCATCACAAGAAATGCTGACGCTGGCATGTATCATTCCATACAAGGAAACATCATTCCTAGTCAACCTTGTTAGGGATGAATCAACAACACTATCTTCACCTTACTAGGATTTACACAACCTACTTAGAAGACATCTCATGATCCCATAAAGACATTTAATCAACCCCATCTCACTCTTGTTCAACTTGTCTCATAGGTATTGCTGCTTCGGAAACCCTAAGTTTTTTGAAGAAATATTGATCATATATATGACCATATTTGAAATACTTTGACATTCATCATTTAAAGCTTGATATAACTTGTATGACATGACTGGAACACTTTGTTCCTCCTATTCATAAATTATATTGATACATTGGTTAGTCTAAAGGACATAACTCTAAACTCATCATGGTCATGTGAATTATGTCATCTAATCTAACTCTTATGCATTGATATTTGATCATAGGTTTATCTTAAAGGAACACGGTATCACATATCTATTGACCAACAAACCATCTATCCTTGATAGTGGTCTTGCCCAGCTATCACTGAACCATACACAACATTATAGAATAACTTATTTTAAACAACATTTAGATGGTCATCCTCAACTCTCTCTCTCTCTCTAAGGGAGAGGAATATTTGGAATGTTCATTAAATAAACATCTCCAACCTTCACATATTTCTCATATTATTGATACATCTTGGATACTGGGATTCATTACCTTAGTATCCACCTCATGCGCTATAAGGAACTCACATCCTTATCTCATCTACTTTTACCAACATAACAAATATCAATACATAGAGTCTTACTAATTATTGGAAGGCTCAAAGAAAAATCATCACAAACTTTATTATCATGGAACCATAGTCCAAACAATCTTATTCTATAATAAGATATCCATCATCATGTTTAGAATGAATCAACACATACCAAGTGGAAATGGTCCACTTGAAAGTTGTGCCTTGGAAAGGAAAGACACAAAGGGAAACATACTTCTCACATCATAGCTGCATTGTTCAGGGTCACTAACAAAAAGGTAACCAATTCTATTTTCATTATGCATATTACAACTTCTTATGTATCATTTTACCTTTTTTATTTTTGGTTCCTTGCCATTAGCATAGGAATCATCATGATTAACATATCTCATTACTCCTTACTTGATAACTATTTATCACACTTGGGTATGTTCTCTTATTTTATTATATTTTTCAACCACTTATCAACAGGTAAATACTCATATTCCACATTTGCTTCATGAAGTAGGGATCATATCCCTTAATTTTTTTCACATGCTATGCTGATTTTACATTAACACTTTATTACACACATACGTTGGTCTAAGATTTACTCAGGTTCCACCTTATTCCTTTGTCACTGTTCTCATTTATCTTCTCATTTTACTTATCATTGGAGTTATCTCCATCTTATGTGGATTTCATACCTTGATTCACTTTATAAGCATAGACTTATCTGTCTTTTATTTTATTATATTCTTGAATCACATCTTCAAGAACCTTTTTTCCTTATTTGTATTCAGATTTAGATTTCATGGTGTTGTATCTTACTCTTATAGTTATCAAACATTCAAGTTTTGATAGATAATGATGCAATTCTCATCTTCTTTAAGGTAGGATTGAGATATTCACACCATGATTTCTTATTCGTTATGCTCTTTAGATTGTCTCAAAATGACTACTTGATCAGAGTAATCAGAAAGATAAAAATCTAAGAGTTCCATACTTACCTTTCTTTAATAATTGAATACATGGCCAGGGCATCCAAGTACTGAGATTAGGCAGTATGCACCATGATTTTGTGTCATGTTCCTTACTGAGACATCATCCTAGTCTTATGTCCTAATGTCCCTGTAGATTCAGTGAACCTAAAGCTCTGATACCAACCTGTGAGGACCCGTCATGCTAAATGAGATTACTCAAAACATAAAATACAATTAATCACTAATTAATCACATACCCAAAAATATGGGTAAATGAAAACTGATTTCAACATTAGCACCTTCTCAAAAACATTTGCATAAGACACCAACATGTTTCTTGTATCCATACTATGCCAAGAATTTGATACAAATTGTTCTATCCCCTTAGCCACAACATATATACATAGGAGAACAATATTTATATATGCCACACAAACACGCATTAACATGCTAACAAAAGTTTAATTTGTTTGAAACACTATATACAAACTTTTCCTGCCTGGACCTGAGAGTACAGGGACGACTCTAGGACAAACTAGACATCTAATCAACTTTATCAATTATTCATTACTGTAGCTCCTCTTTGCTACCACATGTTTGTTTTCATCACTTTTGATTACCTAAAAAAATGTGGCGAATCACAAGGGTGAGACCCATGTCCCAGCAAGAGTTATAACCTCCAACAACATTTATTGATTACAACATTTTAAAGTAATTAAATAGTTAAGAAGTTTAATGAGATATAACAAATAAGATCAGCAGTATTGATGATTAACAAAATACATAAGCACAACTATCTGGATAAGTATGATTAGCAGTATATGCATCTCTTGTTACAAAGGCATGGCTAGCATGCTAAACATAACTAACAACATGAGATATCTAGAATCATGATTATAATCAGCAGTAGCAGTATAGTTATCAACATAAGCATGGCTACTGTATGTACGCATCTACAATCTAAGCATATCCAAAACATAAGTATATTTACTATCTCTTAATTACATTAAGCCTCATCTTTATGTAAAGATAACAAATAAGGGTTATCATCCGATGTGAAGCGTCATGTATAACCCTAAACAGATATGCTATACGGTAGTATTACATCTTTTATTATGCCCTGGAGAATTTGAATCATACCATTCAAAGTCCAACCGACCCCTACAAAGGGCTATTCGGTTCCGTACAAGATCTAGGAGTATCAATATCCTAAGATCTCTTCCCCTCGGTCAGTACGAGTAAAACGGTAGTGACATATCAGTCAAAGTTGCCACCACATCGACATATAGTCAAGCTAAAAAAAACTAGTCCAACCTCGGTACAAGTCACGACACTAGATACCAGGGTATTCAAACCCAATCACTGAGGTACAACCGCAGTTGTCCTCTAATCACATCATGTTATAATCATCGAGACACAACCACAACCATTCTCAATCACATCATATGTATGAGGCATGACCAAAGCCAACCTCCACAATCTGCATTGTGGATGACAAGGATATATCCTCAACCTGCCACCCCCACATACTCAATAGTATGTGCTTCGAGTTTCCCTTAGGAATACTCATTTCACCATCCAGTAAGTTCTGACACTGAAGATGGTTCTACGGCACAGGGCACTATATGATTAGAGTTGCTCTTGATTAGTTATGCCAATTGGATGAATTAAGGCTGCATCAAACATGTGGACATACAAACCCTAATTCACTTCTAGTAAGCATATAAATATTAAAACTTTGAAAAGATATAAAATGTGTGAAACATAATTTCTCATCTCATCATCACATGGTACTATTCACTTTCCATTCATGAGACCACACTAGTCATCATACTATGACAAGATATAAATCCTTTGTATACTATCACATGGTATCAACCCTTATCAACATAAGAGGATTACACCTCATTCAGGGTTCAACCATGCCCAAAGGTCATTAAGACCATCATATTATTCCCTACAAGATCATCATTATCTTTACATGCCTTATAACAAGGCTCAACAACATCAATTATATATAATACACCAGATCAGCACAATAATGCATTTATGAGCTCGGTGGTATTCATAAACAATCATAGCATGGTTATATTAACATTAAGAACATTCCTTTATTACATCAACATGCAAGGAATCTAGATATGATTAACACGCATCATATTCATAATGCATATGTTTAGCATACGAAAGTATCAACCATGTGGCTATAATAACCACCAATTAAACATTAAGGTTATCATCAAGTTAAGGAGGTTATTCCACAATCATTCCATCATATAAGAATGTTAAACATGAATACTCATCTTTATCTTATTGCATTAGAGTTAGGTTCAACATGATAAATTATATCAATGTTACTAATCAACACTCATACCCAAACCCTAACTCATGACATCCCTATTGGATCATGGATGCATAAGGTGAAGCATCACCATCACATTCCATACTATTATAAAGTATGAAAACACATATAAATCAAGGTGTAACCATCAGGTTATAACATACTAGGGTTTCAACAATAATAGAGTACTCCATGATTGTATTAGTCATTCAAGCACTATTCATACCCAATTACCATCATTTAGTTATATTAAAGCTAGGTATAACAAGCTATACCTAATTAGGGTTACATATCAACCCAATATGGTTATCATCCCTTCTATTCATATGAGTGAATAGGTTAGACTAACTTATTAAGGGTAACCCTCCATTTGTTCCATCATCCTTCAACCCATATCGCCATACCACAATGTCACCCAGAACCATTAGATGTATAAAAGGTAAGACTATTGGTTGTTTTCACAAGTTAACAAATTAGATAAACCACCTATGAAGTCCTTGATTTGTTCTCTAGAAAGATTCATCATATAATTCTAGACATCCCTTGATTAACAACACAAAAAGTTCCATTGAGAGTAGGGTAAAACGCACGATCGACTGTTCATTTAAAACAAGCCATCCATTGTCAACAAGTAAGCCCTTAAGTTGATTCTATAAAGGAAAGCATCTAAATAACATTATTAGGACTAACATATTACATTATCCATCATTCCCACCTTAATGGAGGAATAAATATTATATCTCGACCATTGGGTCAAGTTCATATGTTAAAACCATTAATTACTGTATAGGTCTGACCATTGCATCAAGTGACCCAAGAAACCATTGGTCTAAGACTTAGTTGATGCTACAACTACAATGATTAACTCACCATAGGTTGTAGAAACCTGATCCCCCATCATTAGTGACAATTAAGTCACCATAGGTTGTTAGATCAACACTATATTCATTAATCAACATCAAATATTAAGCTAATGTCAACATTGATTGATAACATCAATAGGGTACTTAATGGTTGATCATTAAACTTCTAATTGATACCAAACCTGACATAAGGGGGTAACCATAGGTTGTCACCATCATTTGACACCCTTGATTATGAACATCATTTGTTATGAAGACAACACCATAGGGTTATTGCAATGGTACCATAATCGGGTCATGATTTATAGAAGAAATCAGCTTTAAACCCTAAAATTGACCATAGTTTGACAGGTTCTTAGCACCATAGATTATCAAAACAACCTGATACAAGTCATGTAATACCTTAGTAATAACATATACATGATGAAAGGTTCATATATAAGTGAAATCAGAACATGGCACATTATAAAAATCGAAATCCAAGACAAGCATAGCTTTTTAGTGCATGGATCATCATTTTCAAGCAAGAACATGATCTAGAATGTTTATGGTAAGCAAGAAACGTGGACCAAGTTATAAAACTTTCCTCTAATGAGAATATGGAACCAAAAACACAAGAAATCTCAAGAAGGTAGGGTAGAAAATCTAAGAATAAGCTATGAACTCGTCCATCTAGCACCACTTTTCATCAAATGAGCAAACCCTAAGCATAAGGAGCAAGAAAGGTAGGGTTTTAGGGCTTTAGAGCACTTTATACCATGGAACACCAAGGTTACGACCTGGAGAGAGATAGGAGGAAGGATAACAAAGAAATAGACGGAGGAAAGAAGGTAAAACTTACACTTTTAGGTCAAGATCACTAGGAAGAAGCTTTATAGACCCAAAAAGGGAATCAATTGCAACCCTAGATTTTTTTCCCAAGAAGATCCCCACTTTCTTCTTCCTTGGGCAGAAAAATTTGTAGCTGAACAGAGGGAGAACGAATATGGGAGAAGGAGAGAGGTGGTGGAGAGAAAGGGGCTCGTTTTGGTGCTTGGGCATAAGTATATGCCACTTTAATATTAAGAAAAAGAAAAAGTTGAAATTCTAGTATATATCTAAGTGTCCATGGCTTTAAATTATTAAGAATATATAAACACACACACAAGAATCTCTCCCACCGTTCCTCTAGACCTAATTATCATTCTTTTGTCGAAATTACCAGCCAATCACATAATTCCTTAGTTGATAGCTACTAAAGGTAGCTCATCCATAAAGGGGAAAACCCTAAAATACCCATGATCAAAACACCTTCAAACCATGGCTCAACTAGGAGCCCCTTGGTTAAAAAATCTCAAGAATGATAATATAACATCTAATGAACATAATTCATGTGATAAACTTCAAAGAAAACCCCTCAATTGGGTAAATTGCAGAAAAGTCTAAAATGTACAGAAAATTGCATAACTTGCTCGAACAACATCAAAATTGGACCAAATTTGAAACTTAAGCTTGTATTATGATTTCAAAACATATAAAAAGGTTATATTAAGGTTATAAATATTCAATTATGGTAATTAAGCTCATTCAACTCATTATGCAAGTTTAGGGGCCTTACACTTGTCTTGCCTAATCTTGATGCATATTATGAGGATATGCTACCATCTCAAGAACATCCATATTTTCATTGTGTCCCTACAACTTGAAGTTCATTCAGCATAGAATCAAGCACTTTAAATCTATGAGATCTTCAAAATGCTTCTTGTAAGCATCCCTTTCATACTTAGGCACAGTGGGAGCTGATTCATCTAGCTCTAGTGTCTCTAGGACATCAAGCTTGTGCTCTTAGGAGAGAATGATTCTGAACATCCTAAACTAGTAGTAGAAGTAATTCTTATTCAACTTGTCCTTCTCAAGGACTAATCACAAGAAAAACATGTTGTTGATTGACATTCATTTCTACAAAAGAAAGTTTTTATTTTTTTGAAACCCTTTTGATTTGGTTCGATTAAAAGAAAATTTGAAAATGAGTAGGCCTTTAATTAATTATCACTCCTATATTTGTTCAAATTAAAAGCCCCCATCATCAATTCAGACGATTGCAATGTCCAATCTTCTAGTCAGACAAGATCCACAAATAATTAAGTTATTACTCAACCAATGTCGTCATCCATTACCAATTATTAAGGTAGGCAACATTTGAAATTATTTCTCATGCAATTCTCAAATAGATGATGTACACAATTCCTTGTCATATTCCATATATATGCTTCTAGGCACATAATCCCATTAAGAACATCTACTTAAGCATAACTCAAAAGCCAACATGATAGTAGTGCACCCTGCTTGGCAGACCCACATAACTACCATCACACTTCTATGAGATAGATGACACACCACCCTTGGCATGCCCACACTTGGTCGATCGAGATTTCATGTGTTTTTCGTATGGAAATAATCTAAGACTTAATATTTGATTGAGAAATTTTACATATAAATATGTATATACATATCTAATCACCACATACTTATAATATGTATCATATACATACTATATACATAAATGTAACAAATAATCATAAAATACGAGTGATGGTTATGGATATACTAATTCAATTCTTTGGACCCACAAAAAATTGGTATCCACCAATGGTCATACATACCATGTAACAACCTATATTGGAAAATTATTTAATGGGAACATGATATTCGATCAAATGGACCCTATAGTCGATCAGTTGGTATCCTATTGGTCAATTGGTTATGCATCAGTTAGTCAGTTGTCTCTCAGATCAAGAACATGGATGGACTCCTCTACTTGATCGGTTGGGCCTCCATTTGATCAATTGGCTCCTCTGGTCGACTGACTTGACTCTTAATTGATGGACTCACCTGGTCAAAATGCCTTGTTCTTGCCATAAAAGGAAACTAATACTATCACATTCTACATGATACAAATTTATAAATGTGAATACCTCGAGTTACATTAGAGTGGAGAAGAAGGAGTTAAGAATTAATTACATATGGAGAAAAAGGAGGAAGGCTTGATATGCAAGCCCAATTTAAAAGAGGAAGGAAATAAGTCACAAATAATTCAAGGGGTTTATCCATAAGGATGTATACATGTTCTAAGGAGACACATTAAATTGCACACACATATATATATATTCAATTTACATGTGTCACCTTAGAATATTTTGATGGTGATATGGAGAATCAGGCTAGAATACACTCGAGTGTATCCAAAGAAGAATACACTCCAATAGTTTTTAGTGAAGAAATAAAAAAAAATCTAATCCATTGATCTTCTTAAACATCTTGTGAATAGCTCATATATAAAATTTGAGCCCATTTGGAAATTTATAGGTCATGTTATAAAGACAAAAAAAAATATTTTAAATTTGTTTTGTGCGTTGATTTTGGTGCTCTCGTATGAGTGACTTATACATTGTGGCAGAACTTACACATCCTTTAACTGCTAGTGGACAATCTTTAGATAAGGGGGAGGACAATATGCAGAGGGAGGAAGAGGCTGTTAAGGAGAAATTGGTTGAGAAGAAGAAGCAGGTGTTGCAGGTCTCCACAGTCTAATCAGCTTTACATATACCTGAGGAATGAATACAGACTTAGCGTATGTGATTTTAATGACATATGCATATTAATCATATAAATATTCACATTTCATGCAACAAAATAAATGATAAAACCAAAACTGATCATATCGACTAAATCTCAAACCATAATAAATTGATATCACACTAATACCACTGTAGGGAAATATTATGTTAGAGGTGGAAGCAGATATAAAAAAATTCTTACAATATTCTCCATAACGAGTGGATCATGCCAATAACTATGAAACATGAAGGAGAGTGCAAGGCATATACCTAATCCTAGAGTGAGTCTAGTGACAATGCTTGCAGAGTTGTGCTTCTTTCTCATGTAGTATTTAGATAGTAGTCGGTGGAGACCTCCTAGTATAGCACCACGAATGGTAGTTGATGGTGTCCTCTAAGTGTAGTGGTGATGATCTCCATGCCTCTATGTATTCTATGTGGACAACTGGGAACTCCTTGTCACTCTTCTAGAGATGGTGGGAAGGAGTTTGCCCATTTGTTTGTCAACGGGCTAGCACTGGCTTTTCTCCCTTGCCATCTCTCCCTTTCATGGGTAAGACTACTTGTGCTCTCACGTTAGTACAATTGTGAGAAGTCAAGTCTGTGTTGTTGTTGAGTTGAGAGCCTTGGTCATCTCCCTTTATGTAGGAGAGATTAGGTCAGGGTTTAACAAACCCTGGGGAGATGAAGGGCCAGAAAACACGGATTGGCGATGGATGTGCAATATCAGTTGATCGAACAGATCGTTCAATCAATTGATTGGCCGATGGTCAGCTTCATAGTAACACTAGTAATTAATGTGTGTTAGTTCGGCTAAAATTGACACATTCAAATTTGGTTATGTGTCCTAGTCAATCAATTGGACACTCCAATCGGTCGACTGGCTATTTTTACCATACAATGGGAACATTGTACGGTCATTTGGTTGGATGCTCCAACCGACCGAATCACTACATTGGCCAGTGGAAAAAATAGTCCAATCAGTCGACTGGACAGTCCAGTTAGTCACTTGACAACCAATGTTGTTTTAGAGGATCACCTAAACACTTTTAGTATCCAATTTAAGCCTTATCCATGAGTAAACTCCTAGTCCAAGTGCAGCATATGTATATGATCCTATAGGTCCCAAATTTCATTGGCAGTGTATGTCTATAACTAGATTATGATATTACAAGCAATGAGTGGTATCTAGAAACACATCACTGCTACCAAGTAATAATAAAGTTGGAGAACAAGACCTACATCTGTGATTAGTGTTATTGTGATCGTATAGTTCCTTTATTTTTAATATGCAAATTCAACACGAGGCATGGAATTGTCATCCTCTTAACCTCAATCCATGTTCCTTGGCCCAGATTCGACTGTTGAGATTCTTATAAGCTCAATATCACATATTGACTAGCATGAGTATGGCCATAAATTTTCTCAGTCTCACTTATTAAGTAATAGGATATCAACTCTAGTAGGAAAGACAAATCCATCTACATAACTCACAATCGATCCCTATGTGCCACAATGTACCCTAACACCACCTTTATGGTAACCCTTATTCAAGATCACATTAGATGGTGTCAAAGTACATTAAATGGTATGTGATGAGTGTAGTGACTTCAGGTCTTAAAACCACAACCACCACTATCACTTTGAGAGATGATTCTAACTACCATACATGTATGACTCTCAAGGTGGGTCATCCTAGTACACTATTTTCTAACAACTACCTATGTCTTTGGCTTGATATCATGTATCATGACTAATGAAATTTTGTCCTCATCCAACACACATTCTAGTCTTATATATTATTATTTTCTATGTTGCTTCTATAATAATATCCTACCAGGGACATAACAAGAACATATAACTCTAATCATACATATGGTCTCGTTGTTCAAGTCCTAAACCTAAAGAAATATGTCATCGAGTAGTATCATTCTTTAGACATCTATCATCCTATATCATCATCTCATAATTGAACAAATACATAGAAGGAATTGCCTTTAGTATTAATAAAATCATATACATGATATGTCGTTACAATCACCATAAGATTGGGTCTCAAGGCACAAATACCAACACCATCATCTATGTTAAATATTGAATTAATGGACCTAATTGGTTAAATAAGTAAAATATGGACATTCCTACAATATACATTACACCATAAATCTTTTAATAACCAAGTGTGATTAATAATAATCTAATTTATGATTATTGATGAAAAAGAGGATAAATAATAAACTCCTCCTCTCCTCGGTTTCTACAAACTTGAACCCCTGAAACCACAACAAGCCTCTATGCATTTATACAATGCCTTCTAGATGCATGGAACAACCCCAAAAAATAATACTGATACCTTCATTACGTCTAATATCTTCGTGACACCTTCTCCCATGTTCATGTTCCAAATCACTATGGAGGGGGGATCACACCATGGCATGACATGGAGTTCACCTAGAATATCTTTCCACAAGAAGATTTCATACGCCATGAGAGAAGTACACGTTAGTAATGTACTAAAAAAATGTTTGTATAAATACAAGAGAAGAGAAAAGTATACATGTCCCATATTATTTTTTCTGAAGAATGCCAACATTAGTCTTATTGGAAAATATTTTTTGTAAAGAATCCGATGAAATTTATTTTGAAAAAACTTTATTAAGATTAGAACTAGTTTCTCTTTCTTCATATTTAATGGTGATATTTTTATCTCCTAGAAAATATAGTAGAATTCATGGGGAATCCTCCTCTTTTTTCTCAACAACCATACTTCCTTCTATTTTCTCTTTTTTCTCTCTTTCCTCATAATTTCCCGCATTTAATATAGCCCAAGTGGGTTGTTTTATATACATAAAAACTCCCGATGACCGCGTAAAATATCGGGGATGAAAACGGATGTGTGCAACATAACTCACATAACATGTATTCAGGATAAAACTATGTAGGGAAGTCATGGGTGACAATCGAAGTGATGACCAGGGTCCATAAGGATGGGAGAAACTTAGAAATATAATAAGGCCCTCCTGATTGGAGTGATGGATACTCAAATTCATCCAATACGATGACAACGACTATTACGACAATAACGCAACAAAAATACACAATTGTGAAGGGGAGATTAGGAAGAGGTGGGTTACCACCACCGCCAAATCGTAAGTAAACTTCTAAAAATGAAAATAAATGACCTTCTTCTACTTCGCTCACCCCGAAAGCTGGTTGATACAAATTACAACTCTCAATTATAAACTTATAAGAACATCCAACAAAAATAACAACTTATTAGTCAACTATAGGCTGCAGTGGTTGACTTATAACTAATAAAACCTAGATTTTATGCCTGCTAAATGAATTTGCTCTTCCCGACGTTTGTTGAATGATGAGGAAGCCACTAAAACAAAGGCATCATGTTATCCTAGATGCCAACTATCAGTGATTGGTTGGCACCGGCTCACCGTCCCTTTTTACTTAGCTCTTGTATATTCATTTGGCACTCCATTTTCTTGAAAATGAAATAAAATTTCATTCTAACACATTAAAGTTTTTTTCGAGTCTAAGAAAAAGTGTGATGAAACCAAATCATATTTTTATTGTACTAAAAGTTTTGGTACCAACAAATATAAAAATTGGTATTTTTGTGAAGGTGTTACTTTACTAAAGAATTTTAGAGAAAGAGCATCAATATCAAATTTTAAAGCAAATAATCCATCCATGTAAATATAATCAGTTTTTAAAACAAATAATCCATATATGCAAATATAACACAGTTTCTTTTTGTAACATATCAATTTTTTAGTACTGCTAGTGGTACAATTTTTGTATGCCTTAGTACTATTTTCTTTATTCAAATTGTAACTTCTCTATTTAGATAATAGAATTTCTTACAACTGCCTGTTCAACCGGAAAATTACAATTCCAGATTTTTCCTTGGGCTCCACCCAAACAAGATTTTGCTAGATTGTGAGCATTAACATTCTTCTCTCTTCCCATGAAAGAAAAGGAGAATAATGAAATGCATAGCCAGTGGTCGATTTCTTTGAGAAGACTAATGAGGGGGTTGTTTCCTCTTTCACCAAACCAAATTCTATCACAAACACCTTTTGCGTCCATCTCCAATGAAATAGCACTAATGTTGAGATCAATGGCAGCTTGTAGGCAATATCGGACCCCCATTGCTTCAGTTATGAATGCATCCCAGAACCCAGGGCAGGTCTTAGCACTCATAGCAATGGTCTATCCCCCATCGCTACAGAAGAAGCCCCCCACCCCTATAAGACCATGCTCCAACATACCAACATCAGTCCTAGCAATCACCATGTTCTGTGTGGGAGTTTCCACACTGCCTCTCGCCATTGACCTCCCAGCTAGCGTATATCCAATGGTAAACCTAGGGAGGACCATAAAATCATGAGCCCAATGCCACATGCTATGGCTCCTCAGGTTGGGGTGTGTCTGTTTTGAACTGAACAACTATTGGTTTCTACTCAGCCAAGACGCAAGACAGAAGCTTGAAATCACATCAATGTCCTCATCACAGAAGCTACTAAGGGTCCACTCCAGTAGATTCAACAAGTTGTCAGCTTGGGCACCTATAAGAAGTTCCTATTTGTGCTAAGTATCCCAAAAAAACCAGTCGTTGGGCAATGTATCAAGGCATGCAGAGGTGTTTCAGTATCTGTATTGCAAAGATCACACAAACCACTATCCTTGGCATGGCTGGCTTCAATAATTCTATTTTTGGGTAAGAAATTCTAATTGCAACGCTAGAGAAAGAGCCTCAGCTTTGGAGGTAGTTTGATGTTCCATAACTTTTTCCACGGAAAGCTTTCATTTGTCACCCAGTCCTCCCTATGACCATTGAGCCCCAACCAGTACACCGATCTTACTGTAAAGATACCGTCTTATGTAGGATACCAGTACCAATTGTCTCCCCCCCAAAGGCGAGATTGGTGTGGTCATGATGGTTTTGCTATCATTCACTAGTAAATACATGATTAATGATCTTAGCCTACCAACTACCTGTGTTACAATCAATCAGTTCTTTAACTTGAAGGGGTTAGGTTCTTGGGAGGTTGTCACTCATTTCACCCACACCACTTTTGTTGGGAATACATGGAGTGGACCAACAACTAAAGCTAGAGGCATTATGAATTTGTGCTTTGAGACCCTCGATCAGGAGGGACTTGCCCCCCCATATGGACCCCCACATGTAACTAGGGTCGAAGCCTCTCCCTACATCTAGAATATTAGTCCTTTTGACGTATTTAGAGCCTAACACTTTTGCTTCCACTGAGGTTGGGGTTTCTAAAAACCTCCAAGTCTATTTAGCCAGCAAAGCCTGATTGTACGTGCTCAAGTCTCTAAAACCCAAGCCTCCATTGCCCTTAGGTTGACAAAGTTTGTCCCAGCTGGCCCAATGCATTTTCCTCTTACCCTCTGTGTCACCCCACCAGAAATTTTTGATCAGTCTAGTTATGTATTCAATTATAGAATCCGGAATGCAACAAATTGACATCATGTAAGTTGGAATAGACTGAATGACTTCTTTGACAAGAGCTTCTTTGCCTGCTTGACTGAGTCATTTCTCCTTCCACCCGCATAGCTTCTTCACTATCCTATCTTTTATCTCCCAAAAAATATACCTTTTAGATCTTCCGATGATGGTAGGAAGGCCAAGGTATTTTTTATGGGCCTCGACCTCTTGTACATTCAAAACCTGGATGATGTGAATTCTACAATCCTATTTAACAGATTGACTAAAGGTAATCTCCGTCTTGCTAAAGTTGATTTTCTGACCAGAAGCCTCATCGTAATAGCTCAACAACTTGGGCTATGTGCTTGGCTTCTTGGAGATTTGCCTTGGTGAAGAGGATGCTCTCATCAGAAAAGAAGAGATGTGAAATTTGTGGGCCTCCTCTGCTAGCCCTGAATCCCATTAATTGGGCCTGCTTCAACTGCCTTATTAATGAGAGTAGAGAAAGCCTCTGCACAAAATAGGAAAAGATGAGGGGACAAAGGGTCCCCCTGGCGGAGACCCCTTTGGGGGAATACAAGGCCCCTTTTACAACCATTTATGATAAAGGAGAAAGAAACAAAACTGATACAATTTTTAATGCATTTACACCGATTGTTGTCAAAGTCTATTTTCTTCATGACCAACATGAGGAAGTCCCACTCGACTCTGCCGTAAGCTTTGCTCATGTCCAACTTAATCGACATGTGTCCTTTCTTTCCCTTGGTCTTCCTCTTCATTGCATGGAACATCTCTAAAGCCACTAATGCGTTGTCGGTGATTACCCTCTCGGGTACAAATCACTTTGATTTTGAGAGACTAGACCATCCATAAATGGCTTGGCCCTATTTTCCATCTATTTTGAATAGATTTTATAGATAGTGTTACATAAGCTGATGGGCCTGGAATCGATGATATGTTGGGGGTCTTTGACCTTTGGGATCATCACAATATTGATATGATTCATGGGGTTAATGTTTTGTTCCCCCTTCCACCAACCTTTGATGTAAGAGGTGATGTCCTTGCCCACCACCTGCCAGTAATTTTGAAAGAAGCTTACGTGGAAGGCATCAGGTCCCTGATCTTTGTTCGGGTGCATGCTAAAGATATCATTCTTTATTTCCTCCTCATTTGGTTCAGCATCAAGAATAGAGTTAATATGTTCATTTACCACTCTCTATGCCCTTCAAGGCCTTCTCAGGGTTTAGAACACCCATAGATGTGAACAAATCAATATAGAAATCAGCCACAATTTTTTCTCTATCCTCTGGCTTTGAATTTTGAGTCCCCTAACTGTCAAACAGACTTTGCATATTGTTCCTTCTCCTTCTCTGGTTGGCTTTGTTGTGAAAGAAAGACATGTTTTGGTCCCCATCTCGCATCTCCTTTATTTTTTCCCTTATGAACCAGTAGGTTTCTTTTTGTTGTAGGAGCTTGTTGATTTCATCACATAAATCTTTGCACTTCTAGATATTGTCAACTGTCATCTCCTCTCTCTCTGTCTTCTTCCTAACTCCTTCTCGTCCTTAGTGATCTTTTTATCAATCACCCCAAACATTCCATAGCCCAACGACTGAGTTCCTCACCACAATACTCAATTCTAGTTGTGATAGAATTGTTGCGATTACTGGTCTAGCAACTTTCCACGATGTCTTTGCACTGAGGATCAGCCAGCCACATCTGTTCCATTTTGAACGGAGGCTTCCTAATGTCATGATGTTTGTCCCACATACTTTTCAACATTATGGGTGCATGATCCGAGTCAACTCGCAACAAGTGGATGGTTCTTGCCCATGGGTTGTCCCTGTTCCAGTCCGGGGATGTAAGAACCTTGTCAAGTCTCTCCATGATAGTAGTTTCCTGAGTGAGACCTTTGACACAAGTAAAGATGATACTGCTATACGGAATTTCCACCAGATTGTACTTTTACAATGCAATCATTGAAGTTGTAAATATATCTCTCAGCTATGATCTCGCCACCTTTCTTCTCTCTGTGACTAGTAATCTCATTAAAATCCCCGATGAAAATGGTAGGAAGAGTGCTCGCGTTGTTTATTTCCTCCATAAGCTCCCAAGTTTTGTACTTGAGGTGAGTTTCAGACCAGCCATGAATACTGACACATCTCCAATCCCCCTTTCCTCCTGTTCCTTTTATCCTCACTGCCTTTTATCCTCACTGCAAGATGATGCCTAGAGTAGTTGAGGACATTAACCTCCTCATCATTCCACCAAAACCCCATGCCGCCAGCCCTCCCCATACTGCTGATGCAAACCCCTCATCATTCACCAAAACCTCATGCCGCCAACAAGATGAGGTGCATGCCATAGAGAAGAGGGTGAAGGAGGTGTATGGTCGAAGAAGCGCAGGAGAGAGAGGCACATGTGAAAGAGGAGCAGGCAAGTGAAACACAGTGAAAGAGGCACATGCGAGGAGAGAGTCGTCGTCAAGCCAAATGCGCTCAACTGGTTTTCCACTCGATTTTCAGCAGAACTCGCTTCTATATATATGTTCGTAAGTCTATGAAAAATTTGGGAAGTCCAGTTCCTGACTTCCAGATGACCAATCATAAAAAATTAATTAAGAAATTTGACTTCCGGTGTTTTACAACGAAGTTACATCGAACTAATCCGAGCCTTATATACTCAAAGCCGAATCCGCCACTACTTAGGGCCTGTTTGGTAGGGTGTAGCCCGACGACAAAATGCGTGTTTGATGTACATTTTTACATTGCGAACTCACATAATTACACCCTACTACACCCAACCAAACTAGCCCTTACGGTGAAGCTAGACCTCCTACGACGGTGAATAATTACGAGAACCGGGCATGCCGGTCGGTTGTTCCAGCGACATGAATCAATTTTTTGTGACAATAAACTTTCGCAACAACTAGAAAGAGCTGTAATACGTTACAACGCTACTAGTAATGAGCATGCTATGAGATCAAATCGGCGAATGGGGTCGGACACACCAGTTTACGTCGACACCTACGCGTGTATGACGTGTGCGAGGGGTTGCCGGGTTGGCCTGGGAGAGAGGATGGAAAAATACGTATACCCGATTGGCGATGGGCGATTCATGAGCAAGATTGATAACGGAGAGATTGGGGAGTTCGGAGTGGGAGGACTGTTCCCGTCGGCCAATTCAATGACGTGCGTTATCATATCCTAATCATATCCAACTCCAAATCGAATCCCCACCCACATCACCATCATCATTCATCATCATACAAAAAAAAATGATACATTAGCTCGGACTGTTAGGCCTAGTTTGGCCGTTTACTTCTTAAATCCCAGTAATCTGGTACAAAGCGCTCGTATGTTTCAGTGGCTGCTGGAGGTGAGCTGCACGGGCTTGCAGACTTCCCTGTTAATTTGTGGGGAGGAATCATTTGCATAAGGCAGCGACTCAGCAAATCGGGCAGGCATTCCCAATAGGCCAATACCGTCTAATTTCGGCGGGAAAGACCTCCGTCGCGGTTACAACAAACAGAACGGTGTTTATGGGTGTCACGTAAAACGTAACGATCCATCAATAATTACGCTAATTACCAGTATTTCTAAAGTCAGCGGCCAACCTAGGCTTAAAGTAAATAAAAAATACAACCCACGTATGTGTCGGTCGGCCTATATGCTCCACAATATTCCTTCCTTGCTCAAATCTTTAACCTCTGATTTCCCTTTTCCCCTTGGAAATTAACCACCAATGACAACGGATATCACCGCAGGGCTATACATGCTACATTATTTAAGGACAACCGTTGCTTTTCACTGCCGTTTGTGCTGGGCGCATCTGCGCCTCAAATGCCAACTGTACGCTAGGTCAATTCACTCAGCGCTCTTTTTGAGAAAGGGCGTCTGCCATTTTATTAAGTAATCAAATCATTTGCAGCGAGTACAAGAGTCAAATTTTCAAAACCCCCACCAACACAATGAGGGTTAACAAAATGACAGACAGAAACGGCTAAGGCATGAACTAATCTATTGCCTTGCCTTCTAATGAAACATAAATTAAACGAAAGAAAACTATGGGAAAGCGCCAGGATGTCCCGGGCGATGATGTCTTCATAGCCTCATCCGCCGTAGCCTTTCTTCACAGCTTCCACCAGTAGCAAGCAGTCTATCTCCACCACTATATCCAAATAACCTTCCCTAAGAGCCAGACGCATGTTGTGTAGGACAACCATACCCTCCGCACTAAGCACTGAGTACGACTGTTCTAACCGACATTAGAAGGTCCACAAGAGATGCCCATATGCGTCCCGTATTGCTGCCCCGCAGCCGTTCTCCTCAAAAGCGGTGAGGGACGCATCAGTGTTGAACTTCATGCTTCCCGTAGGTGGTCGGCGCCATATAACAGTCCCTGGCGCCGTAGTAGATGAGGTTGATCGACCAATAGTTGCATGGTACCTGATGCGATGATTTTGAGTCGCATTTATGGACTTGTTTTACTTGTGTTTTATGCATTTATTGGTCATTTTAGTGGTTAATATTATATAATTCATTTACTTTAGTCTATGATCCTTCTCAGTGTCAAATCTCTCTTATTTTATTGTTTTGAGCATAAATGATTACAATAATATGTTTTATTTCGGCTTATTTGATTTTGTGTTGTAATTTCAGGAAAAACACATATCTGCAGTTGTCGATACCATCGACAGCTGTCGATACTATCGACACAGCCACATGTTGCCAGCCGCAAGGAGTAACACAGAGTCGATACCATCGACAGGGAAGTCGATGGTAGCGACATTCCATCAGGTTGCTGGCGAGTAGATAGTTGATACTATCGACCCTAAAGTCGATACTATCGACAACTGAAGATTCAGTGACGGAAAAGGGATAAAACCGACGCCTAAGTTTGTCGATACCATCAACCCTCGTCAATGGTATCGAGTCAGCATCAAGCGCAATGACGAAAAGAAAAGAAGACTTGCCGATATCGTGCAGGGTCGATACCATCGACCCGCGTCGATGGTATCAACACCGTCAGATGCAAGTTTGTTTCAGATCGATCTAAATCTGATGACTGTGATATTTTTGCAACCTAACTCGGTGATTATACCTAATGACGGCGGCCAAGAGCCAGATATCACGTCATTAGCCGCTGCACACGTCCCGAGAAAGTGTGGAGAGAAGAACGGAGCCCAGAAGCACTCCCCAGCCGTTCTGGAAGCCGAAGAAGACGTTTCCACCGCTGAAAGGCTGTAGATCACGTATTCTACGCCAAGGAACGTTTGGATCTTCTCCGTTCAAGGGTTTCATTACTTATTCATGTTTTTCTCCATGTTTCCCCTTTACTCAACTATGTTTTGCTCTGAGATGAACATGCGGGGCTAATCCTCTTTATCTTTAGGACCGGGAGTAGCCCGAGGGAGCATTGTATGACATTTTTATCATAGTAATTCATAGTTTACCTCTTAAATCCGTGATATGATTTCGTTTTCTCAATTATATTATTATGCTTGATCACCATAATGATAATCTAATGCCTTTAATTGATTTGAAAAAAAGAATTAACGGTTGAAAAGAGACGAAATTCACATTAATTAACAAATTCTTTGAACAAGGTGATGTACGGTTAATGGTGGAAACCCAGAGGTCGATTCTAATGCACCTAGTTTAGGGTATATGTTACTACGACAGTGGAACCGACCTAGACTTAGGTAGTGAATTGTACCACGACAGTGGGCAATTCTGACTACAGGTCACTACCCAGATTGAGAGATGAACCTGAATTATTATATGGGAATTCATACAATGAAAACCCGCCGTGAAACCGCAATCCTAAAGATCTCCACTTGAATTGATTAAACTAAACCCTTAATTGATTGCTTTGTTTTATTTTATTTTCTTTTGTTTTTACAACAACTCTCAAACTCTTTTCATCAGTTTAGCTGATCGCAACCAGTTAGTAGTTGTCTACTGATATTTTAGTGTCCCTGATTTCGACTCGGGCCTCACAAAGGCCTATACTACTTTGACGTGTGCACTTGCGTTTGACACACGGTAAAATCGTGTCAAGTTTTTGGCACCGTTACCGGAGACACGACAATTATCGGCACTACGAGTGCTGCAAGCGGTCATTCTAGGCCACATTTTTATTTTATTATTTTATTCTCATTTTTAAAATTCATAGTTTATCATTCATATTTAGAAATCGTCTACCAAAGGTACTGAACTGAGATTTTACTCTTACAAGTACTGGTGCATGGTGCATACACGTAGCACCGACTACACACAACAAGCACCAGAGGTTCCACTGTCGGGACCAGACGATGAGCAGAACTCTATTCAAGACCATCCAGACGAAATATATTCCGATTCAGAACCAGAAGCCATGGCAGAAGAGCAGACGATATGGGAGAAGATAAAGGCTTCTTCCTCATCTGCTTCAAAGGGGCCAATAAAGAAGTAAGCGGTCAACATTCCGACTTACAAGATTGATCCTGCATTAATAAATCTGGTCAAATCAAATGCATTTCATGGGCTCAGAAATGAAGATCCGGTGACTCACATTAGCCAGTTCGTGGAGAACTGCAACATGATCAAGATAGACAGGTTTCCACAGGAGACATTGTACTTGAAGCTGTTTCCTAGCTCTCTGGCGGGAAATGTACGAGAATGGCTACATAATCTTGATGATGAGTATGTGGAATCATGGAACCACATGGTGGAAGTGTTCTTTGAAAGGTTCTTTCCGCCTGAGAAGACAAATGACATGATCAGAAAAATTCATAATTTTAGTCAGAAAGCAGGAGAGACGTACTCTGAGACCTGGGAACGGTTCCAGATCATGCTAAGGAGGTGCCCGCATCATGGACTTGACAAGGAGACGCATGTTAAAATCTTTTATTTTGCTCTTTCCGAGCATGATAGAAGTAACCTAGATTCCACAGGTTCAGGGTTCTTCTTAAACAACACAGACACAAGGTGTTGGGAAATTTTGAAGAACATGGCTAAGAAGTAATCCTGGGTTGATAGAGACGTCGTAGAGTATGTTCGGGTTGCAGGGGAGTCAAAGGCCATCAAAGAGATGAATGAGAAGATGGACCTTCTAGCAAAGAAACTACTTGCAAAAGAAGACGCAGAATCAGATGATGAGGCTCAAGTAAAGTTCATGCGGCAGGAGCAGGGGTACAGAAACAACGATTATTCATGGAGGAAAGACAAGAAATTTTCCTCGAAGGATCCAAATAATTTCTTGCAGGACCCCGACGCAAAACCCCAACCGGTGACTGAGGATAAGAGCACTGAGTTGCTCAACCAAGTGATCAAGCAAAATCAAGAACTAATGAACACTTTTGGCCAGCAGATCAAGCAACAAGGTGAATTCATGAACCAATTTGGGTAGACCCTACAAAGTCAGGGGGCTCAGATGAGGACAATAGAGACGTCTTTGGCACAGATGGCAGCAGAAATAGAAAATCTAAAGAACCCATCACAACAAGGCTTTCCGGGTAATACAAATATTCTAGGAGGAAACCAGCAGGCGAAGGCAATCTTGCTACGGAGCGGTAAGAAGATTTTAAACCCCAGAGCCGATGAACCAAGCAAACCCCAGTCAGAAATCATAGGTGAGGCCACAGAGGAGGTTCTGATTCCAACCACAAAGTCGGTTGAGGATATAGCAGAGGATGTCACAGCAGAACCAGTTATTGCTGCGGAGGAGACACAAAAGAGGACGCCATATGTGCCTCCGCATCAAAGGGCGCAGGTTGTCCCGGTCCCGTATCCAAATAGCATGAAAGCAAAGAAAGTGGACGCCCAGTTCAAGAAGTTTTTGGACAGCTTTAGAAAAATTTCGGTTAACATTCCACTATTAGAGGCAATAGAACAAATTCCCTCCTACGGGAAGTTTCTGAAAGATATCATTACAAAGAAGAGGAAGATCCCTGACATTGAGGTTGTGGTTCTCAAGGAGCAGGTGAGTGCTTTCATCATGGGCACATTGCCACCTAAAAGGCAGGATCCAGGCTGCTTCAATATTTCATGCTATATTGGGAAAGTGAAATTTGGCGAAGCACTATGTGATTCAAGGGCAAGTCTAAACCTGATGCCTCTCTCTACGTTCAAGAAATTGGGATTAAAAGAATCAAGGCCGAGCAATATGACAATACAGTTGGCAGATAATTCAGTGGTGAATCCGTAGGGTATTTGCGAAGATGTGTTGGTGAAAGTTGATCGGTTTGTATTTCCAGCAGACTTTGTTGTAATGGAAATGCAAGATGAACAGGGTAATGAGTTACTCCTTAGACGACCCTTCCAAGCTACAGCTGACATGATACTTGAGATGGGGAGAGGTCGTTTGACCTTGGGTATCGCAGATGATCGGTTTGAAATGGTCATGCCCTCAAGCACTACGCAATCAAAAGCTAAGGAGCAATGCCGCATGGTGAAGCACTTTGATCAGAATATCTCTCTCTGTCTAGGGAAGCCATTTTTAGATATGGATCATTTAATGACTAAAGTGGAGAAGGGGACACTGGCTGTAGACATCATGGAGCAGACCAAAGTTGTGTCTCTTAGCAAGGCTGTGGGTTTTCCAAATGATGAAGAGGAGGACATCCCGCCTTCTACTGAAGATGAGGCCATAGTAAGTTTTGTCTTTAATGAATATCCAGAACTGCCTCTTGAAGCCTGCCTGCTTAACATAACACATGATTGGATGAGAAGCAAGTCACTACAAGAGTGTGCCAAGATGCTTCAGGTGTTGTCGTGTTTCTATGCTAGGTACTATGAAGACCTTGGAGAACTCCCATCACCGCTTCAGTCATCCTTAATCAGCCTGCCAGATTTGGAATTGAAGCCATTGCCACTGCACTTGAAATATACATTTCTAGCTGAGGGTGAGAAGCTGCCAGTGATTATTTCGGCATATCTGAGTGTCGAGGAGGAAGATCAATTGCTGATTGTGTTGAAGAACCACCGAGGTGCATTCGGGTGGTTGGTCGCAGACATCAAGGGGATCTCCCCTATATTGTGCCAGTACAAGATCCGGCTTCAAGGAGGGAGCCAAACCGGTAATTCAACCATAGCGTCAACTAAATCCTAGCATGATGGAGGTCGTTAAGAAGGAGGTGATCAAGCTCCTTTCTGCAGGTATCATCTATGCTATATCTCACTCGACGTGGGTGAGTCCGACACAGGTAGTCCCTAAAAAGGGGAAAATTACTGTTACACATAATTTGTTAAATAAACCTGTCACAACCCGCTTGGTAACTGGGTGGCGTGTACGTATAGACTATCGTAGAGTGAATGCTACTACGCTTAAGGATCATTTCCCTCTCCCATTCATTGATCAGATTTTAGAGCGATTAACAGGTCGATCTCATTTTTGTTTTCTCGATGGCTATTCGGGGTACAATCATATTTCCATTGATCCTAAGGACCAAGAGAAGTCCACCTTCACTTGTCCTTACAGATCATTTGCATACCTCTGTATGCCATTTGGTTTGTGTAACGCACCATCAACCTTTCAGCGTTGCATGCTTGCCATTTTCTCCGATATGGTTGAACGCTGTTTGGAGGTTTTTATGGATGATTTCTCTATCTATGGTGCGTCCTTTGACGAATGTTTATACAATTTGGACAAGGTTTTGCAACGATGTGAGGACACACATTTGGTCCTCAATTGGGAGAAATGCCACATGATGGCCAGCGAAGGGATCGTGCTTGGACACAAAGTGTCTAGGAAAGGGTTGGAGGTAGACCCGGTGAAGATCGAAGTTATTTCCAAATTGCCCCCACCAAATTCGGTTAAAGGGGTACAGAGTTTTCTAGGTCACGCCGGTTTTATTGCCGATTTATAAAAGATTTCTCAAAAATTGCCAAACTATTATTTGAGTTGTTGGAAAAGGATGTTGTGTTTGATTTTAACACAAAGTGTTTAAATGCGTTTAATGTGCTTAAAGAAAAATTGATTTCTGCTCCGGTCGTGCAAACACCGGATTGGACAAAGCCATTCAAACTGATGTGTGATGTATCGAATTTCGCAGTGGGACAGTTTTGGGACAACGTGTGGACAATAAACCCGCTGTGATTTTCTATGCATCCAAAACCTTAAATGAAGTACAACTAAATTACACGACAAATGAAAAAGAACTTCTCGTCGTTGTTTTTGCTTTTGAAAATTTCCAGCAATATCTTGTAGGATCTAAAGTCATGGTATGGACGGGCCACGCCGCCATTAAGTACTTAATGGAGAAAAAGGATGCCAAACCTAGACTGATTAGGTGGATCCTACTGTTATAAGAATTTGATATTGAAATCAAAGATAAGGCGGGAATAGAAAATTTGGTTGCGGACCACTTGTCTAGGTTGGAAAGGGTAGATGAGAAGGACGTGCATATACCCATTACCGAGACGTTTCCTGATGAACAACTTCTATCTATGAAATCTAAAGATCCTTGGTTTTCTTATATTGTTATTTATCTTGCCTGTAAAATTATCCCAGATGATTGGACATACCAAGAGAAAAAGAAAATTTTCCATTCTTTGCAGTATTATTTTTGGGATAACCCTATTCTGTTGAAGCAATGCAGGGACGGTGTGTTGTGCAGGTGTGTACCGGAAGTGGAATATGAAAGTGTCCTCCGTCATTGCCATACTTTACCGATGGGTGGACACCATGCTAGTTCTCGAACTGCAGCCAAGGTACTTGAGAGTGGCCTTTACTGGCCTACTTTGTTCAGGGACGCATATGACTATGTGCAGCAATATGATTCCTGGCAACGGGCAGGTAACATTTCAAAGAGACAGGAGATGCCCCTCAATGTATTTCAAGAGGTCGAGGTGTTCAATCTGTGGGGTATTGATTTTATGGGACCCTTTGTGTCCTCCAATTCTAACTTGTACATTCTATTAGTTGTTGACTATGTATCGAAGTGGGTAGAGGCAATACCCACTAGGACTAATGATGTTGTCATAGTGTGCAGGTTTGTCAAAGAATACATTTTCTGCAGGTTTGGTGTACCAACAATGATTATTAGTGATGGAGGTACACATTTCCAAAATCAAAAGTTTGCGGCATTTTTGCAAAAGTACGGGGTGAAGCACAACATTGGTACCCCATACCACCCGCAGACACAGGGGCAAGTGGAAGTCTCCAATAGAGAGATTAAGAAGATCTTGGAGCGCACTGTGGCTTACATGAGAAAGAACTGGAGTACCCTGCTACCAGACGATTTGTGGGTGTATAGGATGGCATTTAAGACACCTATAGGCACTACGCCTTTTAGGTTGGCTTACGGTCGGACCTGCCATTTTCCGGTGGAATTGGAGCATAAGGCGCACTGGACGCTGAGGAAGCTGAATTTGAGCTATGATGAAGCAGGAAAGAAACATTTGTTAGAGCTGAATGAACTTGACGAGCTGAGGATGAATGCATATGAAAGCTCGCGGATCTATAAGGAGCGAACAAAGTTGATTCACGATCGACATATTCAGATGCATGTCTTTAATAAGGGAGATCGTGTATTCTTGTTCAACTCCAGGTTGAAGATGCATCCTAGGAAATTGAAATCCCGATGGAGTGGACCATTCACAGTAGAGGAGGCCAGGCCACATGGCACAATCATGGTGCGTGATGGCGAGAAAAAATTCTTGGTTAATGGACAATGTTTGAAGTTGTATTTCGTTGAGGATTACACAAGGAAAGTGAATGAGGTCAAACTCATTGTGCTTCCAGATGAATGAGGAGCTTGATTTTGTCTAGCCTAAGATGTTAAATAAGGGCGCTTGTTGGGAGGCAACCCAATCATTGGTAGCTTCATTTAGTTTCTTTCACATTTGTACTTTGGTTTGATTTGATTTTGTTTTTAGTGTAAAAATGATACCTTGATCGTTTGTTCAATGTGCAGGACTGAGGCAGGGTCGATACCATCGACCCTTGTGTCGATGGTATCTAGATGGACATAGTTAGGTGATTGCAACTGTAACATCCCTGACCTGGGTTATGAGTCAACCCTAGGTGTTTTGCCGAAATATGTAATTAAATCTTTGTGATTAACTCTGAGCATGTAATTAAGTTTCTCAGAAACGTATATTTCAGTATTTGCTCCTTTTTATTTATTTAAAGTTGTAGCATTGTTTTGATATACAGGGACCTATGTGCAATTTACCCAGTTAAAAGGGTTAGCTTGCAATTTGCACATGATGAGATGTTCCTCTGATGTTGAGACATCATGAGAAATCTGTTTAGCCAAGTTTGAGGGATTTCCCAAGCTAAGGCACCAAGGTGCAGCTGTGGAAGCAATCCCGGTGCTTAAAACCCTAATTTGGGGTAAAATGCAATTTACCCAAATTAAGGGATGCAAATTGTGAAATATGTCATCTAAAGTATCTTTTTAGACTCTTGCCATCATTTAGAGAAGAAATGATGAGGAAGTCACCTCAATTGAATTATCAAGTTATGAGATATGCCTTGTGATTGAATAATCAGGGTATATGTGCAATATTTCTTTATGTATGTACCTCATTATTAGCTTGCTCTCCTTTACCTTATTCTCCAAAGACCTTAAGAGAAGGTTTGTCCTTAGAATAAAGAGGAAGGAACGATCAAGTAAAGAAGGAGGGACCTAGTTGGAATTATGGACAACTTATGAACTAATGTTGAAAATCCTACCCCATGTATATAAGCTCTCCTTCCCTTAGTTGCAAGGGAACTCACCCTTCGTTCCCTTACTGTTTCATTTCACCAAAGACGACCAAGGACTTCCTTGGAGCTAAGGAGGATGACCAAGGGGTGCAAGGTAGGTTTAAACCCCTCTTCTTGCCTAATTCCATGGTTAAAACTCGAATTCAAGGTCATCTTCATGGCTAACTCTTGAAACCCTACCTTTCTAGCCATCTCTTTTCATCCTTCCTTGGAGTTTTCACCTTGGCCAACCTGTAAGAACTCAAGGACGCCATTAGAGCTTGGATCTTGAAAGCTTGGAGCTTAAGAAGCAAGCTTTAGGCGGGTTTTATAACTCTAAACCCATGCTTTATTATGTGCATCTTTATATGCGTTTTGATGATAGCTCTTAGTGTTTCCCTACTTTTCCCTGCTATTTTGCAAGCAAACCCGTGGGATATCTGTACTGTTCTTGAGCTAGAAGATGAAGGCGTGATTTCCAAGAAACACCCACCGCTTTTCTTTTCCTTAAACGGTCCTAACAGTTTTCTCTCTCGGACTCAAGACCGCGAGGTGAGCAAACGGTCTCGAGACCGCGCCAGGGCAAACGGTCTCAAGACCGTTTGGCCCCGTTGACCGAGCATAGACCGTATAAGAAATCTGTTCCTAATTATATAGGCTAAGTACCCTAAAAATTTGGGAGACTAACACCAAAGGAATCGGGAGATATGACCTTTTTAAGTCACAACTTTAAATGAATTAATTACTGATATTCAAACGGTCTGAAATTGCCTTTTTGGGCAAACGGTCTCAAGACCGTGTAAGGTCGTTGACTAAGCGTTGACCGTATGATATTACTGTTCAAAATTATGTTAATTAACAACTCACCAAGTTTGATGGTCTAATTCCAAACGGGCTAAGAGTTGAAGGGTGAATACTAGGGCTAACCCTAGGTAAAATCAGTACTGAAATTATGGTGACCTAATTAGGGTTTTTAGGGTTGATTGACCTAAACGGTCTCAAGACCGTTTGGGGGTCACCAAACGGTCTCAAGACCGCAAGGGCAATCAACCAAGACCGTTTGGAGGTCTGGGGTCAAGATTTGTTGACCAATTGAAGGTACTTTTATACCAATTTTCATTGCAATTAAATATTGATATAATCATCAACTCAATTTGTTCAACCTTGATGAATTTTCACTAGAATCCAAAATTGGATGGGCAAACGGTCTCAAGACCGTTTGGAACTCATCCAAACGGTCTCAAGACCGAGAGGACAATCACCCAAGACCGTTTGAAGGTCTAGGGTTGAGTAATTTGACCAATTGAGGACCCAATTGCAAATAAGTTATCAATTTAATCAAAATTCTGTTTTGTGGTCCAATCATGGTTCAACCCCTATCAAATCACCTTAGACTTTGATGAAATCTTGGGAAAACGGTCTCAATACCATGTGGGGTCCACCCACATGACCTCAAGACCGTTTGGGCCAAGTTGGGGCCCAATTGAAGCTCAATTGAAGGGTTCAACCTTGTGTTGATGCACACTGTTGAGTGTTGATGGGTGAACATTGATAGACCCTAATTGAATCGATTTCAACCATAATTGGTTAACCATTATGGGTCAATTGAATGACCAAGTGATCAAGCATAATCTTAATTGACTAAATCCATAAGTGGCAAACATAGCTTTGACCATTTGAGGGCTTCAACATGGGTTGACATTATCAGTTGCATCTTTGAGCCTTGTTGAAGGACCAAGCGGCTGAGACCATGAGAGCCTCGCGGTCTCAAGACCGTGAGAGGGCTCACAGTCTCCAGACCGTGAGGGGGCTCATGGTCTCAAGACCGAGAGGAGGCTCGTGGTCTCAAGACCGCGAAGGGCCTCGCGGTCCTGAGGTCAAAGAAGGGCAAACGGTCTTCATGACCCTCGCGGTCTCAACTCAAATTGGTCTTCGCGGTCTCAACATTAACTTGAACCAATGGGAGGCTTCGCGGTCTTGAACCCTTGAAGAGGCTCGCGGTCTTGAAGCCTAAGGGGGCTTGCGGTCTTGGAGTTAGAAAGAGGCTCGCGGTCTTGGAGGGTCAAAGTGGGCAAACGGTCAACACTTTCAACCAATCTCAATCCAATTGATGATTAATGATTGAAATCAATCAATGTGATTCAAGGTTGACCTCATTCAATCATTTGATGATGTAAATGGTTCAATGTTGCCCTAATAAAACCCTAATGATAATCTAGGATAGTAAGGGGTTAATTGACTAAGGGTTTTGACTATGATGATGATCAATGGGATGAATTACCAATATACACTGAAGGGTCAATTGAGTTATACCTTGCTCAATTCAAACCCTAATTACATGAGAATGATGTTTTTAGTCATAATGACTCTATCCAACTTGATCTAGTCTAATGTTACCATCAAACATTAGTATGATGAAAGAGAAAGTACTTCTAGAGAGAGAAAGTACCCTAGAGAGAGAAAGTAACTCTAATCACATAATGATGATGTTTTTGGCTATGTTAGCCTATGATGCCTCAATCCAATCTATTTTAGAGTGATGTTGACATCACCTAACCTTATGATGAGAGAGAAAGTACTTCTAGAGAGAGAAAGTACTTCTAGAGAGAGAAAGTACTGCTAGAGAGAGAAAGTACCCTTTTTAAATGGAAACTCAATTGAAGCATCCCCAATACATAGAAATGAGCATAATTAGGGTATGATCCACCTGTGTGAGATCATAGAAACCCTAATTATGATAAATGGTGAACCTTTAACTAATCCAAGAGTATCAATGAAGATGTTACTCATACATGATGATGTTATGAGTTTAATTCACCTTGATGTGAATAGTAAACCCTAATTCAAGGGTGATGACATGTGATGTGAATAGTAAACCCTAATTCAAGGGTAATGGCATGCTTTTGAGTATTAAACTCTATTTGATTTGAGTTAAAGATTTAACTCTTATGACAAGAGTAGGAAGTACATTCCTTATTGTTGTATTACCTTTATCAGATGTATTAACCATGCAGGTTCTGATATGAGGGTAATCATATCCAGGTATGGATGTTGATGTTATATTCATTAAAGGCATGTTGTTAGCCTTATGAATAAGTAAAGTAATCTGATGCCTTGCCAGTGGCATCCTATGCTGATAATGGGCTATGAGAGCCATGAATACCATCAAGGTCATGCCTTAGAGATGACTTGTGATGAGGATAATGAGAAATGATGATTGATATGAGTTAGGCCTGTTACATTTAGTATTCTTCTTTTATAGCTGCTATGCTATTGTTATTATTTGCAGAACAATGTATGCTGTTAAAGAATACTGAATGTACCTAACTAATCAAGTATAATGTAGAGCCCTGATCATAGATCCATCATTGTCAGAAATTAAATGATGGTGAAACAGGTTTTCCTCAGGGAACTCCTGGAGCACATACTTTTGAGTATGTGGGGACATGGATGTGTAGAACCTTACATCCTAGTGTAGGAAAGTGATGTAGATGTGTAATCCATCCATCCTTCACTATATTTCCATATCGTATCAGTGGTAGGTAAACATGAAACCTCCTGATGACGAAGAAAGAACAGATATCCGTATCAGTGGTAGGTAAACATGAAACCTCCTGATGACGAAGAGAGTACAGAACGCCACTGTGACTCTAGAATAGCGAAGGACCAGTTTACCCTGGTGAGCTATAGTAGTAGAGACACGAGATGTCCTACAAGTGATCCTCTTACTAACTGAGGAAGGTGAAGGTCATGAGAATCCGGCTTTCTTAATGACCTATGTATGATACTGATGTGACTTCTCAGCGATCAGTTGGGGTATGAGTGGTAAGCCTCATCTCCACAGGGCATAATGTTGTTTGTAAAACATAATCAACCATGTAGTATAACTTGTTAGAGATAACTCCAAGTTAGTTGATTGATGTTACATTGCAATAGTGTTTATATTCTCCATATCTCCTAAATGGTTGAGATCTTGTTATACCTGCAACTGTTACAGAATGCTTTGAAGGCTTTACTACTTAAAATATTCTTTGATGTTATAATAAAGCTTCTGGCGAAGAGTTATAACTCTCGTTGGGACAATTATGTATAATTGTCTCACCCCGTAGGCTTCAACTTGTTAGGTGGACGTCGGAGACGAAGGAACCAACCTACAGGTGACCAGTCTCAGCAGCAGCAGCACCAGGGGCAACAGTAATCTCAGGTGGAGATTTGTCCTGCCATGTGGTGAAGTTAGAGTCAGTCCTATGTGTCCTTTGTACTCTCAGGTCTTGGAGTCTTTTGTATAGTGATCTTGAGATTTTGTATCTTGATGTATATAATTACTCGAGAAGTAATTATCCTGAGATGTAAACAGTTTATCTCTCTTTATGAAAGAAGCTTTTATGGATTCAAGCTCTTATCTCGAAAAGTTTTAATTTCCCGTGATTTTTGTCTTCCGCTGATTACCGATTCGCTTCCGCTACATTTTAATCGTGTTTATGTCATGGTTTGGAGATCAGAGCCCACAACTAGTGGTATCAGAGCTCCAGGTTCAGTTGAGTCTACAGAGGCATAGGACTTAGGATGTCGAGTCTACCTTTAGTACTCCTTCCTTATCTAATAGAATCTTCTACTCCTCAGGAGAAGAAGATACATAAGAATGTCAGAACATCGTGAAGAGCACGTGGCAGAGAGTAGTGCTAGTGCACCTCAAGGCGGTGCAAGAGTTCCGAGAATAGAACAACCTACACCTGAGTCGCCAAGAGAGCCACCCCAGTTCGACCCAGCTGACATGAGTGATCCAGCTGTACAGACGATGTTCGGGCAGTTCATGACTGCCATGACACATATAACCGATAGGATGCCCATTCCTGCACCTAGGGCACCTGCCCAGCCTGAAGCACAAGGTATTGGTAAGACATTCGAACGACTTCGTCGTGTCGGAGCTACCGAGTACTTCGGAACTTCCGACCCTGCAGATGCTGACTTATGGTTGATAGAGTTGGAGAAGGCTTTCAGGATTCTTATGATTCAGGAAGCTGAGAAGGTTAGACATGCTGTCTATCTTCTCAAAGGCAGTGCTGGTCATTGGTGGAACATGGAAGAGCAGAAGAGACCTGGAGTAGAGTTCTCATGGGAAGAGTTTCGTCGGGAATTTATCAATAGATATTTTCCAAAGACCTTCCTAGATGAGAAGATCTCTCAGTTTGAAAAACTAAGGCAGGGTATGATGAACATTAGTGAATATGAAGCTAAGTTCATGGAGTTGTTGTGGTTCTGTCCGCACATGGCCGCTACGGATGAGGAAAGAATCAGAAGATTCGAAAAGGGTTTGAATTCCGATATGTCAACCCCTGTGTCTGCCTTAGAAAACAGAGAAAGATTCTCTACCTTCGTTGAGTCAGTCCGAAGGATAGAGAGATCTGTGGTTGAGAAAAGACAAACCCATAAAAGATATCCACAGTTCCAGGGTTCTTCATCTAGGGATTCCAAGAAACCTAGATTCTCTGCACCTAACCCTCCACCACCCAGATCGAGTTTTCAAACTCAATGGACACCAAGCGGAGGTAGAGGACGGAGTCAACCACTTCAAGGGACGCACAGTTCTGCATCAGTGTCAGTTACTGGACCACCCAGACCACAACAACAGGAGAGGAGTTGCTACAACTGTGGTAAGGTGGGACACTTGATGAAGGATTGCCGTTCTAGGCCTGTCGGTGTGACACAACAACCCCCGAGACAGAATCAACAGGGATCTCAGAATAGACAACATCAAGGAGCAGCTCGAGGACGTGGACAAGCGTCTCAAGCTGGATCATCAGCACCACCTCAACACCAGGCGACTGCGAGGTTCTATGCTATGAACCCACCTGAGGCAGTGGTCAATCCACGGGTAGTGGCAGGTCAGATGAAACTTTTATATTCTGATATGTCTATATCCTGTGTTGTATCCGTTCTGATTGATCCGGGTGCTACGCACTCTTTCATCACTCGTGAAGTGATTCGTAACTGCAATATGACTGTTAGTCATAGGACAGATAGTTTGTTGTTAGAGACTCCGATAAGTGGGTCTGCCGTTTTGCAGGAGATGTGTTCTCCCTGCATCCTTTTCTTTTCTGACCATCGCATTCAAGTGGATCTTATACCACTTGATATGCAGGGATTTGATATAATCCTCGGGATGGATACCTTAGAAAGGTATAGAGTTGTCTTGGATTGTGAGTCCAAGTTGGCTGTGTTTGCTGATGAAAGCAACACATGGATCTTTCAAGGTGAAAGAAAGATTTTGCCCACCTGTCTTGTATCAGCTATGGTTGCTGATAAGCTGTTGAGGCAAGGATGTAATGCATTCTTAGCCCATGTGGTAGATGTTACCAAGGAAAGGACCAATCCTGCTGAAGTTCCCATAGTCAGGGAATTCGAGGATGTGTTTCCTGAAGAACTTCCTGGTATACCATCACCTCGGGAGATTGATTTTGAAATTAATCTGATCCCAGATACGAAACCCATAGCTCAAACTCCGTATAGGATGGCGCCTGCCGAGATGGCAGAACTCAAGAAACAGCTTCAAGAGCTACTTGAGAGAGGTTTTATCCGACCGAGTACTTCACCTTGGGGTGCTCCGGTCTTGTTTGTTAAAAAGAAAGATGGGTCAATGCGGTTGTGCATCGACTATAGACAACTCAATAAAGTAACAATAAAGAATAAGTATCCTCTGCCGAGGATTGATGATCTCTTTGACCAGTTGCGTGGTGCAACAGTCTTTTCAAAAATAGACTTGAGGTCTGGATATCACCAACTCCGCATTAAGGATAGTGACATATCCAAGTCTGCCTTTAGGACAAGATATGGTCACTATGAGTTCACGGTGATGTCGTTTGGACTAACTAATGCACCAGCTGCATTTATGGAACTCATGAATAGAGTTTTTCGACCTTTCCTTGATCAGTGTGTTGTCGTCTTCATAGATGACATACTGATTTATAGTAAGGATGCCCAGCAGCATGAGCAACATCTTCGCCAAGTTTTGACCTTGCTAAGAGAACATAAGCTGTACGCCAAGTTTAGCAAGTGTGAGTTCTGGCTGCCGGAGGTATCTTTTCTTGGACATGTAATATCCGCCTCGGGAATTCGTGTTGACCCTACAAAGGTAGAATCTGTTCTACAATGGGAACAACCGAAGACACCGACGGAGATTCAAAGTTTCTTGGGGTTAGCTGGCTATTATCGAAGGTTCATTAAGAACTTTAGTTCTATAGCCTTACCTTTGACCAAGTTAACCCGGAAAGATGTTCCTTTTTCTTGGAGTAATAAGTGTCAACAATCTTTCCAGTTACTGAAGGAGAAGTTGACAAGTGCACTTGTGCTAGTGCTACCTGAACAAGGAAAAGGATATTTAGTTTTCTGTGATGCTTCCAAGAATGGACTAGGATGTGTGTTGATGCAGGATAAACAAGTGATTTCTTTTGCTTCCCGACAGCTTAAGAAACACGAGGAGAATTATCCAACACACGATCTAGAGTTAGCTGCTGTGGTTCATGCTTTGAAGATCTGGAGACATTATCTCTACGGAGAGACATTTCAGATTTTCACAGACCATAAAAACCTTAAGTATATCTTCTCTCAGCATGAGGCAACGTCGTTGGATGGAGTTAATCAAGGACTATGATTGTACAATTGATTACCATCCAGGCAAGGCCAATGTTGTTGCAGATGCCTTGAGTAGGAAATCAGCAACATCAACCATGAATAGAGCACAACTAAACTCTTTAGTATGCTCTAGAAGAGATATGCTTATCTCTTTAAGGCAAAACAATGTACAGTTGAAGGTGTCATTGTTAACCGGTTTGTTAGCTGAGATGCATATTAAACCTACTCTAAGGGAGAAGATTAAAGAGGCACAGCTAGATGATGCTGCAGTTCAACATATAAGATCTGAGTATGGAAATGAGAAGCAAGATGGTTTTCATGACTCAAAAGATCAAGTAGCTTGTTATAATGGAAGAATGATAGTTCCGGATGTGGACAACTTGAGGAAGTTAGTCCTGGAAGAAGCCCATTCTTCCATGTATGCTATGCATCCAGGGAGCACCAAGATGTATCGGAATTTGAAAGATTTGTATTGGTGGCCTGGGATGAAGAAGGACGTTGCAGAGTTTGTTCTGAGGTGTCCTGTGTGTCAGCAAGTTAAAGCTGAACACCAAAAGCCTGCAGGGACAATGCAACCTTTACCCATATCACAGTGGAAGTGGGACCATGTGACCATGGACTTTGTTGTTGGCCTACCCAGGACAAGCAAAGGACATGATTCCATTTGGGTAATTGTTGATAGGTTGACTAAGACAGCACATTTCTTACCTGTCAAAACAACCTATTCTGCTGAAAGGTTATCAGAGTTGTATGTTAAAGAGATAGTGCGTTTGCACGGAGTTCCTGTCACAATAGTTTCTGACAGAGGTCCTCAGTTTACCAGTCGTTTTTGGGAACAGTTGCACAGAGCCTTAGGCACTAAGCTGAGGTTTAGTACGGCCTTTCATCCACAGACTGATGGACAGTCGGAAAGGACCATACAAACCTTAGAAGACCTGTTGCGAGCATGTGTTCTCCAGTTCACCGGAAGTTGGGATCTACACCTAAGCTTGATAGAGTTTGCCTATAACAATATCTATCAGCATAGTATTGATATGGCACCTTATGAAGCCTTATATGGTAGACGTTGTAGATCACCTTTGTGTTGGTTTGAAACTGGTGAGCATCAGTTGTTAGGTCCTGACCTTGTGCAGCAAACCACAAAAAAGATTAAAGTTATACAACATAAGATTAAGACTGCTCAGGATAGGCAGAAATCTTATGCTGACAAACGTCGTAGACCCTTAGAGTTCCAGGTTGGAGACAGAGTGTATCTTAAGGTCTCACCTTGGAAAGGGGTCCTTCGTTTTGGAAGGAAAGGGAAGTTAGCTCCTAGATATATGGGGCCTTATCCAATCATTGAACGGATTGGAAAGGTAGCATATAAACTAGAGCTTCCCCCAGAATTACAGAGGTTACATCCTGTGTTTCACATTTCTATGTTGAAGAAATGTCACCCAGACACCGAGTCAGTTCTACAACCTATGGAGGTAGAATTGAATGATGACATATCCTATGAGGAGGGACCAGTGTCAATCCTTGATAAACGAATTAAAAAGCTAAAAAAGAAAGATATAAGTCTTGTGAAATTCCTCTGGAACCATCGTGGTATTGAAGAAGCCACTTGGGAGTTAGAGGATGAGATGAGAAGGAAGTATCCTGCCCTTTTCTCTTAGTATGTTTTATCGATTTCGGGGACGAAATCCTTGTAAGGGGTGGATAATTTGTAACATCCCTGACCTGGGTTATGAGTCAACCCTAGGTGTTTTGCCTAAATATGTAATTAAATCTTTGTGATTAACTCTGAGCATGTAATTAAGTTTCTCAGAAACGTATATTTCAGTATTTGCTCCTTTTTATTTGTTTAAAGTTGTAGCATTGTTTTGATATACAGGGACCTATGTGAAATTTACCCAGTTAAAAGGGTTAGCTTGCAATTTGCACATGATGAGATGTTCCTCTGATGTTGAGACACCATGAGAAATCTGTTTAGCCAAGTTTGAGGGATTTCCCAAGCTAAGGCACCAAGGTGCAGCTGTGGAAGCAATCCCGATGCTTAAAACCCTAATTTGGGGTAAAATGCAATTTACCCAAATTAAGGGATGCAAATTGTGAAATATGTCATCTAAAGTATCTTTTTAGACTCTTGCCATCATTTAGAGAAGAAATGATGAGGAAGTCACCTCAATTGAATTATCAAGTTATGAGATATGCCTTGTGATTGAATAATCAGGGTATATGTGCAATATTTCTTTATGTATGTACCTCATTATTAGCTTGCTCTCCTTTAACTTCTTCTCCTAAGACCTTAAGAGAAGGTTTGTCCTTAGAATAAAGAGGAAGGAACGAGCAAGTAAAGAAAGAGGGACCTAGTTGGAATTATGGACAACTTATGAACTAATGTTGAAAATCCTACCCCATGTATATAAGCTCTCCTTCCCTTAGTTGCAAGGAAACTCACCCTTCGTTCCCTTACTGTTTCATTTCACCAAAGATGACCAAGGACTTCCTTGGAGCTAAGGAGGATGACCAAGGGGTGCAAGGTAGGTCTAAACCCCTCTTCTTGCCTAATTCCATGGTTAAAACTCGAATTCAAGGTCATCTTCATGGCTAACTCTTGAAACCCTACCTTTCTAGCCGTCTCTTTTCATCCTTCCTTGGAGTTTTCACCTTGGCCAACCTGTAAGAACTCAAGGACGCCATTAGATCTTGGAGCTTGAAAGCTTAGAGATCAAGAAGCAAGCTTTAGGTGGGTTTTATAACTCTAAACCCATGCTTTACTATGTGCATCTTTATATGCGTTTTGATGATAGCTCTTAGTGTTTCCCTACTTTTCCCTGCTATTTTGCACGCAAACCCGTGGGATATCTGTACTGTTCTTGAGCTAGAAGATGAAGGCGTGATTTCCAAGAAAAACCCACCGCTTTTCTTTTCCTTAAACGGTCCTAACAGTTTGCTCTCTCGGACTCAAGACCGCGAGGTGAGCAAACGGTCTCGAGACCGCGACAGGGCAAACGGTCTCAAGACCGTTTGGCCCCGTTGACCAAGCATGGACCGTATACGAAATATGTTCCGAATTATATAGGCTAATTACCCTCAACATTTGGGAGACTAACTCCAAAGGAATCGGGAGATATGACCTTTTTAAGTCACAACTTTAAATTAATTAATTACTGATTTTCAAACGGTCTGAAATTGCCTTTTTGGGCAAACGGTCTCAAGACCATGTAAGGTCGTTGACTAAGTGTTTACCGTATGAGATTACTGTTCAAAATTATGCTAATTAACAACTCACCAAGTTTGATGGTCTAATTCCAAACGGGCTAAGAGTTGAAGGGTGAATACTAGGGCTAACCCTAGGTAAAATCAGTACTGAAATTATGGTGACCTAATTAGGGTTTTTAGGGTTGATTGACCTAAACGGTCTCAAGACCGTTTGGGGGTCACCAAACGGTCTCAAGACCGCAAGGGCAATCAACCAAGACCGTTTGGAGGTCTGGGGTCAAGATTTGTTGACCAATTGAAGGTACTTTTATACCAATTTACATTGCAATTAAATATTGATATAATCATCAACTCAATTTGTTCAACCTTGATGAATTTTCACTAGAATCCAAAATTGGATGGGCAAACGGTCTCAAGACCGTTTGGAACTCATCCAAACGGTCTCAAGACCGAGAGGACAATCACCCAAGACCGTTTGAAGGTCTAGGGTTGAGTAATTTGACCAATTGAGGACCCAATTGAAAATAAGTTATCAATTTAATCAAAATTCTATTTTGTGGTCCAATCATGGTTCAACCCCTATCAAATCACCTTAGACTTTGATGAAATCTTGGGAAAACGGTCTCAATACCATGTGGGTTCCACCCACATGACCTCAAGACCGTTTGGGCCAAGTTTGGGCCCAATTGGAGCTCAATTGAAGGGTTCAACCTTGTGTTGATGCACACTGTTGAGTGTTGATGGGTGAACATTGATAGACCCTAATTGAATCGATTTCAACCATAATTGGTTAACCATTATGGGTCAATTGAATGACCAAGTGATCAAGCATAATCTTAATTGACTAAATCCATAAGTGGCCAACATAGCTTTGACCATTTGAGGGCTTCAACATGGGTTGACATTATCGGTTGCATCTTTGAGCCTTGTTGAAGGACCAAGCGGCTGAGACCATGAGAGCCTCGCGGTCTCAAGACCGTGAGAGGGCTCACGGTCTCAAGACCGTGAGGGGGCTCACGGTCTCAAGACAGAGAGGAGGCTCGCGGTCTCAAGACCGCGAAGGGCCTCGCGGTCCTGAGGTCAAAGAAGGGCAAACGGTCTTCATGACCCTCGCGGTCTCAATTCAAATTGGTCTTCGCGGTCTCAACATTAACTTGAACCAATGGGAGGCTTCGCGGTCTTGAACCCTTGAAGAGGCTCGCGGTCTTGAAGCCTAAGGGGGCTCGCGGTCTTGGAGTTAGAAAGAGGCTCGCAGTCTTGGAGGGTCAAAGTGGGCAAACGGTCAACACTTTCAACCAATCTCAATCCAATTGATGATTAATGATTGAAATCAATCAATGTGATTCAAGGTTGACCTCATTCAATCATTTGATGATGTAAATGGTTCAATGTTGCCCAAATCAAACCCTAATGATAATCTAGGATAGTAAGGGGTTATTTGACTAAGGGTTTTGACCATGATGATGATCAATGGGATGAATTACCAATATACCCTGAAGGGTCAATTGAGTTATACCTTGCTCAATTCAAATGCTAATTACATGAGAATGATGTTTTTAGTCATAATGACTCTATCCAACTTGATCTAGTCTAATGTTACCATCAACCATTAGTATGATGAAAGAGAAAGTACTTCTAGAGAGAGAAAGTACCCTAGAGAGAGAAAGTAACTCTAATCACATAATGATGATGTTTTTGGCTATGTTAGCCTATGATTCCTCAATCCAATCTGTTTTAGAGTGATGTTGACATCACCTAACCTTATGATGAGAGGGAAAGTACTTCTAGAGAGAGAAAGTACTTCTAGAGAGAGAAAGTACTTCTAGAGAGAGAAAGTACCCTTTTTAAATGGAAACTCAATCGAAGCATCCCCAATACACAGAAATGAGCATAATTAGGGTATGATCCACCTGTGTGAGATCATAGAAACCCTAATTATGATAAATGGTGAACCTTTAACTAATCCAAGAGTATCAATGAAGATGTTACTCATACATTATGATGTTATGAGTTTAATTCACCTTGATGTGAATAGTAAACCCTAATTCAAGGGTGATGACATGTGATGTGAATAGTAAACCCTAATTCAAGGGTAATGGCATGCTTTTGAGTATTAAACTCTATTTGATTTGAGTTAAAGATTTAACTCTTATGACAAGAGTAGGAAGTACATTCCTTATTGTTGTATTACCTTTATCAGATGTATTAACCATGCAGGTTCTGATATGAGGGTAATCATATCCAGGTATGGATGTTGATGTTATATTCATTAAAGGCATGTTGTTAGCCTTATGAATAAGTAAAGTAATCTGATGCATTGCCAGTGGCATCCTATGCTGATAATGGGCTATGAGAGCCATGAATACCATCAAGGTCATGCCTTAGAGATGACTTGTGATGAGGATAATGAGAAATGATGATTGATATGAGTTAGGCCTGTTACATTTAGTATTCTTCTTTTATAGCTGCTATGCTATTGTTATTATTTGCAGAACAATGTATGCTGTTAAAGAATACTGAATGTACCTAACTAATCAAGTATAATGTAGAGCCCTGATCATAGATCCATCATTGTCAGAAATTAAATGATGGTGAAACATGTTTTCCTCAGGGAACTCCTGGAGCACATACTTTTGAGTATGTGGGGTACATGGATGTGTAGAACCTTACATCCTAGTGTAGGAAAGTGATGTAGATGTGTAATCCATCCATCCTTCACTATATTTCCATATCGTATCAGTGGTAGGTAAACATGAAACCTCCTGATGACGAAGAAAGCACAGATATCCGTATCAGTGGTAGGTAAACATGAAACCTCCTGATGACGAAGAGAGTACAGAATGCCACTGTGACTCTAGAATAGCGAAGGACCAGTTTACCCTGGTGAGCTATAGTAGTAGAGACACAAGATGTCCTACAAGTGATCCTCTTACTAACTGAGGAAGGTGAAGGTCATGAGAATCCGGCTCTCTTAATGACCTATGTATGATACTGATGTGACTTCTCAGCGATCAGTTGGGGTATGAGTGGTAAGCCTCATCTCCACAGGGCATAATGTTGTTTGTAAAACATAATCAACCATGTAGTATAACTTGTTAGAGATAACTCCAAGTTAGTTGATTGATGTTACATTGCAATAGTGTTTATATTCTCCATATCTCCTAAATGGTTGAGATCTTGTTATACCTACAACTGTTACAGAATGCTTTGAAGGCTTTACTGTTTAAAATATTCTTTGATGTTATAATAAAGCTTCTGGCGAAGAGTTATAACTCTCGCTGGGACAATTATGTATAATTGTCTCACCCCGTAGGCTTCAACTTGTTAGGTGGACGTCGGAGACGAAGGAACCAACCTACAGGTGACCAGTCTCAGCAGCAGCAGCACCAGGGGCAGCAGTAATCTCAGGTGGAGATTTGTCCTTCCATGTGGTGAAGTTAGAGTCAGTCCTATGTGTCCTCTGTACTCTCAGGTCTTGGAGTCTTTTGTATAGTGATCTTGAGATTTTGTATCTTGATGTATATAATTACTCGAGAAGTAATTATCCTGAGATGTAAACAATTTATCTCTCTTTATGAAAGAAGCTTTTATGGATTCAAGCTCTTATCTCGAAAAGTTTTAATTTCCCGTGATTTTTGTCTTCCGCTGATTACCGATTCACTTCCGCTACGTTTTAATCGTGTTTTTGTCATGGTTTGGAGATCAGAGCCCACAGCAACAATCTCTCTGCATCAATCCTATCGACAACCTCGTCGATGGTATCGACACACCATCAGGCTGATCGCAAAAATGAGGTCGATAGTATCGACATCGACGTTGATACTCACAAGATCTTTGGAGATATTCAGACAAAAATTGTCTCAGTGAAGTCGATACCATCGACGGGCCTGTCGATGGTATCGAGTCAGTTACAGGAAGAAAGTGGTGGTCGGGCCTCTCGAGGGTGTGTGCCCTAAGCACAGTCGATACTATTGACTTGCGTCGATGCTATCGACGCGAAATGTCACCGATCCGCGAGAGGATATCAACGACGATTGCTGCACCAAGAGAGTCGATCCGTGGGACGGGTCGATACCATCGACACCCGTTGATGGTATCGACACGTCATCGATCCGGGCCCCAAATTAGGCTATCGACAACCGTCGATACTAGCGGAAGACCGGATTGTGCTATAGGTGTCGATACCATGGACCTGCGTCGATGGTATCGACGGGCACACATCAGCGATAGCCACGGATATAAAAGGGATGGATTGTTGTCATATGACGTCACACCTTCAGAGCTTTCCTCCTCCACTTGTGCCGTGCATCTTGTTCAGCAATCGGAGCCCGGCTACGAGCATCCAAGGAGCGAGTTCTTCCCCGAGCCTTCACCGAGCAGAGATTGCCTTCTCCGATCTTCCCCAAGCTCTGACTTCTATTCCTTCTTTCTCGGCGACGATGGTGCGTATAGCTGGTGCTTCTTCTTCACATGCGGCTCCAATGGAGATCCCTGAGTTCATTACTCCACCCACTACATCTATTCCGTGCCCGCGGATTGTCCATCCTTCCGCGGAGGTCCGGAAGGTCTACGAGGAACTTATGAACCGCAAGATTGAGCTGACCCGCTACGTCGACCGGGACATGATCCACAATCTTGGGTTCGAGGCCAATCTTGCCTACGTTCTCAAGGGGTAGGTAAGGCATACGGGTAGGAGGCCCGATGAGATGGAATTCCACACCGATGGCCAGCAATTCTTCGGTGAATGATCCACATACAAGGAGCTAGTAGCCGAGTTCACGACATCGCTCGACATATGTGTCGTGCCAAACGACGTCATCCCCACTGATCGGGAATGGATTAAGGGCCGCGTTTCTTTCCGGCTGTACAACAACGATTACACTCTCACCCTTAGGCAGTTTAATTCTATGTACAACTGGAATCATAGGAGAGACCACTACCAGAGGCCAGATAACAGGACGAACTATGATGACATTTTCGCCCAGCTTGTGACTGCGCCTCCGGGGAAATCCGTCAGCTACCACAACACTGCAGTGGCGGATTTCGAGCATCTGTTTGTGCAGATTCTTCACCGCATGCTCTGCACCACTTTTTTCGCTTGTGGTAACCTGTCTCTCAGCAAGTTTCAAGAGACATATTTGTTTTTCCTGCACAAATTGTTGAAGCGCGAGGAGTGCAATTGGGGCGTGTTTTTCTTGACGCGTGTGTTGGCCGTAAAGAGGAGTACGCAGAAGGCTCCAATCCACTTTGTAGGGATCATCACACCGTTGGCCTCCTATCTTGGGTTAAATTTCTCCCAGCTTACTCCCCTCTCCAACAGGAGCAGGGTCAACTTGCAGCATCAGCACCGCTCCAACCTCATCCTGCTTCGTGATGGCTTGGCATATGCACACTACCATGTCAATCAAGCATATCAAGAGTGTTCACTTCCAGACCCCGTCTTCCACATCACGGGCGCTCAGCATTTCAGATGGCATGTCATAACCATTGAAGACTAAGATGAAGACGGTGGAAATGATGACAATGACAATGACGACGACGAGCCTGAAGAGGAAGAGGAGGCTTTCACTCCTCTTCGCGCATGAGTGGCACCCAGGAAGCGTCCCCGCATGCATCCAGGTGAATCTTCATCTTCACAACCTCCGCCACCTCAACCCTCTCCTCAAGGAGAGGATGTCTATTCCATGCAGGGGATGCATACAATGCTGCAAGAGATCCAGCACACCCAACTGCAACATACAACTTCATACGCCGGTATTAAGGATACGACGAACTGACTGTTAGATAATCAGAGGGCCATTTTTGAAAATGAGCGCCTCCTCCTTGACAACCAACAACACATCCACGACATGTTGCATAGGATGGAGATGCAGCAGCAACCCTTCTATGATCATTACTGGAGCCAGAATTACTTTGGGGGGTATCCACAACCTCCGCCCATGCCCCAGTATGATCCGAGCTTTTAGGGGCAGTACCCATCTTGGGACCCCACAACCCTGCAGTACCCGCCTCCTCCTGAAGAATGATTGGTATCTCTGTTCCACCTTTTTAAGGTTGTTTTTGACTATGAGGCCATAGTCGAATTCAAGCTTAGGGGGGGGGGAGTTGGAACAACTCTATCCTTTAGTTTTCTCAGTTATTGTTTTGTCTTTTGTCATTTATTTCTTGTAGTTCTTAGTTGTTTGTAGGATCCACAGTCTATCGAGTGTAATTGTGGATGTTTTAAGTCATGTGTCATCTCGTTGCTTGTACATGGGAATCAGGGGTAAATTTAAATTTTTTTAGTATTTTGCAAGTTTGTGTTGTTCATTTTTGAGCACATAACTTAAGGAAATGATTGGGTTGGTCAACTCTAAAACAAGACATCATAACTGGACATTCCCATGATTCATGAAAAGTGGACGGAATTGGTTGTTTGAGCCTAAACTGATCAAATGATAATGAGACTTTAATTTGAAATAAGAGAGAAAAACCTCTTAATTACTACACAGGACAGTAAGGAGGGACACATAATAATTTTCAAAGGTTCAGTCAATTAGTCTTGTGATCTATCCACCCCATTGCTTTCATAATCCACCTTAAGAACTGGAAGTGCATTACAGTTTTAATCTCTTTGATTGCATTCCATGTAGATAGGTCTTGCATTACAGTTATTTTCTCATATTTTTGAATGAAAAAAGAAAAGAAAAAAAAGATAGAATAGCTATACATGCACATTATCCTTAGGTGCGTGTCATTTAGTTGCATAATTATCATTTTGTAGCTACATTCACATTTGTGTGCATATAGTACATCATGCATCTTATGTCTTCTAAAACATAAAAGGTGATGAACTTGTTCCATACCTTCTGAATGCTTCAAATGTATAAGTTATGCAACATTAAGTGAGCCCGACAAACATTTCGTTGTCAGCTATGAAAATAAGGACTTGAAAAAAAAAGTTTTGAAAAAAAAAGAAAAGAGAATTGAGAAGTAAGTAGTAATGAGAGGGAGAAAGGAACATGTTCTCACTACATACTAAGAAGAATAAGTACATGATGTAGTTCTCTTAGATATTCCATCTCACCTTGAGATGGAATGAAAGTGCATGCATCATTCCACCCAAATGTAGGCATTAGGGCATTTACACTTACATATGCATCATTTAGGTAATTTTTGCTTTGTGCATGTTAAAATCGCATAATGCTTCCATTTCTTCCATGAGCCACCCATTCCATCCACCTGTTGCTCAAATTGGTAGGCTACCGTGATTTTCTCCTCACTCATTAATACCAGGAGAACTGCTTCTATGTAGATGGTAGTTAGGGTGAGCAACGTAGAATAGAAGATCACAAGATGTACCGAGTCTGGACCGGACAATTTTGTTATGTTAACTGCCTTATGTGATAGTGTTTATTATTTTTGAGGTAGATATCTTTTATGGATGATTATTGTCGCCTTTAGGGTAATTATCATTATGTGGTTAGTGAGAGCCGGTATGTGAATGTCCAGCGGGGATCATGTGGTGATGTTTGTTGTGACGATCTGTTCTTTAGTTGACTCTCGCAATTCTATTCTAAAGTTTAGTTGCTCGAGGGCGAGCAATGTTCAAGCTTAGGGGAGTTTGATGTGATGATTTTGATTCACATTTATGGACTTGTTTTACTTGTGTTTTATGCATTTATTGGTCATTTTAGTGGTTAATATTTCATAATTCATTCACTTTAGTCTATGATCCTTCTCATTGTCAAATATCCCTTATTTTATTGTTTTGAGCATAAATGATTACAATAATATGTTTTATTTCGGCTTATGTGGTTTTGTGTTGCAATTTCAGGAAAAACACACATCTGTAGTTGTCGATACCATCGAAAACTGTCGACACTATCGACACAGCCACAGGTTTCCAGCCACAAGGAGCAGCACAGAGTCGATACCATTGACAGGGAAGTCGATGGTAGTGACATTCCATCAGGTTGCTGGCGAGTAGATAGTCGAAACTATCGACCCTAAAGTAGATACTATCGACACTTGAAGATTCAGTGACAGAAAAGGGATAAAACCGACACCTAAGGGTGTCGATACCATCGACCCTCGTCGATGGTATCGAGTCAGCATCAGGTGCAATGACGAAAATAAAAGAAGACTTGCCGATATCGCATAGGGTCGATACCATCGACCCGCATCGATGGTATCGACACCGTTAGATGCAAGTTTGTTTCAGATCGATCTAAATCCGACGACTGTGATATTTTTGCAACCTAACTCGGTGATTATACCTAATGACGGCGGCCAAGAGCCAGATATCACATCATTAGCCACCACACACGTCCTGAGAAGGTGTGGAGAGAAGAACGGAGCCCAGAAGCACGCCCCAGCCATTCCGGAAGCCGAAGAAGACGTTTCCACCGCCGAAAGGCTGTAGATCGTGTATTCTACGCCAAGGAACGTTTGGATCTTCTCCATTCAGGGGTTTCATTACTTATTCACGTTTTTCTCCATGTTTCCCCTTTTCTCAACCATGTTTTGCTCTGAGATGAACATGCGAGGCTAATCCCCTTTATCTTTAGGACCGGGAGTAGCCCAGGGGAGCATTGTATGACATTTGTATCATAGTAATTCATAGTTTACCTCTTAAATCCGTGGTATGATTTCGTTTTCTCAATTATATTATTATGCTTGATCACCATAATGATAATCTAATGTCTTTAATTGCTTTGAAAGAAGAATTAATAGTTGAAAAGAGACGAAATTCACATTAATTAACAAATCCCTTGAATAAGGTGATGTACGATTAATGGTGGAAACCCAGAGGTTGATTCTAATGCACCTAGTTTAGGGTATAAATTACTACGACGGTTGAACCGACCTAGACTTATGTAGTGAATTGTACCACGACAGTGGGCAATTCTGACTACAGGCCACTACCCGGATTGAGAGATGAACCTGAATTATTATATGGGAATTCATACAATGAAAACCCGCGGTGAAGCCGCAATCCTAAAGATCTCCACTTCAATTGATTAAACTAAACCATTAATCGATTGCTTTGTTTTATTTTATTTTCTTTTGTTTTTACAACAACTCTCAAACTCTTTTAATTGATTTAGCTGATCACAACCAGTTAGTAGTAGTCTACCGATAATTTAGTGTCCCTGAGTTTGACTCGGGCCTCACAAAGGCCTATACTACTTTGACGCGTGTACTTGCATTCGACGCACGGTAAAATCGTGTCAGTACCTCGCATGGTCACCAACCATATTGATGAAGCTTACCGCAAGACACGAAAGATAAGTAGGGCGATCGTCAAAAAACATTTTATTCCTTATTTTCCATGCCACCCACAAAAGAGACACTCCCTCATCTTTGCGTCGGCTGTCCACATCATCAAGCAAACTCCTCACTAAAACTCCCCACGTCATGAGCTTCAAGGTGCTCCGTCCAATCAAACTCTCCTACTGCCCAAATCTACCTAGCAATATCGCAGTGTAATAAAGCATGGGTGGTATCCTCCCGCATTCCGCAGTGATTGCAGCCATCATTCTGTGTCACTTGCTTCCTAAGAAGCTCCACCTTGGTCGATAAAATGTTCCGCAGTGCTCTCCAAATGAAGTGTTTTAATTTTGGTAGCCATCCCTGCTTCCACACTCTCTTTGACACCTCTGCGTCCCTTCCTTTCTCCAAGTCCTCCCCCGATCGAATAACAGAATATGCACTCCTGACAGAGAACGTCCCATCACTCTCCTTTTCCCAGAAAAGAGTGTCCTCCTCATGCCGCTGTGACAAAGGTATGTTGAGGATCCTCCTCGCAATATGTGTGGGAAAACAAGTCTCCACCGCTTCCCTATTCCACCTTTTTGGCACCCCAAAAATCAAGTCACTCACAACTCTATAGTCCTTTGGTCCTTTGACTAGATATCTGCTCACTGCGCCCCCCATATGAGGAATCCATCTCTCCTTATATATATATGAATGTTCTTACCATCCCCCACCCTCCAAATAAAGCTTCTTTTCACCATCTGTATAGCTCCCCATATACTCCTCCAGGTATAGCTCAGATTACCCCCCAATTCCACGTGAAGAATAGACGAGGATCTATAATATTTGGCCTTAAGAATCCAGTCAGCAAAAGACTCTCCATTCATCTCCAATCTCCACCCTTATTTAGCTAGAAGAGCCTGATTAAAAGCTTTCAAATATCTAAACCCCATACCTCCACTCTCCTTGGGCTTGCATAATCTCTCCCAACTCATCCAGTGAATCTTTCTTTCCCCCTCCTTAGATCCCCACCAAAATCAAGGCATCATAGCCTGGATCTCATCAATAAGTCCATCTGTGATTTTAAAGATACTCATGAGATAGGTGGGAATAGCTTGGATGACTGCCTTTATAAGGACCTCTTTGCCCGGTCTGGATAGGAGTTGTTCTTTCCACCCATGGAGCTTCTTCCAAACTCTTGTCTTTTATTGCAGCAAACACAAGTTTCTTGGACCTCCCAACCACCGTAGGGAGTCCAAGGTACTTCTCATGCCTGTCAACCTCCCTAACTCACAGCCGATTCTTGATCAACTCACGTCTTTCGACAGTGACATTTGAACTAAATGAATCCTCCGTCTTCTCAAAGTTGATAATCTGTCTGGATGCCCTCTCGTATTGGCTGAAAATTTCAGCTAAAGCGGAGCATTCTTCTGAGGTTTCCCTAGTGAAAACAATACTGTCATCTGCAAAAAGAAGATGAGTAATCCGCGGAGCCTGTCTGCAAATTCTCACCCCGTAGATTTTCTTGTCCTGTGCTTCTTTGGAAAGAGAGAAAGAAAGAGCTTCAGTGCAAAAAAGAAAAAGATAGGGGGAAATAGGATCACCTTGGCGAAGCCCTCTAGACGGGTTTGAAGATCCTCTCCTGTTGCCATTGACGATGAACTTGTGGGATACGCTAGTCACACACTCTATAACCTTCTTCCTCCAAATAGACGGTAGCCCTAACCTTCCCATCATCCTTTCTAAAAAAGGCCACTCCACCCTATCATAGACCTTGTTCATGTCTAGTTTTAGAACCATAAGTCCTTCTTTGCCTTTCTTCCTGTGTTTCATGGTATTAAACATCTCATAAGCAACCAAGGCATTATCCGTGATCATCCTTCCTCCAATGAAAGTTCTTTGATTTTCAGAAATGATATCATTCATAAGCGGCTTTATCGTATTAGCCAGAACCTTGGTAATAATTTTGTAAGACACATTGCAAAGACTGATAGGCCTATATTCAGATAACCGGACCGGGCTGCTCATTTTTGGAATGAGAACAATGTCAATATCATTAATATCAGTAAGACCTACTTCTCTGTTCCACCAATTGGAAATAAAAGACAACAGGCTGCTTTTAATAGTCATCCAGAATTTTTGGTAAAAAATTGCCTCCATACCATCTGGGCTGGGTGCTTTGTTCGGATGCATTTGCTGGAGGGCTATCCACACTTCTGCTTCGGAAGGAACTTTATTAAGATCTGAATGAGCGGATTCGGGGACCACCTGAGACAAGCCATCAATGAATTCCTCCATACCAGTTGGGTTAGAACTAGAGAACAAAGAATTGAAATAAGAAGAAATAATTTCAGCAATCACCTCCATGTTCGTGTGCCAAGTCCCATCCTCTTTAAAGAGTCCTTCTGTAGTATTGTGTATTTTCTTCTGGCTGGCTTTATGATGAAAATATTTCGTGTTCCTGTCCCCGTCTCTCATCTCATTGGTTCTGGCCCTAGCTAGTCAAAAACTCTCCTCCATTCTTTGAAGCTCATGCAACTCCTTTGTGAGTGACTCACATTCTAAAAGCATATCATTGGACGGTGGCCGGTTTTTTGCAACTCCGAGTCTCTTCTCGGTCTTTTGAATTTGCCTCTTGATATTCCCAAACTTCTCCGTAGCCCACCCCGCTAACTCTTCAGCACATTTTTGCGTCTGGTCTTTGAGTCCCAAAGAACGGTTGCCGTCCCAAGCTTGATTCACCACCTCCTCACATTCCGGTGAAGAGAGCAAGAAGGTTTCAAACCTGAACCTGCTCTCGTCCTATCTCTTTCCCGTATTCCTGCTTTCGGCCCATAAGAGAATTTGCCAATGATCAGAGTTGAGAATAGGAGAGTTCTTCACTCTTCTTATGTTGAAAATATCACACCATCTTCTGTCCGCCAGGAAACGGTCAAGTCTCTCTAAAATCAGATTCTCTGTCTGCAAACCTCTCTTCCAAGTAAATTTATTGCCCGTTGACCCCAGATCCATCAGCTGACAGTTGTCAATAGCCTCCCTAAAATTGCACATCTGCCATTCATTACGTGGCTGCCCTCCCTTCTTTTCAGAATGAGTGACAATCTCATTGAAGTCACCACCAATAAGAATAGGTAATCTGGAATGTGAGCAGAGATCCTCCATCAACCTCCAAGTATTATGTCTCTCATGAGTGGCTGCCCACCCGTAGATCCCCACAAAATAAAAACACTCCGGGCTCTCCTCCTTCCCAACCACATCAGCTATGTGATGATCCGAAAAGGACTTCAGTGATACAACTCCCCACCTCCACCACAAACCCAACCCACCAACCCTACCTCTGCTATCCACACCAAAATCCTCATTGAAACCACACTTTCTCCTTACCGCCTCCTGGTCCCCCCCTGCACATAGTCTCTACCCCAAAGACTATGCCGGACATCTCCCTCGAGCATCTTCTTTTGAGGGAGTCCACCGTCCCAGGGCTGTCCAGTCCCTGGACGTTCCAGCATAGAGTTTTCATTGCCCTTTACGGGCCTGGACCTCCGCAGTACCCGCTACTGCTGTGTGATCTGGTTCACACGGAACCTCCACTCTGAAACGTTTACCTCCCAATCCCAACTCTCCTTCCTCCTCCATTGAGAGGATGGAAAAATACGTATACCCGATTGGCGATGGGCGATTCATAAGCAAGATTGATAACGGAGAGATTGGGAAGTTCGGAGTGGGAGGACTGTTCCCGTCGGCCAATTCAATGACGTGCGTTATCATATCCTAATCATATCCAACTCCAAATCAAATCCCCACCAACATCACCATCATCATTCATCATCATACAAAAAAAATGATACATTAGCTCGGACCGTTAGGCCTAGTTTAGTCGTTTACTTCTTAAATCCCAGTAATCTGGTACAAAGCGCTCGTATGTTTCAGTGGCTGCTGGAGGTGAGCTGCACGGGCTTGCAGACTTCCCTGTTAATTTGTGGGGAGGAATCATTTGCATAAGGCAGCGACTCAGCAAATCGGGCACGGGCAGGCATTCCCAATAGGCCAATACCGTCTAATTTTGGCGTTACTGGGAAAGACCTTCGTCGCGGTTACAACAAACAGAACGGTGTTTATGGGTGTCACGTAAAACGTAATGATCCACCAATAATTACGCTAATTACCAGTATTTCTAAAGTCAGCGGCCAACCTCGGCATAAAGTAAAATAAAAAATACAACCCACGTATGTGTCGGTCGGCCTATATGCTCCACAATATTCCTTCCTTGCTCAAATCTTTAACCTCTGATTTCCCTTTTCCCCTTAGAAATTAACCACCAATGACATCGAATATCACCGCAGGGCTATACATGCTACATTATTTAAGGACAACAGTTGCTTTTCACTGCCGTTTGTGCTGGGCCTATCTGCGCCTCAAATGCCAACTGTACGCTAGGTCAATTCACTCAACGCTCTTAATATAAACAACAAACTACATTGGGGGCCATCGGTGACCTTACATTACTTTGATGGAATGAATCAACTGAGTCTTTCAAAGTTTCAACCCTAATGATTGAATTCTCAACTCCACGTTTAACACAAAACCAGCCTAGAATTATTGCCTCGCACATTCCGACAAACAGGGGGTTTTCTCCCACAATTTCTGAGAGTACCCAGTCTATCCCATATATCACGTTTCTATTTGTCATATTATCACATTTAACTCTCTTACCCTTCACTTCCCCTTCGGTAGTTCCTAGAGTCGTAATATATGTCCAAATTCGTGAATCCAAACTGGTCATGATCGATAAGATACTGGTCGGCGAAAACCAGATCAGTACTTCTAAATTTCTCACTTCAAATCGAATATGAGCTGACAAATTCTGGCACTGCAAGAGCAAATATGAGTATAAAGTCACTTTTATTTTAGTTTAAAAAATCATCTATAACATAAAAAATATGCTGAATACGATGAGTTAATCAAAATATGACTATTTATATTGTAATGTAAAATTTATCATTTTCTTACTATAATTATACCACATATATTATAATATTATCGACTGTAGAACTATACAAATTAACAATATATATATATATATATATATATATATATATATATATATATATATATATCTGTGTGTGTGTATATATATATATATATATATATATATATATATATATATATATAAAGAATTTGTTGTCCGACAGGTAGCATTGGGCAAGTTACCCGACAACAACGCGTGGTGGTATTGTCACGTAATTACTTTGAAAAAAAATAAAACAGGCGGAAAGCATTCGAACGTGAAAAACCCAAAACCCTCGCACTGCCCTCGCTCAGACCGTCGCTCTACCCTCCCTCTACCATCGCTCTGCCTCTCGCGCATAAATCACCGGAGACCAAATCACCGCAACCACCTCCATCCCCAACTCCTCCGTCTCTACTTGCTCCTCCATCTCTATCATCTTCGATTCCACATCTCGCTGCATCTCAATTGCGGAGCAGTTACCTCTTCCGAGATGACGAGAATAAAGAAAGCATCAAGGAAGACCTCGACAATGCCACCGTGGAGAAAGAATCTACGACCAGTAATTGAAGAAGACGAAGACTTCAAAATGCAGCACCATCATGCCAAGGAGAAGATGGCCAAAGAACAAGAGGAAGCGGCGTCCGCGGAACCACAGACTACTCTGAAAGGGGATACAGAAGGGGCTACGATGCCCAAGGCAACGGATGTAGCGGAGAAAGAAGCAATTGCAGTAAAGAAGATGAAAAAAAGGGGATACGAACACAGGTAAAACAGGACAAGAAGAGGTTGCGAAAGGGGAGAAAGAGGTTGCTTCTGCGACTCCTCAGTCAAAAACGAAAAGGAAGAAAAGAGGGGCTGCAGATCCCCTGACGAGTAAACTGTCAGAAAAAAGAGCAAAACGCAGTAAGCTGGGCACTGCTGAGAAAGAAGGAAAAGGAGCTACCGAGACGGGCAAACCTCGGCGTGATAAAGCAGAGAGCGAAGAACGACAAGGTAATTTGTGCTTGCATGTACATTACAAATGAGAAACAAAAAGATTTCGTATAGAAAGTAACAATGCATTTTAAAAGAGTAATTATTATAAGAGGTAGAGTAACTACACGATACCAAGAGTAACTGATATAGAACATTCGAGTAACTGTACGACAACCTAGAGTAACTGGAGTAAATGCTGGAGTAACTATTAAAGAAAAAAGAGTAACTCACACACTTTACATAGCAGTTAACATATGAAAACCATATTGTTAAGCTAAAAAAGACTAAAAATTTAGAGTAACTTCATTCGTATGCAGGAAAAGAAAGGGAAGGGAAAGTGAAGGCCGAAGAAACTAAGGATATAGAGAAGGATACTGACGAGATAGGAGAAGAGGAAATAAGGAGGAAGAAAGAAAAGGGAAAGGAAAAGGCTACCTATGAGGGAGGAAAAGAGGAGAGAATTAAGAGGACAGAAAAGGAGAAAGGAAAGGCAGCTGAAGGTAATATTGAATGGATTTATAAATTTATGAAATTATTATTACTATCATATGACACTTACTTGCACTTTATTAAAATTGTTGTTACAAGAATAAACAGTTAGCATAAAAAATATTATCAACCTACCACGTGGATTGAAATGTGAAAAATTGAAGAGTACCTTGACTGAGTAACAAGTAATAAGCAAAAAAAGAAAACTAAGAGTAACTTTTCATATGTTTCCAATGGGGATAAAGAGGTTGTACCACAGGTGTTACCTAAAGAGCTACATCACCACCAGCCAGAGTGTGGTATTTACAAGTAATCAGCTGAGAATGATGAGGACGACGTCATTTGCAAACATGATAAAGATGCCAAATCTTATGGTTGACGTATGCCTCTTGGAGGATTTGATACACAGATATGTGGATGATGACAGGTTTTTGCTGGCCAGAGGGGTGGAAAGAAGGATGACGGTTGAGGATGTAGGGGTAATTCTAGGTATCCCAAGCAGAGGTATGGACATCATACCTAGTAAAAATTATGAGATTGTGAGATCAATATGGCAACAATTTGCCAGGGCAACAGGTAAACAAGGAAATGAAGGGGAGACCTCTAAGAGGTTGAGAGAAAAGGATGTCCTGCACAAGGACAACTTAGCAAAGCTTTGGCAAGAATTTGCAAGGACCGACGATCCAGCAGACTATGAGAACATGTGTCATGCGTGGATGTTGCACCTGCTGGAAACATTCCTACTCCTAGACACCAGCTATTGCACACCAATGTACATAATACACTACTTAGACGATGTTACTGAAACGATGCAGATGAATTGGGCAAAGTTGGTGCATGGGAGTGTCTTCAGGAATATGAAGATGCTGAAGCAGAATGTCCTGCTGAGGAGGAAAGGGGAGAAATGGAAAACCACCCTCTACACAATAGGACGTGTGATGTTCCTATGTGTAAGTGAATGAAATTATCTTCATATACAAAATTTTTACAATGATGACTATGGTGGGCAGTTACATATGCATTGAATTTTCTCTCTGTTTACATGTAGGTTTGGGCATATGAGATGACGAAGATGGCAAAGCCAACGTTCCTCGACGCAAAGGCAAGGATAAAGAAGTGGGCTGCACCGGTTGAGAAGTTGATGGATTTAGGGGTTGTGGACCCTAAGGATGTAAGAATATTTCTTATTTGTTATGAAAGCTAATATACAAAATAATCCTACAAGTTTGCATTGTTAAATATTATTTTTGATTTTTTTATGGACATGTTTGTGAAAGTATGAAGATAGACTAGGGGGATTACTGGTGAGCTTCAATAATAATGAAGGACATGCCCTACTACCTTGCGGAGAAAAGGGCAAAAAGTAAGCAAACGCCAGGCAAGGTACCAACAATTTTGGTCATCCGAAAAGGAGTGCCTGCTGAGGACTCTAACCTGGAGAGAAGAATTTACATACTCGAGGAGGAGCTAAAGATGCAGAAGGAGATCTGCACGAAAATAGTTGTTGAGGCATTCACTGAAATGCAGAGAGAGAAGAAACGACTAGAAAACAGAATAGCCGAGCTGGAAGAGGAGAACAGAAATCTGAGGAGAAAATTCGGAAATGAAGGTGACAAATCACAGTCACCTGCCGGTGGATTCGAACAATCTGCTGAGAGGTTCACATCGAGGAATGTTCAAGAACCCAAAGACAGTTCAGATGTGCTACCCGAGAAGGATGTCGATACGACGGGAAAAGTAGAGAAGGAAGGTGTGGATAAGGATGACACGCCGAGGAAACGAGGTAGGCTGAGCCTCAGAAGAAAATATGTAGAAGAGAATGACTCAGAAGATGAGAATGATGGGAAGAAAAATGGTGATGTGGAGGAGAAGAAAGAAAAATCAGTTGAAAGTTTAGACCACGGAAAGTCTACATGAGATGGAGAAGAAAAGAGCAAAGAAGAAATAGGTGAACAATAGGAGAATATAATCGAAGAAGAAGGGAAGAAGGAGGAGCCCAGAAAAAAGTTGTCAAAGATAGAACAACAAATCATAGGCAACATCGATAAGAATGTGAAGAAGAGGAGGGAGGAAAAGGCAAGGTTGCATCTCCTTTAAAGTATATCAATACTTGAGTAACTGTGTAAATACAATAGAGTAATTGTGTGATATTGTAGAGTAACTGTAGTAATATAAAGAGTCACTCTATGATAGTCTAGAGTAACTCTGTGAATTAGAAGAGTAACGGTAGGAACATAAAGAGTAACTGTACGATGGTCTATAGTAACCGTACGACATATCAACATAGTGTAACTAGTGGAAAATGAAGATTGATTCTAACATGAAGTGCTCTTTTGTTGTTGACAGCACAAGCTGTCAAACTTCATTGGTTTTGAGCATTTCAAAACAAAACAAACTAGGGAAATTGTCCACCACTTCATGGACAATATAGAAGAAATGTAAGAGAATTTGTTATTTTGTCAAGTGTACACATATAAAACATCGCTTATTCAATATTTAAAACTAATATGTATAACATCTATAAAAATGATTGGCAGGTCAAAACAAGAATGGAGATTCAGTGATGACACTTGGTGCATGGGATAGGACCTCGCCACCCTACTGTACAAAGATCAAATGACGCAATCACCAGTAAGAAACAAATAAATAGTAGTGTAACTCTTTGAAAGCTTGTGGTTTTTTTTCTAAACAAAGAAATCTTGTTGCTTTTTTCCCAGGTTATGGACTGCTTTGTACAGATGCTCAAATCTACCACAAGCAAAAGGAGGAAGAAGGGTCTGTCATGGTACTACTTGAGCACATATGCTCCGGTAAGAAGAAAAAAATTGGTATACAAAATTACATCAAAAATACAAAAATATATACACAAAACTGAAACTTATAGATGTGAATTTGCATTTGCAGTAGAAGCTGACATTTGATGTTGAAAACATAACCATGGAGCAGATCGACATGCTATCTCCACTATTCAACGTCCCAATGAAAGATTGAGACACAATGGACTCGGTTTTCACCATATTGAACAATGACAACCACTGACACTTGTACGAGGCAAGTTTCAGGGATGGAGCACATCGGTCTTATAACTCAATGAGTGGAAATAACAAGTCAAAAAAGGAATTCCATAGATAGGTAAGCGATCTATAAAAAGTAAATCTATTTGTAGTGGATTGACAGGGTTAATGTTTATTGATTGATGATTAATAAGAGTTGTGTATTTTTAATGCAGGTGGGTATGGTGCACAAATTCTTCAGGGGGGCAGAAAAAGGAGACCAACTGTCACAGTGGGGATGGGAGTACCCACTGTGTCCACAACACGAAGAAGACTCAATTGACTGTGGGATCTTCATCATGAAGTACCTAGAACGCCTGGTAAATGGAAAACACATGGACTTCACCTACAACGACATGTCGGCCATAAGGGATGATATTTTTCAGAGAATGATGGCGAGGGGGGAGTTGCAACCTGTATAAGCACATCAAAAAGATAACAATGAAGACATCAAAAAAGGCCCATCTAAGGAGAACAAGGGAGGAAGAGATGAATGTCATAAGCATCAAGAAGAAGAGAAGACAGAAGCACTAGATGAAGAGAAGAGCGCGGAGGAAGAGGCTGTTTCAAGCCTAGATAAATGGCTGAATTTTAGCTGAAATAGTGAATTATTAATTGAAATGTAAAACTTGAACAGTTTTCTTCTGGAATTTTTATGTGCAACCGCTATGAGATACATTTACTTGTGTGTTGTGAAAAGCCTGAAAATTACATTTTTGATCTAAATCATATTGCAAATATGAGTATTTCTGGGTTTATATATAGCGTTTTGTGCTTTGAATGTTGTGTTCTTGAATGTAAAACTACTGTGGTTTTGTATGGAGATATATAGTTTGAGTTTGACTACCAAACAAGAAAACAACACAAGAGAAAGAGTGATGATAATATCATAACTCTTAGAATAATTATAAGAACACTAAGAGTAACTGTGATAGTATAGAAAAGTAACCATATGATTCAAATGAGTAACTTGCATACTTTGTAATAGTAACTCTAAAAAAAGAGAGGTAATCCATGAGGTAACTGTGACAACACTAAGGAGTAACTGAGAGAACACTAAGAGTAAATATGACAATACTAAGAGTAACTCTAATAGCACTAAGAGTAACTGAGATAACACAGAGAGTATCTGTGACGATATAAAAAGTAACTCCAACATCTAGAAAGTAACTCTTGTGGCTGAAGGTTTGTCAAAAACATGAAACTAGTGTATGTGAACCACATAGTAGCAAAAACTGACATTTCATGAGTAACCTTCAGTTACTCACAAGGTTTTTTCAGTTACTTCATAGGGGTTTTTTTAGTTACTCACAGGATTTCTTCAGTTACTCGCATGGTTTTTTCAGTTACTCACAGTGTTTGTTCAGTAACCTTAAAAAATACAAGTAACCGGAACATCTTGTAAAGTAACTATACCAGTATGAGAGCAAGTGTTCGATTCCAGAAAAAGGTAACTGTATCAGCACTAAGAGTAACAGTAGGAGCACAACGAGTAACTGTGACAACACTAAGAGTAACTATGATGATATAAAAAGTAACTCTAGTGTTCAAAAAGTAACTTTTGTACTTTGCAAAGTAACTCTTGTGGAAATACTCCCCAGTCCCTCCACCACCAACCCATTCCTCCCCATGAGGCCTGCTATCCTCTTTTAGTGAATCACGCTCCATTTAATGCATTAGAAGAAAAGATATGTACAATGCACTAATTCTATTAAAGAAGGAACTAGAAAAGAGAAGAAAAGAGAAGGTTGTACAACGTAAAAGCACAGAGCACTACTGTATTATCTAAGTTGTATCATCTAAACTATAAAAGCATAGAACACAGAGCACTACTATATCATCAGAATAGCAGAATGTCTGCAAACTGTACTGCCCATCTTTGCAACACCAAAAGCATAGAGCATTGCTGCCATCTTCTTTTAAGTTCCAGTGCTCTCATCTCACCCTTTCACTCACTTTTGAACAACCTACCTTCGTCATAACCTACCTTCTTCACAGCCTACCTTCTTCTACCATTATTAGTTTTCTCACAACCCTCAACACAGCCTATCATGGAGCCGTTCATCCATCCCATGAACTACACCCTTGACGACAAAATAATGGAATCCATTCAACTTACTATAGAATGGAAATATCTCCATTTTCACATTAAACCAGAAAACACCACCTTCCATATCAAAAACCAGACATTTCAGATCACCCTTGTTCAGAATAAAAATAGATCAGTTTCAACTAGTAGGGGCTGGAAAAGGATGATCACACAGCTCAAGATTCACAAAGATTGGATCATCATCCTCAAGCCAACCAATCACCAGACTATCCCAACATAGATCACAAATTATTTTTTAGAAACACCAACCGACCTTCTTCCACTCTTCAGAATGCCAAGTGAAGCAGTATTCTCTGGAATGGATGACTCTGCAGATCAGCTATTTGTTAGGGACAAATACCAAGCACCGTCAGGATCAATTGTAAATCCTTTATAGGTTGACTCATCTACAACAACTGACACCTCAACATCTGTAGAAGACACTACTTCTTCTTCTATCCAGCCTTCCTATCATAAATAGGTATGCACCACCGCCCTTTTCTCCTTGCCTTTTGGTCGATAATCTTCCCCATCACCACCTATACCGCCCCAACCATCCTGGTCTCAAAACTGTGGTTGACTCATGGGTAAATCCTTTACAGGTTGACTCATCTACAACAACTATGAACTGCTCATATACAAATTTGTGTAGCCAAAAGTTTTGATGATTCTGAAGTTGCTGTTTTGGTTTGCTGTCTCTGGTTTGCAATGGAGTAAATGGTGTGTATGATAGATCTCGTCAGGAATGGATTTGACCCCCTGAGCTCTTTGGTTTTTATGTTCAGTTGATGGACCATCCTTATAGTTGGTTTGGCTGTAGTTTTCTATATCATTTGTTCCAGAGACTATGTATAATATATATCATTTTATGCTTTGAATGTTGTGTTCTAGAGACTATGTATAATATATATCGTTTGTTCCAGAGACTATGTATAATTACAAGAACACTAAGAGTAACTGTGATAGTATAGAAAAGTAACCATATGATTCAAATGAGTAACCCACATACTTTGTAAGAGTAACTCTTAAAAAAGAGAGGTAATCCATGAGGTAACTGTGACAACACTAAGGAGTAAATGAGAGAACACTAAGAGTAACTGTGACAACACTAAGAGTAACTCTGATAGCAATGAGAGTAATTGAGAGAACACAAAGAGTATATGTGATGATATAAAAAGTAACTCCAATGTCCAGAAAGTAACTCTTGTGGCTGAAGGTTTATCAAAAACATGAAACCAATGTATGTGAGCAAAAACTGACATTTCATGAGTACACTGAATAAATCATGAAAAAAAATTGTACTAATCCAAAAGTGTATGTATTTCAAAAGAAAAGAGTATCCATTGCACATGAAGATAAAACAAAAAATATTCTGCAAAAGAGTAACATTTGATCAGAACAGATTCTTTGTAGCATATTCAAAGTATACATACAGCTGGTGGAACTCAACATAACACATAGATACATTACAAAACACAAAAGTAAAAATACATGGAGGGTTACAAAATCACTTTCACAAAAACTAGAGACAAAAAGAACAACCCATTACAGATTTGAATATCCCTCACTCACGCACTAATCAACTACAAACTCTACTAAAAAACATCCCGCACCAATAGATCACATGATCAGCAACAGAGATAATCATTGAACAACAAACAACAAAAACACAAAGTCCAGAAACAAAATCCCTGTGGAATGGACTACTTCTTCATAGGGCAGTTCCTGCTGTCATGGTTGACCCCAAACTCTAAGAAATTCTTGCACTGCCTGTTATAACCCCAATTTTTGGGTTCAATTGGTGAGAGATGCAATTTCTCATGTTAAGGATAATTGAACAAATAATGATGTGATTTGTTTTGAATAAATGAATTCTTTGCACAATAGCCTTGATTGGTTGCTTTGTGGGCTTAATTGGCTATTGGGCCCAATAACATGGCAATAATAAAGAAAATTCAATTAGTGAATAAATAATTGAATAATGGATAAAAGAAATATGTGGAAACCTCTAGAAGGCAAATCCAAAGAGGATTTCGTGCCTCTTGGATTCCTTGGGTTCCAAGGAGTCTAAAGTTGCAAAGAAAAGCAATAAGAAAAGAAAAGATTAATTAAGTTTTTCTTTATGAAGAAAGAAATTGGAAAATAATGAGAAAATGTGGAAAATGAGTGAAAAGAGGTATAGTTGAGTTGTCCTTTGTGGAATTTCGTATCCCAAGGATTCCTAATGATAAAAGGGATACCAATGAGGAAAATAAAAGAGAAATAAAGGGAAATCCTCAAAAAGGAGATAAATTAATAAGAAATAAATACAAAATGAGGAATTGACTTTTAAAAGAAGATAAAGGCAAACCAATGTGGGAATCTATGCCTTGGGTTTTCTTGAGGACCAAGGAACCCAAAATAACGAGATAATTGCAAAGTGGAAAAAGAAAATATCAAATCTGCAAAATAAAAAGATAATGAGATACATTATTAATGAATTTGTGATATTGATAAAAAGAAAGCATTTTCCTATTAAAGGAAAATAGAATTCGTGGCCAATAGATTAAAAGGCAAATAAAAAGACTGAAGGAGAGGAATTTCAAATTCCTAATATTTAAAGGAAAGAGAATATCAAAATGATAAGAGAGAGAGAAAGAAGTTTACTCTCATGGGGGGGATTGGTTTCCCTTTTTGAAGAGGACTCATTGATTCGTGTATAAGCTGCCCTAAGGCTTCATTTCTCGTCCCTATTTAAAGGGCTCGAGCCCAGGGTCGAGGTCATAAGGGTTCCACGTATCTTTCTCTCCCTTGTCCCTCCCTCTTCTCTATTTTTGTCTTCAAACCCTAACCCCACAAACCACCGTGGACATGACGCAAAGAAAGGGGATCAGAAGGTTGCGATTGATGCCTACAGTACCACGACTCCAAGGAGGAACCTAGCCCTCAAGACCGTGCTCTGGATCTCGTGCAGCAGGAGCAACTAGGCTGCAGGGCGACCTTCAGCGTATGGCCTAAACGGATGAGAAACTGACCATCTTGGCCGCAGTTTCTTAGTGCCCCGCGTGCGCATGAGGTCGGCGGAGGCAATGGATGTGTTTCCGATGAGGTTTGGGTCCAGAGTCGGGAGCAAGAGCCGTGCTTGGGCCTGCGTTCGGCGGCTAGGGCGGCGGCCCCGTGTTGCCAAGGTTGAAGAAGGAGTTCCTGCGCGTTTGACGGTTTTGCCCTTCGGGGTACAAAGAAACGGGTAACTTAAGTAAGGGTATAACGGTAAATCCGTTATATTTCCAATTCTACAACGTCGCATGGACTGTGATGACGTGGCAACTCCCGATTGGCCAAGTAAGTGTTTTAATGTAAAATTCATATCTCGATATTCGTAACTCCGATTGGGACATGTAATATATGTATTTTGATCAGAAAAATGCAAGGAATCCATTAAAAATGGTTTTATAGCCTGAATCTGATCATAGTTTGAAAAATAGTGTAATTTATCAACTTTAACATAATGATGATTAAAGAAACCCTACTTTGACATGATTAAAGTGATTAATAGGGTTTGATGAATCATTAGATTTGATATTAACCTGTTAAATGCAAAAATGTACTTTAAGATAAAAAAATGATGATCTTTGCACATGATTAGTTTAATTTAGAGTTTATGTGCTTAAATATGCATCAAATTTGAAAAGTACATGAAACTATCATCTTTAATGATTTATTTAACGAAAAATCTTTAGATTTGATGATAGATGGTTAATTTAAGACTGTTATTGATAAACGAGGAAATATGATCTAAAAGATAATCTTTTTATATAATCGGCTTAAGATAGGGTTTTGTGCATGATTATGCATTAATGAGCTTGAAAACCCTAATGTAAAAGAATGTGTCTTTTAATTGATTTAATTGTCCAAATATGTAAATAAATAGGGATATGATGATCCTAAGTCGAATTGGGTATAAAAGATTATTAAAATGGATAGTTGAGCAATTAAGGTTCATGAATATGGAAAAAGGATATTTTAGGGTTTGTTAACCTAGAGGGATGAAGTTTGAGAAATCGATCTAAGAAACCCTAATGAGTATTAATGAATACTTAATGCGGATTAGAAATCATAGAAAGTGAATCCAAGTCAATAAAGTAGATTCTTAATAAAGCGAGTAATGAATAGAATACATATTTATTTCAGGAACTATGTGATGATTGAAATTACTTGCTTGGATCTGTTGATTGACTTGATTGTATACGCATGAAGTATATGTTGAATAATCTGCAAGTCAGGTATGTGGTTACGCTTATGACTATACCGAATAGTTTCCCGAAGATTTTATCGATGTTTCCCTCAATGCATGAATTAACTGTTGGATGTCTATTTATTTCATGCAATTATAAAGTGACTATGGCTATCACTATGAGTATACCTGTATAACTAGCTAGATCCGAGTCCACCCCTGTGGCTATGCAAAGGCTAAGGATAACCTAGAGCAAGGTCTAGGGTATCATGAGTTAGAAACTGGGCTACACATGAGTAGTGCCATGAGACTCTTAGCATACCATGAGTTAAGGAGTGGGCTACCTACGGGTAGTGCCATGTGACTCAACCCTAGAAATTGATTCACCTATTAGGTGAAGTCATGAGGGGTAAAATGGGAATCTACCACATGGGAGGTAGTATCCAGGTCCACTGCAGGGACAGCGCAGGGGATAGGGTACACATGGATCGCGTAGTTATACTTAAAACGTAAACTTGTTTGTTAAATGATAATTGAATGTGATACATTGTTATATATAATTGAATGATCATTGTTTCCCCCACATACCAGCTACGGCTGACCGACGTTTTGTTTGTCGGCGTTTTAGGTACAATGAAAAGAACAAACAGTAAAGTGGCACATGTGATACTAAATGAGAATTAAAGTGCAAAGGAGGATTAGATAGATTAGTATCGGTATGGATAGAAGAATAGAGATCCAAGTTTTCAAAAGGTATGTAAAGAAAAATTTAGTCTGTTAGAATTTAATAATTGTTTATGGTTATATGTCGAACCTTTGATCCAGGATTAATGGGTACGGCTCAACCTCTCGGTTTCCCTTAATTTGGGGTTATCGGGAGGTGGGGTCGTAACATTTGGTATCAGAGCTTAGGTTCCTCATTTAACCATTAATAATTATTAAATTTTACAAACTCCATAGAACCCAAGGGAGTTATTAGAGGAGTATCCGAAAGACGGAGGTGTCTAGAAAGGGATCACGACCGGGGGCTGGCAAGATTTTCCTCCGCACCGCTAGTCGGAATACGAGGACTCCCGGACCCGTGTGACCGCCTGGCCAAAGTCTTAGGGTATGAATCGAAATAAGATACCTTTAGGACTTCTCATCTTATTCATCTCTTCTCATCACAAAATTCTGATAAGGACCTAAAGGATTAGGGTTTTCTCTCTTCTCCTCACCCTCTTGAGGTATGGGTAAGGTTAATAAGGTTTAAGGAATCCTCCACAAAATTAATGAAAGGCATGTAAATAAGATGTCATGGACATAAGCTTAATAGAGTAAGCGCAAAATAAATACTAGATACATGCTTAGGTCGTATGACATAAGTTGTCATGTCCTCATAAGAGACCTGAGGCTAGGCCTTCTTGTCGGGAGGATAAGTCAGTTTTGGAGATAGACATCTCCATTGCTAATAGAGACCCGGTACATCCTATGAGGATGATGCTAACCCTAACCCTAAGTGATGGTTAGAGAGATATGAGTTGGACCAGGTGTTTGAAAGGACATGCCTTTGGGATGTCATACGATCCATGGGTGACCTAGCACCTTTGGCAACCCAACCCTGGGAAAGGTTGTGCATGTTAGGGTAAAGGATAGTTCCTTATATGATGGTGTTAGTGAAGGACCATAGAAACCCTATGGGCTTGTGCAAGTAGGGCATAGCTGGCACCTAGGGAACGCCATAATGCTGACAGTAGGATGCAACCCTGGATGATCTTGAGAAACTATAAGTTCGAACCTAGGCTTCACCCATGTAGAGCATGCTTTTGAGGTTGATCCTTCCTGAAGTGAGGACCTCTAATGGTGAGGTTGGATGTAGGGTTAGCTGTAGAGAGAGATCTGGAAACCCAGTATGAAGGTTGGAAGCTGAAAACCCTGAACAGTGGATGATTTGGGTTGCCTCATGATCGACCCCTAAAAGTTGATGATGTCTTGGTTGCCTTTAGAGGGACCAAACCCTAGAGATAGAAAATGAAGCATCTGGGGCCTATGTGCCTACGGTATATGTGTTTACCATCCGAGGTAGGAAGAATAGTTCCTTAAACCTAGAAAGGTTTAGTAGCAGGCTATGAGGCCTTGTACCTTGTTAGTTGTCCTTAAGGAGGACCCAACCCTAAGTGTTGATCGAGAAGAAGGATGACAGGAAGTGCACGGGATACCTTTTGCAAGCTTGATTCATGGTTCAGAGATAGAGCGCACAGTTGGACACCTAAAAGTGAACCTAGGGTTCCTAGGCCTAAGAGGGGAAGTGGTATACCTAATGCTCAGGATGAGAATTAAGTTTTATAGTTTCGAGCATGGTACACCTTATGAATAAAGGAAAAGGAAAGTCCCTAAGGTTTAAGGTGTGTTTGATGAACCCCTCACAGCTAGGTTGATGATAAGGGAAAGAATGTTTTTGATCTGGTATTGAGGAAAGAGGACAAGTATGACCTAGCTTGGTACAGTAAGTGGGCTGCTTATGCCATAATGGTTTGCTAGGGTTAAGTAGGATCGTGTGGATGTAAACCCTAGACCTAAGAGCTTTTGTGACCTTAGAGATAGTTTTCCTCCCATCCTGGGAGAGGGACCCCTTTGGAAGGGTGTATATCAGTTTTGGTTAGTCTAAGGTGACCTAAAGAGGTCTCTTAGGATCTTGAGAAGCTAAGTGAAAAGTACATGGTATGAGAATGAACCTATAGACCCATAGATATCCATCTCTAAGTGCATGCAGATGTGTTACCATGGAGGTAACCGGTATAGGGCTTGACCAAGGCAGGCATGTTGCCATGATCTTAGTGAAAGGATGAAGGTCAGCCCATGGATGCAGAAAGAGAGATGATGAGGACTTGGGTAAGGTTCTAAGTGAACATGTACTGTAATGGAGAATCCTAAAGTCTATCCTAGGGTCAGGTAGGGATAAGACCGATGAAAGTAGGAGTTTCCTAATTCCCCAGTTGCACATGACCATAGGGTCGGGAGGTGACAGCTATCATTGTCTGAGGGCCATGGGTTAGGAGATTGATCACCTTCATGAACTCATGGGACTCAACAGACAAATGAGTAGGGCACTCTCTTGATGCATGAGGGAAGAGGGATGACCCCAAAAGAATCAGTACCCTATAGACCTAGAGGAGATGACCAAGGATATAAACCTCGGTAGGTTCGAGACTTGTTTGATATCATGATGGTTGTGATGAAGAGACATATGTGGCATGTTGCAACTCAGATTTAAAGGTGTACTGGCAAGGTGGGATGTACCATCTCTACTCTTAGAACAGGAAGAACTCTGTATTTGGACTGCAGCCAAATGCTTATTTCCTCTTGTTATGGGGGTGAGAGATAGGACATTATGCATGTCATACACCAAGGATAAGAGATGATGTAGGTTGGAGCATTGCCACGAGAAATGGGGATAGAGAAATTATCTTACCATGGTAAAGTGAATGAATGATACATAGATGATTTGTAAACACTAAGAGAAATGAGGTAGTTCCCTTATGAGGATGTTTTTTTATCATGAGCTATGTGGAACTTACAAGTTATACCAGGTTGAGTTTGATCACCATGGAGATGGAATCAGAGAGTGTTCTTAGGAAGATAAACATATAGTTTGAGGTGACATGATAAGTGAAATGCATGAAAGTGTAACGTTACCTAATACCTAAGGATGTGAAGTGGTACTGGATGCTCTGGTTGAGATACATCTGACTTGTTTAACTAGAAGCTAGAAGAGGTTGTTTGGCCAACCCTAAGTTTGAACAGGAGGGGTGTTTGGATAACACCCAGATGTAACAAGAAACGTTGAAAGGTTAAGGGTTGTTTGGTTAGCCAGTCTAGTCCTTGATGCAATGAAAGGATGGTGGTAGAACCTCAAGTGCACTTCTTTGATTAAGAAGGTGATGAAACCTTGATGAGGGTGGTGTAGGGTTTCCAAGGAATCGATCTTGAGGAATCATGACATACTGGAAATCATGATTGAAGATCAACATACACCATGGTACTACCAAGATAGTAAATGGCAATAGCACTTTAGATGCTTAAGATGAAGTTGCATGTGGTTTATGACCATGCAAGCAAGGAGGTAAAGGACGAACCCCAGTAACCCAGTGTATCGATATAGAGGACAAAAGAATCCCTGAGAGGGAATGAGAGCTCAACACTATGGATGTTGTGATAGGTCTTCCCTGGGTCAAAGAAGGGCGAGATGCAATATGGGTTATGGTAAGTCGCCTTACCTAAATGACATGAGAAAGATGGTTCAATTACACCATGAAGCAAGTTCAAAGGATTCTTGAGTTTGACTTAAAGGTTCTCTTCCATAAAGTGGAAGTAGGTACATGAAAAAAAAACTCAATAATAATATAGTTTATCACCCCTAACTATGGTTAGTATGATCCAGACCAAAGGGTCTGATGAGGGCATGTGTGCTCGTTCAGGGTGATATCTAGAGACAGTTCTTGTCCTATGAAAGATATGACAATGACCACCATAGCCATATCGGGTTGTATATGAAGCTCTGTAAGGGAGGTTGTGTCGGTCACCACTTCAGTAAGGTGATGTTGGTGAAAAGGGCCACATGATGGTTAGAAAAGGACCACATGATGGTTAAAAAAAAAAAAAGGGACCACAGTGCATGTAGATGAAGTCACTTTGATCATGCAATGGCTGAAAGGAGCCTAGAGACGACAAGAGTCGTGATCAGATGCAAAGTAGACTGACCTACAGTACACTGTGGGAGAAAATGTGACATGAAAATCCGACCCCTCTAAGTTATAACTAAGGGAGCTGAATACCCGATACATATGTCCATTAGAGATGGATGGGTGGAGAAGGTTAGGTCTGACCCTACCCCTCAGGATAGAGTAATGGGAGATGTTTTTCCATGTGTCCAATTTAGAGCACTATGTGAGGTACCCCGACCATGTGCTGAGCAATGAACCTAGGGAGCCCCAAGGGAGGCTGAAATGACCTGAGTCACCTGTGCAGTTTATAGACGCCAGAGTGAAAAAAAAAAACTCAGGGAAAAGAATAAGTGATGATAAAGGTTCTGTGGAAGCGCCATGAGTACGGAAAAGCCACATAGGGGCCAATTATGGACATGGAAAAGTCTTATCCTGAATTGTTTGTTTGCTTTCCTAAATTTTGAGGACAAAATTCCTATAAGAGGGGAAGGATGTTATAACCCCAATTTTTGGGTTCAATTGGTGAGAGATGCAATTTCTCATGTTAAGGATAATTGAACAAATAATGATGTGATTTGTTTTGAATAAATGAATTCTTTGCACAATAGCCTTGATTGGTTGCTTTGTGGGCTTAATTGGCTATTGGGCCCAATAACATGGCAATAATAAAGAAAATTCAATTAGTGAATAAATAATTGAATAATGGATAAAAGAAATATGTGGAAACCTCTAGAAGGCAAATCCAAAGAGGATTTCGTGCCTCTTGGATTCCTTGGGCTCCAAGGAATCTAAAGTTGCAAAGAAAAGCAATAAGAAAAGAAAAGATTAATTAAGTTTTTCTTTATGAAGAAAGAAATTGGAAAATAATGAGAAAATGTGGAAAATGAGTGAAAAGAGGTATAGTTGAGTTGTCCTTTGTGGAATTTCGTATCCCAAGGATTCCTAATGATAAAAGGGATACCAATGAGGAAAATAAAAGAGAAATAAAGGGAAATCCTCAAAAAGGAGATAAATTAATAAGAAATAAATACAAAATGAGGAATTGACTTTTAAAAGAAGATAAAGGCAAACCAATGTGGGAATCTATGCCTTGGGTTTTCTTGAGGACCAAGGAACCCAAAATAACGAGATAATTGCAAAGTGGAAAAAGAAAATATCAAATCTGCAAAATAAAAAGATAATGAGATACATTATTAATGAATTTGTGATATTGATAAAAAGAAAGCATTTTCCTATTAAAGGAAAATAGAATTCGTGGCCAATAGATTAAAAGGCAAATAAAAAGACTGAAGGAGAGGAATTTCAAATTCCTAATATTTAAAGGAAAGAGAATATCAAAATGATAAGAGAGAGAGAAAGAAGTTTACTCTCATGGGGGGGATTGGTTTCCCTTTTTGAAGAGGACTCATTGATTCGTGTATAAGCTGCCCTAAGGCTTCATTTCTCGTCCCTATTTAAAGGGCTCGAGCCCAGGGTCGAGGTCATAAGGGTTCCACGTATCTTTCTCTCCCTTGTCCCTCCCTCTTCTCTATTTTTGTCTTCAAACCCTAACCCCACAAACCACCGTGGACATGACGCAAAGAAAGGGGATCAGAAGGTTGCGATTGATGCCTGGAGTACCACGACTCCAAGGAGGAACCTAGCCCTCAAGACCGTGCTCTGGATCTCGTGCAGCAGGAGCAACTAGGCTGCAGGGCGACCTTCAGCGTATGGCCTAAACGGATGAGAAACTGACCATCTTGGCCGCAGTTTCTTAGTGCCCCGCGTGCGCATGAGGTCGGCGGAGGCAATGGATGTGTTTCCGATGAGGTTTGGGTCCAGAGTCGGGAGCAAGAGCCGTGCTTGGGCCTGCGTTCGGCGGCTAGGGCGGCGGCCCCGTGTTGCCAAGGTTGAAGAAGGAGTTCCTGCGCGTTTGACGGTTTTGCCCTTCGGGGTACAAAGAAACGGGTAACTTAAGTAAGGGTATAACGGTAAATCCGTTATATTTCCAATTCTACAACGTCGCATGGACTGTGATGACGTGGCAACTCCCGATTGGCCAAGTAAGCGTTTTAATGTAAAATTCATATCTCGATATTCGTAACTCCGATTGGGACATGTAATATATGTATTTTGATCAGAAAAATGCAAGGAATCCATTAAAAATGGTTTTATAGCCTGAATCTGATCATAGTTTGAAAAATAGTGTAATTTATCAACTTTAACATAATGATGATTAAAGAAACCCTACTTTGACATGATTAAAGTGATTAATAGGGTTTGATGAATCATTAGATTTGATATTAACCTGTTAAATGCAAAAATGTACTTTAAGATAAAAAAATGATGATCTTTGCACATGATTAGTTTAATTTAGAGTTTATGTGCTTAAATATGCATCAAATTTGAAAAGTACATGAAACTATCATCTTTAATGATTTATTTAACGAAAAATCTTTAGATTTGATGATAGATGGTTAATTTAAGACTGTTATTGATAAACGAGGAAATATGATCTAAAAGATAATCTTTTTATATAATCGGCTTAAGATAGGGTTTTGTGCATGATTATGCATTAATGAGCTTGAAAACCCTAATGTAAAAGAATGTGTCTTTTAATTGATTTAATTGTCCAAATATGTAAATAAATAGGGATATGATGATCCTAAGTCGAATTGGGTATAAAAGATTATTAAAATGGATAGTTGAGCAATTAAGGTTCATGAATATGGAAAAAGGATATTTTAGGGTTTGTTAACCTAGAGGGATGAAGTTTGAGAAATCGATCTAAGAAACCCTAATGAGTATTAATGAATACTTAATGCGGATTAGAAATCATAGAAAGTGAATCCAAGTCAATAAAGTAGATTCTTAATAAAGCGAGTAATGAATAGAATACATATTTATTTCAGGAACTATGTGATGATTGAAATTACTTGCTTGGATCTGTTGATTGACTTGATTGTATACACATGAAGTATATGTTGAATAATCTGCAAGTCAGGTATGTGGTTACGCTTATGACTATACCGAATAGTTTCCCGAAGATTTTATCGATGTTTCCCTCAATGCATGAATTAACTGTTGGATGTCTATTTATTTCATGCAATTATAAAGTGACTATGGCTATCACTATGAGTATACCTGTATAACTAGCTAGATCCGAGTCCACCCCTGTGGCTATGCAAAGGCTAAGGATAACCTAGAGCAAGGTCTAGGGTATCATGAGTTAGAAACTGGGCTACACATGAGTAGTGCCATGAGACTCTTAGCATACCATGAGTTAAGGAGTGGGCTACCTACGGGTAGTGCCATGTGACTCAGCCCTAGAAATTGATTCACCTATTAGGTGAAGTCATGAGGGGTAAAATGGGAATCTACCACATGGGAGGTAGTATCCAGGTCCACTGCAGGGACAGCGCAGGGGATAGGGTACACATGGATCGCGTAGTTATACTTAAAACGTAAACTTGTTTGTTAAATGATAATTGAATGTGATACATTGTTATATATAATTGAATGATCATTGTTTCCCCCACATACCAGCTACGGCTGACCGACGTTTTGTTTGTCGGCGTTTTAGGTACAATGAAAAGAACAAACAGTAAAGTGGCACATGTGATACTAAATGAGAATTAAAGTGCAAAGGAGGATTAGATAGATTAGTATCGGTATGGATAGAAGAATAGAGATCCAAGTTTTCAAAAGGTATGTAAAGAAAAATTTTATTACCATTTTCAGTATAGTATGTTAGAATTTAATAATTGTTTATGGTTATATGTCGAACCTTTGATCCGGGATTAATGGGTACGGCTCAACCTCTCGGTTTCCCTTAATTTGGGGTTATCGGGAGGTGGGGTCGTAACACTGCCTCTCTCTTTTAGATTGGGCAATCTCAACTCCAGATTTAAACCTCACATCGATCGATCTAGGTCTCCCCTTAGTTTTGCAACTACTAGGTATATGGACCTTGACAACAAAAGAGGAAGTTGTATTAGAAGTGGTTACACCAGCGCCTGCACCAGGATCAGCGAGATCCAAGTCTAAGAGCTCCTTTCGCAAAGCTAACAATTTTTCATGGCAAAGATCTACAATGTTGTTCCTAAACAATATGTTGACAATCGAATTGTAGGCAGAAACAAGGTGAAGTGTCCTCCCAGTGGATGGATGCTTAACTAACATTTTGCCAAAAATCAAAGGGTGTTCTCGGTACCATTTGGTCCACCTATTCAGTATGTAAGGCTCGGGAAGAGTGCAACAATAACAATTCTTCAAATAAGAGAGGATGTGCCTTCAAGGGATGCCTTTGAATTCCAACATGAAGCAACTGTAGGAAACAATGTCACTAGATGACTCTTTCTTTGATATACGGGGAGTTCCAAGTCCACCAACATGATACACCTCAAAGACACCTTCTGAAGCTTCCTTTACATTGTAGACCATGCTTTGGTGAACCTCAGATTGGAATATCTTAAAGATGGACTTGGTGTATATAACTCTCATCTGCTCCTCTAGGGGCCACAGTGATGAAAAAGGGAGGTTACTGTACTCGTCATCAAAGTCTTTGAAATTTTCAATCTCCTGTACATGAGAGTAGGCAGTCTCCAATGAACATACAAGTTCAAAGAGAGTCTTCCTACTATTCACCTGGCTCCTTATGAATGCATTCAGGCTCTTGCTCCTCTGAGTCATCCTCATGCCCGCAAAGAAGGAGGACTGCATATAGCACGGAACCCAATTGCAACACATCACATACATATCAGAAAGCCAGGTGATGGACAACAAATCATTCTCCTGAATTACATAATCCCACCTCTCTTAGAAAATGTCGACATCATCCACATTCCAGATGCAATCATTCAAGGAGCTTATGATCTGGTCCTTGTTAGGAACGCCGCCAAGATTGGAGGGAAGCTTCTGTAGGATGTGCCAGCTATAGAAGTGATTCTTGCAATTGGGAAAAATAGTGATGCTAGCAACATTCATAGTAGGGTCCTGATCGGTTATGATGGAAACCAGCTCTTTGCCAAAACAAAGTAGGTACTGCTTGAAAACCCATACAAATGAGTCATACTTCTCATCAACCAACAGAGCAGACGCAAACAACACTGTCTTGCGATGGTGATCAACTTCACCAAAAATTCCAAAAACCATTGAATACTTATTGGTGCGGTAGGTGGTGTCAAACACAAACGCATCCCTGAACAGCCCGAAGTCTTCAACAGAGACATGATCAACCCAAAACAGATGAGTAAGGCAACAATTGGGGTCATTTTGGTAGCTATAGAAGAATTTCAGATCGAGGACCTTGAACCTGGAAAAGCAATCTAAAACCATGTCGACATCGTATTTGGCCGACTCTTTCCTCTTGCTACTGATGTGTCCATGAGCTTGTCTGCTGGTAAATGTCAGATTTTCATAGCCGCCAGACTCGGATGCTATCAATGCAATCTGTCTCGATACATGTATGTTAGCTTGGATCATGGAAGAAAGGATCTCTTTTTGAGTTTCATTAAGAGATGAGTTACACTTGAGGTAATGGAGATGAGCAACGTCAACAAGATCGTGGTTGTGTTCCTCAACAAATGCAATCACAACCCACATGGATGAGGACTTATCCAGTGTGAAATGTATCATGGCTCCACAACCACACCTCTTCACAGAACGCATGTGCTTCTTGGACAACTTATCCTGCAAGTTACCCACTTCATCACAAATGGGGCTCAGAAGCCCTCTAGACCTCTTAGAATGGAAGATCTTACCATGCTTGTCACAAACTAGATCTTTGGCAACCAGAGTCTTACTTCCCCGTTCATATCTATTTTCATCTTTCCTGATGTTAAACCCAATCATTCCAGCATAGCTGCAATAGAAGGAGATACCTTTATCTAGACTTCCAAACTGAAGGCCAACTCTAGGGACTGTAGCTGGGGGCGAAGAGGAAGCACCAATAGAATGAGAAGATTGAGGATTATCATTGTCACGACCGACACTTGCATTAGCAGCATATGTATCAAGGCTGGGATCCATGACAATGTGTTGGAGTAAATAAGAAGACCAAAAGAGTAACCCTGTAACACAACAAGAGTAACTCAGTAATTTAAAAGAGTAACCAAGTATAACAAGAGAGTAACTACGCAAACATAAAAATATGTATGACAGTTACTACTTCAAAACTAAAAATGCAGACACAAAAATTGGGTTTCTTTCCCACACAAGAGAAACATGAATGAATACACATTGAAATGATGAGAAAAAATAGAAAAACGAGTATAACTGAATGAATTGACAAAGAGAAATACAAAATCTACATGAATGTAGCTTGGAAAAACTATTGCTCGTAAAAATGTAGATAGAACAGGGAATTCTCCCACCACCTCCACTCCCTCCTCCTCAGTGATGTGGAATTAACAACATCAATTTGCTCCTAAATATGCAGAAAGAACAAGGAGTTCTCCAACCACCCCCACTCCCTCCTCCTCAGCAGCGTGAGCTTCACAACAGAAGGTCTAGACGGTGGAATCAACATGTTGAAAATCGATATCATCACAGGATACAGAGACGAAGGTGGGTGACACCTTAGTTATCCTCCTCTACAAGATTGATAAAAGGGGAAGCCGTCCTTGTTATTCGGGAATGGAGATGAATATAGGGATTTCTGAGGAAGAAATGTAAAATGAAGATTGAAATATGCCGTGAAAGGTGGAATCAGAGGAAGATTTATGCATGTGGGCCGTTCAACGGCGGATGGGGGGTAGATCGGATCTATCAGCCTGGCGGCAACATAGACGAATGTGGAGGATGCTGTGTGGTTTTTTCTATCCTAAAACACATGCTATAGTAACTCTGACTTATTTAAAAATTTATTTCATTCCAGATTAGACACTACAAGAACATATATGATTCCATATAAAATATTTTGCAAAAAAAATTAATCATGAATAATATTTGTATGTGGTTGTTTTGTTACAAACTAGAATATGTAACAAAAATTTGTCACTCATACTTCGTCCCCCTCCCCTTCTCATCCTCCTTATCGACTCTTTCCCAACTTGAAGTTGTGTGCACGAGAAACATTGTACTACAAAACTTGGTCCTTCAACAAAATCTATAGAAATATGCTAAGGTAGGTTTTCTTATCACTTTTTTCTTTTTCTTTCTCAAATATATATTCTAGTATTATTTATACAATATCTTTGGAGATATTGTTAGTTTTTATTCTTCTTACATGTATCAGTCATCTTATATCATTGTCAACCCATATAAACAATATGAGTTTTAGCTCCACCCACTTCTCTTTTGAAGATGTTTTTTTAATAAAAAACAATGGTAAGTGACAAGATTATGCGTAAGGATCTTTTAAGAAAAGAACTATAAGAGGTAGTAATGAATCAATAAAAGTTACACGTGGATCCAAACCCATGACTCCAACACGGTCATGATTAATAAGAAATATGTCCCATGTGTGGATTCAATCAACTTAGACGTGCTTTGATTTAGACATTGATTGGAGGATTGAAACCACATCGACACTTTAATTTTCTTCAGTCCATATCAGATCTAAGTCGACAAATTCTGGCAACTCAAGTTCTAACAAGAGTACACAAAATATATATATTGAATTAATAATATGTCTACTTATTTTCATGATCATCTATTACACAAAATATATATACTCTATGTAATGACTTGGTCAAAATGTGATTGCTTATACTCTAATGTAATTGTACAAAAGAATTACTCAAACTATTTAATAAATATTATTACATTACTGAATGCAAAACTATACTATTTTACAATTACATAAATAAATAAATATATATATATATATATATATATATATATATATATCGATAGATAAATGCATATAATATATATATATATATATAAACACATATATAATGTATATATGCACACACACACACAAAGATATATATATGTATATATATATATATATATATATATATATATATTCCATTCCAGATTAAACATTATAAAATCAGATACGATTCCATGTTATCCTTTTGTGAAAAAATACCAGTGAATGCTTACTAAAAATTTTCCACTCTTACTTCGTCCCCCTCCCCTTCTCATCCTCAGTATCACCTTCTTTTCAAGTTGAATCTGTATGCACGTGAGACATTCTAATGCAGATTTGGTCTCTCAACGAAAGCTATAAAAAATGCTATGGTAGAGTTTCTTATCTTTGTTTTAATTTTTCTTTCTCAAGGACCTATTTTAGATTTATTAAAGTAATATCTTGGTAAACATTGTTACTTAACTAGTTTTTCTTACATGTATCAACCATCTCAAGTCATTGTCTATTCATATAAACAAATTAGGTTTGTTACACTAGGTTTTTTTTTTGGAAGAAATTTTTTTATTGTTGAAAGCAACACTAAGTAGTAAGTGACCGGCCTAAATCGCGCGTCCAAAGGGAGCAGATTCGAAGTAGTCAGACTTTTAAATTACCCGACTCTTAGGCCCCTGCAACGATGACGGGGTCCAAAGTAGCGATCGGGGTCGAACCACAGGGACAAGGGTGGTAGTGTTTAGAACTCAGAATCAACACATTACACTCCGAAAAAATCAAAACGAGGATAAATGTAACATCCATGACCTGGGTTATGAAGTAACCCTAGGTGTTTTGCTTAAATATGTGATTAGATTCTTTTGGTTATCTTGTGTAATGTAATTAAAGCTTTTGAGGAGCCTATATTTCTATTTCAGTCCTTTTTGAACAAAGTTGTAATATTATTTTGTAAATTTTGGACTAAAGTGAAAATTACCCAATTAGAGGGGTTAACTTGAAAATTTCACATGTTAAGATGTTCCTTTGATAATGAGACATCATAAGAATGAATATGATGTAGTGGTATGGATTCTCCAAGCTTGAGCACCAAGATACAACTTGTAGAGCAATCCTTGTGCTTTAAAACCTAGTTTTGGTGTAATGTGCAAATTACCCAAAACCTAGGGTCCAACATGAAATATGTACCCTCTAGAGTATCTCTCATGTATCTTGTCATCAAGTAGAGAAAAAAAAATGAGAGGGGCACCTCATTTGAATGATCAAATAATAAAGATAACCTTAATATTTAAATAACCAAGTTTTAAGCAAAATGGCCCTTTTGTACATGTATAGCTTAATAAGGTGTTTGGTTTATTTTCCTTTTAACCTTGGATAAAATAGAGGTTTTGCATGTGAAAAGGAGGAAGAAACTTGGCCAAGGGTGGAGAGAGCATGAGTGGATGGGTTTAAGAAATAAAAGAAATAACTATCTTTTTTCTTTGCCTTGATAATATCCAAAAATATATAAATACCCTTTTTTTCCACAAAGCAAGGGAACGTTTCCCTTAGTTTCTTTTCTCATCTTCTTGCTTTGGCCAAATAAGGAGAAGCTCTGGAACATAGGAGGACGACCAAGCTAAGTTGGTAAGTATGGATCATCACCTAGCTCGAATTCATGGTGGAAACTCTAAACAAGGTTGGTTTGTTAGTTTTCCTTATACAACTTTTCTTTCTAGCTATCTTCTTCATCCAAATCTTGAAGAACTAACCTTGGGCAACCTTTGGAGCTTCACCCACCATTAAAGCTACGAAGCTTGGATATCTAGGTCATATTTAAAGGCTGGTTTTATAACTCTAACCCTTAAGCTTTGCTTTTGCATCCTTCTTTCTTAGAAACATTGCTTATTCTTCTTCCTTAGGCATCTTTGTTGATTCTTGCAAGCAATTCTGTGAAGAACATCCCCTGTTCTTGAGGTGTAAGATGATGATGTTAATTCCAAAGTTTATCCACAATCTTTCTTTAGCAAACGGTCCTCTGCCTCTTGCTGAAACCGTTTGAGAGCAAACAGTTTCAAACCGTTTGAAAGCAAACAGTTTCAACCAAGAACGCATGGAAGCAACGGTCCAAGACCGTTTGGATGCGTTGACCAGGCGTTGACCATTTAGAGGTCTGTTTTAAACAATATGGACTAATCACCCAACAAAAATCATCAAGTAATTCCAAGAGAATCACCAATTGAAAGCACATTAGTCACCTAAACCCGAATCGGGTTAGTCAAAGGCAATAAGTTGTAGTACAATTAATTGTTAACCTAATGATCAATCTAATGAGATAAACCCTAAGTAGTTGAGTTAGTTTTTGGTGTCAACTTGGGAAAACGGTCTCAAGACTGTTTGGAAGTCATCCAAATGATCCCAAGACCGTTTGGGGTCAGGTCATGACCAAATTGAATGATGGTTTAATGGTTTCAAATCAATTAGACTCATGTTGAGGAGTGTTGAAGGGTAGTCGATTCCAAACCCTAATTCAATTGATCCAAGCCCTAATTGGTGATCAATTAAGGGTCAATTGAGTATTAAATCAGTATAGGGTTGACCTAATTAACTCAATTGATAAGTGGCTAACAATTGCATGAACGATTGAGGGATTCAACCTTGAAAACCCTAACTCAATTGAAGTGGTTGAGACACTTTTTGGTCCTTGTAGTTTTGAGGTGGTTTGGACCAAACGGTCTCAAGACCGTTTGGGTCCAAATGGTCTCAAGACCGTTTGAGTCCAAACGGTCTCAAGACCGTTTGAGTCCAAACGGTCTCAAGACTATTTGGGACCAAACGGTCTCAAGACCATTTGGGACCAAACGATTCCAAACCGTTTGATGCTCATGCGGTTTCAAGATCAATTTTTCCCATACGGTTTCAAAGTCAGAGTTGGCCAAATGGTCAACAAGACCAAACGGTCTTCACCCCATCTTGGGCAACCGGTTTTGAGTGTGCACTTTATCAAACAGTTTCAAAAGTCAAAGGGACCAAATGGTCAACACCACCAAACGGTTTCAAGGTCCATCCAAGATCGTTTGGTGGGTTAGTGTGCAAGACCGTTTGAGGTCTAAAAAGGGTAAGAACGTTTGATACCTTAGTGGTCAAGATGGTTTGGTGGTTGACTAACCTAAACGTTATAGATATCTAAAGTGATTAAGAGACTATGTAATTAGTGGATCAATGCATGTCATGAAATGGTGAACATTACAAAAGTACCCTTGATGGGATAATGTAACTAATACCCCTTGATCAAGTAAACCCTAATGACTATAATGGTGATGAAATAACTTATGTTGTCAAGGTTAATTTGACTTAGTCTAATCAAGGGTGATGTAATCATCATCTCATATAAAGAGGAGAGAGAAGACTACCTATATGAATGAGAATCAAGCAATAAATCTCCAATATGTTTGAATGTGTCTAATTAGGGTATGATCCTTCATAGTGAGATCATGGAAACCCTAATTATGATGGTTAATGAATCTTAACCCTATTTTGGAGCACTAAGAGAAGTAATTCCCAAACATGATGATAGTATAATCTTAATCCATTGAAATGTGAATAGTAAACCCTAATCTAGGATAATGTGATGTAATGTGAATAGTAAACCCTAATCTAGGGTAATGTGATGATGTGAACAGTAAACCCTAATTCTGAGTTATGATGTTAAGTATGAAACTCCATGATTAAATTATGAAATGAGGAATTACTATTCCAAATTTAGTTAAAGGGGTTGGTTAACCCTAATTGAATTAAAAAGGGAAAACCCTAACCCTAATAAGGGTATAGTGGTACAACCTTTGAATAGTAAAGTTATTTTTGCTTTGCAATGTGTTGATTTAGAGATAATGTGTTTATTATCAGATGTATTAATTATGCATGTCTTTATGAAATCGTGAACATAGCCAAGTAAGAGCTATGATGTCACATTCATTGAAAGAACATTATAATTTTTGAATGTAATGATTTGCTATGTTGCATAGTGAAAGGAAACATAAGAGATTGACAGGCTATATGAGCCATATGAAATATCAACATTGCTATTATTTTGTTTATACTGTCAAATGACTTGAGGACAGTATGATACTTGATAACAAGTGTTTTGGTGACTTAAGGGTTTGAATACCCAAGTTCTTGAAACATAATGCTGAAATGGTTAGGGATTGATATCCCAATGATAACTAAATGTGAATTGAACTTGATACAATCAATACTCTTTCTTTATAGCAATTGTCTTATTGGTTTATGTTTGAAAACATGCCTGATGCTAAAAGAATGCTATAATGTACTTAAATAATCAATTATAATGATATCATGTAGAGCCCTGACCATAGATCCATCATTGTCAGAAGTTTAATGGCGGTGAAACATGTTTTCCTAAGTGAACTCATGGAGAGCATACTTTTGAGTATGTGGGGGTTATGGACGCGAATATCCTTACGTCCTAATGTAGGATTTGATGTGAGATGTACCTGTAATCTCCCAATCCTTCATTATATGTTTATGCCAGGATGATATATCACTAATCTCCCGATGATGTTGTTAATGCCGCATCGATGTGAGATAAACAAGAAATCCCTCGATGGCAAAGAGAGTACAACACGCCACTGTAACTCTAATCGCGAAGTTGCTAGAATACCCTAGAAAGCTATTATCGTAGAGACACAAGATGTCCTGCATGTTGATCCTCACACTAACTGAGGAGGATGAGGTCATAGGAATCTGACTCTTCTAATGACCTATGTATGGTACCGATTGCAATTTCGCAATGGTCGGTTGGAGTATGAGAGGTGTAACTCATCTCCTCAGGGCACAAAAATGTTTGTAAAATGTAATCAGCCGTGTAGCATATTTGCTTAGGTTGAGTTACGAGAAATAATGATTGATATTACATTGTTTATAGTGCTCTAGCTAAATAACTAGTATACATGTTCTTCATATTCCTTATTGATATATGTCTTGTCATTCAATTAAGTTATAATTGAAATGAATGCCTAGAGAATACTGCTCTACTTAGTTTAATCAATGAATTTCCTCCTGTTAAATAATTTAGTCCTGTTGCTCATTGTTATCTTAATTATTGCAATAACAATGCTTCTGGCGGAGAGTTATAACTCTCGCTAGGACAATTATTCAATTGTCTCACCCCTGTGGGATTCGACTGTTTAGGTAGACGCCGAGGACGAAGGAACTCTTCAGCGGGTGAGCAGCAGCAGCAACAGCAACATCAGGGACAACAATGATCCTCAGGTGGAGACACTGTCTGTCAAAGTCTTGTAGATAGAATGTCATGTGTGTCGTCTCTGTACTCTCAGGTCCTAGGAGTCAGTAGATGTGTAATATAGATCTGAGATTTTGGCGTAATGCCTCGAGATTTTTGTATCTTGCCTTGTACAATTACAGAGCAGTTGATGTTGTGACTCTTGAAATGTGATATTACTGAGATCTGCTGATGTATTAGCTTGTAAATAACTTATCCTGTTGTTTTATGAAAAAGTCTTATAGGTTGTGGACCTTTATTCAAAAAGTTTTAAAATTTGGTGATTTTCAGTAATTCCGCTGCTAGTTAATCGCTTCCGCAATCGTTGATCTTGTTTTCTGAGAAGTATCGTCACAATAAAGTTCCCAAAGGGAACAACAGTCTAAGATCGATAAAATAAAAGAAAACTATCTCCAACTGGAGTTACAAGGAGAAATTATGGTTTTAAGAGTTTATTAGTATTTAGGGTTTTAGCGCAACAGAAATAGGGGAGATAACACTATTGCATTAGCAAGGAACAAAGTAGGAAATCTTCGGTAAAACAAGCGGCATCAGGAATATCTAGTACCCGTTCTCTCAAAGAGGGTACCTCTAACTAAGCACCAACACCTCTCTCAAGATTGCTAGACTTGGGTTAGAGTGGAAAGATAGCTGAAGCAACTCCGATCCTGGGTACTCTCGTACTCCCTGATCGAACCAAACACTAGAGCCACAACACCTCTCTCAAGGTTGCTGCAACAGGAAACATGATTCGATAGCTAGTCAAAACATGATCCAAGCATACAAGCTAAAGTTAGGATGCCAAACAAAGCAATCATCCAACAAAAAGGAACCAAACATAAAGCAACAAATATTTAAAGCTCCTCTGATTCCATTAGCATAATCATTATATAAAAAGGGTTGGTTACATTGCATAAGTAAGAAAGTAAATGACTGAAAAAGAAAGATAAGCATCACCTCCTTGATGTAGAAGATCGACGTGCAGCAGCAGATCCCCAAGGGCCCTCGAGCCCGATACCGGGTTGGGGCTGTGCCCGATACGCCTGTGTTGGGAGGCACTCCCTGTCGGGCGATAGGCCATGACGGGCAGATGTACCGACCAGAACTCCCTTGCCTGATACAGTCGTGATGGGACGCCACCCTGTCGGGTGACATACCGTGACGAGTGATCGGTATTGGGCTCAGTATCGTGTCGAGCTAGAGACCGCTTAGGTGTCGGGCTACTCGTATCGGGTGTCCTTGTTGGTCGATATCGGGCTGCTATGGTGACCGGGATAGATTCTAAGTGAACCATTCCCATCCTCTCGGGTCGAGGAAGTGTTCACCTAGTATCGCCCGGTACACCTCTGGGACGTGATACACTAGCTCCAGGTGCTTTCCAAAGTTAGCTTTCGCGAGATTCCGACCCGTCCCATCGGAGTCTTGTAGCTGCTATTTATAGACAGTGGTTGGGAGAGGTTGCGGTCCTCTGGGTGCCACATGTCCTTTATTGGCCCTTTCAACTTAGCTCCAGGGACGCTCTACATGCGTATCATCCGGCACAATGGGTATCGTTCAGCAAGCATATCGGACATCGTGTCGGACTGGGCGCCTGCCGGTGGGTAGCTTGTATCGCGCGACATGCTTCGGTAGTCGTGGTGGGTACAACTCCCTATCGGGTAAGTGGCGTATCACCCATCAGATCCTCTTTGTACGACAACCCCGTGTCGCATGGTAGCATATCGTGCTTCCATGTGTCGGGCAGCAAGTGTGTTGCCCGATTGGTGGGAGGACCGATTGCAGGTAGGACACGTTCATGTGCCGGGACGGGCCTTTTTGCTGATAAAAGAGTGGAAAAATGAGGAAAACCCTGCAAAAGATGATAAAAATGGGATAAGAGCGTAGCCTGGCCTATTTATTCAAAAAATGACAAAAAGGAGAGGAAATCAGTTTAATAGGGCAGTTTTGACAACAAAATAAGGGCCAAAAATATCACAAAATATGGTGTTATCAACTCCCCCAAACTTAGCATTTTGATTGTCCTCAATCATTCTTTTAAAACTTTGTTTTGTGATTCTTCTTCTTAACCGGTAAGGTTTTCAGACCATGAGTTTGAGCGGGTATTTGAGATATCTTAAAGAGAACACTGCCCGACCATGAACAACAGACTTTACTTTTCCTGCCTTATTTAAGCAAAATTTTCTCCACAGCTTCGGCGAGACTTGGGTGCATGATTTCGAAGTTAGCTTTCACACCAAACAACTTTTGGGAACAGAAAGTTGTGTGTTTAGGAAGGCTTAAGGATTTTTGGGTTTTTCTTATTTCCCATCAGTCCATCCAGGTATGGGTCCATTAGTGGGCGAGTGGTCCCTGCAGTCTAAGCCAGTTGGCTTTAGAGCAGTGATTTCACATCCTACGTACCACTGCCCTGGATCTACCATGCCTAAAGATGGGTACTTTTGGAAAACAAGTGTGTATATATATATATATTTATTATTATTATTATTATTATTACTTTTTTTTGGGCACAACTCTCATGCTTTTATTCACTCTCATAAGGTTATTCTCTCTTTTCGGGATTTTGTTGGGTAAGGAAAAACAAGAGAAATTTTTAGTGTTTGGGCAGCTTTTTCCTTCTGCATACACGTCTCTTAGCTGTCGTGAGATTATTTTTCAAAATTTTTTAGCGTGGAAAGTCATAGTCTTTTGTTGTATGAGGCTGCATTTTGAAAAAGACATAACAAAACCTGTACCTCATTGGACATTGAAAACAAACAGGAAAGAATTCGTATCATGTTTTTACTATACACTGTCTTTGTCCATATGTATGGAGATGAAATAAGCAAAAATTTTTAGCAAAATAATTTTTTTGTATGAGCATGTATATGTATATGCACACATATTATAGAAAAAGGATAGGAAGAACAAAAAGGGGTGGAGTTTGAAGAATTTTTTTTTATACCTCCCTCACTGGTACATGGTACCCCCCCAAACTTACTCCACACTCTGTCCCAGAGTTGTGAAGTAGATAAGGTAGTCGATGTGGTGGAGCTGGTGAGCGCACCTTTTCCAGATAGAAGCTCCCACACATATTCTCCTCGTTTGCTGTGGTAGTCGATGTGGTGGAGCTGGTTAGGCGTCTCTTCATTCGATATCCATTCCAGCACAAAGATGTCGCAGTCGTTGGATAATGGAATTTGGTGTGGACTACGGTGGAAGAAATGGAGTTCGTGCCATTTTCTTGCTGCCATCTCCAGGAATGGTTGTATCAACACTGCCACCTCATCATAGTATTTTCGTACTAAGCGCTCGAGGGGGGTCAACGCCATCGATGTAAACTACACTGGATGATCTTTGTTGTTGTCTGAGGTGTTGTAGAAGATTCCTGCTCGTTGGCGAGTGTACATCGTCAGGAGCGTCCAGTGGTTGTAGTACAGGATGGGTAGGAAGATAGTGCATGGAACCCTGTGCTGCAACTCTGCCAGAAATGATTGCTTCACTCCTGATTCATTGGCAAGGAAGACGTCATTGAACAACATTGGATGAGCTATGTATACATGTTCAAACTTCTTCTGTAGTGTCTGGATGTAGGCGACCGCCACAGATATCGCCATACATCCTCCTTTTACCATGTCCCTTAAGTCGTCAACTGTAACTATGACACTGCCTACCTCATAGATAACATCTGTCGGGGTAGAGTCAGCTAACTTCAGAAGAACTTTGTTGACCTTCTCCTGCGTGAGTGTAGAGCACGAGAAGTGCTCGAAGTTGTTGATCATTTCTTCTAATGTTTCAGGCGAAGCGTGGTCTTCGATTCCGTGAACTTCCGTAGGATTTCCAACCGCTTGCCTACCCCATAGATGTCTACTTCTATCTCAGCTTCTTTCTCTGAAGTGCTTCTAGGTTGCGAAGATTTGTCTCCCTGATCACTGTCCAACAACCTCTCTGGTACCCTATGTCTTGGAAATAGCACCTATCTTTGATCAACAACAAGGAGTAGGTGCTCCTGAGATGGTAGAAGTTTTGGCCCTGGAGATGCCTTATGTATTCGAATATGTTGAGCAGCTCCATGGCGCGCAAGACAATAAAGGAGCTATTTCCACTTCCCTCTTCTGCTTGGACGGGGAAGTCTCCGATAGAGAAGAAGTTCCAAACACCGCTATGACATTGGACTCCTTGTTTGATGGCTCGTAAAAGACACAACGGTAGAAGCCTGAGATGTTTGTCCTCCGGGCAACTAAAACTAAGACCTGAGCATGACACCTCCTTGTTGCAGCAGCTGAGGAGCTGGACGTCCTAGTTCTGGAGGTCTGCCACACACATGAACCACATGTTGCAGTGCTTGTACGGGGCCAACACGATGTTCGTGTTGTGATCTTCGATGTGCCGCATCATGTTGGCCACCGCGATGGAGTCTGGTACTCCCATCATCAATCTTCTTGCCAAGGTCGGGTGGCATTGTATATTGTTCTCCGACCTGTCCCAGTGCTGATATTCTCTATTATAGCACCTTCTAGGACCCTGAACAACTTCTTTCCTACGACAACTGGTGAGCGGAATATTCTTATGAGTGCTCCCCGTCGTATAGAGAAGTAGTTGTCGCTCCAGACGATGTCTTCTTCATCAGCCTGCAACCTCAGGACCTTGTTCAGCAGCTTCTGGTCCCTGATCGACAGGTAGCCGATGACCCTTCTATCGAAGTCGACCATCTTGAAGGAAGGTATCTCCGATGGCACAGAGAATTCATCCGTCGTCGAGCGTATTCCTATGGGGGGTGTCTTTCATTGGCGGCACATATGTCCCCCCCTCCCTCAGATTCGTCAGAAGAGTCCTCCGCGACATTGAATTCTTCGTTGTCATCATCAGCTTCATCTAGGGGGACTGAGGGAGCTACTTCTTCCAGACCATGGAGCTCTCCTGTCCTGTTGGAGCTCCGTTGGCTGATCTTTGTGGCGTCCCTTCCTTGGGCGTTGGGGATGGCCCACTGGAGGAGGAAGTGGACGATGACCTGATGAGGGTGCTGAGGAGGAGGGTTGAGAGCCTGAGCCAAGAGGCGATAGAGACCTTCTCGGCTGCCTTGGGTGCGGATGGTCGTCCCCCCTGTTCAGCCTCTCCTCGATCGCGTCAAGGTGCTGGAGGGCCTACTGAAGTGTGGTGTTGAGTGCCTCTAGTTGGATGAGAAGACCAACTCGAGTCATTAGTTGCCGCTTATGGCTGTTCAACCTCTGTTGGAAAATGGAAAACTTGCGGGTGAGCAAAGAAAAAGTAGCAGAGTGGCTTTTTGTTACCTCCTGCAAGTTATCGAGTTTGTTTCCCATCATCTGTCCGAGCGATAGAGGGGATCCTACAGATCTCCCTCGCATCCTCGTGACACTCCTCCCGCGAGTAGATCTACCCGACGAGTGTGCTGCCTCACTCGGGGTAGTGCCGATCTGTGCTGTTCGTGAGGTGGATGCTTCGGGATGAGGCATCAAAACTTTTGTGGTTGTATCTGCCTCGCTCTCTTATTGTGGTGGAGAAGGCTGTGGTGTTGGTGGTTGCTGCTCCACCTATGCGTTGTCAGCGACCTACTCTAGAGCTGCTACAGAGGACACTGGCGGCGGTGTCAACGTAAGTTGTGCAACTCCGAGCTTCATCAGCAGGATATCGACGAGCACCCCGTTACTGGCGTCAGGCTGCACTTCTTCTTCTGCCACCACGGGCACCACAGAGGATTCTGGAGCTGCGGCTGTCTCTTCCGCGATAGCTTCCCTCGGGGCTTGTACGGTTGTTTATATATCGGTTGTCTCTGCGACCTCGACGATTGTCGATTCTTCTCCAGCCGTGGCAGATGTTGTCGTGATCGTGGCTCGTTTTGTAGGAGCGACGACAGCTCTATCAATCGCTTTCATCGGTGGCTCTGGAGTAGTGGGCGGTGCGGCATGAGTTGTGGAAGATTTGTCCTACCGTGCGTTGAGAGGAATTTGTTCTCCTCTCGCAGCCGCCCTCTCTTGTATACTGGTGGTGGCAGCGTAAGCAGCTTCGACTGCCACCGCTTCAATTTCGGTGCTAGTGAAGACCAACTTTTCTACGTCGTAGTTGGCGCAGCTAGGAAGTGGAAGGAGGGTGCTTGTTCTTGTGAATTTGTAGAAGTAGCTTCGCCCCTCCTTCTTGATGATGCTGGCTCTCATAAGGAACTTGAGGTCGATCTTCTCGTCGCCCCTTATCCTTGAGAGACTGCGCGGCTCCCATGGGTACCCTAACCCAACCGCGATCAGATTGATGATGCCACCCATGCAATATTCTTTGGTGGCATCCTTTATTTGGTGCATCATGTTCAGCAAGAAGCGCCCCAGATTGATCACCCTTCCTTCCATCATGTCCCACATGAGATGGAGTTCTTCGGTGTAGATGTTACTTGATTCAGTTTTGTTGAAGAGAAGTCATGCTACCAGCTTGTGCACTATTCTATAGAAGTAGGAGTGAACTGCCGCCACCTTGCTTCCCGGCTTGAATGATGACTCACCGGTCAGCTTCCTCCAGAGCTCTATGGGGTTGAACCCGTCTCCTTCAGTGATCCTTGCACTGTTATTAAGTTGTTCCTTCTCCTCCTCGCTGGAAAAGAAGATCTCGTTGAGCAGCTTCTCAGAGATGACATGCTCGAAGTTGTATAGCCGCCCTTGTAGTGTATCTGCTCCTCCATATTCTTCAACGTCCTCGGGTTTATTCTTCACCCAGCGGAGAGACAACATGAACTCCCTGGTGGGTTCGATGTAGGAGGTGGAGTGGCTAAAGCAGAACTTCCTCAACCCTACTGCAGCTAGGAAATTCTCTAGTCTTTCGAAGATGCCTAGTTGAAGGAAGGACAAATGGTGGTAGAATCTGCTCGACCTGTAGAGTTTCGTTGCCAATTCTGAGTAACGACATCCATGCTCATCGTCTCAGGGCATGAACCTGCCTGGCGTATAATTCAAAGACTCTGTTGCTATTGTTGGAGCCGTTACTTCTTCCGTCCTTTCTCTCTTCTCAGCTGTGGATGGCCCAGCTACCTCGGGATTTGGGTGTTTCTGCCCGACTACCGAGGCTTTGGCTGTGGCCTCGGCGTCTATCCTCCGACCGTGTTTGTCAACTTGAACGACAATTTGCTTTGTACGGGCCATTTCTGTTATCATAAGACAAGCTAATTAAGCATTTGAATGTCCTGATATTAGGTAGGTAAAAACTTAAAGTCGATATCGGTGTTCATAAATTGATAGAACGATAAGAGAAGTTCAGCCCGATAAAAAAAAACTATCTGACACATCCGTATCGAGCTTCAAAACTGAGTGATATCATGCCTGCCCGATACGTTTGTTTCGGGCGATACAAAACTTTCAAAAGTCACCGTAGGCTCATGCCCAATACGTCCATCTTTAAGAAGGTGTCGCCTGCCGCTGGGCGATACAAGACTGGACAATATAGCTAGTGCCCGATACACTTCCCGTTCAAGGCGTGTCAGGTGACACAACCTCATGATTAGAGGTGCCCGATAGGGTCGTTCTGACGGAAATCGTGTCACCGACAACAAAAACTAATCAAGGTGACACGGGTTGGGAGACATGGGTTTTTCCAAGCAGGGTATCGGTCAAACGCGTTAAAGGTGTGTCACGCGACACATGTGTCAGGGGACACATGTGTCGGGTGACACAAGAAAATCAATTAAGTCGTAGGTTCGATACGATAGTGCACGATATTAGGGTTGTGTTGGGCAAGAAAAATGATATGGCTGTCGGGCTATGCCTTAGCTTAAGTTATCTTGCGCGATACGAGAGAAGAAGCAAGGTTGTGCGACACGAGAGCAACGAGAGAAATTACTGCACGATACGGGAGTAGGTGAAAAGTAAATGCAGTAGACCGACACAGTTAAACTTCCGTACTATATATAGCAATCCAAGCCGGGGGTAAAACGGGTAAAATAGGGGTGTGTGTCGGCCGTTGAGACAAATCATTCCCGAGACGAGCAGTCCCATCCATCTAATCAAGGGTAAAACTCATGCCGCCCGATACGGGTGCTCGCCGCTTGGGCGTATCGTCCGACATGGTTCATGGCTAAAGGATATCGGGCGACACACCAGGCCGATCAGGGCGTTTTTGTGTGCCGCCTGTGTCCTTTTCCCGATACGGTCATGGAATACGGTATACTTGCCCGATACAAAGCTTCAGAACAAGATTCTTGATGAAAAACCTAAAATAAAGAGAAGGAAAAGGCGATTGATGGGTAAAACATCATTGGCCTAAGGTGAAATTCACAACCTCAAATAGTATTACTCATCAATGCTTCATAAAATAGAGCGATGGCCCATAAAACAGAAAAGTTAGAGCATGTGACGCATGCAAAGACTTGGACCTTATTACAATAATAATGTTCTTACTATTTTTCTTGCAGGAAAAGAAATAACATCCTATTCTAAGAAAAGTAAAACTCGGGCTGCCCCCCGAGGAGCGTTGTAGTTAGTGTCGTCAGCTCAACAGCTCCAGACCCTTCACTTTTCTCCTTCAGCTGTTCCCACATCTTGCAAATTGATCTCTGTCCTTCTCATGAACGCTTCATCTTCATAGAACCTTTTTACCCTGTGCCTGTTCACTTGAAAAACCTTGGAAGGATCTTCTTTATCATACATCTCCATCATTCCGGATGGGTATATCTTTGCTACAATGAAGGGTTCAGACCACCTTGTTTGCAGTTTTCCTGGAAAAATATGAATGGAAGATTTAAATAATAAAACTTTGTGACCTTCAGTTACATCCTTCTTCCTCAGGTGGGCATCATGCCACACCTTTGTCCTTTGCTTATATATCTTGGCATTCTCGTAGGCATGCATTCTCAACTCTTCTAGTTCTTGTAACTGCAAATACCTTTTCTCTCCTGACTTCTCCAAATCCATATTCAAGAACTTAATCGCCCAAAGGGCGTTGTGTTCAATCTCTAAGGGTAGATGACATGATTTCCTATAAATCAACTTGTAAGGAGTAGTTCAAATGGGTGCTTTATATGCAGTTCTGTAGGCCCAAAGTGCGTCGTCAAGCTTTGTCAACCAATCTTTCCTCGTGCGGTTGACCGTCTTCTCTAAAATCTGCTTGATCTGTCTATTCAAAACCTCTACCTACCCATAAGTTTGTGGGTGGTAGGGTGTAGCGACCTTGTGTTTAACTCCATACTTTCATAGGAGCGCTTCAAACTATTTTTCTCTCAAATGCGATCCACCGTCGCTTATTACATTATGAGGTACTCCGAAATGAGGGAAGATAGTCTTCTCGAACAACTTGATCACTGATTTAGAGTCGCATGTTTGGGTGGAAACAACTTCTACCCATTTAGACACATAATCAACTGCCACTAGAATGTACTGATATCCCTTTAATGGGGGAAACGGACCCATGTAGTCAATACCCCAGACATCAAAAATCTCGACCTCCACCCAATTTTCCATTGGCATCTCGTTTCTTCTTCCAATGTTTCCTGATGATTGGCATTCTTTACAAACCTTTACATGATTTGCAGCGTCCTTGAACAAGGAGGGCCAGTAAAAACCAGATTGTAGTACCTTGGCGGCGGTCCTTTTGCTCCCTAGGTGTCCTCCATATGGAGAGGCATGACATTCTTTTAGAATGTTTGGGACTTCTTCTTCGGGGATACACCTTATGTACAGGTTATCTGCGCATCTTCTGAAGAGGAGAGGATCGTCCCAGTAGTAGTTCTTTACATTCGTAATGAGCTTCTTCTTTTGATTATAGGTTATATTAGGGGGAATTCTTCACAGGCAAGATAATTACAAATATCTGCAAACCAAGGTAAATTCTCATCTTTGGTTTCAACCATCTGCAAGGCTTCATCAGCATAGTTGTCATTAATATGCCTTCTGCCTTTCCACCATGATCCTTGATAAATGGTCGGCGACCACATTCTCCGCACCCTTTTTATCAACGATCTCATGGTCGAACTCTTATAGTAACATAGCCCACCTTAACAGCCTGGGCTTGGTATCCTTCTTCTGCATTAGATATCTTATTGCGCCATGGTCTGTGTAGACCTTCACCTTTGCTCCGATAAGATAGGATGTGAATTTGTCTAAAGCAAAGACTATCGTGAGCATCTCCTTTTCCGTAGTCGTATAATTCACCTGAGCTTCATCCAGAGTACGACTAGCGTAGCAAATGACATGGTGCTTTTTGTCCTTTTTCTGTCCCAGGACTGCTCCTACAACATAGTCACTGGTGTCACACATAAGCTCGAAAGGTAGCTCCCAGTCTGGAGCTTGAAGGATAGGCGGTGAGACAAGGGCATCCTTTAAGGCCTGAAAAGCAATGAGACAATCGTCAGAGAAATTGAATTCAATATCCTTTACTAGAAGGTTGGACAATGATTTCGAGATCTTTGAGAAGTCTTTTATAAATCTTCGGTAGTAGCTGGTGTGCCCGAGGAAACTCCTCACTCCCATTACAAACTTCAGTTGAGGAAGTTTAGATATGGCTTCAAATTTGCTAACGTCTACCTCGATGCCACACCTCGAAACTTTATGCCCTAGCACGATGCCTTCTTGTACCATAATGGCACTTCTCCCAGTTCAAGACCAAACTCTTTTCCTCGCAGCATTGCAAGACCAGAGAGAGGTTTTTTTCAGGCAGGCATTGAAGTCCTTTCCATAGAAAGAAAAGTCGTCCATGAAAACTTCCACGATATCCTCCACAAAATCCGAAAACATCGAAATCATGCAACGTTGAAACGTTGCGGGAGCATTGCACATGCCGAAAGGCATTCTTCTGAAGGCATATGTGCCATAGAGACAGGTAAAAGTAGTTTTATCTTGGTCGTCTGGCAAGATGGGAACTTGATAAAACCCTGGAAAACCATCCAGAAAATAAAAATAGTCATGATGTGCTAATCTTTCAAGAACTTGATCAATGAAAGGAAGCGGATAATAAACTTTTTTCATGGCTTGGTTCAGTTTTCGGTAGTCAATACACATCCTCCATCCCGTGACGGTCCGAACTGCCACTTCCTCGCCTTTATCTCCTTTAACTACTGTAATACCTCCTTTCTTCGGTACTACATGGATCGGGCTCACCCAGTTACTGTCACTGATCGGGTAAATGACCCCAACATCCCTCAATTTGATTACTTCTTTCTTCACAACTTTTTTAGCATCTGATTCAATTTTCTATGGGGTTGAGCCAAAGGTTTAACAGATTCTTCCAAATTAATGCGATGCATACAAAGCGCAGGGCTAAGGTCTTTGATATCCTCTACCGAGTATCCTATAGCCTGCCTGTGGAGTCTCAACTCCTCAAGGAGGTTGTCCAATTGATCCTTCATAAGATGGGCATTAACGATGAGAGGATTTCTTTCCTCATGATCTAGAAATTCATACCTTAACCCTTCAGGCAGCTGCTTCAACTCAGGTTTATCCTTGGGTGCCTTTTCTTCTGGCGCCTCCTCTAAAGAGGCAAATTTAACTGTTTCTATTACCTCTTCCTCGTCGCTCAAATCTTCTTCAGACCGATTAAGGTAGTTGAGAAACTTGACAACTTCTGGATTTTCAGAATCAGAGTCTTGATTGCTTATTGCTCTTATAAGAGGATCTACCATTAGGATATCTTCTTCCACCTCTTTACAAAACTGGTTGTAGCTTTCTGCAAAGCAAGAAGACTCTAACAAGGATGGTCCTTTCCTCGCATGTTTTACCTTGAAGTCTAAGTGATCGTTTCTGACCCTTAGAGTGATTATTCCCTCAGCAACATCAATCAACGCCCTCCCTGTAGCAAAAAAAGGGTGCCCAAAGATGATAGGACAACCAGGGTCCTCCACAATATCGATGACCACCATGTCATAGGGAATGAAGAAACTTCCCACTCGAATTGGTACATCCTCAACAAAACCTACAAGTCTTTTGATGGTATGGTCTGCCAATTCAATCCTCATATTAGTCTTGACCATATGAGTCAAACCTAGTCGCTGTGCGAGGCTTAGGGGCATAAGGATGATGCTAGCCCCTAAATCAGCAAGACCTTTGCGTTCGACATTATCTCCAATGGCGAATGGAATGGTGAAAGCCCCTGGATCTTTCTTCTTGTTGGGTAAATCTGCTTTGACAAAAGCAGAAGACATACTAGCTAGATGCACAGTCTCGATTCTTCCTCCTCTTTTCTTCTTGGTGATCAGATCCTTGAAAAACTTAGCGTAGATCGACATTTCCTCTAAAGCGTCCAGAAAAGGTACTTCGAGGTGAAGTTTCTTTACTGATTCCATAAACTTCTCGTAACACTTTTTAAGATGTGCCTTTATCAGTTTGTAAGGGAAAGGCAAATTGGGAGAGTAAGGACTCCTCTTACCAAACAGCTCCTCAAAGGATCTTGGTTCAGGTTCTATGACATGAGCTTGTTGATTATCTTCTTCTACAGGATTGTCTGTCGCAGTCCTCGATTCTGGTTCCTCAAGTATGGCTTGTTCAAGGCGTTCTATGGTCCTCCCTAATCTCAGCACCACCATTTTAGTGGATTCAGTGTTGGAGGGTGTCTTACCCGAGGGATTCTTTATTAATTCGGCCATCTGGGCCAACTGCTGATCAATTTGGCATTGGTGTGTCTGCATGTCCGCCATCTGAACCTGCATTGTGTTCAGAACTCCTGAATTTGACAGCGCGTTTTGCGCCAGCTGGTTGTTAATAGTATCTTGTCTTTTGACAAAATCAAACAATTGACCCACCAAATCTGGTTGGTTTGGGCTCTTGTCCTGATTTTACTCCTTAGCTTGACCTTGGCTGTGACTAGGGTTAACTGCTTGCCGACTTTGGTACTTTCCTTGTCCTTGGAAGTTTGCCTTGTTCGATTGGAAAGTGGTAGTTCTGGTGAACTGACCTTGTCCCCCTCTTTTCTTAAAACCTTGTTGTTGCTTGGTGGGGTTATTCAGCTGATGCGAGTTTTCGGCCGCATCCTTATTGCCATAGTTAAAGCCAGGGTGATCCGGTCTCTTGTAGTTGACAAAAGATACATTCTCGGCTTCATCTTCCTCGGATTCACTTTCGGTTGACTCGTCAGGTCGGGTGTAGACATAGTTATCAATCCCGTGTCCAACTTCTCTGCATGTGACACATTTCATGACTTTCTCAACTTGTTTCTTCCCTTTTCCACCTGATTCTTTCAAGTGTCTGATGTCAGTGGCTATCTTCTGGATCTGACAAGTGATAGCTTCGAGGGATTTGGATTCGACAGAGGGCCCTTCGCTGGCGGCCTTCTTAGTATGTCCTCTATTAGATCTGTCGTAGTCGGTGTAGGCTTGTGACTCGGCCATGTTCTCGATGATCTTTTTGGATCTGCTAGGCTTCTTCCCTAGGAAGTCACTGCCTGCAGTCGCATTCAGCGAAACCCTTTCCTCAGGGGCCAGACCATTGTAGAAGGTGGTTATCATAAAACCCTTCTTGTAGTTGTGGTGGGGACAGTCCCTTTGATATTCTTGATACTGTTCCCAGGCTTCGTGTCGATTCTCATTCGGCTTTTGCATGAAAGACATGATCCTCTGTCTATTCCTGACGATTTTCTCTGTAGGGTAAAACTTATTCACAAAATCATCTGCAAGTGCACTCCATCCGTTCAGAGCTTGATGCGTCAGCCCTAGGTACCAGGATAGGGCCTTGTCTTCTAAACAAAAGATGAAACCTTTGCAATAAATCACCTCCCGTGGGACTCCCCGCATTTTAATGGTATCGCAGATGTTTTTAAAAGCATCCAGATGATGGTAAGGGTTATCATTCTTTGAATTCAATCTCAAGCTCTTGTTCTGGATCATAGAGATGACAGATGGTTTTAGCTCAAAGTTGGTTGCGTTGAACCTTGGGATGACAACATGACATCTTGAATTATTGGCCTTCATAGCAGCCAACTCTTTGAGGGTCTTTTCTTCTTCATTAGAATCTTCACTGTCACTGTCCCCCTGGTTCTGCTCCTGGTTATGTTGATTTCTTCTGCGTCTTCGGTGATGACGACGTCTCTCATGACGATGATCATCCTTGAATTGTTCCGTTTCATGATCTTCATGTTGAGGGTGGCCATCATAACGGTCATTGTATTCATGCGAAGGAAAGTGAGGTCGAACTCTCACATTTTGCTCACCCTCTGAAAGAGGTGGTTCGACGCGAGGTGGCATGTCTGTGATGTTGGTGCTCAAATGATCAGAAAGCTTCTTTCTTGAGTACCTGAATAGAACATATAATCAAGTTAGAAAACTTGTATTAATAAGATGAACTACTCTATATTCATTTCAAGTAAGAAGATAAAAAGGTAGTGTTGTCAAGCTCATTACTAAGCTTGAGGCACGAGAGTGTAGTTAGTAGATTCAGGTTTGTTAACAATACCATTTTGCCTCGTCTCCGGCAACCTCGCCAAAAAGTTGATCGGCCTAAATCACGCGTCCAAAGGGAGCGGATTCGAAGTAGTCAGACTTTTAAATTACACGACTCTTAGGCCCCCGCAATGATGACGGGGTCCAAAGTAGCGATCAGGGTTGAACCACAGGGACAAGGGTGGTAGTGTTAAGAACTCGGAATCAACACATTACACTCTGGAAAAATCAAAACGAGGATAAAGTTCCCAAAGGGAACAATAGTCAAAGATCGATAAAATAAAAGAAAACTATCTCCAACTGGAGTTACAAGGAGAAATTATAGTTTTCAGAGTTTATCAGTTTGTAGGGTTTTAGCGCAACAGAAACAGGGGAGACAACACTATTGCATTAGCAAGGAACGAAGGAGGAAATATTCGGTAAAACAAGTGACATCAGGAATATCCAGTACCCCTTCTCTCAAAGAGGGTACCTCTAACTAAGCACCAACACCTCTCTCAAGGTTGCTGGACTAGGGTTAGAGTGGAAAGATAGCTGAAGCAACTCCGATCTTGGGTACTCTCGTACTCCCTGATCGGACCAAACACTAGAGCCACAACACCTCTCTCGAGGTTGCTGCAACGGGAAACACGATTTGATAGCTAGTCAAAACATGATCCAAGGATACAAGCTAGAGTTCGGATGCTAAACAAAGCAATCATCCAACAAAAAGGAACCAAACATAAATCAATAGATATTTAAAGATCCTCTGATTCCATTAGCATATCATTGTATAAAAAGGGTTGGTTACATTGCATAAGTAAGAAAGTAAATGACTGAAAATGAAAGATAAGCATCGCCTCCTTGTTGTAGAAGATCGACACACAGCAGCAGATCCCCAAGGGCCCTCTAGCCCGATACCGGGTTGGGGCTCTACCCGATACACCTATTTCGGGAAGCACTCCCTGTCGGGCGATAGGCCATGATGGGAAGACGTACCGACTAGAGCTCCCTTACCCGATACGGTCGTGACGGGATTCCACCTTGTCGGGCGACATACCGTGTCGGGCTAGAGACCGCTTAGGTGTCGGGCTACTCATATCGGGTGCCCTCATTGGTCGATATCGGGCTGCTATGGTGACCGGGACAGATTCTAAGTGAACTATTCCCGCCCTCTCAGGTCGAGGAAGTGCTCACCTAGTATCATGCGGTACACCTCTGGGACGCGATATGCTAGCTCCAGGTGCTTTCCAAAGTTAGCTTTCGCAAGATTCCGACCCGTCCCATCGGAGTCCTGTAGCTTCTATTTATAGGCAGCGGTTGGGAGAGGTTGTGGTCCTCCGGGTGCCACGTGTCTTTTATTGGCCCTATCAGCTCAGCTCCAGGGACGCTCAATGTGCGTATCGTCCGACACAACGGGTATCATTTAGCAAGCATATCGGGCATCGTGTCGGGCTGGGCGCCTACCGGTGGGTGGCTTGTATCGTGCGACATGCTTTGGTAGTTGTGGCAGGTACAACTCCCTGTCGGGTAAGTGGCGTATCGCCCGTCAGATCCTCTTTGTGTGACAACCCAGTGTCACGCGGTAGCGTATCGTGCTGCCATGTGTCGGGCAGCGAGTGTGTTGCCCGACTGGTGGGAGGGCCGATTGCAGGTACGACACGTTCATGTGCTGGGACGGGCCTTTTTGCTGATAAAAGAGTGGAAAAATGAGGAAAACCCTGCAAAAGATGATAAAAATGGGATAAGAGCGTAGCGTGGCCTGTTTATTCAAAAACATGACAAAAAGGGGAGGAAATCAGTTTAAAAGGGCAGTTTTGACAACAAAATAAGGGACAAAAATATCACAAAATATGGTGTTATTAGTAAGGCTCTACCTAAGGGTCTTATAAGAAAACAATTGAGAGAGAACAACCAATTAATAAAAATTAGTAACAAATGATAGATGCTACTGTTATATTTTTTTACTGTTCATCATTTTGAAAATTGAGATGATGATGACTAGGAAAATCCAGACAATGACGACTAGGAGTTTAAATGATATAAAAAACTATAAAGGATTACTCCGTTTATTTAGGTGCCTCATCGGTACATAACTTATGTATTCGATTTTATTAGGTATTGATTTTTTGTTTGGCAAAAATTAACATAGATATTTCATATTATTAGGAGTCCTAAAACATACTTGATTTTATTGAATCACTACTATATGATACTAGCTTTTACAAATACCATGTTTTCGAAATCAATATCAGAAAATAAGCATGAGACATGTTCATCCTTACACTCAACAAAACAGAATGATCCACTATATCAAATATGACATGTGTCTGGAATAACTATCTAAATAGGCTAGAACAGTTGTGCATGAATGAAGTTTGAAAAAATGTCTAATAAGAAGTTAGATCGAGATAGGGAAGATAATCAATGAACGCCGAGCCCAATTACATGAACCCAACATATCAGGATCAATACGACATAGATTCCATGTTTGAATTTAGTTAACTTAGATCGGCTTTGATTTAGACGTTGATGGCCATATTAAAATCGGATAGATACTTTTTCTTCAATCCAGAATAGTTCTAAGTTGATACGATTCAACAATACAAGTTCTAATATACCTATAAAAGTTTATATCTTGAATAATAATACTTAAACTTATTTTAAAAATCATATATTACATAAAATACATACTCAATATAACGATACAATCAAAATATGACTATATATATTACAATGTAATAATTATCAAATGTTTGTTAAAATTAATTTAATGAAAATTATAATATTACTGAATGTAGAATAATACTATTTCACCATACATACATACATATATATATATATATCAATATATATATATATATATATCATTCTAGAGTTAAACATTACAAAATTAGATATGATTCCATGTTTAGTGTTTTGCAAAAAAATTATAATTGTTGATCATATTTGGGTTTGGTTCCTTCTCTTCAGCTTACATTGCATATTCTAAAATTTTTCCGCTCATATCACCAACCAACAAATATCTCCAACCAAATCCATGCCTTCTTCACCTACTACTGCAACACTTATTTGGCACCTTTGATCACAACCTGAATCCAAACCAGCTCCAATCCAAACTCAATGTTATTGAGCCACCATAACACAAACAAGTCCACCCACATTCACATTGATAGTCAACCCCATGCCCTAAGCATATTACACACCTATTCATCATCACCTAACCCATGATGAAATGTTATTGCTCAATAAGAAGGGTTTCACACACCACAAAAACTACATTACCCAATCACAAGTACATTGCATGTATTAAACTTGTGAAATAACTTGTACGCCCAAGATGAGATATGCATTTTAGATAAAATAAATACAAAATATAGAAAGATAAAGAAAGTATACATTTTGTTATTTTGTAGATGAAGATGTGAAAACATGAGTTTAAAATTAGAGGGAGATATAAAAACCAATTGGACTCCACTCAAGGGGGAAAATAAGAGGGTAAGTAGTGCTGGAGCCGAAAAATTCTATCTAGGTGGGCACTATTTTGCATAGCTATTGAAAGAGCGTTAAATCCATCAACAAGGAGGGGCACAAATAGGATTTGTACTAAAATTACATAGTCAATACAGTATTTTTTAATGTAAAATTAGAAACTAGGGTAGGTCACTAGCCCACCTTGGCCTATACGTGGCTACACCACTAAGGGTAAGTATTGCAAGATCATGTAATTTGTTGTATTTGTTGTGGAATTTGTTGGAGGAGATCTATGGGATTATCTTGAGTTTCTGACGAGTTCGCTTTTGAACTCCTACAAATGAACAACAAGTGATTTCATTTACATAGGTGGGATGATTTTTTAGGGAATGGTACGTGCTTGACCTCTTCTTATTCATGATTTTCATAGTTTACCCAGAAAACGAGGCATGATTACAGTAACACATATATTTCATTACTACACCACCATCTGAAACCCTTGAAGTGAAGAAATGTAAGACAATTTAGGAAATTATGTGTGACTTATGCGATCCTCCACGCATGAATTTGCAAATGGAGCCATCAATATGGTCATAAATATCTAGAGGTAGTACTACAACTTGCATAGTAAAAGTAGGGATATCTATCGACATTGATTTTTCCAAACAAATTCTTTCGACAATTATAATTTTGGTATCCCATGCATTTATCTGGCTATCAATATTTTAAAACATGGCACCATAATTTTCCTTGTTGACATGATTTTGCAAAACAAATATTTTCTACCTTACTATATTAGTATTGGCTTGAATCCCTACAATGCTACAAGTTTAGTTTTTATACATCTAGTGGCACACCTTCTGGGATGAAGATTTGTGTTTTCTTGACATACATAAGATAATTTGATGTTTCTTAAAATTGTATTAAATGTATGATGATAGTTCTCATTTGTTTTGTGCTTTCCTTAAAAAATGACAATCTATCTGGAAAGTACATGAGAGAATGTAAATATTGATGATGTATACTAATTGTTTCCACTCCCCTTATTGAGCACAATCATTAATAAATTAGATGAGGTGCTTATGACACACGATGAAGAGATAAGACATTAAAAGGTCCCCTGGAAGAGTCCCCTAGTCACCTTAAAACTCGTTAGCTTCTCAAACTAAATGATAGGTTTGTACAAACTCATATTAGGGAAGACATGTTGAAAGTCTATGATTTGTCTCTTATGCTTGTTGTTGCTAATAAAAGAATGTAATAAATGAGGGTTATTGTCTCCATTGTTTAGCTAGTTCAAATGACTTCTATGGTGCCAATTCAATTCCTCCGAAAGTAGGATACTTTCCAGTTCATTATGATACTTAATACATTATCTATCAATGTCTTGATGTAAATATTGGTGAGATCTTCCTCAACATCTAGAATTTGTTTTAGCAACCAATTATATCATTGTAAACTATGTGTAATGTAGTTCTTATCCTATTATAATTCTTGCTGCTTTGATGATAGTGATGATACTAGAAAATATTAATTTGTTTGAACTCCTTGTTGAGATTGGGGAATTCTTTAGTCTTGAAAAAAAATTCCTTATTCCAATATATATTCCACTTAAGTAAAATAGGATTGTGAATGATTTATTTGTAGTTATATGTTGCATTATGTGTTCCATGTAGTTTAAAAGTGATTGAGTTTTAACCATTACTCTTTCTATTCATTCCATAAGGGAGCCCTTCTTAAAAGTGAATTTTAGTCTAGTAAAAATGATATGCAATAGACCTACAACAAGTAGATTTCAATAAATAGTGACAATTTTGTGATTAAACAATGAGTTGACCTATTTATCCATTAGAGACAACACCAATTTCTGATCACCCATTGCCACCCATTAGCTAGTAACTTCTTTTCCTAATCTAAAGAGAACTTCCCGTGAAGGCTTTTCTCTATGGCTCTAGAGATGGAATATATCACCCATAAATGTACTAATTCTGAATGATTCTAAATGAATTATACTTTAATAGGTTCTTGGTTCCACATTACCAAAATTAGTCAAAAAAAACTATGGATTCAATATTGTTTGCTTGAGGTTTTGGGGGTAAAATTATTTATAAGTGGGAGTACTGTAACATACCTAATTTTGTGTATGTTTTTATTTCATGTGTACCTTCATGAATACTTAAAACAATATGCACAATCAACTTTTCCTTGAATAGTCATAAACTTTTGGAGGAGAATATTTAAATGTTAATGCACAAGAGAAGAAAATGTGAGTGTGGGACAAGAAGTTCAATGTTTGAAAATAGAAGCAATGGTGAAAATGATGAAAGTGGTAAGAAAATAAGAAGTACATATTTATTGATCCTAACTAGATATGTTGGATCTTTCTTTTGGAACATTTCATTATTTTTATTTAGTTTTAAAGTTTTGTTTAGTTTATCTTATCGCCCTTTTATTTAGAGTTTTTACTAGTTTTCCCTAATATTTGCAGGGAAATGATAAAATCCATCCAAATCCCAAGAAGGCCCATGAAATAGAAGCTCCATTGTCTATCTACTACCTCCCAAAACTCTCAATCGATCACCCGGCTCATCTAGTCAGTCGACTCACATAAATCAGATATTTCAACTTCTCGTAATCTTGATATATATACTCTACACCAAAATGGTCAAAAGTTTTACATCCCAAGGTGAAATTTAATGCACAAGTATGTGTTGGAAATAATTTTTTTTTCTACATGAAAAATGTATATTGGATGGATTTCCAATCAATTGATTGGCCTTAGAAGTTAATCAACTCATCATTTCAGGAATCAACAATAATGAGAGTCGCATGGTCAAAATATTAAAAGAAGATAACTCAATAAATCTCTCTATTTGTGGGAAAACAATTAACATTGTAAAAATTTACTCCTTTGACTAGGAAAGTTAGTCAATACCATAAGATTTTATGTGTTGAAAAGAATATATTTAAAGAGAAGTCAAACATTTGAATTAAGAAGGACATTATTACAGTCAAACATTTTAGTCAAAGCAGATCTAGTAGCCACCACCACCACAAAGCCTTTCTTCTAGGGTTTTCCCCCCTCCTTTCTCCCTTTAAAAGGAGGGGGACTCTATAGATCATCACTTTTTCCATCACTTTTTCTACCTCTTCTTCGGGGATTTCTATTGTAATCTTGTTGTCTTATATTATGTTTGAGTAGTTCTCTTCTTGGGCATGGGGAGTAGCCCCATTACTAGTTCTCTACATTAGTTATTTCGAATCCATTATCTTAATGAAAGGATGTTTTCCAAACTATTTCTTCTTAGATCAAAGGATATAAATATTCTTGTGGGGGTACCGAGATCTCAGTTCCAAATAAGAATGAATACATAAATTCTTGACACATTTCTATAATCTTTTAAGTTTATGATCCACACTGATTTTCTAGTTAAAAGGATTATATTGTTGCGAGGATGCTACAATATTGGGCCTCAACAAGAATGAACACATAACCTTTTTACTTGATCACCTAACTTATATTATGATTTTTTTATCTAGTTATCTTGTTTTTTATAAACTATGGTGACACAACCACCTGATCCATGGGTTAGAACCTCTGAATGGTAATCACATATTCTTGACACAATCACCTGATAGATTTATGTTGGATGATTGGATGAGGATCCTCAAATGTAGTGACCTTGAATTTGAGAGAGGTATGAAATTTGTGTGATTTGTGCTCCTATAGGAGACAAATTTGCATAATCCTAATTGGGTCATCAAAACAAGGAGTTGGTTCGACTAATGTAGGAACATGTTTTTTGGTGGTGATCCTCCGAACCCCCAAATTCTTTCTATCTTTGATTTGTTAAATTTTATTTATACATTTTCATTTTCTGTTCTGAACATAATTAAAATCTCAACAAACTGGATTTTCATTCTTGTTCTCACAATTGGTATTGGATTTCAACCATCTTTTTACCGTCCCTTGGATCAATACCTTACTACCAGAAAGTTGATTTGTTATTTGCAATGAAATGACTACCGCTTTAGAATGTTAAACTCTAGGACTTTGACCTTGTGATATGGGGTGAAAATGACACATATCAAATTTTGCGTTGTTACTGAGGATGACACAAATTCTTTTTGGAACCCTATCACTTGTACATAATTGAAGTCTGTTTTTATAATTTTTAGTTGTTCCATAATTTAATATTGTTTCATAAATTTCTTAGCTTGTTTATAACTTCTAGACTTACTTTATAATTTTTATCTTATTTCTAGTTATTATAGTCTATAATTTTAGTTGTTCTATAATTTTTAATTCTGTTAAAATCTCTTCCTTCAGTTTAGTTTCATAACTTTTAGTCTTGTTTCATAATTTGTTTTCTTACACTTTAATAATTTATTTTTCGTATCGAGACCCATTTCGATAGTGTATCTCCTCCTTGTATCTAGTTTCCATTCTGATAATACTTCTTTCTAGTTATTTTGTAATTTTTAGTCTTGTTTATAACTTCTTAGTTTATCTTTGCAATTTTTAGTTCTCTTATAATTTCTAGTTAACTCCTTAACTTGTTTTGTATATTTAATTTCTTTTCATAGTTTTTTTTCTTCTAGTTTAGATCTATTTTCTTTGTATCTTAGACTCCTTGTATAGTTTATCTCAAAAAAATATTTTTATATGGAACGGTCAACACATTATGGTTCACAATGTTAATAGTCTGTTTATTACAACCATACAACACTAGATTGTCTAAATGTGTCCCCTCATTTTTTGGGGACACATTTTAATATGGAGTATTCCTACCAAGGTGGATATAATAGAAATTACAATCCCCAAACTTCTGAAGACTATTATGAAGAACATTGCTACAATATCAATATGAGGGATTCAGTGACCAAGAATGTTATGGGGGATACAAATAGGATCACCAACAAAATTTGTGGGAGGGGGTGTGAACCATATTGTATCCAATATATATCTCAATAGGAGGAAGGAATTAAGGCCCTAGAAATGATAGTAGCAAAGAAATAGGAAATACTAGAAATCCAACAAGCCCTATTAGCTACTTTAATAGAGGATAAATCAAAGAGATCCCAAGAGAAGTCAGAAGAGCCTAAGATGATTTTTCCTGAAGATGACGATGATGATCTCATGATTATGTCATTTATGTCAGATCCAGCCAAATTAGCACTGATTAATGAGTTGCAACCTTCATACAATGAGAAAATTGGTATTTTGACCCTTTCTCTAGAGGCTTTATTACTTGAGTATGAAAAGTTACAATAGGATAGTCTTTGTTATCCTGAAGATTCAACAACTCATCCTATCTTAGGCATAAATCTAGATGTTATCATTGACGAATCCCCTTGGTTGAACCCTCTTTGTATAATGAATTGCCACCCCTTCACGATAAATCAATAGATGTTTTTAGAGAGAGGATTCCTCATCAAGAGACTTAGACTCCACCATGACCATTTTCTTTTTCAAATATGGTTGATCTAGAAGGGGAGCCACCACCACCACTTGAAGAAAATGTGCCCACACTCCTTGTTGTAAAAAAAATATTCCCATTTTTCCTTGTGAACACTTGAGAACATTTTGCATAGAGGAACTTGAACCACATGCTATATCAACAAGGAAACCCTCTAATCCTTTTTACCACAATGTGGATTGCATGGTTGACCATCCTAAATTGCACATTCAAAATGGAACATATCTAGAGTAGTCAGACTCTTGAATTTATAACCTGACACTCAGGCCCGCACAACTATTATATGGAGTTTGATGTAGTAAATAAGGGTCAAACCATAGGGACAAGGTTGGTAAGTGCTAAGGACGTGTAGCTAACTCTCCTACAACCAAACAAAAATGTGGATTAAGGTGACATTCCCTAAGAAATGATGATGCTCAAGATAAAACAAAGAAAGGAAAAAGAAAGAAAATAAAACAAGAGAACAAAGTGAAACAAGAAGTAAGCAACAAAAGTATGGAAGGAAACTTGGATCGGATTTTAACAACTAAGATGTCTCACCAACATGCACAACTCATGCCCCTTTGTATTCCTTTATCAAGATTATAAGCAATCATCAATTATGTCTATTTCCTCCTCTCTCAAGTTTAGGATAGATCTAGATTATAAGGTGGCCTCTCTCTCAAGATGATAGCCAAACAACCGTAAAGCAAACCATATGACCATAAGCTTTAGTAGTCCAACACTTTCATGCATTCATAGTAATCCATAACTCTGGATAATATTAGTACTACTCTTTTGAGGCACCAACAATCATACATCACAAGATGATAGCTAAGCATACATGTTAAACATTAAGAATAAGAGTATGGAGATAATCTTGATAAGAACATATATATATTCAAAATGGAAGAAAAAATATATATGTTGGGAGACCCTTAGTGGCTACTCCCAACCCAAGTTAAATTTTTAGCCACACATGTTAATGGGAAGCATAACGGTGTTACAAAAGGGTAGATACATCAAGAGTAACAAAGAGGTGAAGGGTACAATGTGAGGGAGATGAACGATCCAGAGAAGGGAGAAGGCGGTACACCGACTATACTTCTTAAGATCTAGATCTGGAGTGGGAGTGGATGATAAAAACTCCTTTCTTCGAAGATGAGGATGACTGATCTTATCTCTCCTATAACTTTTCTTCAGAGGTCCAAGACTGATGGAAAGGTATGTGGATGACTCTGGAGTTTGGCAGCACTTTGTGGTCCTTGATGATCTGATAATTTGATGGTTGGAGGTGGGGGTCTATTTATAGATGTTGCCCACTGACTTAACTTTTGATCGCGGTCGTGACACATGGGCTGGTCATGAACTCCATCACAGTCGTGACTCTCTGGGGAGCAGTATCGATCATGGTTTATTTTGTGGTTGCAATAGTAGGGTGTGGTTTCGACCGCAATCCCTTTTAGCTGCGGTTGCATGCTCATGGTTGCAATGATCTCCTTCTTATGGTCACGGTAGATTCCCATCTAATCACGGTGCTTTATTTCAATTGGAAGGGGGGCCCTGGTCAAGGTGTGGGGTAGCAGAGTAGAAGCTCTATCACTGTCGCGACGTTAGTGGATTGTGTAGTCGTGGTCATGACCCATGTCATAGTCGTGACATAGCATAAACATGCATTGAGTAAGAAATGTATGAATTCAAGATTTTGACACTTAGGTACTCAAATGAATAAAAAAAGCCATAAAATTTATGCTAGGATAGGAATAAAATATATGTAAAAGGTTCACAAAAGGAGATGTTATTAACTCAACTGAACTTAGAACTTAGCTTGTGCTCAGGCTAATGGGTAGGATAAAAACCATTGATATATGAGCTATGGATAACAAAACTTTCAGAAAGCCCACCATTACAAAGTTATCTGATTCTTACAACAATATTGTCATGGTATGCTTGGTTTGAATCTTGAAATTCTATTTCCTTCATTTCATATTTAGAGTTGCATGACTTTTAGTCCTTGTCAATTCCTTTTGTAGTTAAGGGCTCTCCCTTTTAACTACCCCCACTCACGCTAGGTTTCTGGCTATACTTGTACATCATCCCTGCGAGGGGTAGCTTTCATACCCTTCCTTTATTTTAGTTGAGCCCATCCTAATGTGCTTAGGTAGTTTTTAGGCTTTAAGTGTTTTTCCTACACTCCTCAATTTTTCTCACCCATAGGCTATCATACAAATAGTGTTTCCCCAAGGGCTCCTAATGTTAAGGCAGGTGGTTGCATGAGGTCTATTGGTATGTATTCCCTGACAACCAATCATATGATGTTTGGATTGGGATACATCAAGATTGATTTAATAAATATCAAAGGCAAGCTTCCAATATATTCTGGTTCAATCAGTTATGAGATAATGATAGAATAGAATGAATTTCTAGAGAATGATAGTACTTAATGACGTATGTCTTCAGGTTAAGGACCTGAAGAATGAGATCATATGGATTCTAAGAGTTTGTACATTCTTGTTTTGTACCTAGTCAGATGCCATTGTGGAAGGTATAGACAACAATGACATAGTAAGACTAGAGTGTGTGTTGGTTGATGATAGAGTCTAATTACTCATGATATGTGATATCAAACCAGGCACATAGATACATGTTAGAGAATAGTGTATCAGACAGACCCACCGTGAGAGTGACACATGGAACCATGACATGGTAGTCACAATCAGCTCTCATAGTGATGGTGGTGATTGTGATTCTTAGACCTAAAATTACCGCACTCATCACATGACATTGGGTACACTTTGACATCATCAAACACAATCTTGAAATATGGATTGTTATAAAAGTGATGATTGAGTGACTTTGACACATGGTGTTTTGACTGTGAGTGATAGATATGGGATTTGTCCCTCCTGAGGGAGTATGATGACCATGACCACTTGATAAGCGAGACTAAGAAATGCATGTGCATGCAGGTATGAGTCAATATGTGTAATTAAAGGCACACATATCTCAAACAGTCTACTTTGGGTCAAGGACAATGAATGAACGTTGAAAGGATAACAGATCCATGCCTTGATTTCATTCAGGATATTAGAGACAAAGGAATTATACATTCATTGGAACACCAATCACGGACCGTAGGATTCAAAGTTGTTCTACACCTTTCCTTTTCACTTGGGTAGCACTGATGTGCAACTAGGCATCACTCTTTGCTTGTGATGTCATAAGTTAGATATGGACATTCACTGCCAATGTGAAATGGGACCTATAGGATCACACATAAAGGATTTACCTAGAAGAGGAGTTTATCCATGAATGATGTTTAGATGGATTAATAAAGGTGTTTAGGCACTCAATCAAACATTAAATCTATTGACTTGACTCAAAATCATCAAGTTCAAGTGTTGAACTAACTGATTTGAGTGTTCGATTGATTGAGAACTGCAATGACTGTATTCTGCACAATCTAGACCCCCAACTGATCGGTTCACTGGGTGAATCGATCAGCTCATGGTCAGTGAGACGACCAGTTCACTTCATGAACTGATCGATTCGAATGGACAAAATGAGCAAGGTTGGGTTGTCTTGATTTGTGAGAAAAGGTTTTTCGTTTCACTTGTACAATTCGATTGGGACAAGAATTAATATTTGGATTAGTAGGAAATGAAAGAAGAAAGTCAATTGGAGGCGAGTCAGGAATGTGAAATGACTAGTTCAACTGGTGAACTGATCGAATCACACTCCCAACTGACCAGTTCATTTGTGAAATGATTGGTTTGACTGTCGTAGTGCAATCAGTTCATGGAAATTCCAAACACTTCTACTCCCGCACAAATTGGGAACCCTGACCCTGCCCTCTACTATAAATAGAGGGGTACATGGAGCTTCCCAGATAGCACAACTCTTAACATCAATTGCTCTTCAAATTTGTTGTCCTCTCTGGTTGTGGTAACTGAGAGAGCCCAAGCAAGTTCTACCCATCCAGGGAGGAACAATGAGGTAAAGACAACTATAGAAAAGTAATTGATTATGAGAGAGTGTGTATGTAACTATTACGCCAACTGAAGGGGGTGACTCCTTCTAGCATCCTATAGGACAAGAAGACTAGAGTTCCCGGTTGTCCGTGTAGACTATCTATAGAGGCGGGAGGTTTCTTATGCTCAGGAGGATGATTGTCAACCGTAGTCCATGTCAAGACTAGGAGCTGCACATACGCCTTTAAAGATAGGTGGTTGAAGACTGCACTAGTTGTGAGGTATTTTCATTGAGCAAGCCTCAGGACCAGGCACACCTTGCTAAAACCATCCTTCCTATTTCATAGTCTTTGATGCGATCTCTAGTTATGGTTTTGTGGTGAGAGAAATGTTTTTGTTTCCGCTGCCTTTTCCTTCACTTAAAACCCAACAGTGGTATCAGTGCCACATCAATGTACTATGTTTTAGGATAATCAATATGATTGGTTTTTGGTTTCATCTCCTTTTATTTATTGCATACGATGCAAATATTTAACTAGATAGATGTGAATATCTTATTAATAGCACATGACCCCAAAGTAAATATATAAATATATAAATATATAATTTGACATATATATGAAATGATACACGTCACTCAAAATGGTTTTAATGGTGGATGTGTAGCATGGTTATGGCCTATAAACCCCTATGTGTGCTTGGTTGGTTGTGGTTGTTTGCATCTTAGTTTGTGTACTGAGCCTTCTTATTCTTTTCCTCATGTAATGTGAGATAACTCGAGATTCTCTTCTACCTTTTCTCCCCCCCGAATATAACTCAGGGTTTCCAATGAGATATGTAAAAGTAGGATAGTTTTTTTCCTATTACATCAAAGACTGGAAGGCACCCAGACAAGCAGCTAGAGGTATGATACGATCAGCTAGAGGTGCCAACAGATCAGATGGTGGACTGAGGCGACCAACTGATGATTCAACTCGAGGCCTGATGAGGAGCAGACGACCTAACGAACCGACCGTATGGAGGAGCCAAACGATTGGTTGGAGTCAACCAACTGACCGGCCAGGAGGTGAGTCGATCAATTGTGTGATGAGCTGATCAAACCTGCAACAACCTAAGCATAAGATCTTTATCAACAACATGTTGCATGTGATGTAGACCTAGATGACCATAATTCCTTGTGGCTCAAGGAATTACAATAGGACAGACATAATCATCGCTTTATCATTATTGCATGTTTTCGTTGTGGGATATAGCATGTATACAATACATACTATATATGTGGTGTTTGGATACATATATGCATATATAAGCATATTAAAACTCCTCAATATTAAGTCTTAGAATCTTTCCATAAGCGGCACACATGAAAAGCTTGATCGACAAGCGTAGGCATCCCAAGAGTGGTGCACTGTCTATCTCATGGAAGTGTGATGGTAATTGTGTGGGCCCGCCAAGCGGGGTGCACTTCTATTGTGTTGGCTTTTGGGTCAGGATTAATTAAGTGGTCTTAATGGGATTAAGCACTTAGAGGCATGGAGATGTTCATGAAAAAGAGTTGTGCATGTCATCTATCTAAGAGTTGCATATAATACAATTGGTAAGTGTTACTTACCTTAATAATTGATTATGGACGTTGGCGTTGGTCGTGTAATAATTCAATTATTTTGGATCTTGGCTCACTAGAAGGTTGTCCGCTGCAATCTTCCTAATGGATGGTGAGGGCTATCAATTTGAACAAAATAGTAGGAGCGATAATTAAGTAGAGGCCTAAATATATCATCAAAATTTTTAAATCAATCAAATTAAGTGAAAAGAGTTTTGGACTAAAATTGCAAATTTCCTTTTTGTAGAACAAATGGTTGTCAACAATAATCACTTTTTGTTGTGATCGGTCCTTGAGAAGGACAAGATGAAAGGGACTAATTTCCATGATTGGTTTAGGACATTGAGAATTGTTCTCACTCAAGAGCGAAAGCTCTATATCCTAGATACACTAGTTCCAGAGGAAACCGCTCCCACCGCACCAAAGGTATAAAGGGATGCTTACAGGAAGCATGATGAAGATGCTATTGATGTGAAGTGCTTGATGTTGTGCTCAATGAACTATGAGTTGCAGAGACAACATGAGTACATGGACGTAATTGAGATGGTTCAACATCTCAAGAACACGTATCACGACCAAACATGACAAGAGAGATATGATGTCTCCAGGGCACTGTTAAAGTGCATCATGATAAAAGGAGATCCAATTGGTCCTCACACACTAGATGGTTGGGTATGTGGAGAACCTGACAAGACTAGGATTCCCTCTAAGCCAAAAGTTGGGTACTGATGTGATACTACAATCGCTGCCAAAATCTTACAGTCAGTTTTTGATGAACTACAACATGAACAACTTTGACAAGTCATTGATTGAGTTGTTGGACATGTTGAGGACAACCAAGGCACAAATGAAGAAAGACAAACCCAAATCTATGATGTTGATCTACAGAAAGAAGGGTAAGTCTAAAGGAAAGTGCAAGGGCAAAGCAAAGAATGGTTCTGATGCTATCCAGCAGCCCAAGTCATCTTCTGCTCTCAAGGCCAAAGGAAGGGTGAACAAGGGAGGCAAATGTCACCATCGTCAAGATCCAGGACATTGGAGGAGAAATGTCCCTCTATATCTGGATGAACAAAAGAAGAAGAAGTAGGGGATGGAAGTCTTCATCTCAGGTATCATGAAATAAACTTGAAACACTTCTTTAATCTGATGTATATGATACCAAGACATAGATCTGACATATATGATATGTAGAATCTGAAAAGAAGTGATGGCCTTTGTGAAAAGACCAAGAAGGAGCACCCATCATTGGAGCAAGTGTTGCTTCCATAGATAGGAGTACCTTTTAGTTTATTTCAGCCCAAAGGGCATGCAATAGAGTTATGAATTACTATTTCATTTTGCTAGTAAATAGATACACTTATTTTTGCATCTTGTAATGACAAGAATGTCTATCAATAAAGTTAATGTTTTAATTTCAAAGATTTGATCTTTTGTGGCAATGCCTTATTTATTTTGTGGTACTTGGTATGCATAAGATAAAATGATACCTAAAAGTTATTGATGACTCAAAATATTTAATTAGCATTATCATGAGAAATTCATCTCTAGTTTCTATGTTGATGGATAAAGCTAGAATCTTTTGGGTATGAACCATTAAGAGATTTGAATGTCTTGGGTATGATAACAAGTCAATCTTCACTAGATGGAGTGGGATAATGACTATTCTATTGGGTATAATACATATTGATGGATTTGTATACCTATTGGGATAAATTCTAATGCTTCAGATGGTGCTTATTGATATACCAATATGAATATCTTAAAGTGTTCAAGAATATCATAAATGAAGTACAAACTTGGTAAAAGTATTAACTCTTTGATGTGATCAATGAATGGGATGCTTAAACCAAATGTTTGAGGACCTTGTGAGTAATTACGATAATTTATCATAGAGAACTCATGATTAAGGCACACTGATGCCTAAATCTAAGAAGGAATCATACTCTAAAGAGTTAGAGCATGATCATCAAATAATTAATCTACTAGAATTCTTATAAATGAACACGCTTACACTAAATAAAGGAGATTAAGAATCACAAGTGTTGTGGATTCTCAAAGTTCCTTATATAATAGATACACCTCATATATCTAGGTGATGAATTGGTCATATGATGAGCCAATAATCTAGATGATGTCGAGGGACCAGATTTTGAGTCATGGATTGAAGCCATAATTTCCAAAATGTCTTCCATGTGAACCACTTAAGGTATGACCTTATGGTAGCACTTGATTGGGATAAAACCCATAAGTGCAATTGGGTCTTAAGAGTTAAAACTGACATGGATGGCATTTAGAGAAAGGATCATGCTTGATGTTGGAATTTGAAACACTATGAAATTTGGCATATGGATATTAAAATTACATTCCTAGTAGAAATAAGATAAGGTTGTGTACATGACACAACCTAAAGGGTTTTATGAATCCAATAATGCAAATGTAGTCTATAAGTTACAAGGGATTAATCAATATGATTGATTAAATACAAGCAACTCAAAATTGGAAGTCTTTACTTTGGTAATATAGTCAAAAAGTTTGACTGATATATCAAAATAAAGAAGGGATTTGTGATTACAAAGATTTAGTGGGAGTGTATTCACATTCCACATGATGATGAGGAATGAAATGTTCTAAAATGGAAACTGGTGTGGAAATACCTTCTTTAAGGGAAGATAGAGAAATGTCCTATGTGATGGGAATAGAGATCTATAGACATAGTTCTCGAAAACCTCTTGACCTGGTAAAGAGAGAGCATACATTGTCAATCTGTATTGAAGGGTTGAGTATGCACAGATTCAGTGGGAGAAAACTTGTCCATGTTACATGGAGTTAGTATCTCAGATGACAAGTGTCCCAAATTCTTACAATGAATAGGAACACATAGATACATATGGATCTATCGTGTATGTAATCATCCCATTACCTTGTATGTATTAGACATGACAAGAAAATATGCATTCATCATCTTATATGTATTGGACATGACAATATGATATGCTCATCATGTTAACTTGTGTGACCAGTGGATGTCAGTTGACTTCTAGTGAGGGTCACTAGAATACCATGAAGAACTTGTTTGGTACTTGTGAAGTACTAGTTTTATGGTAATATAAGGAAGAGTTGGGCGAAAAATTTACACTGATGCAAGCTTCTGTAATGACAAAAAATGATCGCAAAATATAAAATATAAAAGTGAATATGAGTTGATAAATGGAAATGTTCCGATTTAAAAACCATTAAAGTCTACAAGGGAATGTCGAGTATCCTTGTGTTATGAACAATAGAGGATACTATATGGATCTAGAACTTCATAGAGATGAAATTATAGATATTCCAACCATTGATGACAAGTAGTAATAATGAGTCAAACAATGGAGCTAAGTATTAGGCAAGGAATATCAGATCACATATTACAACAACTCCATCTCATACGGTATATCGTACAATGAAGATATATGAAACACGTAATATACTAACTAAAGCAAAGTGTTGCTAACTCACTGTGTTAGCACTGGAGCAGTAGAAATATGTGGGACATGTTTGGAGATCACTAAGAATATTATTCAAAGGTGATTGGCTCGCAGTGCAAGTGGCAATTTATTAGTATATATGCCATGAGAGCCAATCATAGGATGATTGGATAGGGATACATCAAGATTTATTTGATAAATATCAAAGGCAAGCTTCCAATTTACTCTGGTTCAATCAGTTATGAGATAATGATAGAATACAATGAATGTCTAGAGAATGAAAGTACTCAATGATGTATGTCTTTAGGTTGACGACTTGAAGAATGAGATCATACGGATGCTAAGAGTTTGTACATTCTTTTTTTGTCCCTAGTCGGATGTCATTGTGGAAGGTTGATAGACAACAATGACACATAAAGTCTATAGTGTGTGTTAGTTGATGACAGAGTCTCATTAGTCATGATATTTGATATCAAACCAAGCACATAGATACCTTATAGAGAGTAGTGTATTAGATTGACCCACTGTGAGAGTGACACATGGAACCATGACATGGTAGTCATAGTCAACTCTCATAGTGATGGTGGTGATTGTGATTCTTAGACCTGAAATCATTGCATACACCACATGTTGTTGGGTACACTTTGACATCATTAAATGCGGTCCTAAAATATGGATTGTTATAAATGTGATGATTGGGTGACTTTGACACATGGGGTTTTGACTATGAGTGATAGATATGGGATTTGTCCCTCCTGAGGGAGTATGATGTCCATGGCCACTTGATAAGCGAGAGTGAGAAAGGAATGCACAAGCATGTGTGAGTCAATATGTGATATTCATGGCCCACATATCTCAGACAGTCTGCTTTGGATCAAGGAACGTGAATGAACGTTGAAAGGATGACAAATCCATGCCTTGAGTTCACTCAGGATATCAGAGATAAAGGAATTATACATTCACTGGAACACCAATCACAGACTGTAGAATTGAAAGTTGTTCTCTAACTTTCCTTTTCACTTGGGTAGTACTGATGTGCGACTAGGCACCGCTCTTTGCTTGTGATGTCATAAGTTAGTTATGGATGTTCACTGCCAACGTGAAATGGGACCTATAAGGTCACACAAAAAGGATTTACCTAGAAGAGGAGTTTATCCATGAATGATGTTTGTATTGATTACTAAAGGGGTTTAGGTACTCAATCAAACATTCAATTAATTGACTTGACTCAGAATCATAAAGTTCAAGTGTTGAACTAACTGATTTGTGTGTCAGATTGATTGAGAACTGCATTGACTATGATCTGCACAATCTGGACCACCAACTGACTGGTTCACTGGGTAGTCCGATCGGCTCATGGTAAGTGATATGACCAGTTCACTTGGTGAACCGATCTGTTTGATTGGACCAAATGAGCAAGGTTGGGTTGTCCCGATTTGTGAGAAAAGTTTTTTGTATCACTTTTATAATTTGACTGGGATAAGAATTAATCTTTGGATTAGTAGGAAACAAAAGTAGAAAGTCAAATGGAGGTGAGTCAGGAATGTGAAACAACCAGTTCAACTGGTGAATTGATCGACTAACACTCCCAACTGACCGGTTCATTTGTGAAACGATCAGTTCAGCTTCCGTAGTGCAATCAGTTCATGGAAATTCCAGACCCTTCTACTCCCGTACAGATTGAGAACCTTGACCCTACCCTCTACTATAGATAGAGGGGTATAGGGGGCTTCCTAGATAGCATAAATCAAAAAATTAGTTGTTCAACAAAGTTGTTATCCTCTCTAGTTATGGTAACTGAGAGAGCCCTAGCAAGTTCTTCCCATCTAAGGAGGAATAGTGAGGGAAAGAAAACTGTAGAAAAGCAATTGATTGTAGGAGAGTGTGTTGGTGACTAGTACACCGACAGAAAGGGATGACTCCTTCTAGTATCCTATAGGATAGGATGACAAGAGTTCCTGGTGGTTCATGTCGACTATCTATAGAGGCAGGATGTTTCTGTCACTTAGGAGGATGACTGTCAACCGCAGTCCGGGTTAAGACCAGGAGCTGCACAGATGTCGTCGAAGACATGTGGTTGGAGACCGCACTAGCTACGAGGTATTTTCACTGAGAAAGCCTCAGGACTAGGTAAATCTTGCTAAAACTATCCTTCCTATTTCATAGTCATTGATGCAATTCGTGGTTATGATTTTGTGGTGAGAGAAATTTTTTTGTTTCTGCTTCCTTCTTCCTCACCTAAAACCCAATAGGTTGCTTGGTAGTTGAGGTGGATATACTGGGTTTTAGGATTCCATTTACGAGCATGATGTATCTACATTCACGAGTGCAACAATACACTATCCGTTTGAGATCCTTTGGCTTATTTTAGGCACAACTCTCATATTGTTTTCTTCTTTTTGGCTTTTCATATCTATTCTCAGGCTTGGGGAAAGGGTTTTGAAGGATTTTCTGGGTGGCTGCCTCTTTTCATCCCAAAACGGGGATAATTAAAACTGGAAGGGGCAGATGTTTCCTTCTCGAGAAAGGTGAAAACTTTCTAGATAGAACCGTCAGGTTGGGGTGATTCGTCAGGAGTACGACTAGTAAAGTCCTCTAGTTTCCAAGGATTCCATAGATTTAAGATTGTTCCATACACAACGTTTTGCAGTAAAAATGAGATAAAATCATTTGTTGGGCCTTTTGCTTTTACTTTTATGTGTATTGGCAGCTCATTTGTGCCTCTCTAGAAATGATTACACTACAACATATAGTAGGAGGGCCACGAAATCTAAGTAGAGGACAAGTTGGATGATAAAAGACTAAGCCAAAACTGTGAATTATAGCAAAAATTTTGTTCATGAATTTAAAAAATGTTTCAAAATTTTCTATACTTAGTTGTAGTAAGAGCAAGAATATGTATAAGTGGGAGTTAAATTTTAGTGAAGAAATTTTACCTCTCACGCCCATTTGTAACTCCTCCCCCAAACTTATCATTCACCCCAACTAGGGGTGTAAAAATTATAGTTGTAGGTATAAACAAGCTTTTTTTATTGCTTCTGGCTATATGTTGTTACCCATTTTGATTCTAGGAGCATGTTGGCATGTACTCCGCATAGTGGGTGGTATTGTTCATGCTACATGCTCTCCACCTTCATATTCATCGTGGCGTGGGCTATCATCCAGGATAAACAATAGAATCCATAGTCATTTGACAATGGTACTTGTGGGCTTCTATGGAAAAACTGCATCTTTCTACAGTCTTTTCCTTCTTTATGCTTGTACCCTTTTCTGTGATTTTTGATCATTTTGATGATTGCTTCAGTGCACATGACTGCCTTCTCTTCTGTAGGTGTCTTTGAAGTAGTCATGTTAGTGCGTTTGATCATTGCAAAGGCTGCATCGAAGTTATTATATAGAACCATAGTCCTTGCTATAATATTGACTACTAACATAGTCCAATGATCATCATGTAGGATGGGTAGGAATATATAGTTAGGGAGAGAGGTTGTCAAGCATTGCAGTAGGCGGACTTTCTCACTAGACCTTTTGTCTTTCAAGATATCATTGACTAGGAGAAAATAAGCCATGTGCATCTTTGGCATGTTGTCGCTCAGTAGTGAGTGGTAGGCTAACATAGTGCTTATTAAAAGGTACCCTCACATTTTCAAAGTATCTCTGAGGTCATCCTTTAGTACACATATGCCGTCCCTTTCAAAGATTACTTTGGAAGTGGCATCACCTTCCTTTAAGAATTTCATAATCAGATGTAGAGATTCTAATGATAAACTTTCACAGCCCCATCTGTCAAATTCCTAGAAGGTTGTCACTATCTCTCCTACTAGCCCATGATGCTTTATTTCTAGTATATCATTGTCATTTATCTCCCCTTCTTCAGGCTCATTTGTTGGAGGTTGTTCTTTTTCTTTTCGGCTAAGGGGGTGGTTTCTAGCTTGCTTTTAGATTGATGCTGTTCTTTGTCGGGAGTCTCTGCCGCCCATCCTTCCTTCCAAGCATCCGCCCTAGCAGGTTCATCCAAATTGAACCACATGGTTCTCAGACGTTCCCTCCAAGTTTTCTTTTCAGCAAGGGGTATTTTAGGGTGAAGTCTATGTGGTAATACGTCTAAGGGCATTGTCAGGTCATTGAAGAAGAGGCTATCATAGATAAATTCCATTGCATAAACACCACATAAGCCGTGTAAGTCTTCTGCATAGAGGTCTTCCAACAAGAAGCCTTTGCAATAAACTTCCATCATTCTTAACACTATGAAAGCACAATCTCTTGTCCCTACTTTTTCTTGAGGGGCCTTTTTTGCATATGGAGATTTGTTTCCATATCCCTTGGTGTCGGTCGTCTACTGTCTAGATATCATGTTGCAGATGTAGTGACACTTTTTGAATATCTCTTGCTTCCTTGTTTTTGTAAATTAAGGAAGTTTTGTCCAACTCAGCTGCGCAACAATTGAACACTATTTTACGTTGCCCATATAGGTTGATGATAATAAGAGCCCAGTGCTTGACATTTCATATAGGGATAATTACAAACTTTGTTTCAGCTATGCTCACAACCTGTTATAGTTCTTTTACATCAGCAGACTCATACTTCTTATAAAACATCTTCCCCGCTAGATGGCTGGTACCGTTGAAAACAGGTTGTACATTCTCAGGGTGTAGAAATTCTTCCAACAGAGTTTCACAAAACACTTTAAACAACTTTTTGTGTACTCAGCTTTCTTTAGGAAGATTCCTCTGTAATGGTCCCTATTGAGCAACCTTCCCTTATTGTAGTAAAGTACATCCATTCCTTGAAGATTGTCATCTAGTATATGCGCTATGACATGGACATCCCTGCATGTGATTCTGGATAAGGAGGTATGTCCATGTATGCCATTTCATAGAGTAGAGGAGGGGTAACACCTAATGTTTCAGTATCAAACGATGTGCTCTGCTTTCTGACCGACTCATTTGTAAAGAAGGAGGCAAGATTTCCTTCATCTTCTTCCAAGGTTCCATCTCATGCTGGTTGCGTTGTTGAAGGTGGTACTACTGGGGTAGGTTGTGACAACCTGAATTTTCTCTCACCTATCTTTTTAATTTTTCTCTCTCTCATAAAGTGGTCTTTTACTCAAATTGACGTTAATTTCATAAGAAGGGAAACCAATGATCCAAAACAGACTGGGCATCCTTGACCCTACCTTCCTCCGCCGGATGGGCTACTAGAAGAATCAGATGCAAGGGGGAACCACCATCCCGTGTTGCGGCTCGGTTTAGATTAGAGATCGCGAGTGAACGTGGTCATAGATGAATGGGGTAGTTGGGTGATTTAGGGGCAGCTGAGGACCGAGCATATGAACAGTCAAGGGAGAGCGGCGAGCGGCTACCTGCATCTAGATGAGGTGATGGGGTGATGGGGATCTGTCCTGAGCATAGGAAAACCACTCAGTAGAGGTGGTGTGCAGCCTAGAGGTGGTCAAGAGTCATTCCTTGCGCACCATCATATCCTTGATCAAGGCTCTTATTTGATTCATTAATATGAGGTAACACCCTAAGTAGTATTCATATGGTTCTTATCTAAAACTTCAACAATGATAACTCTCTCATCTTAAGGCCAAATTTAATGAACCAATATACTAAGCCAATCAGCTTGACGAGACCTACACTTTGGGTTTGGTCCTAGACTCGAAATCTAACGTTTGTCCCCCTGATTTCTTGAAAGTACTAACTTTAGTCATGTTTGAGTACATTTAATCCACTATTACGATCAATCTTGTATCTTTAATGACTATTCACCCTCCTAATCATTAAATCTGTAAGATTTGTTCATCTTGAACCATGTTGAGCTCTTAAACTTTCCTTTGGATCACTGATTGTCCCGAATGTATGTTGTAGCTTGTTTATGGACTTTAATATATGATGTTGATTAAATAGGTAATCTGGTTTCTTTTTAACATATAGACTTACCTAATATGGAAAATAAATAACTCTATGATCTCCATGATCTTGCTTCACTCATGATTCCCCTATATTCTCTTGTGTTGGTGTTTTGCCATAATGTGTGTGCATAATTGTACCAAGGTTGGGTTGCAGCTTCAACCAATGTTGGGTTTGACCTAACCTATGCATCCAACTCTAATATATATCCAAAATTAGTATTCGTATGATGTTTTGTGACTTAAAATGACTATGATCATCGCCTTGTGCTATGAGGATGATTTTTGAAACCCTAGGTCCACTGGTGGTGACCTAGTGTGACATATGTGGCTTGATTGTCTCCCTTATGTCCCAAATGTGATATGGATCTTGATCTCATGTCTTTCCCTCCCAAATTAGGAAGTATCATATCTTGTGATCATCTTGATGTGGATGTCCCATATAATCTATATGTTGACCCTTAATGGCATTGGAACTTCGTTGATGTTTGCATGAATGTTGAGATGTCGATACCCAAGGTCAGGAATATGATGCCTAAACCCTAGGGGGACATCCACCCTTTGAAAATGTGGTTGTTATGCCCATACCTTCCTATTTTAAATCATACTTTATGCTTATATCCATGTCTTGTTTGGATCATGACCTTGTATGACCTATTATGAGTCCTTGACTCTATAATTTGCATAGGTGACCTAAATCTTGATATGATCATAGATAGTTCTCGGAACCTCAAAATGGCTTGAAACTTGAACCACACCTCCTCGATGACATATAGATCAGTAAAAGATCATCTAATGTACCAATATGTAACTTGGAACCTAATTTGGCCAAACCTTAAAATGGATCTAATCAGGGTTAATGACGAGAATCTAATGCATACATGTAATTTTTTTCTTAATCAGGTGTTGCTTGTGGATAGATGGCCTAGGATAAGTAAGTTATGAAATCTCTAAATTAGATACAGGCTTTAAATATTTATATGACTATGGATTTATTTCTTGCAAACTGATATGTATGTATGCTTGTTTATTTGTTCAACTATTACTGTGTAGTATCCTAGTATTGTACTTGATGTTTGTCGTATCATTGTTTTATAACTTACAAACATAAATTAGAACTCCATTATAGAATTGTTGAAACAAGGTTAGCTCTTGGCAATGGCCTTGGGGTCCCTCATGTATAAAAGGGTGAGCTAATCTTGAGCACCCTTACGGGCCCTTCCAATGGGAAGTTGGTCAAAGTCCTTATGAATACATGATATTTTTGGTATAATGGAGTAAAATGACATAAAATATGGATTATCATTTTGCTAAATAGTTAACATGTTTATTATTGCACGTTTATTCTTTGAATATCTTTTCAAATTATGCAAAGCTTATGTATATGTATCTTTCTACCCTGTGCTCAATACCTTGTTTGTTGAGATGGCTAAAAGTTGATGGGTTTGGTGAGATATGTTAGTTGTTATCATTGTAGATCCTGAGTATCCATCAGCAGACTGGTAAAATTGTACTCTTGAAAATGTAACTGAAAGCTTGTAATAAACAATGTTGCTAAATGATACTTGTTGAGTGTTGAGATATGAATGGTGCTTTTATCTTGTTATCTATTCATGTATGCTAAGAATTTCATGCTTCCACATGTTGTCTTTGGTATTTGTTTGGTTCATGGCCTGGGATTCCGGTCTTGTGACATAGGTAGTCATTTCTTGCTATCCATCTACACCTGTTTGGCCGCTTACTTTGCATTGTCATAAGCTTTTTCTCTAGTCAACTCTTCTAGGATCCTGCTTTCCTTGATGGCTGCTCTAGTTCTGTTGCATTGAGTGCAACCAACATTGTAGCCATCTTGCCGACATAGATAGTGTCATTGTGCTCATTGTGCATAGGATCCTGCAGGAAGTCATTATAGATGTCCATGTCAAAAGTCATGTCATCTAGGAATTTGGTTAGGTGCCCTGACTTCTTTCTTTGTTGCCAATCGTCCATCTCCTAGCGTTCTAAAACTAGTTGTTGGTGTTCTTCTTTAAAGAATTTTTGTTCCTTCTTTAGATCTTATAATGCCTCTTCATACCCCATACACATCATTTCCTTAGTAGACCTCATGGCATACCTTTCTCTTTTGAGGTCTGTCATTTATTCTAGCAAGGACTTTAGAGCTCCCAACATCAAATTTTGGTTTCTTATGACCTCCTGCATGAACTGAGGGAGTGTCTCAGTTCTCATGTTTAGCTTTGTACTTGCGTCATTAGTGTGTACAAGATAGAAGTAGTATTGAAGTTAACTTCAGAAATATGTTGCATGTGTAACCACGTGGCATCAAATTTGTGCCCTAGTACATCATTGAAGGATTGTGGGCATTGAAATTGGTGCTCTGCAAGTGGATATGATGTTGTAATTGATGCTTCAGGGATTTTGGGGTACAAATCTGACTTCTCTTTCTCAGGATCAACAACGGTCACTTATGTAGAGGTACCTGTGTCATGTTGCTCAGGTACTTGCAGCACTGAATCTTTCCGCGTAGGGCTTGGTGTAGCCTTAGAGGCTTTGGGTTCTTTGCTTGGCTCAATTTTGACTGTTATGGGTTGTCTTCTCTAGTAGTAGTGATATTGTCTTGGTCACCCCCGTCATTTATTTCTACATTTAGTTGGTCGTCGACGTCCATCGGGTTGGGCGGTGAGGGTAGACCTGGGACATTAGAGGTGTATATAGGTTTTTCCCGATGCTTCCTTATTGCCAACTTCTTCCTTTCTTCTGGATTTTGCATCTCTACCTTTGGAGTTTTGTTTCTTATGCTCTTATCTCTAGTAGGTGATAGGGAGTCTACAGCTTTGCTAATGGCACTAGATTACATTTTATCTACCTCCTCTTCTGTAGGCCACAACTTATGGGAGTCATAGTACACGTTCTCGGGTAGGGGCAGTAGGACTTTAGAGAAGCTCTATTTGTAGAAGAACTTGCTACCCCTCTATTATAGGATGCTTGTTTTTATTAGGGACTTGATATCTATATTGGTGTGTCCCTTGGTGTGCTTATAATTCATTAGCTTGTTGGTATCCATGAAATGATCAGCGATGTGGATGATTTGGGTTTAGAATTCTTTCATCTACTTTGCTTCCTTTATTACAGCAACTGAAAGCCTTTCTATCAATAGTCTTTCAATGTTTACTAGTATCTTATTTAGCATGGACCATATTAAGAATAGGTATCCATTAAAAACTCCTTTGGTTTCTGATCTCATGAAGACTATATTGGTTGTTATCTTTTGCATCACTCTGATGAAGCAGGAAGTGATGAATGTTACCTTTGAGTTTTTGGAGCTGTGTTCGTGTTCTCCTGTCAGCTTTTTCCACATCTTGTGGTTGTGGTAGCGAACAACTTCTTTATCAACTGGAGTTGTTGAACATGCCTGTGCTTCTTCTGTTGTCTTTGTTAAGATAGCATTGAGTATGGATTTGGTAATTACATGAGTTTTGCCCCCTGTCCCCACTTCAAGCTTGAATTTTGTGCTACCTTTCTTGTGTTTGACATCACTGATGGGTAGTTTCTCTAGTGACATCATGAATTCTACCATCAGTTGAGTGAGAGAAGGAGCTTGCTATGAACATAGGGTACACATTTTAGCCCCTTCCAAGAAATTTATCACCCTGTCATAAATTCCCATCCTTTTGAAGTCATCGACATCTAGATACTGTGTTGGATTGAAGCTTTTGGTCTTCATTATGCAGTTGAAATGTGACTGGTGCACTTTGTCTCTTGGTATGAAGGCTGATGTTTGCATGTTAGTGGTCTCTTGTTCTTTATCTTTGACCCCTTTAGGGCCATCTTCTTTTTCCAGACTCTTTGGTTTTCCCACGACCGCCAATTTTCTCTTTTTAGTGTCCTTGGCATCCTTGGTTGCCAACTTGTGTTTCCTCATTTTCTTGAGTTCTCCTTCATATGGTTGATACTAAGAGGTTTCTGTCTGTGACATCTCCTGATATTCTTCAGATTCCTATGGCATCTCGTGGGCCAGGATGTACTTGTACTTCTTTTTCATTAGTTGCAGTTGAAGCTTCTTCATCTGTGAAAGATCGGGGTGATCATTCAAAGCTTTGGATATCATTTTTAGGTTTTCTTCAGCACCCTTCAGGGAAGTTGCCTTCTTCATCAGCATGCCATTAGTTGAAGTGGACATTCTAAAATTTTCACCTTTAAATTGTTGTCAGCAAGATTGTAATTATAACTTATTCATGACATTAGTGTTCATTTCAGTGTAATTATGTTTTATTCATATTGCCTTTCAAAAAACACAATCATTTGAGTTACTGTGATTGCAGCATGTGAAGTTAGTATTGCGGTCACATCGACAAACAACAAGGAAGGGGATATGTCGTGACTTACAGCCTCAACCGTGATGAATATCAGACCAGATTAATAGAAGAAATTAGAAGTAATACTAAGGAAAGGAAGGGCATTGCAACCATAACCATCGCCGCAAAGGTAGCTACGACCACGATGATCATGGGAAAAGGGTGTCTTGGTTGTGGTAGATGTTTTGACCAAAATTCAACTGCATTTGGGGCACAAACACAGATGTGGATGAGAAGGAAATAAAAAAATACCAGATAAAAGATAAAGAGATACGGGAAAAAGGTGTCGGCGAGATGACCAAAAATTCGGGGAAAACATAAGGGTATGCGATACTACATAGTCGATGTGATCGTGAAACCATTATCTAGGGTTTGGGGGGTAGATAAGAATGTCAATGAAGCATCAATAGGGAAGAAATAGGAAGAGTTCTAAATAAGGAGGGTGCTCGATACTTTCGTGGAGTTGGACAATGACAAAGATCAGAAGGTTTGGTTTATAGGGGTGGAGATGGCACAACCACAATGAGGGGGTCATGATGCAACACTTTAGTTTGCTACGAACATCCTTTGGTGCTACTGCATCATCGTGGGTCTTGCATCTTCACGATTCTTCAGTTAGGGCTCCTAAAATGTTCGAGAATCAAGAAGTGAGTAGAGAAAAGACATAGCGTCAACAACACTGAACATTTATACTTGGTGGATGTTGTAGCCACGTCTATCATCACACTCATAACTGGGTAGGTTCTCACGACCTCAAAACATGTAATTCAGCAACCATGACAAGTGTCATGACCGTGATACAAACACACAAATTTTTTTTGAAAGAAACAAAGATTTTAAGTGAAAACACCTCCATTATGTTTCATTAAAAACCCATGTGAAGATATGGCAAGTTACTTACTACATTATACTTATTTTAGAGAGGGAAAACCAAAATACCTAGATAGAGAGAGAGAGAAGGGATAGATATGTACATATCTCTTAGATTAAAATCTTGGGTTAAAGGAAATCTTGAGTTATAAGAGAAAGTAGGAAAAAGCTTGGGTTGCCTCCTAAGAAGTACTAGTTTAAAGTTTTTAGCTTGACTCTGCCATTCTGGTTTCATCCTCCTTCAGTGGGTGTTTTGTATTGGCACATATGTTTCATTTTTTGCAGGACTGGGTTTCCCCAAACTTAGCTCGGACTTTGTTACAAAAGCCTCATCTTCATAGTACCTTTTTACCCTATGTCCATTCACATTGAAAGGGTCAGTCTTATCACTGGTTATTTCCATCATTCCCAAAGGGTTATATTCTTGCCATAGAAAAGGGACCAGACCAACTTCCCAGGAAACAACCTGATACTAGAATTAAACAAAAGAACTTTGTCTCCTTCATGTACATTCTTCTTTTTCTGGTGGGCGTCATGCAATACCTTAGTTCTTTGCTTATAAATCCTTGCATTCTCGTAAGCATGTAGCCTCAATTCTTCAAGTTCCTTAAGTTCGAGAAACCTTTTCTTGCCCACTTTGTCGAGATCCATGTCTAGAAATTTGATACCCAAAAGGCTTTGTGCTCTAATTCGACAAGGAGATGACATGACTTCCCATAAATCAGTATGTAGGGTGGAATACCTATAGGCATCTTATATACTGTGTGGTAAGCCCATAACACATCATTGAGTTTCATAGACCAATCCTTCCTTGTATGGCTTATGATCTTTTCTAGGATCTGCTTGATCTGCCTATTAGACACTTCGACTTGTCCTGATGTTTGGGGATGGTAGGGTGTTGCAACATTGCATTTAACTCCATACTTTTTCAATAGAGATTTGAACTACTTTTCTCAAAATTGAGACACCCATTGATTATAATGGTGCGTGGGACCCCAAATCTTGGGAAGATAGTTTTCTCGAACAACTTGATTACTGCTTTGGAGTCACAGGTCTGGGTAGAAACAACCTCTACCCATTTCGAGAAATATTATACAATGACAAGAATATATTGATTCCCTTTTGATGATGGAAAAGGTTCCATATAATCAATTTCCCATACATAATTTTTTTTTAACTTCCACCTAATCAGCCATGGACATCTCTTTCCTTTGGCTGATGTCTCGGTGAGTTGGTACTCATTACAAGTCTTGAAAAATGAATAGCATCTTTGAAGAGAGTCGGCCAATAAAATCCTAACTGTAGAACCTTCACAGCTGTTCTTTCTCCCCCATGGTGACCCCCATAAGGTGAGGAATGACATTCTTTGAGGATTAGGGGAACTTCTTCTTCCGGTACACAACGACGATATAGATTGTCAGGGCATCTTTTGAACAGAAGCGAATCATCCCAGTAGTAAAATTTCAGACCAAATAATAACTTCTTCTGATTATAAGTGATCTCGGGGGTATCTACCCATAAGCTAGATAATTGCAAATGTCAACAAACCAGGCTAGGCTTGGTTCAACTGACTGAGCCATCAAGATAGCTTCATCAACATATTTTTCATTTACATATAACTTATTTTCTTCATAAAAAACTATCTTTGATAGGTGGTCCGCAACCACATTCTCCTTTCCTTTCTTATCAATGATCTCATGGTTAAATTATTGTAGTCGTAAGTCCCATCGTTAGTAGTCTAGACTTTGTATCCTTCTTCTGCATGAGGTATTTTATAGCTCATGATCAGTGTATATTTTTGCTTTTGATGCTATCAAGTACGACCTATACTTATTGAAGGAAAATATTATAGCCAACATTTCCTTTTTTGGGGTGGTATAGTTTACTTGGGGTTCATCCAACATTCAACTTGCATAGAAAATTACATGGTGCCTTTTGTCCTTCTTTTGTCCTAGGACAACTCCGATGGGGAAATCACTAGCGTCGCACATAATTTCAAATGGTAGATCCCAATCTGGCACTTGCAAAATTGACGCTATTGTCAAGGCCTTCTTAAGGGTCTTGAAGGCATCCAAACATTCACTAGTGAATTCAAATTCAACATCTTTAATCAAAAGATTTGAAAGGGTCCTAAAAACCTTCGAAAAGTCTTTTATGAATCCTCTATAGTATCCTACATGCCCTAAGACACTCCTTACTCCCGTGATAGACTTAGGTGGTGGAAGCTTGGATATCACCTCGATCTTTCTTAGGTCAAACTCTATTTATTTATTGGAAACTTTATGTCCTAAGAAGAAACCGTCTAGGACCATAAATTGGCATTTTTCCCAATTCAGGACCATGTGCTTTTCTACACAACATTCCAAGACTAAGGAACAATTTTTTAGACATGCCTCAAAATCTATCCCATAAATAGAGAAAGTCATCCATGAAGACCTCCACTATATCTTCTGTAAAGTCTGAAAACATAGATATCATCTAGAGTTGGAAAGTTGCAGGTGCATTACACCACCCAAATGACACTCTTCTAAAAGCGTACATGCCATATATATATGTGAAGGTTGTCTTTTCCTGATCATCGGGATGAATCGGTAATTGATAGAATCCTGAATACCTATCTAGGAAACAGAAGTAATCATGATGAGCTAATCTTTCTAGGACTTCATCGATAAATGGAAGAGGGAAATAATCTTTTCTTGTAGCAACATTCAATTTTCGATAGTCAACGCGCATACACAAACTAGTTACTGTTCGTGTTTCTACCTCATCTCCATCCTCACCTCTTATCACTATCATTCCACCTTTCATGGGCACCACATGAATAGGGCTTACCCAATTGTTGTCACTTATCGGGTAAATGATTTGGCATCCCACAACTTAATTAATTCTTTTTTTAGAGCTTCCTATAGAATTTGGTTCAACTTCCTTTGTGGTTGATCTAGAGGGTAGCCATTTCCTCAAGATAGATTATGTCCATATATAAGGCAGGGATGAGACCTCTAATGTCCTCAACCGAATACCCTATAGCCGTTCCATGCAATTTGAGTTCCTCTAGCAACCTTTCTTCCTATTCATCTGTCAAGTTAGCATCAACAATCACAACATTCCTCTCCTAATTGTTGAGGAATTCATGCTTCAACCCATTGGTAAGAGATTTTAATTTCGGCTTTGGTTTTAGTGCTTCCTATTCTTTAGGGGTTTTCTCAAGGGATGTGTACTTTGTAGTCTCAAATGTTTCTTCTTCATCATAACTGATCTCTTCTTTAGGTTGATTTAGGTAATCCAAAATTTCAACAACTTCTGGGTCTTGCACACTGGGGTCAGGGTTATTCAAGGCTCACATAAGAGGATTGACAATTGCCTTATCTTCTTGTACTTCTTCACAATATTGATTGTAGTTATCCATGAAGTAAGCTTACCCAAAGAGAGATGGTCCTGTCACAATATCTTATACTCAAAAGTCGATGTGGTTATTACCAATGCACATTGTAATAATTCCTTCTTCTACATCTATTACAACTCTTTTGATAGTGAGGAAATGTACTCCCGAATATCATTAGACACTTTGGGTCCTCGATTATGTAAATCACCACAATATTGCATGGTATGAAGAATCACCCAACCCGTATCAGGACATCCACTACTATTCCTACGGGTCCCGTAAACCTATAGTCTACTAATTCGATTCTCATGACCATTTTTACCATATTTGTTAATCCAATCCTTTGAGCCAGAGTCAAGGGAATAACACTAATGCTTGCTCCTAAATCGACCAATCCCTTCCTATCCTCATTATCTCCAACACAGAAAGGGATGTTGAATGCCCCTGGATCTTTCTTTTTGGTAGGTAGCTCAACTTGAACAAATGCACTCGACATTTTTGCCTAATGCATAGTCTCAAGATGATCTTCTTTCCTTCTCTTTGTGATCAAATCTTTAAAGAACATTGCATATGTTGGCATCTCTCCAATTGCATTGAAAAATGGGATATTTAGGTGTAATTTCTCCATAAAATTCTCATATCTCTTCTTTAGATGTGCTTTGATCAATTTGTATGGAAATGTGACTCTTAGAACATTGGGATTTGTCTGTGTAAAAACTTCTCCCATAGGAATTGGGTTCTTGACCCCTTCATCGTTCTTGTTTCTACGATTTTCTTCTTCTTTTCCATCCTCAGCTGATCCTTTTCTTTTAGATTCTTCTGGCATAATTACTTTCTCAGTTTGTGGCTCACTACGGTTTCATTCTTCCTTGGTGATGTTAGTACCAAGATCTTCCTACATCCTCCCTGATGGGAGAGTGGCCATCTTCATCATCTCTGTATTTGATAAAGTCTTTCCAGAAGGGTTTCTCACAAGTTCCGCTAATTGGGCAAGTTGTTCATCGATTTGCCTTTGATGGGTGTGCATATCCACCATCTGAATTTACATTGTGGTTAACACTCTTGAATTGGTGATGGCACTTTGGGCTAGCTGGTCGTTCACTAAAGCTTGCCTCTTTACAAAGTTGACCAATTGAGCAATCATGTCGGGTGGGTTTCTATCCTTGGTTTGGCTCTGACATTGCCCTTGTCCCTGGCCTTGTCAGATTATATTTATTTTTTGATTCTAATAGCTATTTTTGTTTGTTTGATAACTAGTAGTTCTAGTATATTGAGTTGGTCCTCCTTTTTTTTCCAGTCCTGGAGATGGTTTAGACGAATTTCTTAGTTGATGAGAGTTTTCAGCAGCTTCTTTGTTTCCATAATTGAATCGAGGATGGTCTGGTGATAATTAACCTCCCATTTTGCGATGTTATCTTACTAGTTTTCCTCAGTTTTCCATACTCTTTCTTAGATAAATTAGATAGAATCTTTAACTTTATTCTTTATTATAAATATACCATTATACTAACTTTCTCCCTTTTCTCTCATTATAGAAAAGTACAAAAAAATTACAAAAGCTCCAAACGGTCCATGGACCGTTAGGAGCCACACGATCCCAAGACCGAATGGACACCAAACGGTCCCAAGACCGAATGGACACCAAACGGTCCCAAGACCGAATGGACACCAAACGGTCCCAAGACCGAATGGACACCAAACGGTCCCAAGACCGAATGGACATCAAACGGTCTCAAGACCAAATGAAGGACAAATGGTCCCAAGACCGTGTAAAGTCAAACGGTCCCAAGATCGAATAAAGGCAAATGGTTTCGAACCGTGAAGACTTGAACAATTTCCAGATCGAGAGAGTTCAAATGGTCTCCAAACTGAGAGAAAGTCCAAACGGTCTTCACGACCGTTTGGGCCCAAACCTCCCAAACCGTTTGAGCCTCACTCAAAGCCTATAAATAAGACCCGAGGGGTCCTCACAAAGTATCAAGTTTCTAACATCCAAAGGCTGCCTCTATTGCTTCACAGCCATTTGATGGAGTTTTGCAACACCACTAAAAATCCTAGAGATGATGAATCCCTAGGTTTATCCTTGCTAGTACTATGGTAAGAACTCCACCCACGTGTACTAAGACACGCGGAAGTCTTATCATAGTATAGTTAAGGGTCGAATCCTCGGGACAACGGTCTTGATGAAATCAAGATGGAAAACGTTTTTAGTTGAACATAACTACTTAACAGTTGATACTTAGATCGAAAGTTTGATTTGGTTTTAAACTAAGTGCAAGGAAAGTAAAGCAAGAAAGTAGAGATTAAGGTTGTAAACAATGATTAGAAGCCACTAGGATGTTATCGGGTTTCACACCACTACACATGGATCAAGACATGCAACATAATAAAACAACCTGCAAAGAGAGTCAAATCAGTTAGTATCTTGTAGTCCTAGATTCCTTTTAGATAACTAGCTACGAGAAGTGTGGAGTATTGCAACGCCAGCCATTCCATAATGAATGGTCACATGCTTTGCATTACTCCTTCATGAAATGTGTTCCTCGACCTTACCAAGATTGCACTTCCATACGTCAACTGATTCCATTTCATAGTATGAAAGTGCAATGATGGGGGTGAGTTTACTCCACTCATGAAAGCACTCCTAGATACCGAAACAGACATATGGTGACTACATACATCTAAAACCAACATTCAATCGATATTCAGATCTAAGGGTACAAACATAGACAATTCATACCAAAAGATAATAAGTAACACAAGTTGATGATCAGGCAACTAGCATTCATTAAACGATTGATGTTGAACTGAAAAGAAGAGTATCTCTATTACAAATTATTGAATTACATTGCATGAAATGAAAACATGGGTAGCGGGGCTACTCCCCGCACCCTAGTGAATGAAACTACTCGCTCATGTCAAGGACAAAGAAGGAGGCGAGAAGAGAGAGAAAGAACGTCATCTCCACGGAGGAGGGAAAGTTGAACTCTTGGTGAAGAGAGCAACGATCTTCACACTTCGTGGTTGACTTGATGAAGGATCTTCTCTTCCCACCTTCTTTGCTATTGAGAGGAGAGAGAAGATAGCTTGGTGATGGAACGCGGATCTCAAACTGGCATCCTTGGGGCAGTGGATGGAAGACAAAAGTGCTATGGAGCTAGAGAGGCAGCCTCTGGACGTCTGAGAATCGATCCCTTTGAAGTGACCCTTGAGGTCCTATTTATAGGCTCAAGTTGAGCCCAAACGGTCTAGAGACCATTTGGCCTCTCGCGGTCTTGGGACCATGAGACCTTCTCGCAGTCTTGGGACCGCGAGGCCTTATCGCGGTCTTGGGACCGTGAGGTCTTCTCGCGGTCTTGGGACCGCGAGGCCTTCTCGCGATCTTGGGACCGTGAGGCCTTCTCGCGGTCTTGGGACCGTGAGACCTTCTCGCGGTCTTGGGACCGTGAGGTCTCCTCAGAGTCTTGGGACCGTGAGGCCTTCTCGCGGTCTTGGGACCGTGGGGTCTCCTCGTAGTCTTGGGACCGTGGGGTCTTCTCGCGGTCTTGGGACCATGAGGGGTCTTTGTAATTTTTTTTGTGTTTTCTGAAATGAAAAAATAAGAAAAGTTAGTTTATTGGTGTATCTACAATAAAGTAAAAAAGTTTAAAGATTCTATCTAGTTTATCTAAGAAAGAGTATGGAAAATTAAAGATAACTAATAAAATAACGTCACAAAATGGGAGGTTATCACCCCCCCTAACATAGAGTCTAGCTTGTCCTCAAGTTAGATAGAGCCAAGGTATGTAATGGCGAGGCGGTTTTATTTAATTAGGGTTTCCATACTCTTGCTTCAATTCTAGGTCAGAGATCTACCGAGGTCTTATCAGGGCTTCTGCTTACACTAACTCTTTCGAGTATCAAAAGTTGCATGGATCTCAGGTTCCTTTTATATCATGAATCTCGCATTGGGACCACCTTTCTTTTTATGTGCATGTCATCGACTCTAATCAGTTTTATACTTTTTTAGAGAAACCTACTGGTAGCTAGAGTGGGTATGAGGGCTGGCTTAAAAGGCTTATTGTGTAGCTCCCCCTTCAAGTGGGGAGGGGCTTGTCTATGCTTTTTAGAGACTCACTACCAGGCACGACACATCTGCCTTCATGAGGGCAGCTGAATGTACCGGCCGGGTGAGCTCTTTTATCAGCCTTTTCATATATTAGGAAACCTTAGGATCTCTTTACCGGGCACGACCATCTGCCTTCATGAGGGCAGCTATATGTACCGGCCGGGTGAGATCTTTGTTGGCTCTTCATATAGGTCCTTATGCGTGGCACAACTCTCATGCTTTTTTATTCAACACTCTGGCTTTTATTCGAAACTCGCAGGCTTAGGAAGTGGGTTTTGTGGTTTTTGATTGGGCGGCCAAGCCTCTTTATTGAAAGAAGAAAACCGTTCTTAGGGTTCCTGACATGCACTTATTTTTAATTGGTGGTCCACTCGTGAGATTTCTTGATTTTGGATTTCCCTGATTTCCTTCTTGACTTTGAGAGTTTTTGGTTCGCTTTGGCCCTGAAGTTGACCTGTGAAGAGTCTGAGATAGAATTGAAGTAAAAGCATAGAAACCAATAGTAATGTAATTTATAAATTCACCATTTCATGCCTGTATGCTAATCTTGTTATTTGTTTTTGAGGACTACTTTATCTCTAATTTAGCTAAGGGTGATTCTTTCCATGATGAAAGTTATACTTGAGAGTTATTTTATTGAAAAAGAAAAAAATTACTGGAAAAAGTCTAAATATGGACAGAAAGTTTGAAAAATGATAAGCGGGAAAAATAGAAAGGTTGAAGCAGAATGATACCTTGCCCTTGTCCATTGCACTCCCCCCCTAACTTATCACGCACTCTGTCCACAGAGTGTCAAAGTAATAGGTTGAGAAATGCATGGACAAGGGCATTTAGGCGTCGGTTAATCCTTTATTTGCCCCATGTGTTCTGAGCAAGTTGGCGGTGAACTTTCCCTGTAGCGTGTGGTAATCCACCTCTGTCATGTCCTCTACCGGCTTGTGAAGGGCCATGATTGTATACATCCAGTAGAGGACGTGGAAGCCGCAGTCATTTGATTCTCTGATTAGCTGGGGGCACCTGTGACAGAAGGCTGGTGATTTGAAATGATCTCTGTCATATGCCCGCGTGTGCTGACCCAAAAGATCGTGTATTTTGTCAGCAAACTCCTTTGCCACCTCCTCCGTTGGTGTCCTTGGAGTTGTAGTGTATACTTTCCATTTTGGATCATACTGGCTGTCAGAACTGTTGTAGATTATTGTTGTTCCTTCATGAAGATTGGTTGCCAGTAACATCCAGTGCTCTTGATGAAGGAAAGGTAGCATGATGAACTTTGGAGTTGTATGTTGGAGATAAGAGATGGTTGACTCCTTTGTTCCGAAGTTCTTCAGCCCGAGAAGATCATCCTTCATGTAAGCTGACACCATAAAGACCGTGTTGTGATTTCGTGCAAGTAAGTATTGATAAGCGGTCATTACACTTACAGACATGGAACCCTTGAATTGTAAGGTCTCACGGAGGGCATCTGCCATAACCAATATATCCCCGTCGATATATACCAGCTCATCTTTTTCGGCATATAGCCGTGACATTATTAGCCAGAGCTCGTTATCTGAAAGAGTTTTGCAAGCCTCCGGGTCGAAGTCGGGAAATGACGGTGCAATGGCAGATTGGGGTACCATATGTGATGAAGATGTCTTGATGGCTACCCCTGATATCAGATCAATGTCACCTTTATCTGGAACCAGATCGAAGATGTAAGGGTTCCATTGGCTTTGCCTGGTGACATTAGATGGTTGTTTTTCTTTTGTCAGCGCCGCTAGGGTTTGTCTGAAAGGTCTCCTCTGCAGGCGTTGAATAGATGAAAAGAGATAACAAGGGATGTCATCTGCCGCCATGGTAGGGTCGTTAAAAAACCTTCCGTCGCAAATAAGCTCCATGGTGTAACGTCCTCGTAGGGAGTGGAAATCTTCATTAATTAGTTCACTGAAAGGGACCTGCTGGTTTAGCGCTAGGATGTGCCTTATGACGTAGAAAGCGCTGTCCCAAGAACCTTCTGTGGCTTGGACTTGTGGGTTAATTATTCGAAACCAGGGGAGCTCCAGTCCTGGCGGAGAGAAGGGCATGCGGCCCATATGAGATTTCGCATCCGGAAAGGGATGCATCTTGCCTCCCCGGCTTCAATTCCAACAAAATTGATTATTCCGGCCTTTAAGTCACTGGCACAGAAATTTTACACTTTGGCGTCGCGGGCGATAATGTCCACAATCATGAGCAGCCAGTGGTTACAGACTTGGAAAGGCACAGTTATGTATCTCGCTTTTCTTACGATCCCCCTGTGCAACCTTGTAATGGATTTGTGCTGTAACTCTTTGTACAGTAAGCACAATCCTAGTGTGGGTGAGGCGTTAAGAACCGGTTGCTGTCGCCGAGAGCTTTTGTAGATCTCGATAGAGTTGGCAAGTAGGGTACGGAACATTGCCATCTTCACCGGCGACTGGGATCGAAGAAGGGATCGGAAATCTTCACGCGTCAGATTGCGTTTTGTCTTCGTGTTTTTGTATATTACATCCTCCCCATCTTTGGCGTCATCTACTATAGTGTTTAAGATAAAGATATCTTGTACATCTAGGGTAGAGATGGCCGCCATGTCTAACTCTTTCATTTTGTTAGGTAGAGGTGGCGGCGGAGGTAGCTCTTGCGGTGTGGGGGGAGAAGGTTGTTCTAGGCTGTCCATGTACTGCTGCAGATCGTAATCTTTATCAGAATCAGAAGGAGTGTCTAAATCTTCATCAGTGTCTAGGCATACGCTTTCTGATTCTTCAAGTTCAGGCGCAGACGGTTCGAGTGCAGAGATTTGCTGGGCTGCTGTGGCTGGTGTAGTGCTGCTGGTTCCCTGAATGCATTTTTCGAACTCAGCAAAAGCCACTTCTTTGGCAGCCTCCCCCAGAGATCCCACAGAAAAGTTTAGAAATTGATCCCCGAAGTATATGTTGACATTCTTTGTATGAGCAGGGGATTTGTGATCTTTATCACCAGTTTGGTGATCTTGCTGTTGTTTTGGTTCTGCTCCTTGGCTGGGGCCTGCCCCAACATCATCTGGCTTGTCAGAGTCATCAGCTGAGGAGGAACTATTGTTTGAGTCAGCGGAGGAGTCAGAATCTTCCCTGTCATCAGCATCATCTTCATCGTCATTAGTTGTCTTCTTTTGTGCTTTCTTCTTGCACAGACGATGGATGGATTGGAGTTCATCATATGCCACTTTCACGTGCTCGTGTGTTTTGAGCAGTGCTTCATGGGTTTCTTTTAGATCAGAATAACGTTGTTCGACCGAGAGGAGTTGTGCTGTGAGATCGGTTACTTGAGCTCTTAGCTGAATAAGCTCATTATTTGACGACTCCTCCTGGCGATTATGTAGTTGCGTGAGGGTGGTGGTGATGTCGTCCAGGTGCATGCTGAAAGCTTGTTTTTGCTGCTTCAGCTCGCAGAGGGTTTCTGGCAGAGGTAGAGTCTGCGTAGAAATCCTATCGACTTGCTTTGCCAACACTTCATGCTGGCGTTGTACTCCATGGATCAACTCGGGCAAGTTGTTGCAGTGGCCGTCGATGTGGTCGACTTGCTTGGCCACTGAATCTTGACGTTGTTGGATTCCTTGGAGGATGCCTGGCATGGCGCGGTTCTGCTCGCCAATCTGGGCAACCTGTTGTGTTAGACCCTACACACATGAAAAAATAGAATTTAAAATGTTAGATGGGTCGGTGAGGAGGTTTCGGATGGTGTCGAATTGACGTCCGAATTCCTCACCGACGTTAGTATAAGGGACCCCAGTAAATGAAGAGTGAGGCGGCTGGGGTCGGGGTGGAATGGTAGTGTCATGCGGAAAAGACACTGTTGATGGACCCGCGAATTGCGTGGTGACTGTAGATGGGGTCACCAGCGATGTCGGGGTGGTGGTGGGTGGAAAAAGTGGTGGCATTCCCCGAGAGAGAAATGGATCCGGGAATGTTGATGGAAAGTCGGTGGATGTGAAGGAGGAGAATTCGGGCATTGTGGTGGAGAATGGGGTGGCCGAAGTGAAGAAGGGAGGGGGTGGTGGTGGGGTGGTAGAGGAAGGTGGTGTGGAGTATGATTTAAGGGTGGTTGATGGTGGTGGGGTGGTAGATATTGGGGTGGTGGAAGGTGGAGAGGTGGTGGCCAGCTCAACATTTAGACCCATTATAAAAGAGTATAGTGATGAGGATGTAATATGTTCTTCTGGGAGGGGGGGTTCAGGTTCGGGGTTAGGCTTTGATGTAGGTGTCCCCGACAGATCATGTGCTTTTACGAGCCTTCTGGAAGGTCGTTTGACTAGAAGTTTTGTTGTTTTAGCTGCCAGGGCAGTTATACTGAGTTATGCCTGCCCTGCCTTTGCTTTCTTTTCTTTGGCCTTGACTGAGGCTATGATTTTGGCGATCTCGTCCTCGGTGAATAGGAGCTTGTCCTTGTCATAGTCAGCAAGCTCTGGAAGTGGGAGCAGGGTTCTAGTAGATTTTGTGGGGCAGAACACGTAGTGCAACCTTCCATCCTTATCTTTTAAGATATGGGAGTTCTTTAGTGTCTGTTCATTGGTAAGGATGTCGCCCTTGATTGGGTAGAAGTCTATCCATCTTAAGATATTTGATGATAGATGTGATATGACCTCCCATGCAAATTTCTTTTCCGAGGGCAAAGGCTGATAGCTTGAGCAGCATATGTCGTCCAATGTTAATGGGCATTCCTTTTAGGACTAACCAGAGGACAAAAAGGTCGGATATAAGAACATTTCCTCCTTCGGGTCTGGGAAAGAGTGCGCCGATGATGATTTTGTGGAGCGTGCGCACTAGGCCAGAATGAATGTTGGAGGCCTTGCTTGTCCTTGCATTGAAGGTTGGTAACCCCGTTAGTGATTTCCAGAAGGTATGTTTGTTGAACCCGGGGTGTTCTGTGCCAGCTGCCTTAGCTTTCTTCAGCTGGTCTTGATTGTCAACAAAAATTTCATTCTGAAGATTTTCGGTGATGACCACCTCGTTGTTAAAGATTCTGGTGGTTATTCTGCGGTCACCACCATCCCTTTCTCTATGCATGATGTCAACCACTTCTTTGTTGAAGTAGGTGAAGAATTCTATTGTGGGCTCAGTGTAGGAAAATTCAGATACAAAGCAGAGCCGGGAAAGGTTTGAATTGTCAAGAAGAGTGACGATTTTGTGGTAGATCCCCATCTTCATAAGTATGCTGGGGCAGACATACTTGGTTGGTTTAAGGAGTTGGCTGATGGAGGTGATGTTATGGAGATGAAGGTTTTCGGGTGGTGGTGCTGTGGTGGTGATGGGAGGAAAAATAGGAACAATTATTGTGGCAGGGGTGGTAGTGGTGGTGGTGGATGGTGGGATGTACCCTGCCAGGATTTGTTCCCTTGCAGAGGCGGGATGAACCTGCTTCCTGGCTCTCTTCTTAGGTGCTGGCTCAGCTGTGTATTCTTGAGCCATTATCTTCCCCTTAGATTTTGTAGTGGGTGATTCTTTCTCAGGGGAGGGCTGGTTATCTGAGGCCTCGTCGGATGAAATCTCTTCTACCTCCTCCTCAGAAGATTCTTCATCTAAGCAGCGGTTGATTCACTTTATGTCTTTCATGACTTCAATCAGGTTCACTTGTGCTGGGACCTGTCCAGTCTTTTTGTACTGGTCAACTATGTTTTGGAGATTTGTTCGTTCAGCTAGTAATTTCTCCTTTGTCCAGAAAGGAGCATCTGTTGATCCTTGCTTCACAGGTGAAGTCATTCTGAAATGATTGACAATAAAACAAAAGTTAGAAATCGTAAATTTTGGAATTATAACAAAGTAAAATTATTTTGAGTTTGAGTTTTAGTTGTTTGATTGAGTTCAAACGGTCCTGAGACTGTTTGGTCTCAAACGGTCTTGAGACCGTTTGGGCTCACACGGTCTTGACACCGCGAGGATCCAAACGGTCTTGAGACCGCGAGGATCCAAACGGTCTTGAGACCGCGAGGATCCAAATGGTCTTGAGACCGCGAGGATCCAAACGGTCATGAGACCGCGAGGATCCAAATGGTCTTGAGACCGCGAGGATCCAAATAGTCTTGAGACCGCGAGGATCCAAATGGTCTTGAGACCGCGAGGGAGACGAACCGAGCGGGGCCTCACGGTCTGGAGACCGCGAGGGAGACGAACCGCGCGGGGCCGCGAGGGAGACGAACCGCGCGGGAGACAAACCGCACGTTCGTTCGTCGGCAGAGAACCAAGAAAATGACGACGGCGACAAGGGCGGAGAGGAGTTCGAACGCGAGCTATTGTTTAATGAATCGCCGGGTTGTCAACCTGTCGGTGCGGTCAGCGAATCGGCAAAGAGCCTAGGTGCGGTGGGCGTTACAGCAGGTGCGCACGAGTGACGACGAGCCGGAGACGACAGCGGCGAAGCCGAGTCGTCGGCGAAGAACTTGAAACAGAAGCGACGTCAGAGAGCGCGGAGATGGAGCTCGGAGATGAATGAAACAGTGAAGCTTGGAAGTTCGCGGTTCGAGAAGAGAGAAACGTTGGTGGGGAGGGTATATTTATAGGTTTTAGGTGGGGTCGGCCTTCCAAATGGTCTTGAGACCGCGAGGAATCCTCACGGTCCGGGGACCGCGAGGAACCTCACGGTCTTGAGACCGCGAGGGCCCAAACGGTCTTGAGACCGCGAGGGCCCAAATGGTCCTGAGACCGCGAGGGCCCAAACGGTCTTGAGACCGTTTGACCTCAAGATCATGTTGATTTTTTTTTAATATTTTTAGATTTAAAGAAAAAAAGAAAAACAAAGAAAAACAAAAGAGGTTTAAAAACAAAATAAAAGGCTAGAAAAATTAGGGAAGGTGATACTCAGGCCTTGGGTTGCCTCCCAAGAAGCGCTTTGGTTTAACGTCGCTGGCTCGACAAGATTTTGCTCCGGCTATGCTGACTTTATAGGGTCATGTATCTCTATGGTTTGTCTTGATAACTTGTCTGCCGGAGTGTGGTAATTTTTTAATCTGTGACCATTTACGGTCCTCTCTCCTCCATTATCATCGATAATAATGACAGCTCCTGTCGGGTATATATGTTTGATTGTAAAAGGCCCCGACCATTTAGTATGCAATTTTCCAGGAAACATTTTTAATCTGGAGTTGAATAGGAGGACTTTGTCTCCGACGGTTATATCCTTTCTTTTTATGTGGCCATCGTGCCACATCTTAGTTTGTTCTTTGTAAATTCTTGCATTGTGGTAGGCTGTCATTCGTAATTCTTCTATTTCTTGGAGTTGCAGTTATCTGAATTCACCAGCGCCTTTGAGATCGAAGTTTAGTTGCTTAATGGCCCACCAAGCCTTATGCTCTAATTCAACTGGAAAATGGCAGGACTTCCCATACACTAATCCAAACGGTGTTGTTCGGATTGGTGTTTTGAAAGCTGTACGGTAAGCCCATAGAGCATCAGATAGTTTGGTGGACCAATCGGTGCGGTGCCGATTGACAGTCTTTTCCAGGATAGCTTTAATTTGCCTATTGGAGACTTCGACCTGTCCACATGTCTGTGGATGATACGGTGTAGAAACTTTGTGGTTGACTCCATATTTTCTTAATAAGGCTTCAAGGCTCCGTTCCAAGAAATGTGATCCGCCGTCAGATATTATCGTTCTTGGGATGCCGAATCTGGGGAATATTATCTCTTTAAACATCTTGATTACCGGTTTTGAATCACAAGAGGTGGTCGGTAGAGCTTCTACCCATTTTGACACGTAATACACAGCAACTAAGATGTACATGAATCCGTAGGATGGGGGGAAAGGGCCCATGTAATCTATTCCCCATACATCGAAGAGTTCGATTTCTTGCCATATGTTCAATGGCATTTCATTTCTTCGGGTAATTCCCCCAGATAGTTGACACTTGTCGCATGATCGCACGTATTCATGTGCGTCTTTTGCGATGGTAGGCCAATAAAAGCCAGATTGCAGGACTTTAAGAGCTGTCTTTTTGGAACTCATGTGGCCCCCAGTGGGGCCTGAGTGACAGTGCTCAATAACCGAAGTGATTTCCGTCTCTGGAATGCATCTACGAAAGAGTCCATCTGCGCATAAGCGAAAAAGATAGGGCTCATCCCAAAAATATTGCTTAGCGTCGTGAATGAACTTCTTTTTGTCGTGATAGGATGCGGACGAGTGAATGATTCCTGTTGCCAAAAAATTAACAATGTCGGCATACCAGGGGAATCCATTAGCGACTTTCATTAGTTGGTCGTCCGGGAGGGAGTCTCGGATAGGTACTTTGTCTTCATCCTCGACTCTAATACGGCTGAGATGGTCAGCGACGACGTTTTCCACCCCGCTTTTGTCTTTGATTTCCAAATCGAATTCTTGAAGCATTAATACCCAGCGGATAAGTCTAGGTTTTGCATCTTGCTTATGAATTAGATATCGTATAGCGGAGTGGTCAGTGTCGACGATGACTTTAGCTCCAATCAGGTATGAGCGGAATTTCTCAAACGTGTAGATGACAGCTAAGAATTCCTTTTCTGTAGTGGTGTAATTTTTCTGTGCTTCATCCAGCGTTTTAGATGCGTAGTATATAACATAGGGTTTCTTGTCGATTCTTTGACCAAATACAGCCCCTATGGCATAATCGCTCGCGTCACACATGATTTCGAATGGTTGTGACCAGTCTGGAGCTCTTAGAATGGGTGTGGAAATCAAGGCATTTTTCAGAGTTGTGAAACTTTGCAAACATTCTTGGTTAAAGTTAAATTCTGTGTCCTTGGTCAGTAGTTGTGTCATGGGTTTTGCTATTTTTGAGAAGTCTTTGATAAATCTTCTGTAAAACCCAGCATGACCTAAGAAAGCACGCACCCCTTTTACATCTTTTGGTGGCATCAATTTCGAGATGACGTCAATTTTTGCTTGATCCACCTCGATCCCTCTGTCGCTCACTCTGTGTCCGAGGACAACACCTTCCGTTACCATAAAATGGCATTTTTCCCAATTTAAGATGAGGTTTGTGTCCTCGCATCTTTGTAGAACTTGAACCAGGTTGAGCAGACAGTTGTCGAAAGAGTTTCCATAAATTGAGAAATCATCCATGAATATCTCCATTATAGATTCTGTTAATCCTGCAAAGATAGCAGACATGCATCTCTGAAAAGTGGCTGGCGCGTTACAAAGCCCGAATGGCATTCTTCTGAAAGCATATGTCCCAAAAGGACACGTGAAAGTAGTTTTCTCTTGATCTTCCGGGTCTATAGGGATTTGGTAAAACCCGGAATAACCATCGAGGTAACAGAAGAATTTCTGATGAGCTAAGCGCTCGAGGACCTCATCTAGGAAGGGCAAGGGGAAATGATCTTTCCTTGTTGCTTTATTAAGTTTTTCTGTAATCTATGCACATTCTCCACCCAATTACTATTCTAGTAGGTACCAGTTCATTCTCATCATTAATAACAACAGTAGTCCCCCCTTTTTTAAGGACCACCTGCACGGGGCTTACCCATTGAAAATCCGAGATTGGGTAGATGATACCTGCCTTCAGGAGTTTGAGAACCTCGATGCGAACTACCTCCTTGACATTAGGGTTCAACTTCCTTTGATGTTCCCTCGATGGTTTGAATTCTTCCACCATAGGCAATCTGTGCATGCATAAAGCTGGGTTTACACCAGTTAAGTCAGTCATTTTATATCCGATAGCTTTCTTGTGTCTCTTTAGCTCATCAAGAAGTCTGTTTTCTTGGTCTTCTTCCAGAGTAGAGCTGATTATCACTGGACAAAGTTTCTCGCTATCAAGGAAGACATGTTTGAGTCCTTCGGGTAAGGCCTTCAATTCAGGAGCCTTAGGTGGCTCGGTCGCTTCTATATCGGTGACAACCTTGAGTTCTTCAAAGGTGGCTGTTGGGGCTTCTTCAGCTTTTTCTAAATATTGAAGGCATTGTTGCACTAGCTCGTTTGCCGAAAATTCTACTTCCGGGATTGTCAAGGCACTTTCCAGCTCATCAGAGGGTTCAGACATTTCTAACTGGGACATTTGATATATAGCATCCAAGAGAAAAACTTCCTCTTGAATGCTTGGACCTTTCATGCTGTTAAGAACTCTGAACTGGAAAGCTTCCTTCCCAAGTCTCAAGATTATAGTTCCTGCTTCAACATCGATAAGTGCTCGGGCAGTAGCTAGGAAAGGTCTGCCAAAGATTATCGGGTATCTCAAGTCTTCTTGGATGTCCATAATAACGAAATCGCACGGGACATAAGAATTCTTTCCTATTCTGACAGGAATATCCTCGATAATTCCAAGAGGGGCAATTATGGTAGAGTCGGCTAACTGAATTGTCATTGTCGTAGGTAACAAATCAGTGAAGCCTAATCTTTTACACATCGAATAGGGCATAATAGATATACTTGCTCCTAAGTCTGCCAATCCTTTCTTGCTGGAACCATTTCCAATAGAACACTGGATACCGAAGGAACCCGGATCCTTCTTTTTCTTTGGCATCTTGTTTAGGAGAATGTCTGAAGTGGTCTGAGCAAGTTTCACTGTTTCATGCTCTTCTGTCATATACTTTCTTGACAAGAAGGTTTGTCAGGTATTTGGCCCAAGCGGGCACCTCGAAAAGAGCATCGAGGAAAGGAATATCAATGTATAATTTTTTCATAGCTTCTTTAAATTTTTGGAACCTAGTATCCATTTTGGTCCCTTTCAGCCTGTCTGGATAAGGAATTCTGGGTGGGACCTCTGGCGTTGGTTCCTTTTCCTTTTCTTTCTCAGTAGAATTTTCTGTTTCTATGCTTGAATTTTCTGTTGGAGAAAGAATGGCTACATCATCATCATCATGTATGATTATGGTGACATCAGGCAGGACACGACCAGACCGTGTGGTGACGGCATTCAGTTGTTCTGGTCTGTTTTGGTTATGTCTCGGGTTTGCCTCTGGTTGCCCAGCAAAAGTGCCGGCTTGTGGCTTCAATTGAGCGGCAATCTATGCCAGTTGGGATTCTACGGCCTTTTGTTGAGCTTGCTGATTTGCAAGCATAGTCTGTTGAGATTGAAGCATTTGTCTAATCAAGGATATTTCATCAGATGATTGGGGAGGAGCACCCCTCTGTTGATACTGAGTGACTTGATGTCCTTGTGGTTGTTGTAGAGGTGCAGTTAACTGTGGTTGTTGGGGCTGCTGCAACTGAGGTTGTTGTAGCTGCGGGTGCAGACCTGGATGGCCATATTGGTAAGAAGGGTTCCTGGGATAGTTAGATCTTTGGAAACCCTGTCTATAATTCCCTTGACTGAAGTTATTCTGAAATCCTGGTGGTTGTCTATTGAAAGATCCACCTTGAGTCTGCTGTTGTGGGTTGGCAGTCCCTGCAGGATTCCCGTATTGGAAACCAGGATGGTTCCTTGGTTTATCTGGATTGTAGTACACCTGGCCAGGTATTGAATGGATGGAGTTGACTTGCTCTGGCATTTGGTCCTCGGGATGCTCAATAATGGGTTCATATTGCGACATAGGTGGTTGTAAATCCATCATGACATTGTACAACAAACCACATGATAATGTGGGATGATCAGATGCATTACAGGCTTCACAAGTTCCAGTAGCTGCTTTTACTTGTTGAACCTGAGAGCTTTTCTTCTTGTCATATTCCCCGAAAGAAGTTTCGAGGGCTTGTTGCTTGCTAGCAATAGTCTTCAGGGCCTCTGCAATGGCCTTGAGTTCCATTGATTCTTCAGCTTTGTATACCTTAAGAACCCCCTTGGGTTGGTTAGACGACCTTCCCCAATTGGATTGGTTCTCGGCCCCTAGCGTAACTATATTCCAGGCATCTTCATAGTTCTTTCTCATAAAATTTCCTCCAGATGAGGAATCTAGAAATTGCTTGATATCATCACTTACTCCTCTATAGAATGTTTCTATCAGTTGATTTTGAGATATGCCATGGTGAGGACACTTTCTCAGGAGTTCTTTGAATCTTTCCCAAGCTTCGGAAAGTGTTTCTCCAGGTAGTTGGGAAAAGTGATTAATCTGTCCCCTAATCTCATAGGTTAGCGAAGGTGGAAAGAATTTCTCAAGAAACTTTTCTTCTAAAGGAGTCCAAGTAGTGATGATGGGGTGTCTATCCAAAGCGTTGTACCAGCTTAGTGCTCTTCCAGATAAGGTGAAGTGGAAAAGGTGTAACATTATTGCTTCCAAGGCGATTCCTTCTTGGGGTACAAGTCGGTAGAGTGACTTGAATCTCTTAAGGTGATCCATGCAATCGTCTCCGGGTGCTCCAGAGAAAGAGATGCCTTGCATGATCTGGATCCATTGCATCTGGATTTCAAAGTGTGGTATGTTAATAATCGGTGGTCGGACTGGATGATCATCTTCATAATTCTTCAGGACTGCGTAGTCCCGAAGTTGCTTGTTTCTTAACGCAAGTTGAGCAGCAACATGCTCTGCTTGGATGAGGGTCTGCAATAAGTTTTGCTCATTGTGCTGCTATGGCGGCGTTAACTCTTTCTGCAACAAGGCGTTGCTCTTCAGCCATCTGTCTGGCTCTTTGGCGGTTAAGTCTAATCCTTCGGTGGAAACTTCTACCTCAGAGTCGTACTCTGATTCAGGGGAGAATCCGATGCTATGCGGGGGTTGCATACACATTTTCTACCTGAGTAGAAAGAAAATCACACGTTAGGATAATGGAAGGAAATAAAGAAATCAAGAAGATTTGGAGTAGTTATCAAGAAAAAGTGTAAAATCCTAATCAACCAAGAAGTTGTTAAGTAAAAACTTAAAACGTTCCGTTGTCCCCGGCAACGGTGCCAATTTTTGATGGAGTTTTGCAACACCACTAAAAATCCTAGAGATGATGAATCCCTAGGTTTAGCCTTGCTAGTACTATGGTAAGAACTCCACCCACGTGTACTAAGACACGCGGAAGTCTTATCGTAGTATAGTTAAGGGTCGAATCCTCGGGACAACGGTCTTGATGAAATCAAGATGGAAAACGTTTTTAGTTGAACATAACTACTTAACAGTTGATACTTAGATCGAAAGTTTGATTTGGTTTTAAACTAAGTGCAAGGAAAGTAAAGCAAGAAAGTAGAGATTAAGGTTGTAAAAAATGATTAGAAGCCACTAGGATGTTATCGGGTTTCACACCACTACACATGGATCAAGACATGCAACATAATAAAACAACCTGCAAAGAGAGTCAAATCAGTTAGTATCTTGTAGTCCTAGCTTCCTTTCGGATAACTAGCTACGAGAAGTGTGGAGTATTGCAACGCCAGCCATTCCATAATGAATGGTCACATGCTTCACATTACTCCTTAATGAAATGTGTTCCTCGACCTTACCAAGATTGCACTTCCATACGTCAACTGATTCCATTTCATAGTATGAAAGTGCAATGATGGGGGTGAGTTTACTCCACTCATGAAAGCACTCCTAGATACCGAAACAGACATATGGTGACTACATACATCTAAAACCAACATTCAATCGATATTCAGATCTAAGGGTACAGACATAGACAATTCATACCAAAAGATAATAAGTAACACAAGTTGATGATCAGGCAACTAGCATTCATTAAACGATTGATGTTGAACTAAAAAGAAGAGTATCTCTATTACAAATTATTGAATTACATTGAATGAAATGAAAACATGGGTAGCGGGGCTACTCCCCGCACCCTAGTGAATGAAACTACTCGCTCATGTCAAGGACAAAGAAGGAGGCGAGAAGAGAGAGAAAGAACGTCATCTCCAAGGAGGAGGGAAAGTTGAACTCTTGGTGAAGAGAGCAACGATCTTCACACTTCGTGGTTGACTTGATGAAGGATCTTCTCTTCCCACCTTCTTTGCTGTTGAGAGGAGAGAGAAGATAGCTTGGTGATGGAACGCGGATCTCAAACTGGCAGCCTTGGGGAAGTGGATGGAAGACAAAAGTGCTCTGGAGCTAGAGAGGCAGCCTCAGGATGTCTGAGAATCGATCCCTTTGAAGTGACCCTTGAGGTCCTATTTATAGGCTCAAGTTGAGCCCAAACAGTCTAGAGACCGTTTGGCCTCTCGCGGTCTTGGGACCGTGAGACCGTCTCGCGGTCTTGGGACCGCGAGGCCTTATCGCAGTCTTGGGACCGTGAGGCCTTCTCGCGGTCTTGGGACCGCGAGGCCTTCTCGCGGTCTTGGGACCGTGAGGCCTTCTCGCGGTCTTGGGACCGTGAGGTCTTCTCGCGATCTTGGGACCGTGAGGTCTCCTCGCGGTCTTGGGACCGTGAGGCCTTCTCGCAGTCTTGGGACCGTGAGGTCTCCTCGCGGTCTTGGGACCGTGGGGTCTTCTCGCGGTCTTGGGACCGTGAGGTCTTCTCGCGGTCTTGGGACCGTGAGGGGTCTTTGTAATTTTTTTTGTGTTTTCTGAAATGAAAAAATAAGAAAAGTTAGTTTATTGGTGTATCTACGATAAAGTAAAAAAGTTTAATGATTCTATCTAGTTTATCTAGGAAAGAGTATGGAAAATTAAAGATAACTAATAAAATAACGTCACAAAATGGGAGGTTATCACCATTCCATCCTTCATCCACTATCATGAGGCTGCCGGTCTGAGATCCATACTCCATCTCCAAGATACTTTTCTCTCTCATCGAAAAAGAAGGTGGGAAGAGGAGGATTCATCATCAATCAAGCTACGGAGTGTGAAGATCATTTCTCTCTCTCTCTCCAAGGGTTCGACCTTCCTCCCTCCTTCATGGAGATGAAAATCTCTCTCTCTTCTTGTCCCCTACTTTGTTCTTCCCATTAGCGAGTAGTCTTATACACTAGGGTGCGGGGAGTAGCCCCGCCACCCATGTTTTCATTTCATGCATTGTAATTATTGAGTTGGCAATATAAAAACACTATCTTTCCAGTTCAACATCAATCATTTAATGAATACTAGTTTCTTGATCACCAACTTGTGTTATCTATTATCTTTTAGTGCAAATTGTCTATGTTTGTACTTCTGGATTCAAATATCGACTGTTTGTTGGTTCCAGATTGTATGTAGTCACCGTACATTTGGTTTGGTATCTAGGAGCATTTCTCAAGAAGTGGAGTAAACTCACCTTGATCGATGCACTTTCATACTATGAAACAGAATCAATTGATGTATGAAAGTGCAACCTTGATGGGTAGAGGAACACACTTTGTGAGGGGAGCGATACAAAGTAAGTGACCATTCATCCGGGGATGGCTGACATTGCAATGCTTCCACGTTTCTCGTAGTTAGTCATCTGAAAGGAGGCTAAGACTACAAAGATACTAACTATTTAGACTCTCTTCTTTGCAAGCCAAGTTTTTGTGATGTATGTTTTGATCCATGAGTAATGGTGGCGGAAGCCGATAACACCCTAGTGGTTCCTTAATATTGTTTACGACCTTAAATTTACCTTCCTTCTTACTTTCTTGCTTTTACTTTACTTGCACTTAGTTTAAACAACCAATACAACTCTTTCATCTAAATACCAATTGTTAAGGAGTTAAATGAAATTCTAACGTTTTCTATCTTGTTTATCTCAACAAGACTATTGTCATGTGGATTCGACCCTTAACTATACTATGATAAGACTTCCACATATCCTAGAATATGTGGGTGGAGTTTTTAATCAAGTATAAGCAAGGCTAAACCTGAAGACTTACTATCTTTAAGATTTTTAGTGGTGCATGCAATTCCATGCAAGTGGAAGCTCCATCAAAAATTGGCACCGTTGCCGAGGACAACGAAACATTTTAATTTCATTTATCATCTTGTTAGTTGGTTAGGGTTTTACACTTTTTTCTTTAATATTACTCCATATTCCCTTGATTTCATCACATCTCCCACATCATCTGAAAAGTGTGCTTCTTCCTCTACTCAGGTAGAAGATGTGTATGAAACCAACACATAATCTCGGATTCTCCCCTGGTCCAGAATACGACTCTGAAGTAGAGAGAAGTTTCCATTGCCGCATTAGACTTAATAATAAAAGAGTCAGACAAATGGATGAAGATCAATGCCAAGTTGCACTAGTGATGGAAAGGGTCAACGCTTCCATAGCAGTCCAGTGAGCGCAACTCATTTCCGACATGTGCGCCCAAGTTCAGGATGAAGTTCGATCTGAAGAGCAAGCCCGTATTCGTGCTGAGAATGAAGCAGCCAAGGCTGCTGCACAACTGTTGATAAGGAGCAAGAAACTAAGGGACTATGCTATTCCCAGGAACTATGAAGACAACCATCCAGTCCAACCACCACTCATCGACACACCTAATTTTGAGATTAGGACATAATGGATCCAAATAATACAGGGCATCTCATTCTCTAGAAGTGCCGGAGATGACTGCATGGACCATTTGAAGAGGTTTAAGGATCTTTGTAGGCTGGTACCACAAGCTGGAACAACCATGGATGCAATCATGCTTAGACTCTTCAATTTCACCTTATCTAGAAGAGCACTAAGCTGGTACAACTCTTTGGACGGGGAGCCAATCACCACCTGGGCTCCCTTAGAAGAGAAGTTCTTGGAGAAATTCTTCCCACCTTCACTAACCTACCAAAACAGAGGGGAAATCAACCAATTCCTTCAACTACCGGGAGAGTCACTGGCTGACTCATGGGAAAGGTTCAAATAACTCTTGAGGAAATGCCCTCACCATGGAATCTCACAAAATCAACTCATAGAAACTTTTTACAGGGGAGTGAGTGATGAAATTATAAAGTTCTTAGATTCCTCATATGGAGGAAAGTTTATGAGACAAAACTATGAAGACGCATGGAGAATCATAACTCTCAAAGCAGAAAATCAATCCAATTGGGGGAGGGCGACCATAGGAGGAGTTCCAAAGGTTTGTAAAGCTGAAGAATCTACGGAAATGAAAGCTATAGCCGAAGCTTTGAAAACCATAGCCAACAAACAACAAGCTCTCGAAGCATCATTTGGGGAGTATGACAGAAAGAAGAACCCCCAACAAGCTAAATAAGCCACAGGAACTTGCGAGGCCTGTCATGCATCAGATCATCCCACATTATCATGTGGTCTTTTGTACAATGTAATGATGGATTTGCAACCACCTCAACCGCAGTATGAGCCGATCATTGAACACCCTAAGGATCAAATGCCAAAACAAGTAAATTCCATTCATTCCATACCAGGACAAGCTTAGTACAATCCAAATCAACCAAGAAATCATCCTGGTTTTCAATATGGAAATCTTGTGGGGACTTCTAACCCACAACATCAAACACAAGGGGGATCCTCCAATAGACTACCACCTGGATTTCAAAGCAACTACAACCAAACTCAAGGGAATCTTAGAAACAATTTCCAAAGATCCAACTACCCAAGAAATCACTCTGCATACTACCAGTATACTCACCCTCCTCTACACCCGCAATTACAACAAACTCAGCTGCAACAGCCGCAGCAACCTCAGTTGTCGGCGCCTCAATAACAACCACTTCAAGGGCAGCAACAACTCACTCAATTTCAATGGAAGAATGTCCCACCACAACAGAATGATGAACTGTCCTTGATAAGGCAAATGCTACAATCTCATCAAACCATGCTGGCTAACCAACATGCCCAACAAAAAGTTGTGGAAACTCAATTAGCACAGATAGCAGCTCAGCTAAAACCTCCAGTAGGCACTTTCACTGGCCAACCAGAAACTAATCCAAGACACAACCAACATAGACCAGAACAAATAAATGATGTTACAACAAGGTCTGGTCGTTCTCTCACTGAAGCCATTTCGATTAATCAAGAAGACAGGGATGTAACTGAAATCATCCCAACAGAAGAATCAGGTCAAGATGCTGAAGAGAGGAAAGAAAAGGAACAAGGTCCCAAAGAACCAGAGGTTTTACAATATATGCCAATGATACCCTATCCTGGAAGGCTAAAGGAAACCATACTAGACTCTAGATTCCAGAAATTCAAAGAGGCAATGAAGAAACTTTATGTTGATATTCCTTTTCTCGACGCCTTATCTGAAATCCTAGCCTGGTCCAAATATCTGAAGACCTTGCTGTCAAAGAAATATATGACAGAGGAGCATGAAACTGTCAAGCTATCCCAAACCACTTCTGATATCATTTTGAATAAAATGCCAAAAAAATAGAAGGACCCTGGCTCCTTTGGCATACAATTCTCTATTGGGAATACTTCTTGTAAAAAGCGATTGGCTGATGTGTGAGCCAACATATCAATTATGCCATTTTCCATGTGCAAAAGATTGGAGTTTATAGACTTATTGCCTACAACAATGACCATCCAGCTCGCCGATTCCACCATTAATGCACCCCTGGGAATCATTGAAGATATTCCAGTAAGAGTGGGGAGGGACTCTTATGTCCCTTGTGATAACATCATTATGGATATAAAAGAAGACCTAAGGTACCCGATAATTTTCAGTAGACCTTTCTTCGCCACAGCTAGAGCATTAATTGATGTCGAGGCTGGCACAATTACATTGAGACGGGTAAAGAAACTGTTCAGTTTAGGGTTTTCAACAACTTGAAGAGCCCTAGTATCCATGAAGATGTCTTTTTGCTTGAATCTATTGATAAAATGTCTAAACTCAAGAAAGTAAATCCAAAACCAGCAGATGCCCTAGAGGACGCTCTAATAAATCTGGAAGCTAAGTTTTCAACCAACGAGTTAGTTTAGCAATGCCTGCAATACTTGGAGCAGGTTGAAAAAGCCCCGGAAGCCACTTTTGAAGAACTGATATCGACATCCATATTAGAGACAACAGAAGTACCCAAAACCCCAAAAATGAAAACTCTACAAACGGGGCTCAAACATGTCTTCCTAGATGAAGGAAAATTATGTCCAGTTATCATTAGCTCCTCTTTGAATGACGCTCAGGAAGAGAGGCTTCTCACTGAATTAAGGAAGCACAAGAAAGAAATTGGGTACAAAATGACTGACTTAATAAGCATAAACCCAACTCTATGTATGCATAAACTACCTATGATAGAAGAATTCAAACCCTCGAGGGAGCACCAAAGAAAACTGAACCCAAATCTGAAAGAGGTAGTTCGCCTTGAAGTTCTTAAACTCTTGAAAGCATGTATTATCTATCCAATTTCTGACTCTCAGTGGGTTAGTCCTGTTCAAGTGGTCCCTGAAAAGGGGGGAACCACTGTTGTCTTAAATGATAAAAATGAACTAGTACCTACAAGAACCATTATTGTTTGGAGAATGTGCATAGATTATAGAAAACTGAACAAGTCAACAAGGAAAGACCATTTTCCATTACCCTTCCTTGACGAAGTCCTTGAGCGGCTACTCCACCAAAAAAATTGCTGCTACCTTGACGGATATTTTGGGTTTTACCAAATCCCAATTCACCCTGAAGACCAAGAAAAAATGACATTTACTTGTCCTTTTGGAACATATGCCTTTAGAAGGATGCCCTTCAGACTATGCAATGTACCGAAAACCTTCCAAAGGTGCATGACTGCTAGCTTCGTGGGTCTAACCAAAACAATTATGGAGGTGTTTATGGACGATTTTCAGTATATGGAGATGCTTTTGATAACTGTCTGCTAAACCTAAGTTAAGTCCTACAGATATGCGAGGAAACAAACCTTATCCTAAACTGGGAAAAATGTCACTTTATGGTGACCGAAGGTGTTGTCCTCAGACATCGAGTAAGCAAAAGAGGAATTGAAGTAGACAAGGCAAAAATTGATTTCATCTCAAAGTTGTCACCACCCAAAGACATAAGGGGAGTGCGGGCCTTCTTGGGTCATGCTACGTTCTACTGAAGATTTATCAAAGACTTCTCGAAAATAGCAAAACCTATGACATACCTGTTGACCAAGGATGTTGATTTCAACTTTGACCAGGAATGACTGCATAGCTTTACAACTTTGAATAATGCTCTAATATCATCACCCATTCTAAGAGCACCCGACTGGTCACAACCGTTTGAAATAATGTGTGATGCTAGCGAATATGCCATAGGGACTGTGCTGGGACAGAAAGTAGAAAAAAAGCCATATGTAATATACTATGCATCCAAGACATTAGATGAGGAACAAAGGAATTATACTACTACTGAAAAGGAATTCTTAGCCATCATCTACACTTTCAAAAAATTTCGTTCCTATCTAATTGGATCAAAGGTCGTAGTATATACAAACCACTCCACCATCAAATATTTTATTTAGAAACATGATGCGAAACCCAGACTCATCTGTTGGGTATTAATGCTACAAGAATTTGATCTTGAAATAAATGACAAGAGTGGAGTGGAAAATGTCGTCGCTGACCACCTAAGTCGCATCGAATATCAAGACGACGACAATGTACCTATCTGAGACTCCCTCCCTGACGACCAACTTATGAAAATTACCACCGAATTCCCCTGGTATGCCGACATAGTGAACTATCTGGCTATAGGAATCATCCATCCCTCCACCTTTCACCACGATAAAAAGATATTCCTCCATGATGTTAAGCAATACTACTGGGATGAACCTTATCTTTTTCGTCTATGTGCAAACGGACTTTTCCGTCACTGCATACCAGAAGAGGAAATTACTCCTGTCTTAGAGCATTGCCATTCTAGCCCCACTGGGGGACACATGAGTTCGAAAAAGACAGCCCTGAAAGTTCTACAATCGGGTTTCTTTTGGCCAACAATAGCAAGAGATTCCCATGATTTTGTAGGATCGTGCAATAAATGTCAACTTTCTGGTGGTATAACTAAAAGGAGTGAAATGCCTCTCACTATGTGGCAATAAATTGAACTTTTTGATGTTTGGGGAATAGACTACATGGGTCCCTTCCCCTCTTCCTATGTATTTTCCTACATACTAGTCGTTGTGGATTATGTCTCAAAATGGGTAGAAGCTACACCCATAGTTTCCAGTGATTCAAAACCAGTCATCAAAATGTTCAAAGATATCATTTTCCCCAGATTCAGAGTCCCCCAAACTATCATATCATACGGTGGGACCCACTTTCTAGAAATAAGCTTCGAAGCCCTCCTAAAAAAATATGGAGTCAACCATAAGGTCACCACACCTTACCATCCACAAACTAGTGGCCAAGTCGAAGTTTCGAACAAACAACTGAAAGCAATTTTAGAGAAAACAGTCAATAGACATCGTACTGATTGGTCCACCAAGCTTCTCGATGCCCTTTGGGCTTACCGCATAGCATATAAAACACCGATTGGAACAACCCCGTTCCGACTGGTATGTGGGAAATAATGCCATCTTCCAGTTGAACTAGAACATAAGGCCTGGTGGGCCATTAAATAACTGAATTTTGATTTTAAAAGCGCTGGCGAATACAGACAACTCCATTTACAAGAACTTGAGAAGCTTAGAATGACAACCTACCATAGTGCCAGAATCTATAAAGAAAAAACAAAGATGTGGCACGATGGCCACCTCAAGAGAAAAGACATTGCTATCAGAGATAAGGTCCTCCTCTTCAATTCCAGACTTAAAATGTTTCCTAGAAAGCTCCGCACGAAGTGGTCCAGACCATTCAAATTAAACACATCTACCCCACCGGAGCAGTCATCATCCCTGACAATAATGGGGGAGAACAGATCGTTAATGGCCACAGATTGAAGAGATACTACACACCAGCAAGCAAAATACCAAGACAAACTATCGAGATCCACGATCCCACATCATCGACATAACCAAACCGGATTTCCATCAGGCCATCGACGTAAAACCCATGTGCTACTTGGGAGGTAACCCATGACTTGAGTATCACAATTTTTATTTTGCTTTTTCTTCGTTTGATTTAGGTTTATCATCTTTATTCGAAAAATATAAAAATTCACATAAATAACCAAAACAAACATAAAAATATAAAATCCATTTAAATCTTCACCTCATGGTTTCGAAACCATTTGATCCTAAACGGTCTCGAAACCGTTTGGAACCTAAACAATCTTGAAACCGTTTGGAACCCAAACGGTCTCGAAACTATTTGGACCCCAAACGGTCTCCAAACCGTTTGCCCTTTGGAATTTGTAACCCCCCCATATCCTATAAATATAACCCCAACCCCTCCCTTTTTCCTCTTCTAAAACCTCGAACTTCCTAAATCCTCGCACGAGTACTATTTCATCCCTTCCGTTTCTCACTCTCGCTCAACTCGTAACGCCTGGTCTCTCTACCACCAACTCCGACAACACCACAGTCTTCCCTGCATATTTTCACGGATCTTCTCGCCATCAGAATCGCCGTCGCACAGCAAGGTGAACCAACAAATCGACACCATCACCATTGTCAGTTTCTCCGGCACCTCACCGCTCTGTTTCTGCCGTCGCCAACGTTGCGTCGCTGACTGGGTTCTCGTTAGCCACTGACACATGCGTCACCACCGTCTTTTGATGCCTCTGCCACCTTTTTAACCAACAATTGACGACTTCTATGTTCCACCTTCCTCACAGTTTCCACCGTTTGGAGCCAAATGGTCCTGAAACTGTTTGGAGCTAAATGGTCTTGAAATCATTTGGAGCCAAACGGTCCTGAAACCGTTTGGAGCCAAATGGTCCTCAAACCGTTTGGAGCCAAATGGTCTTGAAATCGTTTGGTTTTACAAACTGCTTGGATTCCTCTAAAACCGAAAAACATTAACACTTACATAATGTAACTTTTTCTTTTAATAAACTTGTTATCTTTGCAAATTCAAATCCTTTTAGCACACGATTTTCTACTAACCCGTAAAAGAATCCACCAGAACCGAGGACGCTCCCTTCTGGACAAGGGAGCAACTGATAGAAGACCGTGCCAAGCTCTACAAGGTCATCGACATCTACGACACAATTGGACAGGTCCCACCGAGAGTCAACCTACTCGCGATCATGAATGAAATTGACCGCCTCGATAGGTGTTTATCTGAGGAACCTGATCAAGAAGTAGAAGAAATTTCTTCTAGTGATGAAGGCTCAGAATACGAGCCAACCCCTGAGGAGGAATCCCCAACTACAAACTCCAAAGGAAAAAGGAAGGCCTACGAAGCTTCCGAAGAACAACCTACAAAGAAACGAGCAAGGAAGTAGGTCCACCCCTCCACTGCAAGGAAACAAACCCTAGCGGGATACATTCCATCAACCACTACCACCACCGCCATCACCACTCCCGCTACCACCACTATTCCTATTTTATCCACCATCACCACTACAACACCACCACCAACAAACCTATTCATCCACACCCTTCCATCCTTCGACAAAGCACCAAAGCCGACAAAGTATGTCTACTCCAGCATACTGAAAAAGATGGGGATTTATGACAGAATCCTCACCTTGCTCGACAATGCCAACCTCACAAGACTCTGCTTTGTCATAGAGAATTCTTATGTTGAGCCAACAACTAAATTTTTCACCTTCCTCCACAATGAAGTAGTGGACATAATGGATAGATCAAGAGACGGAGGCGACCACAAGATGGTCACCAAACTCTTCGGCAACAAAGTTGTCATAGTAGAAAACCTCCTCATTGAAAAAGCCAAAGCTGTAGGCGTCGACAACTCCCAGTTCAACAAACACATCTTCTGGAAATCCCTGATAGGGATCCCAACCTTTGAGGCAAAGACATGCAAGGCCTCTAATATTCATTCTGGGTTGGTGCACACTCTACACAAAATCATCACAGGCGCACTCTTCCCAAGACAGAGGGTGGAGATGTTAACCTTTTTGATCTTTTCGTCATCTGGTCCATCCTTAATGGACTGTCGGTCAACATAGGATGGCAATTGATACACAAGCACACAGCTTACGCCCTCGGGAAAGAAGTATGTGTCAGAGGATACATAAACTCAATTCTACATTATCTAAAGATGGACAGACTATTGCCCAGATGCACGAACATCAAGAGTGACATCCTTACCATTGAACATACTTTAAAGAATTCATACATCATTAAGGAAAAAGATGCTAAGCTACACTACATCTTCTACCCTACAATAAAGTCTTCTAGGACACTACTTCCCCTACCGAAGCTCGCAAATTATGACAAGGATAAGCTTCTCTTCACTGAAGAGGAGCTTACTAACCTCCTCACATCGGTCCAGATAGCAGAAAAGAAAGTGAAGACAAGACAGATGGAACATGGCATCACTGCCCCGGTAGCTAGATTAATAAAAATTCCGGTGAAACGACCATCAAAAGGGCGTTTGAAAACAAAATAGTTGTCAGGGACGCCGACATCACGACCAAATCCAGAAGCTGAACCTCCTCTCCCTGAAGAACACATCACCACCTCATCACTAGACTCCTTCATCATGAGTCTAAATGTTGAGCTTGCCTCCACCACCACCCCCACCATGCCACCATCCTCCACCATTCCGCAATCCACCACCCTCCCATCATTCTCCACAATAATTCCACCAACAAATCCCCTCCCCACATCCCCACCTCCACCCACATCCTCCGCCTCAATCCCCTTCTCATCGGGCATTTCATTCACATCAACGCCCGATCTCACTTTCACATCATTCACCTCCACCTCAACCTCTTTCCCATCAATGTCGCCACCCTTCACATCCGCCACCACCCCAACACCGCTGGTGACTCCATCTATAGTTATCATGCATTTCGCGGGACCATCTTCAGTGTCTTTTCCGCAAGGCACTACCACCCTTCCACCCAGATCCTAGCCATCCCACCCATCCTCTTCTGGGGTCCCTTTTACAAACGTCGGTGAGGAATTCAGACGTCAATTTGACACCATCCGAAACCTCCTCACCGACCCTTCTAACATAATGCATTCTATTTTTTCTTGTGTGCATGGTCTTGCAAAGCAGGTCGCCAAGATCGATGAGAAAAGACGCGCCCTACCTGGCATCCTCTCAAGCATCAACCAATGGCAGGAAGTAGTGGCCTCGTAAGTCAAACACATCGGCGACTGCCTACAACAATTGCCAAAATTGGTTATTGAGGTGAAAAGCCAGCAAGCAATGTTGGCACAACAAGCCGACATGATCTCTATGCAGACTCAACCTCTGCCAGAGAGCCTTCGCAAGCTCAGGCAGAAGCAAACTGCTTTCAACACACATTTGGATGACATCACCAACACCCTCGCACAGCTCAATAGCCACCAAGAGGAGTCATCAAATAATGAAATCAATCACCTACGAGCCCAAGTTACATACCTTTCTGCACGACTCCTCTCTTCCGAGGCACGATACTCTGATCTCAAGGAAACCCACGATGCACTGATTGAGACACACAAGCATGTGGAAGTGGCTCTTGATGAACTACAAGCACTTCACAAGCAGTGCAAGAAAACAATGCCAAAACAAATAAAAAACAAGGCGGTAGATGATTAAGAAGAAAAAGAAGACGAAGACGACGAAGAAGATTCTGACTCCTCCGTTGACTCCAACGATGAAACCTCCTCTTCAGATGATAAACCTGATGACCCAGGACATCCTGGGGAGGGAACCAGCTGAGGAACAAAACCTTCAATGATGGGAGCAGACAAAGACCATCAGGAAGGTGGACATGATCCCAAATCCCCCGCTTACACTGACAACATTAACATATCATATGGAGATCAATTCCTTAACTATTTTGCCGTGGGATCTATGGGGGAAGCTGCCAAAGAAGTAGATTTTGCTGAGTCCTAGCAATGTATCCTAGGAACCAACATTTGTCCACCAACATCAACAGCTCATCATTACTCCGCACCAGAACAATCGGTGCCTTTACCCCCAGAGCAAGAAGAGTCAGACATAGTGAGTCTAGACACTAATGATGAACTTGATTCTGATTCTGAATCCAAAAATGATGAAGTTATGCAACACTATATGGATGACCTAGAGCAAATTTCTTTTCCACTGCTGTAAGAGCTTCCTCCGCCACCACCTCTACCCAAAAAGATGTACGACCTGGACATGGCAGCCATCTCCACCCTAGATGTCCAGGATATCTTCATCCTGAACACTATCGTAGATGATGCCAAAGAAGGGGGGGGACATCATCTACACAAATATAAAGACTAAGCGCAAGATGACACATGAAGATTTCCACGTCATCCTTCGACCTCAATCAAAAGTGATGATGGAAATCTTCCATGTTCTTCTGGCCAACGCTATCGAAACATACAAAAGCTCAAAATGGCTGCAGCCAGTTCTCAATGCTTCACCTGCTTTGGCTCTAAGTCTACTGTATAAGGACTTACACAACAAGATTATCGAGCGGCTGCGTAGGGGGATTGAGTGGAAGGTATGATATATCACAGTACCCTTCCAAGTTTCTGGCCACTGGCTGCTCATGATCGCTGACACCGAGGCTCATGACGCCAAAGTGTACAACTTATGCGCTAGTGAACTTAAAGCCAGAATCATTAATTTTGCTGGTCTAGGAGCTGGGGAGGCAAGATGCATCCCTTTTCGGCTCCTAAAATTAATTTGGGACGCAAAGCCATCACTACGACAAGGTTGGAACCAAACATGGTTCCGGATAATAAACCCACAAGTCCAAACACAAGAAGGATCTGAGAATTGCACTTTCTGCACTATACGCCACATGCAAGCACTTAATCAACAAATCCCCTTCACCGAGCTGAACGCAAAAGACTTTCACTCTCTACGAGGGTGTTACGCCATGGATCTCATATGTGATAGAAGGTTCTTCAAGGTCCCGACTATGGCATCATACAACGTCCCTCACTACCTCTACTGGACTATCCAACGTCCACAGAAACAACCATTCTGACAAACATTACAGGACTTGGAGAAACAACAACTCGCCACGGTCCCCAAAAAAAGTCTATGGGACCCTTACACCTTTGATATGGCAAAAGATAAAGGGGACATCGATTTATTAACAGGGGCCCCTATCAAAAGATCATATCCCCAAATGGTTTCCCTATCTGCCATTGAACCAATGTTTCCCAATTTTGACGTTGCAACTTGCAAAAGTCTTTTCGACAATGAACTTAGGCTCATCATGTCTAGGATATATGCCGAGAAAGATGATCTCATTTTTCTAGCCGAAGACATTCAAGTTATGGCAGATACGCTCCGTGAAACTGTACAATTCAAAGGGTCTCTATCCATGAGTTTGATGACTGCCTATCAATATCTCCTTGGACCGAATCACCCTACGATCTATATGGCATCAACATATATGAAGGATGATCTCCTAAAGCTAAGGAACTTCAGAACAATGGAGGCACTCATCTCTTTCCTCCAACATATGACTCTGAAGTTCATTTGCTTCCTTTCCTTCACTCAGAACACTGGATGCTTCTGGCAACAAACCTTCATGACAGAACAACTATCATCTACAACAGTTCTGATAGCCAGTTTGATGTAAACCAAAGGCAATATTATGTGACAGCTAACACGCCCATGGAGGAGGTGGCTATGGAGTGTGCTGACAAACTGCACGATCTCTTAAGCAAGCACACAAGGGCGTATGATAATGAAAACTTTCATCGCCCCGCCTTCTGCCACAGATGCCCCGAGCAGCTCCGAGAGTCAAATGACTGTGGTTTCCACATCCTCTACTGGATGTACACCATCGCTATTCTTGGAATATTAGTAGAAGACATGATAGATGTGGATTACCATGCTCTACGTGGAAAGTTCGCTGCTAATTTTCTCTGAGCACATGGAGCCAACAAAGGACTAACAGACGCCTAATCCCTTATCCATGTACTTCTCAACCTATCACTTTGACACTCTGAGGACAGAGTGAGTGATAAGTTAGTGGGGGTACACTGGACAATGGAGAGGTATCTTTTTTTTCAACCCTTCTCCTTTAGATTTTTTTATGCACTACTCCTATTTTTCCTTTAACATTTTAGACTTTTTCAGTAATTTCTTTGAATAAGTCTTATACATAAGTATAACATCACTCTTCGAAAAAGTCACCACCAACTAAATTTAGAATCAAAGCAGTCCTCAAAAAGAAACAACAAGAAAAACACTTAAGCATGTAATGGCGAATCAATAAATTACTTTCACATCCAATTTCCATGTTTTTGCTTCAACTCTGCCCCAGACTCTCCACAAGTTATCATCATGGCCAAAACCAGCCAAAACTCTTCCAAGGACGGGAGGGAATCAGGTAAAATCCAAATCAAGAAACCTCACACGTGGACCACCAAGTACGAAATCGAAATAAGTTCATGTTAGGAGACTCCAAGAACAGTTTTCTTCTTTTCAAAAGAGGCCTGGCAGCTGAAACAAAATTCCTAAATATACAACTCCTAAGCCTGTGAGTATAAGAATAAAAGCCAGAGTGTTGAATAAAAACATGAGAGTTGTGCCATGCCTAAGGACCTATATGAAGGACCAATAAAGGTCTCACCCGACCGGTACATTCAGCTGCTCTCACAAAGGCAGATGTGTCACGGACGATAATGAGATCCTAAAGTCTCTAAATATATGAAAAAGTTGATAAAGGACTTGCCCGTCCGGTACATTTAGCTGCCCTCACAAAAGCAGATGTGTCACGCCCGGTAGTGAGATCCTAAAAGTTTAGATAAACCCTCCCCCATTGAGTTACACATCAGCCTTCAGCCAACCCTCATGCCTATGTTAGCTTCCAGTAGGTTTTTCAAAGAAGTATAAAACTGATTGGAGTTGAAAACATGTACAAAATGCGATCGAGGAAAAGGTGGTCCCAATGCGAGCTACGCGATACAGAAGAAACCTGAGATCCATGCAACTCCCAATACCTAAAAGAGTTAGTGCAAGCAGAAGCCCGCTAAACCTCTAAGAGATCTCTGGTTCAGAATTGAAGCAGAAGTATGGAAATGTTCACTAAATAAAATCGCCTCACCACTACATGCCTTAGCTCTTTCTAGATTGAGGACAAGCTAGACTCTAAGTTAGGGGGGTGATAACCTCCCATTTTGCGATGTTATCTTACTAGTTTTCCTCTGTTTTCCATACTCTTTCTTAGATAAATTAGATAGAATCTTTAACTTTGCTCTTTATTATAAATATACCATTAGACTAACTTTCCCCCTTTTCTCTCCTTACAGAAGAGTACAAAAAAATTAAAAAAGCTCCAAACGGTCCAAGACCATTTGAGACCAAATGGTCCCAAGACTGTTCGGAGCCACATGATCCCAATACCAAATGGACACCATACGGTCCCAAGACCAAATGGACACCAAACGGTCCCAAGACTGAATGGACACCAAAGGGTCCCAAGACTGAATGGACACCAAACGGTCCTAAGACCGAATGGACACCAAATGGTCCCAAGATCGAATGGACATCAAATGGTCCCAGGATCGAATTAAGGACAAACGGTTCCAACACCGTGTAAAGTCAAACAGTCCCAAGACTGAATAAAGGAAAATGGTTTCGAACCGTGGAGACTCAAACAGTTTCCAGACCGAGAGAGTTCAAACAGTCTCCAAACTGAGAGAAATTCCAAACGGTCTTCACAACCGTTTGGGCCCAAACCTCCCAAACCGTTTGAGCCTCAATCAAAGCCTATAAATAAGACCTAAGGGGTCCTCACAAAGTATCATGTTTTAGACGTCCAAAAGCTACCTCTATTGCTTCAGAGCCATTCCATCCTTCATCCACTACCCTGAGGCTTCCAATCTGAGATCCATACTCCATCTCCAAGCTACTTTCTCTCTCATCGACAAAGAAGGTGGGAAGAGGAGGATTCACCATCAAGTAAGCTACAAAGTGTGAAGATCGTTGCTCTCTCTCTCTCCAAGGGGTCGACCTTCCTCCCTCCTTTGTGGAGATGACACACTCTCTCTCTCTTCTCACCCCCTTCTTTGTTCTTATCATGAGCGAGTAGTCTTATACACTAAGGTGCGGGGAGTAGCCCCTAGTGTCATAGAAAAATTACATTGCATAAACACCACGTAAGCTGTGTAAGTCTTCTACACAGAGGTCTTCCAACAAGATTCCTTTGCTGAAAACTTCCATCATTCTTATCACTATGAAAGCACTATCTCTTGCCCTGCTTTTTCTTGAGGGGCCTTTTTTGCATATGGAGAATTGTTTCCATATCCCTTGGTGTCGGTCTGGATATCATGTTGCAGATGTAGTGACACTTTTAGAATATCTTTTGCTTCCTTGTTTTTGTAAATTGAGGAAGTGTTGTCCAACTCAGCTGCACAACAATTGAACACTATTGTACGTTGCCCATATAGGTTGATGATAATGAGATCCCAGTGCTTGACATTTCATATAGGGATAATTACAAACTTTGTTTCAGCTATGCTCACATCATGTTGTACTTCTTTTACATCAGCAGACTCATACTTCTTATAAAAAATCTTCCCTGCTAGATGGCTGGTATCGTTGAAAACAGGTTGTACATTCTCAAGGTGTAGAAATTCTTCCAATAGAGTTTCACAAAACACTTTAAACAACTTTTGGTGTACTCAACTTTCTTTAGGAAGATTCCTCTGTAATGGTCCCTATTGAGCAACCTTCCCTTATTGTAGTAAAGTACATCCATTCCTTGAAGATTGTCATTGAGTATATGCGCTAAGACATGGACATCCCTGCATGTGATTATGGATAAGGAGGTATGTCCATGTCTTCCATTTCATAGAGTAGAGGAGGGGCAACACCAAATGTTTCAATATCAAACGGTGTGCTCTGCTTTCTGACTGGATCATTTGTAAAGAAGGAGGCAAGACCGCCTTCATCTTCTTCCAAGGTTCCATCTCATGCTGGTTGCGTTGTTGAAGGTGGTACTACTGGGGTAGGTTGTGACAACCTGAGTTTTCTCTCACCTATCTTGTTAATTTTTCTCTCTCTCATGAAGTGGTCTTTTACTCAAATTGATGTTAATTTCATAAGAAGGGAAGCCAATGATCCAAAATAGACTGGGCATCCTTGACCCTGCCTTCCTCCGCCGGATGGGCTGCTAGAAGAATCAGATGCAAGGGGGAACCACCATCCCATGTTGTGGCTCAGTTTAGAATAGAGATCGTGAGTGAAGGTGGTCACATATGAATGGGGTAGTTGGGTGATTTAGGGGTAGCTGAGGACTGAGTATATGAATAGTCAAGGGAGAGCGGCGAGCGGCTACCGGCATCTAGATGACGTGATGGGGCGATGGGGAGCTGTCGTGAGCATAGGACAACCACTCAGTAGAGGTGGTGTGCAACCTAGAGGGGGTTAAGAGTCATTCCTTACACACCGTCATATCCTTGATCAAGGCTCTTATTTGATTCATTAATATGAGGTAACACCCTAAGTAGTATTCATATGGTTCTGATGTACAACTTCAACAATGATAACTCTCTCATCTTAATGCCAAATTTAATGAAACAATATAGTAAACCAATCAGCTTGACGAGACCTACACTTTGGATTTGGTCCTAGACTCTAAATCTAACGTTTGTCCCCCTGATTTCTTGAAAGTACTAACTTTAGTAATGTTTGAGTACATTTAATCCACTATTATGATCAATCTTGTATCTTTAATGACTATTCACCCTCCTAATCATTAAATCTGTAAGATTTATTCATCTTGAACCATGTTGAGCTCTTAAACTTTCCTTTGGATCAATGATTGTCCCGAATGTATGTTGTAGCTTGTTTATGGACTTTAATATATGATGTTGATTAAAGAGGTAATCTTGTTTTTTTGTAACAATAGAGTTACCTAATATGGAAAATAAATAACTCTATGATCTCCATGACTCTTTCTTCACTCATGATTCCCCTATATTCTCTTGTGTTGGTGTTTTTCCATAATGTGTGTGCATAAATGTACCATGGTTGGGTTACCTATTCAACCAATGTTGGGTTTGACCTAACCTATGCATCCAACTCTAACATATATCCAAAATTAGTATTCTTATGATGTTTTGTGATTTAAAATGGCTATGATCATCCCCTTGTGCTATGAGGATGATTTTTGAAACCCTAGGTCCACTGGTGGTGACCTAGTGTGACATACGTGGCTTGATTGTCTCCCTTGTGTCCCAAATGTGATATGGATCTTGATCTCATGCCTTTCCCTCCCAAATTAGGAAGTATCATATCTTATGATCATATTGATGTGGATGTCCCATATAATCTATATGTTGACCCTTAATGGCATTGGAACTTCGTTTATGTTTGCATGAATGTTGAGATGTTGATACCCACGGTCAGGAATATGTTGCCTAAACCCTAGGGGGACATCCACCCATTGAAAATGTGATTCTTATGCCCATACATTCCTATTTTAAATCATACTTTATGCTTAGATCCATGTCTTGTTTGGATCATGACCTTGTATGACCTATTATGAGTCCTTGACTCTATAATTTGCATAGGTGACCTAAATCTTGATATGATCATAGATAGTTCTCGGAACCTCAAAAAGTCTTGAAACTTGAACCACACCTCCTCGATGACATATAGATCAGTAAAAGATCATCTAATGTACCAATATGTAACTTGGAACCTAATTTGGCCAAACCTTAAAATGGATCTAATCAGGGTTAATGACGAGAATCTAATGCATACATGTAATGTTTTCTTAATTAGGTGTTTCTTGTGGATAGATGGCCAAGGATAAATAAGTTATGAAATCTCTAAATTAGATACAGGCTTTGAATAGTTATATGACTATGGATTTATTTCTTGCAAACTAATATGTATGTATGCTTGTTTATTTTTTCAACTATTACTGTGTAGTATCCTAGTATTGTACTTGATTTTTGTCGTATCATTGTTTTATAACTTACAAACATAAATTAGAACTCCATTATACAATTGTTGAAACAAGGTTAGCTCTTGACAATGTGATGTGGTATTTTTTGAACGCACTAACAAACTCACTCAGGGTTGAAATCCACGAGCTTTTACCAAAACCAAAGTGCAATAATACCACCCGCAAGCGGACGAGTCTTATCGCAGTATAGTTAAGGATCGAACCCAAAGGACAACCTTTTTAAGAATCCTTGTCAGTCGAATCTAGCTCAAGTAAAACTAATATTTAGAACGATTGGTTGATTTGAGGTTACTTAAATTAATTGCAAGAAAGTAAAATCTGAATTAAAGTTAGGTTTAGATCAATGATATGGAATCGCTGGGATGGTACCAGGTTTCACCAGTGCTACACGCGCAAACACATTCAATCACAAACAAACCAGGCAAGATATATCAATCCAAATAGAGCTGCTGCAGAACCCCCCGTGAGGGCGTTAGGTTCGCGTGAGCATCACCTTAGGCATCAGATGTCTCATCACCATCCGGATCACTTACTTACAGCTCTGAAGAAATCCCACCCTATTTCTAGTTTGGCAGTCAGCTGCATTAACCGATAAGCAAGCAGGCTATTAATATACGAGCAAACATCGATGATTAACAAGAAGATACAAAATCCAACTAAGGTTGTGAACCCCCTGTAAAGGCATTAGGCACACATAAGAGTCACCGAAGGCTAGATATCTCGTCCCCTCACAGATCATACACTTACGACCTCAAGGAATCCTTTCAGAAGTTCTCGTCAAGGAGTCAACTTTTTAAACGACATTCTATCCTGCATATATATGTTCTCGCAATATAGGTAGAACAGAAATGAAAGCAAGCAATTAATCAAACCACAAGCATAACGGTTAACCACGAAATGAAGAGTTATATACATTGCCATGGAAAGTTTAACAAAAGAACATGGTTAGCATGGGCAGCGGGGCTAGTCCCCGCACCCCAGTGAAAAGGTACTACTCTCTCATGATGCGAGAAACTAGAAGAATTAGAAAGAGAGAGAAATCTGCCATGAACTCAGTGCAGAAGGTAGTCGCAGCTCGGTGAAGAAGATACGGCCTCCTACGTCGTGTCGGGGCAGATCTGGACACGAACGGGAGTTGCCAAGACAGATCAAATAGTCTCCCTCGCTCCGTCTTCCTTCTCTCTGCAGCCTCCTTGGTTGCAGCACAGGCAGTAGGTGAAATGGAACTGGCATAAACTGGAACGGATTTGGATCAGAACTGTGTTCGGGCAGCCTGGCGGCGTCTGGATCTGATGTCCCAGTGAGGACCTTTGGGGTCCGATTTATAGGCTCATGACTGACCCCAAACGGTCTTGGGTAAGAAGAGATCAAATAGTTTCCTTTAAAACACCCCTAAATGGTTTGTAGAAATAGACCAAATGGTCCTAGAAATATCTTCTCCAAACGGTCTGGAGACCGTTTGCTACCAAACGGTCTAGAGATCGTTTGAGAGAAAACGGTCTGGAGACCGTTTGAGAGAAAATGGTTTCATGTACAGAGATCAAACGGTCTTCACTGATTGGCAGCAGTGAACAATTTGCAAACCGTTTAGTCACCAAATGGTCTTCATCTTTGACTTTGCCAAATGGTCTTGGGAGTAGATGCCTAAACGGCCTGTAAACCGTTTGATACCAAACAGTTTGGAAATCGTTTGTAAGAAAACGGTCGTTGCTTCGGTCAACGCTCCCAAACGATCTTGGATCGACATCGAGCTAATCAGTTATGCTTCGCTCTATGCTCCGCAAACAAGCAGTAGAGGGTTTGCTTGGTAAATCGATTTAGCGGCTCTCTGAACTATCAAACGATCTCTGACCTTCTTTTGTAGGTACGACGGCCTCATGGAGACTTTATTTGGTAAGAAAAACACCTCCAATCGATCTCGTACAGGAGCTGAAAATAAGTGCTCGTCGGAGGTTGAAGACGACACGCCATGGTCGTGGTTGGGCACCACAGTCATGGTGGAGCTGCTGCTCCACGGCCATGCCGCCTCGCATGGGCGTGGTGGGAGAGAAAATGGGCCCTGATGAAATAGTGCCACGGCCGTGTCGTAGTACCATGGTCGTGGTGAGGTAGTAACCACACGGCTGTGCTGCGGCACACGGGCATGGTAAAAGAGAGTGGGTTGACGCAGGAAAGATGCCACGGCCGTGGCTCGTTGACCACGGTCGTGGCGAGTGAGGGCTCAGGTGTGCCATGGTCGTGGCCACATAACACGGTCATGGTGATAGCGGAAAACCACGACCATTTTGGACGACCACGGCTGTAGTCAGGACTTTGTTTCGCGATCTTTGAGTTCATGCACTGCTCGATCCCTTGTGGTTGAGTGATTCCTTCAAATGGTCTCTGCTGATCAAACGTTCTCAAAACTGTATGAACTCAAATGGTCTTGGGACCGCTTGGACCCAAACGGTGTTGGGACCTCATGGACCCAAACGGTCTTAGGACCGCATGGACCCAAACGGTCTTGGGACCGCATGGACCCAAATGATTTTGGGACCGAATGGATGGAATTTCTTGGTTAGATTTCTTGACCAGAGCCAGAGATGAAGGTGGACCATGCCTGCTTTTTATGCTTTGTAAAAACCTGCATCAAATGAACAATATTTAGTTAAAACTTTGATAATCGAATCAATTAAGTTGTTTTGCATATTATGATTCCATTTTGATATTTAATGAGTGAAATTGTATATATAGAGTTGAAATTGTCCCAAAATGATAATTGAATTTCATGATGAATATACATTCATCAAAATACCCCGAACTTAAACGTTGCTCATCCTCGAGTAACACAAAATCTAAAACAGTCACCAAATGAATACTTTCAATTCGTGTGATTGCTTCATCTTCACATCACAGATGTCTTCTTTCTGCTCAATATGACTCAGTATCTCAACCTCCTGAGACCACTGAACACATCTTACCATATCTTCTGTTCCTGAGTTCGTTTTTCAATATCATTTCCTCCTCACTTTTTTCAACAACAAGCATGTCAAAGAGTTTTGTAATAGTTCAGAGATACCCGCAGAACAACAAGTGTGCATCCGATCTGACACTGGTGTTTTTCAAGATAGTGGGGGCATGCATTGTGCCATTAGGTAGAAAAGGGAGTGAAAGGTGGTATGGAAGGAATAAGTAAATCTCTCCTCTATTCAACTCGAGATTTTTATTTGCTCTGTAATTTCTCTATATGTAGGATAGAATGTCATTTAACAAGTTGACTCCTTGATGAGAACTTCTGAAAGGATTCCTTGAGGTCGTAAGTGTATGATCCGTGAGGGGACGAGCCATCTACCCTTCAGTGACGCTTCTGTGTGCCTAATGCCTTTACAGGGGGTTCACAACCTTAGTTGGATTTAGTATGTTCTTGTTAATCATCGATGTTTGCTCATATATTAATAGCGTGCTCGCTTATCAGTCAATGTAGATGACTCCCAAACTAGAAATAGGGTGGGATTTCTTCAGAGCCGTATGTAAGTGATCCAGATGGTGACGAGACATCTGATGCCTAAGGTGATGCTCACACGAACCTAACACCCTCACGGGGGGTTATGCAGCAACTCTATTTGGATTTATATATCTTGCCTGGTTTGTTTGTGATTGAATGTGTTTGCACGTGTAGCGGTGGTGAAACCCGGTACCATCCCAGTGATTCCATATCATTGATCTAAACCTAACTTTAATTCAGCTTTTACTTTCTTGCAATTAGTTTAAGTAACCTCAAATCAACCAATCGTTCTAAATATTAGTTTTACTTGAGCTAGATTCAACTGACAAGGATTATTAAAAAGGTTGTCCTTTGGATTCGATCCTTAACTATACTACGATAAGACTCGTCTGCTTGCGGGTGGTATTATTGCACTTTACTTTTGGTAAAAGCTCGGGGATTTCAACCCCGAGTGAGTTTGTTAGTGCGTTCAAAAAATACCACGTCAAATTCTGGCGAGTTGACTCCTTGACGAGAACTTCTGAAAGGATTCCTTGAGGTCGTAAGTGTATGATCCGTGAGGGGACAAACCATCTATCCTTCGGTGATGCTTTTGTGTGCCTAACGCCTTTACAGGGGGTTCACAACCTTAGTTAGAGTTTGTATCTTCTTGTTAATCGTCGATGTTTGCTCGTATATTAATAGCCTGCTCGCTTATCGGTTAATGCGGCTGACTCCCAAACTAGATATAGGGTGGGATTTCTTCAGAGCCGTAAGTAAGTGATCCGGATGGTGATGAGACATCTGATGCCTAAGGTGATGCTCAGGTGAACCTAACGCCCTCACGGGGGGTTCTGCAACATCTCTATTTGGATTGATATATCTTGCCTGGTTTGTTTGTGATTGAATGTGTTTGCGTGTGTAGCAGTGGTGAAACCCGGTACCATCCCAGCGATTCTATATCATTGATCTAAACCTAACTTTAATTCAGCTTTTACTTTCTTGCAATTAGTTTAAGTAACCTCAAATCAACCAATCGTTATAAATATTAGTTTTACTTGAGCTAGATTCGACTGACAAGGATTCTTAAAAAGGTTGTCCTTTGGGTTCGATCCGTAACTATACTGTGATAAGACTCATCCACTTGCGGGTGGTATTATTGCACTATGGTTTTGGTAAAAGATCGGGGATTTCAACCCCGAGTGAGTTTGATAGTGCGTTCAAAAAATACCATGTCAAAATGGCCTTGAGGTCCCTCATGTATAAAAGGGTGAGCTAATCTTGAGCACCCTTACGGGCCCTTCCAATGGGAAGTTGGTCAAAGTTCATATGAATACATGATATTTTTGGTATAATGGAGTAAAATGACATAAAATATGGATTCTCATTTTGCTAAATAGTTAACATGTTTATTATTGCACATTTATTCTTTGAATCTCTTTTCAAATTATGCAAAGCTAATGTATATGTATCTTTCTGCCATGTGGTCAACACCTTGTTTGTTGAGATGGCTAAAAGTTGATGGGTTTGGTGAGATATGTTAGTTGTTATCATTGTAGATCTTGAGTATCCGTCAGTAGACTGGTAAAATTGTACTCTTGAAAATGTAACTGAAAGCTTGTAATAAACAATGTTGCTAAATGATACTTGTTGAGTGTTGAGATACGAATGGTGATTTTATCTTGTTATCTGTTCATGTATGCTATGAATTTCATGCTTCCACATGTTGTCTTTGGTATTTGTTTGGTTCATGGACTGGGATTCTGGTCATGTGACATAGGTAGTCATTTCTTGGTATCCATCTGCACCTATTTGGCCGCTTGTTTTGCATTGTCATAAGCTATTTCTCTTGTCAACTCTTTTAGGATCCTGCTTTCCTTGATGGCTTCTCTAGTTCTGTTGCATTCAGTGCAGCCAACATTGCAGCCATCTTGCCGACATAGACAGTGTCATTGTGCTCATTGTGCATATGATCCTGTAGGAAGTCATTATAGATGTCCACACCAAAAGTCATGTCATCTAGGAATTTGGTTAGGTGCCCTAGCTTCTTTCTTTGTTCCCAGTCGTCCATCTCCTAGCGTTCTACAACTAGTTGTTGGTGTTCTTCTTTAAAGAATTTTTGTTCCTTCTTTAGATCTTATAATGCCTCTTCATACCCTCATGGCATACCTTTCTCTTTTGAGGTCTGTCATTTATTCTAGCAAGGATTTCAGAGCTCCCAACATCCAATTTTGGTTTCTTATGACCTCCTGCATGAACTGAGGGAGTGTCTCTGATGAATCCTCCAAATTCATCTGCACAGTCACCAATTCTAGGGATTTTATTTCTCATATTGACTGATTTACCCTCGCTTTAGTTCACATTGAGTGTTTCACTAATTCCTTGGAAATATTGCCTAAATAGTTCTAATGACTAGTATATTCGATGATATTATCTCTTACACATTCTCCTTTCCCTCTGCAGATCACTCGCAACCATCCGATCGAGATCCAACGGTTCCTTTTCATCCAACCACTAAGGTCTTGACCACCATTCGGTTTCACCCATGCGGTCTCAAGACCATATGAGCCCATACGGTCTCAAGACCGTTTGGACCCTCGCGGTCTCAAGACCGTTTGGGCCCTCACGGTCTCAAGACCGTTTGGACCCTCGCAGTCTCAAGACCGTTTGGGCCCTCACGGTCTCAAGACCGTTTGGACCCTCGCGGTCTCAAGACCGTTTGGATCCTCTCGGTCTCTAGAGCGTTTGAGCTCAAACGGTCTCAAGACCGTATGAGCCCATACGGTCCCAAGACCGTTTGAGCATGAGGGCATGCGACACCATTTGAGCTATACGTCATCAACAACGTCGTCTTCATCACCTACACCAACAATCGTGAGCACAGGATGAGTAAGCAACATGACCAGTAGTTGTCCACGTGAATGCTCCAAACTATGAAGAACGCATGTTAATTTGCATGCATGTATAAGATCGTGAAGACAAGTAGAAGTCCACATGAACCTAGCGACCAATAGCTAAAGACCGTTTGAGCTGTACGTATGCATGCACTCAAAGATCGTATGATACAATAACCGAAGACCGTTTGCTGGGTTGCGGAGATTGTGCAAATCGAATGGAGAAGAATCCATTGAATAGTTCACGTGAATGCATGAAGGGACTGTTCGCCTTCTTTCTCTTGAAGTAAAGATCAAACATGTATGCTGATCACGCATGCACGATTGGACTTTCAAAGGCCAGCGCTCCTCGCATGCATGGCTTTTAGAGTTATTCCCACGTGCATGCATGGCTTTTAGAGTTATTCCCACGTGCATGATAGCAAGGAGTGAAGATCGAATGAGCTGGTTTTGCGATTCACGTGAATAACCAAAAAAAAAGAACGTGTGAATGACTTTGGCGAGACCGCGAGGAACGCATGACTACGCATGCAGCCGAGACCGCGAAGTGCATGCAGCACTTTGTCAAAGCTGAGACCGCGAGAGCGAGACCGCGAGGGCTGAAGTGATTAAGACTGTGAGACTGCGAGAGCGAGACCGCGAGGGCTGAAGTGATTAAGACCACGAGGCTGAGGTGAGTGTCGAGACCGCGAAGGCTGAGAGGAGTGTCAAGACCGTAAAGAGTGCATGCATGCACACTAAAAAAGCAGACCGAATGAACTAGAAACCGAATGGAGCAATTGCATATGAGACCGAATGGCAAAGCAAGACCGTATGAGCAAAGCAAACCGTATGAAGAAGATCTTTTAGTAAACCGTTTAGACTCACACCAAATGCATGAGGGACAGATCTGTGCCTATAAATAGGACCCCAAGGGTCCTTATTTGGGGGGGGGGCAGTTCCAGACGCCGCCAGGCTGCCCGAGCACTGTTTCTGCCCAAATTTCACACACAGCCCCAGAATCCCGAGCTGAGTCCAGATCCGGTGAGCTGCCAGTCCGGGCGCAGATCTAGAAGGTTGTTCCATCACCATCTCACCATTTCTCACACCATAGTTCCACCTCATCCTACTCTTGCTATTCCGGAGGTTGACCCGAAGATCAAGGCGGAGAAACGGACGACATCGACCACGACAGAGCAGTCTCGGAGACTGCGACGATCTACACTGGGCTTCACAGATCTACTCTTCTGCTCCGACGATGCTTTCTTTCTCTGTATTCTCCTTCTTTGTTGCTCCCTCTATGAGGAGCGAGTAGTTCCATCCACTGGGGTGCGGGGACTAGCCCCGCTGCCCGTGTTTTGTATCTTGTACTAAAAAGATGTTATCATTTCGTTTCAATACTAAATCATTTCATACATGCTTGAATGTTGGCCGCGTTCTTGTATGCATCTATTGTCTTTCGTTGTGGTTTGTCTACGACCGCTCTTGAGACTCGAATACCGATTTAGTTTTGGTTTCTGGTGCGTGTATCCACCGCGCACCCGTTTCGGTATCTAGGAACGCTTTCTAAGGGGTGGAGTAAACTCACCTCCATCATTGTACTTTTGTACTATGAAATGGAATCAGTTGACGTATAAAAGTGTGACCTTGACAGGTCGAGGAACACACTCTGAGGAGAGAGTGGTGCAAAGTACTTGACCATTCATTCGGGAATGGCTGACGTTGCAACACTCTCACGTTTCTCGTAGCTATATCCTCGAAAGAGGGATAGTCTATAAGGATACTAATCGAATTGGTAATTTTCGCTCGCTTATTAGTTTCCCGATGCACGTTTCACGAGGTTGAGTAAGATTTTCTCTTCGGAGACTACATATCTTCATTGACATGTAGATACGTACCGGATGAGAGTTACTCAACCCGTGAAGGATGTATGCATTACTCTTGTCCTATAAGACATCAATATTGTACAACATCCATGTATCCTGCTTACAAGTCTCGCTACGTTTGGTACAAGTACAATTCATGTGTAGTGGTGGTGAATACCCACATCACCCTAGTGATCCATCATCATCTGCTAATCTCAGTTTTTAATCCTTAAACTAGTTTTTATTCTTGCCTTTACTTTTGCATGTTTTAGGTTAAATAACTCAAATCAAACTTCTGGTCTTAGATGATTAACTTAGATTGATACGAAACAAGAATAAGACACTCAGATTCTTAACGTTGTCCTTTGGGTTCGATCCTAAATCTGTACTACGATAAGGCTTCCACACTCTTGTGGGGTTGGAGCAATTATCTAGCACCAGTTGTAGGTAAACCTAGAGAGAACATCAACTCCCTAGGGTTTTTGGTGTATATTAGGACTTCCATTGGAAGAGTAATCTTTTGGCGTAAGTTCTAGCTCCATCAAAAAATGGCGCCGTTGCCGGGGACAACGGTTTAAGAATCATCTTTTTCAAATTTTGTGTCGATTTAGGTTTCTCTAGGGTTTTCTTTTTCTTTTCAAAAACCTAAAAAGTAAAGGACTTAATCTTGCATATCATCTTGGATTTGAAGTGGTTGGTCAAACGTGATAAACTCTTTCTTTGATTTCAGGTACCAATTCTTTTCAAAATGAAGCAGTCAGTGCCACCAACCAATAGTTGTCAATTCTGTGGTGACTATTCGCATGCATCGATCAACTGTTTCAACGTTCATCCTCTCTACGTGATGGCCTTGCGTCAAGTAATCATGAATCGGATAGCTGGAAAACTCAAAGCAACATCTTCATGCAACTATGGATATAATGCAAGTTATAGTTCATATCACCCTAGAGGTTACTATGAAAAACCCAACTATGGTGGATTTCAACATATAGACTACAATAAAGGAGGGAATCTGGAAAATAATGCAAATCAATACTATTATTGTGATCAACCCAACAGGTGCGGTGAAGAGCCTTTTCATGAAGACAAAAAGGACCCCTGGGATGACATCAAGCCACAAATCTATCCCTTTATAGCCACTCATCCCTATGAAGAAGCCCCCCCTAACATCCATGAAACTGATATTTATCCATTACCTGAGCTAGTTTCCACTCCTCTCATAGAAACTCTTCCCAAGCACTCAATTGAACTGGAGGAGTGTTATGAAGAAGAATTGGAAAGACAATATATCAGTCCCAATATTGAAGAAATGGGTTCATCAAGGGATTTTAGCCCTCAAAATGATATGTCAGGGACTAATCCCTCTCATGAAGAGACATCACTGGAACCCCTATCTCAGGATCCCATGATTTCCTCACCTGAGCAAGAATTCATTCTACCAGTCAAATCCTCTTCTAGTTACTTGGATGAATTAAGGATGTTCTATGAAGAAAATTCTGAACAAAACCTTGAAAAGAGGAATGACGCTCTTACCAAATTCAATATTGATAAAGATGATGATACTTCTCAAAATAATTCCTTTGAAGAAGAAACATCACCCTGGCCACCATATACTACACAAGAAACCCAGGTGATGAAATGAAGCTGGAACCGGACCCACCACCTGATCCTAGACAGGAGGAAGTTCAAGTGGCCGACCCTCAATCAACTGCCCTAGATTTTGAAGAAAGTAGTTTTACTTTGAACGTCGAGGGTGAGCCACAACTGGAAGGCACAAGTGGGCATAACCTTGATTTCTCGCATAGACCTCCAGTTTCGACTGCTTATGTTCCACCTCCCTCGCTGATGGGGGAAGGTCTCTGGATTCTTCTGGAAGGACAACGAGGTCAAAGTGAGGTGCATCCAAGTCATCTAGAAGATTCATTCAAGTTGCCACAACTTCCCAGCCAACAAATTGTTCAGACCACTTCCTCGTTCTCAGCACCAGCCATCACGAGATATCTTTGTCGAACCTTCTTCCAACTACGAGGACCGCCTGGTTAACATTGCTCAACCCTTCCCCTCCATCTTGAACCTAGTATTTGCTCAGAAATGGGCAAATTCATAAGTTCGAGGTGGAGGGAGGGTGGTATGACTTTCACTCCACCCTCTATCTTTATTGCTTCCCGCTTTTCCATTCTAGTTTCTTTTTCGTAATTTTTCCTGCCTTTTTGTTAGTTTTCTAAAAATAAAGCCTTTATCTAGTCGGCTTTTGTTTTGCAAATCTATGATCATCACCTCTTTTGCGTTGCAAATTTCTTGGAAAAGAATACTTAAAACTAGCCAATGCGTGTTTTTCACTTTGATTTGTCTATGAATCCTAATGTTATATCTCAAACAGGAAAAGATGATACACTTCAATAAGGCTGAGATAGATCAAATACATCACACCTTTATCTGATTAATGGAGCTGTTGTATGGATTTCTCATTTGATGTTTCATCATGTCTCTTTTTAAGCAGAGTGTGATGGAGAATAGAGACCCGTCGCATGGAATCACTAAGCAAACTGCATCATGATCCAAACTCTCTTCTACACTTCTTCTTTCATTTTCATACCCCTCTGTTCACTAACCATGCCAAAGTCTTAAGTTCGGTGTGGCACGCCACACTCCTTTCTAGTGAAAACTAGAACATTGCCGAACTTTAAGTTCGGTGTGGTAAAACACACCTCTGCAAAACTCTAAGTTCGGTGTGGTACACCACACCCCTCTTTCCACTACCGCTTCTTCCATACCCCTCAATACATAACGGGGGTGTACCACCTTCTCTTTTCGCTTCAAAGAGTATACAATGATGATTGTGCACATACCGAGGTTGGTGAAAAATCTACCCCGATTCCAAAAAGTGGCCCGACAGCCCAAATATGCAAAAATCCAAAAATACTCTTTGTCCTAAGCCAGGTGAGAATGAATAAAAGCCAGAGTGTGAATAAAAACATGAGAGTTGTGCCCTGAATAAGGATAACCGATAAAGGTCTTGCCCGGCCGGTACATTAGCTGCCCTCATGAAGGCAGACGTGTTGAGACCGGTAGTGAGATCCTAAGGATCCAAAAATAACCCCTTACCTCCCCTTAAAGAGGTAAAATAGCCAAAAGCCTTAAGCCAACCTATACACACTTCTGAGTTACCTTTAGAAAAAGAAAAAAATCGAGTGTAAGGCTAAGCCAACCAGAGTTGTGCATAAATCATTCAAAGTATCTCGATGAGTCAATTAATTTTAAGAGTCTTGATTCAATCAGAGGAGAGACTCTTATCTTTTGATCATACCCCCATTCCCTCCTTTTTCAACACCAGTGACAGATCGTATGCATTTTGTTGATTCTGTGGGTCTGTTCAAAGTCTCACAATACTCTTTAACATGACCGATACAACAGAGAGTGAGAAGGAAGTACTTCAGCAAAGTGAACTCAGAAATGAGGATATCATAAGATGTATTTTGTGATCTAAGGAAGCTCTAATGTTGTATCGATCTGAGCCATGAACAAAATTACGATATGACAATAGGATGAGGCAATCCTGAGATGAATGATTTCATTGGTGACTGTTTTAAGTTTTTCGTTCCTCAGGACGAGCAACGCTTAAGTTCGGTGTGGCGATGAATCCTCTAGATCCACCTTCAGTCACCAATTCAAAGGATTTTTGACATCTTTGCCCCATTTTTGTTTTGCATCTTTTTCTTTTTTTTCTCATGAAAAATCTGACATTTACATACAGATGAGGTAATTACGAGACGAACGAGCTTTTTGTTGATTATCTTAAGTTTTTCTCCATTCCTCGGGACGAGTAACTCTCAAGTTCGGTGTGATGATGAATCCTCCAGATTCATCTGCACAGTCGCCAATTCTAGGGATTTTATTTCTCATATTGACTGATTTACCCTCGCTTTGGTTCACTTTGAGTGTTTCACTAATTCCTTGCAAATATTGCCTAAAACGTTCTAATTACTAGTATATTTGATGATATTATCTCTTACACATTCTCCTTTCCCTCTGCAGATCACTCGCAACCATCCGATCGAGATCCAACGGTTCCTTTTCATCCAACAACTAAGGTCTTGACCACCATTCGGTTTCACCCATGCGGTCTCAAGACCGTATGAGCCCATACGGTCTCAAGACCGTTTGGACCCTCGCGGTCTCAAGACCATTTGGGCCCTCACGGTCTCAAGACCGTTTGGACCCTCGCAGTCTCAAGACCGTTTGGGCCCTCATGGTCTCAAGACCGTTTGGACCCTCGCGGTCTCAAGACCGTTTAGATCCTCTCGGTCTCCAGACCGTTTGAGCTCAAACGGTCTCAAGACCGTATGAGCCCATACGGTCCCAAGACCGTTTGAGCATGAGGGCATGCGACACCGTTTGAGCTATACGTCATCAACAACGTCGTCTTCATCACCTACACCAACAATCGTGAGCACAGGATGAGTAAGCAACAAGACCAGTAGTTATCCACGTGAATGCTCCAAACTATGAAGAACGCATGTTAATTTGCATGCATGTATAAGATCGTGAAGACAAGTAGAAGTCCACGTGAACCTAGCGACCAATAGCCGAAGACCGTTTGAGCCTGTACGTATGCATGCACTCGAAGATCGTATGATACAATAACTGAAGACCGTTTGCTGGGTTGCGGAGATTGTGCAAATCGAATGGAGAAGAATCCATTGAATAGTTCACGTGAATGCATGAAGGGACTGTTCGCCTTCTTTCTCTTGAAGTAAAGATCAAACATGTATGCTGATTACGCATGCAAGATTGGACTTTCAAAGGCCAGCGCTCCTCGCATGCATGGATTTTAGAGTTATTCCCACGTGCATGCATGGCTTTTAGAGTTATTCCCACGTGCATGATAGCAAGGAGTGAAGATCGAATGAGCTGGTTTTGCGATTCACGTGAATAACAAAAAAAAAAGAACGTGTGAATGACTTTGGCGAGACCGCGAGGAACGCATGACTACGCATGTAGCCGAGACCGCGAAGTGCATGCAACACTTTGTCAAAGCCGAGACCGCGAGAGTGAGACCGCGAGGGCTGAAGTGATTAAGACCGCGAGACCGTGAGAGCGAGACCGCGAGGGATGAAGTGATTAAGACCGCGAGGCTGAGGTGAGTGTCGAGACCGCGAAGGCTGAGAGGAGTGTCGAGACCGTGAAGAGTGCATGCATGCACACTGAAAAAGCAGACCGAATGAACTAGAAACTGAATGGAGCAATTGCATATGAGACCGAATGGCAAAGCAAGACCGTATGAGCAAAGCAAACCGTATGAAGAAGATCTTTTAGTAAACTGTTTGGACTCATACCAAATGCATGAGGGACAGATCTGTGCCTATAAATAGGACCCCAAGGGTCCTTATTTGGGGGGGGGGGCAGTTTCAGACGCCGCCAGGCTACCCGAGCACCGTTTCCGCCCAAATTTCACACACAGCCCCAGAATCCCGAGCTGAGTCCAGATCCGGTGAGCTGCCAGTCCGGGCACAGATCTAGAAGGCTGTTCCATCACCATCTCACCATTTCTCACACCATAGTTCCACCTCATCCTACTCTTACTATTCCAGAGGTTGACCCAAAGATCGAGGCCGAGAAACGGACGACATCGACCACGACGGAGCAGTCCCGGAGACTGCGACGATCTACACCGGGCTGTCACAGATCTACTCTTCTGCTCCGACGATGCTTTCTTTCTCTCTCATCTCCTTCTTTGTTCCTCCCTCTATGAGGAGCGAGTAGTTCCATCCACTGGGGTGCGGGGACTAGCCCCGCTGCCCGTGTTTTGTATCTTGTACTAAAAAGATGTTATCATTTCGTTTCAATACTAAATCATTTCATACATGCTTGAATGTTGGCCGCATTCTTGTATGCATCTATTGTTTTTCGTTGTGGTTTGTCTACGACTGCTCTTGAGACTCGAATACCGATTTAGTTTTGGTTTTTGGTGCGTGTCTCCACCGCGCACCCGTTTCGGTATCTAGGAACGCTTTCTAAGGGGTGGAGTAAACTCACCTCCATCGTTGTACTTTTGTACTATGAAATGGAATCAGTTGACGTACAAAAGTGTGACCTTGACAGGTCGAGGAACACACTCTGAGGAGAGAGTGGTGCAAAGTACTTGACCATTCGTTTGGGAATGGCTGACGTTGCAACACTCTCATGTTTCTCGTAGCTATATCCTCGAAAGAGGGACAGTCTATAAGGATACTAATCAAATTTGTAATTTTTGCTCGCTGGTTAGTTTCCCGATGCACATTTCACGAGGTTGAGTAAGATTTTCTCTTTGGAGACTACATATCTTCATTGACACGTAGATACGTACCGGATGAGAGTTACTCAACCCATGAAGGATGTATGCATTACTCTTGTCCTATAAGACATCGGTATTGTACAACATCCATGTATCCTGCTTACAAGTCTCACTACGTTTGGTACAAGTACAATTCATGTGTAGTGGTGGTGAATACCCGCATCACCCCAGTGATCCATCATCATCTGCTAATCTAAGTTTTTAATCCTTAAACTAGTTTTTATTCTTGCCTTTACTTTTGCATGTTTTAGGTTAAATAACTCAAATCAAACTTCTGGTCTTAGATGATTAACTTAGATTGATACGAAACAAGAAAAAGACACTCAGATTCTTAATGTTGTCCTTTGGGTTCGATCCTAAATTTGTACTACGATAAGGCTTCCACACTCTTGTGGGGTTGGAGCATTTATCTAGCACCAGTTGTAGGTAAACCTAGAGAGAACATCAACTCCCTAGGGTTTTTGTTGTATATTAGGACTTCCATTGGAAGAGTAATCTTTTGGCGTAAGTTCTAGCTCCATCAGTCTCCATTCTCATGTTTAGCTTTGTACTTGTCTTATCAGTGTGTACAAGATAGAAGTAGTATTGAAGTTAACTTTAGAAGTATGTTGCATCTGTAACCACGTGGCATCAAATTTGTGCCGTAGTACATCATTGAAGGACTGTGGGCATTGAAGTTGGTGCTCTGCAAGTGGATATGATGTTGTAATTGATGCTTCAGGGACTGTAGGCTACAAAGCTGACTTCTCTTTCTCAGGATCAACAATGGTCACTTACGCAGAGGTACCTGTGTCATGTTGCTCAGGTACTTGCATCTCTGCATCTTTCCTCGTAGGGCTTGGTGTAGCCTTAGAGGCTTTGGGTTCTTTGCTTGGCACAATTTTGACCGTTATGAAGTGGTCTTCTCTAGTAGTAGTGATATTTTCTTGGTCACCCCCCGTCATTGATTTCTACATTTATTTGGTCATCGACCTCCATCGGGTTGGGCGATGAGGGTAGACCTGGGACATTAGAGGCGTATATAGGTTTTTCCCGATGCTTCCTTATTGCCAACTTCTTCCTTTCTTCTGGATTTTACATCTCTACCTTTGGAGTTTTGTTTCTTATGCTCTTATCTCTAGTAGGTGATAGGGAATCTATAGCTTTGCTAATGACACTAGATTACATTTTATCTACCTCCTCTTCTGTAGGCCACAACTTATGGGAGTCATAGTATACGATCTCGGGTAGGGGCAGTAGGACTTTAGAGAAGCTCTATTTGTATAAGAGCTTACTACCCCTCTATTATAGGATGCTTGTATTTATTAGGGACTTGATATCTATATTGGTGTGTCCGTTGGTGTGCTTATAATTCATTATCTTGTCAGTATCCCTGAAATGATCAGCGATTTGGGTGATTTGGGTTTATAATTCTTTCATCTACTTTGCTTCCTTTATTACAGCAGCTGAAAGCCTTTCTGTCAATAGTCTTTCAATGTTTACTAGTTTCTTATTTAGCGTGGACCATATTAAGAATAGGTATCCATTAAAAACTCCTCTGGTTTCTGATCTCATGAATACTATATTGATTGTTATCTTTTGCATCACTCTGATGAAGCAGGAAGTGATGAGTGTTACCTTTGAGTTTTTTTTGAGCTGTGTTCATGTTCTCTCCTGTCAGCTTTTTCCACATCTTGTTGCTGCGGTAGCGAACAAATTCTTTCTCAACTGGAGTTGTTGAACATGCATGTGCTTCTTCTGTTGTCTTTGTCAAGATAGCATTGAGGAAGGATTCGGTAATTACATGAGTTTTGCCCCCTGTCCCCACTTCAAGCTTGAATTTTGTGCTACCTTTCTTACATTTGACATCACTGATGGGTAGTTTCTCTAGTGACATCATGAATTCTACCATCAGTTGAGTGAGAGGAGCTTGTGATGAACATAGGGTACACATTTTAGCCCCTTCCAAGAAATTTATCACCCTATCATAAATTCCCATCCTTTTGAAGTCATCGACATCTAGATATTGTGTTGGCTTGAATCTTTTGGTCTTCATTATGCAGTTGAAATGTGACTGGTAGACTTTGTCTCTTGGTATGAAGGCTGATGTTTGCCTATTAGTGGTCTCTTGTTCTTTTTATTTGACCACTTTAGGGCCATCTTCTTTTTCCAGACTCTTTGGTTTTCCCACAACCGCCAATTTTCTCTTTTTAGTGTCCTTGGCATCCTTGGTTGACAACTTGTGTTTCCTCATTTTCTTGAGTTCTCCTTCATATGGTTGGTACTAAGAAGTTTCTGTCTGTGACATCTCCTGAGATTCTTCAAATTCCTCTGGCGTCTCGTGGGCCAGGATTTACTTGTACTTCTATTTTATTAGTTGCAGTTGAAGCGTCTTCATCTGTGAAAGATCGGGGTGATCATTCAAAGCTTTGGATATCATTTTTAGGTTTTCTTCAGCACCCTTCAGAGAAGTTGCATTCTTCATCAGCATGTCATTAGTTGAAGTGGACATTCTAAAATTTTCACCTTTAAATTGTTGTCATCAAGATTGTAATTATAACTTATTCATGACATTAGTGTTCATTTCAGTGTAATTATGTTTTCTTGATATTGCCTTTCAAAAAATACAATCATTTGAGTTACTGCGATTGTGGCATGTGAAGTTAGTATCGTGGTCACATCGACAAACAACAAGGAAGGGGATATGTCATGACTTAAAGCCTCAACCACAATGAATATCAGACCATATTAAGAGAAGAAATTAGATGTAATACTAAGGAAAGGAAGGGCATTGCGACCATAACCATCGCCGGAAAGGTAGTCACGACCACGATGATCATGGGAAAAAGGGTTTCATGGTTGCGGTAGATCTTTTGACCAAAACTCAGCTGCATTTGGGGCACAAACACAGAGGTAGATGAGAAGGAATTCACAAAATACCAGATAAAAGATAAAGAGATACGGGAAAAAGGTGTCGACGAGACGACCAAAAATTCGGGGAAAACATAAGGGTCTGCGATACTACGTAGTCGATGTGATCGGGAAACCATTATCTAGGGTTTGGGGGGTAGATAAGAATGTCAATGAAGCATCAATAGGGAAGAAATAGGAAGCGTTCTAAATAAGGAAGGTGCTCGGTACTTTCGTGGATCTAGGAGAACGAGAAAGATCAGAAGGTTTGGTTTACAGGGGTGGAGATGGCACAACCACAATGAGGGGGTCATGATGCAGCACTTTGGTTTGCTACGAACATCCTTTGGTGCTACTACATCATCGTGGGTCTTGCATCTTCATGATTCTTCAGTTAGGGCTCCTCAAATGTTCGAGAATCAAGAAGTGAGTAGAGAAAAGACATATCGTCGAGAACACCAAACATTTATACTTGGTGGATGCTGTAGCCACATCTATCATCACACTCGTAATTGGGTAGGTTGTCGCAACCTCAAAACATGTAATTCAGCAACCATGAAAAGTGTCAATACCGCGATACAAACACACAAAAATATTTTGAAAGATACAAAGATTTTAAGTGAAAATGCCTCCATTATGTTTCATTAAAAACCCATGTGAAGATATAGCAAGTTACTTACTACACTATACTTATTTTAGAGAGGGAAAATAAAAATACCTAGATAGAGAGAGAGAGCAGGGATATATATGTACATAGCTCTTAGATTAAAATATTGGGTTAAAGGAAAGCTTGAGCTATAAGAGAAAGCAGGAAAAATATTGGGTTGCCTCCCAAGAAGTACTAGTTTAAAGTTTTTAGCTTGACTCTGCCATTCTGGTTTCATCCTCCTTCAGTTGGTGTTTGTATTGGCACATATGTTTCATTTTTTGCAGGACTGGGTTTCCCCGAACTTAGCTCAGACTTTGTTACAAAATCCTCATCTTCATAGTACCTTTTTACCCTATGTCCATTCACATTGAAAGGGCCAGTCTTATCACTGGTTATTGCCATCATTCCCAAAGGGTTATATTCTTGCCATAGAAAAGGGACCAGACCAACTTCCCAGGAAACAACCTGATACTAGAATTAAACAAAAGAACTTTGTCTCCTTCATATACATTCTTCTTCTTCTGGTGGGTGTCATGCAATACCTTAGTTCTTTGCTTATAAATCATTGCATTCTCGTAAGCATGTAGCCTCAATTCTTCAAGTTCCTTAAGTTCGAGAAACCTTTTCTTGCCCACTTTGTCGAGATCCATGTCCATAAATTTGATAGCCCAAAGGGCTTTGTGCTCTAATTCGACAAGGAGATGACATGACTTCCCATAAATCAATCTATAGGGTGGCGTACCTATAGGCATCTTATATGCTATGTGGTAAGCCCATAACACATCGTTGAGTTTCATAGACCAATCCTTCCTTGTATGACTTACGATCTTTTCTAGGATCTGCTTGATCTACCTATTAGACACTTCGACTTGTCCTGATGTTTGGGGATGGTAGGGTGTTGCAACTTTGTGTTTCACTCCACACTTTTTCAATAGAGATTTGAACTACTTTTCTCCAAATTAAGACACCCCATTTATTATAATGGTGTGTGGGACCCCAAATCTTGGGAAGATAGTTTTCTCGAACAACTTGATTACTGCTTTGAAGTCACATGTATGGGTAGCAACAACCTTTACCCATTTCGAGATGTATTCTACAATGACAAGAATATACCGATTCCCTTTTGATGATGGAAAAGGTTCCATATATTCAATTTCCCATACATATTTTTTTTGAACTTCCACCCAATCAGCCATGGACATCTCTTTCCTTTCACCGATGTCTCAATTAGTTGGTACTCATTACAAGTCTTGAAAAATGACATAGCATCTTTGAAGAGAGTCGGCCAATAAAATCCTAACTGTAGAACCTTCATAGCTGTTCTTTCTCCCCCATGGTGACCCCCATAAGGTGAGGAATGGCATTCTTTGAGGATTAGGGGAACTTCTTCTTCCGGTACACAATGATGATATAGATTGTCAGGGCATCTTTTGAACAGAAGGGAATCATCCCAGTAGTAAAATTTCAAACCAAATAACAACTTCTTCTGATTATAAGTGATCTCGGGGGTATCTACCCGCAAGTTAGATATTTGGAAATGTCAACAAACCAGGCTAGGCTTGGTTCAACCGACTGAGCCATCAAAATAGCTTCATCAACATATTTCTCATTTACACAACTTATTTTCTTCATAAAAAACTATCCTTGATAGGTGGTCTGCAACCACATTCTCCTTTCCTTTCTTATCAATGATGTCATGGTTAAATTCTTGTAGTCGTAAGTCCCATCGTTAGTAGTCTTGACTTTGTATCCTTCTTCTGCATGAGGTATTTTATAGCTCATGATTAGTGTATATTTTTACTTTTGATCCCATCAAGTATGACCTATACTTATTGAAGGAAAATATTATAGCCAACATTTCCTTTTTTGTGATGGTATAGTTTACTTGGGGTTCATCCAACGTTCAACTTGCATAGAAAATTACATGGTGCCTTTTGTCCTTCTTTTGTCCTAGGACAACTCCGATGGGGAAATCACCAGCGTCACAAATAATTTCAAATGGTAGATCCCAATCTGGCACTTGCAAAATCGACGCTATTGTCAAGGCCTTCTTAAGGGTCTTGAAGGCATCCAAACATTCACTAGTGAATTCAAATTCAACATCTTTAATCAAAAGATTTGAAAGGGGCCTAAAAACCTTCGAAAAGTCTTTTATGAATCCTCTTTAGTATCATGCATGCCCTAAGACACTCCTTACTCCCGTGATAGACTTAGGTGGTGGAAGCTTGGATATCACCTTGATCTTTCTTAGGTCAAACTCAATTTATTTCTTGGAAACATTATGTCCTTAGAAGAAACCGTCTAGGACCATAAATTGGCATTTTTCCCAATTCAGGACCAGGTGCTTTTCTACACAACATTCCAAGACTAAGGAACAATTTTTTAGACATGCCTCAAAATCTATCCCATAAATAGAGAAAGTCATCCATGAATACCTCCACTATATCTTCTGTAATGTCTGAAAACATAGATATCATACAGAGTTGGAAAGTTGCGGGTGCATTACACCACCCAAATGGAACTCTTTTGAAAGCGTACATGCCATATATATATGTGAAGGTTGTCTTTTCCTGATCATCAGGATGAATCAATAATTGATAGAATCCTGAATACCTATCTAGGAAACAGAAGTAATCATGATGAGCTAATCTTTCTAGGACTTGATTGATAAATGGAAGAGGGAAATGATCTTTTCTTGTAGCAACATTCAATTTTCGATAGTCAATGTGCATACACAAACTAGTTACTGTTCGTGTTGCTACCTCATCTCCATCCTCACCTCTTATCACTATCATTCCACCTTTCGTGTGCACTGCATGAATAGGGCTTACCCAATTGTTGTCACTTATCGGGTAAATGATTTGGCATCCCACAACTTAATTAATTCTTTTTTCAGAGCTTCCTATAACATTTGATTCAACTTCCTTTGTGGTTGAGCTAGATGGTAGACATTTCCTCAAGATCAATTATGTCCATACATAAGGCAGGGATGAGACCTCTAATGTCCTCAACCAAATACCCTATAGCCTTTCCATGCAATTTGATTTCCTCTAGCAACCTTTCTACCTGTTCATCTGTCAAGTTAGCATCAACAATCACAAGATTCCTCTCCTAATTGTTGAGGAATTCATGCTTCAACCCATTGGTAAGAGATTTTAATTCCGGCTTTGGTTTTAGTGCTCCCTATTCTTTAGGGGTTTGCTCAAGGGATGTGTACTTTGTAGTCTCCAAACATTTCTTCTTCATCATCACTTATCTCTTCTTTAGGTTGATTTAGGTAATCCAAAATTTCAACAACTTCTGTGTCTTGCACACTGGGGTTAGGGTTATTCAAGGCTCGCATAAGAGGATTGACAATTTACTTATCTTCTTGTACTTCTTCACAATATTTATTGTAGTTATCCATGAAGTACGCTTACCCAAAGAGAGATGGTCGTCTCACAATATCTTATACTCAAAAGTCGATGTGGTTATTACCAATGCACATAGTAATAGTTCCTTCTGCTACATCTATTACAACTCTTTTGATAGTGAGGAAATGTACTCTCGAATGTCATTAGACACTTTGGGTCCTTGATTGTGTAAATCACCACAATATTACATGGTATGAAGAATCAACCAACCCATATCAAGACATCCACAACTATTCCCATATGTCCTGTAAACCTATAGTCTTCTAATTCGATTCTCATGCCCATTTTTACCATAATTGTTAATCCAATCCTTTGAGCCAGAGTCAAGGGAATAACACTAATGCTTGCTCCTAAATTGACCAATCCCTTCCTCTCCACATTATCTCCAACATAGAAAGGGATGTTGAATGCCCCTATATCTTTCTTGTTGGTAGGTAGCTCAGCTTGAACAAATGCACTCAACATTTTTGCCAAATGCACAGTCTCAAGATGATCTCCTCTACTTCTCTTTGTGATCAAATCTTTAAAGAACATTGCATATGTTGGCATCTCTTCAATTGCATTGAGAAATGGGATATCTAGGTGTAATTTCTCCATAAAATTCTCATATCTCTTCTTTAGATGTGCTTTGATCAATTTATATGGAAATGGGACTCTTAGAACATTGGGATTTGTCTGTATAAAAATTCTCCCATAGGAATTGGGTTCTTGACCCCTTCATGGTTCTTGTTTCTGTGATTTTCTTCTTCTTTTCCACCCTCAGCTGATCCTTTTCTTTCAGATTCTTCTGGCATAATTACTTTCTCAGGTTGTGGCTCACTATGGTTTCATTCTTCCTTGGTGATGTTAGTACCAGGATCTTCCAACATCCTCCCTAATGGGATAGTGGCCATCTTCGTCATCTCTGTATTTGATGAAATCTTTCCAGAAGGGTTTCTCACAAGTTCCGCTAATTGGGCAAGTTGTTGATCGATTTTCCTTTTATGGGTGTGCATATCCACCATCTGAATTTACATTGTGGTTAACACTCTTGAATTGGTGATGGCACTTTGGGCTAGCTGGTCATTCACTAAAGCTTGCCTCTTTAAAAAGGTTACCAATTGAGCAATCATGTCGAGTGGGTTTCTATCCTTGGTTTGGCTCTGACATTGCCCTTGTCCCTGGCCTTGTTGGATTATATTTATTTTTTGACTCTAATAGCTATTTTTGTTTGTTTGATAACTAGTAGTTGTAGTATATTGAGTTGGTCCTCCTTTTTTTTCCAGTCCTAGAGATGCTTTAGACGAATTACTTAGTTGATGAGAGTTTTTCAGCAGCTTCTTTGTTGCCATAATTGAATCGAGGATGGTCTAGTGATAACCTCCCATTTTACGATGTTATCTTACTAGTTTTCCTCAGTTTTCCATACTCTTTCTTAGATAAATTAGATAGAATCTTTAACTTTCCTCTTTATTATAAATATACCATTAGACTAACTTTCTCCCTTTTCTCTCCTTACAGAAAGTACAAAAAAATTACAAAAGCTCCAAACGGTCCCAAGACCGTTCGGAGCCACACGATCCCAAGAACGAATGCACACCAAATGGTCCCAAGACTGAATGGACACCAAACGGTCCCAAGACCGAACGGACACCAAACGGTCCCAAGACCGAATGGACACCAAATGGTCCCAAGACCTAATGGACACCAAACGGTCCCAAGACCGAATGGACACCAAACGGTCCCAAGACCGAATGGACATCAAACGGTCCCAAGACTGAATGAAGGAAAAACGGCTTGTAAAGTCAAACGGTCCCAAGATAGAATAAAGGCAAATGGTTTTGAACTGTGAAGACTCGAACGGTTTCCAGATTGAGAGAGTTCAAATGGTCTCCAAACTGAGAGAAATTCCAAACGGTCTTCACAACCGTTTGGGCCCAAACCTCCCAAACCGTTTGAGCATCACTCAAAGCCTATAAATAAGACTCGAGGGGTCCACACAAAGTATCAAGTTTCAAATGTCCAAAGGCTGCCTCTATTGCTTCAGAGCCATTCCATCATCCACTACCCTGAGGCTGCCGGTCTGAGATCCATACTCCATCTCCAAGCTAATTTCTCTCCCATTAAAAAAGAAGGTGGGAAGAGTAGGATTCATCATCAATCAAGCTACGGAGTGTGAAGATCATTGCTCTCTCTCTCTCCAAGGGGTCAACCTTCCTTCATCCTTCATGGAGATGACAATATCTCTCTCTTCTCGTCCCCTACTTTGTTCTTCCCATGAGTGAGTAGTCTTATACACTAGGGTGCGGGGAGTAGCCCCGCCACCCATGTTTTCATTTCATGCATTGTAATTCTTGAGTTGGCAATAGAAAACACTATCTTTCCAGTTCAACATCAATCTTTTAATGAATACTAGTTGATTGATCACCAACTTGTGTTATCTATTATCTTTTAGTGCAAATTGTCTATGTTTGTACTTCTGGATTCGAATATCGACTTTTTTTGGTTCCAGATTGTATGTAGTCATCGTACATTTGGTTCGGTATCTATGAGCGTTTCTCAAGAAGTGGAGTAAACTCACCTCCATTGTTGCACATTAATTCTATGAAATGGAATCAGTTGACGTATGAAAGTGCAACCTTGACGGGTCGAGGAACACAATTTGCGAGGGGAGCGATGCAAAGTAAGTGACCATTCGTCTGGGGATGGCTGGCATTGCAACGTTTCTACGTTTCTCATAGTTAGTCATCCAAAATGAGGCTAAGCCTACAAAGATACTAACTGTTTAGACTCTCTTCTTTGCAAGCCAAGTTTTTGTGATGTATGTTTTGATCCTTGAGCAGTGGTGGTGAAAGCCGATAACACCCTAGTGTTTCCTTAATATTGTTTACGACCTTAAATTTACCTTCCTTCTTACTTTCTTGCTTTTACTTTACTTGCACTTAGTTTAAAAAACCATACCAACTCTTTGGTATAAATACCAACTGTTAAGGAGTTAAGTGAAATTCTAACATTTTCTATCTATTTGATCTCAACAAGACCGTTGTCCTGTGGATTCGACCGTTAACTATACTATGATAAGACTTCCACATATCCTAGCATACGTGGGTGGAGTTTTTAATCAAGTATAAGCAAGGCTAAACCTGAAGACTTACTATCTTTAGGATTTTTAGCGGTGCATGCAATTCCACGCAAGTGGAAGCTCCATCATCTGGTCATTTAAAATTGGCGTAAGAGACATTTTCACTCTCTTCTTCTCTTTCACTTTCTTTGCTCTCTTCTGGCCGTGTATATATACAATTTTCAATTCCATGCCCTCCTTCACCACACTTCACACATTTCATGACTTTCTTGATGTGTTTCTTGCCCTTGCCCCAGTGCCTTTTAATTGTTTGACATCTGTAGCAATCTTATAAATTTGAGCTATAATGGTTTCCAGAGCCTTGGCTTCGATTGATGATCCTTCAGAGCCAATCTTCTTGGCCAAACCTCTTTTGTTTCTATCATATTCCATGTCTGCTTGCAATGAAGCCATGCTATCGATGATTTTCATAGTCCTGTTCTGTTTCTTTCCAAGAAAGTCACTTTCGGAGGCTGCATTCAATGAAGTCTATTCTATGGGGGTTAGCCTGTTGTAAAACATTGTCACCAGGAATCCCTTACGGTAGTTATAGTGGGCATATTCTGTTACAACCCCAATTTTTGGGTTCAATTAGTGAGAAATGTAATTTCTCATATTAAAGATATTTGAACAAATAATGATATAATTTGCTTCAAATAAATGGATTTCGTTTACAATAGCCTTGATGTTTGTGTTGTGGGCTTTATTGGCTATTGGGCCCAATATCATGGAAATGAAGAAAGGAAAATTCAATTAATAAAATAGTAAATGAAAATTGAATATTTGAAGAATAGAAAGAGGTAGAAACCTCTAGAAGGCAAAGAGATGTAATCCAAGGATGGATTTCATGCCTTTTGGGTTCCTTGGGTTTCAAGGAGTCCCAAAGTTGCAAAAAGAAGGCAATAAGAAAAGAAAAGAGTAATTAGGAGATCCTTTGTGGAATTTCGTGTTCCAAGGATTCCTAATGATAAAAGGAATACTAATGAGGAAAATAAAAGTGAAATAAAGAGAAATCCTCAAAAAAGAATTATTTTAATAAGAAATACATTTGATAGTGTGAAATGATGCATGTAGATGCATCTAGAAGGATAATGAGTATCCAATAAAAAGGATTTTCAAATAATAGAGTTTCTTGGGATCCAAGGAGTCCCAATAAAGAGGAAAGAAAGAGAAAATACCAAAATTGTAAAATAAGAGGATAATGTGTTGCATTATTAATGAATTATGAGGTATTGGTAAAAATAAAGTAATTTCGATTAAGGGAAATAGAATTTCATGCCTAAGGATTGAAAAGCAAGAAATAAAGAGAATAATGGAAAGGATTTTCAAATTCCTACTTATAAAAATAATTGATGAAATCCAAAGAACAAAGAGAGAGAGAAGGATTGCTTCACCTTGAAGGAAAATTAATCCTTTTTAGAAAGGGACTGTGTGAGTCGTGTATTAGACCTCATATGGCTTCGTTTCTCTTCCCTATATAAGGGGGTAGAGTTTAGGGTCGAGTTCAGAGGGTTTTTCACGCAGCCATCCATCTCTTCTCCTTCTTCTACTTCATATTCTTCATCAAAAACCTAACTAAGAGAAAACAGTGGGACGAGGCATTCATGAGGCGGCTAAAGGGGGTTGCAAGGATAGCTTGATGGTCTGTGGTGCAAGGGAGAAGCACCACCGACGTCACCATGCCCAAACCAAGGCGTGGCTATCACAACTTGGCTACACAACCTGTACACGGTCGCAGACACGGCCAGCGTGGTCTGCTTCCCATGGACTCAAGCCGATGGCACCCTGAGGTGCGGGGAGGACCGGCGGAGGTCTGGGACCCATCCCTGAAGGCTGTGGAGGGTCCAGGAGCGAGGGACAAGCCGCACAAGGCTACACGGCGGCGGCTAGGGCAGTTGCGCACCGTCTGCCCGAGGAAGAAGAAGGGTAAAAGGTCCTTTGGACCGTTTTACCCCCCCCCCCCCCCCCCGTCATGAAGAAACAATCGTTTAAGTGAAGGGCAAAATAGACAATTGTTTATAAACTCAATCGGGCGCGTTGCATGGATATTGATGACGTGGCAATCTCGGATTGGCCGGAAAGGTATTTTCTTTATAAAATCATAACTCCTAATTGATAACTCTGATTAAGACATGTAATATATGAATTTTGATCAGAAGAACACAAGGAATCCATTAAAAATAGTTTTGTAGCCTGAATCTGATCATAGTTCGAAATATAGTGTAAAGTATCATCTTTAATGAATTAAAGATTAGGAAACCCAATTTTGATATGATTAATGTGGTTTAGTGGATCTTTAGAGTTGATATTAATCAGTTAAATGTAAAAAAAGGAACATTGAGTTCAAAAAGGAAGAACTTTGCACGTGATTAGTCTAATTTAGGGTTTATGTGCTTAAATATGCATGAAATTTGAAAAGGGCATAAAGTTATCATCTTTAATGATTCAATTAAGGAAAAACCCTTAGATTTGATGATAGATGGATAATTCAAGCTGATATTAACCTGTTGTTAATGAAAGAGAAAATATGATTTAAAAATATGATCTTTTTATATATTTGGTTTAATTTAGGGTTTCGTGTATGATTATGCACTAATGAGCTTGAAAACCCTAATTTAGATGCATATGTCTTTTAATTGGTTTAATTGTGCAAATCCACGAATAAAATAGAGAAGTGATGATCCTAAGACAATTTGAGCATAAAAGATCCTTAATATGGATAATTTGAGTAATTAGGGTTTTTATGAGTGGAAAAGTTGTTTTAGGGTTTGTTGACCTAAAAAGGATAAATTTTGAGAAATTGATCTAAGAAACCCTAATGCATCCTAATGAGACTTAGAAACCTTAGAAAGGTGTCCCAAGTCAATAAGGAGTTGTTTGGGATATGCTTGTGACAATTAGACAGTATACATGTTTTTAGGATCAATGTTTGCTTGATTGATTGATGGGCTTGCTTGATTGAACATCTAGTTGGATTTGGATAAATTGTTGCTTGAGATCTCCAAGACAGGTATGTGGTTACTTATGAATAACCGCTTAGTTTTCCGATGGTTTCTCGGACGTTTAATCGCATTGAATGCAACTAAACTGCTTGGATGTTCATACTGCAATTATAAAGTGACTATGACTATCACTTAATGTATTTTGCCTATAAACTCAGATCCTGGTTCTCTCTGTGGAATAATAGCTAACCTAGTACATGGCTGCCTATGGGTAGGTCCATCAGGTTAGAGAAAGGCCTAGTACATGGCTACCTATTGGGTAGGTCCATCAGGTCTATGGATGACCTAGTACATGGCTACCTATTGGGTAGGTCCATCAGGTCTATGGATGACCTAGTACATGGCTACCTATTGGGTAGGTCCATCAGGTCTATGGATGACTTAGTACATATCTACCATGGAGGTAGGACCATCAAGTCACATTGAGTTAGATATTGGGCTACCTTTGGGTAGTGCCATGCGATTCTATTACCTAAAAGAGAGGTGAAATCTATGTCCACTGCAGGGACAACCCAGAGTTTGAGAATATGTATGGATTGAGGTGTACGGCTTAAAATGTAATCGTGATTGTTAAATGATTAATTGAATGATTATATTGTTAATATAGTTTAACATTATCTGTTTCCTCCACATACCAGCTTCGGCTGACCGACGTTTTGTTTGTCAGCGTTTTAGGTACAATGAAAAGAACAAACAGTGAAATGACACCTTGTGAATTCAAGAATTAAAGAACAAGGAGGAACTAGTTCAGTTGAGGTTAGAAGTTTAGTTGTTCCAATCTCTTCAAAGGTATGCAAAGAAAAATTTTAGTACCATTTTCAGTATAGTCTGTTAGAATTTAATAATTGTTTATGGTTATATGTCAAACCTTTGATCCGAGATTAATGGGTGCGGCTTCAACCTCTTGGTCTCCCTTAATTGGGGGTTATCAGGAGGTGGGGTCGTAACTTATTCTCTTTGGTATTCTTGAAATAACTCCCATGCCTCGTTGAGATGTTCCCCATGTTTTTGTTTGAAAGAAGTGATGTTTTGCATATTTTGAATAGTTCTCTCGGTGGGGTAAAATTTAGTGATGAAAGCATCTGCAAGGGGTCTCAACCAATCTATGGAATGGTGGGGTAAGTTAAGGTACTATGATAGAGCTTTATCTTTAAGAGAGAAGTTTAATTTCTTGTAATAGATCAGTTCTTAAGGTACTCCCCTCATCCTGATGGTATCAAAAATATTTTTTAAGGAATCAAGATAATGGTAAGGATTCTCATTCTTTGAATTCCCTAAAAAAGGCTTGTTCTAGATCATTGAGATTATAAGATGTTTCAACTCAAAATTAGCTGCATTGAAGTACAAGATGACAAATGGACATCTTGACTCATTGGCTCTAGCCGTGGCTAGCACTCTAAGAGTTTTCCCTTCCTCATCATCTTGACCCTCATTGTTCTGGTCATCACGTTCACGTTCGTTTTTGCGTTCAAGTTCCTGGTGATTCCTATGGTGCCTTTTACAGTGGTGGTGATGGTTTTTATGGCGATCTTCCTCACACCGCTCTTCCTCATGGCAACGACCATCTAAGTGAAAATCTTCTCTTTCTTCTTTCGTCTCATGTGGCCATCGATTGTATTGAACCCTTGCATTTCGATCGTACCCAGTAAGACTGTCGTCCACAAGGGACGACATGGCAACTTGAAGTTAAAGTGAAGAATTGAATAGGTCTACTTCCCTCTGGGCTCCCTGAATAGACCACACAATCGAGTTAGAAAATTGGACGTGTTAAAATAAACTATTCTATGTAACATTAGGGTAGAAGATTTAAAGTTTTTGTGCAGTCAAGGTTACAACTAAGCTTTAGGCATGGGAGTATAGTGAGTAGACTCATGTCCTTAACAATATCATTTTTCCTTGTCCCCAACAATAACACCAAAAAGTTGACTGGCCTAAATTGCACGTCCAAAATGGAGCGGATCTAGAGTTGTTAGACTACTGAATTTATAACCTGACACTCATGCCCCCACAACTATTATATGGGGTCCAATGTAGTAAATCAGGGTCGAACCACATGGGCAAGGTTGGTAAGTGCTAAGGACGTGTAGCCTAACTCTACACCCCAAACAAAAAGGTGTAGTAAGGTGACGTTACCTAAGAAAAGATGATGCTCAAGATAAAACAAAGAAATGTAAAAGAAAGAAAATAAGACACAAGAACAAAGTCAAACAATAAGTAAGCCACAAAAGTATGGAAGGAAACTTGGATCTGGTTTCACCTACTAAGATCTCTCACCAACATGCAAAACTCATGCACCTTTATATACCTTTATCAAGATTACAAACAATCATCAATTATGACTATTCCCTCCTCTCTCGAGTTTAGGATAGATCTAGATTATAAGGTGACCTCTCTCTCGAGATGACAGGTGAACAACCATAAAGCAAACAATATGACCATACACTTTAGTACTCCAACACTTTCACGCATTCATACTACTCCATAACTCTGGATAACATTAGTACTACTCTTTTGAGGCACCAACAATCATACGACACAAGATGGTAGCTAAGCATACAAGTGAAGCATTAAGATCAAAAGTATGGAGATAAGCTTGATAAGAGCATATGTATTCAAAAGGGAAGCAATTTTTCCCCAGAAATCACTGAGAAAGAGATAAGACCAAATGAAAAGGACTATGAAAAATATGGAAAAATATAGATGAATATGCATTCATCAAAATACCCGACTTGAATCTTTGCTTATCCTGAGAAAATTAAATTACAAACAAAGTCCAATTTATACTCATGTCATTCCTCAGCCTTGTAACATCACTATAATCATTACCTCAAAATGTTGGCCAAGTGACCCAATCTCTTAGAACTATGTAGAACAAAGTTTTATATTCCCTATAAAAACAATTATCACATCTTGCCTGTAAAATGAGATTTTTTAGAGAAATAGACTTCCTCTTACTTTTTCTTTCACACTCTCAATTTTTTTATTAGTTGATGCACAAGAACAAGATGAAGGAGGTTTTAGGAAAAATATTGATCCATCCTTTATTCGACTTAGGATTTAAGTTTGTGGAGTTGTGGATACATTGGTCACAATTTTTTCATGTGCACCTTTGGCATCTTTTGATGGTACGCCCCTTCGTGGGGTATGGAATTTTTATTTTAGGAAGCATGCCAGCCCAACCTTTATTTTTTTAGGTGGTGATTCTTTGCTTCTCTTTTTTAGAAGAAAAATAAAGGGGAGGAAGAGATATTCTTGTTCTTATAACTTCAACATTTTTTTTTCATTTTTTAGAGAGTGTCGTTGCTATAGTTAGAGTATTGCCATAAATTACATCATACATGTTATATCACAAGAAAATCCATTGTTTAAATATAGGGAAAATTATGCTTAGTTAAGATTGATTCCACAAGACTTGCCAACTATTGTAAGGAGTGATGTTATTTAGGGGTCCTAGGTGACAAGGTCGTTTCAGAAATGGCAATTTGTAATGGATTTTGCAAAAAGTTTTGCTAAATTCAATTTGGGGTACAATGATAGATGTCCACTCAATGGGCCGACTAGATAATGGCCTTTTTATAACTAAGGAAAATAAAGGCACGAATGGCTAGATAATGGCCATGAACAAAGAAAATTCATGGAAAAATAATAAAAAGGCAAAATAAAGCAAATAAGAAAAAAGATAGGGGGATGGAATAGAGTCATACCACCCAACTCCACCCCAGACTTATATTTTTTCTCATCCCAAGCAAAACCTAAATCAGAGATGGAGGGAAGAAAATCACTCTGGCGGTGGAAACTGTGGAGATGATGGAGGGTTGTCATAGTAGTTTCCCCAATAGGGGGAGTTGGGGTCAGGGTAGGCCTGATGAGCCCCTTACTCATCATATTGGGGTCGGCTAGCATCATAGTGTCCCTGGTTCATACGCCAGGACTCATGGGAGTGCTACATCAGGTACATATGATTTAGCTAATGACCTTGGCACTGCTTCTTGATTTGGATTTCCTCCAATTGATCTCGGATCTCGTAGAATCCATAAGGCTCCTCGGCGGCTTCTTCAGTGTCACTACATCTCCTAGTGCGACATCAAGGAGGAGGATATGGTCTAGTCTCATCATCATGTGCCTCCAAGGAGACAGTCCTCCTATAGGCTGTGGGCTCGGAGAAGTCATCTGCGTTGGGATGCTGTAGGAGGAACCGCACAATATGCGCTGGCAAATCTAATAAGTCAAAAACAAGGTTGGCAGCTACAAACAAGGCATGGAGTGGATGCTTGAGGATGATCTGAGAGTCTTTGAAAAGTAAGAAGTGGAATCCATTGAAACCCGTTCAGAGGAACTTTCACCCCTTGAAGAATTCAATATCAATCAAGTGATGCTTCAGGGTCAACGAGATATGAGTGTAGCCCCAAAAAAGTATGATATAAGTGACTATGTGGACAGTGAATTAGGAGGAATAAGTGGTGAGGCTGGCCTGATAGTTCAAATGATCTATCATCACACTTACCCAGTTGTATGGCTCGTCGTGCAGAAGACACCACAAGGTGTAGAGGTCAGAAAGAGTCACAACACCCTGAGTACCTTCCCTGCCAAAGAAGGTGTGAGCTAGTATTCAATGAAGATATTAAACCATTGGGTTGTTGATATTGGATTCCTTGAGGCTATTGTGAAGCATGATGGAATTCCAGTGATGTTAGGTCAGAACGTTTCTGTGTTGTAAGTATCGAAGTAGACATCATGATAGTGCTTCATGCATCGAGTGAGCCAATAATCATCGCCTCCATCAAGTATCATGTATGTCAGTTGCTTGGTGGAGAGTTCAAAATCTTCACCAAAGACTTGGGCCTTGTATCTAGAACTACCCCATGAACTGTGGTACCAACAATAGGTGGTGATGAACTCCAAGGTGAGGTCATTATACACTAGAGTGACATGATATGGAAAAAGGAGTATATGATTCTTCCTTAAGATGTTGTATATACCCTCATGAATGCCAAGTTCATCAAGGGTGATGTTGCAGGCCCAATGAGGAAGATAGATTCTAGTTGAAGTAGTCACCTTAAACTTGGAGTAGTCCGCAGTGCTAACAAACTGAGCATAGTTCCCTAGGGATGGGGCTATGTGGGGTGGATGTGGTACTATGGAGTCTGAATCACTGCAAGATGCAGATTGTCCTCTCTCAGCCTCTAGGATGGAGTTGAGCCCATCGATGTCATTTTACATTTCCTTGGCTACTTTAGGAGAAGAGTCTCCAGTGGGCTCCTCAATGTGAGTTCCATGCCTCGTAGTGGAACGTCAAGGTGGCTCGCGGGAGGAGGAGGTTGGGGCTTTGCCCTTGTTTTTGTATAAGCGATTGCACATTTTTGCAAGTTGTTGAGTGTTGAGACAGGTGTCTGGACTCGTCTAGATGGTTGTATGAAGCCGAAAAAATAGATTTCTGACAAGTGTGAAATGGGCATCTGTGATAGTCGAAGTGGTGGTCTGAGGAAGATGGATAGTTGTTTCACATCACGCTTTAGGAAGAAAATGGAAGGCGGAAGGTGCTGCTTGGACACATGTCTTAGAGGGTGATTAGAGCCAGGGAGAAGGCCATCTTGGTGGCAAGGATGACATCTTGATGACTTGTACAAAGAGGATAATGATGAGGGTTAGGAGGCATGAGGTGGGTGGGCATCTCGTGGAGTGAGACTGCTGTCTCAGGTGATGAAACGATCATCTGATGACATTCAGACAAGCATCTGGACTAGGAAAGATTATTGGGGTTGCACTAATCAAGACGACTGCTTGGTCGAGAGATGATTGGTTGGGCTGTATGTCACCTCGTATGCTAAGAGAATGGTGATAAGGACAATTTTGAGGGACGCTGGCAGTGGTGTTTTCAAAATCGGAGGGACGACCATCTCAGGATTGAGATGATAGCGAGGGAGGTGGAAATCATTGAGTCAAGGCAACACCTAGATGGTAGGCAACTGGATGGTCCAAGATGTATGAATGTTGACACTATGAGAAGGCATTGAGATGACAGTGAGACAACCACTTCTCCAGTAAGGTGGTTGTTTGAAGGAGGAAGCGACGTTGTTGTAGATGCTAAAACTAGGGGAGGAAGAAGAGGGAGTGTGCTCAGTGGATTTGGATCAATGACCCCGTGTTGATTATTTTATAGGCATGTTGGAGAGGTGAGATGGTTGTCTCACTTAGGACAGATGGTCATATAGCTTTTTGAGGGTGTAGGAGGTGCTTAAATTACAAAAATATCATGAATTTCAGAGGTCTCTTGAATTAGACTTGAATGCACCCATTTGGATATGGGACGACTGTCTCAGATTGGCCAAATGGCCATCTGGGGAGTTTATGGCACCTTTTTAGTTTTGAATTTCATTTGTCCACCACTATTGGAGTGATCATCTTAAAGGCAGAGACGGTCATCTTTCCTTTACCATAAGGTCATCTTCCTAGGTGAGTTTCCTTGCCTCTTCCAAAGGAACGACATGTTGTGTAGTGAATCCTTTTTTTTAATAGTAGCCTTCTAAAATTGAAACACATGTGTTACCTAAGACAAATATAGAAGAAAATTGGAAAAAATTAAATGATGGAGTTGCCTCCCAATAAGTGCCTAGTTTAATGTCAAAGGACCAGAAAAGCTGGATGATGGAGCCATTTCAGGCTCGGGAGGGGGAGGTGGAGGTTCGTGTAGGTCAAGGTCTATGAGTAAAGAGAGTTGATGTGCCTCAAAAGATAGAAAGTCCTCAATGGTGATGTACCATTTAAGACTATGCACATTAACCTCCAACTCCCCTAACACCTTATCCCAAAGAAGAAAAGTGCCATGAGGGTATGTACACTTGACTAGGTAGGTCCCATACCATCTCGATTTATGTTTTTCGGGAAAAGTCTCAACCTAGAATTGTACATTAAAACTTGGTCCCTCGCATATATATTTTCTCTTAACATGGCCGTCATGCGATTATTTGGATTTGTCTTTGTAAATTCTAGAATTTCATAGGCCATCATCTTGAGCTCATATAACTCCAGTATGAATAAAGAGCAGGAACATGCTTATTGATAAAAAAGGTAACAATTTTCACCTACAATAAATAAGTCCAAATCTAGAGTTTTGATGGTCCAATTGGTCTTATGTTCTAATTCTATGGGAAGATGACATGATTTGCCATAAATCAATCTAAATGGAGTGTTACCTATTGGGGTTTTTAGGAAGTTATGTACATTCACAAGGCATAATTGAGTTTCAAAGCCCAATTGGTCCTAGTGCATTTGACCATTTTCTCTAGGATGGAATTCATTTGCCTATTTGACACCTCAACTTGACCACTAGTCTGAGGGTGGTAAGGAGTGGAAACCTTTTGATGGACTCCATATCATTTCAACAAGGACTCAAAACGTTTCTCTAAAAAAAAAGGGACCTCCATCAAAAACTACAGTACGAGGTACCCCATATATCATAAAAATAATGTCTTTGAAAAAGTTTCTTCACATGTTTGGAATCACATGTTTTGGTGGGAATGGCTTAAACCCATTTAGAAATGTAGTCTACAGCCACCAAGATGCAGTTGTACCCACAAGAAGAAGGAAACATGCCCATGTAATCTACTCCAATTCTAGGGCTGCATCCAAGGCTGATTGCATGGTCCTATGACCTCTACCTAATAAGGCATAACTTAGATCAGATTTAAGCCCTCTAATGAACTTCTTGGACCTCTTTTGTTCAGTGTATCAAGACCATACTTTTGGAGCTTACGAAATTTCATAGCATACTCAGTGACAGTCATGTCACCCACTTGCTTAAGGTTGATAAACTCATCCTCCTTCCTCCCTAACATAGCCTCAGATACATAATGATCATTAAAGACTTCCACAAATTCACCCCAAGTGAAAGGAGGGTCATCTTCTTCCCTAGAGGCTAAGAGGTTCTCCCACCAAGTACGAGCTGCACCCTTGAGCATATGGGTGGCAAACCTAACCCTACTGCATCAGGGACACTCTAAGTCTCCAAAACAATGCTCCATATTTCTAATCTACTCCTCATCTTTGGTTACCACGTCAACCTCTCCCTCACCATGGAAATCATCAGGCCTACTCTTCAAGAAATCTATGAGGGAGATCTCATGTTCTCTAGGTGGAGCTCTAGGTTGGAAGGCATTGGTTATGGCTGCAACTAGGGCTTCTATGGTGATTTGTGGGGGAACATGATTCATGTCTTGAGTCCTATCTCCACTAGAATATCCTTGTGAGGGCCTTGACTCACCAACCTTCTCCTTCTTCTTAGGGGCCATATGAAAGGGTAAACATAACATGATATTAGAACATAATATGAATCTCTATTGTTGCCTTAGTGGGCATCTATTTCTTGCTCTAATGCCATTATTGTAACACCCCTCTCTAGGGTTTTATACATGGTCAGCGGAAGCATACATTCTCCCCAACATTTTACATAATGTGGGGTGCTTGAATTTCAAGGGAGAGTTGTCACATTAATGAACTCATATCAAGTAATAAATAACACTTAGCATTTCATTGAAAACATAAATTCATACATAAAGTTCTTGGGAATGGAAACTACATCATAAGTTTAAGATATGCTTAACATAAACTAGACAACATGTGGAAACATAGGATCTCCATAGATGGAAGTCCCACCAGGAAACAACTCCTTAGATCCTTAAGTCCTCAAAACTCCTCAAGTTGGTTTCTTCACTTTAGCTTCAAAACTTAGGGACATCTCATCCCCAACCATGCAAAACAAGACATTCATGGTAAGTAAGCGACATTGACATGTTATAAGACATTGAAATAATATATGCATTGACTTGTCATAAACATGAACATAAATTTGACATTTAAACATTCTTGGCATCTTTTAACATAATTAATCTGATAAGAAATGTATGGAAGCCTCTCTTAATGCCCCATAAGGAGCCCATAATGCTCGGAAAGCCCATAATGCTAAAAAATCCCATAATGACTCAAAGAGTCCATAAACGAGGTGCATATAGAACTTAATCAAATTCCCATTTAACTTGATCTAAAAAATTCTTGACAACTTAATAATGATCTTAAAGGTGTTACTCCCTCTTAACATGATTGGAATTTCTCCTCATGAAACATAATGGGATTTCTCCCTCTTGAGCATGAATGTGATTTCTCCCTATTAATCTTGATTTCATGAATCTTAATCATAATCCATAGCATAAATGGGATTTTCTATACTTAGACTTAACTTATATTACTCAACCCTTAAATAAACATATACTTTGAGGAAAACATGTACTTATCATGACTTTAGCATAAAGTGCATAACCATAGTCATAAACACTCAATAAAGCAAATTTGGTTATGCCAAGGGCATGGCCCACTTACCTTTAGCTAAAGCACCCAAGTCAAACCTCATTTGACTGATTGGATTCCCTTCAACACATGAAATGAGCATGCATATCATTCATCATACATCATTAAACCCTAATTCGTTCATATACAAATGAGATATGAACACAGAGAAATTAGCCAATAAAAATCATAAAATAAGATTCCTCGTTGAATTCCCTTTCCAAAACATATTTTTGATCATTTTTCTGAGCATCGAGCGATTTAATATGAATTTATAAAACAACAAACCAATGACAAAACAAGAAAAAGCCACATATATATACACACACCCAAATCTTGTAGGTCGGGTCTGAGCTGGACCAATAGGGGTCGTCCAAATAGTAAGAAGGATCGCTACTAAGGACCCATGGTCAATGGAGGTAGGGTAGATGAAAACCCTGAAATACCCTCACAATTGAAATCATCGAATTAAAATGACACAGGTACAAAGGTCATCTTGTGACCTGGATTCTTCATCCCTTAGCCATGGCATCTAGCGCTGAGATAGGAGATGGGATTCTGATCAAAATGCAGGATGGGAGGATAATTCTAGTGAGGGTGAGATTTCTTGTGAGTTCCAAATTGTAGGCAGAGTCCATGAGCCAAGAAGATGGACCATGATGAGTTCTGGACTGGAGGATTTGCTCCGGCCATGGCCAAGTGCTACTGCCAAACCACCAGGCAAAGAAACACCATGAAATGCAAGGCCAGAACCACCGAATGGCAACCGGGGGAGTCTGAAAAATCTAGAAAGACCACTATTATAGGAAGAGGGCCATCATTGCCAAAGAAAATAGCACGGCAATGAGAAACAATGGAGGAGGTCAGGTACTGGAAACCACTGGTGCTAAGGCAAAAGTCCACGGGTGTGAGTCGGAAATCGTTCGTGGTGGACGGGAGAAGGTTGCGGCACGGTCCCTTAGGTTATATAAGCATAAAAGGGGAGAGACGATGGGTTTCTGGCGAGGGTGATTTTTGGTCTATAGGATGTGGTGATTGGGCCACTCGCAGGGTAAACGAACAATGGGAGAAGTTGTCTAAGGGTTCAGGCATGCTCACCATGTCCTCAATTTGAGAGGCGATTCTGTGAAGGTTGGGTAGGCTTATGAGGTCTCCGAAGTGAAAGGAGGAGTAGGTCTGGGTTCTTGAGGGTGTCAGAGGAATAATTGAGTGAGGAGGAAGGATCCTTGTGGTCTGCTGATGCCTTCGGGCTCTTTAGATGGAGACAAGGAAGGTGAATGAGGTGTATGCACATTTATGACAGAGAGAGGCGGCGAGCCCTAAATGTGCATTTCACCTATGAGGGGAGTTAGGGGATGAGTCATAGCTCATTCAAATTGTCTGAGAGGGATGAAGACGGGGGAGGAAGAATCAGAGGGAGTGGTGGAGTAATGAAGGAGAAACGGATCAGAAGAGCAAGCATTGTGGAACTGATCTGACTCACGGGAGTAATGGCGGTAGTTGATGATGTCTAAGTTTTTGGATTAGGAGTCCATGAAACATGTACTGTCAGATCATGCACTAGGAAGAAAAATCGACTGAAGTAACACGTGACAAGCATATTAATGTGAACTATAGGTTAAATCCATTGCATTGATGAAATTGTATTCAAATCATGGTCACACTGTATTAAAATGTTCTTTAATTTATTAGAGGGTCCAAACATGGGTCAAAAGAGTTCAAATTTTAACCATAGGCACAAAAGAGGGTGTAGATTATTCTTGTGAAATTAGATTTCGTTTTTGGACACATATTGGTCCATAACATCTATAGTAACCATTAATAGACATTAAAGGTTGTATATTTTGAAAAGGTCTTTTATTATTGAACTCATAAGTAATAAATATACAAGAAACATTTTCTTCAAGTAAACCATGGATAAGAGAGTAAATGAACATAATTTTCTTCACATGAAATGAAATTGTAAAGCTAACATGTGAAATTGCATAAAGTTCCTCAACAATTATGCTATAGAAAAAGATTATGTAAAAAATAAAATATTTTGAAAATTTGCATAAAAAGAGTGGGATGTTACAAGTGTCTTCATTGTAATTTATTTTATCAAGGATAAGAGTCCACATGAACCTAACATTTCATATCTTGGTGTCATTGAATACATATGGAAGTTTGACTTTGTAGATTTTAGAGTTTTGGTCTTAGGTGTAATTGGGTCGAAAACACCAAAGGAGTTTTAGTGGATGAATTGGGTTTCACATTAGTGAATTTTGAAAATACTGGCAAGAAGTGTGAACTATTCATAATGGTGTCATAGGTGAAGAAAGATTTTTATATTGATGACCCTGGAAATGAAAAATGGTCAATTTTTATTCATGATAAAAGGCGGTTCATTACAGATCCTATATATTAAGAAGAGTACTATGACAAGTATGATGACTCCAGTCCATTCTCACTTGGCTTGCAACTCAAAATGTTGACACTAATTATGACTTATATATGCATGGAGATCACACCAAAAGAGTGTTAATTGATCTAAGAACCAATCAATATTAGAGGCATGTTCTTATTTTTTAAATGTTAGATGTGCATTTCACATTCTTTATCACTTATATTTCATTGTTTAACTATTTCTGATATGACATTTTTCTAGATCGTGGTGATGGTTACCATGATGATGTGCACCTTGAGGATGCAATGGGTGTAAGTTGTACTATTTTATGACATAGATGTGCATTTTACAATGTCTATTTTGTTATATTGTTGTATTGTTTTATCACATTTATAAGTTACATTTTTATGACTTATATGTTCTTATTAAGCATGAACATATGCACCTTGAGGAGGTGTTCCATGGGGATCTTGTTGATCTTTATGAGCAACATCATGAGCATGCAAAATCAAGTGGCATCACCATGATGAATAAGTAAGTAGATCAAAGGGATAAAGGATCGAGTTTGTCATTGAGTTTGATGGTGCAGGAAATCATGTTGGGAAGAGTCATAGTTCTTTTGTGCAATATCTAGGGGTTCTTACTCATAGAGAATTAGATATAATTCTAGAATATTGGCAAAAACATATTCAAGGCACAAAATATTTAATATGAACAGAACTATGTGTGAGATATAATCATTTACAATTCAATTTTAAAGATAATTAAATTCTAATTTTAAGAATATTCCATTAAGTATATGAATATTTGTAGAGCAATTTTGGCCTGGATGAAAAATTGCTTCATAAAAAGGTGTTGCAATGTTGTGAGAGGGTACTAAGGGATTATTGGACAAATCTGAGAAGAGAATACATCTTGAATGAGAACAAGATGGAGAAGTCAACCATTGAGCAATGGAACTATCTTTACCCAAAGGTGTGGAGGTGATTGTTTCATCAAGAAAATTTGATGAGTTCAAGGTATCAAGCCTCCTCATTTAAAATACATTCTTCTGAATTCATTGTATTACATATTTAACATATGTTTCGAAGTAACTAGGCTTTGAAAACTGATCAAAGAGAAAGGTTTGCAAAGAATGTGCAAAACTACAAGATGGGTTCAGGTGGATACGTAAAGCTTCTCCAACAGAGAATGGAGGTGTCTTATTCTTAGAAGCCTACTCCTGCGACTATTGAGTCATTTACTAGTACTACATCTCTACCTCACCCTGATCTCTGGATAGCTACAAGGCAAACAAAATCTAGAGAAATACCCAACCTCGGAATCACTCAGCTGGTTGCAAAACGGTAATATTCAACTCTTAGAGAAATTACTATTGATGATTGTTATGTTTTACCATGACCTTGATTGTTATGTTTTACTTACCAATTACTATTGATGATTATTAGTAGGATCTCTAAAGTAAAGGAAACAAGGAAAGTTCATCCTAGATGGAACAAGGGATGAATTGGCATTTTCTCTAGGCAATCCAGAGCATCCTAGGCATGCTAGGACTGATGGAACTGGTGTTGGTATAAGAGCCTTCTTTGTATTAGCACAAAAGTGCAAATATATTCAGAAAGGAGGATTCTCATAAGAGAAGGTACAAGAGATGATTGCAAAGGGAATAGAGGAACTAATGAGATAGTATCATGATTCTCATTCATCTCCTTAGAAAGTACATATGGCTCTCTACACTTCGTACGAGGTGGACCCCCCTACGACTGAAGTGGTTGGGAGTAATCCCATGGACCCCCATCTAGCACATACACTATAAGTGTTTTTGTGATATAGTAGTCTTTCAGAATGATTTCTATAATATGTTTGTGTTTTGGTATATATATAATACTATATACAAATTTGTAGGGGTTGAGTCCATGTCATCTTATAGTAGAATGATATGCCATTGCACTAGGTGCGACTTACCCATTTCTTTCTGCTTACATGATTCATGGTGCTCTAATACCCACTGATGCAGTTTACGTGACACCAAGGCTTGTCTCCAATGCTTAAAAGTAGACTGCAGTGCCATATGGCCACCCCAGCCATGAGATCATAGGTGACATGGAAAGTGTAGTGGTTGTGTGGCCCAAAGTGGGAGTTGTTTGTACTGATTTATGCTAAATTTACATTTCTCTTATATATGTAAATAATTGAAAATTGATATGAGAATCTATATATGCAGGAGACAACACCTAACAAACACCCTACAGTTCGTTCTCCACTTACTCCTCATGATATTTTATTACCTATTTGGCTTGCAAAGGACCTATTTGACTCGCTAGGTCCTAATTGCAAGGGGTTGGAAGTATGGATAGGCTACATTGAAGAAGGATTGCCTATGATGGTCACTATTAAGGAGGATGTTAAAGGCCAACTTCATGATACTAGTATATTTTTGCAAGATGTTATGGAAATGTTAAATTATTCTTGGTTGAATGCATCTGTTATAGTACTTTGGATATGGTGAGATCTTATAGGTAAATACCTCCTTTTATAAGTGTTGATATGTTTGCTTATTTATTAACACATACATAATATAGGTTTGTTGCTACTTATGTATGGTGTGTATAGAGTTCACACTAGCCCTTTTAGGTTTCTAGTTCCATCATTGATTAGCCATATAAATAAAGACCCTATATCTATTATTAAATATTTCTCTACCACATTTAAATATTTTGGTAATGTGAAAAAGCGCGTGATTATAGCTCCTTTCAATGTTGAGTAAGTTTCAGTTACTTTGCTCATAATTTTGACTTATGAATTACATTTCATTGTGGATTTTCAGTTTCTTTTTGTTTTACTTCTTTTCTCTCAAAAATAATCATTATGTCTTGATGGTTATTGTCCCTGAGATGCTAACTGTGTATTATCTATATCCAAAGGGTGACCAAGTAGATAGTGGGGGTCATGAAATGAAAAAGGCACTATTAAGTGGGGCATCATGATATGGAAAAGGCATTATTCATGTGAGTAATTTTTATATTTCTTAAATATACTAATACATGAGTATTTCTTAATGCGATTTAATGTGGTACATTAAAGTATAGGGGTAGAAAAGAATTCAAAAAAGCTGGAGGAAAGGTGGATAAGAAAAGCAAAATGTTAAGTGGGTAGAATGCTGAAGTAGTTTTCTGACTCCAATTGCATATTTATGCCAACTATGCTTAATTTTATTTATTAATGTTTTGTAAGGTGGTAAACTTATAGTGCCATGTACAAGACAATGATTGGGCAAGTGCATACTATGAGATGTGGTATATGGACATGATTGTCAGGTAGGAGGCACTAGACATTGACTACATATAAAATGTGACCTATATATAGTCTTGATCTTCATAAGTAAATAATCTCATTTGATAACATGAAAATATTAAATCAAACTCTTTAATATTGCCATTCTCTTTGCATCTCTTTGACATAACAACGCCCTATACGATAGAAGAGTGAAATGAGATACGAGAAAAGGGAAACATGCCTTTATTAACGAAGTCAACTTTGAATTCAATTGGGATAAAATATGAATTTTCTATGCTTTGATGTCATTATTTCTATATACATATGATGCTTATGGCCTCTTGCAACTTCAAATTTGAAGTGAGTAAATTATTGGTGCATATGTGAATGATGAATATATACATGTGTGTGAATGAATGTGAAGATTAGATACAATGAGAATTTCATTTGTACATGTCAAGAGAATGGAATTGGTGCATATGTGAATGATGTATATATACATGTGTGTACATGAGTATGAAGATGAATGAATACAATGAGAATTGTAATTTTACATGTATGCGAATGGAATTGGAGAATGGATCTTGTATGTGGGTGGATTGTGTGTCTATTATTGCAGGTTTTGTAGGTTTGTTGTCTTGTTGTTAAGATGAATATATGATGGAACTTGTAGTTCTAATAAATTGTAGGTTGTGCATCTTGTGAATAGTCAAATAGTAGGTTTGCATACGTAATATTTAAAAAAATGTGTCATCAATTGTTACAACAAAACTGACACTATATGTTTTCTCCGGTAGTTTAAAGAGAAAAATTGACATTAAAGGTCCATTTTAAAATGGTCATGTGGGGAAACATATTTGTGCTATCAGTTAGCTTGCGACATCAATTTCGATACCAAACTGAGGACACAATTCATCTGTATTGGTAGTTTGTACATATGAACCAACAACACAAAAACCTTTATCAATTAAAAATGTGACATGGTTTAGCCATGCAACATCAGTTGCTGCACCAAAATTGATGACACAATTGCGTAATTGTATCTATTTCTTTAGTCATAGAAACTGAGGATGGGTCTGAGTCATCGATTTATGCATCCAAAAAACTATGTCGTAGGGGCTTATCTATAGTGTCGCCCACTTAGGTGAAGGTAAGAAACTAACATTAGAGGGCTATTTTAACTGACTTGGCCTCATTATTTAAATATATCTTGATGTCCATATGAGAACTTTGTGATTTTCTACTTTTATTGCAATATTGTCCAAATAACGGATAGGATAGGAGTGAACAAAATGAATGAAACAATGATTGACTTTTCTTTTGATAAACATCATTCTTTGGTGATTATACCATTTCTTATTGAATGAAATTGATCAGATATCTTGTTGGAGCATACTTTAGTAAATGTATGATTAAATCTTGGGATGGTTATGTAGCCCTATTTTGGGTCTCCATCTACAATTTTTGTCTCATTATTACTGTGAACATAGTTAGAATGCATGCTTAGTATCAATAAAATTCATTTTATGTTTAAATGCACATATGATGTGATTTGCATGCTTTTATAGGTACTATAGTGCTAGTTTGTGGAATGATAAGATGGAGGTAGATCTATGGGCATCACCATGCATGTAGATGCCTTACGATCCATCAAGATTGTTTCCAATGTGTCCTGAGTGCTCAAGAGTTACTGAACACTTGAAGAATTGAAGTGCATATCAAAAGCCTTAGAATGACCGCATTCCCCTTAGAACAAGTGTTTCACAGTTCCAATTTTGATTCCCATTGATCTCCACTTCCTATGAGTTATGTTTGTTGTAGTTAAAGTAGTCATTTTCTCTAAATCTATCATTCCATTCTTCATCTAAAATGGTTGTTCTTCAACAAAACATTCATTTCCAACCACTCCATTTCTCCCTAAGACCCTACGACTCCAACCACACTTCTCAAACTGATGATTTCCTAGTTTCAGATGTGAATCCACAATACATTCATTTCCTTTATGTTTTTTCATTGTTTTTCTAGATTTGATTTCTTTGTCGAGGCAGTCAATTTCCCATAGTTTGGGATAAGGTGTGCCTCATCATGAAGGGGGTTGCAGTGACAAGTCCCATGCAACCATTTACCAAAAACACAAGTTTCTACAAAGTCATAAGACCATGCATGGGGGTTGGCGTCAGTAGGTAAAGGAAGTTGGTGAACTGATAATAGGGGAGCCAAAAACTAAAGCCACAACAAAGGATTGTGGTAATTTACCCCATAGTTCTTTGACCTAGAATGGTTGTGGCACCAACTTTCTTAAACAAATGTTGTACTCTATAGTGGTTTTTATACCTCAAGATACCAAGTAAATTCCATTACATCATGATCATGGAAACCTTACCCAAAAATGAAGAAAATCCTTATCCTAACTTACCATTTTTATGACATACTAGATTTTGGACACTATCCTAGAACTTTGACCATTTGGACTTAGCCAAAAAGGTTAAGATTCTAGACATAAAGGATGTTTAGTAATAACTAATGGGCTAATGCATGTATAAATCATATTAATGTAATCTAATGTTCTCACATTAGTCTTAAGCCATTAATAGACACATAAAATATGTCACTTGAGATAATAATGAAGTAATTAGATAAAATTCAGCTCAAATAATCACACATAACCCTTTTGGTGATAATATTAAGTTTTTGAATAAGCAATAGTGATAATAATAAAATAAGGTGAAAATAATGTCCACACATATTAAAGCTGACATAACTCATTATAAGAAATTCCAAAAGTGGAATCTAAGTTAAGAATCATGTTCCTGGGGTCCTAGTTGCCTTGGGAGTCATATTTCACATAATTCACAAAATAATGATTCATTTAATTTATTTTTGAAAGAGAATATATGAGTTTTTCCCAAAATATCAAATAAAGCAATAAATGACTCCAAAAGAGGAAAATAATATTGGATTCATAATCTACATAACAAAAATAGCCTTTGGGTGAAATTCCATCCTATTTGGAAGATCTTTGATGGAAAGATGAAATTAGGATAAAGAAAATACATAAAATACATAAATCATAAAGAAATGTGATATATGATATCAAAAGAAGGAAATAAAGGCAAATTTGTATTCAACACATATAATATAACTTGACAATGAAGTTTCACCTAATTTGGATAATTATAGTGTTATTAATGCATGTGGAAAGAGAAACAAAGAATGGATTAATTAATGCATCTAAAGTCTTCAAAAAGGAAATCTAATTTCCTATTAGGAATCTACATGCCTTAATTGGCCTCTGTGCAAAATTTCACCTAATTTAGATCATATTTGAACCCTAAATTGAGGAGAGGGAAAAGGGAAAGAAAATTAGCGTATCACTTTATTTAAATTCAATTCTGACTATGGTTTCTACATGTATATGTGTCACGTGGATCTCTTTTAATTTCACATCACATGCCTTCTTTGGGAAGTTGGATTTTTGATCGTACGACTACTATTCGTCTCCTTCCTCCTCAATTTCTTATTTTTGATCGCTATAGTAACCTTGACGATATCTCTCTCTGATCTTTCTTTCCTTTCCTATTTTTCCTAATCTGACTTCACCTTTGCATTCCTCATATAATTTTACACTGTTTGAGACCGAGATTTTTGGGGTTTCCTCACCTGTATAACTCTAACATGAACCACCACTGTCACAACTCTTTTTTTTGGTGACCATGGCTTCCCCTTTCCACTGTAGGTTTTCTTTTTGGTTCGATTTCACCTCCACATGTTCCTTTGCCACCATGTTACCCTTCGGAGATAACTCATCATCTTAGTTCCCCTGCGAGGATGGATTCTAAACTGGAGTTGTTCAACGCAACGTTCTGATGTTCGACGATGAAGTTAAGACCTCACACAGGTACCTCGGTCATCTAGAATCATCAGTCGTGCCCCTGTGGAGCTTTTAACCTCTTCTATTTATGTTTTGAAGGTAGTTACCTCATTTTCCCCTTCTGATCAGATTTCATGAGATTTGCTTCATCCTCACATTTTGAGTGCTAATCGAATGGGATTCTTGGCTTTATGTCTTTCATATGATCTTTTGAGAACATTGTGTATGGTTCCATGGGTGAAGGGTGATTGATTCATAAGAATTGGTTTTGGTGTTCTTCACCCTTGGCGTTGTTCCTCGTGAACTCGAGGAAGAAGAAACCAGTTATCTATTTGACTTGTCTTACCTCCTTCTTTCTCCACGCTTCTTTGTTTCCCCTAGGGATATTTTGGTCTTTTCCTCCTCTGGGTTTGCCTTTGACCGCGGGTGACTAGTTCTCAATGTTTGCTTAGCTTGATATGGGCCCAGACCAAATGAACATCTCTGATTGGGCAATGTCATCTCGATTTTTAAAGAAAAAGGATATTGTTTACGTGGATATTCTAATTGGTCAATCTTTGTAAAATTCATAGAAATTAATTTATAGCTCAAAAAAATTAAATAAAATATGCTCTAAAATCATAAAAATATTATCTTTCTAATGATACAGTTTTTTTTGCCAAAATATAATGTTAAAAATACGTGATTTTAATGGATTTTCCTAAATATGTAATAACTTGCAAAATTCATAACTACATATATGTAAGTCAAAAATATAATAAATTATGTTTTGGACTCAGAAAAAGGTAACCTAAAATTTTGTATGGTTTTGATAACCTAATTTGTATATAAAGAAAAAGGTAATTTTTAGGGTTCGACTTATCAATATGGAATTGGCCTAAAATCTACCTATATGTTTTATAGGTTCTTTGAAGGCCTAGGTTTGGACCTAGTTGGCCTTTGAATAATTTTGTCTCTGAAGTTGAGGTATGTTTGCATCCTCAATTATTCTTTTTGAGAAATTAACCAATGTTTCTTCTTTCTCTTGGTCCTATGGACATCAGGCTACAAACAATGTCTTATCTTTTAAAAATCGACATTCTTGTGAACTATGTTATTTTGTTATTAATCTTGTGATCATATTATTAGATTTGACATTCTCTTGGAATCTTTATAATGATTTGTCTTTGTTGGAACATTCATTATTGATATGTGATATCTCTTTACCACTTAGTGGATGTTTATGTTGTACATTAGTATGATGGAAACTTTTGTTTAATCTTACTATACAATTTTAGTTACCTCTCTATTGAACATGGTATGTGAATCAGTAGCACTAGACAAGTGTAATTGCATTGGTTTTTGGGATCTATGCCCTTGTTATTATTGGGACAGAGGTGGTGGTGCCCCATACCCGAGTTTCAAATTTGTGAGGTTTGGCCCACTTTTATATATATTGGGAGTTTGGCAGTACATCATTCTCTACCGAGTTTCAAGTTTGTGAGATTTGGTCAACTTTGTATTTATATTGTTCTAGGGCTATTCTTATCTCATATGCATGCATGCTATTGATGATGATTGTGGGGTGTGTGCCCTACGTTCTCTTATTGTTCTTCACTTCCCACCATGGTAGTGGATGTATATATATATGGGACAATCTTTTATTTGTTTTAATGGCAAGTATATCCTTTTATGTTTTCTTTCTCTTGATACCCACTTGGGTGGTACTTTTCTTTTCTATGGTAAGCTTCTATTTGTTTGATGTCCTTATTTCTTTATATTGCTCAATTTACTTTTTAGTTTGCTCATACCAGCCTTTGTTGATGTCTTCTATTTTCTCTTCTTTCTGGGGTATGCTTCCAACCCTAGGTAAAAGATATGGAGGACATGGCTTAATGTTGTGGACTTAGCTTAAGAAGGTAAAGCTTGGAGACAATCTTGATGTGGTTTAGATTTCCCTCTGCATGGATCCTTGTGATGTAACTTATAGGTAAGTTTAAGATGTTCTTTTGTAACCTTATGAGAAATTGAATATAGTCAATGTTTTATTCTGCTGCTATACTTTGGTTGTTTTGAATACCATTAATAAGATTTGAATTTTTTTCACCCACTCCAAGCATACCATTGAAGTGTGTTTGGACTGGAGGTTCTATTTTTCAAAGTTTTAGTAGGGAGTGGATCCCCTCTGGGTCCCACTCCTTACATCATGGTATCAGATCCCATGGTAGTCAAAATCTGACTATTTCAATTTTGTCTCCCTTATTAGAACCCTTGACTTGGATAGTGACCTTTAGTTGAGATGTTTTCCCTAGATCTGACCTAAGTTGTTTTTGATGATGAAAGGTTTATATGAGATTTGCAACAGAATCATGATGAGTAAACCCTAAGAATGTGATGAGGTTAGATGATCATATCTTACTATATAGGTCTTTGGTCACATGAATCTTTTTATGTAACGTTGTTTGACTTTTGGATGAAATTAGGTTATGAGTATGAGGTAGTGGTTGGATAAGGAGATCTTGTTATGGATATATTGTGACTTAGTTTCCACATTGATTTTGAACTCATCATTGTTTTATATTGCATGGTTTTTTGAAGAAAAGAATATTTTCAATTATACTATTATGTGTACAACGTTTTAAGGATTTCATTGAAGTTTTCCTAAACTAGGTCATGATAAAGTGATATGAGAAGTTTTGGTAGTGAAACCACAAACCTCATGCTAACCCTAGTTTAGACTTTAAAGCTTGTGACTAGGATTGATATAAAGGTTTAGTTGACCTACAATATTACCTTTGGTTGTTTATGTCGGGTTGTTAGGTTAGGGACACAAGGACCTAAAACTCAACCATAGATGGTTCTGAATTGTTAGTTGGATACATGACCAATATAAATAAAAAGGCATTCACAACTAAAAGATATGTGGGCAACCCTAAATGTTGTTTAGTTTGACTTGTTAGGTGAAACCTTTTTACGAGAGGAGAGTAGTTGGTTTTTTATGTCTAGATCAATAGATTTAGATGACGAAATCCTTTTCAGGGGAGGAGTGTTGTAACATACCGGATCTTGGACCCTATCATAGAACTTTGACCTTTTGACTTAGCCAAACAAGGTTAAGGTCTTAGATCTAAAGGATGTTTAGTATTTACTAATGGGATAATGCATGTACAAATCATCCTAATGTAATAAAATGTTCTCACTTTATTCTTAAGCCGACAATAGACTCATTAAATATGTCACATGTGATAATAATGAAGTAATTAGATCATATTCCGTGATAATAATCACACATAACTCTTTTGGTGATTATATTAAGTGTTTGAATAAGCAATAATGATAATAATAAAATAAGGTGAAAATAATGGCCACAATTATTAAAGGTTGCATAACACATTTAAATAAATCCCAAAAGTGGAATCTAAGTTAAGAATCATGTTCCTTGGGTTCCAATTGCCTTGGGAATCAAGTTTCACATAATTCAAATAATAATAATTATTTAATTTAGTTTGGAAAGAGAAGATATGAGTTTTTTCCAAAAAGTAAAATAAAATAATAAATGACTCCAAGAGAGGAAAATAATCTTGGATTCATAATCTACATAATAAAATGTCCTTTGGGTGAATTTTCATCCTATTTGGAAGATCTTTGATTAAAAGATGAAATTAGGAGAGAGAAAATACATAATAGACATAAATGATAAATAAATGTGATGTATATACCAACAAATGCAAATAATGGCAAATTCATATTCAACACATCAAATATAACTTGAGGATGAAATTTCACCTAATTTGGATACTTTTAATATCATTAATGCATGAGGAAAGAGAAACAAAGCATTGATTGATTAATGCATCTAAGGTCTTAAAAAAGGAATCTAATTTCCTATTCAGAATCTAAATACCGTAATTGACCTCTTTGAAAAATTTCATCTAATTTGGATCATATTTGAACCATTAATTGAAGAGAGAGAAAAGGTAAGAAAATTAATATATCACTTTATTTAAATTCAATTCCGACTATGGTTTCCACATGTATATGTGTCACACATGTCTCTTTTAATTTCCCATCACAAGCCTACTTTGAGCTGTTGGATTTTTTATTGTACAACTATTGTTTGTCTCCTTCCTCCCAAATTTCTTATTTTTGATCATTATAGTAACTTCGACGATCTCTCTTTCCGATCTTTCTTTCCTTTCCTATTTTCCTAATATGAGTTCACCTTTGCATTCCTCGTCTAATTCAACACTATTTGAGCCTGAGATTTGCTGGGTTTCCTCACCTATATAACCCTAACCTGAACCACTGCCATCACACCTCTATTTTCCAGTGACCTTGGGTTCTCCATGCCATCGCACACTTTCTTTTTGGTTCAAGGTCACCTCCACAAGTTCCTTGGCCTCCCTGTTACCCTCCAGAGATAGCTCATCATCTCGGTTCCCCCATGAGGATTGATTCCAAACTGAAGTTGTCCATTGCAGTGTTTTGATCTTCGACGACAGAGGTAAGACTTCAAACATGTACCTTAGTCATCCAAAATCATCAGTCGTGCCCCTATGGAGCTTCCAACCTCTTCTATGTGTGTTTTGAAGGTAGTTACCTCATTCCCCCCTTCTGATCAAATTTCTTGAGATTTGGTTCATCCTCACATTTTGGGTGCTAATCAAACGAGATTCTTAGCTTTATGTCTTTGGTATGATCTTCTGAGAATGATGGGTATGGTTCTGTGGGAGAAGGGTTCTTGATTCACAAGAATTAGTTTTGGTGTTCTTCTCCCTTGGTGTTGTTCCTCCAAACTCCAGGAAGAAGAAACTAGTTGTCAATTTGACGTGTCAGCCCTCCTTTCTCCACGTTTCTTTGTTTTCCCTAGTGATATTTTGGTCTTTTCCTCCTCTAGGTTTGCCTTTGACCGTGGGTGACTTGTTCTCATCATTTTCTTAGTTGGCTATGAGCCCAGACCAAACGACCATCTTATATTGGGCCAAGTCATCTCGACTTTTAAAGAAAAAGGATAATTTTTAGGTGGATATTTTTGATTGGACGCTCTTTGTGAAACTCATAGAAATTAATTTATAGCTCAAAAAAATAAAATAAAACATGTTCTAAAATCATAATAATACGAGCTTTCTAATGGTACTAGTTTTATTGCAAAAATATAATGTTGAAAATATGTGATTTTAATGGATTTTCCTAAAAAAATTAATGGCTTCCAAAACTCATAACTAAATATATATAAGTCATAAAATATAATAAAATATGTTTTGGACTCAGAAAAAGGTAACCTAAAATATAGTATGGTTTTCATAACCTAATTGGCATTTGAAGAAAAAGGTAATTTTTCGGGTTCGAATTATCAAATATGGAATTGAGCTAAAATCTACCTATTTGTTTAATAAGTTCTTTGAAGGCTTAGGTTTGGACCTAGTTAGAGTTTGGATCATTTTGACTATGAAGTTGAGGTATGTTTGCATCCTCGGTTATCCTTTTTGAGCAATTAACCTGTGTTTCGTCTTTTTCTTGGTCCTATGGACATTATCCTATACACAATGTCTTATATTTTGAAAATCATGGTTCTTGTGAACTATCTTATTTTGTTACTGATCTTGTGATCATATTATTAGATTTTACATTCTCTTGGATTCTTTATAATTCTTTGTTCTTGTTGGAACAATAATTGTTGATATCTGATATCTCTTGCCCATTTTGTGGATGTTTATGTTGTCCATTAGTATGATGGCAACTTTTGTTTAATCTGACTATACATTTTTACTTGCATTTCTATTAAACATGCTATGTGAATCAGTAGCACTAGAGTAGGGTTACTGCTTTGGTTTTTGGGTAGTATTCCCTTGTTATTATTGGGATGGAGGTGGTGGTACCCCATACCCGTGTTTCAAATTTGTGAGGTTTGACCCACTTTTATATATATTGGGAGTTTGGAAGTATGCCATTCTCTATCAATTTTCAAGTTTGTGGGACTTGGCCAACTTTGTATTTATATTGTTTTAGGGTTATGCTTATCTTACATGCATGCATGATATTGATGATGATTGTGGGGTGTGTGCCCTACTTTCTCTTTTTGTTCTTAATATACCGCCATGGTAGTGGATGTATGTATGTATGTATGTATGCATGTATATATATATATATAAATATATATATATATATATATAAATAAATAAATATATATATATATAAATATATAAAGGGCCCCATCTTTATTGCCCGCACGGGTAGCTACCCGCCCACCCTTCCGATCACTTTTTTTCAAAAAAAAAATTTCGAAATTGTAGAGGACTATTTTGTCTAGCTCTCCAAAAAATTTGAGCCAAAAATAATATCATTTTCCCCTCCAAAATCAAAAAACCCGTCCTTATATATATCTGTTGTATATTTTGTACAGAGTTACTTTTTTGGCCAGCAGAGTTACTTTTTTGACACCATAGTTACTTTTTTTACATCAGAGTTACTTTCTTAGCTAGGAGAGTTACTTCTTTGGCTGCAGGGTAGCGAAAATCAATGCTACCCGCGCGGGCAATGAATGAACACCCATATATAAATATAAATAAATAAATAAATAAATAAATAAATAAATATATATATATATATATATATATATATATGGCACAATCTTTTATTAGTTTAAATGGCAAGTATCTCCTTTTATGTTTTCTTTCTCTTAATACCCACTTGGGTGGCACTTTTATTTTCCATGGGAAGCTTCTATTTATTTGATGTCCTTATTTCTTTATATTGCACAATTTACTTTTTAGTATGCACATACTAGCCTTTGCTGATGTCTTCTATTTTGTCTTCTTGATGGGGTATGCTTCCAACCCTAGGTGAAGGATATGGAGGACATGGCTTAATGTTGTGGACTTATCTTAAGAAGTTAAAGCTTGGAGACAATCATGATGTGGTTTAGATTTCCCTCTGCATGGATCCTTGTGATGTACCTTACATGTAAGTTTACGATTTTTTTGTAACCTTCAGAGAAATTGAATATAGTCAATGTTTTATTGCCCTGCTACACTTTGGCTTCTTTGAATACCATTAATAAGATTTGAAAATTTTACACCCACTCCAAGCATACCTTTGAAGTGTGTTTGGACTGGAGGTTCTATTCTTCAAATTTTTAGTATGGAGTGGATCCCCTGTGGGTCCCACTCCTTACAATTTTCACCATGACTGTTCTACCAAAAACAAGCATTCTAATCTCGAGGTAGAATGTCTTTGATGTGGAAAAATAGTTGTTATGCCACCAAGCCATAATGACACATATAGATTGTATTTTTCCTATTGCCCCAACATAACCATATCTACATGCAGGCTCCATAAAGCCTTTTGTGGCCATTTGAATGAGGAGATGAGCATTCATTTCCACGCACTATGTAAAACCCCAATATTTCATCATGGGAAACAAACAATGATTTGGTTTTATTGGTAGTTTCACAAACATGATACTCATCACAGGAACAATAGAAAAAAACCCAACATATTCCATGTTTGAGGAACATACTATCATTTTTCATTGTAAATTGACTGCATACCACATGTTGTTTGACATGCTTCTAAATATAAGATACAAAGTTATACAAATCTAGTATAATATCCTAGATCAATGAATGACACCCTACCAAGGAACGTGTTTGCCTTGGTTGATCTTTCTAAAACTCGAAGCCTATAGACATCTCTCTCCCGACTATGTCCAAAGAGGAATCTCATATTATAGTAAGTGGAATTGATTTTAAAAAAAATTAAGAAGGGCATAATGATATACTAAAAGATCTAAACTGAAGGAAACATCTTTTAGTTACAATCTTTTCACTTATTGTAAAGAGTGGACCCAAGAGTAGATCCATTTCTTAATTGTGGAATAAATCAATCTAATCCAAAAGATATATATGTATCTTGTAAAAGATGACATTTTGATTTATGAAGTAAGATACATCAATAAGAGTCATTATTTAGCAGTGTACAAATTCACAAAATTTTACTATTATATAATTCCTCAACTCAATGGTGGTAACTGCAAAAGGACAACATTACCTCAATGGTGAAAACTACATTCCTCACAGGAGGACTTAAACATCAACGCCATGATAGGAGGAATAAAACCTTAGTGACCAAAAATATGGTGTATCTACATATATGAATAATCACACATGCATAATATAGTTAGAAAGATAATAACCCAGTCCAAAGTATAAAGTACAAAAAAGATGAAAGCATCCAACATATAGGAATTGGTGTCATATACATGAGAAGTAGAATTTCAGTAATCTCAAACATATTTGTAAATAACAATTGAGATTCCTAAAGGACTTAAGACATTGAAGAGATTAATATAACCTAAAATATACCTCATAGATAAAAATTGGGTTTCATTCATTATATGCCTAAATAAAATTGGAAAGTTGCACATATCTACATGTTAATTGTATTGGTATAATTTGGTCCACAAAATCACGTTTTTCACCCTAGAAACATATTTTTTTTGTTAGTCAAAACAAAGTGAATATATGTATGCATTCCTAGTATAGTTATATGTATTGTTTTTTTATCCTAGTTATGATCACTTAAAGATGTATTAGGTTTTTAATCTCTTATGATCCATTGGGTATCTATTTTAGTTCTACTCTTCATCTTTAGTCGCATAAGTCTATTGATGTCTAGGTTGCAAATATGTGTGGGTAAGTTATTCCTCCAATTTAGGTCTTTAAATGTTAATTTTATCTCTAAAACAATATCATTAGTTACTATTCTTGGCATCATGTTTTGTATTAATACAAGTAGTATACACATGATATTATCTAGTTCATGACTATTCCTTGATGAGAAATATGCATTTTACTAAATTCTAGTGTCGTATAGACCAACATGCCATTCACTCTAATTTTTATTAAACGTCCTTCTAAAGACGTATTCTCTCTTCCATTTGATATTTTTTGGGCAATAGACTAATGAATAATTCAATAAAAGTACATGGATATTAATAAAGAAACGAATAAAATCATATTTAGACATATCATGTATGTGTGTTCCTACGTTGATGTGTTTGTCTACACATACTTGTCAATATATGTTACATAATATAATCATGACACCTACATTTATAAGATTATTTGTATTTACATATTTCCATGTGTTGTTACCCAAATTCCTGTAGTTTTTCAAGATTCTATTAGACGATTTCTACATTATATAATACAACAGGTATATATGATTTTATTATTCTATGAGGTAAATCTATGTTACTACAAGTTTTCCATATAGCCTATTGTTATTAAGATATAACCTATTGACTTCTATATATATGAAGGATTGGGATCTGAGGAATAACCTGCAAAGTCAATTGTTATCATTGATCCACAAGTTTGCATGGCTATAGGTATCTAGTTTCTCTACAAGTGATGATTCCATGTGATGGTTGCACCTCATTAATTGTAGGTCTTGTGGGGATGCAGATGACATACTCTAATCATTTCCATATATTGGGGGTTTTTAGTTGGTTACTTAGACTCTCTAGACCCAGATAAAGGTAGCGAAGGTAGTGATGAACCCTGACGACAACATGGTTCAAACTTAAAACTTTTTTTATATCCATGGAATGGTGTTAATATAGGAAGGAAAAGAGGAGCGTATGCATCCAAGGTGAAGGAAAGTGGAGGTTATAATGACATTTTGTGGCACTACAGTCATCTATGCACCATTTGCAATAGAAAATAATGATGCCCCTTTTAACATTCCAACTTCTACAACTAATTTAAAACATAGAATGTGGTTTTTCTTTAAAAATAAATAGTTGAGGGGCTTAAAGTATAAGGACTGTGAAATGATATTCCTTAAAAATAATGAAGTAAAACAAAAAGAGATTCAAAATACCTTTTCTCCTTCATGTATGCCATAATGTGTTTCTATTAATTTAAAAGGTAGCTTTCATTTCCTGATCTTTAACTAGGTCCTTTAGGGTGTTTAAAGGAAATAAAAGAAAATGGTAAAAGAATTTGGAATTTAGAAATATATTGGATAATTTGAATAAGAATTTTTCTTTTCCTTTTAAACAACTTCTAAGATAAATAGGATTTCCTTCTCTCCTTTTTCTTACAAGAAGCCTTCCCCAAAAGTGAAAAAAATGAAAGTAGATAATCATTATTAATTTTATTTAAGACTTAAAGAAATAATAAAGGAGAGGATTTTTCAGATTATCTAAATATTTTAGTGCATGAAAATTAAGTAGAAGGCCAATACTGCAATTATGGATAAAAGGTATTAAAAACCTAAATAATGTTGGCAAGGAAGGATCTATACCTCCTAATTAACTTGTGGCCCAAATTTGGTTCACCACATTAGAGGTAAATGTCATGTCATAGACAAGTAGAAAAGGTAATGGATGGTAATGGATGCATAATTTCATATGAGTAGGTAGTAACAAAAGTAGCCAGGACAAACAGACAATTTTATTTATAGATTAACCATAATGTAAGATTACTCACCCTCACACATATAAAAGCAAAGCTTAAAAGGTCATCCATTTGGTGCCTACTCAGATTCTTTGCTTGAGATTCTGAAGATCCTTCACTTGAGAATCTGAAAAGGCCAATATAGGTTTGAATGTCTTAACACATGCAAACAATGTATACTACTTATAAAACTCAACAACACTTGATAAAATAAGGTATAACTTCATAGATTATCAAACTTCATATTTAAAACGTGTGGAGTCTGAGAAGTCCAGTTCAAATATATAGTTTATGATTCAAGAAGGGTAGTGATACAATACTTATACCTCTGGGTAATGATAAGATATAGTGGAAGTATAATATAACAACCTAGGCACTTAGTAGTTTACAAATATATAGTCTATGTAGCAAGATGAAAACAAATATAAATCAGAGCCCCTTCTAACCAAATATATCCCATTGTACTACACAAATAAACACATTCCTCAAAAATAGAAAAAGAAGAAACTCTGACTACGGTGGAGAATCTTACAAAGAATTATAGAAGCAAGTCAGCAACTAATGTGGTAAACAAACATGTTTACAAGCATAATGAAAGAGCGGTAGGCTAACTTGTACCCACTCATTGCTCAACCCAAAACTCCGTGCTTTAGTGAGCAATGTTGGATAAAGCTCAACCTCCAGACTTCTAATTAGGGGCATAGGTCGTTTCACCCCATTTATCAGTAATGGCAGACCCTCTGTACCTTTAGCTATCTTTCTGAGGACATAACTGATCGTATAGATTGGCAAACCCCTAATAAACCGATGGTCTTCAACTGAGCTAGAACCATACTTCAACTACATGTATAAACTGTCAGGACTAAAAAACATTTTCAGAAATCACGTGACATTCAATAATGCATGCGTTGAACATATACCAAGAAGCTAGCTTGCAATGCACGTACTCTTCCATTCTCATCAATTAGTACTCTAGAGAAGGTATTTCCAAAATCAAAGTAGAAGGGAGGAATCCATGCAGAAGCATCCTTTTCACATCCGATCTTATTTGTATAATATGTTTATTCCTTTAACTACTATGTTGTCGATGTTATATAGGTACCCTATGTCTGTAGATGTCGTATGGCAATAGTTAGATGAGTGATTATCTAATGAGTCTAAATAGATTTTTAAATCCTAAAATATGAGTTTTTAATATGAATATGCATGGAAATTTAAACCTACGTTAATATTTTCATAATTAAATTTTAGTCAAAATGTGATGTGGGACTATTCTCCAATTCCACATCACAAATTTCCAATTGGGCCCTAATACAATTCTGGCAGCAATAACATCATGTAGTGGTTATTGCACATGGTGCAAAAGGCAAGTATGTGATGCAATCTCCCATCAAAATTAAGTTGTAATGAAATTTTATGGTTAGTGTTGTAGGTGCATTTATCCCTTGCAATATATGGAGATGGATGATGCCATTCACAAAGAATCCCTTAGGTCATTAGGATCTCTATAAAGTGTCTCAAGAAATAGATTTTCTAGTTTTTCCATATTAAGGTTGCTCAATCATGGTTTTGTAATGGTCTAATAAAACATAAGATGTCATATGTACTTATATTAGACACTTTTTTAGGGATGATTGGAAACTTAATATAGGGACCTATGGTTTTCTCAAGGACATTTGCTTTTGACGACTAATCTAGAGATGACAATGAATTATCCTTCATAGTGGTCTTGCCCATCTGATCATGTTGTTGTCTTCCATCATATGTCTGTACTTATGTCATTATTTGGTTTCTAGGCTTCCATTGCAAGTTCTTGATTGGAAATAAGACACCTTTTCTCTAATGTTTTGTGTGTGCTCTGTTACAACAACAAGACAGATTGATCAAAGTACAACCATTCTTTATGTCCAAGGACTAGTATGCATACATATACTTTTTTTATACTATATATGCTACACATATGTTCAAATATTAAAGTAACTTGGTCCTTAGCGATCTCTTTCTAGGTGCCTACTGAATTTAAAGGTCTAGAAAACACAACTTGTAGATGATACATCATGCTAGTTCTTTAGTGGGATCAATATTGAGATAGATGTCAGCTACTTGTTGCAATATCTAGGAAGTTAATTGTTACAAATCCTTGTTTTGCTTTGAACATTGGATCAACAGATTGTCCATGATACCGATCTATGAACATGGAGGTTATTGAGCTTGATACTGATAATAGTTTTTTTAATTTCTATATTTTCATCAAAGACTAATTCTGTTATCTCACTTGATGCTGGACTAAGCAACTTGCAAACGAAATCCTACCACAATCAAAGGTAGCATTTGCATAAAAACACCCCCAACTACTAAGGCCAAGATCATATGGATATTTGTCTTGATAAACACGGTCACTCTCCCATACATGAAGTAGCATTAATAAGCCTCTCACCATGCATCAAAGGACAAAGCTAACTAAAGGGAACTTGCTATTAACCATAATTAATAAAGGAACCAGACTACCTAACCCAACACACAACACAGAAATAAACACAAACAGGTAACATGAAACTTTGTGGCACCGACAGACAAAACAACCAAATGCCATCATCAGTGAGCTAGTAGAGAGACCAAGAAGACTAGAGGTAGGAGAAGTGGACACTGCTCAGGGAACCCCACAACCATGACCAGACACACCACAGCTCGCCCCCTACTCAAGCAACAACTCGAGAGGCAAAATGGCCAAACAGTGGAGAAGGAAGCACTAACCTCACATACTAGGACCCCCGATGGTCCCCTTCTCCTGCAAAACAATGACCGAGATACACCGGAAGCCTCTCCTAGCCATAAGTTGTGACCTACAGGGAACAAAAAGGAGATAGAGGGGAGCCTCGATCCGACTGGAGGCTGCAAAGGGGGAACCACATGTTCCAACCTCCACTTACACCATTGGCATCCCACGTCACACCAGATACTGACAGGAGGTGAGAAGACAACATGGGTGGGAAGATGTAGCCTAGACGGGATCCACCACCCGAGTAGCTGAGACCAGTAGTGAAATAGGGCGAAACAACCCCGGGGGAGATGGGTAGGGATCGCAGACCACCAGCCGCCACCCTCCCCCCCAAGTTGGGATGCTCATTGCAGAAGCCCTAGTCACGCTCACTCCGGAAGTTGCTCTCGCTAGTGTTGCTATTCGAAATCACATCATCTGATTGTACTTATCAGCCACAAAAAGTTGAGGTTTAACCACTGTAATAGTGAGAGAACTATGGGTGTTTAAAAGGATTACTAGGCTTACCTTGACTGAAGATCTATTGTGAATCGTTCCAGGTGTTGGTGCTCCTCTCCCAGCTGATGTTTCTCCTCTACCAGCTACTAGTGGTCTCTCCAAGATGGTATGCAGTCATCATCACTGATTCAAACCAGTCACTGGATCACATCGTCTCCTCCTCATCCACGCTTAGTCACCATCTCACGTCATCTCCTCCTGGTCCACGCATGGGATCTCGCCATCGATATTGCACCGCTGAGATCGCGTCGGGGGGATCACGGCTGGGGGAGGGGAGAAATAGCATGAAGACTAATTGTAGGCAAGCGGACTGCCCACTATCAAGTTGGCCAATTGAAATATCAAATTTTCATTTTTTAATTGCCACAAATCATATATATATATATATATAAATGCCTTTAAAATTTACTATTTTTGAGGAAATAAATAGTAGGGGGGATTAGAGGAATTTTATGTAAAAATTCATGTAATTAAATAAATAGTGGCATTTTTTTATAAAAGCCACTAGAAAAATGCCACTAATGGGCATTTTTCCTATAGTGTATAGATTTTCTACGCAACCTTAGCGCATCTAGCAACTTTTCCATTTGGTCATCTGATAAGTTGGCATTGAAAATTACTGGATTCGTTTCTTCTTCATCTAAGAATTCATATTTCAGACCTTCTGGGAGAGTTTTTAATTATGGCTTGGGCTTCGACGCTTCCTTCTCCTCGGTTGTTTATTCGAAGCATACTTTATTGTTTCTATTATTTCTTCATCATCATTGGATTCTTCTTCCGGTTGGTTTAGATAATCTAAGATTTCTACAACTTCTTGATTTTCCATGGCAAGATCCTGGCTATTTAGGGCTTGCATTAGTGGATCTATGATTGCTTTATCTTCTCACACTTCTTCACAATACTGATTATAGCTATCCATAAAGTAGGCTGACTCAGATAGAGACAGCCCCTGCATGGCATCATGTACTCTAAAATCCAAGTGATCGTTCCCTACTCGTAGTGTGATAATTCTTTTAGCAACATCTATCAACGCTCTCCCCATTGCAAGGAAAGGCCTTCCGAATATCATAGGGCATTTGAAGTCTTTGACCATGTCTATTACCACTATATCACACGGTATGAAAAATCATCCAACTCTTATCGGAACGTCTTCAACTATCCCCATTGGCCTCGTGAATGTATGATCATCGAACTCGATCCTCACACCTGTCTTTATCATGTCTGTTTGCCCCAGTCTTTGGTCTAGAGTCAGGGGAATTAGACTTATGCTTGTTCCCAAGTCAGATAATCCTTTTATCTTCACATTATCCCCAAAATAGAACGGTTTGTTGAATGCCTCGGGATCTTTATTTTTGGTAGGTAGCTCTGCTTGAACAAAAGCACTGGACATCTTTGCTAACTGGATAGTTTCAATATTGTCACCTCTTCTTCTTTTCATAATTAGATCTTTGAAGAACTTTGCATGGAATTTCATCTATTGCATCTAGAAAGGGCACATCTAGGTGAATATTCTTTTTAGCTTCCATGAAATTTTCATACCTCTTCTTCAGGTGTGCTTTTATTAACTTATAGGGGAAATGCATTCGTGGGGCATATAATTTTTTCTTTGAAAGAACGACTCCCAAAGGGTCTGAGTCCTTTTTTTCTTCTTCTTCTTTTCCGGTGGTCCTGCTTCTTTACCTTGGTCAGCTTGTTCTTTCCTTCTTGATTCTTCTGTTGCCTTTTTGTTCTTAGACTGCTGATTAACATGACTTCTTTCTTCTTCAATGTTGTTGGTATTAGCATTCTCCATCATTTTCCCAGAATGGAGAGTAGCCATTTTGGCAGTATTTGTATTCAACAGGATAATTCCTAAAGGATTTTTCATTAGATTGACTGGCTGAGCAAGTTACTGATCAATCTATCTATGATGAGTTTGCATATCCACCATTTGAGTTTGCATGTTAGTTAGCACTTCCAAATTCGTGAGAGCACTTTGAGCCAGTTGATCATTCACTGACGCTTGCCTATTTGTGAAGTCAAAAGGTTGAGCAATCATGTCAGTTTGGTTATTTTCTTTTGCTTGGTTCGGCCCTGGGCCTTGCCCTTATCCTTGCCTTCTCACATTTTTGTTTTGTCCTTGATAGTTATTTTTGTTTTGCTAGTAGCTAGTAGTCATGGTGTATTGTGTTGGAACCCCTTTCTTCTCAAACTCGGGGGGAGGTTTAGATGAAGTACCCAACTGATGTGCATTCTCCGCAATGTCCTTGTTTCCATAACTAAATCCAGGGTGGTATTTTCACTTGAAGTTAACTTAGAAGACATTTTGTGTCTCTTCTTCACTTTCTCTCTCGTCACTTTCCTTAGGCCTGGTATATATACAAGTATTGATCCCATGCCCTACTTCTACAAAGGTGACACCCTTCATGACCTTCTCAGTATGCTTCTTACCCTTGGCTCCAGTATCTTTTAGCAGTTTGACATCAGTTGCAATTTTCTAAATCTATGATTGTATGGTCTCCAAAGCCTTGGCTTCAATAGACGGTCCTTCATACCCTACTTTCTTCATTTATCCTCTATCATTCCTATCATAGTCTATGCCTGCTAGCAACACAACCATGTTGTCTATTATCTTCATGGTTCTGCTCAATTTCTTTCCAAGGAGGGCACTGCCAGCAGTTGCGTTGAATGAAGTCCTCTCAGTAGGAGTCAATCTATTATATAAAGTGGTCACGAGGAACCCCTTATGATAATTGTAGTGTGTACAATCTCTCTGGTACTCCTTGAAATGTTCCCATGCTTCATATAAGTTCTCTCCCAACTTTTGTGCAAAAGAAGTAATCATATGCATGTTGTGAATACTCCTCTCAATAGGATAAAACTTGGTAACGAAGGCATCTGCCAGGGGTCTCTACCCATCTATGAATTGGTGGGGGAGATTAAGGTACCAGGATAGAGCCTTATCTTCAAGAGAGAAGTTGAAGCCTTTATAGTATATCACTTCTTGCGGGACTCCTCTCATCTTGATAGTATCACAAATATTTTTAAAGGCATCGAGGTGATGGTATGGATTTTCACTTCTCGAATACCCATATAAAGGTTTATTCTGGATCTCTGAGACGATAGCTGGTTTCAACTTGAAGTTTGCTATGTTGAAGTGTGGTATGACGATCAGACATCTAGATTCATTATCCCTAGTTGCTTCCAGTTCTCTAAAAGTCTTCCCCTCTTCATCATCCTCATTGTCACTATCTCGACCATCGTTCTCTCATTCATTGTCATGATGGTTGCAGTGGTGCCTTCTTCGACGTCGGTAGCATCATTCTTCATCACGTTGATCTTCTTCACAACTATCTTCATCACAAAGATCATCTTCCCGACATTCTTCTTCACATTGATGACCGTCTGAGTAATGGCCATCTCTGTCTTCATCTGACCCTGGCGGTGGTGGGGGGTTATGTTGAATCATCGCATTCTACTCGTCCCCGGTGAGAGTCCCATCCATGCGAGGTGGCATGATGAATCAAGATTTAGGAGAAAATTTGAATGAGTCTGCTTCCCTCTGGGTTACCTAAATAGACCGAACAGTCAAGTTAGTAAACTAGACATGTGAAATGAACTATTCTACGCAAACGCAGAGTAGTACTTTAAGGTTTTTGTGTTGTCAAGCTTATTACTAAGTTGGAGGCACGAGAGTATAGTTAGTGGACTCAATTTCTTAATATTTCCATTTTGCCTTTTCCCCGACAATGGTGCCAAAAAGTTGACCGACCTAAATCGCACATCCAAAAAGAAGTGGACCTAGAGTAGCCAAACTCTTAAGATAGTAACCCGACACTTAAGCCCCACAACTATTATACGGGTTATGATGTAGTAATCGGGGTCGAACCTTGGGGACAAGGTTAGCATGTATTAAGAACATGGTCTCACACACATATACTTTGGATAATAGATGGTTTAAAAAGGGTGTTCCCAAGGGAAATATTGTACTCACACCAAAGTAAAAGAAATAAACTAAAGAAAAGAAGAACAAAATGTAACTAAATAAGATGGAAACAAAGATATGGAAGGGAAACTTGGATTGGGTTTCACCTACTAAGACTTCTCACCAACATGCATGCATCATCTCTCCACTACTACAGAAATGGCTTATAAAGTCACTTTTCAAGGTGTCGGTTGTATACATAAACTGACACCTAAACTCTACAGTGTCGGTTTATAACATAAACCGACATCCAATCTGTGAAGGTCGACCAGACATGGGTACCACTTTTATTAAGTGTCGGTTAATTAATAAAAAACCGACACCTAAAATCAACCGCCAAAACAAAAATTCCAGCGAAAAAATTACCTCCAAAATTTGACATACGACGTCGGTTCATAAATAAATAACCGACGACTAAAGGTTATTCGCGAGACAGAAATAGGTGTCGGTTGTCTTTTAGTTAAAAACTGACGACTATAATCTAGTATAGGTGTCGGTTTTTGGAAAAGAACCGACACTGTTGGTTTTGTTGAATAACCGACGCTTATGGTCAACTTCATAGCACCAGCACAAGTGACTCTTCCCCTTTCTCTGTTTCATTCCCGATTTCAGTTAGGTCCGGTGATTATTGCTCGTCGCCGCTCGGTGCTGCCGCCACGTTGCTGCTGTCCTCTCGTCGCCGCTCGTCGTCGCCGCCAGTCGTTGACTGTCCTCTCGTCGCCGTCGCCGGTAGAAGCAGCTATGGTGCTCTCCTCGTCACCGCCGCCCCCGCTGGTAGAAGCAACTTTTCTCCTCCGCCAGCTTCCTCAAGGTAACCCACAAAAGCTTCACCCCCTTTTCTCCTCTGCCTTGCTTTTCTCTGCCACCGCCAACCTGGAACTCACCCAGGCGGTGCCTAAGCAGGTGTCAGGGCACGCCTAGGGTCCCAAGCCCAGGTGCCCTGCCTAGCTAGGCCTCTGGGCGGATGCTTGGGCGGCGCTAGGTCACGTTTAGGCTGCTGCTGGGGTTTGGATTCATCTACCGGATGCCCAAAACATGCAATGATTTCACCAAGTCACCCCAAAAGCCATGAAAAATATTCTGATTGTGTTTATTTATGTACTGATTTCACCAAGCTAGTGGATTTTTTTAAATGTTATTTACTGATTGTGTTTATTTAATTATGTACTGATACATATGTGCTATACCAATCTGATAGTCCATGATAGAACAAAGCATAATGATGTTGACTGCAACTTTGTGCGTCATGCTATTCTGAATTAAGTGTATATTTACTTCATAATTGAATGTTTAAGTAATTTATAGATATCTTGATGATGAACTATAATGCACACATGTGACATGCTTGGAATGTAAATGATGAACTGTAATGCACACATGTTTAACTTGTTTCATTGTTGAGTATATTGAGAATCCTAATCACCCTTCTTGCTTAATGATGAACTGTAATGCACACATGTGACATGCTTGGAATGTAAATGATGAACTTTTCCCTAAATTGCCTAGATCTTAGGGTATCTCTAGATCTTAGGGTATATCTACCATCCTAACTATGAAATTGGTAACTTGTTTCCTTTTTGAGTATATTGACAATGTTAATCACCTAACTTGAAGAACTAGGATATGAATGATGAAACTAGGATTGTAGCTATAAGAATGATAGCACACGTATTTTTTGGCCTAGAAACCCGTCCAAGATTTACTCATTAGGAGTAAATCTTGGATAGTCCCCGGTTTGGGACTGTTCTTGAACACCTAATCTCGCTTAGGATGCAAGTGTATAATGTGTATTGGGTTTTCAAGAAAATTTCGACAGCATTTCCCCGTTTGTTCTCTAAGTACATATGTACTTAGAGAACAGCGGGGAAATGCTGCCAAAATTTTCTTGAAAACGCAATACACATTATACACTTACTAGTGAGATTAGGTGTTCAAGGATGGGATAGGTGGTACATGTAAATTTATTATATATAAGAATGACATCACATGTATTTGTTAACCCTAGACCGTAATCTTGTTGTAATATATACTTGTTTTCTCTTTGATCATAGAGCTTTAAAATTTTGTTGTGATATATACTTTGTTGTAATAATGTGAACTTTACAATGTGAGCTTTACACTTTGAATTACTACTTTACAATGCGAACTTTACAATTTGAATGTGAATTTGCAGATGGCTGACCATTCTCCTGATGATCGTGCTGATGACTACTGTGAGGGTGAGGACATCAATGCGCCGCCTCACAATGTAAGTTTTAAAAATATATCATATATTTATATCTATATGTCCATTTATAGTTATATCTTGTAAATGTGAATTATTTTGTCAAATTTTAGGTTGATGATGCACAAGTACCATCTGAAGCACTTGAGGCACTTGATCAACAACACCAAAAAGTTGACAAGAGAAGGGGCATCACTATGATGAAGAAGTTAATTGCGCAAAAGGGCAATGGACCCAAACTTGTTATGGATTTCGATAATGCAGGAAATGCATGTGGTGTGAATCGCAATTCATTTATTTCATATCTTGGGTTTGTTACTCGTAGCCATTGCAGTTGTCTCTTAGATTCTTGGCATAAAGTTTCTAAGGAGAAGAAAATTTTAATATGGAGGGATTTATGTGTGAGTTATTATTAATTTGCAATTCTATTTTGTAGATTACTAAATTTTTGGATACTAGTTAATAGCAATTCTATTTTGCAGAGTATATTTGAATTGGATGAAAAGCTGCATCGTAAATGCATGATGCAACACTGTGGGAGAGTCTTAAGGAACTATAGGACAAATCTCACCAGAGAATACATAAAAGAAGCCGACAAGAGGAAGAAGACAGCCACTGAACAGTGGAACTTCCTGGACAAAGAAGAATGGGACGCGTTTGTCGCTTCAAGACAAACTGATGAATTCAATGTATTAGGCATCAGTCTCAATCTCATTAATTAATATATGTTGTATTCACTTATTCAAGATTAACATTTAGTGTTACTAACCAAATCATTAATTTGCATACTAACTAGGCCCTCAGTGAGGCACAAAGATCAAGGCGTGCACTGAATGTGCATGACCACAGAATGGGTCCAAAGGGGTATGCAGGCGTTCACCAAAGACTATAGGCTGAGGCTACTACTTCTCAGTCTGCTGCTACTCAGGAGTCCTCTACCATAGGTAGCACACCTCTGCCTTGCCATGATGTCTGGATAGCTGGGAGGCAAAATAAGAAGGGAGAAATAACTAAGGCCGCAACTGCTGAGGCGGCTGCAAAAATGGTAAAATACAACTCTTACACCAATCATTCGAATATTGATTATTTGTGTTGTTTAATTAAGTACAAATTTTTGTTTTGGCGATTAGCGGGAGCTGCACGAGCTGAGGAAACAAGGAAAGTTCATCCCTGAGGGAACAAAGGATGAATTGACTGTTGCTCTGGGTAACCTAGAGTATCCTGGACGTGTTAGGGTTGCAGGCGCTGGTGTGGGCATCAAATCTTTTTTTGGGTCATCCCAGCGCAAACATGTCCCAAAAGCGGCACTTTCACAAGAAGAGGTAACATATTCTTTCTTTATAATGTTACTGTAAAAGAGAATTCAAAAATTAGAATTTGACATTTCTTTTATCCATGTATAGGTGGATAAGCTATTTGATAAGAAACTCGAAGAAGCAATGAAAAAGTGGCAGGCATCTCAGACTACCACTTACCAGATAATACCTACTGCAGACTCTACTCCTACTCCTAATGCAGAGGTTGGGAGTAATCCTGTAGAACCACCACCTAGCATATCCACGGTAAGTATTTTTATGACATAGTAACTAGTTTTTTAATTCAATATGATACGTATATATGAAATTGTAGTCGTTTCAAAAAAAGATGATATGTATATATGTATATAACATTCTTTACACAAAAATTTGTAGGGGTTGAAGCCATGCCGTCTAAAAAGTAAAGAATATGTCGTGGAAAAGGCATCGGCTTACCCATCCCTACCAGGGAAAACGTGTCACGGGTATCCAGTACCAGCTGGTTGGATTCGGGTGAACCCGATACATATATTCCCCCAATTTCTGGAACTTCCACTGCCATATGCCCACCCAGATTGTGAAACGCTTGGTAAGGCAGTAGGCGGAGTGATATTGTGGCTAAAAGCGGATGTCTTCTTTACTGATAAGGTATGGTAAATTTACATTACGTTCAATTGTTAGTGTGTGCATATGCTGGCAGTTGATCTGAAATTATATATATATACAGGTTAAAAAGAAGACACCCACAGCATCTAGGCCTCCACTTCCACCTCCTGCATTACCTAGTTGGGTTCCACAGGACCTACCTATCTCGTTAGGTCCTAACTGTAGGGGTATGGTAGTATGGTTAGGGGAACATGATATAAACTCCCCTATAATTGTTTCTTCTGATTCAGATTCTACAGGTCAGTCATACGAAACAAAACTATTTATACAAGATATATTGGAGTTGTTTCAATATGATTGGCTAAATACATCTGTGATAGAGCTATGGATAAGGTGAGATATTCTTTATACATCCATATACCTTGTGTATGATCTGGTGATCTGGTTTCTTATTTATTAATGCATGCGTAATTAATACATATTTTGCAGCTACTTAGACAACATATGTGCAGATTTTGGATTCGAACATGTAGGGTTTTTGATTCCATCCTTGATTAGTCTAGTAGCTAAAGACCCTACATCAGTTCAACAATACTACTGTGAGTCTTTTTCAAATTTTGCTGTAAAAAAGAAGACGGTGATAATGGCTCCATTCAATGTAGAGTAAGTTTACTTTGCTTATTATAATTTGGACTTAAGAAAATTACATTTTATTGTGGATTTTGAGTTATTAATTTTTAACTTTTTTTCCTCTAGGGGTAGGCATTGGGAGTTATTGGTTATTTCCCCCGATACGTTCACTGTGTATTATCTAGATCCTAAGGGGGTAAATTGAATACACGATTTGGACACATAATGAAAGTGGCAATATTTCGGTGAGAAATATTTCATTTTTCATATCCGTTAACATATGTTATTACATTACTATTTAATTGAAATGTTCTGTGTTACATTAACATGTAGGGGTTTTGAGGAGTACAAAAAGGTTGGAGGAAAGGTCCCCATGAAAAAGAACCAGCCAATAATTTGGAAGAACGTGCAAGTAAGTTCCCGACTGCAATATATGTATATATTAATTATGTGAACAATGCTTAATTAGTTGTATTTTTTAATATTTTGTATGTTTGAATTTATAGTGTGCTACACAAGACAACGGATGGGCATGTGGATACTATGTCATGCGATATATGCACATGCTTGTCAAATATGCCGCAATGGACATCGATTGTATTGCTCAGGTATTATATAGTCTCATTAGATAATATGATCGAAATATATCAATCTTATTTATAGCTCATTAATTATATATATATACATCATTCTCTTTACAGGTGTTTAAAGCTGACCCCATTACAGGAAAGGACTTACCAAATGTTAATGCTCCCTATACAATGGGAGAATTAAATGAAGTAAGAGAAGAATGGGCAACAACCATACAATTAGTGGGGGCTTTAAAATATAATTGGGATCCTGATAGCGAGTAATGACTAAACAATGATACTGTAAATGAATTTCTGATTTATAATATATGTGTGAATGTTTCTACATGTCTGGATGTTTCTACATGTGTCTGAGTGAAAATGAATGAAAGTTTTGGTTGCTATATGAATGTTTCTACATGTGTGAATGTGAATGAATGGAACTACAAATTGCTAGCATGTGTGAATGTTTATAAATGTGTGAAAATAAAATGGAACTGCAGGTTGCATTGCTAAATGCATGTGCTACTTTTTTATTGTTAATTTTGCAGGTTTGCGGCCTGTTGTCAGCTGATATCAATGGATGTCGTAAAACCTGCAGTTCATAACTGAACTGAACATGTTTCTCATCCTGCGACCAGCCACAGCAGGTCTGCAGACTCACAGGAAAAAAAACCAATAGGCGTCGGTTATTTGTAAATAACCGACACATAATGATATAGTGTCGGTGTTCCTACAATAAACCAACGTCTATGTCCTTAACACCACGACCATGCTAGACAGCACGGCCGTGGGGCGAAGATATATGGTGTTGGTTTTTTACTTATAACCGACACTGATAGTTCCCAAGATGGCGCCCATTCTGTGGCGTGAAGGGTTTGGGCGTCAGTTTTTAACTAATAACCGACGCTTATAGTCCCATGATGGCGCGTTTTCGGTGGCGCACGAAGAGTTTGGGTGTCGGTTTTGGAACCGACGCCTTATGGGTGGACTTTTAGTGTTGCCCACATAGGTGTCGCTTAGAAACCGACACTAAAGGTAGGTTCTATAGTAGTGCTCCCTCTCATATACTCCTATCAAGACTACAAGAATCATAAAGATGTCCATTCCTCTCTCTCTCAAGATGAGGATAGATCTACATCTAAGGACAACCTCTCTCTCGAGATGACTATCCAAAAAATACAAGGAAGAACATATGACCATAAGCTTTATCATTCCAACATTTTCATGCATTCATACTACTCCATAACACAAGATATTAGTAATACCACCCTTTTGAGGTACCAACAATCAAACATCACCAATATGGTATCTAAGCATACAAGTGAAGAATTAAAATTGGTGCATGGAGATAATCTTGATGAGTATATATATATATATATATATATATATATATATATATATATATATTCAATAAGGAGCGACAATATACATGTTGGGAGAACAAAACAAGTTTACGGGCAGCATAATGACGTTACAAAATAACAGATACATCAAGTTCCACAAAGTGATGAGGGAAGTATAGCGAGACATTAAATATCTTATAGAAGATTATGTTGAGAGAAATCAGGTATATATTCTATGTTCTGTTGGCTTCAACTTTACACCTTGATAACTTTTCAGCTGTGACACCGACAGACATATCAAAACTTAAGATTTATCCTTTTCCTCTTAAAAGCTTTAACATGCTATTGTTTTTTGTGCAACAGGATGATTTTAATGACTTTAATGATGTGAATTAACTATACGTTACTTTGCCGTTGGACATCAATGAAACAAAGCCTGACGAATTCTCAAAGAATGGTTCGTCTGCGGTGGCTAAGGTACATCCATGCCTACATTAGATACATGCTATTATAATGTGGTTAGATGAGACATATCCTACTGGAAGAATAATTTAAGTGCATGTTTCCTTTTTCAATAAATCAACCAGACAAAAGTTACCATCCAAACAAAGTTGGCTATTGGTGAACCACTACTGAATCCAGACCAACCGGAAAAGCAGTCGAGACAGTGTAGAAAATCTTACGAGCTAGGTACTGCATTTGAAAAGTGCAAAGATGCATATGGGTTATTCGATTCTTCACATGGTGGTGTAACAGACTTTAATGTTGCCGAGAAACCCAGCTCTACAACTGCACCTGGTTGCTCCCCGAATGACAATGGTCTTGATAACAACTCTGAGGTTCCTACAGAAATTTTGAATGTTAAGCTTGCTGATGTACCAAAAGCCACACAATATGTTGATGTTGCTGGCATCTCTTCAAATCCTGAAGGACTGAATCTTGAAACTTGTCAGCGCAAAAATAAGACTTCACATACCCAAAAGAGCTTAAGTGGTAGGCATGGTAAGTTTGATAATGTGGTTTTTATTTTATAGATTATTTTGAGCTTACGTATAACTTGGTGGCATTTCAGCTATGACAGTTTGGTCCTAATTGTTGGAGGATCATGCGTGACTCCAATGCTAAGCATTTTGGAGGAAATAGCATATTTCAAAAATAACACGACCACACATCTACAAAGAATCCAGTTGATCTACGCAGTGAAGAAAGCACAAGACCTTTCAATGTTAATGCCCATTTCACGCCTTCCTCAGCAATCCTCTTCACCCTTACACTTCAAGTTGCAAGCATTTGTCACACAGGAAAAATAGATGCATGCCACCACATTGACATCGTAGTGGAGCATGAACTCTATGCTGGACAGAGGCATGATGTCCAAGCTTCCTCTCAACATTATCAAAGTTTGTCATTGGCTAAATGAGTGATAAAGTCAAAAGGTCGATATATACTTACATTGAAATTTGTATCGAATAAGGGAAAAAGGCCAATGTCCTCCCCTGTGTAATGAACAATTTTTCTATGTGAAATAAAAATGAATGTTTCAAAAGAGTGATTTTTTATGGTTGTTGTATCTTATTAACTAAATTAGTTTATTAAAATATTCTTTGTGCCTAATAGAAGCCACAAAAATATTACTTAATGAAATATAAGAAAGTTAAAACCTCATTGACAAATAGGAAAATATAGATCACAATTGTAATTCATGATAAAATAAGTATATTTATGAAGGCCCTAGAACCTCATTGAAAGTTGTGAAATTAGCCTTCACAAATGTATTTGGGAGGCCTGGGAATTATTTTTGTGAAGGTCAAATAATCCTTCAAAAAAAGTATTTGTGAAGGCCCTAGAACCTCATTGAAAGTTGTGAAATTAGCCTTCAACAATGTATTTGGGAGGCCTGGGCAATTTTTTGTGAAGGTCAAATAGTCCTTCAAAATAGTATTTGTGAAGGCTACAGTCTCTCATCAAACTATTTGTGAAGAGGCTTTTAAAGTAGGACTTTTTGTGAAGTAATGGCCTTCAACCGAATTTTTTATCGAAGGAATTAATATACATTTGTGAAGGAATCATCCTTCACAAAAAGTTACATTTCCTGTAGTGATAACACCATTCATAGATTGTAGGATTGAAAGTTGTTCTCCAACTTTCTATTTCACTTGGGTAGCACTGATGTGTGACTAGGCACCGCTCTTTGCTTGTGAAGTCATAGGTGTTATGGACTTTCACTGCCAACGTGAAAAGGACCTGCAGGGTCACATGCATTGGATTTAACTTGGAAGAGGAGTTTTATCCACAAACAATGTTTAGATTGATTACTAAAGAAGTTTAGTAGCTCAATTAAACATTCAATCAATTGATAGCTCAGTATCATAATGTTCAAGGTTTTGGACTGATTGATTGGAGTATCAGATTGATTAAAACTGCAATTGACAGATTCTGCACAATCTAGAATCCCAACCGATCGGCTCATGTGATGAACCGATCAGCTGAGCTTGGTGAACCGATCGGCTCAGATGGTGAGTCGATCGGCTCATGGACAGGGTGAAACAATCGCTTCAAGTGTTGAAACGATCGGTTCTACTGGTCCAACCGAGCAAGTTGGGAAAGTCAGGTTGGTGAGAAATTTCCTTTCGTTTCACTTGCCCAATTTGATTGGAACAAGGATTGGTAATAGGTACCAATTAGAAACAAAAGAGGAAAAGTCAATCGGGAACTGACTAGGACCACAAACCGACCGGTTCAGAAGTGAACCAACTGTTTCATGGGTCCCAACTGATCGGTTGAGGTGTCAACCGACCGGCTCAGGTCCCCAACCGACCATTTCAGAAATGAAATGATCGCTTCAGGTTGTGTAGTTGATTGTTTTTGTGGAAAATCTCGAACCCTTCTACTCCTGCTTTAGTCCCGCATTGCCCGGGATAGAGAACCCTATCCCATGACCCTCCTATATATATGGGGGTATTGGGGGCTTCTCAAAGAACAACTCAGTGCAACCAGTTGCTCTGTAAAGTTGTCGTTCTCTCTGGTTTTGGTAACCGAGAGAGCCCGAGAAAGTGCTACTCGATAAGGGAGACACAACAAGGGAAAGACAACTGTAGAAAGCGACTGGTGGCAGGAGAGTGTGTCAGTGACTAGTACACTGACAGGAGGGTGCGACTCCTTCCAATTCCTTGTGGGACAAGGAGATTAGAGTTCCAGGTGGTGCGTGTGGACTACTTTAGAGGTGGGAGATTAGAGTTCCAGGGTGCCGCTCGGAGGATAGCTGTCAATCCCGACAGTCCCGGTGAGACCAGGAGTCGTCAGTCCCGATGTGACCAGGAGCTTCACAGACACCGTCCAAGACCAGAGGTTAAGACCGCGCAAGCCACAAGGTATTGTCGTCGAGCAAGCCTCAGGACAAGGTATGATTCCACAAACCATCCTTTCCTATTGTATAGACGTTGACGCATTTCCTTGTTCTGGGTTTGGGGAGGAGAATTTTTTTTTGTTTCCGCTGCCTTCTCTGCCTCCCCTAAATCCCAACAGTGGTATCAGAGCCACGCCAACTGCTCTATACTTTAGGATTATTGATATGATCGGTTTTGGTTTGTTGCCTTTATTTATTACATATGATGCGAATAAAATTGGCTTTATGCATGTCCAATACTAAATCCACAAATCCCAATTTACATATATGATATGTATTATGAATGCACTCGATACGCGTCACCCTTAAATGAGTTTTGTGGTGGATGTATAGCGTGGTTATGGCCAATAAACCCTATCTGTACATGGTTGTATGTGGTTGCTTGCATCTCAGTCTACGCACCGTTCTTACTTCTCCTATTCCTGATGTAATATGAAATAATTTGAGATTTCTTTCCTACCTTTTCTCCCCTCGAATGTAACTCGAGGTTTCTCTTTTTACTATGTAAAATAGGATAGAATTTTATTTCTTGTTATGTCAAAGAACAGAGGACATCCTGACGACAGCTGAGATGATCAGTTCAAGGCGTGAACCGATCGCTTGACGTTCGAGATGATCAGTTCAAGGAGTGAGTCGATCGGTTGATGACCGGTTCAAGGAGCGAGATGAGTGGGTGGCGGCCATGATAAGATGCACGACGACCAGGAGAACCGATCGGTTGGAGGAGCCAACCGATCGGATGGTGGCACCCAACCAACCAGCCTGATGGCGGGCCGATAAGTCATGTGATGAGTTGATCAAACCCAGAAAGGCAAAGCACAGAGTTCATCTTGTACATGTTGCATGTGATGTAGACCTAGATGACCGTGATTCCTCTTGGCTCGAGGAATCACATTAGGATGGCCATAATCATCACTTTTATCATTTTGCATGTTTTCTGTGGGATATAGCATGTATATGATACGTACTATGTATTGTGGTGATTGGATATGTATATGTATATAAAAACAAATCACTCATTAAATATTAAGTTTTAAATGCCTTCCAAATGCGACACACGTGAAAAGCTTGATCGACCAAGTGTGGGCATGCCCTAGCATGGTGCACCGTCTATCTCGTGGAAGCGTGAAGGATGGTTATGTGGGTCTGCCCTAGCAGGGTGCATAGTCATTGTGTTTGCTTTGGGTCAGACTTAACAATGTGATCTAGATGGGATCTGGTACCTTGAGGCATGGAGGTGATCATGGCAAGGAGTTGCATATGACATCTTATCAAGAGTTGCATATGCTGCAATTTCCAAGAGTTGCCTACCTGAGAGATCTAAGTTGTGGGTGACAGCCCTAGCTAGTCCATGACTTAGAGGATTTTAGGATCTTGCCCACTAGAAGGTTGTAAGCTGCAATCTTTGAATTGATGGTGAGGGCTATCAATTTGAAGTAAAATAGTGGGAGTGATAATTAATTAAAGGCCTAATTATATCGTCAACTTTTCAAATCAATCAAATAAGTCAAAAATGAGTTTTTGGACTAAAATTGCATATTTCCTTTTGTAGTACAAATGACAACAAACAACAATCACTTTTCTTTGCGATCGGTCCTTGAAATGGACAAATTAAATGGGAATTTTTCCACGACTAGTTAGGACATTGAGAAGTGTTCTCAATCAAAGAGCGAAAGCTCTAAGTCCTAATTATACTAGAACCAGATGAACTCGATCCCACCACATCAATGGCTGAAAGTATGCTTATGGAAGCATACCGAGGATGACATTGATGAGGAGTGCTTGATGTTGTGTTCTCTGAACTATGAGTTGTAGAGACAACATGAGACATATGATGTCTCCAAGACATTGTCCTAGTATGTCATGACAGAAGGAGATCCAGTAAGGTATTCACACACTCAATATGATTGGGTATGTGGAAAGACATGACTAAGAAGGATTCCCTCTGAGCCAAGAGTTGGATATTGGTATGATACTGCAAATGTTGCGAGAATCATACAGTTCATGATAAACTACAACATGAACAACTTTCACAAGCGTTGACAAAGTTGTTGGACATGTTGAGGACATTAGAGGCAAATATGAAGAAAGACTAATCCTAATCTTTGATGAGACAATGAAAGGTAAGTCTTAAGGGCAAGGGCAAAGCAAAGAAGTGTTCTGATGCTAGCCAGCAGCCCAAGTCATCTTCAACCTCAAGGCACATGGGGAAAGGGTGTATGAGGGAATTTCCCTCTATATCTAGAAGAACAAAAGAAGATGAAGGAGGGGATGGAGATCTCCACCTAAGGTATCATGAAATGAACCGCTTCTTTATCTTACATATATGATACCAAGATATGGATGTGTCATATATGATATGCAATATCCACAAAGAAGTGATGGCCTTTGTGAAAGGACCAAGAAAGGAGTACCCATCATTGGAGCAAATGTTGCTGCCATAGATAGGAGTACCTTTCAGTTTATTTCAGCCTAAAGGGCACGAAATAGAGTTGAGAACTGCTATTTCTTATTTTCCAATAGATATAAACATTTTATTTTTGCATATTGTATGAAAATGATAGCAATCAATAAAGAGATGTTTCAATTTATAAAGATATGATCTTTGTGGCAATGCCTTATTTATCTTAGGGTATTTGATATGCATAAGATAAAATGATACCTAAAAGTTATAGATAACTCAAACAATAAAATTAGCATCAATCATGAGAAATTCATTTCTAGTTTCCATGTGATGGATAAATCTAGACTCTTTTGGTTAGAGAACCAGTAAGAGACATGAATATGTTGGACATGATTAATAAATCTTCACTAAAGGTAGTGGGAGAATGATTATCCTATTAGGTATGATACATGTGATGTATTTACATACCTATTGGAACAAATGCTATACTTCAAATGGTATTTAGAGAAATACCAATATGAATATCTTGAAGTGTTCAAGATTATCATAGATGAAGTGCAAATTTGGTAAAGTGTTGATTCTTGATGAGATCAATGAATGAATACTTGGACCAAATGTTTGAGATCCTTATAAGTGATTATGATAGTGTATCATAGTGAGCTCATGATTAAGGCATGGTGATGTCTAAATCAAGAAGGAATCATACTCTAAGGCGTTAGAAAATGATTATCAAATAACTGAATTCTTCTTAATAAAAGAATACCCCACACTAATAAAGAACATTAAGAATCACAAGGAGTTTTAAGTTCTTATATCCTTGACGGATACACCTCATTTATTTATGTGATGAGTTGTTCATGTGATGAGTCAACTGTCTAGATGAATATGAGGAACCGAATTTTGAGTTATGGTTTATGACCATTACATCCTAAATGGCATCCATGTGAACCATAAGGTATGACCTTGATGGTAGCACCCATTGGATGAAATCCATAAGTGCAAATGAATCTTAAGTGTTAAGACACATGGATAACATTTTGAGAAGGATGATGCTTGTTGATTGAACTTAATGACTAAGACATTTGGCATATGGATACTAAAACCGCATTCCTATGAGGAATAAAACAAGGATGTGTAGGTGACACAACCTATAAGGTTTATGAATCCACTAATGCAAATGAAGTCTATAAGTTACAATGGACTAATCAATGTGATTGATTGAGTACAAGCAACTTAGAATTGAATATTTACTTTGATGATATAGTCAAAGGGTTTGACTGATATGTCAAAGATAAAGAAGGGATCTATGATTTAGTGGGAGCGTGTTCACATTCCACATGTTGATGTGAAATGGAAATGTTCTTGAATGGAAATCCAAAAGTGGAAATTATCTTTAAGGAAGATCGAGATGTTTCCTATGTGATACGAATAGAGATCTATAGAGATAGTTCTCGAAAACCTCTTGACCTAAAAGAGGAGAAAACATACATTGGCAATCTATACTGAAGGGTTCAGTATGCACAGATTCAGTGGGAGAAAGCATGTCCATGTTACATGGAGTTAGTATCCCAAGGCCAAGTGTCCAATTCTTATGAAGAATGGGAACACTAAGAATAGATATGGATCTATCATGTATGTAATCATCCCATTATCTTGCATGTATCGACATGGAAAGAAAAAAATGCATTCATCATCTTGTATGTAGGACATGGCAATATGATGTGCTCATCCTGATAACTCGTATGTGAGACATGACGAGTGGATGTCTGTCTACTTCCAGTAAGGGTTACTGCAATACCATGAGAACTTGATAAGTACTTGAGAAGTACAGGTTCTATGGATATAAGGAAGAGTTCAATGCAAAGAGTTACATTGATGCGAACTTCTGAAAGGACAAAAAATTAATCACAAAATTTATATAGGATATATAAAAGTGAATGTTTTTTGATAATTAGAAGTGATCCAATAAACCCATTTAAAAGGAAATGTCGAGTATCTATGCGTTAGAGAATAGTAGTGGATACTATATGGGTCTGGAAGTTCATGAGATGAACTTATAGATATTCTACTCATTAATGACAAGTATGGAATCCTTGATCATACAATGTGGCTAAAGGTTAGCAAAGGAATACTGGATTGCATATTACGACAACTCCATCTCATACGTGTGATGTACAACGAAGAGATGAGAGACATGCAGTTAACAAAAAACTGACTTTGGCAAGGTGTTGATATAACTCACTATGTTTGCACTAGACCACAGTAACATGTGGGACATGTTTGAAGATCACTATGAATATGATTCAAGGGTGATTGGCTCACAGTGCAAGTGGGAGTCTGTTGGTATGTATGCCCTGAGAGCCAATGATGGGATGATTGATGGGATGCATTAAGATTGATTTGATAAACATCAAAGGCAAGCTTCCAATTCTTTCTAGTTCAGTCATATGAGATAGTGATAGAATAGATTGAATGTCTAGAGAATAACAGTACTCAATGACGTATGCTTTCAGGTTGAGGACCTGAACGATGAGATCATACGGATGCTAAGAGTTTTTACATTCTTGTTATGTCCCTAGTCGGATGTCATTGTGGAAGGTAGATGGACAACAATGACACATAAGACTAGATTGTGGTGTTGGTTGATGACAGAATCTCATTAGTCATGATATAGAGATATCAAACCAAACACATAGGTACTTGTTAGAGAACAAGTGTACCGGGCAGACCCACCGTGAGTTTGACACATGGAACCATGACATGGTAGTCACAGTCAGTACTCACAGTGATGGTGGTGAGTGTGATTCTTTAACCTAAAATCACTACACTCAACACATGTCGTTGGGCACACTTTGACATCATCAAACGCAGTCCTGAAACATGGGTTGTTATAAAGGTGATGATTGTGTGTCTTTGACACATGGGGCTTTTGAGGGGTGAGTGATAGATATGGGATTTGTCCCTCCTGAGGGAGTTTGATATCCATGGCCTCTTGATGAGTAGGATTGAGAAAGGTGTGCACACATGTCTGAATCAGTATGTGATATTGATGTCATACATATCTCTTCCAATCTACTCTGAGATCAAGAAAATGAATGAACGTTGGCTGGATGACTGGTCCATGCCTCGAGTTCATTCGGGATATTAGTGACAAAGGAACTATACATTCATTGTAACACCATTAATGGATTGTAGGATTGAAAGTTGTTCTCCAACTTTCTATTTCACTTGGGTAGCACTGATGTGCGACTAGGCACCACTCTTTGCTTGTGAAGTCATAGGTGTTATGGACTTTCACTACCAACGTGAAAAGGACATGCAGGGTCACACACATAGGATTTAACCTCGAAGAGGAGTTTTATCCACAAACAATGTTTAGATTGATTACTAAAGGAGTTTAGTAGTTCAATTAAACATTCAATCAATTGATAGCTCAGTATCATAATGTTCAAGGTGTTGGACTGATTGATTGGAGTATCGGATTGATTGAAACTGCAATTGACTGATTCTGCACAATCTGCACTCCCAACCGATCGGCTCATGTGATGAATCGATTGGCAGAGCTTGGTGAATCGATCAGATCAGATGGTGAGTCAATCGGCTCATGGACAGGGTGAAACAATCGCTTCAAGTGTTTGAACGATCGGTTCAACTGGTCCAACCGAGCAAGTTGGGAAAGTCAGGTTGGTGAGAAATTTCCTTTCATTTCACTTGCCCAATTTGTTTGGAACAAGGATTGGTATTAGGTACCAATTAGAAACAAAAGAGGAAAAGTCAATCGGGAACTGACCAGGACCACAAACTGACCAGGACCACGAACCGACCAGTTCAGAAGCGAACCGACCATTTCATGGGTCCCAACCGATCGGTTGAGGTGTCAACCGACCGACTCAGGTCCCCAACTGACCATTTTAGAAATGAAATGATCGGTTCAGGTTGTGCAATTGGTTGTTTTTGTGGAAAATCTCGAACCCTTCTACTCCTACTTTAGTCTCGCATTGCCAGGGATAGAGAACCCTATCCCCTGACCCTCCTATATATATAGGGGTATTGGGGGCTTCTCAAAGAACAACTCAGTGCAACCAGTTCTCTATAAAGTTGTCATTCTCTCTGGTTTTGGTAACCGAGAGAGCCCGAGCAAGTGCTACCCGATAAGGGAGGCACATCAAGGGAAAGACAACTACAGAAAGCGACTGGTGGTAGGAGAGTGTGTTAGTGACTAGTACACTGACAGGAGGGTGCGACTCCTTCCAATTCCTTGTGGGATAAGGAGATTGGAGTTCCAGGTGGTCTGTGTGGACTACTTCAGAGGTGGGAGATTTCTACCGCTCGAAGGACAGTTGTCAATCCCGACAGTCCCGGTGAGACCAGGAGTCGTCAGTCTCGGTGCGGCCAGGAGCTTCACAGATACCGTCCAAGACCGGAGGTGAAGACTATGCATGCTGCGAGGTAATTTCGTCGAGCAAGCCTCAGGACAAGGTATGATTCCACAAACCATTCTTTCCTATGGTATAGGCGTTGACGCGTTTCCTTGTTCTGGGTTTGGGGAGGAGAATTTTTTTTTGTTTCCGCTGCCTTCTCTGCCTCTCCTAAAAACCAACAGTAGGTTGTGCATCTAGGTCTGGGCATTGTGGTACTCCCTAAGTTCCCCAATTTTTTTTCTTTTGACTTGCTAATTCTGATGTGATGTAGTGTTTTCGTATCTTAATCATTGGATGAGTAGGTTTATAGTTGGGTTATATTGTTGGGTTGTTAGAGTCATCTTTGACCTAGGTTCATGGTCTCTTCCCTAGATTTCATTATCTGAAAGGGGGCTTGTAGTCTTGTTTTTGCCATGACCATGTTAGAGAGTGATCTAGATCTCGTGGTTGCCTTGGTGTCACCTCCATGGGTCGACGTGTCTGGTCAGAGTTGAGGAACGCATCTATGAGAATGCTCTATTGGTATCCTTTCATACCTGATGGTATGATCAGAGGGTATGAGCTTCACAATATCTGCTCCTTATGAGAGATCCTTCAGTGCTTAGAAGATGATGAGCTGTAGTTTTATTACCTAATTGCCATATTTTGTTATAATATTTGTCACACAATCTATGTGTGTTTCCATCTTTACATTTAAGAAAAGTGTTTTACAAGTATAACATGTCACATGCCTAAAGTCTTAGCACATGATGCATGGGCATATTGGTCTTTTGCTAAAGATTTTGATTTAAACATCAATAAATCCATTTTAATTAAATAAATCATAACTGATTCCCTTGTCATCAAAATATAACAGTATGTGTTTCATAACCTAATTTGATATAATAGGAAGTTGATATTTTAAGAGTTGGTAATACAATCATTAGTTAATGATTTACATCTTATGTAATATTAGGTGAAGAAACACCTTGATGGGATCTTGGGTTGGACTTCGAAATTAGTTACACATTTTTAGGTATGTTGTATCCCCTTCATTCTACATTGGATAATGATTGCTTATATTTTCTCTCTTGGTAGTATGTTGCATTCTCTTATGAGTCATAGTGGATAATGGTTTATTTTCTCTCTCCTTGACTTGATTGTGACATACTATCTTAAATGTCACATGTTTACATATTGTTGAGCTCATTGGTTCTAGATTCTTGAAATTGGTCTTATGGACTATTACATTTGCAAAATAAATCCTATTATTGTAACTTGTTGTTGTTACATTCAATTTGCATCCTATTGAGTTTATTATTCCATATTTAGTGGATACCATAATCTACCATGTGTTGTCCATGATTGTATAATTGATCATATTTATATATTTATATGATGTCTTTTCAATTTGGATACTATATTGATGGTTTCCTCTCTATTTATAATACATGTTTGGTTGAATAACTTGTGTAATGTACACACTAGGTGGATTATACCTATTGTGTGTATTACCAACAGAGGGTGCATATGGTGATTCTTATCCTTAGGTAATTTTGTTGTGATGCCATTACTCCTCCAAACATTATGGTGGTGATTCCATTATATGTTGTATGGTGGTGATTCCATATACCTTGAATGTTATTATACTATTATTATTATGATCATTTGCATGCATTAATCATATTTCTTATTGTGGTTCTCTAGTTTGAGATTTAAAGGAAAGACTTTGTAAAGTTTAAACTGTATTATTTCTTGATATAATCTTTTTGACTTACTATATGAAAATTACTTTTGAAATCCAATTGGATGTTTCTTTCTCTTTCTTAGGGAAGCCTTGTCACATTACTTGTTGGCATTTTCCCAAATATTGTCCAATCACTATTGTATGGACATACCAGCTTTTATGCTGACAACATCCACTTTGTCTCTTGTGTGGTATGTTTCCAACCCCTAAGTGGATCGTAAGGAGGGGACCAGTGTTGACTATGATTATACATGTGTGGTTGATCTTTCTTGGGAGGTAGATTGAAGTAATTGATTTACCCTCTACAACTTAGTTTCTATAGTTTCCTTTTATGTACATGCATGTTTGGTGAAGAACAATGCTTGACGTGAATATTGTAATAGTTACATTTTAATCTTTTCCTGCTACACTTTATGGTGATTGGTACATTACATACTTGAATTATAGTATATCATCCTTTGAAAAAATATTGTTATTGAACTTGACATTGGATAGTTTCCTAATATTTCTATTTGAGTAACTTGAGTGGATCCCCTCTAGGGTCCCATTCCTTACAACCATATATGAAGTCATCCAAGTAAATTACAACAATTGTCCTTTACATGGAATGAAGTTCTCTTTCTTTTCCATGAAAGAACTTAATGTCATACTATTGACCTAGAGGTTATACATTGTCCATATTTTGATAATGACTTAACCATTCCATTCATATGTATCTAATATATGTATTCAAGATTGATCTCACGTGTTAGGTACATGAAAAAGATCAGATTACACAAGACTGAGCTTGTTAAAGTTCAAGTCAAATGCAATGCAAGTGTGCTAATAAGTAAATCCCTTCAAATGACCTTAGAAGATTTTTGTAATCACTTGTATTGATGATATGACTTCTAACTAAGATGAGAAAAATATGTGGGACACTTAGTACCAAATTTTAATCACTTTTTTATCAAATTAGAAAATTGATCACAGGATGTTGATCAGTCCAGTTTCAATCTCGACCGATCCATGGATCAATTTTCTGATGATGTGCATTGGTCAAGTTGTGCACTTGTGGAACTCGACCGAATGGCTTACTGACCAGATCTGATTTTAACTGGTAAATTGAGTTTCCCAGGACAAACTCGAATGATAGTTTGAAAATTGGGTTTGTATTTTAGCCAATCAGTCGAGATACCTTTATTGAATCTCGACCTACTGTAATGTACGTAAATTGCAGAAAAAGTGATTCTAAACTTTGGTAACTTGTTTGGATGAAAATAGATCTATTTCCTTGAGCAAAACTGGCTATATTTTGTCCATAAGTGTTCCCCAACTCAAGGGATCACCCTCAGGTATAAATAGGACCACTTGGAGTTCATTCCAAGGTTTCTCATTCACTACATACAAGGTCCTTGATATAGTTGAGTGTGCTACTACTCCTTGAGCCCCTTTCTATCTCAAGTTTACACATCATTTTTTGATTTGTGAGTGAGTTAGGATTATTTTAAGAGAGCTCCACCTTTGTTCATGTAAAGCTCTCAATCTTCCACTACTTCCCTATCCCCTTCTCTCATTAAGAAAAGTTGAAGCAAGCTCCATCGAGTGAAGAAGGAGTTATAGATGGTCCTGTTCAAGGTTTTTGAAGAGGTGATGATCTTCTCCAAGTGAAGGAGAAGGAAAAGGTTGAAGATCCAAGAGGAGAAGAAAATTCCTTCAAGGAGGAAGACTTGAGCTTGAGTGGGTAAAACCTAGGTGAAGGTTGAAGACTCAAGCTAAGTGGGTAAGTTCCTTGTTAAAGTGGAGATATCCTTGTGGTTGGATGGGTAAGTCCTTTGGTGGTCTATTGTTGTAAATCTCTGTGGTGATATAATAGAGAAAATCACTTGCAAAGTCCTAGAGGTTGACCTCTCTAGGTAGTGGATTGGCTCACTTCTAGTTTGAAGTGGGGAACCACTCTACATCCCTTTGTCAAGTGCTTTCTATCAATCTCTCTCATCCTTTCTATGCTTGTTAGATAGGACTTCAAATTGCAATTAAGGTTTTTCTCCTAATTGATATAATTTAAAGGTCTAATATATTTTGTGAGAAATTTTGTATCTCTATTCACCCCCCCTAGAGCCCTTAGATCCAACACATACGAGTAATACCAATTCTACAATTCTATTATGCCCTCAATTTGTATAGATATCAGGAAATTCCATAGAAATTTGTCAATGTAAATTGAACACCATTTGTTCCTTACAATTAATGAGGAACTCTTTCTTTTCCAAACAAGAAAATAATGGCATATTAGTAATAGAAATACTCTAGTTCTATTACATTCCCAATTTGTTGAGATAAAATGTGTGTCCCAATAGTAGAAATAACAATCTTTGCCAAACCTGCCACTTTGGGTCACACATATTCCTTTTCTATGGATATATGTATCTTATTATCTAACATTAATGAAGTCTCTCATGTCATATCAAATACACATGCTTATGAAGAGTCTAAATTTATCTAAATAATGTAACTAACTGAGGTGGAGATCTCTAACTTCTTGTACCATTAAATTCATGTGTGTAAGATGAGAATCATCCATTGTCCAACATTTATGAAGTTTCCTTGTGTGCCCATAATTTCCTTTAACTTCACTTTTGAAGGGCTTGACTTGAGTTTTACTTAAATCCCATGTTAGTTTTAAACCATCTAGTTATACCCCAACATTTCATTTTCACCTTCAAGTTATGGTCTTAGTTTCTCATAACATCATGAGACATGCCAAAAATTATGTAAGTATGTCATATATTATGATTGGCTATATGATATGTGTATCATTTTTATGATTAAGTCCAAGGTCAACTTTTGGTCATGGGAAGTCACATACTCACTCCATCTCTATCTACCCAACTTTTTTTAGTATATAAGGATCTCGTGGGAGTGGTATCATGAAGGAAACATGTTCCAATACATTGAGCTCATACTCTAGATTTTGAGCACTTCTCAAGTTTTTCGTACTAGTCCGCAATATTTGTCTCATCAAGCATCTATCCTCACTGACTGGTCACAATGACATGTGGTTCATGTTTTATTTCTAAAATATTACAAGAATTTAAACTTTGATTTGAAAATATGTTTACATTTAATTAGATATTTAATTAAACATTTTCTCTTGATATTTTTATTAAATGAATGGCCCTCATTATTAATCTAGAAACTGGAATCTAATAACTTTATAATGGACTGAGGTCCAAATTTCATTCAATGATGAGTCAACCCTAGTTGGTCGTTGACAAGTCAATTACTTAGGTTGATAACTTTAGTCAAATGCATTATATACAATGCTTGGATGGATAGGGAACAACCATTGTTAAATTCCATTACATTTAACATCCATATGAATGCCTCTAGGATCTTTATCCTATTAAAAAGTTACCTATTTAAGCCCACCTGATCATCGATACTGATAAGATCGTTAACATTTCTTTGGGAGACCCAAAAGTTTACGTCACACCTCACCGAGATGGGCAATGCACCTCAAATTGATGATCCTGTCTATGTCTATCGTGGCCTTGATGTGTATTTCATGTTGGAAGGAATATTAATCTTAATATTTAATGAGGGATTTTGTATAAAACAAAGATATATCTAATCACCACATATGTATATATTATATATCTATATATAAACAAGCACTATGAGAAAAAAAATTTAATTCAATGATTATGGCCTCCTAGAACAATATATCCAACATAATTGAAGATCGATGTCATCTAAGGTTTCCTACATCACATGAATAACCAAAAGATAATAAACCTTAATCCTTGGATTCTTCAATCATGAGCGGACACCATGTATGACCCATTAGTTTTGATGATTGTTTCATATTCATATTTCATCATATACACCATGTTTGATATTCTATATTGTAGTTTATCCTAAACAATTACATCATATGTAAGAGAAACCTTGAGTTACATTCTAGAGGAATAAGGTGGGAATCCATACATTTGGAATTATTAGAGAAGGTATCGTATGTAATCCGTATTAATATTAAAAAATGAACCAAATGTATAAATGAAATCACAATTAGGGTTTGGCTGTAATCATTCTAGAGGCATCACTATGGATTTTCATATATATATATATATATATATAGATATTATCATATCATAAATTGATCATGGTGATATTAATTGGGATATATTCGTTCACTAGACTGCACATTAATCAATTTCATCAAATGAAATTTATGTGCTATATTTGCCAAATGTCAAAAAAATTGGATTCATAATTTAAACGTTTGGTAAAGAGAATCAGATGTACCTTTGATACCACTGTAGGAATCTCAGTTGCATAAAATGTAGTGTGGATACAATTTTTTGTGAATCCTTCTAGCATGATACATATCATGCAACAAAACTAGATTTCATTTTACAAGTTTATACCTCATCATGAATGAGGTTCCAAAAAATCAACTTCTAACATACAATGTATCTTAACCTTCCAATCTATGCCTCACTTGAATCTTTCTAGATCAGCAATCACAACTCCTATTCAGGCTTTGTGGCACTCTATAAGTTTCCTCAATATGCATTTAGAAAACTAATTTTTGGTGGCTAATCACAACAATTCGTTAATGGTTACCAGTGGTAGATTATGGAAATCTATCGGCTATTTTCATAAATCCCAATCTCATAGAGATGGCCCGGTTGACCCCAGATTTGACCCCAAACTCACCTCTAGAAAATCACTTCATTCTTCTCTACACATGTGCAGAAGATCACCCTATTCCTCCACATAGATTCTTACCTTGATTGGTGTTCTCTAGGTGGCAAATTGCAAGAATCCACTTGGGAGACCTTCTCCCCCATTTATGTGACTGGAGGATTGCTTTGTTTCACCATCCACACTTGTGGCACAGTGGGTCATTCTTCTATCACCTCAATTTGTGTGTCATTAATGAAGATCTTCATTCAAAACAACTTCCTTATGCAAACTCATCTCCACAATATCCACACGAGTGTTGAAAGATGTCTACAGTTGCTAGTCTTCGCCTCTCCATCTTTATCTCTCTATTTTTCTCTTAATGTTTCTCAAACCATAGAGGGAACAATGAGAAGTTATAAGTGTGTGTCATGAAGGCCTCCTCTCATATCATTTATATAGAGGAATGGAGAGTCAAGGCTTTATAAACCCTTTTTTGCCAGATTGACTCCTTGACATACAAAAACATATTTCTTAAGAATGAACTCATATTTTATTTAGGTCCTCAAAAAAAACATTTAGGTCCCTGGATTTATTGTTACAATTACAATTAAGGTCTAATTAATTGTTTCTTCAAGCTATATCTATGTTTGTTACTCTATTATCACCACACTATGTTGGAAATGGATTAACAAATCAATATTAAGATCCATCAACAATGAGTGACGTCTAGCTATACATCATTGCGCCAACGTAGTACAATTAGTTGAACAATACTAAACCATTAATTACTAGTGTTACCATGTTGTATAATCCTATTCGTCACAGATATCAGATCGGACTATAGGAATAGACATTTCATCCTCATTATGTTTAATCTATGTTCCTTGATCTCCATGTAGACTAGAAACATACTTATGGGATCAATATCATATATTGATTCACATGTGCATGGCCATGTGTTTCTCTAGTCTCACTTCCCAAGAGTTCTTGGTTATTTCTCTCATTACATGGGAGGGAAAAATTCCTTCTACATCACTCACAATGTGTAGCAATGTTCTCATCATACCCAATCACTACTTTTATGGCAACCTTCATCAAGATCACATTGGGTAGTGTCAAAGCATGATGATTAGCATATCACCATTTTGGTTACTTCAGGTCAAAGGACCACAAAAACATTGATGTATTTGATAGTTTATTATGAAAATCATATAAAAATCAATGAATCACTCTCAAGATGGGTCTATCTAGTACACTTGTTCTCAAACAAGTACCTAAGTGAATGGCTTGGTATCTAGTATTTATGACTCATAAGACATGGTCATCAGTCATCACACATACCAGTCCTTCACATATTATTGTTGTCCAATCCAGAATTATACTTGATAGGATTGTTTTAAGAATATTGTTCTTAGAATCCATTAGCATCTCATGTCCAAGTCACACACTTGAATTCACATTGTTTTGAACTCATTATTGTAATGACTATTAGTATGTACATTTATATTTCAATATTTAAATGTGCATCAATAAATTTGGAATTGCCTTTATTAATCAAATATAAAATAAAAGGTTTCTCTATATCAATTATCTAATGATTGCCTTCTAGGTAATATACACTAACATTTAGACAAATCCCACTCTTAAATAAACCGTGACTAACAAAAGACACGTCTCTCACCCAAAATTCATTCTTATTGAATTTTTCATACAATCGATGCTACCTTGAAAAGTCTACAGCTAAACATATATGATGCTTATGATACACCATATCTCTATATTAGATCAAGATGTAAGATATGAATAATTGGTGATAGGCCTTAATATCTAATCAAATGATGATTGTAATGGCACATTTTATAATTAATTTGATTATTAATAAATGCAAATCCATTTATTATTCTTGTTTCAATATAGGATAATGAATAAATATAATAATGTCCTGGGAATGTATGACTCAGTGATAAGTGAGTTCAGGTTGATGACATGAATATGAGATCATGTGTATGTTAAGAGTATTCATTCTTGTCTTAGTCCCTTCAGATATTAATGTGGATATTAGGACAACAATAGTACATCAAGACTAATATTTGTGTTGATTGATGACTACATCTCATTAGTCATGATACTGGGTATCAAATAAAAAACATAGGTACTTTTTATGAACAAGTGTACTGGACAGACCCACCTTGAGTGTGATGCATGGAATCTAATAATGGCAGCCAGAATCACATCTCAGTGTGACAATGGTGATTGTGGTTATGTACTTTAACACTACTCAGCATGACCTTGAAAATTGTTGACATACAAGTAGTTCTTAGGTGCATTGTGACACATGTGGATTATTGTCAGTGATGTAAGATGAATTTGTCCCTCACATTAGAGTGATACCTTTTCCTTGTGATGAGTGAGACTATAAAATGCATGGCCATGATCATGTGAGTCAATATATGACATTGAGCTCATCTATATCTCAACAATATCCAATAGAACAAAGAAAAAAGATCGAACATTAAGGGTAACAAGTTTCCATGCCTTGGGTTCAATATGGATATTAGAGACAAAGGAATTATGCAATCACTACAACACTGGTCACAATACTAGGTAAGTTGTTAACCAACTTCTCCAGTTACTTAGGTAGAAATGAAGTCTTGCTAGATACCAATCATTCTTGTGAAATCATAATTTGATTATGAATATCACTTCCGATGTAATTTGGAGCCTATAGGGTCACATACATAGAATGTATTGGAATAGGAGTTCAATTTTTGACATGATTAGAATTTTTCTAAATCAAATTGATTACTAAAATGTTTAGGTTATTTGTTAGAATAATATTGGAATATATTCTAAGTTAATTAGTTAAAATGTTCAAGCCAACAAATTTTATATAATTTGTTAAGTTGACTGATTTATATGATGGAAAATTATTTAATTAATTAATATGATTAATGGGTTAATTCATTGATTCTAAAATATTCTAATTGTCTTTTTGACTGTCCATGAGAAGCCTATTTTAAGAATAGGTGTAGCCTTTTGTTTCCTAGGGGTTTTAGGCAACTTTTCATCCTTTCCTTTCCTATTTATAGGGGCATGAAAGCCAAATTTTAAAAACACACTCATATACATGAACCCTAGCCATCATCAACCCTAAGAGAGCAAAGGAGAGAGACCACAACACTAAAACATCATCATGAGAAAGGATTCTCCTTCCCACTGGTGCAAGTATAACAATAAGGAGTTCTAGTCCATCTAGGTGAACATACATAGATATGCAAATGTTGAACGCATGCATTTCGAGGACGTCAATGAGGACCATCCATGCATGTGAGTAGCGACACAGACCACCGCAGGAAGGGGACATCATTGGCCTTACTCCACAACAAAGTATACGTCATTCACCCTCCATCCAAATAAGTTGTTGCCAACAAGATCGGCTACTATGATACATGGATAATTTTTTTTGTTCTATAGATCTGAAGACCACCAAAAAATGAAGATATACTTCATGAACACTCTATTCATAATATCTACAAAAGATGTCAATGCATTGATTAGCTCAAATGACATAAATATGAAGTTATAGTGGCCATACCCAATCATGAAGGTTGTCATACTATGTCCTCCATTTTGATCCTTGGTTGATGATATACAAAACACAAATCTATGAAAAGAGTGGACCATTTTTAATTGGTAAAATTTGTCATTAACCCTTGGAAAGGGATACTTGTTCTTCACTATAACCTTATTCAACTGTTGGCAATCTATGAATAACCTCATATAACCATCCTTATTTTTAACAAACACCATTAAAGAACCCCAAAGGTACATGCTCAGATGTAAGGAGCCCTTTTCAAATAACTCATGAAGCGATTTCTTCAACACTTCCATCTATGATGTGTCATCTTATAAGGTGCTTGTGATAAGGATTGTGTGTAATGAAATATATGAATAACTAAATCAATTCTCTCCAGGGGATGCAACACTAGGAAACTCATCAAGAAACGTGTCCTCATATTCATGAACCAAAGATACATTAGATATACTAGGACTTCATGCCTTAGTATTTATAATTTGTGCCATTAAAACTTTACAACCTAGTCTCTAAAACTTATCTATTGTTTCTTATAACACCATAGGGAGGATATTTATACCTCCTTGGAAACTTCAATAGATATTACACATCTAGAATCTACAACCTAGGATTCACAATCGAACACTAATGTATACTTCTCTAGAGAATCCATCCCAAGCACAAAATCACATACCTACACATCAAGTGTCATATGGTTCACTCAAATGCTACGTCAAATGAAAATAAGGATACAAGATGGATGAACCTCTACAAATTTGGGGAACAATTCAAAGGGGTTTCAAGAAAGATATAATTTACTATATTACTAGCAAGTTAGTTACAATTTACAATGAACTCTCTAGTTATAAATGAAGGTGTTGTTGGGTTTTAGGGGAGACAGAGAAGGCAGCGGAAACAAAAAATTTTCTCCCCCAACCCATACCGAGGAAATGCGTCAACGTCTATATAATAGGAAAGGATGGTTTGTGGAATCATACCTTGTCCCGAGGCTTGCTCGGTGACAATACCTCGCGCAATGCGCGGTCTTCAACTCCGGTCTTAGACGGCGTCTGTGCAGCTCCTGGTCGCACCGGGACTGACTCCTCCTCCTCCTACCGGACTGTCGGATGACAGTTGTCCTCCTGAGCGGCAGTGACCTCCTGCCTCTGTAGTAGTCCACACGGACCACCTGGAACTCCACACTCCTTGTCCCACAAGGAAGTGGAAGGAGTCGCACCCTCCTGTTGACGTACTAGTCGCCAACATACTCTCCTACTACCAGTTGCAACTGCAGTTGTCCTTCCCTTGCTGCACCTCCCTTTTGTGGGAAGCACTTGCTCGAGATCTCTCACGGTTACCAAAACCAGAGAGAATGACAACTTCGCAAAGCAACCGGCTTGCATTGAGTTGTACTTTGAGAAGCCCCCAATACCCCTATATATATAGGCGGGTCATGGGACAGGGTTCTCTGTGCCCGGCAATATGGGACTAAAGCAGGAGTAGAAGGGTTCGAGAATTTTCCACAAAAAGCAACCGGTTCGCAAATTGAAATGATCGGTTCACAACTGAACCGATCGGTTCGGCCATTGAGCCGATCGGTTGGACCTGAGCCGATCGTTTGGGGCACTCCAACTGATCGGTTGGTTCCCTGAACCGATCGGTTCATGGTCCTAATCTGGCTCAAAAAGACTTTCCTTGTTTCGTTCTCAATTGGTATCGAATACCAATGTTATTCACAATCGAATTGGGCAATTTGAAACCAAAGGAAAATTCTTGCCGACATGACTTTCCCAACTGGTCGGTTGCACCAGTTGAGCCAATCAGTTCAACTCTTGAATCGGTCATTTCAACCTGGGTATGAGCTGATCGGCCTGGACACTCCAGCCGACCGGTTCAGCAACCTCAACCGACCGGTTCATCACATGAGCCGATCGGTTGGGAGCACAGGTTGGGCAAAATCAGTCAATTGCGATTTCAATCAATCCGATACTCCAATCAATGCATCCAACACCTTGAACCATACGATATTGAGCCATCGACTGATTGAGTGTTTAATTGAACTACTAAACTCCTTTAGTAATCAATCTAAACATTGCTTTGTGGACAAAACTCCTCTTCCAGGTTAAATCCTATGTGTGTGACCCTGCAGGTCCATTTCACGTTGGCAGTGAAAGTCCATAACACTTATGACTTCACAAGCAAAGAGCGGTGCCTAGTCACACATCAGTGCTACCCAAGTGAAAGTAGAAAGTTGGAGAACAACTTTCATCCTACAATCCATGAATGGTGTTACAGTGAATGTATAATTCCTTTATCACTGATATCCCGAATGAACTCAAGGCATGGAACAGTCATCCTGTCAACGTTCATTCACTTTCTTGATCTCAGAGTAGATTGAAGGAGATATGTATGACATCAATATCACATACTGATTCACACATGCATGCGCACGCCTATCTCAATCCTACTCATCAAGTGGCCTTGGATATCAAACTCCCTTAGGAGGGACAAATCCCATATCTATCACTCACCCCTCAAAAGCCCCATGTGTCAAAGCCACCCAATCATCACCTTTATAACAACCCATGTTTCAGGACTGCGTTTGATGATGTCAAAGTGTGCCCAACGACATGTGTTGAGTGCAGTGATTTCAGGTCTAAGAATCACACTCACCACCATCACTGTGAGTACTGATTGTGACTACCATCTCATGGTTCCATGTGTCAAACTCACGGTGGGTCTGTCTGGTACCTTGTTCTCTAACAAGTACCTATGTGTTTGGTTTGATATCTCTATATCATGACTAATGAGATTCTGTCATCAACCAACACCACAATCTAGTCTTGTGTGTCATTTGCTGTCTATCTACCTTCCACAATGACATCTGACTAGGGACATAACAAGAATGTACAAACTCTTAGCATCCGTATGATCTCATCGTTCAGGTCCTCAACCTGAAAGCATACGTCATTGAGTACTGTCATTCTCTAGACATTCAATCTGTTCTATCACTATCTCATATGACTGAACCAGAAAGAATTGGAAGCTTGCCTTTGATGTTTATCAAATCAATCTTAATGTATCCCACCAATCATCCCATGATTGGCTCTCAGGGCATACATACCAACAGGTGTCATATACGGGTCAACCAAAACATATACATATACAAAAGCAGACAATTCAGAATGAAAAAGATCCATATAACATGTTAAGACCAATGACTTCAAGACTCCCTCTAGCAAACTCATTGCATAGAATCAAATAATTTCCTATGACCTTCCTCAACCTTGCCTCCTTCCTACAAGTCATGATGACCCTACCTATTAAGTATAGCCACATTCACTACCCTCACCATTGTACTATTGCAAGTCGTACTAACCCTGAATCACCTCTTAATTAAATTGTGGATAAACATCCTTCTGTGTGGTCATAGTGTAATCATTTTTTGAAGGAGAGAAATGTGGCCTAGATCACTGTTATAACTTGAATTTTCATTCTTTTATATATTCTTTGATGCAAATAATATATGATAAAGATATATGACCAAACTTCACTATTTTGTGCTTTATTTGATAACTTTGGTTTATGAATGTAATTTTTCCATTAGAATGGGATTTTTTGTGTTTTACTATTTTCAATAATCATTTAATATTTGTTGGCTAAAGAAAGATCCAATAATAAAAGAATTTGCTTAAGTGATGGGGAATTGGTCATTAAATAAGGAATTGTTTGGAAATTTCTAGAAAAAGATATGTCAAATATATTTTATAGGTACAAACACGGTCCTAACTTGCACCCACAAAAAGCATATACAAAAATAAGAATTTGTGCCAATTTTAGGTGAGAAAAGGAGTTATTTGATGCCTTAAATAATTTAAATAAAGGGAATACTTAGATGCAAAGAAAAACACTTTTGATACTTGTATTTTATCACCAAGCCTTGCCCAAACTGAGTTTTACTTGTTAAAAGTTTGCCTATAAAATGTGGGATCATTTAGATAAAAGAGGAGAGAGATATTAATTAATTAGGTTTTTATAAAGTGTAGGGTTAATCAGTATATGAATGTGATTTGTCACGTTTATTTGGATTTGGAAATTAGGGCCCGACCCCTTTGATGCCATGTGCACCCTAGTGACCCTTAGATCTTTGATTGGAAATACAAAGATCTTGTCTAACCTCCAAACAAAATTTAAAACTCATTGTGTTGATTTCAATTACTCTATTTAGACTTATCTACCTCCCTGATCATTGTGAATGCCTAGAAATAATACCCTTGAAATTAGGGAAGTATTCTAAGTCTACCTACCCCCGATTTTGCCTACTTTGGGAAGTTATTATGAATTTCCCCAATTCCAGACCCAAATGATGCCCAACCCTTTGGGGCCATGGCTATACGAAGAATAGTAAACCCTTGTGACACCAGAGTGCCCTTTATGAGACTCAGCGAGACTCAAGCTTTCTACATCGTCTCTTAATTTGATCACCATCCCTAATCTTCCCTCTCATTTTCCTCTAAGAAACACAAAGTTCTATCCCCTCTCCTTTCTCCCTGTCCGATCCTACTTCGGCTAATCAACAACCACAAGCATGTCTAGAGAAGTGAGACAAAGACAATCAAACACTCGCTCACCGCACAGGAGATATAAAACATAGAGTCAACCTTTGGTTGACTTGACAAAGGAAGATGAGACTGTCATGATGAAGAACAAGATAGAGTGGGAAAAGATTCCCCTACCCCGAGTCCACTACAGAAAGGTAAGGGCTACATTGGACCTTTACACCCTTTTTCTCACTGAGCATCAGGGATACAAGTGCCAACATGGAAGGGGATGATTGGCTGGACCTTGGCCCCATGGTGCGAGCTTCGTTGACTGTGTTTCTTAGGTGGTTTGCCCTCTTTGGTCCAAAAAGCTCTCAATTTACAAAAAATATTAGAAAACAATGGTTAAATCCAAATATAAGATTAGAAAACAATGGTTAAATCCAAATATAATCCAAATTTAATGTAATTAAATACATGAAAACCTAAATTTCTTGATATTTATGAAATAGATAAGTAAATCTTGATTCATTAGTAAAGTCTAATCTATTTTGATAAAAAGACAATTTTCGATTTAATATGGGGAAAGATTTCACATGTTGCTAAAAATTGGGTTTCCTAAGATGAAAATCATTAAAATAGGACAAATTAGGTTTTGGGAAGCCTCACCCTAATGAAACCTAACTTGACCCCAAAACCCTAACTTAGAGCCCAAGTCTGCCTTAATGGATATTTTGTGAACACAATAGTATTAATGGGGTGGTATGCACTAATTATAGGGTGATTTGTTGATTAGTTACACCTGCTCTTGTTTAGTTGGACATTAAGTCGTCTTTGAGGAAAGGTACATGGTTGTACCTATGAATATCTCCTTATCGACTTTTTTGGTTTCCCAAAGTTTCCTGAATGGGTTGTCATTACACTGCTTGGTTGTTTATTTGCTTCCTGTAATCAATAACACCCATACGAGAATCACTTTATATAAACATAACCTGTTGAAGCCCATGATATTATGTATGAATGAATTCATGCATGGAAGTTATAGAAATTACCTCCAAGAAGTGGGTATGCCATTGAAATACTCCCAGTGAGTGAGTATGATATTATGAATACCCCCAACGAGTGGGTATGGTTAGAGATTACCCCCAGTGAGTGGGTACATCATTAGAATACTCCTAGTGAGTGAGTGTGATAGTATGAATAGCCCCAACAATTGGGTATACAAGGAGATTGAATAAATTTGGGTTCAAAATTATACTAAGAAACTAAAAGTTCAATTACATAATCATAATTTCTTCAATGGATGTTTATGTCGTAACACCTACATGTGTATATTTTGTTTCCCCCACATACTTAGTATATTTTGATGTGCTGACTACATTTTTTCACAATGTTTTAGGTTAAATTGAAATTAATATGAAAAAATGGACATCCAGAGAACAAGGCACCAAAAGAAAGATGCATAAAGTCTATTGGATGATATTGATAGTTAGTAGTTACCTTATGTTGCAAACATTAGTTTTGTATTCTATGTAACTTCCTAAAGGAGATTCTATCTTCATATTGTTTTGAAACTATTTTCCATTCAATGAAATTATAATGATTATTAGTTACTTGATAAACATTGATCCTATAAATATGATATTCGGTCTTTCCCTCGTGGACCACCTTAAGTGGTGATAACAGGGGGAGGGGTCATTTCATTTGGCATCATAGCCTAGGTTTACCAGTTATCCTTTAGTAATTATCAAAATTTAAAGAATTCTATAGAGCCCAAGGGAATTAGTAGGGTATTTCCTAAAGGCACTGGTATCTAGAAGGCATAATGACCAGAGGGTTTGAAAACCTACCCTCCGGATGGCTAGTCATCTTATATGGACTCCTAGGCCTCTATGCATCCAACCCGACCAAATTTGGAAGATTTTCCCAAAATGAAATACCTTACATTTTCTTATCATATTATTGTTCATCCTTCGCTACCCCATGTTTACCTCACAAAAAAACCTTGGGACCCAGTAACTACTTCCTTCTACCCTTCTGGGTAATTAGGGCTATGAGTATTAGGGTCAAGGAAACCTCCAATAAATCATGATTAATGCATGTAACTAAGATGTCATGGACTTAATTTTACAATCCATTAAATACCCTAAACATAAAATTGGAATTAGTTTATTTATGTTAAACAGGATGGCAAGCTTCAAGACCACCACAATTGTTGACGACACCTCTAGGACCACACAAACATGAAGGTATCTTGTTGGAAGAAGGTTTCCTCAAAGAAGAGTAGGAAATCAATTCAAGGAGAATCTTCCAAGAAGAAGAAGAGGTTAGATGAGGCCTCTATCGAGAAATGTCCCGAACTCGATGCAATCCCCTATGAAATCCCAAAACCAAAATATAGTCCAGATCTAAAGGATGAGCCCATGTCAGAAGATGAACCTAAGGGTGAAGGTAACCCTGATGTTGGTGGCACTGACTCTATTGGGTACGTTGTGATCCAAAACCATGAGGTGCTCTGGCTAGAACATCAGAAGAATCTCACGGAGGCCATTAGTTCCATGTATATCATAGACATATGTAGAGATGATAATGGTGAACTCCTTCTTGTCCACACTCATCTCAGAGCCACCATCCTCAAATTCATCAAGTTGAACATTTGAGAAGTTTTGGTGTCAAAACAAGATAGAAGTCATCAACAAAGTGGATGTCTGGCTCGTACCTATGGAGAATGGCTTTTACATCCTAGAGGTGCAACCCAATAAGAAGGCCTCTTCTCCACTCACCTCCTTGAAGGAGAAGTAAAGCTATGGTGGGAAAAACTATATTACTAACCGAGATCTAACTAAGGATTCGATGGTCTCGATAGATTTTGGCACCATATTCTCTGTAAGGTTTATCCCCAGCTACGCCAAGAATGAAATAGAGAATTAGTTCATGATCCTCTATTAGGGCAACATGATAGTGATAGATCATTCTCAAAAATTCCATCTCCTAGAACACTTTTTTCCTACATGCTGACAGAGGAATAATGAGTTGAGCACTTTGTTGAGTGTTTGCACCCCTAGTTGTAACCCCAAGGGATGGCTAGTGAACCCCCAAACTTCATTGAGGCCCTCAACTTTGCCTTATATATGGAAAGGACCATCATGCTTAGTTATAACATGGCCAAAGGATAAATGGGTTTCATTGAAGGAACTTTTTTTTTGCTCTGAAAGCGTGTGCCCCTTTTTATTGATTTTAAAAAAAGTCCAAAGAACAAAAAATTGTATGTAGCAAAAGAAAAATAACAGAAGAGAAAAGAAAAAAAAGAACTTGGTCGCCAAGACCAATACAGAGGCTCAAAGAAGAAAGCCGCCTAACAACTGCTAGACTTCCAGTGCTTGTAAATCAGTCATCACCAAAGCCCAACAGCCATATGCATCCTTGAAAGCATTCAAAAACAATCTTCTATTTCTTTTTTGCCAAACATGATAAAAGACAGCAAGGCAAGTGATCGTAGACTTTAGAGTTGTGAATAAGCTTCTGCAATCATCCTTATTAATCGATCGATTGGGAATTCTACAATTTTGTACAGCGAAGTCCCAAACCTCAATAGCATATTTACAGGAGAAAAAGATATGATCAGCATCTTCATAAGAAAAATCACACAAACAACATCCTGAGACAATGATCAGCCCAAACCTTCTCAGAGTATCCTGCGTAGGCAGCCTGTTGAGAAAAAATTTCCAACCCAAAAGATTGAAGGACCGAGGAACACCAACTTTCTAGAGTTGCTTTGTCCAATTGGGCTCATCATGCTTCTTTCTCACCAAATTCCACCAATCTTTAACAGTCAGATTCACCAACCCCTTCATAATAATGGAACCTTCCTTTTCAATTTTACAATCAATGGAGAAAATAAACTTCCTGAAATCACCAAATCTCCTCTTATCAGGGATGTTCCACTTTTGATCATCAATAAACTGCTGGAGATTGCCCAACAGACCGCAGCCAAGATGAACAACATTGTTAGAACTAATCACATCAAAAATTTCCCTCCACGAACCCAGGGATCCCTCCATATTTTAATAGGTTCACCTTTGCCAATGATGTAAGAAATATGGGGCATAACAACATGTCTGTATCTCAGCAATTGCCTCCACATCCACGATCCATTAGGATCGTATTTGATTGACAATGGATCGTATTTGATTGACCAGATAGAATCACCCCTTAGATATTTGCAATCAATCCATTTTACCCACAAGGCATCTTTCTTAGCTGCAATATTCCAAATATTCCGAAGGATGCCAGCAATATTCATATCCCTGATCCGTCTAACACCCAAACCTCCTTCAGCCTCAGGCCTGCATACATTAGTCCATTTGACATAATGAATCTTCTTGTCCAACTCAGCACCTCCCCATATAAAATGTTTAAAGATACCTTCAATATCCTTCATGACCTCAGCAGGGAGAGGGAAGGTCGAATACCAGAAAAGATGAAGAGAGAGAAGCGTAGAGGATGTGAGCTCAACTCTTCTAGAGAAGGAAAGAGATTTATGCTTCCAACCCTCTAGATTATTCTTAACCTTGTCAACAAGAGGGGCACAATGTGTCTTATTAAGTTTTCCACATAACAGACGGAGACCAAGGTATCTCATAGGAAAACATCCCAAAGGAATGTCAAGGATATCAACCATTTTAGTTCTGTCAGTCGATATACTTCAGAACACATTGCTTTTAGAATCACTAATCTTCAAACCCGAAATATCTCCAAACCTTTGAAGGATATCTTTAATAGCATGAGCGTTAGCATCATTCTCCTCAAGAAATATCATCACATCATCGGAAAAAAGAAGATGGGACATATGCATATTCCGGTTTCTAATAGAAGAAATAATGTTATGATTGACCGCATGATTAATGATAGCAGTAAAACACTCCATAGCTAGAATAAAGAGGTACGGGGAAATAGGGTCCCCTTGGCGGATTCCATTAGAAGGATAAATTGCAGGAGAAGGCTTTCCATAAATAAGGATATGATAGCTACTAGTGTGCATGATAACATGTAACCAGTTCAACCAACAATGAGGAAAGTTCATGTGTTCCAGAATACCGAACAGAAAATCCCACCTAATAGCATCATAAGCTTTAATCAGACCGGCTTTAATGCACATCTTAGGTTTAGAGTTCCTTTTGTTAAAATCACTGATCAATTCATTCGTAAGGAGAAGAGCATCAAAGATTTTCTTTCCTTTAATAAAGGCCACTTGATTCTTACTTATGAGGCCATGAAGAATAGGCTGGAGCCTGTTTGCAAGGACTTTAGTGATGATCTTGTAATGAAAATTGCAAAGAGCAATCGGCCTCCAGTATTTGATATGGACTGCACCTTTAACTTTAGGGATAAGAGTAATGTAAGATTTATTGAGCTCTTTGATCATCCTCCCACTTTTAAAAAAAAATTGGATTGCAGCAATAACATCTTTGTCAATAATGTTCCACACCATTTTGAAGAAATGACCATTAAAGCCATCTGGCCCAGGAGCCTTATCCCCATCTACATCCATAACAACCTTTTCAATTTCCTCTTTGGTAACTATAGCACACAAGTTATCCATTTGATCATTAGTAAGAGAAGGAAGAATCCAATCTTGATCCCAACACAGAGGTTCCTCAGTCTTCATATACTAATTGAACAACTTATCATAATAAGAAAAGGCATGGTCCTTAATGATATCCTCATTGTACTCCATATTGTTATAAATCATAAGAACTTTCATATTATTATGATTAGCTCTAACCTTCACAGTATTGTAGAAGAAATTCGTATTTCTATCACCTAGCTTCAGCCAGTTTATCCTAGAAATTTGCTTAGCATAATCTTCCTCTTCCTCAGCATTAACTAGAGAAATTTTCCTTTTAAAATCAGCAATTACCCTCAGACAAAAATCATTAGGATGCTCATCAGCTTGTCTTTTAGCCTCATTAGCTTCAATTTCCGAAAGTGTGGCCTTTTCACAGAAATCACCTACCATTTCCTTATTCCAGGAAATAAGTTTGCTTTTAACATTTTTAAACTTAGTAATGACCTAGAACATGGCATTCCCTTCGACATCAATGCTCCAAGCCTCTTTAACTATACTCAGAAAATCTTCTCTCTTTGTCCAGGAATTTATGAATTTAAAGTAACCTTTCCTCTTCTTCACCTTATCACTGAAATTGACAAGGATTTGTCTGTGATCACTAACAATCATATTGATGACCTCTCCCATGACTTCTTTGAACATAGAAAAGAACTCCAAATTATAGAAACACCTGTCAATTTTAGACACAACAAGATCACCACCCTTCTGTCTGTTGTCCCAAGTAAAAAAGGGACCTTTCCTATCAAGTTCCACCAGACACATATATGAAATAACATTATTAAAATCACTCATAGCCGAGACCAGATAACATCCTTTTCCCTTCCTCTCATCAGAACATCTAATGGCATTAAAGTCCCCAATAAGAATCCAAGCATCCTTATTATTCGGGTTACATTTTGCAAGATCCTCCCATAAAGTCCGTCTTTTCCTTTCATCATTTTGACCATATATAGCCATAAGAAGAAAGGAATTACCTTCAAAGAGAATCCTACAGTGAATAAACTGATCACTCTCACAAATCTTGCTGACCTGTACATAGCTAGCATCCCACAAAAGATAATCCTCCCAAGCGGGTGAGAAGCATGGTTAGAAATCCAAAACTTATCCCGCCAAATATTGTTCATAGCCTTATGCATCTTTTTATACCTGAGTTTAGATTACACCAGGACATTTATCGGGCAACCAATGTTAACAAGGTTTGCCCTAATTTTCTCCTAGTGTCCTAACCTGTTTAGGCCACGGACATACCAGGAGAATGAACCAATACTGTCAGCCATTAGGTACTTTCATGACTGGAGCTCTTCCAGCCTCAGTAATTAATCCATCCTCATCCCCTACTTCTATCAGCTTCTCAAACATATTGGTGACCATACTATTCAGATCATCACTAGCTCTTTTAGTGTACACATTATTTCTAGAAAGAAGCCTCGGGGGAGAAGTACGGTTCTTATACTTCACAGTTTGAAACCCACCATCAGTAGAAGGAGAAATCAACTCCCTCTTTTCTTCTAAGATTGGTTGCATGTTTAAAGGTATACTCCAACTTCCAGCAGCTATCGCTGACTCCATATTTTCAATAACTTTGTTCATGAACGGAGTAGAGGCACTAATTTTCTTCTTTCCCTGAAAGCTACTATTTCTATGACCTTGAGAAGAAGCAGATGTGTCATGTAAAAGACTACCACCATCAGCCATAACTTGCACCTGGCTACTTACAGTAGAGGCATTAGGTTTTTGCTTTCCCTACAAAAAACTATCTCTCTGACCTTGATAAGAAGAAGACGTGTCATGTATAAGACCACCACCATCATCCATTACTTGCCCCTGATTACTTTCAATATAAGAGTTGTTATCAACATGTTTCAGAACAACAGAGTTGGAAGCACCAGTGTTCTTAGAGCATCTAATCATTGTTGTAGGAATAGCACTCTTTTTTATTGGAATCCATGTCCTCCTTTTCTCCAAAACCTCCACATTAGCTTTACATATGTCTGCTTCATGGCCAAAACATCCGCAAGCTTTGCAGATCTCTGGGATCCATTCATAATGTACCTGAATCACATCTTTATCACCACAGTCACTACGCATAACCACTTCCTTAGGCAACAGAGAATCAACACAGATAAGAACTTGGATACGAGCATAATCAAGTCTCCTCATGGCTTTGGTAGCATAGTCAGAACAAATCGACTTAACAATGAAGCTTCCCAGAACACCTAACATCTCATCATCCCAGAATTCCAAAGGAAGTCTCGGAAACCTAATCCAGATTGGGATTTCAGTAAGTCGTTCCTTCTCCAATGGCTCCCCGAGCTCCCACTTCTTAATAATGAGCAGCTTGCCTCCTACAAACCATGGTCCTCCTTCTACCACTGCTTTCAGATCTTCCGAATTTTCAATTTTGACAACAAAAAAACTTCGATTGCGCGGAATGATTTAAAATGCAGATTTAGGTTTCCAAACTACCTCAAAATGTCGAACCAATGTCGGCCAGTGGGGCTTCATCCCGACAACATAGCCCAATGTCGCGTTCTCCCATTTCCTGGCTATCTCAACTGCCTTTGCTCTCTTGTACATGACCTCTCCATCAACGATCTTCGGTGGCATGTACTTCAACTTTGTGAATTCCGCACTGTGCTCCGATGAGAAGAGATATGTCCATTTCTTGGTGCCACAGGCAGAGACTACATCCGCCTTCTACTTGATAGAATCAGAGTAAGCTTGGGTTGCTCGAGAAGAGGAACGAGATGACATGGGCTGTCAGATCCCTCCGCCTTGAGCCCTTCCCCCCGTCACCTCCCCCGTTGCCCCTCCTCGCTTCAAACCTCCCGCCATCTTCCTCTTCCGGTTCTGATCTTCATTGAAGGCACTTCTGTCATAAGAAATGATAACAGAAAGACACACAGTTGTAAAATTGGCAAGGGTAGGGATGGAGGAAAGGGAAAGCCTCATCATGAGAACCGTCACCCTAAATGTCGCAACCGCAAGAAAAGGCACCCTAGAAAATGTCTATATGGTAAGTGAATGTGTTTTCGCTATCATCAAGAGGGACACTTCATAACCAATTGTTCTCTCCCTGAACCTCAAGGTCTGACCCAATGGTTGTCGAACCAGTGGCTGCAACATAACTAGGGGCTGCCTCAACTACAAGTGAACATCAATATGCTCAAGTCTTTGCCATTGATAATAAGGAGGATCAAATGAATGTCAACCAACTCATAGAAGGTAAAAATCCCTAGAACTCTGTTTTCTACCCCTTATGATGAAATGCTTATTATTTTTTAATGTCATAAATCTGATTTAGGACTACTTGATATTATCACACATACCATTAAAGCTTTATTTGACTATGTTCTATCGATACCATTATTTTACAAACTCTCACAACTATTCTTTGTTTAGATTTTAAGTACTTAGGATATATCTTGGAAATCACTACCCCTAGTGGTCTCATCTTCAAATATATTTTAAAAACACCATTCATTCTTGTGAATTATATCAACAGTGAAATCCCTAATGACTTTATCCTACTTGAAATGAGTCATTTTGATTTCATTATTGGAATGGATTGGCTTTATAACTATAATGCATAGATTGTAGGGAAAATAAAATAAGGAGAGAGAAGAATGATCATCCACCCTTTACCATTAGAGGTGGGAAAGATGCTACCACCAACATGTATGTGTCGGTCGTGAAAGAGGAACAAATGGTAGCTAAAGGTTGTCTAGCATTCCTAGATGTAGTGACCGAGGCAGAGTCTAAGGTGCTTCCCTTAGAGGAAATAGTGGTAGTCAAGACTATGTTGATGTTTACTAGACAATTTGCCAGGCATACCTCCTAAGAGAGAGGTGGATTTCTCAGTAGATCTAGCTCCAGGTACAAACTCGATTTCTACGAAACCTAATAGGACGGCTCTTGTTGAGTTTCTTGAGCTAAACAAGCAACTGCATTAACTACTAGACAAGGGTTTCATCCAATGCAACACATCCCTGTGGGGAGTACAAGTCCTTTTTGAAAAAAAAGGATAGATCGCTCTACATGTGCATATGATACACAATGATAACCAAGCCTACCATTAAGAATAAGTACCCTCTACCCCGTATAGATGACCCATTTGACCAGCAAAAAACAACTAGAGTATTCTCATATATTGGCCTAAGATCCATATACCTTTAGTTGCGATTAATATTGAAGACATCCCAAAAATCAGTTTTTGAACCCTCTATAGATACTTTGAGTTTTTGGTTATACCTTTTGGGTTGTCCAATGATCCAATTGTATTCATGAACGTCATGAATAGTGTGTTGTAGTCCTTCCTCAAAACCTTTTCATATTGTTCATAGATGACATCCTAGTCTACTCTGATGACCTAGAACAACACTATGACCACCTATATAAAGTCTGTGATATCTTGAGAAAGATGCATTTCTATGGGAAATTCTCAAAATGCAGGTTTTGTATAGACCAATTTATGTTTCTTGGGAACATTGTATCTGAAGGAATCACATCCGTGGATCCTACCAAATTAGCGGTTGTTTGAGTATGGCCATCATCAGATCATGTGTCTGAGATTCATAGTTTCCTAGGATTGGTTGGGTATTATAGGCAGTTCATGAAGGATTTCTCAAAGATTACTTTGTCCCTGACCAAGCGTCAAAAGGACAAGAAGTTCATTTGGTCTGACATGTGCAAGCATGATTCTACGAGTTAAAGGAAAAGCTTACCTCAAACCTCATCTTGACTATACCTTCGGGTAATAATGGGTTTGTTATCTTCATCAACACATCAACTATGGGCTTGGGATGTGTGTTAGAGAAAAACTAGCATGTCATCAACTTTGACTCAAGGAAGCTCAAGCTAAATGAAGTGAATTCCCTGACCCATGACCTGTAACTTGCTACAATTACCTACACCTTGAAGATTTGGAAAAATTATTTGCATGGAGATACCTTTGACATATTCACCAACCATAAGATCCTTAAGTACCTATTGACTCATAAGAACATGTACTCATGACAATGGTGCTGTATAAAATCCCTAAAATATTTCAATTTCACCATATACTACCATCCATGTAAGACTAATCGGGTGCCCTTAGTCGAAAACATATCAGTCGTGCAGCTGGTTTGGTCACCCAGTGGAAAATACTAGAAGAGTTTGCTAGATAGACTCTATAGCCTTTGGCTGATAGGATCTGTTTGGCTAATATCCAAATTGTACTTTACCTATTGAAAAGATTGTAGTAGCCTAGTTAGTCAGCCATAGCTAGAGAAGATTAAGAGTTTAAGTGTGAAGCCTCAAAAACACCTCTCGGTAGGTGTGGATAGTTGAATTCAATATAATTATCATATATTGATTCCTAATGATTCACCTTTGAAGGCTCATATCCTACAAGAAGCTCATGGATCAAAGTACAATGTACACCCTGACACCACTAAGATGTCCAAAGACTTGCAATACATCTTTTGGTAGCCAGGAATGAGGCAATACATAACCTTATATGTGGCTAGTTGTCTTACATTCCATATGGTGAAGGTTGAGTAACAATGACCTAGTGGGTTAGGACAATCTATAGAAATTCATGTGTGGAAATGGGACCAGAACACAATGCATTTTGTGGTGGGTCTTCCCAATACAAGAAAAAAGCATGACACTATATGGATTTTGGTGGACCGCCTAACAAGTCAAGACACTTCCTTGCCCCAAAGATTACTGCCAATGTGTCAAACAAAATTGCGCTTTAGAAATGGGAGACAGTTCATTTTTGTAGTGTTTTCAGTTTGCATATCTTTAACTGTGACCCTAAGTTCACCTCAATGTTGTGGAAACATGTTCAAGAAGAACTTCACACAAGGCTGTAGTTCAACACAACCTATCATCCTAGGTTGATGGTTAGTTGGAACATATGATTCAGACCCTAGAAGATTTGCTGAGAGAATGAATATTAAATTGAGTGGGATCATGGGAATAATAACTACCCTTATCCATGATTGCTTACAACAATAGTTACTAAGTAAGTATCATGATGTGTAACATGGGCCCACACCCCAAGGCTCTAGCAGAGTTTTAGGAATGATAACTGGCCCCACATATCACCACTATCCTTAACTATCTACTTTATTCTCACTCACGCACAAACCAATATAAACATCCCAACTAGTCAACCATCCTAGTACTACTCTACGCTGAGCATGCTAAACCACAAAGTTCTTTAGTGATGGGCTCCCTGAAAAAGAGGTGCACCTTGGTGGTATGATTTGTCCAATCATTCCTTTTAAGATCATGTTATCGAAAGCCTCAAATTGTAGGATGTTATAATCTCCCCCATTCAGACTCTTGACATCACTATAAAGACTCATTATGTGGCCTCTTAATCTTTCTCCATTTTAATGCAAACCTAGTGTGACCATGTATAACCAACTCCTAGTAATGTTTACTAGTGCCAGGGTGGCTCCATCACCATTGATAGCCCTTTCCAACATGCCTGGACTGCTAGTCTCAAAGATCGGCATGCGATAGGACCATGTGGGCCCCACCTTCTGGAGGGGTTTAGGCTCTGATACCATTTGTAACACCTAGGCCCACTGCCCAAGGCTCTAATAAAATTTCAAGAATTACAATTGGCCCCATAGATCGCCACTAGCCTTAACTGCACACTTTGTCCTCAATCATGTGGAAACCTGGATAAACTTCTTCAATGGTTACCCATCCTAGTACACTTCTTGGATAAGAACGCTTAACCATAGAGTTATTTATAGATGGGCTCCATAAAAAGGAGGTGCACCTTGGTGATGTGGTTACTCCAATCATCCTTTTAGTTCATTTTATCTGAGGACTCAATTTGGGGATGGTACATGATTCCTATGTATTAAGATCTTTATGGGAGGTCGTATCGGTAACTACTTTAATAGGATGATGTCAGTGAGAGGACTATTCTCAAGTCATATGAAATGTAGTTATATGGCGATACAGTTTCTATGATCAAGAAAAGCCCAATATAAAAAAATCTCATATGTTGATATGAAGCAGACAAGTTTGCACTTTGCTATGGGAGATCATGTGTTTCTGAAAAATCTTACCCCTCTGGGCTATATCCAAAAGCATAGGTAAACTGACTCCCCAATATGTGGGTCTATTCAAGGTTCTAGAATAGTTTGGTGAGGCCACTTATCATCTAGCATTACCGCCACAATATAACATGATGTGTGATGTGTTCCATGTGTCCAATATGAAGGGCTATGTGAAGGATCCTTCCCATGTGTTGAGCATTGATTGTATAGAGATCCAAGGAAGGTTGTCATACCCTATTTCTCCTATGAGGATCTAGGATTCCAAGATAAAAGAGATCAAAAAGAACAATATTGAGATGGTGAAGGTTCTTTGGAAGCACCATAGTGAGGACGAAGCTACACGGGAGCTAAATACAGACATGGAAAAATCACAAACCCAACTTTTAGATGAGTATTTGAATTTTGAGGACAAAATTATTATAAGAGGGAAAGGATGTTATAACCTATTTTTCATTCTTTTATATGTACTTGGATGCAAATATTATATTGATAAAGCAATATGAGAAAACTCGAGTGTTTAGTGCTATATTTGATAATTGTGGTTTACGAATGCAATTTCTCCATTGGAAAGGAATTTTGTGTGTTTTATTGTTTTCAATACTCAATTCATAATTATTGGGCTAAGAAAGAGTGGAAAATTAATTAATAAAAGAATTTGAAAAAGTAATGGAGAATTGGTAACTAAATAAGGAACTATTTGGAAATTTCTAGAAAAGATATGCTAATGACAATTAATAGGCACAAATTCAGACCTAACTTGCACCCAAAGAAAGTATATACAAAAGTAATAATTGTTATAAAGTTTGGGTGAGAAAAGGAGTCATTTGATGCCTTAAATAATTCCAATAAAGGGAATACTTAGAGGCAAAGAAAAGTACTTTTGATATTTGTATTTTTCCACCAAACCTTGCCCAAACCAAATTTTAGTTGTTAAAACATTTCCTTTATATTTTGGGATAATTTAGATGAAATAAGAGAGTGATAATAATTAATTAGGTTCTCCTAAATTGGTGGGATAATCAATATAATAATGTGATTAGTCACATTTATTCAGATTCAGAAACTATGGCCTGAACTATTTGATGTCACGCACTCTCTGGTAACCCTTAGATCTAAGATCGACGATCTAGAGATCTTTTCTAACCTCTGAACATAATTGGAAACTTTCTATAGTGATTTCTCCCTCCCTAATCAGTGTAAATGCCTAGAAATCATCCAACTAATACCAATATCTTTTTTTCCTACTTTGGGTAGTTATTACAAATTTCCCAAATTCTTGACCCAATTAGTGACCAATACATTGTGACATGACTCAATAAATCTTTGAAAACTCCTTTGAGACTGGAGTGTCCTTTGAGAGACTCAAGGTTCCTACCTCTAGTCTCAAATTCAATCACCATCCCTGATCTTCCCTCTCATTTTTCTCTAAGAAACACAAAAGTAAATCCCCTCTCCTTTCTTCCTATCTGATCCTCCTATGCATAATAGAAGGCCATGGGATAGTCCAACGAAGCAAGATGAAGAGAACAACAACTTCTCTTGTTGCCACTGGAGCCATGACTCGTAGAGTTAACCTTTGGTTCACTGGGCCAAGCAAGAGAAAATTGTCGCATGGAAGAAGAAGACAATGGGAACAAACTTCCCTAGCCCAAAGTTCATTACTTAAAGGTAAGTGCTATGTTGGACCTTTCCACTCTTTTTCTCATTAATCCTCATAGGGGCAGGTTCCACCTTGGGACAAGTTGGTTGACTTGTCTTGGCCCCGCATGCCCTGATTCGTCTAAATGTTTTTAATTTCCAAAAATCCTAGAAGATAATTGGTAGATACAATTATATTAGCATATATATGATTTTGATTGAAAATATGAAGAATCCAATAAAATTAGTTTCATGACCTAATTTTGTCTTGAATTCCAAAAAGTGCATAAATATGGTTACATTACTAAAATTTAATCATGAAAATCCTGATTTCATGATATTGATGAGTAAATCACGATTAATTAGTAAAGTCTAATCTATTTTGATAAAAAGAGAAAATTGGATTTAATCTAGGGTAAAGGTTTCCCATGTTTCCAAAATTAGGGTTTTCCAAGATGAAAAATCTTAAAATTTGATAACAAGGGTTTGGGAAGCATAACCCTAATGAAATTGTATTTGGATACAAAAACCCTAACTTACAACCCAAGTCAACCATAATGGGTATTTTATGAACAAAATAGTAATACATGGATGGTATGCATTAATTATAGGGTGATTTCCTGATTGGTTGCATCTACTTTTATTTACATGGACATTAAGTCGTCTCTGAGGAAAGGTACATGGTTATGCCTATGAATGCTCTTCTTATCGACTTATGTGGTTTTCTAAAGTTTCCCGAATGGATTGCAATTAAACTACTTGGTTGTTTATTTACTTCCTGCAATCTATAATGCCCATATGACTATCACTTTATATAGAGATAACTTACTCAAGTTCAAGATATTATCTCAAAATAAATGCATGCATGGAATCTATAGAAATATACTCCTTGTCAGTGGGTATCCATTAAAATACCCCTAATGAGTGGGTATTGTTAGATATTACCCACAAAGAGTGGATACATCAGTATAATACTTCCATTGAGTGAGTGTGATAGTATGAATACCCCTAGTGAGTGGGTATACACAAAGACTGAATAAATGTGGCTGGAGGATTTATAACGATAAACTTCAAGTTGTTATATATAATCATAATTCCTGCTAAGGATGTTTATGTTGTCACACCTACATGCATATATTCCCCCCCCCATACTCACCATATTTCGATATGTTGACCGTGTTATTATTTCACCCCATTTTAGGCTAAACTGCAATTAATCTGAAAAGATCGACATCTAGTAAAGAAGGAACAAAAAGAAAGATGCTTAAATTATATTGGAGGATATATATAGCTAGTATTACACTATGTTGCAAACATTTGTTTTCCATTCCATGTAACTCCCTAAAGGTTATTCTATCTTCATATTGTTATAAAATTGTTTTCCATTCTAAGAAAATTCTAATTATTATTGGTTATTTGTTGAACATTGACACTGTAAATATGATAATATCCCTTGCCCTCTCTAAATTCCTTCATTGGGGATAACAGGGGGGTCATTACAATATCCCTATCATAGATGATCATCCTAAAATATGCACTCTAGTTGGTAGTAAGACTCATGCTTTGCCATTGAGAATGGGATTGTTCCCTTGGTTCAGACATTTTTGTATTTTAATGGAAATGTCATTACTATTGTTGTACTTATGATCCAAAAAATCTCTATCTCTTCAAACCTCCTGAGCACTATCCAAACTATTGTGCAAGCTTCCTCTTAGAATCATAAATTCAAATGTTACCTCTCTTCATTTTTATCATCCTCGCATACTCCACAAAGGTGGAAAATGTCTTGTGTGACTTCAAGTTGATGCCAACTTGGCTAAGTCAATACTTAGACTTTACTAAGACCTTCTTATCGTTTTGTTTTCTAGCTACCATATGATGGAAAAATCTCAACATCTCCATTAATTGTGTCTCACACTCAGTCATCGTCATGATTCTCTGATGTAGCTACTAGAATCTAGTTATCTTCTTATCAATATAAGACTAAGAGAAATATCAACACACGAATTGCATCCTAATGAACACCTCACTTGATTGTTTCTCCTCTTTGAAGGCTCAATAATAGCCATCATTGCCCTTCAATAGATATATCATGTGCTTGATCTTTTAAATGATATCAAACAACCAGAAATCCTTCTTTAAATTGGCCAGCCACAAATTTACATCTTACTAATCCATTGTATGTGATTACTCTGTCACTACAACATGTTTCAACCTCTCTGATGTTTTACTTGTACCTACAAATTTAAAATTTGGAGATGGTACCTTCGATGATGAAGTTGGTCTTTTCCAAAAATTGAGCAAACATTGACATCATCTTCCCAAGAATGGCATGGAAATCAATATAGACAAGTTATGTTTGGTCCAACTATGTCAGGATGGGAAATTCCTATCCTCTCATAGGTTCTCCCATAGGGATCCTCACCTCAAGTACCCTCTATTTTGGTACTCACATTTGTGACAATCTTTATTGTCCTCCATGATTCTATGTAACAAATTTCCACTTGTTCTTCGTGTCATCCAATATATATGAATAACCATAACCAATAGTTAGATCTAATGGACATGTAAGAAAAAACATAACATCCTAGTTCCATATTTTTATAGACTCAACAAAGCTAGGCTCTGGTACCAAAACATATGACACCCCATCTTTACAAGATCTTGAATAATAAAATATAAACATCAATGAAAGACCAACCAATCATTTATATATATAGCTTACACATATACACCATAGTATAAAAATTGTGAATCGACCAAAGAATATATATCAACAAGGACCACTCTGTCACACATGTATACAAAAGATATTTTGGTCTGTTCGTATATTACAACATGTACAACTAGTATAACATCATAAGAAATACATGCCAAAATCCCCAGTTGTTGAACCAACCTTCTGAAACCAACATGTATAATTGTATTCAATCTTATACCTGAACACACAAAAATGACTACCTAGAGGTAATCTCACAAACATATCCTACCTCTAAGAGACAAATGCTCTCCAAAAGACAAAATTTCTACAACAATACAATAGTTGTTCCGTTGGTCACCTAAAGAATGCACAAAACCACGTCGTGAGACCCCCAATGACATGATATAATAGTCGATAAAATTTATTACATAACAATATTGATAATAATGCTTAACATGGTATGTAATATTTAGATTGATAGAGTAGGTAATTTAACAAAATGAAAGCATGTTCCATGTATATGATTGGGCCATACACATACGTCTCCAAAGCGTGGATCACATATATTAATTTTAGCAAGTAAATGACATCCATATTTTTTAAAATAAACCCAAGTAAGCATACTGTAAGAATATATTACATATTTTATTATATCATGGGTAGTTTGTCATGTACCACTTAAACTACTAGCTAGACATTGTGAAGCCTCTTCACAAATTTATAGAAGATCTAAAAATATCCATGTTTCATTAGGTCTGTCCTATCACTAAGGGACAATGAAGGATTTAATAAAATGTTAGAGTGCTCAAAGGTCAGATTTTCTATGGAATTTATCAAAACAAAATATAAATTACACAAGTTTGCCCTAGGTACATAGGCCACAACACGAAACACATGGTATAAAACCCACTAAAAATTTAGACCCAACCTGTAACATCCCATGTTTTGAGGCCTTAGATGAAATGATCTTAAAAGGAATAATTGGACTAACCATATCACCAAGGTGCACCTCCTTTTCAGAGATTCCATCACTAAAGAACTTTGTTGTTAAGTGTTCTTAGCCCAAGTAGTAATAGGATGGGTGGCCATTTGGGAAGTTTTTCTCAGATTGTGTGTGAGTGAGGACAAAGCGTGCAATTAAGGATAGTGGTGGTTTATGGGGACAATCGTCATTTCTAAACTTCTACTAGAACCTTGGGAAGTGGGTGTAGGTGTTATAAATAGTATTAGAGACAATTCCCCTCTAGTAGGTGGGGCCCACATGGGCCTATGACATGCCAATCTTTGAGTCGTACTATCCAGGCATGTTGGAAAGGGCTATCTGATTTGATGGAGACACCCTTGTGTTAGTAGTATCCATGCATGTTAGAAAGGGCTATCCAAATTGATGGAGCAACCCTTGCGCTGGTTGTTGTGGTTAGGAGCTGGGTGTACATGGGCCATTTAGTCTGCACTAAAATGGAGAAAAGATTATGAGGTCATATATTTGAGACTTGATGAGGACGTCAAGAATCTAAGTGAGGGATATTGTAACATCCTAGGATTTGAGGCCTTGGATAAAATGATTTTAAAAGTAATGATTGGACTACTCATATCACCAAGGTGCACCTCCTTTTTAGGGATCCCATCACTAAAGAACTTTGTGTTTAAGCATGCTCAACCTAGAGTAGTACTAGGATGGGTGATCAGTCAAGAAGTTTATCTTGGCTTGCACACAAGTGAGGACAAAGTGTGAAGTTAAGGCTAGTGGTGGTTTGTAAGGCCAATTGTCATTCCTAAAACTCTACTAGATCCTTGGCCAGTGGGCTTGGGTGTTACACAGCCACCGTCATTCTTCATCACATATCCAAATCATTATTCACAATTGAGTCCCAATAATATTTGAAGATTTCAAGTTTATCCAACCCTAGATGTCCCTGTATATTCACTAATATAAGTCTTCGAGCATCTTTCACAATTCTCATATATGGTCAAGATTTACTTGTTAGTATATCCCAAAACAAACTGGGGAAATAGATCTAAAAATTTTATGATTCAAAATGATTAGGGTCACACTTGGTTAACTAGGTCAGTTGCTAATTTTATTATATTGATCATGTTTAGTATCAACAACAATTATCAAAAATTATTCAAAATTTTGTACCTTCAGAAGATATAGAACATATCACTTTACAATTTCAACCGTCCAAAATAGGGTACAAGTAATGTCTCATACCATACTAAATTCAAGGAATCAATCTAGGAAACCACTAGGCCCAATTTTTCCTTAAAACCACCCAATCAAGGTTTGTGTATCATGTATGGCCATCAGAAGGCCCAAATCATCAATCTTGGGCACAACAAGAACCACTTATGTGACATCCCCAGATTTTCTAAAACTTAATCTAATGTGTGAAGACCAAATTGAAATCCTCACCTCAGCAAGAATCCCAATTTAAACATCCCACATAAGGCTAAGAAGAAGAAAATCAGAGGAAGTCAACAGGAAACAATCAGTAGCACATGCACATGAACAATAATGAAACCATATAACACATGTTCACCATTCAACATATAATTACAACATGAATCGTTACAATATTGGATATTTCATATTGAATAGCAAACTTACATATACATGTACTAGAACTAAACAACATGATCTTAAGACAACAGGTCCACCTGTATATCAGCTCGCCACACAACTCACAACTATCCCAGATCTTCAAACGCATAACCACAAACTAAACAAAAGATTACATGTGGTACACATCAGCACAATATTCAAGAATATTGGACTGAGTACGCCTACGTGTCTTTTATATTCCTCTCATCATATCTTGGCAATAAGATAAAACTAATACTTGGCAGTTATAAAGAAATATAAAAAAAAACATATACTTGCACAATGATGTTCATTAACAAAAGAGAACACATATTTTAGGAACATTTTCCATTATATGCTCATGCATCTGCCTACCAATGGGATAGATGCATTTAGGCCTTATGATCTGCTTACCAAAGAGATAGACCATTGTACATGTGATCTTCTTACCAAAGAGATAGATCACTCACTAGAATTATGCTTACCAAAGAGATAAAGTGCTTTCATATAATGGAACATATATATTATGTTTCATGTGTTCATAGCCATAAGTACAAAAAATCAAACAACATATCATGCAAGAACAATCATTTCATCCAATACCATATGCCAAGTATTTTACTACGTATAACACAAGCATAATGTATAATAAGCCAAGTAAGAGGTAATGGCATACCTTAATCAAGACAAACCTAATCATCATATATCCTCATGTGAACTATGTATCCCAGGTCAAACCCTTATAAAGACAAGATCATGTACTATCATCAGGTTCTCATCATCTTAACACTAATTATATCCATTTTAGGGTTTACTAACTTCATAGGATATTCCCACTTTTACTTGTATTCTTGTCTTAGAATTATCATACTGATGTCATTTTCCAAGTTATGGTTCATTATCTGAACATTAGGTTCCATATCCTTTTTGTGCACATATTAACCTTAGGTTACATGATCATTAACCTAACTTAGTGTTTTAAACCATGTATTACAGATCAACTTCACATAACATGGATTTTATGCATAATCATGATCTCATAATTAAAACTAAGTTTCCATATACTGATATCAGCTACTCTATAAACATTCATCAATTATTGAGCATGTATGTATTTATTGCATATTAATTAGTGTTATTAGCCCTAATTAAACATATTAAGAAAATTACATGATTTTGTACATCAACATGACCATATCTGACATCATATGCATTCTAAACATGATTTATGATTTACTGGTATTTTCTCATAATTTTAGGCCATCATTTGATATTTATTATTCATGAAACAAGTGTAAAGAATCTTGCATGACATCACTATTATTAATGCATCAAAAGCATGATATTATCATTCTAAATTGTTCTACTCATTTTTTTGAACAATTAAGTAAATTATTTTTATTTTTCAGACATCAGAGCTATTTTCTATGATTTATTGAAGAACTGAACATTAATGTGGCAATTACCTTTTTGGGCCAATCGGCCGCCGCCACGTGGCCTGGGTGGGGTGCCTCCTTTACTTGTTCTGCCCGATCCAGATCTATGGTTGGGTCCATGGATCAGGGGATTCAGTTACCTGGGGTCACTTTCCCCTTTCTCGGTTACCCGGGGCCGCTTTCCCTAGGGAATTACCTTTAAGTATATGATATAGTGTTTCATAGAGGAAACAAACGATCTCTTGCGAGATTGTGAGAAAGGGGAAAGCGACCCCAGATAACTGGAACCCCTGATCCATGGATGCAACTGTAGATCCGGATTGGGTAGAACAAGTAAAGGAGGTGCCCCACCCAGGCAACGTGGCGGCGGCCGATTGGCCCAAAAGGTAATTGCCACATTAATGTTTAGTTCTTCAATAAATCATAGAAAATAGCTCTGATGTCCAAAAAATACAAATAATATATAGAATTGTTTTGAAAAAATGAGTAAAACACATTAGAATGATAATAATAGGGTTTTGATGCATTAATAATAGTGATATCATGTAAGATGTTTTACACTTGTTTCATGAATAATAAATATCAAACGATGGCCTAAAATTATGAGAAAATACCAGTAAATCATAAATCATGTTTAGAATGCATATGATGTCAGATATGGTTATGTTGATGTTCAAAATCATGTAATTTTCTTAGTATGGCTAATTAGGGCTAATAACCCTAATTAATATGCAATAAATACATACATCCTCAATAATTGATGAAAGTTTATAGAGTAGCTGATATCAGTATATGGAACCTCAGTTTTAATTATGCGATCATAATTATGCATAAAATCCATGTTATGTGAAGTTGACCCGTAATAAATGGTTTAAAACCCTAAGTTAGGTTAATGATCATGTAACCTAAGGTTAATATGTGCACAAAAAGGATATGGAAGCTAATGTTCAGATAATGAATGATAATTTGGAAAATGACATCAGTATGATAATTCTAAGACAAGAATACAAGTAAAAGTGGGAATATCCTACTAAGTTAAGTAAACCCTAAAATGGATATAATTAGGTTTAAGATGATGAGAACCTGATGATAGTACATGATCTTGTCATTATCAGGGTTTGACCTAGGATACATAGTTCACATGAGGATATATGATGATTAGGTTTGTCTTGATCAAGGTACACCATTACCTCTTACTTGGCTTATTATACATTATGCTTGTGTTATATGTAGTAAAATACTATGCATATGGTATTGGATGAAATGATTGTTCTTGAATGATATGTTGTTTCATTTTCTATACTTACGGCTATGAACACATGAAACATAATATATATGTTCCATTATATGAAAGCACTTTATCTCTTTGGAAAGCATAGTGCTAGTGAGTGATCTATCTCTTTGGTAAGCATATCACATGTACAATGATCTATCTCTTTGGTAAGAAGATCATAAGGCTTAATTGCATCTATCCCATTGGTAGGAAGATGCACGAGCATATAATGGAAAATGTACCTAAAACATTTGTTCTCTTTTGTTAATGAACATCTTTGTGCATGTATATGATTTTTCTTATATTTCTTTATAACTTCCAAGTATTAGTTTTAACTGATTGCCAAGATATGATGAGAGGTATATAAAAGACTCGAAGGCGTACTCAGTACAATATTCTTGAATATTGTGCTGACATGTACCACTTGTAATCTTTTTTTTAAGTTGTGGTTATGCTTTTGAAGATCCAGGATAGTTGTGAGTTGTGTGCAGAGCTGATGTACAAGTGGACCTATTGTCTTAAGATCCTATTGTTTAGTGGTAGTACATGTATATGTAAGTTTGTTGTTCAATATGTAATATCAAATATTGTAACAATTCATGTTGTAATTATATGTTGAATGGTGAACATGTGTTGTATGGTTTCATTATTGTTCATGTGCATGTACTACTGATTGTTTCCTTTTAACTTCCTCTGATTTTCTTCTTCTTAGCCTTTGTGAGATGTTTAAATTGGGATTCTCGCTGAGGTGAGGATTTCAATTTGGACATCACCCATCAAATTAAGTTTTAGAAAATCTAGGGATGTCACAACTTCCCACATGGAGACATGATAAGGATACATTCACATATATATGAACCTTCTATTTATTTGAAATTTGGCACATAGATTTACAATAAGGAAAAATGACATCTGCCAAATTTTCAAAATAGAACTCTAAAGTATACCAGAGTTATGCTATTGTCAATATTAGGGCGCAAGAAAGACAAACCAAGTATAGATGAGCTATGTTTCAATAGAAACTCGATTTCTAAATTTTTTCTTGTAGTATAATGATGAGTGAAAAAGCCAAAACAACATTGTGGAGAACTTCCAAATGAAAATAATATCATAAAAATCATATTTCTTATTATATGGTATAAAAACACCATAAAGGTACCACCTTTAACATTATTTGTTTATCATAGTTTGAATTTAAGAATGTGCATGCCTAACTAAGAATGTCTATAGCATACAAGACGTTCTAGAGAGAGAAAAAAATGAATACACAAATTAATATTCCATTCTTACTTACTTCAATCAACATATATATTCCATCATTTAACATGATAGGGGGATTAGGAGCAAGGAAAATGTTTGCATGTATCATGTAGGTATTAAATTATTCGTATATTATTATATGCCTTAATGGTGAAAAAGAGTCCACTTCTAGATGAAGAAAAAATCTTTGATTTTTACTCCTCCAAAGTTCAAAGGAGCCCAAAGCTAACATACATGCCAAGATATCTTCAGTAAATACAAGGTTTAGTCCTTGAAAGCTCCAAAAATTGTTATTCTGTGATCCTAGAAAATAAGGGAAAGAGGATCGAACAAAACATGCTTTTGCTCTAGGTCAAACTCTAGGTAAGTAAAATGCCATGCACATAGATCAAGGATGGAGATAATGGGAGATCATCCCACAAATATAAGAGAATATGAAGCTTGCTTACATGGAAATATGTTAGGAAAAAAATATGAGGGATGCCACAAGAGTTAATCATCACTGAGAAATAAGAAAGGAAGAAGCGGAAGCAGTTATTGTCAATTGATGGAAGAGAGATACTTCATTGGTTGTCATTAATCAATGACAAGAGGCAGCTACCCAGCAGTGCAAGCAACAAAGGATAAGGATAAGGGAAGTAGGGTGCATATATAGGTTTGAGGGGAGAGGACAAAAGAGAGAAGTAGTTGGATGACATTGCCAATGCCATAGGATACAATCACTATAACACCATCATCCAACAATAGCATTGGTAGACAACCACATATTCCACACCAGATGACAACATGTGCTTATGGACAACTGTTAGCAGGAAGTCCATAGGTAGAAGTCATCAAAAGGTCATATTATGACTTCCATTATAAGATGTCAATATCATTCTTAAGCAACAATCTTCAAACATCGGCCAGTCAACATACACATACTTCCATTGGTATCCAACCTCAACTGATGGAAAGGAGGGTGGTTTTTAGGGAAACCAATAGCCACCAAAAAAATCCTAAACAAGGGAGAGAAGATAAGATCAAACCATGATATGTGAAAATTCTATAATGAGCCTATTATAATGGTGAAATTGCACATAGAATCAAAAATCATAAATCAATCATAAATTACATAATAAATGTAAATATGTTTCAAGGACTATTTTGGGTCACAGTTCTTAGAGTGTCAACGAGTTCACATGCAATGTCAACTTTCAGACAAATTATCTTGTTTTTGTACTAGGTGACATAGAGTGTCACTCAAGTGGCACGTAGTGTCCTGACTCAGGTTGTCAGGAAATTGATATGGGGTTCCAAGTGTTAGGACCACACAAGATATATTTCATGCTACAACAATTAAAGGTGACATGATGTATGATTTGTCAAATACATGGTGTCAACCTCTGTAACAACAAATATGTTATTTTTTAGTATATCTGGAAAGACACATCACCCTCAAGATATGTTATGTCTGAAAGTTTTGTATGCAAATATATGTATATCTGGACATAAATATGTATATATATATATATATATATATATATATATATATATATATATATATATATATATATATATATATATATATATATATATATATATATATTAGGTTCAAGTGAATTTCTTTCTAATCCCCTATAAAAAGTAGAAGGTCAAAGAGTTACATGCTGCCAAAATCTACACCTATATATGGAAAGCTCAAGTTAACTCTTCAAGCTAAATATGCATTCTATACTTTACACAATATACTTATATGTATCTGAATTTGGTAAATTTTATTTTGAAAAACCAAAGTTAGGGATGATATTTAAAGTAGTATGACACTATATTACTCATCTAGCTGGGAAGAAAATTATTCCATACAAATTGAGTCCAACTTTATATGCTTAACATTTTTCCCTGTAATACTCCCTATATTTCTTTTCCTATCTGTGTTCTTTCTGGAGCTACTTTCTTTCCATGTGTGGAAGTATATTATAGAGAGTTAAGATAGTAGCTGTCTATTCTACTTGGCTAAGTTTGCACCTATTATGGTGATCATCTCCTTTGTTGTTCTTAATAGAGGAGCTTTGAAAGACAATTCTTCACAGACCATTTTTCGTAGGGATTTGACAAATCATCATTCTTGAAAGAGGTGCCTATGTGATTCTGATTCTTCATCACACATAAGGCAAGTGGTGTGTTTGTACCTACGTACTATATAACCACCTTGTCAAGTGTAGGGAGTGATTCAAAAGTAGTGTGATATACACATGATCTCCATTTTAGAATTTCATACTCATTCTACATGTGTTTGGTGCAACAGTTCCTATGCCTTGTGTGTCTGATAAGCTCCCAAGGACTCATTTTGGTTTGTCTCAGCCTCCATTAAACTATTGTCATTATATTTTTTACCCTAGAATAGACCTCTCTAGTGGATGTCTCGAAGCTCAATACCTTAGGATATCATCTTCTCATCCAATTGTCTCAGGATGAGTCTTCATGATGATATTTGATGATCCTTCTTATAGTTGCCCAGTTTTTAATTTTTGTAGTGGATTTCATACCCACACCACCTTTGTCCTTTCGAAGAGAAATCTTGGAGTATTTCATTGGGTGTTTGCCTTTGTAACACCCAGGCCCACTGCCCAAGGCTCTAGCAGAGTTTCAAGAATGACAAATGGCCCCATAGACTACCACTAGCTTTAACTGGGTGCTTTACTGTTATAACCCCAATTTTTTTGGTTTATTTGGTGAGAAATGTAATTTCTCATATTAAATATATTTGAACAAATAATGATATAATTTGGTTTGATGGATTTCTTTTACAATAGCCTTGATGTTTGGGTTGTGGGCTTTATTGGCTATTGGGCCCAAATAACAAGAAAGTTCAATTAGTGAATGAATAATTGAATTTTTGAGAAAAGAAGAATGTGGAAACCTCTAGAAGGCAAATACAAAGAGGGATTTCGAATCTCGTGGATTCCTTGGGTTCCAAGGAGTCTAAAGTTGCACAGAAAAGCAATAAGGAAAGAAAAGATTAATTAAGTATTTCGTTGTTAAGAAAGAAATTGGAAATAATGATTAAATGTTGAAAATAAGTGGAAAGAGGTATAATTAAGTTATCTTTGATGAATTTTTGTATCCACGAGGTTTATAATATTAAAATGAACTCCAATGAGGAAAATAAAAAGAAAATTAAAGAGAAGTCCTCGAAAGGAGATATTTTAATAAGTGAATAAGAAAAAAAGAGAAAATAGATGAAAATTAATTAAGAGGCTAAGGAATATTCCCAAGATGGTATTCCGAGCCATTAAGGTTCCTTGAGGTTCAAGGAACTTAGAATAATAAATTTAATGACAAGGGAAAGAGAAAATATGTGAGAAATATAAATAATTAAGAGTTAACTTGCATATAAAGAAAGGTATCTCATACTTTCGATTTTGAGTCCCAAATGTGGTACACACGAGGATTAAGTCTTTATAGACTTTCCTTTAAAATTTGGGGTCATTTGGATGTATAGTTTAAGAGATACGGATTTTTGAAAATCCCTAAAAGGAATGAATAATCTCTATATATCACAAAGTTTTTTCTGATTCAGTGTTAATGCCGCGTAAACTTCTGACCTTGGGATCGAGATCTGACGGTTTGGAGTTTGTCTTCCACCTTGAACGGGAAAAGGAAACCGCAGATCAACAGTTGATAGCGTACCCAAGTGGAAATCTTAGAATCCAAGGCATAAATATTTTGGGAAACATGTCCAACCGCCTCAGGAGACCATTACAAGTTGATCTATCCTAAGGATCACGAGGTTTCTTTGCCTCCAAGAGTTTTACCCAAAATAGACTTCTCATTCGCATAGAAGACCTGTATATGTATAGGTCTTGGACCCCTTCAAGGCTATGATTAGCTTCCTTGAGTTCGGACGAAGTGTCGCAAACCCTCTTGCTTTAGGATTTTGGAGGAGTACCCCCAACCTCTCCTTCCTGATGGTGAGGATGCCGCTGCAGGCAGAGCTTCTCTGCCCCACCGCCACCAACCACCACTTACCCAATTAAGGGTACAAATTGGTTCGGTGGGGAGGGACAAAGGCAACGACCACTGCGTGGGAGAGGGAGGAGGCCTACAGGTGAGAGTCAACTCCCGAGTTGACTTGCCTTGGCGCTGTGTCGAAGAAGGGGAGAATCGGAGGTTGACGAAGAGGCAGAGAGAAAGACTCTCTTACCCCTGACATGCGTGAAGGAGAGCAGGGGAAAAAGGATAAAATCACCGGTTCAAAGGCCCTGCTCACGCGACTAAGGTGGAAAAAGGCAAAAAAGGGTTTAATGTTGATGTGGCTCTTTGCAATTGGCTAAAAGGTAATTTATCTTGCAAAATTAGTAACTCATGATTGGTAACTCAGATTAGAGAGTATTATATATCAAAATTGATCAAAAAAATTCAAGCAATATAATAAAAATGTAATTGAAGCCTAATACTTCTTCCAATTCAAAAGTATGTAAATATTCTATCTTTAATGGTTTCTTTAATGAAAAACCCTAATCTTTATTGATTAATGATTTAGGAAGGGTTATATAGATGTTTAAAGTTGATATTAACATGTTGTTAATAAAAAGGACACATGAGATCTAAAAGGATGATCTGTATTCATAAATTGAATAATCTAGGGTTCTATGTACATGAATATGCTTTAATGGGCCTTGAAACACTAACTTTGGTAATTATGAACCTTAATGTCTTTAATTGCCCAAATCCATGATTAAAATTGAGATATGATGAATCTACACTATTTCGAGTATAAAGGTTCTTATAGTTAGGGTTTTGTAATGGTTTAATGTGGAATTAGTTCAAATATGTGAATTGAACTGGAATGCAATAAGAGTTGTCTTTTTGTAAGGAACCAAAGATGATAATTGGGCCTAATGATCGAATCATGGATTAAAAGGATAAAAATAGTAGTTTTAATCTAAAAGAGGTTTAAGAGGATTAATTAATGGATAAATATGCCTTTAATCTGAAATTGAGGATTAGATGTTGAGATAATTAGGGTTTGTGATCAATTGCGTTAAATTAGGATTTAAAATAGTAAAAGATGAAGGGAAACCCTAATTGCAATGGAAACCCTAAAAGTGGGCTAGAAACCCTAGGAAGAGTGCTAGATTTAATAAATCTTGATGACATGAGTAATAAAAGGAAATTGTATATTTGTTTCAGGATCTTATTGAATGCTTGCTTGCCTATTGATTGATTGGATTATTTCTGCCTCACATCAACTTGACAGGTATGTGGTTACGCTTATGAATATCTCGAGTTCGCTTTCTGAGGTTTTCTGAAGTTTTCATCGATGACATGAATTAACTGTTGCATGAATTTAATTCATGCAAACTATAATGTGGATATGACTATCACATAAGATATGTGCCTACTAGCTCAGATCCTGGTCCCCTCTGTGTCGTAATGGCTGACCTAGTATATGGCTACCTAGAGGGTAGGTCCATCAGGTCATGAATGACTTAGTATATGGCTGCCTAGAGGGTAGGTCCATCAAGTCACAGTGAGTTAGATATTGGGCTACCTTTGGGTGGTGCCATGCGACTCTACCTTTACAGAGGTACCATATAAGACCTTATAGGGACAACACAGAGTTGTGGATAGGTATGGATTGATTAGTTTTTCTTAAAACGTAATCTTGGTTGATAAATGATTAATTGAATGATTACATTGTTAACATATGTGCATGATTATTGTTTCCCCCACATACCAGCTTCTGGCTGACCGACGTTTTGTTTGTCGGCGTTTTAGGTACAATGAAATGAACAACAGTAAAGTGGCACATGTGGTACTAAATGAGAATTAAAGTGCAAAGGAGGATTAGATAGATTAGTATCTATGTGGATAGAAGTTTAGAGATCCAAGTTTTCAAAAAGGTATGCAAAAAAAATTATTTTCTTACAGCTTTCAGTATAGTATGTTAAAATTTGATAATTATTCTTGGTTAATTGCCGAACCTTTGATCTGGAAGTCATGGGTGCGGCTTCGACCTCTCGGTCTCCCTTAATTGGGGGTTATCAGGAGGTGGGGTCATAACATTTGGTATCAGAGCATAGGTTCCTTAGTTAACCATTAATAATTATTAAATTTTACAAACTCCATAGAACCCAAGGGAGTTATTAGAGGATTACCCGAAAGACGGAGGTGTCTAGAAAAGGATCACGACTGGGGGCTGTCAATATTTTCCTCCGTACCGCTAGTCAGAATATGAGGACTCCCGGATCCGTGTGACTGCCTGGCCAAAGTCTTAGGGTATGAATCGAAATAAGATACCTTTAGGACTCTCTCATCTTATTCATCCCTTCTCAACTCCAATTCTGTTAGGGACCTTAAGGATTAGGGTTTCCTCTCTCTTCTCCTCACCCTCTTGAGGTATGGTTAAGGTTGATAAGGAATAAGGGATCCTCCACCAAATTAATAAAAAGCATGTAAATAAGATGTCATGGACATAAGCTTAATAGAGTAAGCGTAAAAGAATAGATGCATGCTTAGGTCGTATGACATGAGTTGTCATTGCCCTCAGGAGAGACCTGAGGATGGACCTCCTTGTCAGGAGGATGGGTAGAGAGAGAGAGTTTGTCTTAGAGGTAGAGACCTCACTTGAAAGTAGAGACCTAGCACATCCTTTGAGGATGATGTTAACCCTAACCCTAAGTGAAGGTTAGAATGAGAGATGTCATGATGAGTTAAATGACATGGTAGACCAGGTGTTTGGATATACATGCCTTGGATGCCATATTAGCCATGAGAGGTTGGATGATCAAGTACCTATGGCAACCCAACCCTGAGAAGGTTCATGCATGTTTGAGCGAAAGATAGATCCTTCATGAAGAAAGGACCTCTTATAAAGAGGTTGGTTGTAGGATTAGGTCTAGAGAGAGATCAGACCTCAGGCAAGAAGGTTGGAAGCTGAAAACCCCAAAACTTGAAGAATAGTGGGAGTTGAGGATGATGCGACCTAAGTGGATGATAGTGGTTTCCGTATGCTTGACCCTTGGAGGCTTATGATGTCGGGGTTTCCATGAGAGGAACCAAACCCTAGAGAGAGAATGAGTATGTTGGTACCTCTGTGCCTATGGTATAGGTGTTTACCTCCTGAGATAGGTAGAAGAGTTTCTTAGAATTGAAGGGGATGAAGTAGCAAGTTGTGAAGCCTTGTACCTAGTTGGTTGTCCTGGAAGAGGACTCAAATCTGAGGTTTTGCTCGAATGAAAGGATGACATACCCGGGACATGCTTGATTCATGGTTGAGCATGCAGTTGGACATTCGAAGGTGAACATAGGGTTCCTAGGCCTATGAGGGGAAGCAGTGTATCCAATGATCATGATGAGATTTGAAGTCTCTATAGTTTCAAGCATGCTACTCCTCATGCATAGAGGTAAAGAACCCCTTAAGTTAAGGGTATGCTTGATGAACCCCTCACAACTAAGTTGGTATAATGTTGAGGATGAAAACAAATATGACCTAGCATGGTTTAGTAGGTATGCTTGTGCCTTAGTAGTTGCTGGATTAAGAATGCTCATGTGAATGTAAACCCTAAGGATGTTTGTGACCTTTGTTATCAAGGTGTAGTTTCCTCCCATCCTGGGAGAGGGACTCTTTGGTAGGGAGTTTACCAGTTTGGTTGGTTTTGAGGTAACCTAAGGAGGTTTTATAGGATCTTCAGAAGCTAAGTGAGGAGTACATGGAATGAGAATGAACCTATAGACCGATAGATAACCATCTCTGTGTGCATGTGGATGTGTTACCATGGAGGTAACCGATATGGGGCTTGACCATGGTAGGCAGGTTGTCATGATCCCTATGAAAGGATGAAAGTCAGCCCATGAATGCAAGAAGAGAGATGATGAAGGCTTGGGTAAGGTTCTAAGTTGAACATGTACTATAAGAGAATCCTAAGTCTATCCTAGGGTCAGATAGGGATAAGACTGATGAAAGTAGGAGTTGCCTATTCCCTAGTACACATGACCATAGGGTCGGGAGGTAACATCTATCATTGTCTGAGGGCCATGGGTTAGGAGATTGATCACCTTCATGAACTCATGGAACCCAAAGGGCAGATGAGTAGGGCACTCTCTCATGCATTAGGGAAGAGGGATGACCCCAAAATTTTTGGCACCCTATAGACCTAGAGCTGATGACTAAGGATTGTGTTTGGACCAGATAGGTTCGAGACCAGTTTTCCATGGAAGTAACTTTAATATCGAGATGATTGTGATGTAGAGACATAAGTTGCACGTTTCAACCTAGATTTGAAGGTGTACTGGAAAGGCGGGATGTACCATCTCTACTCTTGGAACAGGAAGAACTATGTATTTGGACTGCAGCCAAATACTTATTTCCTCTTGTTATGGGAGTGAGAGATAGGACAATATGCATGCAATGCACCAAGGATAAAAGATGATGTGGTTTGGAATGTTGCCACAGGATATGGGGATAGAGAAGAAAATATACCCTGGTGAAGTGAATGATACATGGATGGTTTGCAAAAACTAAAGAGAAATAAGGTAGTCATCTTATAAGGATGTTTTTAGCATGAGCTATGAGTTACACCAGGTTGAGTTTGAAAACCAAAGGAATAAGCTCGGAATGTTCTTGATGAGGATGGACTTAGGGATAAGATGAAATAATAAGTGGCATATAGGAAGGTGTATGTCATCAATATTACCTAATACCTAAGAATGGGAAATGGTAATGGATGCTCTGGTAGAGATATAACTGCCTAGTTTGGCTAGAAGAGGTTGTTAGGTTAACCTTAAGTGTGGAAAGGAGAGGTGTTTGGATAACACTCAGATGTAACAAGATACATTGAAAAGTTAATGGTTGTTTGGTTATCCAGTCTAGTCCTTGATATAATGAAAGGATGGTGGCAGAACCTCAAGTTCACTTCTTTGGAAAAGAAGGTGATGAAACCCCGACTAGAGTGGTTTAGGGTTTCTGAGGAATTGATCTTGAAGAATAATGACATACATGAGATCATGATTTTAAGATCACCATACACTGTAGTAAATGGAAATAGCACTTTGGATGCTTAAGATGAAGTTGCATGTGGTTTATGACCATGCAAGCTAGGAGGTAAAGGATGAACCCCAGTAACCCAGTGTATCGATATAGAGGACAAAAGAGTCCCTGAGAGGGAATGGGAGTTCATCACTATGGATGTTGTGGTAAGTCTCCCCTATACCAAGGAAGGTCAAGATGCAATGTGGGTTATGGTAGATCACTTTAGCTAAATGATGTAAGAAAAAAAAAGAGTTCTGTCAAGGGACCATTTTGGTTGAACTACCCACGAGAGAGATGGTTCAGTATCACCATGATGCGAGTTCAAAAGTTCTTGAGTTTTACCTAAAGGTTCACTTCCATAAGGTGGAAGTAGGTACATGAAGAACTCGATGTTAGTAGAGTTTATCACCCCTAACTAATGGTTAGTATGATCTAGACTAAAGGGTCTGATGAGAGCATATGTGCTCATTCGGGGTGATAACTAGAGATAGTTCTTCTCCTATGCAAGATGTGAAGTTAACCACCATAGCCAATATCGGGATTCAAAGAAGCTCTATAAGAGAGGTTGTGTCGGTCACCACTTCAGTAAGGTAATGTTGGTGAAGGACCACATGATGGTTAGAAAAGGACCACAGTGTGTGTAGATGAAGTCGCTTTGATCATGCAATGGCTGAAAGGAGCCTAGAGATGATAAGAGTCGTGAGCAGATGCAAAGTAGGCTGACATGCAGTTCACTATGGGAGAATATGTGACATGAAAATCCAACCCCTCTAAGTTATAGCTTATAGAGCTGAGTCCCCGATACATGGGTCCATTTGAGATGGATTGGTGGAGAAGGTTATGGATAACCTTACCCCTCAGGATAAAGAAAGGTTTGATGAGTTTCAAATGTCCAATTTAGAGCACTATGTGAGGTACCCTAACCATGAGCTAAACAATGAACCTAGTAAGCTCCAAGGGAGGATGAAATGACCTAAGTCACCTGTGCAGTTTATAGACGCCAGGGTGAAAGAACTCAGAGAAAAGAATATGTGATGATAAAGGTTCTTTGGAAGTTCCATGGGTAAGGTAAAGCCACATAGGGGTCGTTGATGGACATGGAAAAGTCTTATCCTGAATTGTTTGTTTTGTTTGATTGAATTTTGAGGACAAAATTTCTATAAGAGGGGAAGGATGTTATAACCCCAATTTTTTGGTTTATTTGGTGAGAAATATAATTTCTCATATTAAAGATATTTGAACAAATAATGATATAATTTGGTTTGATGGATTTCTTTTACAATAGCCTTGATGTTTGGGTTGTGGGCTTTATTGGCTATTGGGCCCAAATAACAAGAAAGTTCAATTAGTGAATGAATAATTGAATTTTTGAGAAAAGAAGAATGTGGAAACCTCTAGAAGGCAAATCCAAAGAGGGATTTCGAATCTCTTGGATTCCTTGGGTTCCAAGGAGTCTAAAGTTGCAAAGAAAAACAATAAGAAAAGAAAAGATTCATTAAGTATTTCTTTCTTAAGAAAGAAATTGGAAATAATGATTAAATGTCGAAAATAAGTGGAAAGAGGTATAATTAAGTTATCTTTGATGAATTTTCGTATCCATGAGGTTTATAATATTAAAAGGAACTCCAATGAGGAAAATAAAAAGAAAAGTAAAGAGAAGTCCTCGAAAGGAGATATTTTAATAAGTGAATAAGAAAAAAAGAGAAAATAGATGAAAATTAATTAAGAGGCTAAGGAATATTCCCAAGATGGTATTCTGAGCCATTAAGGTTCCTTGAGGTTCAAGGAACTTAGAATAATAAATTTAATGACAAGGGAAAGAGAAAATATGTGAGAAATATAAATAATTAAGAGTTAACTTGCATATAAAGAAAAGTATCTCATACTTTCAATTTTGAGTCCCAAATTTGGTACACACGAGGACTAAGTCTTTATAGACTTTCCTTTAAAATTTGGGATCATTTGGATGTATAGTTTAAGAGATACGGATTTTTGAAAATCCCTAAAAGGAATGAATAATCTCTATATATCACAAAGTTTTTTCTGAATCAGTGTTAATGCCGCGTAAACTTCTGACCTTGGGATCGAGATCCGACGATTTGGAGTTTGTCTTCCACCTTAAACTAGAAAAGGAAACCGCAGATCAACAGTTGATAGTGTACCCAAGTGGAAATCTTGGAATCCAAGGCATAAATATTTTGGGAAACATGTCCAACTGCCTCAGGAGACCATTACGAGTTGATCTATCCTAAGGATCGCGAGGTTTCTTTGCCTCCAAGAGTTTTTCCCAAAACAAACTTCTCATCCACCCAGAAGACCTATATATATATATAGGTCTTGGACCCCTTCAAGGCTGCAATTATCTTCCTTGAGTTCGGACAAAATGTCGCAGGCCCTCTTGCTTTAGGATTTTGGAGGATTACCCCCAACCTCTCCTTCCTGATGGCGAGGATGCCGCTGCAGGAAGAGCTTCTCTGCCCCGCCGCCACCAACCACCACTTACCCAATTAAGGGTATAGACTGGTTTGGTGGGGAGGGACGAAGGCAATGACCATTGCGTGGGTGAGGGAGGAGGCCTACAAGTGAGAGTCAACTCCCGAGTTGACTTGCCTTGGCGCTGTGTCGAAGAAGTGGAGAATCAGAGGTTGAAGAAGAGGTAGAGAGAAAGACTCTCTTACCCCTAACACGAGTGAAGGAGAACAGGTGCAAAAGGATAAAATCGCCGGTTCAAAGGCCCTGCTCGCGCGACTAAGGTGGAAAAAGGCAAAAAAGGGTTTAATGCTGACGTGGCTCTTTGCAATTGGCTAAAAGGTAATTTATCTTGCAAAATTAGTAACTCATGATTGGTAACTCGGATTAGAGAGTATTATATATCAAAATTGATCAGAAAAATGCAAGGAATATAATAAAAATGTAATTGAAGCCTAATACTACTTGTAATTCAAAAGTGTGTAAATATTCTATCTTTAATGGTTTCTTTAATGAAAAACCCTAATCTTTATTGATTAATGATTTGGGAAGGGTCATATAGATGTTTAAAGTTGATATTAACCTGTTGTTAAAAAGGACACATGAGATCTAAAAGGATGATCTGTATGCATAAATTGAATAATCTAGGGTTCCATGTACATGAATATGCTTTAATGGGCCTTGAAACCCTAACTTTTGTAATTATGAACCTTAATGTCTTTAATTGCCCAAATCCATGAGTAAAACTGAGATATGATGAATCTACACTATTTTGAGTATAAAGGTTCTTATAGTTAGGGTTTTGTAATGGTTTGATGTGGAATTAGTTCAAATATGTGAATTGAACCGGAATGCAATAAGAGTTGTCTTTTTGTAAGGAACCAAAGATGATAATTGGGCCTAATGATCGTATCATGGATTAAAAGGATAAAAATAGTAGTTTTAATGTAAAAGAGGTTTAAGAGAATTAATTAATGGATAAATATGCCTTTAATCTGAAATTGATGATTATATGTTGAGATAATTAGGGTTCGTGATCAATTGCATTAAATTAGGGTTTAAAATAGTAAAAGATGAAGGGAAATCCTAATTGCAATGGAAACCCTAAAAGTGGGCTAGAAACCCTAGGAAGAGAGCTAGATTTAATAAATCTTGATGACATGAGTAATAAAAGGAAATTGTATATTTGTTTCAGGATCTTATTGAATGCTTGCTTGCCTATTGATTGATTGGATTATTTCTGCCTCACATCAACTTGACAGGTATGTGGTTACGCTTATAAATATCTCAAGTTAGCTTTTTGAGGCTTTCCGAAGTTTTCATCGATGACATGAATTAACTGTTGGATGAATTTAATTCATGCAAACTATAATGTGGATATGACTATCACATATGATATGTGCCTACTAGCTCAGATCCTGGTCCCCTCTGTGTCGTAATGGCTGACCTAGTATATGGCTACGTAGAGGGTAGGTCCATCAGGTCATGAATGGCTTAGTATATGGCTACCTAGAGGGTAGGTCCATCAAGTCACATTGAGTTGGATATTGGGCTACCTTTGGGTGGTGCCATGCGACTCTACCTTTACAGAGGTACCATATAAGTCCTTATAGGGACAACAAAGAGTTTTGGATAGGTATGGATTGAATAGTTTGGCTTAAAACGTAATCTTGGTTGATAAATGATTAATTGAATGATTACATTGTTAACATATTTGCATGATTATTGTTTCCCCCACATACCAGCTTCTGGCTGACCGACGTTTTGTTTGTCGGCGTTTTAGGTACAATGAAATGAACAAACAGTAAAGTAGCACATGTGGTACTAAATGAGAATTAAAGTGCAAAGGAGGATTAGATAGATTAGTATCTGTGTGGATAGAAGTTTAGAGATCCAAGTTTTCAAAAAGGTATGCAAAAAAATTTATTTTCTTACAGCTTTCAGTATAGTATGTTAAAATTTAATATTTATTCTTGGTTAATTGCCGAACCTTTGATCGGGAAGTCATGGGTGCGGATTCGACCTCTTGGTCTCCCTTAATTGGGGGTTATCAGGAGGTGGGGTCGTAACATTTGGTATCAGAGCATAGGTTCCTCAGTTAACCATTAATAATTATTAAATTTTACAAACTCCATAGAACCCAAGGGAGTTATTAGAGGATTACCCAAAAGATGGAGGTGTCTAGAAAAGGATCACGACTGGGGGCTGGCAATATTTTCCTGTCTCCCATCCTAGTACTACTCCAAGTTGAGCACGCTTAACTATGGAGATCTTTAGGGATGAGCTCCCTAAAAATGAGGTGTACCATGGTGATATGGGTAGTCCAATCATTCCTTTTAAGATCACTCTATCTGAGAACTAAAATCCTAGGATGTTACAATCTCCCTTATTTAAACTCTTGACGTCCTCGTCAAGACTCAATTGTAGGGCCTCATAATATTTTCCTCATTTCAGTGAAGATCCATGTGGCCCATGTACATCCAACTCCCGATCACGTCTACCAGTGCAATGGTCATTCCATAAACTCGGATAGCCCTTTCCAACATGCCTAGATACTATTAGCGCAAGGCCACCTTCATCCACTTAGATAGCTCTTTCCAACTGGCATGGACCACATAGCTCAAAGATTGGAGTGTCACAGGCCCATGTTGGCCCCACCTATTTGAGGGGAGTTGGCTCGGATACCATTTGTAATGATCGGGCCCACTGCTTGAGGCTCTAGCAAAGTTTCAGGAATGACGACTAGCCCCACAGACCCCCACTTTCCTTAACCACAGACTTTGTCCTCACTCACGCAAAAACTAATATAAACTTTCTGACTGGTCACCCATACTAGTATTACTCCAAGTTTAGCATGTTGAACTATGGAGTTCATTAGTGATGGTCTCCCTAAAAAGGAGGTGCACCTTGGATATATGGGTAGTCCAATTATTCCTTTTAAGATTATTCAATCAGAGGCCTCAAATCTTGGGACGCTACAGCCTCCTACACAGAAAAAGTTTGAGATAGTCATTTCCATTATATCTAGTACAGACATGGGGATTTCCCCCCATTGGACTCAGAATGTGATCAGACCTTCTATTGCTAACTTTGTCAGTGTGATCTAACCTTCCATGGAAGTCTTCATCTGTGGCTAGCGATTGATCATTTACTATAGCTTTTTTGTGCATTTGTAAAGTCCTTCATCTGAAGTTTTCAACCTGTTAAAGGGAAGCCAAGGTATTTGGTGGGCAAGCAGTTGATTTCAATTTTGAGAGCCTCCACTATGTCTTCATTGATTCTATTGCAGTTGGTTGCTAAAAAATCCCAAGTCATCTTCTCATTGATAAGGATCCCAATTTGTTCAGCGAACCTATGGAGAAACTTTTTTAGCTTGTTCGTGTCCTTTGTTTTGACTTCAATGAGCACAAGTATGTCATACGCAAAGATTAGATGGACGAGTACTTTGGTTCCGTCGATAGTTTATGTTACTATCTCTTTCTTATCCTCCACTTCCATTATCAATTGGGAAAAATACTCAATGGTTATGGGGAATAACAAGGGGGTGGATCCCCCTATCTGAGACCATTTGAGCCTTGGAAGATGCCATTTGGAGTGTCATTAACAATAACAGAATAACTTACAATGTCAACACATTGTTAAATGTGTCAAATCCACTTCTCTGAGAAATTCATTTCCTTCAAAAATCAACAGAGTCTGTCCCACATTACACTATTAAAATATTTGGAGACATCTAGATTCATACAATTTTTTTGTACCCTCTCGTGACATTGAAATCAAGCATGAATTCTCGGTCTAGAAGGGCACATTCTGAAATGCTTCTGCCCAAAACAAAGGCTCCCTATGATTCATGGTAGCACCATCTTCAAGCGATTAGCAAAAATTTAGCAACAATTTTGTAACAATCCCCTCCCCCATCTATCCCATATACATGCAGACTGATAGGGAAAGTTTCATTACCATAAATATAAGATCAATGGCTTAGCAATTAACCAAAAATAATTCATAAATTTCACTAAATCAAAATGTGTTTGGTATAAGATACCATATAAACTTTCCAATAAAGACTTACAAGATATATGAACTATTGTTTTTCACATAAATAAAACTAACTATCTAAATCTTCGAGGATTACATTAATTTTTTTCCCTTAGTGCCTTCCTTATTGAATGTCCATTTTCATCATATTTGAAGAAATGATAGCAGATTATCCTAAAATGTCAAGAAATAAAAACTCATCCAGTATGCCAAGTTATTCTGGTATGTGGGTGGAAACAAAATATTCACATTTATTTGTAACAATGTATTCACAACAATTACTATTGGAAAATCAAAATAAACATTTTCTACATAATCTCAACCTATTTTTACTCAACCTCTGGGATACCCTCTCTGAGTCTTGTTCCTACATAGGATGTTAGGCCACCTTCTCAATATGGACCTAAGTGCCTCATATGACCTCCCAAATTTTTGATGTGGTCTAAGTCATCTTCATTACTGTCTCAGACTTTCAGAGTTGGTATGAGGGGTGCGAGCAAGTTATAAGTATATAATGTGATATCCATAGAGAATTTATAGATTGCTTAAATAAATAAATAAGTAATCATTTATTTGCAATCCATTTTGAAAATCCTTGGAAAATAGTGAAAAACTAATGTGGGTAGTCTTAGGTGTAAGCACATACATTTCTTAGGAGTTACTTGATTTCCAACCAAATGCAACAAGAGCAACCAAACAAGCAACTACCTTAAAATAAAATCATAATACCCATGAATTGTTATTTCATCCAAAATCTACCACAATGACTGACCTAGGGTCCATGTTAGGGTTTTGGGGTCAAATTTAGGGTTTTGGCTTCCCAACCCTAATTATCACTTTTCATGTAATTCTAATTCACAAACCCTAATCTTATCATTAAATGCACTTTTAATCTCAAGGAAATCCTAATTCATCATTTAATGGATTTTTAGTCTCAAATTAGATTCAAACCATCCTTTAATCCATAAATATCAATCTTTGATTATTAAGTTCCATTGAATGTATTAAGATTATCAAAATCTAGAAATTAAGTGTTTTTTATACATTAAACACATAGAAGATGGAAACATTGGGTACTGAGATTTGGGGTGATTATGTTTGGGTTCGTTCCTTCTACTTAATAATGTCTACCTAGTTACCTACTTATGGTGGACTGAGTCATGAAGTGGCAGTTCGTGCTCTTTCCAGGGAGGGTGCAAGGAGTGGCCGATCATGCATTCCCTTTAGTCCTGTGTGTTATTCCCAATTCTCTGTTATCTCAAGTTATCAAGTTGAAGACTTATCTTGGTGATTAGTCCTTAGTAGAGAAACAAGGTTTTTCCCATGGATATCTTTGTGGGTAGGGTTTACTACTTCCATGTGACTTTCCTTCTTCTTTATTTAGTTTGATCTCGTTGTTAATCTCCTTCTTGACCTTAGATTTTTGTTACATGGGTTTTTTTTTCTTGTGTATTATCTGTTGTGTCATCCCTGCATGGAGATACATAGATCTAGTTCCCTTCAGAGGCACTTTGTACCTAAATGTTTTGGTTTTCTAGTAACACATTTTTTTCTGACCCAAGAAAAACATTGGGTACTTTTTAAACAAGAGGTAGATCAAGATCTCAATTATATTTTCTTTAAGTTCATCTTGTTCTGTTGATAAAATTTCATATAAGACATGTATTCACATGAGCATCCTAGCAACTTCTATTGTTTTTTCAAGATTAAATAATATCTAAATAATTGAGAAGAACAACTGATGTTTACTAGAAAAAGCAAAAGGTGGGGAAAAGTCCAGTCATTGATTAGTGGTCAACTATTAACCCAACCTCTGATCTCATAATAGAGAAAGCAGTACCCTTGAGGCATGTTGCAGAGAAAGGAGAAGAGTAAGGGAGGCATGGCTTGATCTGTAGTCGCTTGATTCTATTCAGATCTTGACCTAGGTCTGAGATCATGGGCCATGTTTCATCTCCTCGTCCAACGACCTATGCACAAGGTACAAAGGTGAAGTGGTTTTCTGGTGGTGCAAAAAGGGTGAAAGTGGGGAAGGCCACATAGATAAATCTAAATTGTCAGTGGTATTCATGGGGTGATGACTAAATTGATTGTAAGATTTTATAGTCGGATGAGGGTTTAGGTTTAGTGATTAAAAGGGGCTCGCATAGGCCCAATTGATGGCAATATTACAAGCCCTTCAAGACAATTTTTTGTGAAATTGAAGGATGTGGAAGGTCCAAGAATGGGATAGGGAGAGGTTAGACCAAGGATAGGGGCGAGAATAGTAGTAATGTGAGAGATCCCTAGGACCAGGATCCTAGAAGCTACAACCGAACTTTCCCTTTCATTGTGGGGTTGAAGATGACCTGCCTTCCATTGGATTTCCATCCAATAGAAGACCAACCAGTGGGGGTGCTAAGCCCCCACAAACAAGGGTCAGGGATTAAATCCAATTTATTCTTGAGAATCAGGGGATCTAATCCCCAATTTAGTCTGTGGTTCCCTTGGGCCAAGTAGTGCAAAATCCTTGTGGGTCGATTCCAGCAAGGAATTAAAAGGGAAAAAGGAAGGTGTTCATGCTAGAAAAAGAGTAGAAATTTGTAAATTTGTATAAAATCATAGGAAGCTCAGAGTCTATCTAAAATTTTGATCGTAGCTCCATATCAATGGATACAACAAGTGTGCAAAATCTCAAATCAAAATGAGCAAGTATGATCAAGGAATTAATCAAATCGTTCAAGAGTATAGCAAAGTTACAACTTCATAAATATATGTGTGTCACATTAATTCTAAATGTGAATTATTCACTTTAGAGGCCATTATAGAGTCATGAAGTCAAGGGATAGATTATAAGTGAGAAATTTAAGTCAGTTGTGCCAAAATCACATTTATTACACCCTATTCACAATCCAAGACTATATATACATACAAACATACACACATATATATATATGTATGTATATATATATAGATATATATATGTATATATATATATTCTTAACAATTCATATATGCAAAACCCATGGTATAAATGATTTTGCATATGGTGTTGCAACATGCAATGGGTCCGAAATTTGTGAGAATATTTGCAGTTTTCTTCTTAGGTATGAGAGTAAGGAAGACATGGTTTACTTGCATGAGCATGCATTCCCCATTCATAAACCATTGGAAACTATTGAACATGTTCTCCGTAACTATGTCCCATGCATATTTATAAAATTAGGCATTGAATATGTCTAATCCCATGGATATATTAACCCCAATGTTCCATAGAGCACTATCCACTTCTTCTTCAGTGACATCTCTGCATAAAATATTATTATGGGTATTTGTAAGTTTTTACCTCCACCTCAGTTCTTCATCTTGGTTTGGGTTTTCTGTTGCATTGTGTTTATTATAGAGTGCTTTTTATAGAAATCAGTAGCATGTTACTTAATATCTTCCTGGTTTGTCACGATTGTTCCTTCTAACATCACCAACTCTGAGAAAGAGTTTTGGGCTTCTCTCTTCCTGATAGCATTATAATAGAGCTTTGTGTTTCAATCACCATCAACTATCGAAGCAAGTCGATTGTGCTTCCATGTGAAGTTTTCTTCCATATTTTTTAGATCCTCTAGATATATTTTAGTTTTAGCTCATACTTGACCTGAGATTGGTTCAACAGATCTCTCTGTAGAGCATTCTTCCTATCATTTAGAAGCTTTGTTAGATTTACATGTTCCTTCGGCCATGTTTTCATTCCTTGCTTCACCTTCATTAATTTCTTGGTGAACACAAATAATGGTTTGCCTTTCATTTCTATTGTCCACACTTCAATGATAATGTTTTTGTAGTTGTGCCACTTTGTCCAAAAATTTGTGAATCTGAATGGTATGGGTTTTTTCTTCTTTTCTTGTAGATGTGTTATCAATGGAGCATGATCATTGATCTCAGCCCTGACCACCATAATGTGAGCATTAGAGAGATTTTGAAACTAAGATTATTGACTAAGGATCTATAGAGTTTACTTAAAATTCTTCTTTTAGGTTTCACATCATTGTTTTATATGTAAACCATATCCCCATTCAATTGAAGTTCACATAGATCTACTGTTATAACCTCAAATTTCCTATGTATGTAATGAAAGGTGTAATTCTCTTTTAAAGAATAAATGAAACTATTTTTTATTTGTGATGTATTTTGTGTGAAATGGCCTTTGTTGATTGATAATGGGCTTTGTTGGCCATTGAGCCCAATTGTAAAGCAAGGAGAAATAAAAAGCAAAAGGATTTAATTAATAAAAGGAGAATATGTGAAATAGACTTTTATAAGAAGATAAAGGCAAATAGATAATTCCCATGGTGGGAATTCGTGCATTTAGGATTTCTTGAGGTCCAAGGGACCCAACATAATAAGATAATGGTAAAAGGAAAAGAAATACTAATTAAATTTGGATTAAATGATGGATAGCTTGAGAGGGAAGGAAACCTTTCCATCCGTTGGAATTTTCTTCCCAAATTTTATAAATGGTTAGATAATGCCAAGACAAAATTTCCTTTAAAATTTGAGACAAAAAGGATCTACGGTTTAGGAGATATGATTTTATCAAGTTATCTCCAAAATATGGAATTATTTTGCAAATAGGAAAATGTTTTTCTTTTGGTTGATCGTGTGCAATGAGAACCGTTGGATCTCGATCCAATGTTGGACGCTCATCATCTAAGTCCCACATGAACTGGGACTCTGCCGAGTTGCAGAGGGACTTTCCCTCTCAGATTCCTCGTAATCCAGAGTGTTTGCAATCCGGTTATTGTTTCCTTCGAGTTTAGGAGACCAAACCAAGGAGAACCATCCCTACTTGGTAGGGTTTTGCTCGTCGTTTTTGGAAATACCCAAATATCACGAACCTTCCTTCCACCGTATATATAGGGGAGGGCGAGGGAGGGTACCAGCATGCCTACTTGCTACCCTAAACACTGTGGTAGGTTGTGAGGAGTGTTTCTGTGCAATCAATTTTAAGATCGATCCCGACCTTCCCACTCGTCCACCCAGGTTGCCTAACCGGAGTCCGACGAGTTGGAGGCGGTGCTAGCACATACACGACCAAAAATTGAGGGTTTGATCATTTTCGGTGGAGGGAGATGGAGCTCCCTGACCCATTGGCACGCTCACAAGTGGGCATGATCAAGAGGTCAACAACCGAGTTGACCATTGGCGCAGCAGAGAGGCATCGTGAGGTTGAAGAAAGGACCCTACAGAATTACCAAAGTGCCCCTCGCCTCCTTCTGTCGAGTTAAGGTTAGTTTAGTCTTTCATAACTTCGGATCAAAGAATAGGCATGTTCATCCTAGGTCCTTGGATCTTGAGTGGACCAGCGGACCATAGATCGAGCGATCCTCGTTTTTTTAGAATTAACAAATAAATTAGAAAAAGGATTTTCCTTACAAAAATCATATCTTTTACTGGAAAAATCTGATGAGAAAAGTTTATAAATGAAAACCGATTAGAAAAATATGAGGAATAAGTTAAAAATGGTTTGGAAGCCTAAACTAGTATTTTTTTGCTAAAGTGTATAATTTTGATGGAAAAAGTATTAATTTGTGGTTAGAAACCCTAATTGATGATAAAGGGTAGATTTAATAGTACAAATAAGTTAATTAGAGCATGGTTAACTTGTTTAATGATGAAGGTGAATATTAACCTATTTTGAAGATGAAATTGCAAGATTTAGGGTTTTTACCTAATATGATGGTTAATATACGTAGAAACCCTAAATAGGAGAAAAAGGAACGAAAAGTGCTTAGAATATGAAATTAGGGTTTCTTGTTGCTAAAAGATGATCTTTGGATCTTTTGTGAAAGAAAGATGAGATAATTAGGGTTTGTGAGTAATTTCATAAAATTAGGGTTTAAAATAATAAAAATGAAGTGAAACCCTAATTGTAATCAAAACCCTAAAAAGGACTAGTAACCCCAGGAAACAACTAGGATTAATAGACCATGATGACATAATTAATGATAGAAAAATTGGATGCATATTTCATGATCAACTTGTGTGTGTGCTTGCTTGGTTGAACTATATCCACACTCAAGTTATCTAAACAGGTATGTGGTTAATTATGATTAATCACATTTGTTTCCCGAAGGTTTTCCGAATGATTAATCGCATTGAATGCAACCTATCAGTTTGGATGTTCATACTTGCAAATTATAAAGTCACTATGATTGTCACAATTGTAATATGATTGTGTATTCTTGTACCTACATGCCACCCTGATGGATGATGCAAAAAGGTCAAGCCCAGGAGGGAAGACCAATAGGCACCATGAGAGGTGACCCCAGACACCAAGCTCGGGAATGAGAAGGTGGTCTATGTTGCATGACTAATGGGCACCATGAGAGGTGACCCCAAGCACCAAGCTCAAGATTAAGAAGGTGGACTTAAGTCAAACCCTAGAGAGGGTATTCCAGGGTTAGGGCAAAAGCAGTGGAAATTGACACATTGAAAATGTAAATTGACTTGTTATTTACCTTGGTTGTGATAATTAGTTGGTTAGCCATATTTGTGAACTTTTGGTTGTCCCCACATACTGGCATGTTTCAATATGCTAACCGACTTTTTTGTTTGTCGGCATTTTAGGTGCAACCATGAAATGAACAAATAGTAAAGTGACACATTGCGAAAATAAGAAATAAAGTGCAAGGAGGATTAGATAGAATAGATCCAAGCTTTGGATAGAAGTAGATTTCCAATGTTTTTAAAAGGTATGCAAAATTTTATTTTATACCAGATTTCAGTTTAGTTGGTTGAATTTCATAATTATTATTGATTAATTGTCAAACCTTTGATCTGGTTTATTTGGATAACGGCTCTGACCACTTGGTCTACCTTAATTGGGGGTTACCGGGAGGCGTGGTCATTATATTTGGTATCAGAGCCTAGGTTCCTCATTGAATCATTAATAATTATTAAATTTTACAAATTCTATAGAACCGAGGAGTTAATAGAGGATTTTCTGAAAGATAGAGGTGCTAGAAAAGGATCACGTCTGGGGGCTGGCAATATTTTCCTCTGCACTGCTAGTCGGAATACGAGGACTCTCGGATTGTGTGACTACTTGGCTGATGTCTTAGAATTTGACTTGAAATAAGATACCTTTAGGACTCTCTCATCTTGTTCATCTCTTCTCAACTAAAATGTTGTTAAGGATTTTAAGGATTAGGATTTTCTCTCTCTTCCTCACCCTCTTGAGGTATGGGTAAAGTTAATAAGGTTTTAGGAATCCTCCACCAAATTGATAAAATATACATAAGTAAGATATCATCGACATAAGTATAAATAGTTAAGTATAGATTAAAGGTTTGTTTGTGTGCTTATGTAGATGGCTCGTACAAAGATTGTGGCTATCTCGGTTGCCACCAATGGTGGTGGACTTCCCCGCAAAGAGAATGGGTCTTCTGAGATGAGGAAGCTAAACCATGGTGGTGAAACCTCAAAGAAGAGAAAGAGACCTGAAGAAACTGCACATGAGGCCCCCAACCTTGAACCAATACCCTTCAGCAACCTTGAACAAGAGGAGGGACTCGGATATGAGGAACAACATGTGTACGAGAAAGTAGCCCAGATGGAAGAGGACCAGGCTGGTGGTCTAGAACCGTCTATGGTAGTCCACACTACGGATGCGGTGTGGATGGAGCAATATAAGCGGCTAACTGAGGCTATCCATGCCTTAGCCCTCAGGGACATAGCTAGAGATGTGAATAGCGAGCCACTACATGTTCGTCCTCGACTGGGAGCCACCATCTTGGACTTCATCAAGATGAACATCGAGATGTTCTGGGGAGAAGATAAGTCTAAAGTGGTCGACAAGGCTGAGGCTTGGCTGCCTGCATTCGAGAATGGATTCCTTATGCTTAAAGTACAGCCAAATAAGAAGGTTCTCTTTGCTACTCACCTATTGGAAGGTGTAGCCAAGATATGGTGGGAGAACCATATCATGGGAAGATACTAAAGTGAAGAACCTATGGCGTGGACCGATTTCAAGACCATCTTCACCACCAGATTCATCCCCGTCTCAACCAAGAAGGAGAAGGAAAGAGAGTTCACTAACATGACTCAAGGAAGCTTGTCAGTTGCTGATTTTGGTTGCAGGTTCCACATCCTCGAATATTTCGATCACATGATGGATGAAGAAAGGATGGTGGACCACTTTATAGAGCATCTGCACCCTGCCATCAAGCCTCATGTGATGGTAGCAAGCCAAAGAGCTTCTCTGAAGCCTACAACACTACCTTGGACATGGAAAGGAAGGTGATGCCTGCACAGAATCCCTCCAAGAGATACCTGGGTTTTACTGAAGGGGCTCAAGGGTAGAGGAATGAACACAAGAAGGGGCAAGGACACAACCACAACAAAAGTAAGCGTGGGCACAAAGGCAAGCCCCGTGGTCGCCTCCAACAGTGTCGCACCTGCGAATAGACACATCATGGGAAGTGTCATTTTGAGAAGAAGGTGTGTTTTAGATGTCAACAAGAGGGACACTTCATCGCCAACTGCCCTCAGCCCAACCTAAGGGAATCTTTGGGGTCACAACCCATGGCAGCACAACCAGTGGTTGCAGCACCTCCAGCAGGAGCACTAGCCGGAGCACCCCCAGTTGGAGAGAGGAGGCAAGCTAGAGTGTTCACCATCAATAATGAAGAAGCTCAGGCGAATGCTAATAGGATGATCGAGGGTAATAACCCCTAGAGTTTTCCTTTTAGTTTAGTAGATCATGTAGTAGTTTTCTGATATGGCATAAACTATGTAGGCCTGTTGGAAGTCATGGGACAAAATGTAAAAGCACACTTTGATTCTGGTTCTACTAATACTTTTATTTTGAGAAATCTGGGAACTATGCTTTGTTTGGATATAAAGGATTTGGGTTATGTTTTCGATGTTACAACCCATAGTGGTCATATTTATACATCTCTTTTGAAAACCCACGTCTTTCCAGTAAAGTATCTGAACCATGAGCTTCCCACTGGCTTCATATGTGATGTACGAATCAGGAAAACAAGATTAACTAATGCGGAAGCGATCGTTAGCAGCAGAATTACTAAAAATCACTAAAAATTAAGACTTTTTGCAATGAGGTCCACAAACTGTAGAACTCTTTCATAAAGAAACAAAGTAAGTTATTTACAAGCCGATCCATCAGTACATCTCTGTATCAACTCAACTCGAGAGTCATAACATTGATTGCCCTGTTAAACTGTTCATAAGCAGCATACAAAAATCTCGAGGCATTAGGCCAAAAATCTCAAATCTATATCAAACCATCTACCGACTCCTAGGACCTGAGAGTATAGAGACGACACATAGGACTCTCTATATACAGAACCTAACAGACAGTGTCTCCACCTGGAGATCACAGTTGTCCTTGTTGTTGCTGTTGTTGTTGCTGTGGTTGTTGTTGTTGCTCACCCACTAAAGATTTTCTTCTTCCTCGACATCTACCTAAAAAGTTGAATCCCACAGGGGTGAGACAATTGAAAATTGTCCCAGCAAGAGTTATAACTCTCCTCCAGAAGCATTGTTATTGCAGATAATAGAATAACACTGAGTAGTAGAATTATAAATATTCAACAACAGGTAAATCATTAATTAGGTGAAGTAGTGCAGTATTCTCTATGCAATCATTTCAATTATAACTTGATTAAGCAGCAAGTCATTTATTCAATAAGGAATATGAAGAACATGTATATCACCTATCCAACTAGAACATAATAGACAATGTATCATCAATCATTGTTTCTCGTAGTTCAACCCTAAGAAAATATGCTATGCAGCTGATTACATTTTTCAAACATGTTTATGCCCTGAGGAGATGAGGTATACCGCTCATACTCCAACCGACCATTGCGAAATCGAAATCGATACCATACATAGGTCATCAGAAGATCCAAATTTCTATGACCTCATCTTCCTCAGTCAGTTGTGAGGAACAACATGTAGGACATCTCGTGTCTCTGCCAAAATAGCTTTCTTGGGTAAACTGGAAACTTCGCTATTAGAGTTACAGTGGCATGATGTACTCTCTTCGCAATCGAGAGATTTCTTGTTTATCTCATGTCGACTTGGCATTAACATCATCATCGGGAGATTAGTAATACGTCATCCTGACATATACATATAATGAAGGATTGAGAGATTTAATGTTTATCTCACATCAATTCCTCCAATAGGACGTAAGGATATTCGTGTCCATAACCCCCACATACTCAAAAGTATGTTCTCTACGAGTTCCCTTAGGAAAACCTATTTCTGAAGATGATGGATCTATGGTCAGGGCTCTACATGATATCATTTCACTTGATTATTTAAGTACATTACATTATTCTTTTAGCATCAGGCATGTTTTCAAACATAACTATTATAACAATTGCTATAAAGAATGAGTGATATTTCTATCAGGTTCATTTCCCAGCTTTAACAGCATTGGGAACTCAATCCCTTGTTATCTCATCATCATGATCCAAGAATATGGGTGTTAAAACCCTGAGATCATCAAAATACTTGTTACCACTTAAACATGTAACTAAATGCCATCAAGTCGTCTGTTAATGTAAACATCATAATTGCAATGCAGGTATTCACATGGTTCTTATAGCCTAGTAATATCTTTTGTTACCTCTCACTAGGCAACATAGCATATCATTGCTTACAAAGCTCATAAAATACTTTCAATAAACAAAGCATCATAGCTCATACCTGGCTATGTTCAATATCTCATAAAACATGCATGATTAGTAAAGATGATAACAAATACATCAATTTCATATCATCATAATGCAAAATAAGGATAACATCACTATTCAAGGGTTACACCACTATACCCTTGCTAGGGTTAGGGTTTCCCTTTTCAATTCAATTAGGGTTATTCATCCCCTTTAGCTCAATTATGATTAATGACTTATCATTTCATTATCCAACCTTAGAGCTTCATTCTATAAAGCATAACCCAGAATTAGGGTTTCACATTTTCATTCACCTTATTCGAAATTAGGGTTTACTATTCACATTACATCACCCTAGATTAGGGTTTATAACCAATAACTTATAATTAGGGTTTACTATTCACATCACCTCACCCTAGATTTAGGGTTTACTATTCACATTACATCACCCTAGATTTAGGGTTTACTATTCACATCACCTCACCCTAGATTTAGGGTTTACTATTTACCCTAAGTAGGAGTGAACATCAAAGTACCCTGAATTAGGGTTTATCATGTCATCATTATGAATTAAGTTCATACCATCATCATGCACTAGGATTTCACCTATTAATGCCCTGAATTAGGGTTATGATTCATTAACCTTCATAATTAGGTTTTCATAATCTCACTATGAATGATCATACCCTAATTAGACATCTATTCATGTTGAAAGTATTAAGACTTAACCATTACATGGTTATCATTCATATAGGAAGTCTTTTCTCTCATCTTCCATAAGATGATGTTTGCTTCAGTCTTGATTAGGCTAAGTCAACTTAATCTTGAAGGAGAATTGACATCATGGGTTATGTCTTCATCACCATGATCATAAATGCTTAATTATTCAAAGGGTAAAAATCACCTTAAATTATTAGGATACAAACACTATAATCACCTTTGATTACATCATGTATTAGTCAATTGATCAACTTGTCCTTTGACCACTTTAAGTACCCATGCAGTTTTGGTTAATTATCCACCAAACGGTCTTAGCCACATAGACCCCAAACGGCCTTGACCAAATTAGACCTCAAATGGTCTTGCTCAAAAACATCCAAACGGTCTAAGACCGTTTAGACCTCCAAACGGTCTTAAACAAAAACATCCAAATGATCTAAGACCGTTTATACCTCCAAACGGTCTTGAACAACCAAAGAAACCATTTGCTAAAGTACCACCTTGAAACCGTTTAGTAAAGTAAGTGGTGGAGACCATTTGCCAAAGTTGGATATTTGAAACTGTTTACTAAAGTTGACCCTCAAGATCGTTTTCTAAAGTAACATTTTGAAAATGCATGAGCTCAAACAGTTTGGGATCATTTGGTCCCAAACAGTCTTGAGACTGTTTGGTCCCAAACGGTCTTGAGACCGTTTGGTCCAAACTTCCTCAAAACCGCATGGACCAAGTATGGTATCAACAAGTCAAATTGAATTAGGGTTTCCAAGATCAATTCCTTCATTGATTGTGATCATGTTATCACTCATCAAGTGGACCTATCACCATGCTTCAATTTGTTGGCTAAATGGACATCTATAAATCCCTTTGTTTTGATTATGACAAACATTTCATTCTTATTGATCTAACAAGCTACTTGAGTGTGCAGGATTAAGGTGGATGACAAAGCAACTAGGGAAATCCATATGCTTACATGTTTATGTTTTCATGAAATGTAATCGCCTTGTAAAAACTTGTACAAATATATAATGTACAAGTACTTAGATTTCATGTAAATCAAGCGTTAGATTCTCCCTAGCTAAACACCACATTTAGATAAGTCATTCCCTTCAAATAGGATCACATTTTCACACTCATACATATGATTAGTGCCTAAATTGAAACATTGAAACAGGATCAATCTCGGTCGACCAACTCCTCGACCGAGACACTCTCGGTCGACAATCTTCTCGACCGAGAAAGATCCAAAGTAGCTGTTAGACACAACTGACAAGGTAGTTGGCAGTTGGAGATAGACGTTGCAAATCACTTGATCCAGAGAGTCTGTCGGTCGACAAAACTTCGACCGAGTAGGTATCTCGGTCGACCATTCCTCGACCGAGATGAACTCTGACAGCAACTGCAGAGTAAATTAATTAGCCATTGCTAAAGCAACAAACTTGTACCTAACGGCTAGTTAAGCACTTAGAAACCCCTAGAAGTTGTCTAGAACGTCCTTAAGAATCCATAGGCCATTCCTATAAATAGGACAAGCCATAGGACTCTCAAATACATCTTTTTACACACTTGAGTACTCTTTGAGCAAGCAATTACATTTGCAATCTGTTGTGAGCAATTTGAGCATTGTAACAATTGGATACTTTCATCCTTAGCTCAAAATTCGTGTCCTATAGGCTAGTATCTCCTACCCACTGCAATCACAAGTCCATATACTTGGTTAGGAGATCTATACGCTTGATCTAGGCAAATCAAGCCTTGGGCTACAAAGGATAAGTTGTAATTTCCTTTTTCCTTTCTTGTTCTCTATTACTGTTTGTACTCTCCTTGCTACTCCTAGGTTGGAGGCTGCGGATTGGAGAGGGTGGAGATCTTCTTGGTGAAGAAGGCGACCTTGAGCTACTTCAGAAGGCTGGTGCAACGGGAGGTTACTTCTAGAGAGGAAGGCTACTTCAAGGGGGAGCTTGGAGTTACTTCAAGAAGGCTACCTCGAGTTGGTGCACCTACTTCAAGTGAAGGCTGTTCAAGGGGTGTAAAGGAAAGTATTGTATTTTGTATAAATCCTTGAGAAGGTAATAAAATAAATACTTTCAAAATCCCAGTTGGGTAAGCAACCGGGTAGTGGACTGACAACTTTAGTATTTGCTAAAGTTGGAACCACTCTAAACACCTGTCTCCTTCTTCCAATTTCAATTGTGGTTGTTTGAGTTCAATAAATTGTTAAAATTATTTTAAAACTCTATTCACCCCCCCCTCTAGAGTTTTTCAATTGGTATCAGAGCAGGCTTCAAGGAACCCTAACTAGGTCTTGAAGAATGGAGGGTAATGGTGATTACAATCACAACAAAAGGTGCTGCTTGGACAAAACTACAACATGTTGCAATTGGTGCTTAGGAACAAGCCACACAACAACTAGATGCCCATGGAGATCAAAGAAGGAAGATGAGCACAAAGATTGTCTTATTGCTACAACTAGTGAAGAAGAAGAAGAGGTAAGTCTTTTTGATTTATCTAAAGAAGAACTAGTTGCTAGTCTTGAAGAAACACATATTAAATATGTTGAGTGCAAGAAGAAATTAAAGAAATCTATTAAAGCAAATGATGAATTACATGCTAAGATTCTTGCTATGACCTCTGAAAATGAAGATCTTAAAAAGATCATTGAAGATCATGATAGTAAGATAAAATCTATAGAGGCAAATTGCAATCTACTTTCTTTAGAGAAGATCAATTTGCAAACTCAAGTGAACGATCTTCAAAAACAACCCATATTGTGCACTCATATAGATTATGACACTATTGTCAAAGAACGAAACTCTTTGTCATCTAATCTAGACCAAGCAAAACTAGATATCAAGAAGAGAATGGATGAGATTGCCAAGTTACAACAAAAAGTTAGTAGTTTAAATAACAATGGCATTCTTGATCAAATCTTAGATAATTCCTATCATCAAATTGGGAGAAGAGGACTAGGTTACAAGCCTAAAGGGAAATCCTATCAACAACCTAGTTGGAGAAAGTCACAAACCCATCAATCTATATATGTACCTAAAGGAACATCTTCACCCAAGGACAACACAGAACACAACCATAGAAAAAGATATGAGGTTGACTCGATATGTTGTCATTATTGTTTGCGCCTTGGTCACTATTCTTTTTCATGCCCTTACAAGAGAAAAGATGTAGAGTTAGTTTGGGTTCCAAAACCTCCAAACTAAATGAACGTAATCAAGTTGAGATATGACCAAGGACCTTAGTTGCATATTTCTATGTCTATCTCAATGGGATAACAAATAAATTTAATTATCTAAATATTTAACTTGCATAATTATGCTTCATTTGGAAGAAATTAACAGTTCCAGAAATGTTATCGGTCGAAAGACTGTCGACTGAGAGACCATCGGTCGAGAAATTGTCGACCGAGCATGTCACTGATCTCCAGTCTGTTACAAAATTGCTGAATTCTTTTAAATTTGATGAAATTGCTATCTACTTGTGATTGATAACTGGATATATTTTAAAAATCATCCCTGCAAATTTAAATGAGATTAATATTAGTTTATTCCCTAAATGATTTAAGTTTAAACTAAAATTATGCTTAGTTCAATGAAAAGAAAATTTCTATTTTCACATGATTTTTCCTAAAGTATTTTCTGGTCTATCCATATACAAATCATGTGATGGAATTATCATTATATGCTATTATCATTACATCATGGATATGCTTTCACTATTTGGTACGCATAGATAATGATAATTGTATGCATGGATCTGTGATGATATATTCGGCAAGCAAAATGATTTGTTAATTATATGCTATTGCTTGCAACACTTAAGACAAAATCTCTAAATTAGTATCTTTGAAGACTTGAGATATTAATTGTGCCTTCATTTAAGAATCATATTAAGTAGTATGCTTCAACTTGTTACTTAATCAAATTTTATGCAGATATTATACTCGATATATTCAATTTGAAAATCTGCAAATTTGCCTCTTGGTTAAAATGAAATTTGACCAAGGGGCGCTATGGTCGTAGTCAAAATCGACCTAAAATAAGTTTGACACAATAACTAATTGAATATCATTTTATTGTGATTAAAAGCACAATTAATTTATGATCACAAAATTGTTCCAAAATTGTCAATAATAAAAATAAATCAAAACGGACACAATCTTTACAAATACCTAAAATTTAAAGTTATGGCTAAATTGACATCTATTGCAAAGCATTTATACCTTGGGATATCTATCTAAGGGGGAGCATAGTATAAAATTAAGGGGGAGAAGTAATATCAAATATTCAACTTGGATATCTTTTTGAAATGACAAAGGGGGAGAAAAGAATATAAAATCAAAAATATAAATGAGTTTCATAACATCTTGGCCAACATTTACTTGGAAAAATAAAAATGGCTACAAAAGGAAATCTTCAGGTATGAAACTCATATGTTTTATATTTCCTTTATTTATATTTTGGAAATGTTTGTCATCTTCAAAAAGGGGGAGATTGTTGGCTAAATGGACATCTATAAATCCCTTTGTTTTGATTATGACAAACATTTCATTCTTATTGATCTAACGAGCTACTTGAGTGTGCAGGATTAAGGTGGATGACAAAGCAACTAGGGAAATCCATATGCTTACATGTTTATGTTTTCATGAAATGTAATCGCCTTGTAAAAAGTTGTACAAATATATAATGTACAAGTACTTAGATTTCATGTAAATCAAGCGTTAGATTCTCCCTAGCTAAAAACCACATTTAGATAAGTCATTCCCTTCAAATAGGATCACATTTTCACACTCATACATATGATTAGTGCCTAAATTGAAACATTGAAATAGGATCAATCTCGGTCGACCAACTCCTCTACCGAGACACTCTCGGTCGACAATCTTCTCGACCAAGAAAGATCCAAAGTAGCCGTTAGACACAACTGACAAGGTAGTTGGCAGTTGGAGATAGACGTTGCAAATCACTTGATCCAGAGAGCCTGTCGGTCGACAAAACTTCGACCGAGTAGGTATCTCGGTCGACCATTCCTCGACCGAGATGAACTCTGACAGCAACTGCAGAGTAAATTAATTAGCCGTTGCTAAAGCAACAAACTTGTACCTAACGGCTAGTTAAGCACTTAGAAACCCCTAGAAGTTGTCTAGAACGTCCTTAAGCATCCATAGGCCATTCCTATAAATAGGACAAGCCATAGGACTCTCAAATACATCTTTTTACACACTTGAGTACTCTTTGAGCAAGCAATTACATTTGCAATCTGTTGTGAGCAATTTGAGCATTGTAACAATTGGCTACTTTCATCCTTAGCTCAAAATTTGTGTCCTATAGGCTAGTATCTCCTACCCACTGCAATCACAAGTCCATATACTTGGTTAGGAGATCCATACGCTTGATCTAGGCAAATCAAGCCTTAGGCTACAAAGGATAAGTTGTAATTTCCTTTTCCCTTTCTTGTTCTCTATTACTATTTGTACTCTCCTTGCTACTCATAGGTTGGAGGCTGCGGATTGGAGAGGGTGGAGATCTTCTTGGTGAAGAAGGCGACCTTGAGCTACTTCAGAAGGCTGGTGCAACGGGAGGTTACTTCTAGAGAGGAAGGCTACTTCAAGGGGGAGCTTGGAGTTACTTCAAGAAGGCTACCTCCAGTTGGTGCACCTACTTCAAGTGAAGGTTGTTCAAGGGGTGTAAAGGAAAGTATTGTATTTTGTATAAATCCTTGAGAAGGTAATAAAATAAATACTTTCAAAATCCCGGTTGGGTAAGCAACCGGGTAGTGGACTGACAACTTTAGTATTTGCTAAAGTTGGAACCACTCTAAACACTTGTCTCCTTCTTCCAATTTCAATTGTGGTTGTTTGAGTTCAATAAATTGTTAAAATTATTTTAAAACTCTATTCACCCCCCCTCTAGAGTTTTTCACAATTGAGTTAATTAGGTCAACATTCAACTGACTTTACCCACAATTGACCCTCAATTGGTAATAATTATAGTGTGAATCAATTGGATTAGGGTTTGGAAACGTTGATCCTTCAATATTAACCAATGTGAGATTAGTTACTTTGAAACCATTGAACCATCATCCAAATTGAACATGACCTGACCCCAAACGGTCTTAAGGTCGTTTGGATGACCTCCAAACGGTATTGAGACAGTTTTCCCATGTCAACATCTAAAATCCAAGCCAACCAATTAGGGTTTGGATCGTTGGATTGATCAACAAATCATCATTGGATTTTACTTCAACTTAGTACCTTTAGATCTTCAAACACCTAACCATAGTCAACCCTAGACCTCCAAACGGTCTTGGGTGACCCCCAAATGGTCTTGGGATCATTTGGATGACCTACAAACGGTCTTGAGACCGTTTTCCCATTACATCATCATTAGCCATGTCAATCAATTAGGGTTTGGAACCTAGGATTGGTCACCAAATCAACAATTGATCATACTTCAACTTGATACATTTGGATCTTCAATTACTCAACCACACCTAACCATAGACCTCCAAACAGTCTTGGGTGATCACCAAACGGTCTTAAGACCGTTTGGGGGATCCCCAAATGGTTTTGAAACCATTTGGGTCAATCAACCCAAGTTTCCAACTTAAACACTTATGAAATCAGCACTCAACCTGATTAGGGTTTTGGTGATTGATGGACCTTCAACTAGTGAACCCATTGGAGTTAATCAATTAAAATTGATGGGTCATTAACCTACATTATTTTCAAAAGATATCCAAACGGTTAACCCTTGGTCAACTCCACCAAATGGTCTTGGGAGCATTTCCCTCCATGCGGTTTGGGTGAAACTGTTTCATTCCAAACGGATTGAAACAGTTTACTCCCAATCGGTTTGGGAAACCGTTTGAGCAACAAAAAGGAAACCGTTTGATAAAGTAGTTCTTTGGATAATCATCTAGGATGACGTCATCATCGTCTTCCTTCATTCAACCAAGAACTGTTGTTGTTCTTCATGGGAGTTTAAGCAATAACTCAAAAGAGTATCAAAAGAAGAAAAGTAACCAACGATTATTAAAGAAAGAAGTGCAATACTAATGCTTAAGGGTTAGAGTTATAAAACCCGCCTCTAGAACTGATCCCAAGCTCCAAGCTCCAGGTCTCTAATGGTGTATGGAGTTCTAGCAGCTATCCAAGCTCTGTCCTTGAGCTTTTGGATGAACAAGATGGCTAGGATGGGAAATCGGGTGAAGAAAACCAATAACCAAGCATTGCTTTAGGGTTTTCACCATGAATCCGAGGTAGAAGATGATCAAAACTTACCAACAGGTTTTGGTTGTCCTTCCTCATCTCTTGAGATCTTCCTTGGTCGGCCAAAGCAAAGATGGCAATATGAAACTAAGGAAACGATCCTTATGTGTATTGGAAAAAGATGAGTATAAAGGAAATGTATATGGGTTTTCAAGGAAAGAGGAAAAAGATTTATTTTCTTTAATTCCAAAATAATTTCCACCATACTCCCCTCCATTTCCTGGCCACATAGCCATCTTCTTTATCTTTCCAAAACTCTCCATTATCCAAAGATTAATGGAAAAGGAATTAAGCACCTTAAAGAGTTTTATATTAATATCCAACCTTTTAGTGGATATTACTTTATATTATATTAATATGAGTGGCTTCCACTCAACTATGATCTTTTTGTGCCATAGAAAGGCACAAGCTCGTCCAACACTATAGCAAACACATCCTTCAACTTTTGGTTGAAGGGCTCCTCAATTAATTATTTCTTTGCATTAAATTAAATTAAAGAGTCATTTATTCTTAAATCTTGATTATTTTAATATCAAGATTCTCTCTTCTCCAAGATAATTCAAATGAGGCGCCCTTCTCATTTTCTTTGCTCTACTTGATGCCAAGAAACATGAGATACCCTCTAGAGGTGATATTTTGCATATTGAACCCCAGGTTTTGGGTAATTTGCACATTACACCAAAACTAGGTTTTAATGCACAAGAATTGCTCTACAAGCTTTATCTTGATGTCCAAGCTTGTGAAAACCATACCACTACATCATATTCATTTTTATGATATCTCATCATCATAGTAACATTTATTATGTACAATTTGCAAGTTAACCCCTCAACTTGGGTATTTCACACTTTAGTCCAATTTTTAACAAAACAATGTTTCAACATTAATAAAAAATGACTGAAATTGAAATATAAGTTCCTCAAAAGCTTTAATTACTTTTCAAAATATAAAAGCTAGCATCTAATCAACTTTATTAGACAAGACACCTAGGGTTAGTTCATAACCCAGGTCAAGGATGTTACAAATTATCCACCCCTTACAAGGATTTCGTCCCCGAAATTATAAACAAAACATTTTAAGAGAAAAGAGTAGGGTATTTCTTCCTCATCTCTTCCTCTAATTCCCATGTAGCTTCTTCAATGCCATGGTGATTCCAGAGGAGTTTTACAAGACTAATGTCTTTCTTTTTCAACTTCTTGATTCTTTTATCGAGCATCAACATAGGTCCTTCAACACAAGATATATCATCGTTCAATTCTAGTTCCATAGGTTGCAGAACTGCTTCTGTGTCAGGATGACATTTCCTTAGCATAGAAATGTGGAATATTGGGTACAACTTTTGCAGCTTAGGTGGAAACTCCAGCTTATAAGCTACCTTTCCAATTCGTTCAATGATTGGATAAGGCCCCATAAATCTAGGAGGTAACTTTCCTTTTCTCCCAAACCTAAGAACTCCCTTCCAAGGTGAGACCTTGAGGTACACTCTGTCTCCAACCTAGAATTCTAAAGGTCTACGATGCTTATCAGCATATTATTTCATCATATCCTGTGTAGCCTTTAACTGTTGTTGGATTATTTTAATCTTCTCGGTGGTTTGCTGTACAAGATCATGACCTAAAAGTTTATATTCACCAGTTTCATACCAACATAGGGGAGATCTGCAACGTCTACCATACAAAGCTTCATAAGGTTCCATTTCGATACTGTACTAATAGCTATTGTTATAGGAAAACTCTATCAAACTTAGATGTAGATCCCAACCTCCTTTAAATTGGAGGACACATGCCCTAAGCAAGTCCTCCAAGGTTTGTATAGTCCTTTCTGATTATCCATCAGTCTGATGATGAAAGGCTGTACTAAACCTTAACTGTGCGCCTAAGGCTTTATGAAGTCGCTCCCAAAAGTGACTCGTAAACTGGGGACCTTTGTCAGAAACAATGGTAACTGGGACCCCATGCAACCGCACTATCTCATCTACATATAAATGTGACAACTTCTCAGTAGAATAGGTTGTTTTAACATGCAACAAATGTGTTGTCTTTGTCAACCTATCGACTATTACCCAGATGGAATCATGACCTTTGTTTGTTCTGGGTAGACCAACCACAAAGTCCATTGTCACATGATCCCACTTCCACTATGGTATGGGAAAAGGTTGCAGTGTTCCTACAGGCTTCTGGTGTTCAGCTTTAACTTGCTGACACACTGGACACCGTATAAAAAACTCAGCAACGTCTTTCTTCAAACTAGGCCACCAATACATATCTTTCAATTTATGATACATCTTGGTGCTTCCTGGATGCATAGCATACATTGAAGAATGAAATTCTTCCAGGACTAATTTCCTTAAGTTTTCCATATCAGGCACTATCATTCTACCATGATAACAGGCTACTTGATCATCTGAATCATGGAAACCATCTCATTTCTCACTACCATACTCTGATCTAAGTTGTTGAACTATAACATCAGTTTGTTGTGCCTCCTTAATCTGTTGTCTTAGGGTAGGTTTTATATGCATCTCAGCTAACAATCCAGATAACAACGATACTTTTAGTTGTACATTGTCTTGCCTTAAAGAGATAAGCATATCCCTCCTAGAGCATACCAAAGAATTCATCTGTGCTCTATCTAGGGCTGGTGTTGCTGATTTCCTACTCAAAGCATAAGAAACTACATTAGCCTTCCCTAGATGATAATCAATTGTACAATTATAGTCCTTAATTAAATCCATCCAACGACGTTGCCTCATGTTTAGCTCATACTGAGAGAAGATGTACTTTAGGTTCTTATGGTATGTGAAAATCTGGAATGTCTCTCCATAGAGATAATGTCTCCAGATCTTCAAAGCATGGACTACAACAGCTAGTTCTAGATCGTGTGTCGGATAATTCTCCTCGCATTTCTTAAGTTTTCAAGAAGAAAAAGAAATCACTTGTTTATCCTGCATCAACACACATCCTAGTCCATTCTTAGAAGCATCACAGAAAACTATATATCCTTTCCCTTGTTCAGGTGATACTAGCACAGGTGCACTTGTCAACCTTTCCTTCAACAACTGGAATGATTGCTGACACTTGTCATTCCAGGAAAAAGGAACATCATTCCTGGTCAACTTAGTTAAGGGTAAAGCTATAGAACTGAAGTTCTTAATGAACCTCCTGTAATAGCCTAGCAACCCTAAGAAACTATGAATCTCCATCGGTGTCTTCAGATGCTCCCATTGCAGGATAGATTCTACCTTTTTAGGGTCAACATGTATACCTGAAGCAGATATTACGTGTCCAAGAAAAGAAACTTCTAGTAGCCAGAACTCACACTTGCTAAACTTAGCATATAACTTATGCTCTCTTAGCAAAGTTAGAGCCTGACGAAGATGTTGCTCATGCTACTGAGCATCTCTACTATAGATCAGGATGTCATCTATGAATACAACTATACACTGATTAAGATAAGGTCGAAACATTCTATTCATGAGTTCCATAAATGCAGCTGGTGCATGAGTTAGTCCAAACAAAATAAATATGAACTCATAGTGACCATACCTGGTCCTAAAGGCAGACTTAGGTATGTCACCCTCCTTAATATGTAGCTGATGATACCCCGACCTCAAATCTATCTTTGAGAAGACTATTGCACCACGCAACTGGTCACAGAGATCATCAATCCTAGGCAATGCTACTTATTCTTTATAGTTACTTTATTTAATTGTTTGTAATCAATGCACAACCATATTGATCCATCCTTATTTTTAACAAAAAGGACTAGAGCACCCCAGGGTGAAGTGCTTGGTCGAATGAAACCCTTCTCAAGCAACTCTTGCAGTTGTTTCTTAAGTACTTCCATCTCAACAGGCGCCATCCTATGCGGTGTTTGAGCTATTGGTTGCTTGTTCGGAATTAGATTAATCTCAAAATCAATCTCTCAGGGTGGAGGTACACTTGGAAGTTCTTCAGGAAACACATCTTCAAATTCCCTGACTATCGGAACTTCAGTAGGATTAGAACTCTCCATGGTGGTATCTACCACATGGGCCAAGAATGCATAACATCCTTGCCTCATCAGCTTCTCAGCTACCATAGCTGACACAAGGCATGTTGGAAGAATATTTCTATGTCCTTGAAAGATCCATGTGACACTATCATTTGTGAACACAGCTTGCTTGGACTCACAATCCAAGACAACCTTATACCTTTCTAAGGTATCCATACAAAGGATTATATCGAACCCATGCATATCCAGTGGTATAAGATCCACTTGAATGCGATGTTCAGAAAAGAAAAGAATGCAGGGAGAACACACCTCCTGCAACACAGTAGATCCCATTAAAGGAGTTTCTAACTTCAAACTCTCTGCCCTACGACCCATTGTGGTATTACAATCAAAAATCACTTTTTGAGTGATAAAGGAATGTGTAGCACCCAGATCAATTAAAACAGATACCACACAAGATGTAGATATATCCGAATAAAACAACTCCATCTGACCTGTCACAACCTGAGGGTTGATCACTATATCAGGTGGATTCATCGCATAGAATCTCGCTGTCGCCTGTGGTTGATTTGGTGCTTGATGACTGGGTGTCGATGATCCAGCTTGGGACGCCTGTCCACGTCCTCTAGCACCACCTGGAGACTATCTCCTTTGATAACCTTGCTGACTTCACCTTTAAGGTTGAGTCACACTCGCCTCTCTGGCTCTGCAATCCATCATCTTATGCCCCACCATTCCACATATGAAACAACTTATGATCCCTTATTGTGGTCTGGATGGTCCTGTAACTGACACATATGCTGAACTACGGGCTCCTTCTGGTGGTAAACTTTGTCCTCTACCCCTATTTGATGTCCACTACATCTGGGTACTGAACCTAGGTGGTGGTGTAGGCATGGAAAACCTCGGTTTCTTGATACCTTTGGATGAGGATCCTTGGAACTGGGGGTACATCTTCTTGTTCTTGGTCTATAACTTCTCTACCACAGACCTCTCTATCCTTCTGACAGACTCCACAAAAGTAGAAACTTTTTCCCTGATCTCTAGAGAAGACACAGGGGTGGTCAACTCAGCGTATAACCCCTTCTCAAAATGTCGAATCTGCTCTTCATCTGTGGTTGCCATATGCGGACATAACCACAGTAGCTCCATGAACTTAGCCTCATACTCGCTAATGTTCATTGGTCTTTGCCTTAACCTCTCAAACTGAGAGATCTTCTCATCCAGGATCTTCATATGTATATTAACTATCACATGATCAACTAGGAAACCATTAAGAACAAGTATCCTTTGCCTAGAATAGATGACATGTTGACCAACTCAAATCATCTCGAGTCTTTTTCAAGATCTATTTGAGGTCATGATACCGCCAGGTGATAGTAAGGATTGAGGATATACCCAAAACAACTTTGTGAACCTGATATGGTCACTATGAGTTTGTGGTCATGTCATTTGGATTATCTAATGCACCTAGTATCTTTATGAACCTCATGAATAGTGTGTTCCAACCTTTCCTTGATTCTTTTGTGATAGTGTTCATAGATGACATTTTGGTGTACTCGGATGACCTATCCCAACACTGTTACCACCTGGATAGAGTCCTTGATATCCTTAGAAAGCATAAGTTTTTCAGAAAGTTCTCGAAATATGAGTTTTGGTTGGACCAAGTCATGTTTCTTGGATATATCATCTCAGGAGGAACAATCAACATAGATCCAGCCAAAGTATCGGCAGTTCAAGACTGGCCGACACCAAAGAACCCCTCCAAGATTTGTAGCTTCCTGGGGTTGGCCAGATACTACCATCACTTCATCAAGGATTTCTCAAAGACTGTGTTGCCACTGACCTTGTTAACCCAGAAGGATGTGAAGTTCATGTGGTCTGACATATGTGAAGCTCGCTTGTACGAGTTGAAGGAGAAGTTGACCACCGCCCCTGTGTTGAGTCTACCTTATGGCAATGAGGGTTTCATGATATTCACCGATGTTTCCAAGATGGGACTTGGCTGTGTGTTGGAACATAATCGGCATGTGGTTGGATATGCTTCCTGACAACTCAAGCCCAATGAGGTTAATTATCCGACACATGACCTAGAGCTAGTTGCTATTATCCATTCCTTGAAGATATGGTGGCATTACCTGTATGGTGTTACCTTCGAGATCTTCACCGACCATAAGAGCTTATAGTACCTACTGACACAGAGAAACCTGAACCTACGATAGCGACGATGGATGGAGTATATGAAGGATGACGACTTCACCATCGCCTATATCCTGGTAAGGCGAATGTTGTAGCAGATGCTTTGAGTCAGAAATAGGTTAAGTGTGCAACTGTTTTGTCCAGTCAGTGGAAGAGTTTGGAGGAGTTGGTGGAGTGGACTCCACAACTACTAGAAGATCGAGTTCATTTTGCTAATATGCAGATTCAATCTGAGTTGTTAAGTGAGATCATAGCAGCACATTTGACCAGTGAAGAGCTAGACAAGATGGAAGGTTTGATGATGAAACCACAGCCTCATCTATCTGTGGGAGTAGATAGAGGAATCAAGTTTGAGAGTCGCATATGGGCTTCGGCGGATTCGTTGATAAAGGAACGTATCTTGCAAGAAGCTCGTGGATCCAAATACACAGTACACCTAGGAACTACCAAGATGTTCAAGGACCTATAGAGATTTCTCTGGTGGCCAGGAATGAAGAAAGACATTGCGACATGTGTGTCCAGCTGTCTTACATGCCAGATGGCGAAGGCTAAACACCAACGACCCAGTGGGCTTTTACAGTTGATAGAGATTCCAGAATGGAAATGGGAGGAGATCACCATGGATTTTGTGGTAGGTCTACCCCGGACCAGGAAAGGTCATGATGTGATATGGGTCATGGTAGATTGTCTTACCAAGTCAGCACACTTCCTTGCCTTAAAGACCACTGCTAAAGTGTCATACCTAGTTGAGCTGTATATCTGAGAGATAGTGCATTTTCATGGAGTACCCAATTCCATCATTTCTGATAGAGACTGAAAGTTTACTTTCAAGTTGTGGAAGCAAGTTCAAGAGGAACTTGGTACCAGGTTGAAGTTTAGTACCACTTATCACCCCCATACAGATGGTCAGTCAGAAAGGACGATCCAAACATTAGAAGATTTGTTGAGAACGTGTGTGCTTGATTGGGGTGGCTCATGGGAGTAGTACTTACCATTAGCTGAGTTTTCCTAAAACAACAACTACCAAGCCAGTATTGGGATGCCTTCATATGAAGCTTTGTACGGGAGACTGTGTCAGTCCCCACTTCACTAGAATGATGTCAGTGAGAGGACCCTGTTGAGGTCAGATGAGCTCCTAGTGTATGCTGATAAAGTTGCTTTGATCAAGAAAAGGTTGAAGAGAGCCCTGGATTGATAGAAGTTGTATGCTGATGCAAAGCAGACTGATGTGAATTTCACTATTGGAGAGCATGTCTTTTAGAAAATTTGACCGCTCTGAGCTATAGCTAAGAATAGAGGAAAGTTGAGTCCTTGATGCGTGGGTCCATTTGAGGTGTTGGAACATATTGGTAAAGCTGCATATCATTTGGCGTTACCCCCTCAATATAGCATGATGCATGATGTGTTCCATGAGTCCATCTTGAAGTGATATGTGCAAGATCCGAGCCATGTACTAAGCATTGAACCTATAGAGCTTCAAGGGAAGCTGACTTATCCTGAGACACCTTTGCGAATTCTAGATATCAAGGTGAAAGAGCTTAGATGCATGAATATAAAGTTGGTAAAGGTTCTTTGGAGGCACCATGGAGAGGATGAGGCTACATAGGAGCTGAAGGCAGACATGGAGAAAGCATACCCTGATTTGTTTGTTTGATTGTTTGAATTTTTAAGACAAAATTCCTATAAGGAGGGGACGATGTTATAACCTAAAGTTTCCTAAGTATGTAATGAAAGGTGTAATTCTCTTTTAATGAATAGATGTAATCTATTTTTGATTTGTGATGTATTTAATGTGAAATGGCCTTGATTGATTGATAATGGGCTTTGTTGGCCATTGAGCCCAATTGTAAATCAAGGAGAAATAAAAAGGAAAAGCATTTAATTAATAAAAGGAGAATATTTGAAATAGACTTTTATAAGAGGATAAAGGAAAATAGATAATTTGCAAGGTGGGAATTCGTGCCTTTAGGATTTCTTGAGGTCCAAGGGACCCAAAATAACAAGATAATGGCAAAAGGAAAACAAATACTAATTAAATTTGGATTAAATGATGTATAAGTTGGGAGGGAAGGAAACCTTCCCATCCGTTGGAATTTTCTTCCCAATTTTGATAAATGGTTATATAATGCCAAGAAGAAATTTCCCTTAAGATTTGAGACAAAAAGGATCTATGGTTTAGGAGATATGATTTTATCAAGTTATCTCCAATATATGGAATTATTTTATAAATAGGAAAATGTTTTTCCTTTTGGATGATCACGTGTAATGAGAACCGTTGGATCTCGATCCAATACTAGATGCTCATCGTCTAAGTCCCACATGAACTGGGACTCTGCCGAGTTGCATAGGGACTTTCCCTCTCAGATTCTTCATAATCCAGAGTGTTTGCAAGCCGATTATTATTTCCTTCGAGTTTAGGAGAGAAAACCGAGGATAACCATCCCTACTTGGTAGGGGTTTGGTCGTCGTTTTTGGAAATACCCAAATCTCACGAACCTGCCTTCCACCCTATATATAGGGGCAGGTGAGGGAGGGTACCAACATGCCTACCTGCTACTGTAAACACTGCAGAAGGCTGCAAGCAGTGTTTTTGTGCAATCAATTTGAAGATCGACCCCAACCTTCCCACTAGTCCACCTAGGTTGCCAATTCGGAGTTCGGCTGGTTGGATGCGGTGCTAGCATGGCCACAACCAACAATTAAGGGCTTGATCGTGTTCGGTGGAGGGAGACGGAGCTCCCAGACCCTTTGGCATGCTCGCATGTGGGCAGGATGAAGAGGTCAACGACTGAGTTGACCATCAGATCAGTAGAGAGGCGTCACGACGTTGAAGAAAGGACCTCGTGAAATTACCAAAGTGCCCCTCACCTCCTTCCGAGTTAAGGTTAGTTTAGTCTTTCATAACTTCAGATCAAAGAATAGGCACACACATCCTAGGTCATTGGATCCTGAGTGGAGCAACAAACCATAGACCGAGCGATCCTCATTTTTCTAAAATTAACAAATAAATCAGAAAAAGGATTTTCCTTACAAAAATCATATCTTTTTCTAGAAAACTCGGATGAGAAAAGTTTATACATGAAAATTGATTAGAAAAATGCGATGAATAAGATAAAAATGTCGTGGAAGCCTAAATTAGTATCGTTTTGCAAAAGTGTATAATTTTGATGGAAAAAGTATTAATTTGTGGTTAGAAACCCTAATTGATGATAAATGGTAGATTTAATAGTAAAAATATGTTAATTCGAGCATGGTTAACTTTTTTAATGATGAAGGTGAATATTAACCTATTTTGAAGATGAAATTGCAAGATTTAGGGTTTTTAACCTAATATGATGGTTAATATACTTAGGAACCTTAAATAGGAGAAAAAGGAAAGAAAAGTGCTTGTAATCTGAAATTAGGATTTCATGTTGCTAAAAGATGATCTTAGGATCTTTTGTGAAAGAAAGATGAGATAATTAGGGTTTGTGAGCAATTTTATAAAATTAGGGTTTAAAATAATAAAAATGAAGTGAAACCCTAATTGTAATCAAAACCCTAAAAAGGACTAGTAACCCTAGGAAACAACTAGGATTAATAGACCATGACGGCATGATTAATGATAGAAACATTGGATGCATATTTCAGGATCAACTTGTGTGTGAGCATGCTTGGTTTCTTGCTTGGTTGAACTGTATCTGCACTCAAGTCATATGGATAGGTATGTGGTTAATTATGATTAATCACATTAGTTTCCCGAAGGTTTTCCAAATGATTAATCGCATTGAATGCAACCTATCAGTTTGGATGTTCATACTTGCAAATTATAAAGTCACTATGATTATCACAATTGTAATATTAATGTGTATTCTCGCACCTACATGCTACCCTGATGGATGATGCAAAAAGGTCAAGCCCAAGAGGGAAGACCAATGGGCACCATGAGAGGTGACCCCAGACACCATGCTCGGGAATGAGAAGGTGGTCTATGTTGCATGACTAATGGGCACCATGAGAGGTGACCCCAGGCACCAAGCTCGGGAATGAGAAGGTGGCCTTAAGTCAAACCTTAGAGAGGGTATTCCAGGGTTAGCGCAAAAGTGGTCGAGATTGACGCATTGAAAACATAAATTGACTTGTTAATTGCCTTGGTTGTGATAATTAGTTGGTTAGCCATATTTGTGAAATTTTGGTTGTTCCCACATACCTCGATATGCTGACTGACATTTTTGTTTGTTGGCATTTTAGGTGCAACCTTGAAATGAGCAAACATTAAAGTGACACATTGCGAAAATAAGAAATAAAGTGCAAGGAGGATTAGATAGAATACATCCAAGTTGTTGATACAAGTATATTTCCAAAGTTTTTAAAATGTATGCATAATTTTATTTTATACCAGATTTCAGTTTAGTTGGTAGAATTTCATAATTATTATTGATTAATTGTCGAACATTTGATCTGGTTTATTGGGATAATGGCTCTGACCACTCGGTCTCCCTTAATTGGGGATTACCGGGAGGCGGGGTCGTTATATCTATGATGTTAATCTTGTGATTGAAGGCTTTGAGTGCAGCTTTTGGGACCATGAAACCTCTTATTTTTTTCTTCTTGTAGCCTCACGTTGTTAAAATCACCCATAAGTAGTGAAGGTTCTATGATGTCATGTGAGGTCCCATAATATCTTTTTAATGATCCTTTCTTTGATAATGTGCATTGAATTCGTAAAGCAAGGAAATAGATTCTCAATCCTCCTATGTTTGTGCATATTGTAGTGATCATTTGTATAGTCTTCATGTGGGTGTTCACCTCCCAAACATTCGGATTCCATCCCAGGAAAATCCTCCCTAATTCTACTTCATCATGATTGGTAGCATGGACCCATCCGTTGGGAAAATTGTTGTTGCACAACCTTTATGGCATCTTTTAGTTTTGGTTTTAAAAATGGCAGCCATCGAGACAGTCACGTGTCTAATCCAGTCCCTTACTTCCTTTCTCTTGGTTGGATTGCAGATTCCCTTCTATTTCCACACAAGGATAGACATCAAGATCTTACTTTTTGTTCCTCATATGCTGGAGGGGCTCATCCTCCTTATCCATCCCTTTCTTTTGATTCTTATTAAGTGTCTTCTCTCCTTTCTTGGTCTTCACTACATTCGGTAGTGCCTCCTCCTATTTATTTGAGTTGTTGAGGATGTCAAAAGAATTTGTGGATCCTGTTGCACGTACTAGGACTCTCTTATAAATAGGAGGGGAAATAACAAGGAAGCACATAGCTAACCCTAATGGGCCTATTACACTTAGTCCCACATTACATAAGACTTAAGTAAAAAGAGTTCAAAGGGAATAAAGGATGAAACAATTATAGATAAATATACATCTCAATACTCTCCCTTAAGACGGGTCATAGATATTAATCATGAACATCTTAAAATATAGATCTACAACTCTTCTGCTAGAGAGAGTCTTTGTAAAAATATCAGTACTTTTCTCATGTGTAGGGATCTATGGGATAGTGATCTTCTTAGTCAGCACAACATCATAGAGAAAATGACAGATTTACATCCAGCTTATTAGTGTTGGAATATCCACTCACATCTAGATGCCCATTTCTTATATAAAATAATCCATGTCCAGTTGCACTCTTCAAATATCTCAAGACTCGACATGTAGCATCCTAGTGACACTGCCTAGGACAATCCATGAATTAGCTGAGAACATCACCAACAATGTATATATCTGGTCTTGTAACAATAGTAAGGTATGGAAGTTTGTCAACCAAGTTTTTATAACTAAATTTGTCCTCTAATGGTTGTTTATATTTTCCCCATATATCATGAGCTTGATCCATAGGAGAGGTTGTAGGCCTACAACCAAGAATTCCCATTCCACTAAGTAAGTACAGAGTATACTTTCTATGTGATAAAGTTACTCCATCCTTCTTATGTGCTACTTCAATGCCAGGAAAATACCATAGAAACCCTAGGTATTTGGTAACAAAATGCTTGATAAGATATTGCTTCATAGCAACAATTCCTACTACATCACTACAAGGCAGGATGATATCATCCACTTAAATAAAAAAATAATAATGTCAAAAGCAGTGGTTTTGATAAACATAGTGTGGTCAAATTGACACCACATCAAGCCAAATTTGTGTAACACAAGGGATAACTAGTCAAACAAAGCTCCAGGACTTTGTTTGTGGGCATAAATGGCTTTCTTTAGAAGGCATACTTTCCCACTATGCTCCCCCTTGGCAACATAACCTAGAGGTTGTGACATATGTTTAGGATCCTATAAATCACCATATAAAAAGGCATTCTTAACATCAAGTTGATGTAAGGTCCACCGTGTTGGTAACGTATGCCCAGAGAGTCAATCATGTGATGGTTGACATGGCATATACCATAAAGGATTTGATTATATTCATAAAGGCAAGCTTCCAATTCATTCTATTTCATTCAGTTATGATATAATGATGAAACATTAAGAATGTCTAAAGAATGACAATAGTAAATGATGTATGTCATCAAGTACGTGACTTGGAGAATGAGAGCATACGAATATTAAGAGTGGTACATTCTTGTTATGTCCCTAGTCAGTTGTTACTTTAGATGGTAGATAGGCACTAGTAATAGATAAAACTAGAGTTTTGGTTGGCTGATGACTGAATCTCATTAGTCATGATATGGCAATATTAAACCAACAACATAGATACATGTTATCAGATAGTGTAATAGACAGACCGACATTGAGAATGACACATGAAAAGCATCATTGGTATACATAGACATCTCTCATAATTAAGGTAGTTATTTTAGTTCTTATAACTAAAAGCACTACACTCATCACATTTTGTTGGGTATACTTTGACATCATAAAACGTAATCTTAAACTATAGGTTGTCATAAAGGTGATGATTAGGTAGCTTTGAAACATGGGGATAGATTGTGAGTAATAGAGATGAGATTTTTCCCTCCTACTAGAGTTTGATATCTTGGCCACTTGATAAAAGACACAGAGAAATGCATGTGCATGCACATGTCAATCAATATATGATATTGAGCTCACATTATCTCACATAATTGACTCTTGGTTCAAGAAACATGAGATCCATGCAACGAGTTCACTCTGGATATTAGAGACAAAGGAATTATAAAATCACTACAACATCTTACACAGATTGTAGGTTGAAGTTGTTCTCCAACATTCCATTCATTTGAGTAGCACTAATGTGTGACTAGGCACTTCTCTCTATTGGTGATGTCATAAGTTAGTTATGAACATTCACTACCAACGTGATATTGGACCTATAGGGTCATACACAAAGGAACTCATCAAGAAGAGGAGTTTAATCTTGAATAATGATTGGATGCATTACTAAAGAGTTTAAGTATTCAATTCACACAACAAGATAAATTGACTACACCTCCATCTAAATGGAACTGAATCAGATGGAGTGCTGCAAAAATTAGACCCAATAGATCAGCTCACTAGGTAAATCAATCGGCTTGGCTGATCGAGACGACCCGCTCACCAGGTGAACCGGTCCGCTCAGTTGGGTCGGTGGGACGTTCTAGCAAATTTCCTGATTTCATGAGAAAGTTTGATCATTTAGATTGCATAATTCTACTGATGTAAGGAAATTAATACTCTCATTAATTGGAAATGAATTTTCCAAATTCTTATGTGATTGGGAAACTGCCAAACGACCATCTCTCATACTGAAACGACCGTCTCACCAGCCAGATGACCATTTCAGATGTCACAAGTTGAGAAAATTCAATATCTTTTGGTCCCGTCCACTCCTGCACAGATCATGACTTGACTAGGAACCTTGGACCTAATCCCTCCTATTATGAGAGGGGTACTGGGGGCTTCCCAAAAGATAACACAACACATACAATTGACAATCAGTTGCTCCACAAATTGTTGTCCTCTCTGGTTGTGGTAACCAAGAGCTCCCAAGAAAGTCATACCTGACTTGGGAGGGATAGCGAAGTGAAAGAACAATTGAGGATTATTGTTGCGGCAGAGAAAGTTGGTGACTACTACACCAATAGGAGGGATGACTCCTTCCTATTCGTTCTAGCAGGACGACAAGAGTTCTAGTTGGTCGGTGTAGACTATTCTAGAGGTAGGAGTCCTTTGATTGCTGCTAGGAGGACAACACCAACCCGTAGTTCGTTGCGAGACCATAGGAATAGCAGCAGAAGCTGTCCAGTCTGTCGTTCTTGGAGAAGACCAATAGCTGCATAGACACCGTCCAAGAGTAACTAGAACATAGTTGCACTACAACAAGTTGTTGAATCTAGACTTCCTCTAGGACCAGGTTTAAAGTTGTTAAACCATCCTTCCTATTTCATAGTAGTTGACACAATCATGTTATTATGGGAATATGGATAGATAAAATTTTTGTTTCCCTTGCTATAGTCGGTGCCCATTTTTCCCAATAGTGGTATCAGAGGCACATCAATGTACTATGTTTTGGATAATCGATATGGTAAGATTTAGGTTTTATCATTTATTTATTGCATACGATGTGAATATTTAAATGATCTCATATTTATATCCAATCAAAGACCACATAATCCCAAATTTATATATATATATAAATATATATATATATATATACGTTGCCCTTAAAGTGGTTCTGATGGTGAATGTGTATCATGGTTATGGCCTTATCCCAATATCTATGTGTGGTTGGAGGGTCCAAATCTTCTGTACCCATTTTCTGTCCAAACCTCTGTCCCACAACATCTGATCCATTAGTTTGTGGGCTCCACAACAAAGTGTGCGGTTGGGATGTGCGGAGCACATTATCTCGGGCATAGAGGATGTGAACCCGTGGTTGGATGGTTTGGTTTTATTCTTGTTTATCTCAGTATGCGTACTAAACCTTTACCTCCTTAATCCCAATGTAAAGTTAATTATTTCCTACCTTTATTCCCTTCAAACGTAACTTGAGGTTTCTTCATAAACAATGTAATAAAGTAGCAAGAGGATAGTTTCCTTTCTTGGAACAATGAAGAATATGATCTTGACAGACAGGATGACCAATGTGTGAGACGAGTCGACCATCTGGAGGACCATGGAGGATAGACCAAAGGTGTTCTGACATCAGTGGGATAGGAGGCCAGACAACCATTCTAGAAGGCCCAACTGACCATTTAAAAGGTGTCCATACATCAGTTGGACAGGAGTTCCAACCTACCGGCCAAGAGGCGAGACAACTGGTTCAAGGGTTGAATCGATCAACCCAATTTGGAAAGTACATATTTACACCAACAACAGGTTCATACACATGATGTGATGATTGACCTAGGTGGTAGTAATTCATTGTGCCACCAATGAATTATTGTATATATGGCCATAACCATCCCTTTTTGTTTCATATTGCATGTATACGTTGTTGGATATAGCATGTATGATGCATACTATATATGTGGTTATTAGATATAGTATATGTATACATATATATGATATGTGCAAATTCCTCAATCAATATATATCAAGTCCTAGATGCTTTCCATTAGCAACACACATGTAAATCTTATTCAACTAAGCACATGTTATGCTTTCACATGGTGTGCCATCTACCTCGTGGAAGTGTGATGGTAGTAATGTAGGTTACACCTTCGCATGGTGTATTATTATCATGTTGGCTATTGGGTCAGGGTTAACTCATGATTCTTAGGACGTCTAAGCCCATAAGCATGTTGATGATTATGAAAAGGAGTTGTGTATATTATATTCCAAGAATTGCATATGATTCAATTCGCAAGTTTCTGACCTTAATGGTTGATTATTTATTATGGTTTTGGTCAGGAGATAATAGAATTATTTTGGATCTTGCTCATTAGAAAATTAATTTGCTACAATTTCCCAAATTGATACTTGAGGGTTACCAATTTGAATAAAATAATGAGAATTATAATTAATTACAGACCTAATTATTATCGCCCAAATTTTAATCAAATCAAATAAAATCAAATCGAAAATGAGTTATCTACAAAATTGCAAATTATTTTATAGAATCAATGACAACAAACAACAATCACTATTCTATGTGATCAGTACTTGTGAAGGATAAGCTTAATGGGAAAAATTTCCACGACTGGTTTAGGAAACTGAGAATCATCCTCACTTAGGAGTGCAAGCTCTATGTCTTGGAGACACCAGAACCAGATGAAGCCCTTCCAACTGCACCTAGGGCTGACAAGGATGCTTACAAGAAGCATACTAAAGATGTCATGGATGTCAAGTATCTGATGTTATGCTCCATGAACTATGAGTTGCAGAGGTAGCATGAGAACATATATGTGATTGTGATGGTCACATATCTCAAGAACATGTTCCAAGATCAGGGAAGACATGAGAGATATGATGTCTCCAAGGCATTGTTCAAATATAACATGATAGGATGAGATCTAGTAGGTGCTCATGGGGTCAAGCTTATTTGGTATGTGGAGAGCCTAGCTAGACTGGGATTCTCCTTGGGTCAAGAGTTGTCCACTGATGTGATTATGTAGTCCCTACTTGAATCATATAGTCAGTTTGTCATGAACTACAACATGAATGACTTTGATTAATCATTGATAGAGTTGTTGGGCATGTTGAGAATAGTTGAGGGACAAATGAGGAAAGAAAATCCCAAGTTTGAGATGGTGATCAATAAAACAAAGGGGAAGTCTAAAGGAAAAGGCAAATCTAAGAAGAGTTCTAAAGCTATCAGAAGCCCAAATCTTCATATCTCAAAACAAATAGAGGACTGAAGAAAAGAGGCAAATGTCACCATTGTCACTAGCCTGGACATTGGAAAAGAAATTGCCCACTCTATTTAAAGGAACTAAAGAAGAAGAAGGAAGGCACTGAGGTCTCCACTTTTGGTAAAAATTTTATAAGATAAATTTGATTACTTCTTATTGGTATATGATCAAATCCCTCATTGAAGGAAAAAGATGAACAAGGCGGAGCACATGTTGTGGAATCTTTAGTCTACATTTCGATTTATCTAAGCACAATGGGAATTTAATTGAGTTAGTTGAATTTCTAGTTCATAATGCCAAGAAAATGGAAGCCTTTACTTTAAGCATCTTGTATGACAAGATTGATGAATTAATAAAGTGAGATATTAATGTTTCTATTTCAAAAGATATGATCTTGCATAGCAATGCCCAAATCTCTAATGATCTTTACTTTGTAAGCATCTTAGATAAAATTGTCAACATTGATACCAAAGGATTGCAATAAATAACTCTAGACTATCATCGACAAAAGTCACATTGGACGTACAAATAAAAAATACATGTTCATAATACATTTTTCTATTAAACTAGGTTCTCTTGGTTATCGAACCTAAGGAAACATACATATCCTTATTCACGCACAAAGTGACATAACATCCTTCACTACATGTAGTGCGAGGGTAAGTCTTCCTTCAGAACTCATACATATGATGCATGAAGATCTTATGGAATAAATGCTATAGATAATTTCTTTTACCTCATTTCTTTACTAGTGTATGATGATATGTACTCAGTAAAATAGAAACATAAGTATCTTGAAATGTTCAAGGATATTATAAATGAAGTATAACTTAGTATTAAGAAACTTTTATGAGATCAAATGTTGAAATACTTTGTATCAAGACTTTGAGAATCTTCAAAGAACTGTGATAATCCATCACAAGTTAAATACATATTAACATCATGATGTGTTAGAATGAAGGAATTATACCATGATGAGTCATGTTATAATTATCAAATAATCTAATCTTCCCATATCCTCATAAATATATACCTATCACTAAATCATGAACCATATGAAGGGTTATCAGACATCATATATGATATGATATGGGAGTGTCCCAATATGTATAAAGGATTGAAACCTACATTGAGAAGGTATTTTCTTGAAGAAGATTTATCCATAAACCATGATTGTTGAATATTACTATTAATGCCAATCCAATAACAAAACTATCTTTTTACCAAGATAACTCCGTTCCTAAAGAATTAGTGGCAGTAAAAGTAAAACACAAAATGTTTGACGTCAACAAAGAGGTACAATGTGAACTAAGAGAATCAGAAGTTGTTGTGGAAATATCAAGTTCATCATGTGACATAGAATAAAATAGTTCTAGTAGAACACATGTGATATTGGAGGATTTTGAATCCAACATTTTAGATAGGTTGGTGATGAAAAGATGAGCTGACTAATCAATTGGAAGCTACTAAGTACAATAATTTGAGTAATGGCTCGAGGCCATTATGGAGTCCATGTAAACTAAAAAGATATGACCTTGGTAGTACAACCTGAGGGGTAAAACCCAAAAGGTGAAGTTAGGGTCTTATGAAAAGACCTACATGGATAACATAAAAGAACAAATCAGTTCAATAAGATTTTTCAAATAAGATAAAGTTGTTGAACATGATATAAATTCCTTTACCAATTGTCAAGCTTGTTGTTGTAGTTAAAATGGACTAATAGATTTAGCATATCAAGATAAAACCAAATTCCTTAAGGGGAATACATCAGAGGATATGTACGTGACACAACCTAAAGGGTTTTATGACTTCATGAATGCAAATAAAGTCTATGAACTTAAAAGTTCAATATGGGATTGAAACAAGAATCTCAAAGGAGGGATATTTTGACTTGATAGTCAAAGAATTTGACTAGAATCAAGATAGAAGATAAAATATGTGATTACAAAAAATTTAGTGGGACCATATATGGATATTCCACATATTATGAGGAATAATATCTCAATATTTTGACTATTGAGAGATGGCATGATAACACCTTCAACAATGAAGTGTTAGGCGAAACACTTTATGAGATAAGGATCAAGACCTATAAGGTAGTTCTTGGATGTTTCACAATATAAGCTTGAGAACATACAATACCAAGGTGTTGAAAGAGTTCAACAAAGAAGGATTCAATGAGAGAGAATTTGGACTAGTCTCTAATGAACCAGATGTTCCAATTCTTGTGAAGAATGGAAATGCCATGATTATGACACCATAGGTTGTAGCAATGAATCTATCATGAATGCTATAAATGTACTTATTGAATATAATGTTGAATTTTAGGACATGACAAGATGATATTAAATTCCAATAAGGGCTATTGGAATGTCATTAAAGACATCCATTAGTACTTGATAAGTGTTTAAGGATAAATTGATAGTAATTAAAGATAGAAATACAGGAAGAGTTGGATGTAAAGGGTTACATCGATGCAAGATTCCATAATGACAAAGGTGAATGCAAATTAAAATATATTTTATTTGAATGGAGAAATGATTGTTAGTTGGAAGGGTTCTGAACTAATAGTCATTAATTCTATTCTACAATAGAAGTCGAGTATATGTGTCCTATCACTGCTTGCTTGATTTGTGGTTTACATAATGATTCTATTGCACATCTTTTTAGAAGCTACAAATATTGGAAATATATTTGGGGCCGAGCTCAGCTTAGGCTTAGCATCAAATCCTCATATTCTCTTTATGCTTGCCTCATGGATCTTGGTAGCAGGTCTATGAACTCCAGAATCATAGAGCTTTGGGCTATCACTGGTGTTGTCCACTTCATTTGGGAGGAGCGTAATAAAAGGTTGCGCAATGGTGTCATCATTGACTTTGTGGCCATCTTCAACTGCCTGGAGTTGGAGATTAAGAGATTGTACTTTACTTTTAAATCATGCATTGTAATCTCTCCTTTGATTGCTAGGAATTGGGATCTATTGTAACCAATTCTTAGTAGTTTGTAGTCACATGTAAGGGTGTGACTTGTATCTTTGTTCCCCCTTACCCGGGGGGTTTTTGGAATATACTTACCAATTTTCCAAAAAAACAAAAGAGTGATACTATAAGGATCTAGAAGTTCATATGATGAAGTTACAAATTTTCCAACCATTGAAGACTCAGTACTAATACTGTGACAACAATGGAGACACATGTTAGGTGGGAACATTGCATACCATTTTACGGTGGTTTCATCACATAGTGAGGAGATAAGAAACATAAAATATACTGACTAATAGAAGAAGAAAAAAATTCTAACCCATTGGATTAGGACAACTACAGTAAAAAGATGGTGGATTACTAAGAATTAGATTTATGTGTGATTGGCTCTAAGTGCAAGTGGGGGTCTATTGTTAAGGTATGCCCAAAGAGCAAATCATGTGATAGTTGAAGTGGCATATTCCATACAGATTTGAATATATTCATAGAGGCAAGCTTCCAATTCATTCTATTGCATTCTATTATGAGATAATGATGAAACATTATGAATGTCAAACCAAGCACATAGATAAATATTGGTGTGTTGGTTTGTTGATGACTGAATCTCATTTGTCATGATATGATAATGTCAAACCAAGCACACAGATACATGTTAGCGAACAGTGTATTGTATAGACCCACCATAAGAATGACACATGGAAACCATCATTGGTAGTCATAGTCATCTCTCACGGTGAAGGTAGTGATTGTGGTTCTTAGACCTAAATTCACTACACTCATTACATGTCATTGGGTATACTTTGATATCATCAAACGTAATCTTAAAATGTGGTTTGTTATAAAGGTGATTATTCAGTAGCTTTCAAACATGGGGATATACTATGAGTGATAGAGATGGGATTTGTCCCTCCTAGTGGAGTTTGATATCCTAGCTACATGATAAGTGAGATTGAGAAACACATGCACATGAAAATGTGAATCAATATATGATATTGAGGTCGCATTATCTTAGACAGTCTGCTCTTAGTTCAAGAAACATGGGATGAACATTTAGAGGATGACAACATCCATGCCTTGAGTTCACTCTAGATATCAGAGACAAAGAAATTATACAATTATTGTTACACCTTACATAGATTGTAGGTTGAAATTGTTCTCCAACTTTCCATTCATTTGGTAGCACTGATGTGTGACCCAACACCGCTCCCTGCTTGTGATGTCAAAGGTTTCTTATGAACATTCATTGCCAATGTGATATGGGACCTATAGAGTCACACACAAAGGAACTCATCTAGAAGAGGAGTTTAATCGTGAATGATGATTGGATTGATTACTAAAGTGTTTAGGTACTCAATTCATGCAACATGATGAGCTGACTACACTACTAGCCGAACATCTCATGCGGTAAGATAGATGTTTGGAGTTACAAACAACCATTTCAAGAGTTGTGATAGTCGTTCGGATAATTGGTCCGATTGGAACTGAATTGGTTGGAGTTCTACATGAATTAGAACAAATTGATCGGCTCATTGGGTGAACCAATCGACTTAGCTAAGTGAGACGACTGGTTCACTTGGTGAACTGATTGACTCGGTTGGGTCGGTGGAAGGTTCTAGAAACTTTCTTGAATTTGTGAGAAAGTTTGATCATTTTGATTGCACAATTTTACTAATGCAAGGCAATTAATTCTCACATTAATTGGAAATAAATTTGCAAAATCCATATGTGATTGGGAAACTGCTAGACAACCATCTCGCAGAGAGTAATGACCATATCACCAGGAAGACGACCATTTGGGCCTCCATACGGCTATCTTGGATGTCACAGGTTGTGAAAATTTAAGATATTCTATTCCCTTCCACTACCACACAGATCCCAAGCCGACTGGGAACCCTGGCCCTAACCCCACCTATAAATAGAGGGGTACTAGGGGCTTCCCTGAAGACAACACAACATAGACAATTAAGAATCAGTTGCTCTAGTAGTTGTTGTCCTTTTTGATTGTTGTATCCAAGATATCCCAAGCAAGTCCTACCTAGATAGGGATGGATATTGATGGGAGAGAACAACTGAGGATCATTGTTGTGGGGCAACATGTTGGGACTAGTACGCTAATAGGAGGTACAACTCCTTCATGTCTGTTCTAGTAGGATAATATGAGTTCTAGTTGATCTGTGTGGACTACTATAGAAGAAGGAGTCCTTTGGCTACTGCTAAGAAGACAACATCAACCTGTAGTTCATTGCTAGACCACAAGAGCCATAGCCGAAGCCATCTACTCCACTATTTGTGGGGAAGACCAAGAGTTGCACAGACAACTAGAAGATAGTTGTATTGCAATGAGTTGTTGCACTGAACTTGCCCCAAGACTAGGTATAAACTCATTAAACCATCCTACCTATTTCATAATAGTTGACAAGATGTTGTTGTCATGCGAATACAGATATATAACATTTTTGTTTCCTTCTCTATTCTATAATTACCCCACCACTAGGCAACCCCCAATTAAGGAACACCAAGATGGTAGATTCGTTATCCCAAATAGGATCATATGGTTTAGCAAATAATTAATACGTTCTACAAAAACTAAGCTTAATGTATGATATAAAATGCTTTCTTTTAACATACCATTCAAAAATGGGATATCAGAAATTTACACAAGGAGATAATTATCTAACTATATTCCTCCATATGTTAGATAGCCTTGTTCTCTTTTAATGTCAACTTTTATTGAATATCCACTTTCTATTAAGCATGTAGAAGTAATAAGATATTACCCTAAAACTTTGACAAACAAATGTCAGTCAGTATAAAGAGTTATATTGGTATGTTGGGGAAACAAAATGTTTGAATCTAGTTGTAACAACATATTGCAACAAAATTATTGTTTAGTAGATCAAACTTTACATCTTAAAAATAACTACTCAATCATGACTTATTCAATCCTCTATGATGTCCTTGTAGTGGACATGTATACTACATTTCCTCATGTGGTAGATCCTCAACATACGCTAATGTTCCTACACCAAAGGTAGACCAAGACCTAGACATGTATAGTTGTATGATCCTACAAAAAGGTAGACCAAACCTTGACTCATAATAATTTGTTGATCCTACCCCCAATGTAGACCAATACCTAGATCATGAATTTCTCACATATACACAAAAATACATAGGAGGATTAGAATCTAAGATAGTCATGCACTTATATAAGGTGATAGCCATAGTCACTTTATAATTGCAAGAATTAAAGTTCATCCAAGCAGTTAATTTCAGCTGACCAGTGAAACCTTGGAAATTGTCGTGAAACTAGAGAGATTAGCCATAAGTGTGTCAACAGACACCAAACATTGGATAATGATTAATGCGGAAGAAAACATTAGCAGTGGATTAACAAAAATCACTAAAAAATTAAAACCTTTTTGCAAAGAGATACAATTCTAGGAAACTCTTATAAAGAGTACTAAGGTACTATATATATTATGGTCCACAAAGTACATACCATGTACCATCTCTTCTCGAGGATTACATACAATAGTTGCTTTGCCAAAACTATACATAAGCAACATAAAACCTCGAGGCTTTCAAGACAAAATCTCAGATCGATCATAAAAGCACTAACTACTGACTCCAAGGACCTGAGAGTACAGAGACGACACATAGGACTATTATCTACAAGACACAACAGTCAGTATCTCCACCTGAGATGTTATTGATGTTCCTGATGATGTTGTCCTTCCCTTGTTGTATGGTTCCTGCATCCTCGTCTGCGTCTACCTAAAAATGTTGGATCCCACAGGGGTGAGACAATTGAAATTGTCCCAACGAGAGATATAACTCTGCACCAGAAACATTATTATTGTAGATAAATAGCGATAAACTGAGCATTGGTTCTTTTATATTAACAAGTAGTATTAATCATTGTATGAATAGAATAAGATAATCTCCTTTCTTAAGGAGAACATTGCATCTACCCATGGTAGAATTATACATCATCTATCTACTTTGCAAGGAATGTAAGGAAACTTAAATATATCATCTATTAACTAAAGATGCATAAAAGAAATGTATTATCAACCAATGATTTTCGTATTGAATCCTTAAGAAAACATGCTATATGGTTGATTACATTTTACAATCACATGTATGCCCTGAGTAGATGAGGTATACCACTCATACTCCAACCTTCAGTTGTGAAACCCAAAGTCGGTGCCATATAAGGTCAATGGAAGAGTCGGCTACCATGACCCCCCTTATCTCGGTCAGTACGAGATCCCATGCAGGACATCTTGTGTCTCTACTAAATATCTTTCCAGGGTATACTGGCAACTTCTCTATAGAGATACAGCTGTGGCTGCACTCTCTTCAAAATCAAGAGATCTCATGTTTATCTCACATCGATACAACATTAAACATCATCGGGAGATTCATGATACATCCATCATGATATCAGGAGATTAGTAACACATCTATCCCGACATATATAATGAATGATTGAGATATTTAATGTTTATCTCACATCAATTCCTCCATTAGGGTGTACAGATATTTTCACCCACCACCCCCACATATTCAAAAATATGCCTTCTGGGTTATGCAACGGAGCAACCCGTTTCACCATCCAGAAAATCCTGACGCTGATGGATCTATGGCCAGGGCACTACATGATAAGATTCCACTTGATTAATTGAGTACATTACTGTATTCTTTTAGCATCAGTCAAGTTTTCAAACATGAATTATTATGACAAATGCTACAAAGAAAAGTATAATACATCTATCAAGTACCTTTCAAAACTTTATATAACATTGGGATATCAATCCCTTATCTCATTGCTAGGAATTCACATCCCCCAACAACATAATCATCATGTTTACTGGATTTGGGTATTCAAACCCTTAGTTCATCATTGAACATGGTTACCACTTATCAGGTAACTATTACCTCTAGGTCTTCTAACCAAGGTATTCAAGATACTTGCTACACAAACATCTCACATGGCTCACAAGGTCCATTAAGTATCTTGTCACCTCTCACTAGGCAACAAATTATCACATGGCTCACAAGGCCAATACATCTTGTCACCTCTCACTAGGTAACAACTTATTCACATGGCTCACAAGGCCATTGATCATTATACTTTTATTCAAGTATTTAACACGGCTTACATGGTTTATGCAACAAAAGAATTACAACCTTTCCATCATTAGGGTTAGGGTTTCCCTTTCTTATCAATTAGGGTTTCTCTTACATATCATCACCCTTCATTAGGGTTAGGGTTTCCCTTTCTTATCGATTAGGGTTTATCTTACATATCATCACCCTTCATTAGGGTTAGGGTTTCCCTTTATTATCGATTAGGGTTTCTCTAACATAACATCACCCTTCATTAGGGTTAGGGTTTCCCTTTCTTATCGATTAGGGTTTCTCTTACATATCATCACCCTTCATTAGGGTTAGGGTTTTCCATTATTAACCATTTAGGTTTTCAAGATCATATTTATAAATGATCAAACCCTAATTCATTGCTCCAAATATCTAGGAGCCAACATTGATATCATAAGTATTCAATCATACTTATTTATTCTTATCATTTACCATTAAATGAATTATCAACACAAGATATGAGTTCCTCTCTCATCTTTACCAGAATATGATTACATCATATTTTATTAACTTGGCTTAACATTTTCTTAAGGTATGTTAGCCTACACTTATAAAAGTTCATTACATCTTAATGTAACAATTACTCATCCAAGTATATTGGATTTAGGGTACATCAAGGTGTATCAACCTTGAGGTGCTGAATGTGATATCTATCATGTCTTGATGTATCACTTCCCTCATCACTTATAACTTACTTAAGTTCATCAACTTATCTTGTATTAGTGTATTTCCCATCCTAATACTTTATGCACCAGTTCATCACATTTATCATGTAATGTATTGGTCATAAGTCACTCATATGAATTATTCAACCATTATCAATAATATGGACTCATCTCAGGTTAAGGCATTATTGATATAAGGTTATCCATTATCAACCACTTTAGGTGTTTCACCTACCAATATATTATTCACTATTCCATTATTAGGAATAGGGTTTCCCCACTTTATCAATTAGGGTTTTACATACCATCACCCTATATTAGGGTTTCACATAACATCACCCTATGTTAGGGTTTCACATTACATCACCCTATATTAGGTTTTCACATAACATCACCCTGTATTAGGGTTTCACATAACATTACCCTATATTATGGTTTCACATAACATCACCCTATATTAGGGTTTCACATAACATCACCCTATATTAGGGTTTTCACATAACATCACCATGTATTAGGGTTTCACATAACATCACCCTATATTAGGGTTTCGCATAACATCATCCTATATTAGGGTTTCACAACCCATTACCCAAAATTAGGGTTAGGGTTTCTCATCTTTATCAATTAGTTAGGGTTTTATGATTGTGTCATTAATCCAAACCCTAAGTCAGTACTTCCACATAACTTGGAGCACATAGCATTATTAAAGTATTAAATCATACTTATCATTGTTCCATGTACTAGGAACACACATCACCATCATACAATATTACATTGACTTATCCTTTCACTAAGTACATGCAGCTACACTTATCATAGTATATTGGGTTTAATACTTTCATAGGAATTGAGTAATAATTATTCTAATTATACCAATCACCTAAGTGTTTTAGAGGTACTTTCATTGAAATCAATATTGAGATACTCTTCAACCGTTTATGGGTTATTTGTACTTACATAGATTGAATCAATTAGACCTTCAAACGGTCTTGGACCAATTGACCCATCAAACGGTCTTGGACCAATTGCACCCTCAAACGGTCTTGAAATTACTTGACCTCCAAACGGTCTTAAGGTCACTTGACCTTCAAACGGTCTTGAAGACTTTTAGACCTTAAACGGTCTTGGTCTAAAACCTCACATGGTTTGAAGACTATTAGACCCTCAAACAGTCTTGAAATTACTTGACCTCCAAACGGTCTTAAGGTCACTTGACCTTCAAACGGTCTTGAAGCTTGTTAGACCATAAATGGTCTTGGTCTAAAACCTCAAATGGTTTGACGACCGTTAGACCCTCAAACGGTCTTGAACCCTTTACTCACCAAATGGTTTTGAAGACCATTAGTCCCTCAAACGGTCTTGATCTACACCTTCAAATGGTCTGAAGACCGTTAGACCATCAAACGGTCTAGGTCTCAAAATCCCTAAACGGTCTTGATCGTTAACACCTCAAATGGTTTGATGATTGGTTAACCCTAAACGATTTGAGATAGGTTGATCCTCAATTGATTTAAATGTTAATTAACCCTAAACATATTGATACCATTTGATCATCAAATAGTTTGAGACTATTTAGTCCTCAAATGATTTGAAATTGTTTGGTCAAATTAGAATTGAAACCGATTGAAACTCAATTAGGGTTTTGACATCAATTGATCTAGGGTTTTGAAACCAATTGAGCTAGGGTTCTGTAATCAATTGAATTTGATTATTTGAAGACATTAGATCATGAAACCAATTGATCCTTGAGTCCATTAAAATAGTTTGGTCTCTAAATGGTTTTGAAACTGTTTGACCACTAAACAATTTTGAAACTGTTTGGTCACTAAATGGTTTTGAAACCGTTTGGTCACCAAAACTGAAACAATTTGCTCATGATATTTCTTGAGGTGTGTGCTAAGATGATGTCATCATCATCAAGATTCATACCTTCGATTTCTATTGCCATATATATGATTAATTCAGCAATTATTCAAGAATAAAATTAAGATCAACATATGATGAGGAATTGAAATTAATAATAACGTTGATCGGTTCAAGTTATATAACCCACCTTCAAAGTAGCTTCAAATCTTCAAGATTCACGTCTCTAATGGTGAATGAAGCTCCTTTATATATCCAAGGCTCATTTCCAACTCTTTGGATGCAAAGGATTGACCAAGGTTGAGCATTGGATGGAAAAGAGAAGAAAATCAATGTTGAAATCCGATTTCAACCATCAATTCATGGTTGAAGATGATCATGGAGCTTACCTTTAGCTTGGCGAACGTTTTCCTCCTGCTCCTAAGATCCTTGGTCATCGTCCAAAGCAAAGGGAGAAAGTGGTTTGCAAAATAGCCTTTCAAATAAGGAGAAATGATGTATATGTAATTGATTTTCTAGGAGAGAGAAAGTAGAAGCAAATCCATCCACTTTCTTGCCACATGACCCCTCCCTCCCTTGCTTATGATGCTATCATACTTCCTCTTCATATACTCTCATTTATCCTTGAATTAAAAGAAACCATTTAAGCACCTTAATTATTATAATACTATTATCCATTTTTAGTGGACATTACTTTTTAATTAACAAATGCAAGTGGATTTCTTCACCTACTTAGGATATCTCGGTGCCACTCAAGCCATTTGGACTTCCTTGCACTATAAGATTTCAACCACAGCCTTTTTAGTTGATGGGAACTTCAATTAATATATTTATTTTTGCTACAAAATAAATTAGGGTTTCAATTATGCTTATTTCTTGATTATTCTATTATCAAGATTATCTCTTCTCAAAAGTAGTTCAAACAAGACACCCCTTTCTTTCTATTTTCTCTAATTGATACCACGAAATAGTATGGACATAATAGAGGTGGTATTTCACATATCCAACCCTAGGTTTTGGGTAAATTGCAAATTACACCAAAACTAGCATTCAATACACAAGCATTACTCAAACAAGCTCCTTCTTGGATCTTAGGCTTGTGGAAGCCATACCTCAGCATCATTCTCATCCTTATTATGCTATAACACTTGAGGAAAATTTATCATGTAACATTTTCAAGGCAACCCCTTAAATTGGGTAAATTTCACTTTAGTCCAAAACAGGTAAAACATTGTTTCAACATTATTCAAATAAGATCAAAATTGAAACATAAGCTCTCCTTTAGTCTTAATTATTTTTCAAAAGATAAAGACAAGAATCTAAATAACTTACTTAAGAAAAACTTTTAGGGTTAAGGCATAACCCAGGTCAGGGATGTTACAATAAGTGTAACCATATACCTGATTTGGTAGTATCAAACTAAGAAAGATAGATAATCTAATCAAGAAGTGTAATCAACCAAGCCAAGCAATAAATCAAGAAACTTGACCATGAAATGAATTATAACACCTAATTGTTATAATCTCATCCAAACATCTTTTATCGACTTGGGATTCCATTCTAGGGTTTCTAAGTGTTATTAGGGTTTCTTTATTTTACTTTCCAATTTTACCCTTTTAGGTAAACAAACCCTAAAAGAACTTTCCTACTTATAAAAACCATGATTACTCAAATTTTCCAAATTAAGGGTCTATATCCACAAATTACTTCAAGAACATCATTTTCATGCCATCTTGATTGACTTCCATATTTAAATCCATAAAATCTCATAATTATCAAAATTAGGGTTTCTAAATCCATTAATGCAATTTTATGAACATGGAACCCTAATTATTAAAATTATAAACAAATATCATTTAATTAGATCTAATCCATAATTTTATGTCAAAAGGATAAACATTGATCATAAATGTCAGTAAACATCATTAGATCCATTAATCTTCAAAAGATAGATTTTCAAATTAATTAAAACTATTAAGGATAGCATCTTTACACACTTTTTATAGTTATAAGAAGATTTAGGCCTTGAATTCATTCTTAATTTATCTTGCATATTTTTCTCATCAAAAATCATATATTACTTTTCCCCATCGAATAACCCTACAATTAGTTGTGAATTTTTAAAAGAAATCATTTTTAGGCCAATCATAAGAGGCCACATCAGTAGGGTGGGTATTTACCCTGCCACCAGGGCTAGGCCCAGAACTAATCACCTTGTTCCAACGGGGCTATCCACGCTCACATGGTGGCCTGCTTAGATGACAGAAGGAGGCTAAAAAATGAAAGGATGGTATTGTCCCTTACCTTGTCACACTGAGGCTAGGGCAGAAGCGAGATTGCCCCAAGGCTTGTCTCCCTCCTTCATCTTCGAGCTTGCTAGAAGAGCTAGTGAGGCCGATTCAAACTATGATGTTGACTCTAGGTGTTGGGGCCTAAGAGCAGCAAGTGAGGATAGGATTTCATTCACGAGGCTGCACCAAACTCGGGTGTGTCCTTTGATTGCTTTCTCGAGATGATTAAGGGGAGGTCAAGGTCAAAACGTTCTCATCATGAAAGGTGATTTAGGCAGGTGTGAAGGAGAGGGTTCGCCAGGGAATTGGAAATGAGGGAATTCTCTCAATGGTATTAGGTTCTTGTAGGTGTCGTTGGAGAGGGATAGTGGGGCCTTATATAGGCATGCATACTTAAGACACCCAACTCATGGATCTGGTATCTAGAGAATTGAGGAAACTCTCATTTATCCTTAGAACAGGACCATCTAGAGATGGTTGTATCTGGAATAATATCATGAACATAATGGGAATGAAAACAAGGGAACAAATGGCCGATATAGGGAGAAACCTCACAAGATTCCACATTTTACTATTCTAAACTTTCCATGGTTGGCAGAGGTAGGTGATGACTCCATCACTATAGGGTCAATGATCCAATGGTCCTCATGTGGTGTGATATAAAATAAGGTCCTTGTATACTCATAGAAAGAAAGGAAATCATTACATTTATTGTAAAATCCGATTCACTCATCCACTTTATGTATTTTTGTAAAACCCATAACTCTCACGTCTTTACTTCTTTTTCTCTCAATTTTTAAGGGAAATTCTTAAATGCCTTAAACAAATTTTGTGCAATGTTTGGAAACAAAACTCAAAAATAAATGAGACGTTTCTTCAAATGCAAATCATCCACTTTTAAAGCATATATTATGCAATTAATATTCATCTTTTCACTTTCTTTCTCTTCTATTTTCTTTATTTTGATCACTTTTGTTATTAGAAATCATGTGAAACTGAAAATTAACCAATAGTGGTCATCCAAGCCCCTTTTTAGAGAATTATGCACAATTCTCATTTATACACACAATTATCTTTTATTTCTTTTCCTTTTTGTTATTATTGGATTTCTTTTATCTCTTTTATCAGAATTCTATGTATTAAAACAGTATAAACCACGAAATCATGCATCCAATTGAAATTTTGTAAAAGAATCCATTATTTGAAAGTAAAGAAGACACTTTTCCATTAAAATTCCTTTTATTTGCAAGATTGGATTTCAATCAATACAAGCAAAATTGAGGTTATAACATCCTTCCCCCCTTATAGGAATTTTCCCCCCAAAATTCAACTAATTAAACAAACAATTTTGGTTAAGCTTTTCCATGTCTACATTCATCTCCCATGTGGCTTCATCCTCTCCATGGTTCTTCCAAAGAAATTTTATGTTCTCTAACTTTTTACTCCTATTCTCTTTCACCTTGGTATCTGATATCCTCACATGTGACTCTAGGTAAGTCATCCTCCCTTGGAGTTCAATATGTTCAATGCTCAGTGCATAGCTTGGGTCCTTCACATAGTGCTTTAGATTGGACACATGGAACACATCATGCATCATACTATACTAAGGGGGTAAGGCTAAACGATAAGAAGCTTCAGTAATCCATTCCAAAATCATAAATAGACCCATGTATCAGGGACTCATGCTTCCTCTATTCTTCTATATAGCTCAGAGGGGTCAGGTTTTCATAAACACATGTTTACCCACAGTAAAGTGTAAGTCAGTCCTCTTCGCATCATCATACGACTTCTATTGATCATGGGCTCTCTTTAGCCTTTGCTTGATCAAAGTGACTTTATTAGCATACAACTATAGTTCCCTTCACCTCAGTAAGGTCCTTTCACCAACATCATCCCAGTGAAGTGGTGACTGTCATGGCCTCCCATCGAGAGCTTCTTACAGAGGCATCCCAATATTGGTCGGGTAGTTGTTTTTGTAAGCAAACTCAACTAAGGGATCTCATAATCCATTGCAATCGAGCACACATTCTCTCAATAGATCCTCCAATGTCTCGATGGTTCTTTCGCATTGTCCATCAGTGTAAGGTGATAAGTTATTCTAAACTTTAGTCTAGTGTCGAGTTCTTCTTGCACTTGCTTTCACAACTTGGAAGTGAACTTCAGGTCACAATGAAAAATAATCAAACTCAAAACTCCATGCAGTCGTACTATCTCTCTAATATAATGTTCAGCTAAATATCTCACTTTGGTAGTGGTGTCTGAGGCAAGGAAATGTACCAAATTGGTAAGACGATCTAACACAACCCATATTGCATCATGACATTTCTTAGTCTTGGGGAGACCCACCAAAAAGTCCAAGGTGATTTGTTCCCATTTCCACTTAGGAATTTCGATCGATTATAGCAATCCACTTGGTCACTAGTGTTCAGCCTTCACCATCTGGCACGTGAGTCAATTGGACACTTATGCCACTATGTCTTTCTTCATCCCAAGTCACCAGAAGTACCGCCACAAGTCTTTAAACATCTTGGTAGTGCCATGATGTACTGTGTACTTAGAACCATGAGCTTCTAGCAAGATATGATTCTTGAAGTAGCCTTCACCTTGAAGTAGCCTCAATCTACTTGAAGCAGCCTTCGTGAAGTAACTTCAAGTCCTTGGAGAAGCCTTTACAACCTTGATGTAGCTCCACCACCTTGATATAGCCTTCACCTAGAAGTAGCTCCAACCTCCTTTGAAGCACCCTTCTTTAAGTAACCTCAAGCCACCTCAGAGCATCCTTCGCCCCCTTGAAGTAGCTTCACCTCCTTGAGATAGCCTTCACATAGAAGTAGCTCCAACCTCCTTTGAAGTAGCCTTCTTCAAGTAACCTCATGCAACCTTACATCAACCTTCACCACCTTGAAGTAGCCCCACCTCCTTGAGATTCGTTTACCTAGAAGTATCTCAAACCTCTTTTTAAGAAGCCTTCTTGAAGTAACCTTAAGAAACCTACCTCGGACAACCTCCTACACTTGGAGTAGTCAAGAAGAATAAATACTATATAAGGAAATTGATTGGAAGAAATAAAATGCTTAACTAATGAAGTACAACACTTTGATCTTATATCAAGTGTATAGATCTCCTATCCACATAAGATGGACATATGTATACGTGGTGGCTAGGATATTGTAGGTATAGGTCACAAATTTAGAGCACAAGGAACAAGATAGCAAGTGTTTCTCAACTTTTTTGGTGTCTATAATAGATGCTCAAGTGAAGCTTAAGTACTTCGTGTGTCCTAAGGCTGATCCTATTTATAGGAATTGTCTGCAAGTATTTTGGCACTTTCTAGGATGTTTCTAGAGTGTTCTTATTGATTAACTACATGTTATCTAGAAATTAGTTGGCTAGCAATGGATAATACATTCAAGCTTGGAAGAAGAATCCAAAACCCAGCTCAGTCGACAAGTTTGTTGACCAACCATGTCTCGGTCGAACTTTTCTTCGACCGAGCCTTGGTTTAAATCAAATGAGTACCAACATCTATTTCCAACTCCCAACTCCTAACTACTTGATCTAAAAGTCATAAGCATTGGATAGAAGTTGGGTAGGTTGACCATATATTCAATTGAAACACATTTTAGATCACACATATGTAAGTTTGCTATAGTTCTCTAAGGGATCGACCGAGGTGGTTCTCGTTCAACTAGTTTCTCGATCGAGAGTGTTCCTATTTCATATATTTGAACCACATATTAATGTATGTTCTAATGCATAATAATGACTCTAATCTCTAGGGGGATCCTAACTAAGGTTTATGAGGGGATAGAGAAGATCTAATGCTTGATTTACATGATATCTAAGTACTTGTACATTACATACTTATACAAGTTTATAAATTGAGTACAATCATGAAGATATTAAACATTTAAGTGCATTGAATTTTAACTATACACTTAGCATGATATCCTCATTTTCTTGAACATTGAAATACTCAAATAGTACATTAGATCCACAGTAATGAAATGTGTGTCATCATGAAAACAAAGGGTATGCTAATGTCCAATTTAGACAACAATCTCCCCCTTTTGAAGATAATAAACATATCCAAAATATAAGCAAAATATTTAAAATGAAATGAGTTTCATACCTATGATATACTTGAGATGCATAGGTTCTTTTGATCACATAAAATGTGTGCTAATATACCTAATGAGATATGGAACATAATATCCAAATCTTAGGTAAATTTACCACCAATTAACATCAAGCCTAGAGATCATGAAAATATTTTAATTTATTTTTATTTCTCCCTCTTTGACATTTCAAAAATATTATCATATGTGTAAACTAATAAGACTCCCCCTTAATTATTTACTTCAAAAATAATGTCAAACATAGCCACAATTTAAAAACCAATATTAATTTCTCAACCATTTTCAAGGGATGTTAAGGCATGAAATGATATGAGATTCCTTTAGGGTCATAGTGGGATCAATTAATGTATTCTAACCAAATATAAGGGATGTAAAACCATATTTGTGTAAGGAATGCAATTAACAACAAGATCAAAATGTATGCACATTATATCAAAGAATTTTTTGAGTCTATTTTCATGATCTTTAATCAATCTTGTTTGTTGCACTATTTTGATTTACAAATGTATCTCGTTCTAAGTATTTAATGTGATGAGAAAATTATAGATGTAATATACCAATGTTGGGTGCAAGTGAATGATTTAATTTACAAATAAGCATTTGTCTTAGGCTTATTTTTGGTCGACCATGACTTTGACTGGGGCACCCCTCGGTCGAACTATTTGTCGACCAAGAGGCAGTTCTGCAGATTTCCAATTGATGCAGTTTATCTAGTATGATAAAGATATAACATTTTACTATATATTAGCATAAGTGACCAATCAGCTTTATGCATATTTAATTATGTTTCAAGACATGGGTTTAACCAACATAGATATCTTCTCTTATGATTCTATTTTTGAAACAATTGTTAGATCCATTTGAAGAGTATGATGTCTTTATGAGTGGTTAGAGTTAAATGACCTCAAGTATTAGCCAATAATGCAGAAGTCATATCAAAATCCATTTCTTATCATTATATCCTAACTTTATTTCATCGTGCCCATATAGTTCCAATGAATGTTTTGCCTTTAGGTCTAGGAACTGAATTGAATTCATTGTTCTTGGTAAACACATATAGCAATTGTCTAGTAATCAACTATTTTAGAATATGACTAAGTTTTGTTGTGTATAATCATCATTTATACAGACTATAAATCCTAGATGCTTTTCTATATGTTGAATATTCAAGGAAAAAGTCTTTTTGTGACTTAGAATCAATTTTATCTTTACCATCTTTTATTAACGATAGAATTCACATAGAGCCCAATAATTTATTGTGAATGAGTTCTAGTGAGTAAACTTTTAGTTTTTAAAAAGAAATCTTACATTTTTTTTCCTAGAACACATTGGTCTCAGATTTATCACAAAAATTTTGGTAATGATTGTATGAACAGTCTTTTTATGCCATAAACAATTAATTGTTTTCAAATAGTGTCCATAGAGTTAAGAGGTTTACAATCATTTTCTCTTTTGATATTTTCCTATGAATCATAATTGTTTTCATAGTACTTATGATGTAGTTCTTTTACAAATAGTACATTTAAAAATTTGTACCAACATCACATGTTCAAATAGTTTTATCTTTGAAACTTTCTCCAAATGTGACCAATAATTTTACCTTTTCTCCAAGGTTATGAAAATCTTCTTATTTCCGATCATATGCTTGTTAGAGAAATATCTATAGACTATCCAGACTTGCAAAGTCTAAAAGTTTTTGTCCCCAAATAATAGTCCATTTCGTTAGGATCATTCCAATATTTAGAACAATCTAAAATGAAGAGTCTATTATAGATTTGAGTCATCAAAATTAATTGTGATTTGATGATTTTATATCCAATAAATGGTTCTGATAGAACTATCTTCGGTCAAAGTTTTCTTGGACCAAAAGAATTCTCGGTCAAACTATTTGTCCACTGGGAAGATTTTCTAGTAAAACCAATTTTGACAGAACTACCTTTTGTCGTTCTTTGACTAAAAGAGATCTCGGTCGAGCTCTTTTTCGACGGAGATAAAATTATGTGCATTTTTAGTAAATTCAACATTTCTAATGTAAACAAATCATGCAATTATTTTTGGATAACACAAGTTAGCAATTAAAACATACAAGAATATAAAAGTTAAAGCTTTTTTAGTTGAGATAAGACATTATAAATTTCAAAATGAAGTTTTAGGTTAGTTCTCAATTATTATGTCCAACAATTTTAAGTTGGGGGTTTTAGAACCCAAACCACATCCACATCTTTTGTCTTCTTGTATGGACAAGAGAATGAATAGTGCCCAAGATGCTGACAATAGTGACAGGTAAAAAAATCAATTTTAGTTATCTTCTTATCATTTTGGTATGAGATAGATTATCTTTAGGAACATACATGACCTTGGCTTGGGTTTTTGTGTTTTTCTAGTTTTAGGCATTTGATTGAATTTATCTCTAGGTACATAGCCTAGACATCTTATACCATGTTGTCCAAAAGTGTTTTCTAAGATTTCATCAAGAATATCATTACTCATTAGACTATCAAAATGTTTTTGTAACTTAGCAATTCCATCAATTTTCTTTGCAATATCTAGTTTTTCTTGATCTAAAATTGAAATCAAGGGATCCCTTTTTCTAACAATAATATCATAATTTGAATGAGTACAGAGAATAGGTTGAGTTTGAAAATTATTTATTTTAGCAAGTAATTCAACATTTTCTTGAGAAAAAAGATTATTGTTGGTTTCTAGAGCAAGCAACTTGAAATTGTAATCATTAATAGATGAGTTCAATGTATCTTTTTCATACATAAGACTTTCATTTTCAGAAGTACGATCATATAATATAGCATTCAAATCATAATTAGTTTTTGTAAGCTTCTTCAATTTCCTTTTACAATCAATATATTTATCATGTAGTTCTTCAAAACTAGTGACCATCTCTTCTTTATATATATCATGTAGTTCTTCAAAATATTTTCTACTCCATCATTTGTTGCTATGAAACAACTTACATTGTCTTATTTAGCCATGAGACATTCTACTTCATCTTCTCCACTCTCACTCTCATTGCTTGACTCATCCCAAGCTACTTTGTAGGATTTATATTTGTTCTTGAGAAATGATTTTTTTCCCTTCTTGACTTTAGGAAACTCATTCTTTAAATGTCCCTTCTTGCCACATTCAATGAACCTAAGGGAAGAAGAGGAAGAAACACTAGAATTTTTATTAGATTTAAATCTTCTATATTTCTTACTAGTTACAATGAGTGTTTCCTATTCACCATCTTCTTCACTTGTTTCATCACTTTCTTTAGCTATAACTTTAGTGGACATCTTAATTGCAATGTCCTTCCTTTTCTCCTTTTTGTATTCAATTGTCAATCTTTCTTCTTCATCAAGTGTAACTGCATGAGTCTCTAGATTGACAATGAGTTGCTCCATCCTCGTTGTGGTAAGTTCATTCGCTTCTTCAATGGCCGTCACCTTTGGCTTGTATTTTGGAGGCAAATATCTAAGGATATTGGACACCTGGTCTTGTTCACTTAGATGCTTACCTAGTGCACTCTAGTTGTTAACAATAGAAGAAAACATTTTATACATTTCACTAATAGACTCATTAGGTTGCATACAAAATTGTTCAAACTTTTATTTAAGCATGTTAATTTTGGTATTTTTTTAACTTGTGTGGTACCTTCATTTGTAATTGAAAGTTTATTCCATATTTCATAAGAAGATATCCTATTAAACTCACTGACAGAAATGGAACAATATAATATGTTTACCACTTTTGCATTCAATTGAACTTGCTTTATCGCATCGGGAGTCAATATTGCATATTTAGTAGTACGAAGTGCATGCGGTAAAGAAACCATTCTATGACGGTCCACGCTGATCCCTTGAAAGTAAAATTGAACTCTTATTTTCTATTAAGTGTAGTTCCTTCCATCAAAGGGTGGTGATTGAGTCACATGAGTTCGTTCAAGGTTGAGGTTGTTAAGCAAGTTGTCCCACAATCTTCAAGACTTGTTAGGACTCCTTGAAGTCATCTCTGATTGAAAAGAACTCACAAGGATGTTACAAAAAAATACAATCACCTTCCACACCCTTAAAGTAGCCTTTACCTTGAAGTAACCTCAACCTCCTTGAAGCAGGCTTCTTGAAGTAACTTCAAGTCCTTGGAGCAGCCTTCACAACCTTGAGGTAGCTCCATCACCATGAGATAGACTTCACCTAGAAGTAGCTCCAACCTCCTTTGAAGCATCCTTCTTTAAGTAACCTCAAACAACCTTGGAACATCCTTCACCACCTTGAAGTAGCTCCACCTCCTTGAGATAGACTTCACCTAGAAAAAGTTTTGACCTCCTTTGAAGCCACCTTCTTGAAGTAACATCAAGAAACTTTGGAGAAGCCTTCAACACCTTGAAGTAGATCCACCTCCTTGAGATAGCCTTCACTTAGAAGTAGCTCCAACCTCCTTTGTAGCAGCCTTCCTCAAGTAACCTAATGAAACCTCCTACACTTGCATTTGTCAAGGAGAATAAATACAATATAAGGTAATAGATTGGAGGAAAGAAAACACTTAATCAATGGAGTACAACGACTTGATCTTATATCAAGCGTATAGATCTTTTATCCACTTAAGCTGGACGTATCTATATGTGTTGGCTATCAAATTGTAGGTATAGGTCACAACTTTAGAGTACAAGGAATAAGATAGCAAGTGTCTCTCAGCTTATTTTCTCTCTAGAATGGATGCTCAAGTGTACCTTATGTATTTTGGGTGTCCTAAGGCTTCTCGTATTTATAGGAATAGTTTGCAAATGTTTAGGGACGTTCTAGGGAGTGTCTAGAGTTTTTGTAGTGCCTAACTAGTCGTTAGGTTGAAAGTAGTAGGCTAGCAATGGCTAATTTGTTTGAGCTTGGAAGAATAATCTTGTCGACCATGCCAGGGTTTAAAGAAAATGTGTAGTACTGTCTATTTCTAACTCCCAACTCCCAACTACTTGGTCTAACGGTAATAAGCTTTGGACCAAGGTTGGGTCGGTCGACCATATATTCAAGCAAAGCACATTTTAAAGCACAAATATGTATGTTTTCAACAGTGGTCCAAGTGATCGACCGAGGTCATTCTTGATAGACTAGTTTCTTCACCGAGACTGTTCCTATTTCAAATATTTGAACCACCGATTAATGTATGTTTGAATGCATGATAATGAGTCTAATCTCTAGGGGGATCCTAATTAAGGGTTATGAGTGGATAGACAAGATCTAACACTTGATTTACATGATATCTAAGTAATTTTACATTTATAGTTGTGCAAGTTTTTATATTGAGTACAACCATGAATACATTAAACATTTAATTGCATTGATCTTCAACTATCCACTTAGCATGATCTCTTCATTTTCTTGAACCCTGAATTACTCAAATAGCACGTTAGATCCACAAGAATGAAATGTTTTTCATAAAACAAAGGATATTCTATTGTCCAATTTAGCCAACAACTCTAACAAACCTTTCATCTTGTCAAGCTCTGGGCTGGCTAACTGGGCAGCTACCAACTCAATCATCAAACCTGGTTTTATCTGGATGTTAGCCACATAGATCTAGTCTTCTAACTGTGTTTTATGGCCTCAAAGTAGGCAGCAAAAACAAAACAATTTACTAGCCATTAACCCATAATAGGAGATTGCATCAATGACTATGCAATGGAAAGGATGGTTTTAGCAAGATATACCTAGTCCTGGGGCTTCCCCAATGCCAATACCTCACAACCATGTGCAATCTTCAATTCCATGTCTTGGACAATGTCTATGCAGCTCCTGGTCTTCATCATGGACTTTGGCCTCCACGACGAACTATGGTTGATGTGTCCTCCTGAGCGGAAGACATCTCCCACCTCTACATGTAGTCTACACAGACCACCTGGAACTCTTGCCATTCTAGAAGAACTGGCAGGAAGGAGACAACCCTCATGTTGGTGTACTAACACCAACCTGCTCTCCCATACTCAGACTATTTTTCTATAGTTGTCTTTCCCTCATTGTGCCTCCCTGTCAGGTAGAACTTGCTCGGGATCTCTCGGTTACCAAAACTAGAGAGGACAACAACTTTGCAGAGAAATTGATGTTCTGAGTTGTGTGTTCTAAGAAGCCCCATGTACCCCGCTATATATAGTAGATAGAAGGGTCAGGGTTCCCAGTCTATTCAGGAGTAGAAGGATCTGGAATTTCCATGAATAGTTTGTATTGTGGTAGGAGAACCAGTCATTTCATAAATGAACCGATCGTTTGGCAAGGTGAGCCAATCAGTTCACTAGTGAACCATTAGTTGGGAGTGTGAACCAATCCATTTACTAAGTGAACTGGTCATTTCACTTCCCAGACTTGCTAGTAATTGACTTTCCTTAATCGTTTCTAATTAATTCAAAGATTAGCCCTTATTCCAATCGAATTGAACAAGTGAAATGCAAAAGTTTTTCTCCAACCAGGAAAATCTCAAATTTCCTTAGTTGGTAGGAGTGTGAGCCGCCTGGTTCACCAAGTGAATTGGTTGATTGGATAACACTAGTCGATTGGCTCACAAGGGTTAACCAGTCCATTGGCAGTCCAGACATTGGCAATGCAGTCTCCAATCGACCTGACACTCTAACCAGCCAGTTCAACACTTAAACTTGATAGTTCTGAGTCCAATCAGCCAATTGAGTACCTAAACACCTTTAGCCTCAATCTAAACATCATTCATGGACAATCTCCTCTTCCAGGGGTATCCTATGTGTCTGACCCTACAGGTTCCAATTTACATTGCTAGTGAATTTCCATAACTAACTTATGACATCAAAAACAATTAGCCGAATATAGTAACTCATTATTGCTACCCAAGTAACTTAGAAAGTTGGAGAACAACTTCAACCTACAATCTGTGATCAGTGTTAAAGTGATCGTATAGTTCCTTTATTGCTGACATCCAAATTTAACTCGAGCCATGGAACGACATCCTCTTCAATATACAATACATGTTCCTTGACCTAGAGAAGATTGTCTGAGATGCATGTGAGTTCATATATCATATATTGAATCACATGAGTATGGCCATAAAATTCTCAGTATCACATATCAAGGGGCCCTGGATATCATACTCCTTATAGGAGAGAAAGTTCCATATATGTCACTCATAGTCAATCCCCATGTGTCAAAGTCACCCAACCATCACCTTTATTACACCCATGTTTTAGGAATGTGTTTGATGATGTCAAAGTGTACCCAATGACATGTGACAAGTGTAGTGATTTCAGGTCTAAGAACCACTATCACTATGAGAGATGATTGTGAATACCATTCCATGGCATCCATGTATCACTCTTGCGGTGGGTCTATCTGATATATTGTTCTCTAACATATATTTGTGTGCTTGACTTGGTATCATATATCATGACTAATGAGACTCTATCATCAGTCAACACACACTCTAGTCTTATGTATTGATGTTGTCTATTTTGCTTCCACAGTAATATTTGACTAGGGACATAACAAGAATGTATGTATTGTTATCATACATATGATATCATCATTCAAGTCACATACTTGAAAGCATGTCATTGAGTCACGTCATTATTTAGACATCTATAATGTATGTGTCATCATCTCATGACTGAGACAAACATAATAGATGTAATTACCTTTATTATTTTCAAATCAGGTATCTAATGCCTCATCACAATCATCATATGATTGGCTCTCTGGGCATACCATACCAACATACTCCCACTTGCACTTAGAGTCAATCACCCACGAATTATATTCCAAGTGATCTTAACATGTCCAACATGTTTTTGCTACACAAGCATTTTTATAGTGGGTAAGCAACTTTGCTTCAAATTAGTGTATTGTATGTTTCACATCCCCTCGTTGTACGACAGCTCGCATAAGATGGAAGTGCCATAGTATGCATTTGAATTTCTTTTGCCTAACCAGTAGATCCATTGTTGTCAGAATATTACTACTGAGACACCAATGGTTGGAACCTCCCATAAGTTCATCCATATGAACTTCTAGATCCATATAGTATCCTTTACATTGTTCGTAACACTAAGGTACTGAGCTTCTTATTGTAGAATTAATCAATTATCTTATGTTGGAAAATTTACAACTAACAATTCTTATTCCAAGGTCAAACACAATTTTATTATTTCAGAAGCTTGCATCGGTGTAACTCCTTACACCCAAATCTTCCCTATTTCCATAACTAAAGAACTAATCCTTTTAGTTCTTTACAAGTACCCAAAGATGTCCTTCATGGTATTCCAGTCACTCTTACTGGAGTTAGACATATATCCATTCATCATGTCCAATAGATACAAAATTATTGGATATTTATATCATTTTATCATACAGGATGATTATTTCATATCTTCTTGTCATGTCCAAAACATACAAGATGATGAGTTTCATATATTCTTGTCATGTCTAATACATACAACATAATTAGTTCATATTTTTTTGTCATGTCTAATACATACAAGATAATGAGATGAGTTCATATGTGATAGATCCAATTGTGAATGCATATGGCATCTATCCATGTGTTCCTTATTCTTCATAAGAATTGGGACACTTGGCTCTTGAGAGACTAACTCCATGGAACATGGATAGGTTTTCTCTCATCATGCTGAACCCTTTCAACATCTTGCCGATGTATGTTCTCGTTCTTAGGTCAAGAAGCCATCTTGATCTATCTCTATAGATCTTGATTCCTATCACATAGGATGTTTCTTTAAAAATTCAGAATGTACCTTGTTTCCAGGTTTTGTAATATAAGGATGTTATTCCCCATCAATATGTGGAATATACATATGCTCCCACTAAATTCTTGTAATCACAAATTATATCTTCATTCTGACTCAAATCAAACTATTTGACTTTCTTGTAAAATTGAAGATCTAGTTCTAAGGTGTTTGCTTCAATCCAAAGATCGCTACAAAAATCATGGTCTTTGACTACAAAACAAAATTGTAGTGAAACCCCAAAATTTGTAGATAAAAGATTTAGCTACAATTATCTTTACATTTATAATATGAAGCTAATACCCATGTAGCTAATTGTTTAGGCTACAATTTTCAAAATTGTAGCTAGATATTCCTCTGACTCCAAATTCATATGCAACCCTAATTGTAGGTAAAAAATGTCCTTACATATAAAAATGTAGTTGCTATTGTAGCTAAATATATGACAACAATTCTATTTGTAGCTATGATATGTAAGAATAAATGACATTGGTTACAATTTGTATATGTAGATCATGTGTAGAAAAAGTTAGCACTTACTACACTTGTAAATATTGCTAGTTTGTAGTGAGAAACTTCATGTACTGCACATACATATGTAGTGAGAGACATTATGTATCCAGTTAGTAGCTTGCCAATATAGAGGGGTTTTTCAAAAAGAAGACAAAATGAATTTTGATCAAGATCAAGTTGTTCTTATAATGTCAAAACTCATACTTATATTTATATTTGTATAATGAGTACACATGGGGAGGACATTAACCTAGCCCCTGTTTTACAATATGCATGAAAAAAAGATAGATGTGTACAATATCTTCTTCTGACTACCTCTATCCACTGCAGACTCTATATGCCACATGATCATGTGCATCATCTTCTATCTTGATTTTTCTTTTGTATTAATTCCACCACTTGTATCGTCAAAAGATATGATAATGTTGATAAACTCTTAAGTAGAAAAAGACTGCTAAGGTATTGCTCTTCTTGATTGAGAATAGATAACTTCTATGTGCTCTGCTTCTAATTGGCCAGAGGAAATTCACTCAATGTATGTTTGTGGAAGATTCACATGTCCAGCTCATGAATGTTTTGATATGGTAACAAATATTGTTTGTCATACTTAGTTTGACAGTAAGTGTGATAAGGGCATGTGGGAGAACACAATTGAAAAGAAACTTGTTATGGATGCACTAACTGATGACTTCATCATCATTCTAGAATGTTGACCAAAGTGGGTGATAATAAATTGTAAACTTGTGCTACATGCTTGGCTTCGTGGGTTTTCAAGAACAAACCATTGTTAATAATTAGATTGTTACGCCATGTCTCACAAAATCAAGTTGCAAGATCAGAAGGAAATGTATGAGTAGCTCATTATAGGGAAATAATGCAATTAACAATTCAAATTAATTGCACTTCAATCATTAGACAAAATAACGGATGAAATAGTTATATTTTGGGATGACTAACCATGAAATATTATTGATCAATATGTATCTTTTTAAGAAGTAGCATATTGTTGTGTTTGGCTTCATCACCTATACAATATGTAGTGATCATGCTTCTTTGAGAGCTATAGAGCATGCCTCTAAAGTGCCTCCCATCTTAGGAAACAAGTACCCTTCATGGACACTCTCTAGTAGGCTACTAGCAGATGTATTATAATTTCATTCGCTTAGATTCAGAAGGCTAAGAGATGATGTACATGTAGGGAAAATATGGTTAAATATTATATCCAACTACAGTTTGTACCTCAATGAAACCATACTAGAAAGCAGTATAATGGAAACAAACTATCCAAATCAGGCTTCGATGGTGACACTTTACATGTAAATCATCCATGTGATGGTCCAAGCACTAGTATTTAAGCCAACTCCTCAATACTGTGAGCAGAAAAATAATCAAGGACAACTGCACATCAAATAAAACATTCATGTTAAAGGATCCATTTACTATCACTCATACTACACCCTAGAGACATATAGAATTCTATATGTAGATTTCACATTATTTTAATTTGAAATAAGATCTATCAGAAACTAATAGTTTCTCCATATAGATAAGGTTTTATAAGATATGGACTATTTGACCTTGTAGCCATTCTAAAACCATTGGCATGTACTGCAATGTTTTAGTGAGTCAACTCCAAGCTAATGTACCTGCCTCAGGCAATAACCTTTTTCTTACATAAATAGAATACAACTGGAGTACTGCAACTAACTTTTGAAGATAAGAAGTCCATTAGAAGTATTGTTTACATGGTAGAGTTGAAGGTTTGAAAGCTTGTTTCCACGCAACATATGAATGTTCCAATTAAGATAAACACCAATACATCTCAAATGAATTATTGAAAAACATCAAGATATACTTCAACAGAGATGATCAACACTACAGTTCTGAGACTTTATAGATGTAGCCTAATCACTTAGGTAGTAAGCTTAAAATCCATGTACCACATGGAAACCTAAGTATAAGAATATTAGGATGAAAGGTCATACCTTTTCTGATATAAAGTGTGATTTAATAGGAGCAACATCACCTGGTAAGAAATAGAGCAGATGCAAATGTCACAACGGAATAAAAAAATGTTGGTGTGTGTGTCTAATGGAAAAAGAATCTATATGTGACTGAAAGAATAAGAATTTTTTTCTATACTAACCAGCTCTTAACTAGTGTGAACACATGAATATGCCATATCAACAAGATTGATCATTGTAATGTCCATGGCAATCTGAAACAAGATTATATATATATCCCTGGAGTGTTCCAATTCCAAACTACTTAGGTATGAGAATCAATGATAGTGGATAGTAAATTATATGCCATGTAGTGATTTGTAGCTTATTTTGGCTAGCTCCAAAATTAAATTGACAATTTCTTGATGCTGAAAACATGTACATTATTTTTAGCTAACTCAATTCAACTGACTCCATTCTTTTTTTCATTACGAGAATCAATTGTACATGTTTGTGTTGTTCTTGTACTTGATCAACATGTGCAACACAATGTTCTAATGGTGTACAGGAATGTATTGAGGGTGGTTCATGTGAAAGAGTTTAACCAAAAGAAAGACCTTGACATTATCGAGGAAACCAAAATATAAAGAATCATTAATATAACTCCACAAACAACAAACGATCAAATCATCATTGTGGTACCTAGAACCTGGTGCATTGAGGGAAGATCTTGTGTACATGGTCCATCTTGTTGTTCATCCCAGCAAGCCTCACATTGAACTAGAAAGCATAGAAGATGCCTTCATGATTAAATGTTCATGTCCCTGCCACAACATGTTCAAGTCCCTAAAAATCCATACATAATTAGAAGCTTGTTTCTGGGACCAATCCTTGGGCCTAATAGGTTGAAGCTCAGCTTAAAAGTAGTGATCTACCCAATACTCCACTCATGTTTTAATAGATGATGATGCCATAAATAGTAAAATATAATACCTCAAAAAATATTCTCTCTAAAGGAATGATTGGGACCAACTCATATCATAAGTTGTAGCTCTATTTCAATGAACATGTCACTAGGAACTTGACAATTAATTTTTATCCTATCACAAGCTTGTTTGTTTGCATAACAGACATGTTGAGCTTGTCATGTCCTGGTGCATACTGCCGATAGAACAATAGACTTTGTAACAAAACTTCAAGTGCTTGTTGTTGTCGAAGCAGTAACAACATCTACAAATTGCATATTTACTATGGATATCCTGACACTATGGTCAATGATCTCACATATTTGACTAGACAATGTTTACTGAAAAATCTACACATAACAAATCTTCTTACTAAACTTGGTAAATGGGTGACTTTGACTATTTCAACAAAATTTTATAGACTATTCATAATATGCATTAGTGTAATTCTCTAATGTATTTAAAATTGCACCTAAAACTTCCACATCCATCATGCAAATTACCATTACCCAGAAACTCTAGCATGATGAACCAATAGATCAGATTACTTGTATATAAGAGTCTAAAATGCTTCTAAGTTTATAACAATAAAGTAACAGAGACAAATTTTCATAAACATATTCGAAAGGGCTACTTGGAAAAGGTTGGAGAGCTACATGCCTAAATCAGATCAAATTACAAATGCCAAGAAAATATAATTAAAAATATTACTATAAGATAATCAATGACCACCTAGAAGCATTTCATATATTAGTGCTAATGCAGATAAGAAAACTACAATATTGTCCACTAACTTGCAACAGACTGAAAGTTGTATAGTTGATCTTATATATTTTAAAATGATTGAACAGAGAGATTATACCAAATGGTTTAACTTGTCGAGAAAACATTTGCATTTTATATGCAACACGTGGTCAAAGAAGAGTTCAATTACCATTTAAATTCCCCCGTACATGCCAGGATCTCCACAACAGGGTTCATCTGATCACGATCAAGATATAAAGAAAAATAGTCCAAGTTCAAGAACTACCTGGAGAATCAACTACCAACAATATTCTGAAGAAAACTAGAGTGCATGATTTGTTCAGGTACAAGTAAATCAAGGAACATTAGATGATAAGGAGATTTTTGAAGGACTGATGCCTTTGTATGGAAACACATGAAGCAATCCCTACATGTTGATAGTAGGGTGCAAGATTGTCAGTTGATGATCATTTCAAATGTGATGTTGCATTTACCCCACTAAAGAGGGTATAGACACATGTTCCAACGACATGGGATATTTAAGGAACTTTGAATGGGTCAGGATATGGTGGGTCTGGCTTCCCTTTAAACTCATAGAAATCAATGTCATCCATGGTTTGTCTCACAACAACTGCTAAAAGGTAACAACAATAATTCAAAGGCGGAGTGAAAGTGAGAGGTACCTAGCTGGAAGTTGACTTTCATAGATCTCTTATGAAGAGCATAGGTACAAAGTGCTGCCCCTATTGTTGGAGATGTGCACATACTATTATTAGACCTGAACAATTTTAGGTAATAAGAAATAGTGATAATTAAAATAGTCTAAGTCATATAGAAACCCATAAATGGTTACACTGATCAGTACATCTCCAGTGGCAGGAAAGAAACAATTTACGAATTTGATTTAAATGCAGTCCACCTAACTTATGGTATATGTCAACTACAAAATAGCAATTCTCCCTATAAATCCATGCTAAAAATAGTTAAACATGAATGATAACACTACACCAAAATTGCCCATTAGCGGCATTTATTCTAGTGGCATTTATAAAAAAAGCCACTATCTTTTTAATATACAAGCATTTTTAATTAAAATGCCACTAAACCTCCCATTATAGAGTTTCTAAAAAGAACTTAACATTAATGACATTTATATTTTTAATTAGCGACAATCCTAAATTGCCATATCCAAATTTGCTAAGGCAATATTGCCTTTCCCGCTCCAAATTTCACTCACTCACGCTCCAAATTTCCCTAACTCTCCCTAATTCATCCCGTGCCGCGCGCTCTCTCACAATCTTACTATCGACTTCCTCTCCCTCTCCACTATCTCCTTCACGACGAGCCCTAGAAGGAAGCCAATGCAGAGAAGTTGTCGGCCGCAGAGAAGCTCCAGAGAAGCTGCCGTCCAGCGCCAACGGTGAGTCCCTGGAACCGGTGCGTCGAGGAGAGTTGTCGATCGTGTGCGTCAACGGGATTTATACTTAGCCAACCTAAAGCACCGCCTCAGGAGCCGGCGAGCTCGAGGGACTCCAATCATCCCAAGCTTTCCAACTTTCTGAAGAGGTATGTTGGCGCTTCCCCTCTCCTCCCCACATGCAATAACTCAATGAGCTCGTCAGGTTTCTCTCCTTTTCCCTCGTTCACTCCGCTAGCCCCCTGCACCCCCACAAATCCCACCCATGGTCAAACTCTGTTTCTCACACCCTATTCTCACCTCTTCTCTGCCTCCCAATTCGGTGACACTCTCACCATCTTCTCCACCTCCCACCCCCATCTCATCCCCTCTAGTAGAAGCCAACCTCCAGTCCAGATCACCAAAGATGGCCACAAGAAACAAGCCTAATTTGGGTCATATTATTCAGGCACGAGGTGGATAAAGTGGAAGGTGGAGTGACCTATGTATGACTAAAATATTTAGAATGTGTCCGAACTCATACACTTGAGGGATAGATTTTGTGTGTGCATTTGAGAGTGACACTCTTTGTTTTAGGGGCTTCATAGTTAATAGACATTATTTTGGGTGGTGCATGAACACAATGTACATACATAGCCAAACACTTAATATTTTGGTAACACATAGGTCATACCACATGTAAGGTTGGATAAAATTCAATTTTGGTGTTATATGCATATTTTACCCTGTATTTCCCTTTTTATTCTATTCTTTAAAATATAAGTCTTGTATTTACCTGCATTAAATGATATTTCCACCATTTAGTAATAACTTTCAATCATTTTGTAGAAAATTACTGAGTTTTGGAGCAGAAGAAATTTCATTAGTTGAGATTATTCTTCAACCAATGACCTCTTAGTCGATACAAGGACACACACAATCAATATTATAAAAACCATTGGTTCATCAATCGATGGAAAACCTCAATCCTTTCTCATCTATAGAAATCTACAAAAAGTGCTAAGCACATCAACTGATGGTCAGGTGAGTGACCAACTTGAAGACTTGGAACTTTATTCATTAACCAACTAATGATGTATTATTTACATTTTCATTGGTATCCATAAATTGATGGTCCTCATGCTCCAGAAACCTTAGACTTCAAAGACTATGCATTTTCATAAGTATCCATAGACCGATGACAAGAGTAGGTCACCAAATAATGAAAACGTTTCCTTAATCCTCCTACATACTTATAGACAAGAGTCCATTGATGGGATAACAGACCTCACCTACCTATGTAATTCTTTCTATCTCCCAGTAATGAGAACATTGTATTCATTACCAAATGAAGAAACACATCCAGTAGTGGAGGATAGACTCCAGTTATCAATGGAGACATAACAAGCTCTCGTCCAGTGACAAATATCCTTTTAACCGCTATGCCTACCTAATTAGTTAAGTGTTTGCCCAAGGAACCTCTCATGATTCTTGGAGTGCAAGAAAAATGCTCATATGCTCATGTGCCTTGATCACACACCAATTCCTATAAATAGGGACCCCAAGCCTTCAAAAAAGGGCCCATCTTCTTCCATGAAGTGCTGCCAAACTCATCGTCACTCTTCACCAGTTGTGATGATAACAGTCCAAATCCACTAGTGTGATTCCTTAAATCATGTCATTGTGACAAGGAAAGTTGTATTATCCTTCCTTGCCACCATCACCACCATGTAGAGTGAAGATGAGGCCTACAATAAGATTCAGTACCCCGCGACTACAATTTTTTTTGTTTCCACATTATTCCCCATTATGTCTATATCCATCTTTTGTTTTCATTTGTCTATAGCCTACATGTTCAATAAATCATTTGATTCACTAGTTATCATGAGTTTCTAGAATCATTAACTTAGGTTGGAGTAATGGTAATTGGGCAATCCCTGGTAATATTCGTGGAGGAGATGATGTTCTCTGGATACTTCAAAATCTGGCTGTTCCCAATGCAAATACTGAAGATTGTATTCTTGTTAATGGTAAGGTGTCCTTGTCGCTGAAAGAGTGTTGGGACTTATGCAGGTCCAAGGCTCAAGTTCTGAACTGGACTGCTGATGTGTGGGTATCCTTGATTCCTAGGAATATCTCTGTTTTCTTTTGGAAATGTTACCTTCAGCACTTACCTTCTCAGGACACTTTATAGAATTTTAACTTCCAGCTCCCTTCTATTTGCTATCTATGTTGGAAGCATGAAGAAGATGTACAACACCTCTTCTTTGACTGTTTCTATTGCACTGAGCTTTGGTCCTTCTTCAAGCTTAAGTACGGTCGTGCTCCTTCATGTCTGTGATCCCAAAGGGGTTTGGACCATGTGTATACGTGATGTCAATAGCATAAATAGATAGTTATAGTTTTCCTTTTTGTACAGTTGTTAGCTTCTTAGCATGTAAAGAGTTAAACTCTATTTTGGTGTTGTTTTTAATAAAGGAGGAGGCACACATGGTTCAGCAAAAAAAAGATACATCAAATTATAGAAAATACTAGTTACTTCCTTGAAATTCTCAAAGAAGGATTAGTGAACATTGGACTCATTGCAAAGATATAGGACATGATCTCCTCTATTAGACTTCTTTTCAAGCTATCATGTCTACCACAATAAAGTTGGTTATGACAAGCAATAAAAGGTTAACTGATGTTATACAACTTTTTCTGAAAATATATAACATCGTTATATGTACTTACACTTTGTTAATACTAATATTATGCAGTCTCTGTCCACCCATAATAGTCACTATGAACTGGGCCTCTATGTCAATGTTAACGTTCTCTATTGAAGAACAATTGGACATCATCCTAGATGATCGTTCCTTAAACCAATTGGTCATACCCAAACATTGGCGTTTTCTAAAAGGAAGACACGACATGCCTGGTAAAGTGACTCTAACTTTTGGCAATTATTCACATGTTATCGAGGTTGAGTATGATTTGGCGGGAAATCTTGTATCAAAATCCGGTTGGCATGATTGGATTGGAGAGATGCATGTGGTCTGTGGTAACAGGCTTTTTCTCCGTCCATTTGGCCATAATTCCATCAAAGTTTGGATAACCAACAACAACTGCGAGACCCCCGATCATCTATTATGGTATGAGCGCATGGTGTCAGATATCATCTATGAGGAATCTGAATCTGAGGCCCTTGTCAGTTCAAATTTGTCTAAATACAGTGAGGAGCTTTATGACACAACTTCATCATAAAAAAGACCACGGTAAGTCCAATTAACAAATATAATTATCAAGACAAAAAATTTGTGTTTACACTTTCTATCTGAAAGCAATCAATACTCATAGTTGCTTTCTATTCTGAACTTCAGGAGAAGATCGCCACAATGACAAGTCCTCGAAGTTACTGATGCGGGACCATGTTGGTGTAGTATTTAGTTGTCTATCTATCTAGACTTGTCTGTATTAATAGTTTTTTTAATTATGCGCATGTTTATGGGTACACCAACCCCTTTGTTTAGTTATTGTTTAGGGGTACACTCCTCTGTGTGGATGTAAAAAGAGATTAATGAATGGAACTGAAAGTTGTTACATGAATGTTTATAACTGAAGTGTGTGTTCCCATGAATGTTCCCATTTGCATGATTACATTAGTATTTTCTCATATTGTATAGTCTATTTTAATATGACATACTTACTCATATGGTATATGTTTTACTATTTTTATAGAATGGATAAGTCTTGGATAGCAGAGGATGACCGAACCAGCAGTAAATACTTATGTGGAGTATCTAAATTTTTGGATTTTGCTTTTGAACATTCATCGATTGGAGACAAGATTGTATGTCCATGTAGAAAGTGTGCTAATGTATACCAGGTCACCAGAAAGACTGCATTGAGCCACCTACTGTGGCATGGCTTCTTACCAAGCTATATTTCTTGGGCTTTTCATGGTGAAGATGCAATTGTTCAAATGGATGCTCCTACTGATCAGGGAGGTTTACTTAATGTTGAAAATTTACAAGATATGTTGCATGATACTTTTCCAAGTTTCAGTGAAGATGGAAATACAGAAGGAGTGGAGCCATCTAGTGATCAACATTTCAATACTGATAATTTTTATATCTTTTTAAAGGATTCTGAGACAGAGTTATATCCAGGGTGTAAGAAATATAGCAAACTTGCTTGCATCCTAGAATTATATCACCTCGTTTGTCTTAATGGCTTGAGTAAGAAAGCATCATCTATGTTTATTATGTTCTTTAAGAAGATGCTACCAGAAGAAGAACAGTTACCTAATTCATTTTATGAGCTAAACAAGATGATTACGGGGTTGGGCTTAGATTATGTGAAGATTCATGTTTTGGAAGGATTCTGCTGATAAAGACGTCTGTGATACATGTGGAGCATCAAGATGGAAACCGATTACAATCCCAGATGATGATGACGAGCTTCCCAAAAAACCCAAGAGAATACCTATCAAAGTGCTCAGACACTTTCCACTTATACCGCGCCTAATGCGGTTATTCATGTCATCAAAAACCTCATCCATAATGAGGTGGCATGCAGAAGAATATGAAAAAGATGACAAGTTAAGACACCCGGTTGATTCACCTACATGGAAAACATTTGATGTGATGCATCCAGAATTTGTTGCAGACGCTAGAAACCTTCGATTGGGACTTGCAACAGACGGATTTAATCCTTTTGGGACAATGAGTACTTCTTACAGTACATGGCATGTTGTGATTATTCCATAAAATTTACCTCCTTGGTTGTGCATGAAGCAACCATATTTTATGTTGTCCCTACTCATTCCTGGACCAGCTTCACCCGAAAATATAGATGTGTACTTGCGTCCATTGATTGATGAGTTGCAAGAACTATGGGATACTGGTGTACATACATATGATGTTGGAACAAAGGAATTCTTTCAGATGTGTGCTTCTTTATTATGGACAATTAGTGATTTTCCAGGATATGCACATCTATCTGGTTGGAGTACTAAAGGCTACAAAGCATGTCCCTATTGTAATAAAGATACTGTCTCACATTGGTTGCCACATAGCCGTAAGGTTTGCTATAGAGGACAGCGTAGGTTTTTGCCAACTAGCCACAGATTCCGAAAAGAAGCAAAGGCATTTGACAGTGAGAAAGAATTTAGGTGTCCACCTAAACCTCCTTCTGGAGCTCAAATCTTATCACAATTGGAGGACGGAACAACTGTAATTGGTAAGAAAAGGCCAAGAGGTAAGGATTCAACACACAATTGGGAAAGGAAAAGCATAGTTTTTGAGCTACCATATTGGAAAACTAACATTGTAAGGCACAATCACGATGCCATGCACATTGAGAAGAATATATGTGAGAGTATTGTTGGAACATTGCTAGGTTTGAAGGATAAAAGTAAGGACAACTTGAATGCAAGGAAGGATTTGGAGGATATGGGAATCAAATTTCCGCTTCATCCAAAAACTGTTGGTAAATATACCATCCTACCTCCAGCTTGATATACAATGAAAAAAGATGAAAAAATATTATTTTGCAACCTCCTAAAATCTGTCAAAGTTCCAGACGGGTATGCGTCTAATATATCTAGATGTGCACGGTCGAAGGATCGGAAGATGCTACCAATGAAAAGTCACGATTATCATGTGCTGATGCAACAACTTTTGCCATTAGCTGTCATTGTGTCCTTGCCCAATAAGAATGCTAAGTCATGTATTATTAATCTTTGTCGCTATTTTCAAAGGTTGTGCACTAAAGTCATAGATCCAATTGATTTTTCTGCATTGGAAAATGTAATAGCTGTTACACTTTGTGAGATGGAGAAGATATTCCCTCCATGTTTTTTTGACATAATGGTGCATCTATCAGTCCATCTCTCTTATGAAGCTAAGATAGTTGGCCATGTTCAGTATCGTTGGATGTATCCAATTGAAAGGTAACATTTCACACGTCGTGATGACTTTACCTATTGGAATGTAATTTATCATAATATTTTCCTCAACTTTGTTTTCAGGTATCTGATGACCCTAAAAGGATATGTTCGTAATAAAAGATATCCAGAAGGGTCAATAGAAGAAGGATATATAGCTGAAGAGTGTCTAATTTTTTGTTCAAGATACTTGGATGGAGTTGAAACAAAGTTAAATCGGCCAAATAGAAACGATACTGACGAAGCAAATTTGGAAAATGAGCCAACACTTGACAGTGATGATTGGTCTATTTTCTCGATAGTAGGTTGTGGTATTGGTAAAATGGTAACATGTGTCTTGGACGAACATACATTGAAACAAGCCCATAAGTATGTACTATTCAATTGTGAAGCAATTGAACTCTACATTAAGTAAGTTAGTTTCAACTGTCTTCTATTAATAAAATGCTATAACATATTCCAATAACATATTGCACATATTTTGTATTCAGTATGCACTATGATATCATTAGGCAAAAACATCCTCAAAAGTCCTTAAAGGAGGTTCAGAGAATACATAGTAACTCATTTGATGGATGGTTTAAGGAACATGTAAGTTTAGTTGTGGTAATTAAATTAGTTATGCTTCGTGAATAAAGTCTAACAAACTTTTCTTTTGTTAGATTGAGACACTCCTAAGAAAAAATATGGTAGATGATAAAATCAAGTTTCTTTCTCAAGGTCCACATCAACTGGCCATTAAGTACAAGGGCTATGTTGTCAATGGTCACAGATTTCATACCAAGGCAAAAGATGCAAATCGAACAACACAAAATAGTGGAGTCTTTCTGGTAGCTAAGAGTGATTGTTATTCTAAAACCACTGACCACAATCCAATTACTAGAGATGTAACCTACTATGGTGTTTTAAAGGATGTTATTGTGCTCAATTATTATGAACACTTTAAGGTGACATTATTTAAGTGTGATTGGGTGGACATCTTCTCAACGAGGGGAATAAAGCATGATGAACATGGGTTGACTCTTGTTAATTTGAGACGCCTTCAAACTACAGGAGAACCATTTGTAGTGGCATCTCAAGTTGGACAAGTATTTTATGTAGAAGATGTCACTGCAAAAGGGTGGCATTTTGCTGTAAAGATTGCCCCACGGGATATGTTCAACATGGAAGAACAATCTTGTATTGAGAATGTTGAGGCTTATGTGCAAGGTGAAACTGGAGATGGGCCATCAATGACATCAGAGGATGGAGATACTGATTGTGACATAGTTAGATTGGATATGGAAGGAATTACTGTTGCTAGTTCAACAACTAAAAAAGACCAATCCCGAATTCAGCAGGATGATGAAAGTGTATCTCAAAGTGATGATGATGACTGTTTTGAATGAGAAGATTACAAAATAGCAGCCAATGTTTCTTTTTGTTTTTCATTAATAATTGACTTAAATAAGCCTTTTTTTGGCTCAATGTATCTCTTTAATTTTCTGTCTCAAATTGTGCTCGAGCTAGGTGTATCTATTTTGCATGTCTGACATTATTCTTATACATATTTATCATTGTCTCTACTGTTGTTTATAATTATATTTGCTTAAATATCTGAGTTTCATTTTCAAATATTATTAATAAAATTGTTATTACGTTGTTCAATATTTTTCTAAATGTGACCATTTTTATGTGACTTGAAATACTCAAGATGAGAGAATAGTACATTGACAACAACCATAACATGACAGCCGCAAGCAATGATAAGAACAACAACAATGACTCATGTACGACGACTCATTTGCCGAGCATTACTCGACATGCTTGTTGGAAATTTTGAACATGTCAATCTCAAATCGCTCCAAAAAAATTTTAGCTTCCCTTCCAACTGAAATTCGTAATGATAGAGCAAACAAATTCAATAAAACTGCTGCTAGCTCTGCAAAAAATGAAAAATCAGCCATGTCTCCCCAAGACTCTAATATGGCAAAAAATGCCCAACCTTCTAATGGGCTAGGTAATCATTTCATTCATATCATTGTATTTATGGTGCTGCATTTAATCATATATAATTATGCATATATATATTTTATCCTTTATGAATGAATGCTTAGGTCAAAAACACCGAGCAAACAAATTCAATAAAACTGCTGCTAGCTCTGCCAAAAATGCCCAATCAGCCACGTCTCCCCAAGACTCTCAAACATGAACAACTGAAAAGGAGATGGGAACAAGGTTCCAAAATCAGCAAAATAAAGAAAGTGGCGATAAAGTTACAAGATCAAGAATTTCACAGCTCTCCCATGTGCCTAGTAATGGATTCCATTATTTCATTAACTTTTTGTGATTCTCTCACATGATGTGGTTGTATGTGTTAAAATCTCATGATGAGATGATGCGAGGGATACTTCCTCCTCATCTCTTCCTCAAGCTCCCACGTGGCTTCCTCAACGCCACGATGCTGCCAAAGAACCTTCATAAGAACCAGATCCTTCCTCTTCAACTTCTTGATCCTCCTGTCAAGGATCGCCACAGGACCTTCCTCGTAGGTCACATCTGCATCAAGCTTGACCTCAACTGGCTGTATCACCGCACATGAATCTGGATGACTTTTCTTCAGCATACTGACATGAAACACTGGATGCAACCTGTGCAACTCTGGAGGCAACTCTATCTCGTAGGCTACCTTGCCAACACCTGCTCTGACTGAGTAAGGCCCCATATACATGGGAGCTAACTTACCCTTCCGTCCAACCCTTAGCACACCCTTCCACGATGAGACTTTAAGATACACCTTGTCTCCCACCTGGAACTCCAAAGGTCGTCGGCGATTGTCTGCATAAGACTTCTGCCTGTCATGTGCCACTTTCAACTGTTGTTGTATCACTTTGATCTTATCTGTCGTCTGCTGAACTAACTCAAGACCCAAAAGCTGATACTCACCTGATTCATGCCAACACAAAGGAGATCTGCACTTCCTTCCATACAAAGCCTCATAAGGAACCATGTCGATGCTACGCTGATAACTGTTGTTGTAAGCAAACTCTATCAAACTCAGATGTACGTCCCAGTTGCCTAGAAACTGCAAAACACAATCTCGAAGAAGATCTTACAAAATCTGAATAGTCCTTTCAGACTGTCCATCTGTCTGTGGGTGAAAAGTTGTATTGAACCTTAACTGCATTCCCAATGCTCTGTGCAACTGTTCCCAAAAACGACTCATAAACTGAGGACCTCTGTTAGAAACTATCATTGCTGGCACACCATGCAAACGTACTATCTCATCCACATATACTCTGGCTAGTTTCTCAACTGTATACGTCATCTTCACTGGTAGAAAATGGGCAACTTCGTCAATCTGTCCACTATCACCCAAATGGAATCATGATTCCTAGTTGTCCGGGGTAGACCAACTACGAAATCCATGGTTATATGATCCCATTTCCACTATAGTATCGGCAAAGGTTGCAACATACCTGTCGACTTCTGATGTTCAGCCTTCACTTGCTGACACACTGCACATCTCGCCACGAACTCAGCTACATCTCTCTTCAAACCGGGCCACCAATACAAATCCTTCAGACTATGATACATCTTGGTGACACCTGGATGCATCGCATACATCGACGTATGTGCTTCTTCAAGCACCAACTTCCTCAGATCATCTGCATCTGGAACCACCATCCTATCACGATAGCAAACTAGTCCATCCTCAGACTCATGGAACCCATCACGCTTGTCGCTGCCGAACTCTGATCTAATCAACTGTACCGCATCATCTATCTATTGTGCATCCTTGATCTGTTGTCTCAACGTAGGCTTAACTTGCATCTGTGTGAAAAGACCAGACAACAAAGAAACTTCCATCTGCACATTCATCTGCCGTAGAGAAACAAACATATCTCGCTTATGGCATACCAGAGAACTCAATTGTGCCTTCTTTGAAAAAAGAGAAGAAGACTTTCTACTAAGCGCATCCGCTACCATGTTCGCCTTACCAGGATGATACTCGATAGTGCAGTCGTAATCATTGATCAACTCCATCCATCGTCGCTGTCGCATGTTCAACTCTTGCTGCGTAAAGATGTACTTCAGATTCTTATGGTCCGTAAAGATCTGACACACTTCCCCATATAGATAGTATCTCCAAATCTTTAGCGCATGAACCACAACCGCTAACTCCAGGTCATGAGTCAGATAGTTCTCCTCATGCTTCTTGAGCTGTCGCGAAGCAAAAGAAACCACATGATCTTCCGGCATCAACACACAACCTAAACCTTTCTTGGAAGCATCACAGAAAACAACATAGCCTTTCCCAGGCTCTGGCAAGATCAACACTGGAGCACTAGTCAGCTTCTCCTTCAGACTCTGGAAAGCTCGTTCACATCGACCATCCCAAACAAAAGGTACATCCTTCCTGGTCAACTTCGTCATCGGCAACGCGATCACACTAAAGTCCTTGATAAACCTCCAGTAGTATCCTGCCAAACCAAGGAAACTACGAACTTCTGTCGGCGTATTTGGTTGGTCCCAATCCACAACGGATTCCACCTTCCTCGAATCTACTTTGATGCCTTTAGCAGATATCACATGGCCCAAGAAAGTCACTTCCGCCAACCAGAACTCACACTTACTGAACTTGGCATACAACTAATGTTGACGAAGAAGAGTCAACGCTCTGCGAAGATGTTGCTCATGCTCTAGCCTGTCCCGACTATAGATCAAGATGTCATCTATAAATACTACAACAAACTGATCTAAGAACAGACGGAACACTCTGTTCATCAAATCCATGAAAGCAACAGGTGCATTGGTTAACCCAAACGACATAACCACGAACTCAAAATGACCATACCTCGTCCTGAAAGCTGACTTTAGTATGTCATCCACCTTTATCCTCAACTGATGATATCCAGATCGTAGATCGATCTTCGAGAACACTGTAGCACCACACAACTGATCAAACAGATCATCTATCCTCGGCAACGGGTACTTATTCTTGATCGTGACCTTGTTCAACTGCCGGTAATCTATACACAACAGCATCGAACCATCCTTCTTCTTAACGAACAACACGGGAGCACCCCACGGCGACGTACTCGGTCGGATAAAACCTTTCTCCAACAACTCTTGCAACTATTTCTTCAACTCTGCCATCTCTGCTGGAGCCATCCTATATGGTGACTGTGCAACTGGATGTGTCCCTGGAACCAGATTGATCTCGAAATCAATCTCTCGGGGTGGAGGAACACCAGGAAACTCCTCAGGAAACACGTATGCAAATTCTCGAACTACTGACACCTCCTCAAGACTATGACCTTTCGCCTTGGTAACCACAATGGTATCCACCACATGAGCTAGGAACGCCTAACATCCTTGTCGTAACAACTTATCTGCCACCATAGCTGATACCAAACATGTCGGAAGAATCTTCCTATCTCCCTGGAAGATCCACTTCTCTCCAGACACATCAAACACTGCCTGCTTGGAACCACATTCCAAAACAACCTTATACTTCTCTAAGGTATCCATCCCAAGGATAACATCGAAACCATCCATATCAAGTGGTATAAGATCCACTTGGATGCAATGTCTCGAGAAAAACAAGACACAAGATGGACACTCTTCTTGAAGCAAAGAGGAACCATCAAGAGGGGTTTCTAACAACAAGCTATCCTTCTTACAACAAATAGGTAAACAACAATTTTCAAGCATACTATAGGCGATAAAAGAGTGGGTAGCACCCGGGTCAACCAGAACAAATATAAAGCAAGAAGAAGACATATCAGAATGAAATAACTCCATCTGACCTGTCACCACTCGCGGGTTGACTATCGCCTCCGGCTGATTCATGGCATAGAATCGAGCTGTTGCTTGTTGTCCACAACCTCTGCTTCCTTGAGTAGATGATCCAGCCTGAGACGCTTGACCGCATCCTCGTCCTCTGCTACCACTGGCCTGTGGTCTCTCTGACTTATGAAAACTCTGTCTCGGCTGCTGCGTCACTTCGACATCTCTATTCGGGCAATTAAGCCTGAAATGCCCGACTTGTCCACAAAGATGACATGACTTGTCCTCAAACCGTGGCCTAGCTGGCCCTGTCACTGCCACAGAAGCTGAACTGTGCGCCTTAGATGGCGAAGAGACATAACCTCTCCCCTTACTCGGAGACCACTGAGAGGGTACACTGGAACTTCTCATCGCTGACGTTGCTGAAAACCTGGGATTCTTAAAGCCACCAAACCTTCGTCCTTGAAACTGAGCAGGTATTTTAAGAGACATAGACTCTCTTTTCTCCCGTACTGTCCTCTCGATTCGCCGAACTGATTCCACGAACGTAGCGAACCGCTCTCGGTTCTCCAACGTAGACACCGGGGTTGTCAACTCATCACTTAAACCCTTCTCGAAACGTCTGATCTGTTCCTCGTCTGTTGCCGCCATGTGAGGACAGAACATCAACAGATCCATAAACTTAGCTTCATACTCGGTGATGTTCATCGTTCCTTGCGCAACTTCTCAAACTGACTGATCTTCTCATCCAGATACGCCTTGGGAAAGTATCTGGTGACGAACTCACGTCGAAACACTTCCCAACAGATCACCTCACTAGGCCGCTTCTCTTCCTCGATGGTCCACCGGTGACCAGCACTACCTTTCAGAAGGTAGACAACATGCTTTACCTTGTCTTCTTTGGGGATGTCAAGGATCCAAAAAGCCTTCACGAGACTTGTCAGCCACAGATCTCCATGTTACGACCCCATCTGAGCTTAATTGGTAAACTAGGGTTTACCTGGATGATTGCATATTTGATTGGATTGATCATTGCTTAAATCTAATTAATGATGATATCTCAATTATAATATGTTAAACCTAATGAGAACCCCAAGCATGTTATCTCTTTGTATAATTAGGGTTTGAGGTGTATAAACTCTAGTCGGTTGAAATAAGGGTTTTCAACGAATGAGCTCATTTGGGAAGGAATGATAGAGTTAGGCATAGAAAAATAGAAATGATAGTTGGATGCTTGGGTAGCACGGCCATGGTGGGTAGCACGGTCGTGCTAGGTCTTTGGTGGCACGGGCATGCAAAGCCACACGGTCGTTTTGAAAGAATTAAACTATTAACCAACTTTTCTACTCAAATCTGCTGAAATCAATGCACCACGGACGTGGTAGGCAGCACGGTCGTGCTGGGTCCATCTTGCACGGCCGTGGCGGCTAGCACGGCCGTTCTGAGGCATTTTTGCTTCAAATGACATTTCTGCAGATTTCTGGATAGCAGTGAACTGTTCTATTTTTAATTATTTATTGGTAACTCCAAATGATCTCAAATTTTAACTTAGGCGTTATAGATCAATTCTAAACAACATGATAAATTCCCATAATTTTTGGAGAAGGTTTGATCTCTAAAATAAACGAATTACAGTAACTTTTGTATAACTGAATATTCAGCCAATATAATAAAAGTTGAGTGTGGGGTCAATATGCAATTGACCCAAGCAGATCAAATGGTCTATATGAGCAACCACACACACAAGCAGCTCTCATTCTTCGTCATTCACTCCAGAGAAACAAAAATCTAGAGAGAGAGGGAGAGTTAGGGTTTGAGTGGAGAAAGAGGAGGAATTGCTGAATTAGGGTTTTGCGGTTCCAGGAATGGTGAAATCAAGTAAGTTTGGATTCTTTGCATAGACTTTTATGTTGAATCTTCTCTCTCATGTCAAGATTCCGTCCATGCTCTGATTTGATCCAAGATGATGTCAAAACTCCCTCTTTTCTCACCCTTTCTTCATAATCCTTCATTTTCAAGGTTTCCGAGTTGAATGGAAGAAGAATTGGGAGATTTGCTAGGGATTTGATAGGAATTCGAGATTCCCTGAGTTGAGCTGCAGTTGTGAGGTGTTTTCACACCTTAGGGTGAGTGGGTTCTTCCTTCAAACAGTGTAATGCACGAAATTTGATTATAGCATCCAAATCCCTAATTGCTTAGTATGTGATTCTAAAACCTGAAATGTCCGTTTGATTTAAGTTGTTGCAAATTGATATGATATGGATTTCTTTCTCTGTTTGAATGACTCTTAGATGGTAAATTTATATCAGAAACGTGTGCAACACATCCTAGTAAGAATTCTTTTCAGATTTATACCGTATGATGTAATTAGGGTTTAACCTAATTGAGATCTCACTAGAGTTTTGATCCAATTGAAGAGATATCTAGACTTAAACCAAACCTAGGTTTAAATGCTCTTAATCAAGCTTAAGGCTATCATATTTCAATATCTAAACCCTTTGGGATTCGTCACTAAGTCCATGACTTTGATTTCACTAAGTTGAAGCTCAATCGAGTTGTGGCACGGCCGTGGTGGGTGACCACGACCGTGGTGAAGGGTCTATGCCACGGGCGTGCTAAGTAGCACGGCCGTACTGAATGCTTTTGAAACCCTGATCTCTATACACCACGACCATGGGGGAAGAGCCACGACCGTGGTGAGGTGAATGTGCCACGGCCGTGGGGTGATACCACGACCGTGTTGAAGCAAACCCTAAATGAATACTTAAGAGTCAAAGTTAAATAAAGAAGGCTGGTAATCCTATAAGTGGTTAGGATGTACCTCATGGATTATCTTATTGAATTTTATTCTTGATACATGATATCTCAGTGAATGGTATGGAAACTCTAAATTTAGTTAAATTTCCATGGTTTCATGTCTATATTGAATGCATATGATTTGTTGGAAACAATCTTTATTTAGTGAATGCTTATATCCTATGAAATTATTATGAGAGTCATGTGACAAGTGAATGAGGCAAATGAAAAGGTGAATGAGGCAAATGAAACCCTAAGAGTAGGGTGTTGGCATGTGATGAATGAATAAAGCAAATGAAACCCTAAGGATAGGGTGTTCAATGAATCATGTTAAGGTGATATGAAAGGTTTCGATATGGGACGTGGTGATGCTTAATTGTTGAATTGTATGTTTCTAGTGCATTTAACTTTATATGCTTGTTCTCTCTGAGTTGATATCTGCATACTGCAGGGTTTCTTATTTTCAATACATATCTCGTAAATTGCAGGTGACGAGATATGACATGCCCTAGAAAGGGATGTTACTGAGACATGATATATGTTGAATACATGAGTTATGATGCTTCTTATGATATGATATGACAGGCCGTGTGAGCCTTGTGAGAAATGTAAATGAATTATGATTTATGTTTAAAATGTACCTATAATGTTAATGTTAGACTTAGGTGCCCTAAACACCGTAGAACCCCTTTGACAGGTCTGCTTCTTAGGGGTGAAACTCGTGTCCAACATCAACGCGTGCGATGTCACGGTGGCACGAGGATGGAAAGATAGTGTTCAACAACAACGCGTGCGATGTCACGGTGGCACTGGAGTAAATAGGGGTTATTCAACAACAACGCGTGTGTTGTCACGGTGGTAACCCAGACCTCCTGAGCCTGTGTACTCAGGTTAGAGGAGGAGTTCAGAGCACTCGATGTAGTGTAGTGAGGCCGATGAGCCTGTGGTCCTATAGCAGAACAGGGCTGGCGTCAGACTTAACATTTCCCGGGTGTGTCGCTAAGTCTTGTACGGTGTGGTCGTAGTGCACTGCGAGTCTCTATGCAGAGTACACTGCATAGATCAGGGCATAATCTAAAATATGATCATATAGGTTCACAGAGTCCCTTATAAATGAAATAGTTAAGGAAGACTAGAGCATAGTCTTCTAGTAGCTATTCTTTGGATGCAATATTTACATTCTTTGTTATTTCAATTATATTGTTTTAGAACTGCTCAGTGTAGTATTTATTGTTGTTAAATTTCATATCGTTTACTCAAATTATATCTGTAATCACATTAGTGCATTAGTCTGTTTCCATGAAGTACTCATTCACTGAGCGAGTAGGCTCACCCCTCTACTCAAACATTTTTAGGGTTAACCGCGTGGACTTGAAGATGGTCAGAGCATCAGTGTAGATCTGCCATAGGAGTCAAGTATGAGATTAGTTGAGTCATTCGGTCCTTGTCACTCTAGGTCCTCAGTAAGAGTTAAGAGAGAGAGTTGAAATTACAATGTGTAATATTGTTCCTCTTTGATATGTATTCTAATTAGCAAGTTTCATGTGCATAATGTGTGAGAGACATCATGAATGTTTATACATGTATCTTTACTATTAAAGTTTGATTAGTAAAGGAAATGTTCAGATTCCCTTGTTAAGATGTTTTATGTGGTTCAATGCGAAGAAACAAGAGTTTTTAAGAAAAGAAAAAGTTAAGGGTGTTCTTTGTGTTACATATAAATCCTATCTTATGCCCTAATCTCATGATTTGAGGAAATTGTGAGATCGGGGTGTAACACTGCATCCGCTGGATCAGCCGTTCCAGCATAATCCGAAGCTCCAACTCGGCGAAGCCGCTCAAAGGTCTTCCCAATACCCGATGCTTCTCCATGGGGAACCTGTGCTCGTGGAGGAGGCACTGGTAATAGCTCAACCATGAGATTCATTGTAGCCATTAACTGCCCCATAAGCTGTTGGTAGGCAGGGTGTTCAAGTATGGCTGGGTTAAATTGGGGAACCTCAGGCACCCGATCTTCATGTGCCTGTCCATCTGCTCCATCAACCGATGCAACATCATTATGCTCAGGAGCATGTTCTTCATGGTTTCCAGACATCTTGACTTTTCTTCTGCTGAGGGTAGAAGATATTGTAAGAAAATCTGGAAAACTCACAAGAACAGACTCAACCTAGTCCTAAATCCCTATAGACTCAGCGAACCTAAAGCTCTGATACCAAAACTTGTGGCAACGCATCCCATTATCATGCAAATAATGAGGTGTTACGCGAAAACGAGCGGAAATCACCATAACCACAGATTATCGAAAACACGGGTTAATTAAAACCGATTGCGGAAAACTTATAAACTGTGAAACTATTGCTTTTTAGCCCTCATCCTGCACAGAAACATGTCATATATACACATCCACGAGATCTGATACGTGTCCACAGCTCGGAAACAACTGTTCATCCATTACATGAGTTCACCACCTGTTTGTATACATAAAGGCCCACATCCGGCCAACAGCAGGATATACAACCATCATCGATCGTTCATCGTGAAACAACGTCAAAACATTGCCAAGGACCTGAGAGTACAGGGATGATTCTAGACTCTACTACAAAACATCCAAAACAGCAGCATATCCATCGCTTGCCTTCTACTGCTCGTCAAGCTGCTCGGCCGCAACACCATGACCATGACCACGTCTACCTCGACCACCTAAAAAGGGTGTAAACCAGCGGAGTGAGACAATTGAACAATTGTCCCAGCGGGAAACATAACTCCCCACCGCAACTATAGAACCTCAGCAAGATAGACTATAACAACAGATATCTAATAACAGGTATAATAAGAGCAGTCTATATAAAACAAATCATTCTTACCGACAAGCTTACCCGCTATACAAAAGCATATAACCAAATATATCTCAAGGAATATGATTAGTAAGATAAGATGTATCCCTATGTAACATGATTATCAGAACAAGATATAATGTCACATCGCCTGCTCATCAAGATATTACACCAACAAGGCCTCAACCAATGTTTCATGTTTATCCTAAGAAATAAGTACTAAACGGCTGTATTACGTATTATTATGCCCTGAGGATTTGAACCGTACCGTTCAAATCCAACCTTCGGTTATGAAACCCAAGCCGGTGCCATACAAGGTCAATGGAAGATTCGGACTCCACGACCTCCCACCTCGTGGTTAGTACACGAGTACAACACAAGCAGGACCGCAGTCACATGCCGAAGTGGTTTAAGCCACAGGGTCAGCTCCATAGGCTACCCTCACTCTAGCCCGCCTCGGTACAGGTCTCGACACTAGTAAAACTAAGCCGCGGGCCTGTTCATCGTGCTCTGAGCCATGAACGCATTCATGCTCCTCGCATCACATATCCTGAGCCATGGGCCTATTCACCATGCTCTATATACATATCTGAGTCTGTAACCGAAGTTACACTCTTACCTCCTCATTTTCAGGCTAGGAGCAACCTACACATATTCAACAATATGCTCTTCTAGGTTAACCCGTAGGAGAACCTGTTTCACCATCACCAAGTCCTGATGATGATGGATCTATGGCCAGGGAAAACTACAAGATATATTTCACTGCGATTAATTAGTATCTTTTAGATGGATTGCAGGATTCAACCAAGTTGTATAACATGCAAGATATAACAGAAAGTAAACTACATTATATTATTATTTAAACCACATCAACCTGATCCATCTCAAGGATCCAACGTCACATGTTACCACTTGGCCTCTTGCCAACCATCTAGATCCATCTCAAGGATCATCACATACCATGGGATCTTAATCCCTCATCATGTACTGTCACTGCCTCTCAAGGCTCACATCATCATCATGATACAAACACATCATTCATACGACCTCATAGAATAAACATCAAAGTGATGTTATTCATCACATATGTCTCATAGCCCTTTCATGGCTACTCATCACCTGCATGGTTAGGATACACAATAATCGTAGATTCAACATAAGAACCATACTTATGATTACAAGATAATATTAGAGATACTGTATTTGTCATTTACACTATTTGGTGATCAAGTGTACTAAGCACATCATTAACAAGCCATACCTATACTTATCCTTATCTTGTGATTATATGAATAATCAAGATGTTCACATCAAGTAAGATGTCATATGGAATACAAAGAGCCAGTATTATTGTTACTACTAACATTACTGTCATCATCCACTAACATCATTATTATCATATCATTAAGCAAGCTATTAGTGTAACTAACACCATTCTCAATTAACAATTAAGTACAAGGATTACTTCATGCATATCATTACTATCATTATTGCCATCATTATTATGATCAACTTCACTACTATCATTATCATTATGCAACTACCATTATCATCATTTTTACTATCATTAGCATTATTATTGTTTGCAAGGCATCATAATCGTTTGAGCATAAACATTCACTTCCATGACCCATAAGGCCATCACTAAAGAATCACAAGACTCTCACCATAACTCATCACCACCCTCACTAAAACCTATCAAGTCCTGTCGGCCGACACATACCCAACCCTATCGGCCATCACCACCCAAGGCTGTCGCCCAACATGGCTATCGGCCATTAGGGCTATCGGCCAACACCAAGCATAGCCCTATCGGTCAACACCAACAAACCATCAAGAGACTTAGGTCTGTCGTTCACCACAAAGAAGAGGGTGTCATCCAACCATATCACCCATCATGCTTACTATATCGGCCAACACAACAAGATGTATCACCCAACAACATCCATCTGCCAACCCAACCACATTGGCTAACACCTCACAAGCTTGACCTATCACTCAACACAAGAGCACTCACCATGTCGCCCATCATAAGGTACTCATCTCGCCCGACACCAAGTCAAGAGAGGGTCTCGCCCAACTCAAGAACAAAGGACCATGTCGCCCAACATGGTCACCATGACGACCAACTCATCTTAATAGCTTATCCTATCGCCCAACACACGACACTCATGACACCCAACACCATCACAAGAGAGGATGTTGCCCAACACACTCAAACAAGGTAGGGTATCGCCCAACAGGGGTCACCATATCAGCCAACACAAAGAACACCACTATTTCTCCCATCACATAACAAGGGTCATCTTCAACCTCCAACTTTAAGGATACTCAAACCCTAGAAAGCAAGGTACACAAAGGAACCCTAAATCCTAGAGGGGGATCGGCCACCAAAGGTACATAAGCAAGGTACAAAAGCAAGGAACTAAGCTAAGCTACTAACATGCAACAAGAACATAGCTAGAGATAAAGGAGTTAGGGTTAGAAGCTATGCAACCTGCCTTAAGCTCCAAGCTCCAAGGAAGAAGATGCACTTCAAGCTCCAAGGGATGTCGTCCACCAATGTTGATCTAAGAGAGGGTATCAGCCACCACTGCAACTCCAAGAGAGTGTCCCGGCCGACACAAGCAAAAGAGGGAGGAGTGTTATGCACTCAAGGTGGAGGGGAGACTAAAAGAGCAAAGGAAGCTAAGGCAAGGGAAAGAGCTACATATATAGAAGGAGAGGGAGGAGAAAACAAGGTAGATCAATTCTATGTGTCGTCCACCCAAGGGACACTTGTCCTAGGGTTCAAGCCAACACTCTAGCACACCAAGAGACACTTGTCAAAGATACATACCAAGTGTCCACCAAACATGGTCAAGGTTGGACCAAGCAACATGGGCGACACAACTAGTAGCTTTGCTGGGCGACACACACTACTCCAGGTCGACACACCACCTCTAGGTCGACACACACTCTTCCTTGGGCGACACAAGCTCGTCTTGGCCGACACAAGGCTCAAGCAAGCCCAAACAAAGCACCTCAAGGCCCAAACAAGCTCAAGCAAGGCCCAAGAAACTCAAACAACAAGCCCAAGCCTTCCTCTCAATCCTAGAGGGAGAAAAGAGGGGAAACATCTCACATGATGGCAAACTTGCACACAAAACCCTAGACTTGGGTTATTTGCAAGTATCCCCTCGAACTCTCAACAAGGCACAACAAAAACCCTAATCACCACTCAAAGGTGATTAGCAAGCATCAAAGCACCAAGATTAAGCAAAACAAACAGGGTAAACCCTAAACGCAGGTCAGGGTCCTTACAAAAGTGATAATTGATACTCATTAATGTCAGATGAAAGTGTGTCAATACCTTTGGATATGGAAAAAGTTTATCAAGTTTTTTAAGGCATAGTCACCTACAATCCTTGGCCTTGAATATTGATCAAAATAAATATAAAGGTACATATGAAAACAAGACCGCATTTCTTATAATTTTTTGAAATGTATCATTTATTAATAAATTATTTTTAATATTTTTTAATCATATGCAAGGAATCATGAATGTCAAGGTCTCAAGGAAAAATGAGAGATTTAATAAGAGCAAAAACAAGCAATTAAAAAAATAGGAAAAAGTGTGATGAAGTCTCAAGCCCCGCTAAGCCAAGACCCCTCCTTCAAAAGCAACCATGCAAAAAGCCTCCATTGAAGCTGAAATTGTTGATGGTATGTGGAAGATGATGGGAGTCATATCATTTCTATTCAGATGTCTGAAGATGTTGTAGGTTACACACATTTTTTATCTATCACACTAAATTGGTCAAGATATATATGTCATGATCAAGATCAACTAGAAGGCTCACATATGTCACTATACATAAAGTAAGTTTCTATACAATTTATTATAAGATTATTAAAATCTAAAAGAGTGAATATGTGTTTTTTTATTGTAGGTATTTGTTCAACAAAATGACCTCATGAAATTTATTTAATGTATTTGAATTTATATGTCCATATTAGATCCGTTGTACATTGAAAATGCAGAGACTCAGGTGTAAGATATAGAAGATCAGTTCATTAGAGAGAAGAAGCAAAGATTAGAAATGTTCTTTTTACCATATAATGTGGGGTAGGTACATTTTTCCGATAGTTTGTTGTTCATTTACTTTAGATGTTGCTGAATTTTTTTTTTAAATGTAATGCTTTGTATACATGTGGGATATTGGATACTTTGTGTCTTTGACCCTACTTGTGGTATATGCTACTATCTTGATGAATTAAGAGAAAATTTATGCTGGAACATGGAGAAACTCATGTACTTGTATGTACTTATATTTTTTCATTACATAATACATATTTCAAGACTATCATATACTTTTACTAATGCATAGAGGTCTTGGTTTGAATTTGATTAGGACACATAAGTTGATCCAAAGAGAGATGTGTAATATAATAAGAATTTGAAATGATAAATTATCAAGGTAGGACATCATTTTATTTCTTTTTGTTGAAAATTTGGATACATGCATCAGATCCTCTCCCACAAATTAGAGAAAATATGTGTTGAACCATGTCCTGTCTAGTAGTTTTATAATAAATTTTGACTTTACCGTGACAAGTAATTTAGTATGATATAAAATAGTATCCATTTATTGTGTTATGGACCTAGCCACATGGTAGATCCATATCTCATATGCATCATATTTACTAGATCCATATCTCAGATGCATCAATCCAACCATGATATTTATATATGAAAGAAACATCAATACGTAAGGTTGATCTCACATTTTATCTCTCTTGGTTGAATAGACCTAGTAGCTCAAGAGAAAATATGTTAGAATACTCCTGAACCATTAACACATAGATATGTTATTTCTATATATTCATATTTATTTTATATAGTGTCCAAAGTAGCCGAATAATATAAGTTGCGGGTATTATGTGTTGAGGTACATGATAGACATCGTAAATGTAAGAATTAGAAATCTTCATGAATGTGTAAGCTACTAATCATTAAATTATTTTGTAGTTTGTTAAAATTTTCAAATGGATTGAATAAATGACAATTTATTGATATATTTGACATATGATTGCAGTATTATTCAAAGTATGTTGGTCATTTCTTCAGCCAAGAAGAGATTGACGAGGTCTAAAATGAGTGGGCGACATGTGTCCATGTGCACACATCAGATTATGTCACATGAGGAAGAGACATATGATTTTTAGCATAGACCAATATGTGAAACCTTTGTAATTAATTTACAATTTTATTCTATAGTGTGTACTCACTACTTTGTATCAAATCTTTACATGGATGATTGATTATTTATTAAATACAATGCAAGTTGTTTTCAAGGTTTCATGACAATTTTTTTCAATATTGTGCTAGTTTTGAAATGAAAAAGTATAATTTCATATTCATTATATTTTTATAAAAAATATGGTTAATTTGGTCAATAAAATTGGTCTGATATGACATGTCAAACTATAATAAAGTAGAATAGTTAATGATATGTTGTAAAAGGTGTGATACTGCAACAAACAACACATGTTGTGATATCCACACCTATTATAGTGGGTGTATCTGGAAAACAGACCTCTATTAGAATAGGTATGTCTAGAGAATTACAACATCCACCACCTATTGTAAAATGCATATATTACAATAGGCACACCACATGTTGTATAAATACCTCTATTACAGTGGGTGTATTTATCAAAAGATAACATGCCTCAATTGTTATATAAACATATATATTACAACAGGTACACTGCATGTTGTAAAAAAATATCCCTATTACAATGGGTGTGTTTAGTGAAAGTCAACATGCTTCAACTGTCATATAATATATATTACAATGGGTGTGCCGCATGTTGTAAACAACACCCCTATTACAACATGTGTGTTTAGTGAAAGACAACACACTTCAACTATTGTATAATATATATTACATAGGGTGCATCACATGTTGTATAAAAGTCCCATATTACAACGGGCCATTCATTGAATGTCAACATGTTTCAACTATTGTATAAAATACATATATTCTAATATGCACAACACATATTGTATAAAGAACCCCCTATAAGACCACACGATCTAATACAATGGTGAACACTTGTTGTAAAATGGAAAAATGAACTGTTGTGAAAAATGTTTTTGGAAGTAGTGCTACCTAATGGTAGACCAAACCTTGACTCATGATATTCTGATGATCCTACCCCATGATAAACCAATACCTAGATTATAAATTTCTCATATATACAAAAATCTATAGAGGAGGATTAGGATTAAGCTAGTCATGCACATATATATGGTGATGGCCATAGTCACTTTATAGTTTCAAGAATTAAAGTTCATCCAAGCAGTTAATTTCAAGCAACTAGTGAAACTTCAGAAATCATTGTGAAACTAGAGCTATTAGTCATAAGTGTAACCACATACCTAATTTGGCAGTCTCAAATGAAGTAAGATAGCTAATCCAATCAAGAAGTCCAATCAATAAAGTATTTATAACACCTAATTGTTATAATCGCATCCAAACATCTTTTATTGACTTTGGATTCTATTCTAGGGTTTTTAAGTGTTATTAGGGTTTCCTTAGGGTTTCTTGATTTTACTTTCCAATTTGACCCTTTTTAGGTCAACAAACCCTAAAACCACTTTTCTACTCATAGAAACCCTAATTACTCAAATTTTCCAAATCAAGTGTCATTATCCACAAATTTGTTCAAGAACATCATTTTCATGCCTTCTTGATTTAATTCCATACTTAAATCCATGAAACATCAAATTTATCAGAATTAAGGTTTCTAAGTCCATTAATGCACTTTTATAAACATGGAATCCTAATTAAGAAAATTATGAAAAAATACCATCCTATTAGATCTAATCCATCATTTTTATGTCAAAAGGCTAAACTTTGAACATAAAAGTCAGGGAACATCATTAGATCCATTAATCTTTAGAACTTAGATTTTCAAATTAATTAAAACTATTAAAAATGGCATCTTTACACACTTATTCGAGTTAAAACTATATTTAGGCCTTGAAATCATTTTTACTGGATCCTACATATTTTTCTCATCAAAAATCATATACTAATTGTCCCCATCAGATAACCCTACAACTTGTTATGATTTTTCTAAAAGAAATCATTTTAGGTCAATCATCAGAGGCCAAATTATCAGGGTGGATATTAACCCTACCATCGGGGTTGGGCCCAGGGCCAATCAGCTTGTGCCAACGGGGCAAGTCGTTCTCACATTGAGGCCTTCTTAGATGACCAAAGGATGCTAAAAACTAATGAAAGGATGATATTGTCCTTACCTTATCACACTTAGGCGATGACAGAAGAGAGATTCCCCCAAGGCTTGTCTCCCTCATTCATCTTTGAGTTTGTGAGAAGAATTGGTGAGGCTGAGTCAACCTATAACATTGACTCTAGGCATCAGGGCCTAAGAGTAGAAGGTGAGGACAAGATTCCATTTGTGAGGCTTCCCTAAACTTAGGTATGGTCTTTGATTGCTTGCTACCAACGACTAAGGGGAGTTCGAGGTCAAGACGTTCTCTCCAGTGAATGTGGTTCAGGAAGGGGTGAAGGAGTGGGTTGGCCAAGGAATTGGCAGCAAGGGAATTCTCTCAATGGTTTGAGGGTCTCGTGGGTGTCGTTGGATAGAGATAGCAGGGCCTTATATAGGCATTCTGGTTGAGACACCAACGCGTCAATCGGGTATCTAGAGAATTGGGGAAACTCTCATTTCTCCTTAGAACATGGCCATCTAGGGTTGATTGTATCCAAAATAATATCCTAAACACAATGGGAAAGAAAATAGGGGAACAAATGGTCGAGAGAGAAGAGGTAGGTGAAGACTCCATCACTGTAGGATCAATGATCCAATGGCCCTCATGCGCCGTGACATAAAATAAGGTTTGGGTATACTCCCTGTAAGAAAGGAAATCATTACATTTAATGTAAAATCCTATTAACTCATCCACTTTATGCAGTTTTTTTAAAACACCTAACTCTCCCATATTTACTCCTTTTCCTCTCAAATTTTAAGGGAAACTCTTTACTTCCTTAAACTACTTGTGTGCAAAGATTGGAACTAAAACTCAAAAATAAAGGAGACTTTTATTCATATGCAAGTCATCAACATTTAAATCATATATTATGCAATTAACATTTATCTTTTCTCTTTCTTTCTCTTATATTTTCTTTATTTTGATTTCTTTTCTTATCAAAAATCATGTGGAACCAATAACTAATCAATGGTAATCATTCATGCCACTTTTCTAGAAAATTCTACACAATTCCCATTTATGCACACAATTATCTTTTATTTCTTTTCCTTTTATTTGTTATGGGATTTATTTTATCTCTTTTATAATTATTGGAGGTATTAAAATAGTATAAACAGTGAAATCATGTAACCAAGGGAAATTTTGCAAAATAATCCATTCTTTGAAAACAAAGCATACACTTTCTATTCAAATTCCTTTCATTTGCAAATTGCATTTCAATCAATACAAGTAAAATTGAGGTTATAACATATACTTTGTGCCCGTATTTCTCAAGACAACCTTTATTAAGAACAAAACTCAGAATGCAGACAAAATTTGATGAGAAACTGGGAAAAAGGTTTCAAAGTAACCAATCCTATCATCTTGTGTGTATCTCTTAGAAACAAGTCTGGATTTTAGACATTCAACCACCCCGTCAGGAAAATATTTCACAGTGAAAACCCATTTGTAGCAAATGGGTTTACTACTGACAGGTTGATCAACAAGTACCCATGTCCCACAAGAGTGAAGTGCATATATGTCCTCAACCAAGACTTGTTTCCATCCAAAGTGTAGTAGTGCCTCTTGGACATTCTTAGGAATAGATATTGCAGATAAAGTAGTAGTAAATTTGTCCATGGAAGCATTTAAATGATCTGTGGACACATGTTGAGAAATAAAATATCTAACACTAGATCGTCTCCCTTTCAATAATGCAATGGTCATGTCAAAATCCAAAATTGTAACAGAGTCAGTAGTATTACCATTGTCTTGTGGTGGATCATCAATCTCAGAAAATGTCAAAGTAAAGGATACTTCAAGTAAAGTTTCAGACACATTATGTTCATGAATGGGCATAGTTGGAAGTGGCACTTGGTTACTTTGTTAAAAAAAGAAAGATATATCACCAAAAAAAGTGACGTTTGCACTAACATATATGTAAAATTGACGTCTACACTAACATACGTGTAGGGAAATAGGGCAACATAATACAAAACAAAAACAAAGTTTTTATGCCATATTTCCCATTAAACTAGTGGATTACGTCAACAACTATATAATGGAAAGGATGGTATTAAGGATAAAATTGGTCCTAGAGCAAGTCCAGCGACATACTCCTCATCATTGTAGATCAGAACCTATCTTCTAGGTGACATGGGACTCATCTGTAGCTCCTCCACAAACAACAACCTTGAATGTCGTTGTATGTAGAAGATCCTCTTATCATGGACTGTCGGCTGACATTGTCCTCCTTAGTGATGGAAAAAAGCCACCTCACCTCTAGAGAAGTCCACACAGACCGCCAAGAACTCATGTCGTCCTACTAGAATGGACAGGGAGGAGTTGTCCCTCCTATTGGTATACTAGTCACCAACCTACTCTCCCACAAAGATTCTCAATGGTACTATCCCTCGCTAACCATCCCTAGTCGGGTAAGACTTTCTTGGGCTCTCTTGGTTACCACAACTAATGAGGACAACAATTGTCAGAGCAACTGATTCTCAATTGTGTGTATTGGGAAGCCCCCGACACCCCTCTATTTATAGTAGAGGCCAGGTTTGGGGTTCCCAATCAGTGTCAGAGTAGAAGGGTCCGAAATGATGAATCTTCTAGAACTTGTGTAGCACAAAATAGTCATCTCGCACACCCAAACTTTTGTTTGGTGAGTGAAATGGTCATTTCACAAGTTTCTTGTTCTTAATCAAATAGGTTTTTAATGTCCGATTAATGCTAAACATGATGTCAGCATCAATCCTTGTTCCAATCGAATTGGCAATTGAACCTAGTTCCTAGAAAATGAACCATGGTCACACATAGTGAAACAGTCATTTCACTTTATGAGAATGTTGTTTTAGAATTGAGATAGTCTTTTCACTTGTCTAGTTCAGGAAAAGTTCAACCAATTTTTATTCCAATTGACCTCACACTCCAACCGATCATCTCAATACTTGAACTGGTCTGTTCAGAGTCTAGTCAATCAATTTTGAATCTCAGTTGTTTAATTGAATGCCCAAACACCTTTAGTATTCAATCAAAACATCATTCATGATCAAAACTCCTCTTCTAGGTCATGCCCTATGTGTGTGACCCTATAGGTCCCATATTATGTTGGCAGTAAATGTCCTTAACCAATTATGACATCACAAGAAAAGAGTGGTTCCTAGTCACACATCATTGCTACCTTAGTAAATGGAAAATTGGAGAACAACTTCAACCTACAATATGTGTTTGGTGTTACAATGTTTGTATAATTCTTTTGTCTCTGATATCCAGATCAAACTCAAGGCATGGATCTGTTATCCTCTTCAACACTCAATCTATGTTTCTTGCTATACCAGACTATATGAGATATGTGTAAGCTAAATATCATATATTGAATCACATGTACATGGCCATGTATTTCTAAGTCTGACTAACTCAACTGGCCTTGGATATCATACTTCTATAGGAGGGATATATCCTATCTGCATCACTACAGTTAGTCCCCATGTTTCACACTCACACAATCATCACTGTTATGGCAATCCTTATTTAGGATGACATTTGATGATGTCAAAGAATACCGAAGGACATGTGATGAGTGTACTGACTTTAGGTTTAACAACCACAATCACCACCAACACTATGAGATCTAACTATGACCACCATAACAATGGTATCCATGTGTTGCTCTCATGGTGAGTCTATCAGATACATTGTTGTCTAACATGTATTTATGTGCTTGGTTTGATATTTCCATATAATAACTAATGAGATGTAGTCATCAAACAACACACACTCTAGTCTTATGTGTTATTGTTGTCTATCAACCTTCCACAAGAACATCTATATAGGGACATTACAAGAATATATGAACTCTTCACATACATATGATCTCATTATTTTGGTCCTAAACCTAAAGACATATGTCATTGAGTATCATTAATTCTTTATACATTTATTGTGTTAGTTAATTATCTCATAACTGAATAAAACTGAATAAATTTGAAGTTTGACTTTATTATTAATCAAATCATTGATATGTTATGCCATTACAATCATCATATGATTTGCTCTTTGTGCATACATACCAATAGACTCCCACATGCACTTAGATCCAATCACCCATGAATCTTATCCCAAGTGATCTTACATGACCATCATGCTTCTACTGTGAAAGTGCCTTTGTCAAGGGGATAACAATATTCTTTTTAGTTGGTATTCTGCAAATCTTCACATCTCCTCAATGTATGATCTCTCGTACGAGATGTAAATGCCTTTGTATATACTTTGAGCGCTAATGTGATCTAGGTTCCTCAACTTTTGCAATAGCTCCATTGTTGTCGTAATATAGCTCAATTGTGTCGTTGATGCTTGGAACAACCTCAAGTTCAACGATGAACTTCTTAATCCTAACAACCTCCTTTGTTGCATTTGGTGCATCAATATACTCAACCTCTATTTTAGAATCGGCAACTATCTCTTGCTTGGAACTATTCTAGCTTACATTTCCCTTGTTTAGGCAAAAAATGAATCCGGGTTGCGATGTTTGATCATCTTTGTTAGTTTTGAAGCTTGCATTAGTGTAACCCTTCACCACCAAGTCTTCCTTTCCACCATATATGAGGAGTTGATCGTTAGCTCTTCTTAAGTACTTAAGGATGTTCTTTATGGTTGTCCAGTGAGCAACACATGGATCTGACTGATATATGCTCATCATGATCAAGGCATATAAGACATCGGGATAGGTACACAACATTACATACATGATTGATCCAATTGATGATGCATATGGAATGAAACTCATGTGTTCCCTTTCTTCACAAGAACTGGTACATTGAGCTTTAGAGATAGCAACTCCATGACGCATGTGCAAGTTTTCTCTCTTTGAGCTCTCCATGCTAAACTGCTTCAATAATTTTCAACGTATTTGCTCTAACTTAGTCCATTAAGCCTTATAGATCTATCTCTATAGATCTTAATCCCCAACATGTAGGATGCTTCTCCCAAGTTTTTCATAGAGAATGTATTTCCCAACCATGTCTTTACCTTTTGTAAAGTATGTATGTCATTCCCCATCAGCAGTGTATCATCTACATACAATATGAGAAATGTCACTATGCTCCCACTAACCTTCTTGTACACACAAGATTCATCTTCATTTTGAATAAAACCAAACTCTTTGATTGTTTCATCAAATGAAGATTCCACCTATGAGATGTTGGCTTTAATCCATAGATTGACCTTTGTATCTTATAGACTTTATTTTCATCCTTTGGATTTATAAAACCCTCAAGTTGTTTCATATCCACATACTCAAGAAGATTTTGGTTAAGGAATGTGGTTTTAACATCCATCTACCAAATCTCATTGTCATGATAAGTTGCAATGGAAAGCATGATCCTGATGGACTTAACCATGGCCACTGGAGTAAAGGTTTCGTCATAGTCAACACCTTGAACTTGCTTGAAACCCTTTGCAACCAATCTTCCCTTTAGGTTTTAACTTTTCCATCCATTTCAGTCAAGTTCTTGAAGACCCACATGTGCCCTATAGGTTTTACCCCTTTAGATTGATCCACCAAGGTCCAACCTTGTTGGTATACATGGATTCCATTTTAGATTTCATGGCCTCAAGCCATTTCTCAAATTCTGGTCACTCAATAACATTCAGATAGGTTATTGGCTCATCATCTATGACCAACATTGTCTTCCTGAGTCACAACATAACCAAATCTTTCAAGCTCAATGTGTATCCTACTCAATCTATGAGGTTCTTATGTTACATGAGGAATTTGATATTCCACAACAACTTGTGATTCTCCTTGTTCTTGTTGTACATCTTTTGGTTCACTATTATCTTATTAGTCTCAAACCTATTCAAGTTCCACTTTCCTCCCAATGTTTCCTTTTGAAACAAATTTCTTTTCAAGGAATACACCAGTTCTAGAAACAAACACTTTGTCATCATATGGAGTATAAAGGAAGTATCCCCTTGTTTACTTGGGATAACCAATAAAATAACATTTGTCAGATTTGGGTTCGAGCTTATCAGGAAACATTTTCTTGACATAAGCTTCACATCCCCAAATCTTCATAAAAGACACATTGGGGCATTTCCCATACCGTATCTCATATGGTGTCTTTTGAAATGATTTACATGGTACACATTTAAGTGTAAACATTCTGGTTTGTAGAGTATGCCCCCATAAGGAATTCAGAAGATCAGAAAAGTTCATCATTGATCGCACCATGTCCAGCAATGTGTGATTCCTTCTTTCTGATACACCATTATGCTGAGATGTCCTAGGTGAAGTCCACTAGGATACAATCCCATGGAATTTAAGAAGGTCCTCAAACTATTGGCTTAAGTATTCTCCACCTCGATCCAAACTAATTGCTTTAATACTTTTGTCAAGTTGATTTTGTACTTGATTCATGAACTCCTTGAACCCGTCAGGAGTTTCTGACTTATGTTTCATTAAGTAAACATAGACATATCTACTGAAGTCAATAGTGAAGGTAATGAAGAATGGATACCCACATCTATAATTTGTTCTAAAAGGGCCACATACATTAGTATGTATGAGTCCTAATAGATCACTAGCCCTCTCACTATTTCCATTGAAGTTATTTTTTGTCATCTTTCCCAACAAACAAGACTCATATGTCTCTATTTATTCAAAGTCAAAAGAGTCTAGATTATCATCTTTATGGAGTCTAGATATGTGACTCTCATTTTTTTGCCCTAGATGACAATGCCAAAGGTATGCTTGGCTTGAGTCATTGATTTTTTTTCTTTTTGTATTCATGTTATATGTGTTTGTCTTTGGATCTATCATGTATAGACCATAGGACATTGGAGCACTTACATAAAAGATCCCATCTATAAAAATAGGACACCTTCCATTCTTTATAGGAAATTTAAATCTATTCTTATCCAAACAAGATACAGATATGATGTTACTATTAATGGTAGTATGTAATAGCAGTTCTCTAACTCAATAACAAGCCCACTTGGCAGAGTTAACTCATAGGTTCCAACTACACTGGTAGCAACTCTTGCTCCATTAACAACATGAAGTTCCACCTCACCTTTTGCTAAAGGTTTACTTCTTTTCATATCGTTCACATTTGAGCAAATGTGTGATCAACATCCGGTATCAAGTCCCAAGATGAACAAGTAGGGAAGTTAATCTCATTTATTTATATACCATAAGTAGAGATTTTTTTATCTCTTTCTTCACCTTCCTTGGTTTCGTTATCCATCTCTTATTTTGAATGCAGAAGATTTCCACTTCAGCATAACCTCAGAACACTTCTTGGCCTTGCCTTTGCCCTTGGACTTCATATTGCTGATCATTATTACAACATTATCCTTCTTCATTTTTTCTTCAACTTTTATAAAAAATGTCAAGCAATTCAGTGGTCTAGCCTTGTTACTCAACTTGTAGCACTCAATAAAATGGCTATATGATTTAGGAAAGGATTGCAAAATCATATCCTTAGCCAACTCTTGACCTTAAGGAAATACAACTCTTCCTAGAAGCTTCATATGCCCAATCATATTGAGCATATGAGGCTCTACTAGATTTCCCTCTGTCAGTTTGCACTCAAACAACACCTTAGAGACGTATACCTTTCATGATTATCAGGTTGTTTATGCAACTCATAATTCACAAAACCGAGCATAAGGTTCTTAATGTGTATAGCTTTACTAGAATTCTTTAGGTAAGCATCCAACTTGGGAGAATATGGAGTGGATTTTACAGGCACTAGTGTTTCAGGTTCATGTAGAACATTTCTCAAGATCCTAAACCAGTTATGGAAATAAATATCATTTCGTTTGTCCGATCGTAATGATTGATTGTTTTCCATTTGATTCTACAAGGGAAAATTTTGCATTTGTCAAAACTTTTTTGATTTGATTTGATTTGATAAAAATTTAATGATATTTAATTAGGCATTTAATTACTTATTGCTCCCACTATTTTGTTCAACTTGATAGTCCTCACTGCCAAATCAAAAGATTGGAGCATACAACCTTTTAGAGAGCCAAGGTCCAAAATAATTCAGTCAATATCCAACCAACACTGGTACTCATGACCAATTATTAAGATAGGCAACATTTGTTAATTGCATCTCATGCAATTCTTGGATAGATGGTATGTAAAATTCCTTGCCATAGTTCATCTTCATGCTTCTAGGTGCTTAATTGTGACAAAGTGAATTTTGCGTAAGTATGAGATAATTTCAATTTTACCCTCATTATGTCCACTCTTGACTCAAATAATTTTTCTTGTCTACTAAATCAAAGTTGCTACTCAAATTCGAAATATTGTGATCAATGTAGTTTTTATACACGTTGTGACACTACATATTTGATTAATTTGTTACTTTATCCAAAGAAATATATTCGTCCATGTAACTTTATCATTTGATTCTCGAACTTTTGCTAAAGGTTCTCCACATATTTTTGAATAAATGGTCCAAGTCTCATCTCATTTAGACATTCCTACAATTTTCTCTGAATTATTGAAGTTTATGTGTAGAAAACCACTTTATTTCCCTTTTATTTGCACTTTAATTGGCCTTTCCAAGTCAATGATTCGTGGAAAAGGATCGGGGCAAATTTCATCCCTTGTATCTACCCCACATGGATTGCGGCCTGATCTGAAAGCAATTTCATCGTCTCCTACCTCCCGCTAAATGTGGGGAGGAGACAAGTATCATTTTACTCCCGAGCTCTTTCACCTTGGAGTCTATTATTCTCACAGGTGACTCAGGGTATGTCAATCTCCCTTAGAGTTCAATAGGATCAATATTCAACACATGGCTAGTATCCTTCACATAGCACTTCAAATTGGACACATGTAACACATCATGCATCATAATATAATGTGGTAGTAAAGCTAAATAATAAGAGGCCTCACCATTCCGTTCTAAAATCTCAATTGTACCCACGTATTGGGGACTCACTTTTCCTTTGTTCTTATCTATAGCTCAGAGGGGTCAGATTTTTAGGAACACATGATCACCTCTAGTGAAGTGTGAATCTATCCGCTTTGCATCAGCATATGATTTCTATTGATCATGGGCCCTCTTTATCCTTTTCTTGATCAAAATGACCTTGTAAATTGTTCATATGACCTAAGAAAGGTGCTCTCACTGACATCATTTCAATGAAGAGTGCTCCAAAACAAATTCATATGGAGGCATCTCGATAGTTGCTTGGAAATTGTTATTTTAGGCAAACTCGGCTAAGGGAAGGTAGTTCTCCCATGATCCACATGAATCAAGTACACATCATCTCAGTAGATGTTCTAATGTCTAGATCATTCTTTTTTATTGTCCATCAGTCTGGGGATGATAAGTTGTGTAGAATTTTAACCTTATACCAAGTTCTTCTTGATCTTGTTTCCATAACTTTGAAGTGAACTTAGGGTCACAATAAGATATAATCCAACTCAAAACTCAATGTAAACAAACTATCTCTCTAATGTAAAGCTCATCTAAGTCTAACACATTGACAACAACTTTAAGGGCAATGAAGTGTGCTAAATTGGTTAGGCGGTCCACCACAACCCATATTGCATCATGCCATTTTCTTGTCTTTGGAAGAGCGATCACAAAATCCATGGTGATCTAATCCCATTTCCATTCTTGAATTTTAATCAATTGCAATACCCACTGGGTCGTTGGTGCTCAACCTTTAGCATCTTGCACATGAGACAACTAGCCACATACAAAGCTAAGTCTCTCTTCATTCCTGGCCACCAAAAGTACTGATGCAGGTCTTCAAACATCTTTGTGGTGCCAAGATGTACTGTATACTTTGATCCATGAGCCTCTTGCAATATGAGAGTCTTCAAAGTTGAATCCTCAATAACCCAAATATGACTATCATATTGGATTCCACCATCTAACACCCACAGAGAGGTTTGTTTGACATTTATCCAACAAACCCTTCATCTTTTTTAATTTTGGGCTAGCTAACTAGGCTGCTACATGTTTTGTCAATAGGTCAACCTTGATTTGGATATTTGCAAGATGAATCCTATCTTCCAAAGACTATGGAGCCCACAAAGCAACATATTTTGGTTTCTTCCACTAGTTAACCAAACCAGCTAGACAATTGAGATGTTTTCTACAAAGGGCATATGAAACCACATTTTCTTCACTGGGATGATAGGCTATGGTGAAGTAAAAATGCTTCACTTACTCCATCCCACACCTTTGTTGCATGTTCAGATCCTTTTGAGTCAAGAAATACTTCAAGCTGTTATGGTCAGCGAGAGTGTCAAAGGTAGCTACATACCGATAATGTCAAAAAATCTTCAAGGCATAGACAATAGTTGAAAGTTGTAGATCATGGGTCAGATAATTCAACTCATTGGGCTTGAGTTGTCTAGAAGAAAAGGCAACTACATGCTTGTTTTATTCTAACATGCACCCTAGACCCATCTTTGATGTGTCGGTCAAGATGCTAAAACCATCATTACTAGAAGGCATGGTCATAACGGGGGTGGAGGTAAGCTTTTCCTTGAACTCCTACAAATGTGCTTCACACAGATCATACCAAATGAACTTCTTGTCCTTTTGAGTGAGATTGGTCAAGGGAAAAGTAATCCTTGAGAAATCCTTAATGAATTTCCAGTAATACCCAACCAATCCCAGGAAGTTGCAAATCTTAGATGTGTTTTACGGGTTGGCTCGAATGTTCACTACCTTGGAAGCGTCCACCAAAATCTTTCCTCTAGATATGATCTTCCCAAGGAAAATAACTTGATCCATCCAAAAATAAAACTTTGACAGGTTCCCATAAAACTTTCACTTTCTCAGGATATCAAGGACCTTAGATAGGTGCTCATAGTGTTGTTCTAGGTTATCATAGTAAATCTAGATGTCATCTATGAACACTATGAAAAAGGTATCAAGGAAGGGTTGTAATACACTATTCATGAGGTTCAAAAACACACTTGGAACATTGGACAAACCAAAAGGCATAACTAAAAACTCATACTATCCATAGAGGGTTTGAAAAATAGTTTTGGGGATTTCCTCACACTTAAGTTAGAACTCGTGGTACTAGGTCTCAGGTCAATCTTTGAAAAGACTGTAGCAGTTTGAGTTGGTCAAATAGGTCATCTATACGAAGTCGAGGATATTTATTCTTAATGGTAGCCTGATTTATCATTCTATAGTCTATGCACATACGGAGTGATGCATCCTTCTTATTTACAAAGAGGACCGGTATTGTAACGACCCCCTCCCCATGTTATCCCCCATTCAGGCTAACTGAGTAGGCAAGGGCCATTACAATAAATACATGACTGATGGTTTAGAAAATAACCATAAATAATTAATAAACTTTTCAATAGATAGGAACGAGTTTGATACAAGATACAAAGTTACGCTCTCCACAATAGAGTTACATGGATTTATAAAGTTGCAACATGAAGTAAAGACTAACTAATTGTAACCTCCATGATTACATTAATGTATATTCATTTGGTGCCTTCTTTTCTGGGATGTCCATTTTCATCATACTTGCAGAATAATAGAGTATTTCAAAATGTCATGAAATAAAACACGTATAGTATAAAAAAATTGTACTAGTATGTGGGTGAAATAAAAGATTGAATATAAGTGTAACAACATATTGACATCAATAATTGTTATAAAATAAAAATTATCATTTTCTTAATAACTTGTCAACCCATTTTTACTCAATCTCTGGGTCTTGTCCTTGCAATGAATGTTAGGCTACCTCACAATCTGGAGCTAGGTGCCATGTTGGTCTTTCCAATCTAGGGCCTAACCTCATGTGACCTTCCCAATCTGGGGCATGGTCATCATCATCACAATGATTCTTTCATAACTTCCATTCTCAAACTTCTAGAGTTGGTATGCAGGGTTTGAGAAAGTTACAAGCATATAATGTGATAGCCGTGCTGATTTCATAGATTGTAGCAAGTAAATAAACAAGCAAGCATTTATTTTCAATAAATCTAGAAAACCTTATCGATTGTTGACAAACGAAAGTGGTTAGTAATAGGCATAACCACATACATTGATCAATAGTATTGGAAGTCCAGAAAAAAAGGGCAATCAATGCAATCAACCAAGAAACTCTCCTAAAAGTTAAAGCATAACACCCATGCATCATTATTTTATTCAAATTTTATCATTAATATTGACTTGTATCTCAGGTTAGGGTTTCATTAGGGATTTAGCTTTGTAAACCCTAATTATTACTTTTCATGGCTTTTGGGTTGACAAACCCTAATCTTATCATAATGTGCACTTTTAATCTCAAGGAATCCCTAATTAATAAAATCATGGGTTATTAAATTCAAATTAGATTTGAGATGTGATTTTTACCCAAAAAGATAAATCTTTGATGATTAAGATCAGTTCAACACATTAAGATCATGAAAACCTAGAAATTAGGGTTCTTATGCATTAACCACATTAATGTTGGTAACTTTGAGTACTTTTTGAAGTAGAGGTGGATTTAGGCATTGCTTGTATTTTTATTTAATTTCTCATATTTTTCTGAATAAAATTCATATATTACTCGTCTTCATTGGATCATCCCACTAATTACTATGGTTTCTACAAAATTAAGTCATTTTGACCAATAGGGGTCTGTCACCTAGGCAAGGAACCCTGAGTCCTGCCCTACCAGCTCAGTTGGGTTAGCCAACTGGCTCTTTGCAACTGAGAGGTTGGTCTGTGTGATGACTCGCAAGCTTAAAATAAAAAAGAGGGAAAATGACAGTGTTGACCTTACCTCTTCAATGTAGGGCTGAGGGCTGGATAGTAAATTGCCAAGTCATCGTCTTCAATTGCTATTCATTTGTGAGCACAGCAGTGCATTCAACAAAGAGGTTGACATCAGAAAGGAGATCCCCATAAAGGGAATAGAGACATCCTTCTCCTTTGACTAGCTTCCTCAAATTGAACGAGACCTTCAATTGTCCCGAAGGCACCGAGTCGAGAGGACAACAAAGGGGTATCTCGGACAAGGACCAAGGATGAACCAAGGTGAAGGTTGAGTCCAACAAAGAAATTGAGTGTAGGGAATTGATCATGGGACTTGGTCGAAGTGTTGGAGACAACATGTATCTTCGTAAAGGGTCTTGGGTGCCCTATTTATACCCTCCTATGTTGGCAGGGTTAGCTCTAGGATGGGAGATTGAGAGAATCTCCTAGAAGCCTCAACACTAGGTGAAATTTGGGGTAGGTGAGTTTGTATTGTTCTCAAGAAGATGAAGAGCAAATTTCCTTGTTTATTCATTCATTAATTCATTGGAAAATTAGCTTGGAAATCTAGCAGGTCTATGTCCCTATTTCCTTATCGAATTGGGGTAGGTAACGATATCGACACTATTTGATTTGTGATGTAATGGTCCTAAATTGTGAGTAGGAATAAAGGCCAAAGAAATGAATTCTTATTTGAATGTAAATTTGTGACATTTAGTGCAAATCCAAATTAAGTCTCTCACTTTAGATATTCTAGAAAAATCCATACACATATTCTATTAATCCTTTTGATCACAAAATTTAATGGAAATTCCACAATGACTTTATCTAGTTGTGGGAAAATACTGAGACCAAAATTTGAAAAGAACAGTCATTTTATGAATATCCAAGTATTCTATTTATAAAGCATATTTCAAGCATTCAAACACTTCCTTTTCTCTTTCTTTCTTCTCCATACTCTTTATTTCAACAACTTTTATTAGACACTATGTGCAAATGAAAACTAATTACTAGTGGCCATTTTTACCACTTTCTACATAATTCCACACAATTTTCACTAGTATACCTAGTTATTAGCTATTTTATTTTTCTATTGGGTTATTATTGGATTTTCTTCTCTCCCTTTTCCCTTATAATTATTATTGGATTATCAAAGTAGCATAATTCACGAAATCAACAAATAGGGGATACTTGCAAGTGGAAAGCTATATTTCAAAACAAAGCAGACACATTTCTAATATTGCCCTTTTATACAAATCATTGCAATTCAACTAAGTAAAATACAAGTGAAACTGAGGTCATAACATCCTTTCCCTCTTATGGGAATTTTGTCCTCAAAATTCAACAAATCATACAAACAATTCAGGATAAGACTTTTCCATGTCCATCTTTAGCTCCCATGTGGCTTCATCTTCTCCATGGTGCTTCCAAAGAACCTCTATCATCTCTATTCCCTCTTATTCGTGATCTCTTTCACCTTGGTATCCATTACCCTCATAGGTGACTCAGGGTATGTCAGTCCCTCTTGGAGTTCAATAGGCTCAATGCTCATCATGTGGCTAGGATCCTACACATCGATTTTTAGATTGGACACATGGAACACATCATGCGTCATACTATATTGAGGGGGTAATGCCAAATGATAAGAATAATCATCAATTTGTTCTAAAATCTTGAACAAATCTATATAGCGGGGACTCAAATTTCCACTGTTCTTAGCTATAGCTCTTAGAGTTTGGATTTTTAGAAATACATGTTCACTCATAGTGAAGTACAAGTCAATCTGATTTGCATTAGCATACGACTTTTGTCTATCATGAGCTCTCTTTAGCCTATGCATTATCAAAGCAACTTTATCTGCATACAACTGTAGTTCTTCTGACCTCAGCATGGTCCTTCTGCTGACATCATCCCAGTGAAGCGGTGAATGACACAACATCCCATAAAGAGATTTATATAGAGGTATCCTGATACTGGCTTGGTAGCTACTATTATAAGAAAACTCAACTAAGGGAAACTATTTCTCCCATGATCCACCCCAATCGAGCACACATGCTCTCAATAGGTCTTTTAAAGTTTATGTCTTTATTTTCATTCTCCATCAGTCTGGGGTGATAAGTTGTGTTGAATTTTGTCCTTGTATCGAGTTCCTCATGCACTTACTTCCACAACATGGAGGTAAACTTAGGGTCACAATCACAAATAATTGAACTCAGAACATCATGAAGATGTACTATTTCTCTAATATATAGTTTACTTAAGTATGACTCCTTGGCAGTGATCTTTAAGGTGAGGAAATGTGCTAACTTGGTTAGGCTATCCACCACAACCCATTTTGCATCATGACCTTTCTTTATCTTAGGGAGACCTACCACAAAGTCCATAGTGATAGGTTCCCATTTCCAATCAGGAATCTCAATGGATTGTAGTAATCCACTAGATTGTTGGTGTTCAGACTTTACCATCTTGAATGTGAGACAACTGGCCACATATGGTACTATGTCTCTCTTCATTCTAGGCAACCAAAAGTATCTTTGCAAGTCCTTAATCATCTTGGTAGTATCGGGGTTTACCATATACTTAGAACCATGAGCTTATTACAAGACATTAATCTTCAAGGGTGAATCTTTAGGAACCCAAAAATGACTCTGGTATTGGATTCCACCATCCACTCCCACTGAGAGATGTGTTTGAGGTGTCTCCAACAAACATTTCATCTTGTCAAGCTCTGGGCTGGCTAATTGGGAAGCTTCCAACTCGGTCAATGTGTCTGGTTTTATTTGAATGTTAGCCACCCAGATTCAGTCTTCAAATGGCTGTATAGTCCCCCTAGATAACTCCTCTAGTTCTCTCCACTAGGTAGATAAGATTGTTGTGCATCTGAGCTATTTCTACCTAAGAGTGTTTTCTTCTAGATTAGGTTTTCTAGGGCGGTAAGAGATGGAAAAATCATAGTCTTTCGTATACTGCATCCATCATCTTTGTCTCAAGTTTAAATCCTTTTGAGTCAGGAGGAAGTTCCATATTTTATGGTCGGTGAGAATTTCAAAACAGATCCACATAGCTTCTATCGCCAGATTTTTAGGGCATGAATAATTGCTTCTAGTTCTAGATCATGTGTTGGTAGTTGACTTCATTCGGCTTTGAGCTATCTAAATGTGTGCTAGAGCAACAACATGTCTATGTAGCCCTAGAATGCATCCAAGCCCCATGTTAGATGCATTGATGAAGATCATATAACCTTCATTGCCTTATGGTAGAGTTACACGGAAGTTGTGGTCAACTTCTCCTTCAACTCCAAGATCAAGCTTCACACAAGTCGGACCATACAAACTTCTCATCCTTTTGGGTGAGCTTGGTGAGAGGCAGAGCAGTCTTTGAGAAATACTTAATGAAGTGTTGATATTACCCGACCAAACCTAGGATGTTGTGAATCTTATAAGGGTTCTTCAATACTAACCAATCACGTACAGTCGACACTTGACATGCCAAAACGGTGTGTAAAAATGCAAGTGTACACATCAAGTAATATAGGCCCTATGAGGTCTGATATGAACTTAGGGAGACGTAGTCTCAGTGACTACCACTAACTATAGTATGATCAGCTAAGACGATTGAAAATATTGAATTGAGTTTTAACGAAGCAAAAGAAAATTAAGAGAAAATGAAAACGGTTGATTCAAATATGGTTGAATTCCTTAGAATTACCAGTTTCACCACGAGGTCTCGTTGGATATTATCTCTACTGAATTAACATAAATTACTACTTCTAACCTAGATAGAAAGCCTGCTGCTCAAATTGCTCGCTCTCACGATACAGTGCACTACCTAAATCTAAGCCAATTCCATGTCTATGGTAATTTATTCTTAGTTTAGGTGCATTAATGAAAACACTGGTTTCTTTCCACTACCCGTACGTCACCTATTCCAAGGAACACGTAGGGAAGTGTACAAGTTATGGTTTTCTAACTATTAACCTCCCTTTCGAAGTGATTATTGGTCTAATATCCTATTTATGGTGATCAAGAAGTGATACGTCATTCAAATCCACACTTATATATCCAGGAATAAAGAGAAACTTATACTAAATCATATAAATAGTCAATACAATGATTCCCCCAAGATACTCCTAGGTCCTAAGGAAAAGAGGGGTTTAGCCTCGCATGGTTTTCAGTTGAAAATACATGTAAGGAGAGAAGAAAAATGTGGGAAACATGAAGGAGATTCATGTAACCCCTGGAAAGATGATGTTCCGGAAGATCCTCCTTGAGACCCATGCATTCTGTAATCTTCTGGCAGTAGAAACGTCTGTGGGAGGTGCTCGAATCATCCGGTTGTCATCCTTCAGCTTCGTGCTCTCTCCCTCTCTTCCCTGGCCATCGTTCGATGCAAAAACCGATCCCCTTTTAGGTTTCGTCGTCCTCCCTTTTTGTCCTAGGTCACGTACAATACCACATAACGTGGACCATTGGATATGGGCGGTCGATTTAGATTGTTGAATTCCGACAGAGTCGGTGGCACCGACTTTGTGGTCGATAGCACCGACAGTATCGGGCTCTGGTCAGTCCCTATCTAGGTCGGTACCAACGACTAGAATGTCAGTGGCACCGAGTTGCTACAAAATTTTTCCCTTCCTCTCTAATGTTATCTCGGTGGCACCGAGCTGTGTGGTCGGTGCCATTGACTCTTTTGGTCGACTGCGGCCTTGTCTCTGATGTCATCTCGGAGGCAACGACCTGGGTGGTCGGTGGCACCGACTCCTCAATTTTTTGAAAGTTCCTGAAAATGCATAGAGATTAGGTATCAAGCCAAGAAATATATAAAATAATATAGATATAATGAAATAAGCATAGTTTGATGCACAAAGAGTGTACAAGCCAATTATCAAGATTCATGCACATATGATCAACAAATTGACTAAGAAATGCACAAAACGAATGTAAACTCGGTCGGTAATAAGCGACTCAAAACTCGTATATCAAACTCCCCTAAGTTGAATCTTGCTCGTCCTTGAGCGACAATACCTTTGGATCTGATTGAGATAAGTCATCTAGAGGACAAAATGCATAAGGTACATCTAAAAAGTCTCCACCTTTCGTTCCTCCTTTCGGCTTTTACTGACCACTGAACACTAACTGTCCTATAGGAAACCAAAAATCTCTATCCAAGATGTCCACCCCACAATCAATGAGACACTATCAGTTAAAGCAGTTAATATGATAAAATTGTTCAGTTCATACTTGATGCATCATGTGATCTCCTATCTACATTGCTCTTTCTCTACCTACCATCTACATGGAAGCAGTTCTCCTAATAGAATAATGAATGAGGAGACAATCATTTGAGTGGCCTACCAATAACAGTATTGAGTGGTTGGAATAGGTGGTTGTGGAAGACTCATGAGCACATAAAATCACTCATGCAATCAAAAATCATGATGAACCTATGATGATGTGATTTTTAGAATGCTCCTAATGCCAAATTATTGTGGTGGAATGATGCATGCAACTATTATTTCATCTCGAGATAAGACAAAATATCTACAAAACTACATCATGTGCTAAATTTTCTTTATATTTGGGTAGAATTGTGCCTTTGAACTTTCAGAAATATTCGTATATTTTTTTCCTTTTTCATTTAAGCCCCCTTTCAATCACGGTAGAATTTCTTTGTCTTCTAATTGCACTACACCTTTAATTTTTGTAAGTGCTTTTTTTTTAAAGAATGGGCACAATCACTACCTTTTTATTAAAAGAGAAGAAGTTAGACAAGATTTTATGCAAGAAGAAATGTAATGCTTATGCAACTATATGAACAAAGGTGTTATGCAACTAAAATGACATACACCATGATTTTGTTGTGCACATGTGATTCTCTATATATTTTTTATGCACTAATGCAGGCCAAAATAAACAACTATTATGCACAATCTATTATGCAATGTAAATGCAAACAAGAGAAAGAATGAAAACATGTGCTCAATCCTATTATGGTGGGGTGTGAGTCAAAGGTATGCGGTGGGTGAGATCACACGACTAAGAGATAGAACCTACAGAATAAATCATATATCTCTCTCTAATGACCTCTGTACAGGGTAATCAAGGGGTTTCTTTCTTGAATTTTTAATTTAATGTCACATTAGTGTTTGATCAGTTTAGGCTCAACAATCCTTATCAATCACTTTCTTAGACAAATTAGATGGTCATTTATGCTCTAATGTCCTAAAGCTAACTTACTCAAGCACTTCCTCAGTTATGCGACTCGATTACTTGCAAGATAAGCTCATACATAATTTTTTTTTATAAAGCACCCAACCCAGAGATTGATATTCTCAACTGAAACAATGCATTTAATTCTCCACACATTACACTAGATAGATTGTGGATCCTACATAGGAAAAAACTAACAAGAAAATCTACTTAAAATAAAATAGACAAAAAGCTAAAATAAAAGAAATTAAAAACTAAGATAGAAACTGTTCCAGCACCCCCACTAAGCTTGAATATGACTATGTCCTCATAGTCAATATCCCAACTTAAGGAGTGGAACAGTGATACCCGACTCAAAATGGTGGTGGTGGTGGCTGTGTGGGGTCCTGGGGATGAAACATCCCATGAAAGGTAGGATCAGATGGGGGCATGTCTGGCGGCATCGGGTAACCTCCAAAATACCCATGGCTCCAGTAATGATCAAACAAAGGTTGTTGATAATTCTCCATCCATTATAGACGTTGATGCATATTCTCTTGATTGGCCAAGAGAAGGCATTCATTTTCATAGATCACCTGCTGGTTGCTATATAGCCAACCTTACACATCCTGAATGCCATCTAGGGATTGGGTTTCCTATTATTGATGTGTCTGGATGTCCTGCAGCATAGTATACATACCCGCCATAGAGTAAGAATCCTCTCCTTCTTGAGAAGGTGGCAGGGCAAAAGATGATGAGGCAGCGTAATGGTGAGGACGCTTCCGTGGACCCACTCTATTTCTCACAGGAACGGTGGGCTCCACTTCCTCCACATTGTCGCTTCCCGCATCTTCCTCCTCAGCCTAAGCTTCTTGTTGTCGAACATTGTCATCATCACCCAGAGTCGGCCATTTATAGTGCCCGACTCCCCCGATGTTGAAGATGGGATTAGGAAGTCAACACTTGTAGAAAGTATCATCGACCGAGCATGTGACGTAGATGACATCTTTGTCCACAGTGATGAGGTCGGACTACTTGAAATAAAGGTGATCGATGTGTATCCTGGGGTTGAGCGGCTCTAGAGTAGAGAGATCAAGGCCCCAAGTGAAGAGCAATGGGGGTGATAAGTCTCCCAAAGCGAATGGATGTAGCCCGCCTGACATTGCGCCTCACCACAATAATGTGTTGGAGAAAGAATGATCCCCAATTGAACGACTCTCCCTCTATAAGTTGATACATAAAATACAAGTACAATACTTGTAACTTCTCTTGCGCTAGGGTTGACTTTGCAAATAATTTGTTGGTCAGCATTCGATGAAGCACCCAACAAAGGGATTCTCGAAGTCTGCCAAAGAACTATGGTGGAAGTTCATCCTTTTAACATCTGACGTTGTCACAAAGTCCTTCTAGGTGGCATCCAAATCGACGTTCTCGGGCTGACGGTAGGGAGCGTGTGGCCTCCCTTAAATAGCATTGAAGGAGCATATAATAAGGGAGTAGTTGGTGTTGTAAAGGAAAAAATCCACCGTTCCTTCTCTCCATTTGCCATTTGACGGGTGTGCTTGATTGGTGGTGACCAATATCTCCAAGGACGCCATGAACTCGATGACAATTTCTTTTTACGTTGGCCACCCACCAAAGATTGGATTCACAGATATTCAATCAAACTCCCGTCGCTCGAGGACATACACCATGTTGTCGGAGAAGCCTATATCCTCCATTAGTTGAAGATCACCGTATCACGTAGGTGCAAACGGCCACTTTGCAAGCTCTTCATAGACCTTCCTCACCTCCAGCGAGGGGTGGCTGAGGTGTGATCGTGGCATAAGAGTGCCAGGGGGTCCTCCGCATTTGGCCATGATGAGGGATTGAGAAGAGAAGAAGAAGAATAAGAAAGGAAGAGCCGGATGAAGCCTTTGGATGCTCATAGTAGCTGCTTGTGCTTGTGGGAGTCGTTGTTCTTCAAGTTGTGAGAAAGAAAACAAACTATACCCTCCCTTTTATAGGGCCAATGTTGACCTACTGCGATAGATTCGGTGGCATCGACATGAAGTTGGTGGCACCGACTTCTGGGACCAAATCTGAGCACTCAGTGCATCGATGGATGTTGGTGTGCGATCTTCCTTTTTCGGATTGCTGACGAGTCGGTGGCACCGATTGGGTGTCGGTGGCATCAACTTTTGGGCAGGATTGAATCTTCAGATAGTCCACGTGGGCACATCTGAGCCATCGATCAGTGTTGTCCATGAATCAGTGTTTCCTATGGTTAGTGGCACTGACGATGTAGTCGGTGGTACCAACATGACGATCAAACCCTTTTTTTCTTCTTGTTTCGGTGCATCGACACAACCATTGAGCCTGGGACCTCATGTCGAGTCGGTTCCACCAACTTGGTTGTCGGTGGTACCGATGGCTCATCAGTTAACCACATATGAGTTCTGCACTTTCTTCAGAGATGTCAGTGGCACCGACGTAGATGTCATTGGCACTGACTTTTATCAGTCACAATGCCCGTATCTCTGACCCTATCTCAGTGCAATCAACATGGATGTCAGTGGCACCGACTCAACCAAAGACTGCACTCTCAACAAACGAATCATGGCATCATTTTTACATAAAATTTTCAAAAATTAAGTACTAATAAAACAACTTAATGGAAATTAAAGAAACAAACCTCCTAATGGTTGGGTTGCCTCCCAACAAGTGCCCTTGTTTAATGTCCTACGCTAGACAACTCCATTGTTGAGATTAATTAAGAACAATAAGTTTAACCTCATGCTCCTTCCTCATAATATCTTCTCTAAAATAATGTTTCAATCTTTGACCATTGACCAAGAAGAATCTCTCTCCATCTTTTATCCTAACCTCTCCATGTGGAAACACCTCTTCTATGACGAATGGTCCACTCCACCAAGATCTCAATTTCCTTGGGTGCAATTTTAATCTTCAGTTAAAGAGCAACACACTCTCTCCCGATAAAAGACTCTCCTAGCTATATGGTGGTCATGAATTTGCTTAGTTCTTTCCTTGTACAATCTTGAGTTCTCATAAATATTCATCTGAATTTTATCAAGCTCATTCAACTCTTACATCCTTGTCTTTCCTTCTTCATCAAGATCAAAATTGAGCCTTCTCAATGCCCAATGAGCCTTATGTTCTAATACCACAAGAAGATGACACGCTCATCCATAAACTAACCTAAAGGGTGTGGTTCCTATGGGTGTCTTGTAGGCTGTCCTATAGGCCCATAGCGCATCAACTAACAAATCACTCCAATTCTTTCTACTAGTTGACATCGTCTTTTTAAGGATCTTTTTAATCTCATGATTGGAAACCTCTACTTGTCCTTGTGTTTGTGGGTGATATGGTGTACCCACATGATGCGTCACTCCATACTTGGTTAAAAATGCCTCAAATTTCCAATTAGTTAAATAAGTTCCTCCATCTCTTATGATCATCCTGGGCACTCCAAATCTACAGAAAATGTGATCCTCAACAATTTTTCATACGACATTTGCATCATTGGTTCTGGTTGGAATTGCGTCCACCCATTTTGACACATAATCTACAGCCAACAAGATGTAAAGGTTGGAGTTAGAGGACACAACGGGTCCCATGAAATAAATACCCCACAAATCAAAAACCTCTACTTCTTGAAACACATTCAAAGGCATCTCCTACCGCTTTGATATGTTACCTAACCGCTGACATGCATCACACCTACGCACAAAGTCATATGCATCTTTGAAAAGGGTTGGCCAATACAATCCACTCTCCAACACCTTTGCGGCTATCCTAGAACTAGCATGGTGTCCACCTGTAGGTAGTGTGTGGCAATGCTTTAACACACTCTCATACTCACCTTTAGGTACACATCTCCTCAAAATTCCATCCCTGCACTATTTCAACAAAATAGGATCATCCCAAAAGTAATAGCGCAAAGAATGAAAAAATCTTTTCTTTTCTTGATAACCCCAATCTATAGGCAATTCCTTACAAGCTAAATAATTCACAATATTAGAAAACCAAGGATCTTTTTGCTTGAAGATGAACAACTGATCATCAGGGAAGGTCTCTAGAATGGGTATATTCATGTCCTTCTCATCTACCCTCTCCAATCGAGATAGGTGATCAACCACCACATTCTCTACCCCTACTTTATTCTTGACCTCAATATCAAACTCCTACAATAAAAGGATCCATCAAATCAATGTTGGTTTAGTACCCTTCTTCTTCAGTAAGTACTTAATAGCTGCATGGTTCGTCCACAACACCACTTTTGCTCCCACAAGATATTGCCTAAATTTTTCAAAAGCAAAGACAACAGCTAGAAATTCTTTTTCAGATGTGGTGTAATTAAGTTGTGCATCATTAAGTGTTTTAGATGCATAGTATATGACCGTAGCAACCTTTTCTAGGCATTGTCCCAACACCGCCTCCACAACATAGTTTGATGCATCACACATCAGCTCAAACAGTTGGCTCCAATCTAGAGCCTGTACAACTGGTGCGGATATGAGTTTTTCCTTCAACATCTCAAAATCCTTTAAACACCTCTCATCAAAATTGAATTCGACATCCTTTTCCAAAAGCATAGACAGTGGTTTAGTGATTTCTAAGAAATCTTTAATAAATCAGCGATAAAACCTGGTGTGGCCTAGAAAGCTCCTAACTGCCTTCACCAATGTTGGTGGAGGGAGTTTTGAGATCACTTCTATTTTAACTGGATCTACCTCCAATCCCTTGCTAGACACCTTGTGGCCTAACACTATGCCCTATATAACCACCATGTGACATTTTTCCCAATTAAGGACTAGATGAGTGTCTTCACATCTTTACAACACCTAGTCCAAAATTTTCAAGCAATCATCAAAAGATGTCCCACAAAATGAAAAATTGTCCATAAACATATTGAGACATCTTTCTACCATATCCGAAAAATCACCAACATACACCTTTGAAAAGTCAAGGGTGCATTGCATAACCCAAAAGGCATGTGGCGGTATGCAAAGGTGTCATAAGGTCAGGTGAAGGTAGACTTCTCTTGGTCCTTAGGCTCGATAGAAATTTGATTATAGCCCAAATATCCGTTGAGAAAACAAAAATGGGAGCGACTGACGAGTCATTCCAAAATTTGATCAATGAACGATAACGGAAAATGGTCCTTAAGTGTAGCAGTGTTCAACCTGCGATAGTCAATGCAAACTCACCATTTGATCACTAATCTAGTGGTGATTTGCTCATTAGATGAATTAGTAGTGAAAATAATTCCCCCCTTTTTAGGCACTACCTGCGTCAGACTAACCCAAAAAGAATCTAAAATAGCATCGATTATACATGTCGATAGTAGCTTTATTACCTCCTTCACCACCTCCGTCATAATTGGATTTAAGCAACACTGAGGTTGAATGACCGACTTTGCTCCTTCTTCTAGCCGAACCTTGTGTTAACACAAGGTTGGAGAAATCCCCTTGATGTCGGCCACGGACCACCCAAAAGAACCTTGGTGATTCTTTAACACAGTGATCAACTGTTCTTCTTCCGAGATACTCAATGATGCCAATATGATGATCGGTAGCTTCTCCTCTGCGGCTAGAAACACATACTTCAGATGGGGTGACAATGGCTTGAGCTCTAACTTAGGTGGGTTTAAAAGTGAAGAAACTAATGATGGTGGTAGTGGTCCCAAATCCTCGATATGCCTTGTATAATAACATGGAAACACCTTCAGAAGACATGCACATTCCTCCAATGACCGATCTCAAACATAATCATCCATCATGTTCATTAGACGTGCCTCTAGGGGAAGCTACGAATGAATCTATAGTATGGACTCCTCTGCGTCATCATCCATAGTAGATAGACTCACTTCCTCTTCTCTGTCATATGAATATCCTACCACCTTGGAAAGTGAGAGTACCTTGGTGTTCTCCATGATGTCCACTGCAAGTGTCCCCCTATCTACCTTTGTCATAACATGTGCCATGTCCAAAAATGGTTTTCCCAAGAACAAAGAAATATTATTATTCATGTGCTACATCATATTGCACTGCTCCTGCTCATTAGATGACTAGTAATTATCCTACATTTTTATCTCGAACCTATCATCTTTAATTCCCATGGTCAAGTGACCTCTTCCCGTTTCCAAGATCATGTCAGTTGTTGCTTGGAAGGGCCATCCTACTAGAAGCTCGTTGTCATGTTCAACTTGCATTTCCATCACTACAAAATCTGCAAGAAAAACAAACCGATCCACCTTGACATGCACATCCTCACAAATGCCATATGGTGAAACTATCGAGTTGTCCACTAACTGAAGTGTCATACTACTCTTCCTTGATGTTTAGAGGCCAAGCTTATTAAAAGTGGATAGGCGCATCAAGTTGTTGCTTTCCCCCGAATAACAGAGTGCCTCACCAAACTTTGTCTTCCCGATGTAACATGTGATGTTGAAACAACATGTGTCTTGCCTCATTGGTAGAAGCGTACCTAAGATGAAGGCACTGACTTGTTCTCTTAGTACAACCACCTCAAAATATGGGATCTTCCTCTTCTTGTTGATGATATCTTTCAGAAACTTCCCATATGAGGGTATTTGTTCAATTTCTTCAATCAATGGTATATTTATAGAAAGCTTCCTAAAGCTCTAGAAACTTCTTGAATTGTTGATCCATCTTTGTTGCCTTCAAGCTATTAGGATATGGAAGTGGTATCGTCTGTGTCCTCTGATGTGGTGGCACATATGATGTCCTCTTTTCCACCTCTCTTTCTTGAGTTTGCTCCTCCCCTACATTTCATGCCTCGGGTTCTGCTTGCTCCTACTCTGCCATTGAGTCTCCACTATCAACGGGCTTGATCACCTCAGTCTTTTCAGGCTGTGGGGTCAATGTCTTCTTCCCACTTCTCAGTAGTATGGCTTTGACCTTCTGGTTCCCCATCAGAGTGTTAGTATTTCCTGGAAACCCCTGTTGAGAAGGTTTTTTCAAAGACGCCACATCTACCGCTAGTTGAGACAAAGTTATCTCAAAGTTCCTCATATGGGCCCCTTGGTTCTGAAGATCACGCTGGAAATTGTTTATCAGTTGCTCATTTTGCTTCACTATGTGGTTGAGAATTTCATTTGTGGTCTCCTCTACCACAGGTCGCTATTGTTGGTTATTCCTTTGCTGATGTTGTTGATCGGGGTTCTGTAGGAAGTTGTTTGGATCCTTCCATGAGAATTTAAGATCCTTCCTCCATGTGTAGTCATTGTTCCTATAACCTTGTTGTTGCACATAATTCACTTAGCCTTTAGCATCTGATGAATTATTATCCTTCTCCAGCAACTTCGTTGCTATTAAGTCTAGCTTTTCATTCAAGGATGTGATGACTTTGGGTTCCCCTATGCTCTTGATCTGCTCTGGATTGTCTCTCTCATTACCCCATGTCTGATTCTTTGTCATGTTCTTCAAAATATCTTGACATGTTGAGGGTGGGTTATCGAGAAAGAACCTCGAGCCTGCACTGTCCAAAGTAGTCTGTTCGCTTTTTTGTAGCCCAAAACATAACATCTTCACTTGATTTTGTAAATCTATCCCATGGTGCAGAACCTTCCTGAGCATGATCTAAAAGTGCTCCCATGCCTCAGAATAAGATTCAGATGCTTGTTGCTTGAAGTTGTGGATATTCTTAATCAACTCATTTGTTTTCTCTGGAGGAAAATATATTTCAAAGAATGCTTCGACCATTTCATCCCATGTCTCAATTGACTCTTTTGGCATATTGTGCAACCATTCCTTTGTCTTGTCAACCAGTTATGATGGAAATAGATTTAGATAGATTGCGGTTTGAGGAAACCTGTCGACTTTGACCATGTCACTAATTTCTACAAAATTGCTAATATGTGTTACTGGATCATCATGAGCATTCCCATAGAATGCTTGTGACTTGACAAGTGTGATTAAACCCGGATCGATCTAGTACTTAGCTACATTCACATGTTGCATTTTGATTGGCCCTGTCTGTGCAGCTGAAGAGGATGCCTTTATCCTCTCCCAAATGGTCCTCTCTACTCCTAGATTTCTGTCCCCCATCGCTCGTCGCCTAGGTGACACCGGTATGCCTTCTAATGAATTTGTCTGGATAGGAGCCTCAACAGTGTGTGGAACCTCAGGTGTAGCTTCTCAGTAGTCTGTGGTTCTCGTTGTCACCATACACTAGTACCTAAAAAATTAAAAATAGTTAGCCAAGTTCCCTGAAGAGAAAATTTGATATATGAATATGAAATAAATCTTTTTTTATTATTTTTTTATTTAAATTGCACAAAAATTAAAAAGTGGCCTAGAGTTCCCGACTACAGCACTCGTACTGTTGAGACGTCGTCGTCTCCCCGGCAATGGCGCCAAAAACTTGACACAACAAAACCGTGCGTAAAAATGCAAGTGTACACGTCGAGTAATATAGGCCTTGTGAGGCCCGAGTCAAACTTAGGGAAACATAGTATCAGTGACTACTACTAACTATAGTAAGATCAGCTAAGCTAGTTGAAAATGTTGAATTGAGTTTTAACGAAGCAAAAGAAAATTAAGAGAAAATGAAAACGGCTGATTAAAATATGGTTGAATTCCTTAGAATTACCAGTTTCACCACAGGGTCTCGTTGTATATTATCTCTATTAAATTAACATAAATTCCTACTTCTAACCTGGATAGAAAGCTTGTAGCTCGAATTGTTCGCTCCCGCGATACAATTTACTACCTAAATATTAGCCAATTCCATATATATTGTAATTTATTCTTAGTTTAGGTCCATTATTGAAAACTCTGGGTTCTTTCCACTACCCGTACGTCACCTATTCCAAGGAACGTGTAGGGAAGTATACAAGTCATGATTTTCTAACTGTTAATCCCCCTTCTGGAGTGATTATTGGTCTAATACCCTATCGATGGTGATCAAGCAACGATAAGTAGTTCAAATCCATACTTATATATCTAGAAATAAATAGAAAATTATACTAAATCATGTAAATAGTCAATACAACGATTCTCTCGGGCTACTCCTGGATCCTAAGGAAAAGAGGATTTTAGCCCTGCATGGTTTCAGTTGAAAATACATGGAAAGAGAGAAGAAAAACTTGGGAAACATGAAGGAGATTCGTGTAACCCCTAGAAAGATGATGCTCCAGATGATCCTCTCTGAGAAATGTGCGTTCTACAGTCTTCCAGCAGTAGAAACGTCCGTCAGAGGTGCTCGAATTGTCTGGTTGTCATCCTTTGGCTCCGTGCTCTCTCCCTCTCTTCTCAGGTCATCGTGCGGTGCAAAAAGCGATCCCCTTTTAGGTCTGGCCATCCTCCCTTTTTGTCCTAGGTCACTTATAGTACCAAATAACGTGCACCGTTGGATCTAGGTGGCTGGTTTAGATTGTGGAATTCTGATAGAGTCGGTGACACCGACTTGGTGGTCACTGGCACCGATGGTATCGGGCTCTGGTCGGTCCCTGGCTGGGTTGGTACCATCGACTGGAATGTCGGTGGCACTGAGCTGCTATGAAATTTTTCCCTTCCTCTCTAATGCTATCGTGGTGGCACCAAGTTGTGTGGTCAGTGCCATCGACTCTTTTGGTTGACTGCAGCCTTGTCTCTGATGTCATCTCGGTGGCACCGACTTGGGTGGTCAGTGGCACCGATTCCTCAATTATTTGAAAGTTCCTGAAAATGCATAGAGACTATGTATCAAGATGAGAAATATATAAAATAATATAATTATGATGAAATAAGTATAATTTGATGCACAAAGAGTATACAAGTCAATTATCAAGATTCATGCACATATGATCAACAAATTGACTAACAAATGCATAAAACAAATATAAACTAAGCCTCTAATAAGAGACTCAAAACCCGTACATCAACACTTTAGCTGGATCCACTAAGATTGACCCTCTAAATATAATGTGTCAAAGAAACATGACAAGGTCTATTCAAAACTTGCACTTTGAGAATTTCCCATAGAACTTTTTCTTTCTCAGGATATCAAGGACTTTATCAAGGTCGTCACAGTGGTTCTCTGATATTTTGGAGTAAATAGGATGTCATCTATGAACATTATGACAAAAGAGTCTACAAAAGGTTGGAACACATTGTTCATGAGATTCATAAACACACTTGGGGTGTTGGACAACTAGAATGGCATGACCAAAATCATAGTGGCCATAGCATCTTGGAAAAGTAGTTTTTGGGATATCCTCACCCTTAACTCGCAAGTGATGATACCCTATTTGAAAAGACTCAGGCGGACTTGAGTTGGTCAAAGAGGTCATCTATACGGAGTAAAGGATACTTGTTCTTAATGGTAGCATAATTTTGCATCCTATAGTTTGTGCACATACAGAGCGATCCATCCTTATTTTTCACAAAGATGACTAGTAATCCCCATGGAGAAGTGTTAAGTCATATCAAACATTTGTCTAGCAATTCCTGTAGTTACTTTTTTAGCTCAAGAAACTCTACGGGAGCCATCCTATAAGGTGCTCTGGAAATAGGATTTAGTCAGGGATCTATTTCTATCAAGAAGTCCACTAATCTCTCTGGAGGTATGCCAAGAAAATCATTTGGGAACGCATTTGCATAGTCCCTGACCACTTGTATTTCGTCTAAGGGATACACCTTAGGCTTTGAATCAGTAGCAACAACTATGAATGTCTGATAACCTTTGGCCATCATCAACTCGTCCTTCAAGGCTGACACATACATGCTTGTAGTAGCATCCTTACTACCTATGATGGTAAAAGGTGGGTGACCTGGTCTCTCTATTCTTATCTTCTTTTCCCTACAGTCTATCTACACTCTATAATTATAAATCCAATCCATGACAATGATCACATCAAATCCATTCATGTCAAGGAGGATTAAACTCGTAGAGAGTTCATAATTCAGATACTTAATAGATAAAATCAGGGTTTTCAAGAGAGATGTAAAGATTCAACCACTCAAGGTAGTGACATCCAAAACATATCCTAAATCCTTGATGTCCAAACAAAGCATTGTTGCTATATTTCTCAAAATAAAAGTATTGGTTGTACAGAGTCAAATAGGGACTTTTTTTGTCCCATGATCTCAAGCATGCCTACATAGGTTTTCATGATAGTCAAACTACCATTGCATTTGTAAACCTAAAGATAGAAAAAAAAGAACTTTAAGGGTCATTACCCTCTATCAGATGGTTAGCATTGGCATGTGCCTCTTCATTATTGATGGAAAGAAACTCAGCTCTCCCACCACACTTTTCTAGGTGGGGATGCAGCTGGTATGACCACTACTACCAGTGGTTTTGTTTCCATAGGCTGGGATGCCACTGGGCCCAGATCTCTCAGATCAGGGAGAGGACAATTGGCCTGAAAGTGTCCTTCTTACTAGCAATGAAAGCACACCTTCATATCAAAACAACACTTCCCTGGGTGTGCTCTCCCATAGTTTTGGTACCTTGGGGTGATTCTTGTTGTGGGGATTTTCCTTCCCTTCATTTCTCCCTTTGGCTTGGTTGTGTCCTTGACCATTTCTATGTTCATTCCTTGGTCTAGAGGTACCTTTAGTGAATCTTGGGAACGATTTTGGTGGGTTTTGTGTTGGCATCACCGTCTTCTCCATGTCAAGAATGATGTTATAGGTGTCGGTAAAGTACGTCGGTCTACTCGCCATAATGTGGGGTTTGATTGTAGGGTGCAAACATTCCATAAAATGATCCATTTACTTTCCTCAGTCATCACATAACCAAACCACTTCATGAGGTGAAACTTTAGGAGAAGTCTATCACAGACATATTGCCCCGAACTAGGAATTTAAACTCCTTCTCTTTCTCTTTCTTAAATGAGACATGTATGAATCTGACAGAAATGATGGTTTAGAAGTCAATCCAGTCCATTGGGACTTCATTCAAATATCGACCACTGATGTGATTCTCCCATCAGATCTTAGTTGCTCCTTCAAGAAGATGAGTGGTGAAGGGGACTTTCTTGTTTGGCTGTACTTCTAGCTTATAGAAGCCATTCTCCACTGCCAGGAGCCAGTCATCTGCTTTGACAACTATTTCAGTTTTATCTTCTCCCTAGACTTTTTCAAAGTTCAGCTTTATGAATTCCAAAATGGTGGTTCCAAGGCAAGGGCACATAGGTAGTGGCTCACCATTTTCATCTCTAGATATATCCTTGAGGTCCAGGGTACTAATAGCCTTAGTCATTTCTTCTATTGTTCAATCCAAATAGAATCAAGAGTGTGGACCTCCACTTGTCCTATTGTTAGTCTAGAGTCAGCTATAGATTCGACCTTGGGCTCATCTTCTATCATTGGCTCCCTTTTTTGGTCATCCTCTAGGTTCAAGTTGTTGAAGGGAATGTGTTTTGGGTTGAGACCTTCCTTATAGGCTTCTTTGGATGTTTTCCTCTTCCTCCATCATATATCTTTTCTTCTCTAAGGACCTCCTCTTCCTATGGGAGAGCCTACCTTCATAGTGATCCTAGGAGGTGTTAAAGAGAATGGTGATGGTCTTTGTTCGGTCCATGTTGATTCACATAACCTGTGAATTAAACTCAATCTAAGTTTTTAGAGCATTAAAGCATCATAAATTATGTCCATGATATCTTGATTATATGATTTTTTATTAGTTGGTGGAGGATGCCTTAATCCCTAATACTCATAACCCTAATACATAGAAATGGATACAGAGAGCAGTCATAGGTACCTAGGGTTTTTTGAGTGAAGGGGGTAAAGACGTGAGAGGTGATGCAAATATATGACAAATCCTAGAAGTATTTTATTTTGAGTAATGTCCTATGACCTTGGCCTTGTCAGATGCTCAATCCAGGAGTCCTCATCAGCCAACTAGTGGTGTAGAGGAAAATATTACCAACCCTAGATCGTGGTCCTTTCTAGACACCATTGTCATATGAAAACACTCTAATAATTCCCTTGGGGCTCTACAAAACTCTTAAATTTTAATAATTGTTAGAGGTTAAATTGTAAACCATCTCTGTTTCCAAATGTAATAACCCCATCCCCTTGTTATTCCCTATTTAGGTTGACTGAGAGGGAAAGGGCAATTACCATAAATACAACACCAATAGTTTAGCAAATAACCATAAATAATTGATAAATTTTTCACTAAATAGGAATGAGTTTGATACAAGATAAAAAGTTACACTATCCACTCAGGATTTACATGGATTTCTAAAATTGTACCATGAAGTAAAGACTAACTAACCATAACATCTATGATTACATTAATATCTCTTCATTTGGTGTTTTTTTTTCTGGGATGTCCATTTTCATCATACTTGTAGTAGTAGATTATCCTAAAACACTATGAAACAAAACATGATCAGTATAACAAGTTATACTGGTATGTGGGGGAAACAAAAGATTGTATCTAAGTGTAACAACTTATCCAAAACAATCATTGTTACAGAATCAAAATTATCATTTTCTTCATAACTTCTCATCCAATTTTTACTCAACCTCTGGGATGCCCTCTCTTAGGATCTTATCCCTACAGTGGGCATTAGGCCACCTCTTAATCTGGATCTAGGTGCCATGTTAGTCTTTGCAATATGGGGCTTCACCTCATGTGACCTTCCCAATTTTGGGCCTGGTCTTGGTCATCACAATGACTCTTTCATTCCTTCCATTCTCAAACTTCCAGAGTTGGTATGTGCGGTTTGAGCAAGTTACAAGCATATAATGTGATAGACATAGTGACTTTATAGATTGCCAGAAGTAAATAAACAACCAAGCATTTACTTTCAAGCAATCCAAAAAACCTCAAAAATTGTCAACAAACTAATGTGGGTAGTCATAGGCATAATCACATACCTTGATATGTGGTATTGGATGTCCAAGCAAAATGGACAATCAATGAAATCAACTAAGAAACTCTCCAGAAAGTTAAATCCTAACACTAATGTGTCATTATTTTATTCAAATTTTATCATTAAGACTAAGTTGTGCCTTAGGATAGGTTTCATTAGGGGTTTGGCTTCCTAAACCATGATTATCACTTTTCATGTCTTTTGGGTTGACAAACCCTAATCTTATCATTATATACACTTTTAAACACAAGGAAACTCTAATTCATCAAATCATAGGTTATTAAACTCAAATTTAATCCAAGTTTCCCTTTTATCCAAAAAGATAAATTTTTTATCATTAAGACCAGTTGAACAAATTAAGATCATTAAAACCTAGAAATTAGGACACTAATGCATTAACTACATTAAATTTGGGTCATGTAAGTAATTTTTGAACTAGAGATTGATATAGGTAGTTCTTATATTTTATTGAATTCTTCATATTTTTCTGATTAAAATTCATATATTACTCATCTTCATTGGATCATCCCACTAATTACTACGATTTCTACAAAATTTAGTCATTTTGACCAATAGGGGCCTGTCACCTAGGCAAGGAACCCTAACTCCCACCCTACCATCTTGACGGGGTCAGCCAATTGGCTCATGCCAACTAAGAGTCTAGTCCGAGTGGTGACTGATCAACCTTAAATGTGGGTCCAAAAAGGAGAAGGAAGCAGGTCTAGGTCATCGAACTGTTATAATTTATAATACCTGAATGTTTAAGACGCCCGCAACTAGCACGGGGTTGAAGTAGCAATTCAGGGTCGAGCACATGGACTAGGGGGAATAGCACTTCGAAACCTAAGTTGTACTTGTCTAAGTTGTCGAAAAGCCAAGGGATAAGGTTTGTTGTAAGAAATCATAACTAGAAAGAATTGAAAGAATTAAACTAAAATCTATCTCCAAGGGGAGTTACCAGAAAGATAAGGGCTTATGTATTATGGGGTTTAGCAGTTTTTTGGGTAGTTTTGCATAAAGGAAAAATTGAAGAGAAGGGACAATCATCTGGGTAGATATGAAGAAAGAAAACTTTTAATAAAACAAGCAGCAGAGCTCTACATCTGACGTCTTCTTCTCTCAAAGAAGGTGCCAACAAACTGTAAACCGGAAACCTCTCTCAAGGGGGCCAGATACGAACTCACGTGGGAATTAAACTGGATTCAGCTCTGATCCCAAGTACTCTCATACACCTGAACCAGACTAAGCTCTAGAAGTTCATAACTTTCCTCTCCTGAAGAAGTCAAAATAGGAAACACAATTTGATAGCTAGTCAAAAGCATGTAACAGAAAGAAGGGAATTTAGATGCTAGAAAGAGATCATTCAATGGAATAAATCCATACACATAATGATATGAGAAATGATCCACAAATTTCGATAATCATATAATAGTTTGGTTACAATGCAATATTGAATGAAAGTAAATGTTGTAAAAAGAAGATAGGTATTGATCTCTTTGATTTAGGAAACTGATATGCACAACAACTGACTCTCGGGACAATCACTACAACAAACATTCACATCAGCGGCCTTTCAGCCACTGAAAAAAAAAGCCAATAAACAGGTTTAGCGGCATTTGTTGACATTTAAAAAAATGCCTCTAGCACCAATGCCACTAGGAAGATAGTGGCTTAAGTTGTAAAAGCCACTAAACGTTTGTCTTTAGTGGCTTCGAATAAATGCCACATAAAGGCCACCAAACCATCATTTGACATTTATAGAAAATCCACTATCCATCATTTGACTTTTACATAAATGCCACTGTTTTGTATAATGTTGTTGTATAAAACAGTTTTGATTGAATGTAGTGGCTTATGAAAAAAGCCACTAATTACATACTAGTTATGCATTACTAATTTTTTATGGATTTTAGTTAGTCAATTTGTAGTTCATGATCAAGTTTTCTAATTGAATGCCAATTGAAGCCGAACACATTCCAGAAGTATTTAACTTTTTTATTTATAATCAAATGGAAATTACATGGGGAGGACATTTTACCTTGCCCCTTGTATTGAATACAACAGCATCACATATGACTATATATGATACATATTGTAGACATGAACACTAACTGGATAATAACTTGTTTTGCACTTGGAGACCCCCCAAAGGAATACAAACTCATTTTCTTACAAAAACATACAGCTCCATTCTAGCATTCCAAGTAGTTGTGAGCTTCTATAGGAGTAAACCAGCTACACTGCAATGAAGGTTCATCCTTCTTCTCAGCTGCAGTGATAGCATTACGGCCATATGGTCATCATATTCCTCAACAGGTTCTTCCTTCATCTCTTCCACCTTGGCAGCAGAAGGAGCAGGTGCAGCTGCATAGCCTGAAGCAGCAGCAGGGGCAGCAACAACTGCAAACTAGCTAGGATCCTGTAATGAAGTGAGCAAAATGTTGAGCACTTGCATGCAAATGCAAGACAAAAACACTTACGACACTAGCATGTTGTTAAGATAGTATCAGGGAAGATAGCACCATTGCCAAATTTATCAATAAGGTCATCTTCAGTAAGGTGAAGGACCTCAGGGCTGAATACAGATCCACTGTCATAAACTGACAGCACAACCAGTCCATATGAGAAGGGCCTAATGCCGAGCTTGGGAAGAAGGGCAGCCTCAGAAGAACCCACCTTCTCACCTTTCCTAATAACTTCGACAATGGTGATAATTTCAACTGTACCATTCACATTATGTCAGCTGAATAGAGTTTTCCATGCAGCAAAGTTGTAGACATTCAACTAAGCACATGATAGAAAGGGTGCAAAGCTGACAATCTTGACAATTATGTAAAAATCAAAAGACGGTTATCAAACTCAATGTCGTCCAGGATTCTCATAAAACTATAGTTTATACATAATAAGTTGAAAGATTTTTAGTAAGGTAAGAAAGCATATAATGATTAATAAGAGCAGAACTTGGTGAAGGCCTTCATGTTGTTATAGATAGATCTCCCTTCGCCAACTGCAATAACTATTGTACTGAAGTTATCATCAGCAAGAACCATGTTTGAATCCTCCTTGGTAACCTGGACTGACACATGAAAAGAGAAGAAACAATCATTATCGGTAATAATTACTAAAAGACAAGAAGATTATACAAATTGACATATAGAGAATATACTTACCTCAGTTCCAGCAATTCCCATGGCAATACCAATGTCTGCCATTTTCAGAGCAGATGCATCATTGACACCATCACCAGTCATGGCAACCACCACATGTAATAAAGAACTAACAGCAAAACATGCAAGTTGACTATGTAGATCAGCAAGAGGCTTCAGGTCTTCAAATCTATACTAACATGGCCACCAAGAATAGATTCACTATCCTCGGATAAGCAAGAAGAGTTTCCAGAATAGATTCACTATCCCCTTCATCTGAAAAAAAAGCAAAGTGAAGTAGTGAAATATACCTTATCCAGGAATCCTTAAAACAACCCAAAGCAAAACTGGAAACCAATGTTGGGTAGGCTGCAATACATCAAGAACATGTAAGCATGCACCATTTTGTTGGATTCAATGTAAGACCAGTTCCAGGGTGAGGAATCCCATCTTTGTGTCCTAACAGCAACTCTGTTCTTGGATATTAAAGGCCAATCACAAGAGATGAGATGACAACCTTACCTCTCGAGAGTGGCCTTTAATCTCCAAAAACATGCCTTTTTGAGTCCTAACAGCAGCTCTGTACTTGGATATTTAAGGTCATTCTCTGTACATGATCTTAGCAAAGGATCCTTACCATAGTTATTGGCTTTTAGGGCCTGCATCACACCCACATGTTACAGAAAGGGTATTATTGTAGATGTTGTTTTAACAATTAAGGGAACATGGAGGAAACGATATTACTAAGAGCACCCATTATTTCTTGAGGCTTCTTCCTTGACTTCATAACCAAAGCAGAGTATGGAAATGTTGAAAATGACTTGTTGTACCATGGAATTGTTGAAAATGACTTGTTGTACCTCTGCGGAGAAATTAGGACGCATAGAAGCATGCAACTAAAATATCTCAATTACATTTCAGACATCTTAATAGCCTAAATATTGAGCAATCATAGAAGCTCAACCACAAACCATCTTGAGGCAAATCACCACAACAAAATATGTTGTGTAAATCTCACACACAAGATTCCAAAAACACTGCTCATAGCTAAAAACCACTTTGGCTAGGGTGCAATACTACCTTAGATACTACTTTTAGATACTACTTTGGCTAAGCTACAATACATCAAGAACATGTAAGGATGTACCACTTTGTTGGATTGCCTATAAGACCAGTTCCAGGGTGAGGAATCCCATTTTTGAGTCCTAACAGTAGCTTTGTTCTTGGAGATTAAAGGCCATTCACAAGAGCTGAGAAGAAGCCTTTCACAAGAGATGAGATGACAACCTTAGCTCTCGAGAATGGCCTCTGATCTCCAAAAACTGGCCTTTTACGCAGTAACATGTTGTTTGTTGTGGAAGGCACAAAATGCACAATTCTTCAGAGAAATATTGACTTAGTAAGCTATCATGCAACATCTGATCAAGTTATGAAAGAAATATTTACAGAGAACTATTGACTTAGGAAGCAAAAAAAGACATTCACATTTAGCAGGTCAAAACAAAATATGTTGTGTAAATGTCACACACAAGAAGCTAAGACACTGCTCATAGCTAAAAGCAAAATAGGATTTCATTTGGCAACATTGTCTATGAAAATGGATATGAAACAACAATATCTGGATCGTTATGTACTAATAAAAAAGTGGACCAAAGAAACACAACTATAGCTTTCATCTCTCTACACAGTATCCAAGAATTCAATTATCTATCTTTACACTTCATGACCTGCAACAAATGGAAACGACTTTAGATACTAGTTTTGTTTTCAATTATGTCATATTATAAGCAATACTATATGCTCACTTTGGCAGTAAATGTGATTTTGGCCATGCTATGACATTGCCAATAACTTCATCCATATATTGATATTGCTCAAAAGGTCTGACTAGAGGTTCGTTGGCCATCACCACTACCTCTACATAAACACCAACACATGGTGAGCCTAAAATTGCACCTCCCACCATTTACAAGGGGTCAACCTCAGATACTCGACCGATTGCAACTTTATCATCTGCATCTGCGATACTCAGCACATACACTTTCTATAAACAAAATACAATTTAAATAAAAAAATTTATATAAAAGTAGAATGATGTGAAATTTATACAAATTCAAACATACTTGTCCCTTATAAATTGTTGAATGTCTCATTCCGATCTGCACAATTATTTTATCTTTGTAATAAGGCCATCAAAATTCAACATGGAAAATAATTGATACCACACATCTCATATAAAATGTATTCATACATGGCCAGTGCGTACATGTGGTGATGATTGACTGTTTCCTGCTCTAGACAAGGCTAGTATCTTCTCTATTTTTGCATTTTGTTCTTGAATTTTAGCTTCAAATTCCATCTGTTGTTATTCAAGCTGATCCTGGAAATGCTTCCTTTGTGCTTCATTAGCTTCTCAGGATTTACGGTTCTTGCCCCAGATATCAGAAGGTGATGGTCCAAGTCCATAACCACGAACATATCCTGGTCTCTCTTCTCCCATAACCTGCCTATAAATTTCAGCTGAAGTAACAATAGGTTGGTTTCTTCACAGCTCGTCACCTACCTTAGAAATTTTTTTCCTACACACAAAAAAACATAGGAGATGAATTTTATACCAAACATATAAATGTTTCCATGTAGTAAATGTAACATAATACTATAGGATAGGAATCCTTGTACCAAAATTTTGGTGGATTCAATATCAACTATGCTCCCATCTTTTTTACGATGAGTTTTCTTTAAAAACTCAATGGGATCAACTTCCCCGCCTGTTTCCTTCTCTAACTGTATCATTCAAACACAGTTATTGCTAACATCATTTAAACGGATGTCTCCAAATTGTCCAATTGGATCACAATATTGACTAACTTAGATCATGTTTCAGACAAGTATATGACTTGGTTCCTGTTGTGTGGCCAACCTTTTGAAACTTTCTACTTGCCTTGTTAGTTATACACTTCCTCTGTGAAAAAAAATTGCAGTATAGTCCATAGTAATTATATGTGAGGTAAATTAAATATCAATTAATAGATTAAAAAAATACCTTTCCTTTATTGCTCCTCCAGTAATCCACAAGAAATTTCCATTGACATGTTTCCACGCGGGGAACAACTTGTTCAAGTTGTTGTTCATATGGACTATCTTCTACGAAGTATAGTTTCCATAACTCCCACTTGTGGTTCTTCCATTTCTTTACCAGTCTCTTCATTGTCCACTCCTTTAATTCTATTTCCATCATGAATTTACTCTACTGACAATAAGGATATCAATTAGAAGCTTCATTTAACCATTTAAAAATAAATTTTAATATTGTACCTTCACAAAATTCCATATGGATTTTTTTTATTTGCTGGAAATTGTCTCCAGTACTCATAGTTTAATGGATAAAGATTGGGATCTCTTGCAATGGTTGTCAAAAAACTTGATAAGTGACATTGGTTTTTACCCACTGGTTGTCCAAATTGATTTATCTCAATGGGAATTTGATCGTCAGGCTTTCTTTTCCAAACTTGCAAACATTGTGTTTGGCCACGTGTGCGATGTCTTTGACCTAAGTATTCATTTATATATCATTAGATACATCACTATAAATGCAATGATATGAATAAACCGAATACCTACCACATCAGTAGGTGTTGGCGTAGCATTCAACGACTCATCATGGTGATCAGAGACATCATTTTGCTCCATGGTTTCTTGAAATGCATTGCTATTTTGTCTATTTCCAACTCTACTCTCTACTCTTCTTGATTGATTGGATACGGGAACATTGCCAGTAGGCACCGGGGGTCGATGTCTTTGACCTGAGCATTCATTCATAAAGGATACAACATAAATGGAAAATATATATCTTTAGATGCATCACTATGAATGCACTGATATGAATTAATCGATTACCTAGCCCATTAGAAGGTGTTGTTGTAGCATTCAACGACTCTTGATGGTGATCAGAGAGGTCATTTTGCTCCATGTGGTCATGCAATGGATGGCTGTTTTGGCTATTGGCAACTCTATTGTCTACTCTTCTAGAATGATTGGACACCGAATCATTACCATTAGGCACCTGTGGTCGATGTCTTTGACCCGAGCACTCATTCATAAAGGATACAACATAAATGGAAATTATATATCACTAAAGGAAGCACTATATATTCAATGAATTAACCAATTACCTAGCCCATCAGAAGGTGTTGTTGTAGCATTTAACAACTCATCATGGTGATCAGATAGGCCATTTTTCTCCATGTGATCATGAAATGCATGGCTATTTTGACTATTGGTAGCTCTACTGTCTACTCTTCTTGAATGATTGGACACTGAAGCATTGCCATTAGGCACTCGTTGTCGACGTCTTTGACCTGAGCATTCATTCATAAAGAATACAACATATATAGAAATTATATATCATTAAATGTAGCACTATAAATGCGATGATATGATTACCTTGTCCATCACAAGGTGTTCTTGTAACAACAGAGCTAGCAACAGTGTTATTGAATTTCCTTGGTCTATAATTTTGAACATTAGGTGGAAGGGAAGCTAAATTTTTTTTGGAGTGATTACTGGATGACAGGTTAAAAGCTTTCCAACAACCTTGCGGAGTAATGCTAGGTAAATGAGTCCCCGTACAAGAGTCAATGATGTTGTTCTGATCATTCCTTGTAGCTGGAAGACGAATCCGAACTGATGGTCATGGGGTACAAGGTGGTACTAACAGGCAAGAATTGCACCTCAGGCATGCCGAATTCATCGAATGGTGTCTCCTCAGATACGGTACAGCCTGGCTCGTGCATATACTATCTTAGGTGAGAAGGCAAATGGTTGTTGTAGTTATGTATATAAGCCTACACTACAAAAAAAATAGTCTTTAACTACAAAAAAAAAGTGTATTTAAAACCCAAAAATATGTAGCTAAAAGCTTTAGCTACATTTATCCTTACATTTAAAATATGAAGCTAATACCCGTATAGCTTATAGTTTTAACTACATTTTTCAAAAATGTAGTTAGAGATTCATCTAGCTACAATTGCATATGTAACCCCAATTGTGGGTAAAGCTTTTCCTTACACATACAAATGTAGTTACAATTATAGTTAAATAGATGACTACAATTGTATTTGTAGCTATGATATGTAGCGGGAAATACCATTTGTTACAATTGTATATGTAGTTCATGTTTAGAAAAAAAACGTACTTACTACACTTGAAATTGTAGTTAGTGTGTAGTTAGAGACATAATGTACTACACATCCATGCATTTGTAGTTAGAATATATATTCAGTCATTAAATTATCAATATGAAAGTATTTATTAGAAAAAAGAAAAATCAATATTGATACAAATCAAGTTGTGGTTCTGATGTCAATAATCATACTTCTATTTATATTGAAATAATGAGTACACATGGGGAGGACATATACCTTGCCCCAGTTTTGCAATATGGAAAAGATATATGTATAAAATGACCTCCATGAGAATATAAGTTTACATCATTCTCAAAGTTTCACCCCACATTGTACTCTAGCTCTCAATTTTCTTTCAGGAAGCTTGAAATAAAAACCATCATGTAGTTGTCCTTGGATCAACACTCGGAGGTTTAAATTTCATATCATCGGACTAGATGACCACTGAAGAAAAAAGCATAGCTACAACATCTTCAAGCCAGAATAAGAAATCCTCTTTGAACAACTCTTCTCAAGCTGGGAAAATGGCTTACACATTGATTAAACCCTATTCATTCAAAAGATGTTAGAAAAAAAATCTCAAGATTAGGTGCACCATGATAACAACTGAGTTAGAAATTGAACTCAAGTGAATCACCAAACCTGTAGAGATAATCTCATGGAGTTCATGGAATGGAAATGGAGCTCGTTCAGCCCTAAAAGAGTTTGGATTTATTAAATTGCAGCTTTGGTAATCAAGCAACATGACCTATGTAATTCCCTTTAATGAGAAAATGGATTGCATGCATGATCTATGAATTTGAACTTTAAGCTAAATAGAACAAAGTCCTTAAAAGTTCATACTAAACAAAGAAAAAGAAGTATCAGCAAATGTCATGTTGACAATCAATTCAAGAGTTCAATAGACGTCATTGACACTATGCAACTATGTAAACAAAGTTCGGTAGTGCACATTTGATAAATCACAGACACTATGCAACTATGTAAACTAATAATATGCAACTATGTAAGAACCTTTACCTTGATTCACATTCACTTATTCTTCTGACTCTTCAGGCTAACATTTCCATTCTTCACATAATCATAGAGGTAGGCTAGACTATGAAACCAACATGAAGGTTTCAATTGTTCAAAACACTAGATGGAAATGAGTATAGGAAAAAAAATCCCTACAGAACCCTGCATACAATAGCTACATGAGACCAAGTATAAGGTCAATAAAAAATGCAAGCAGTAGAGGTAAGAGAAATCTATCATCTATGTTATGTCATAAGACACAAACGAAAGTAGAAGCTCCAAGAATCTACCACCTGTCAATAAACAACGACTGAGCAATTACCCAATCAGTAAAAAAAATTCTTTGCATTGCTGAAATAACCTTCTTAGCAGCAGAAGCATCATGCTCGTCATTGGAGTTAGATTCCCAATCACTTCCAACTCACGGAAGAAATACAAAGCATCCTGATTTTCTCTGGTATAGGAGGATGTCTTTACTAAACAAACCTAACAGAAGTGATAGGCATCCTGTACAAATTCAAATATGGAAGAATCAGAAGAGACATCAATGAGATTTACACAATAAGTATTAGTAGGAAATCTTAATGATGCCATTTATGCTACCATAAGATAACCTTGTCAGTAGGTAGAGTAGAGTGTCTGTGCAAATAGGCAAGTGAACAACATCACAAATGATATTGGATCATAAGTTAAATGCTACTACGCTTTTTGAAAATAGAATTTCAAAAAATCATTGTACATTTGGATATGCTTGTCAGGTATCACTAACTAGATAGACTAATGATGGATAAGATTAAGCTTGGGATGGTGGTAATGGAAGCCCTAATCATCATCGTGGGGGGATTGTTTACAAAATTGGCATACTTCACTACTGAAGACATGACAAGGAATAAAGGGGTAATGGGATAATAAAAAATAGATCCAAGGAATAAATTGATAAAGTATTATCTGACAGAGCAACCAAAATCTAAAATGGGCAATGATTATTACAAGTCTTAGCCTAGAATCCCTGCTATATGAAGACAACAAACGTCAACTTAAATCTAGAAAAGGCATGCATATAACATCAGAAAAGTTCATCCTTCTTGCTCCCAATACAATAACTGGCAATCATTGGGGAAAAATACTAAGAAGTTCGCATGGAATAAATATGTGAACAATGTGCCTAAAGCCTAAACCTTCTGTCTTCTTTACATTAATAAAAAACAACATAGAAGGGTTTTCAAAAATGATCTTCCCTTTCAACTCAGTAGGAGCTTTATTTGCTTCATGACAGTTGAAAAAGAAACACATATTTAGTCCCTACTAATGCCACCATAATTTCCCATGACCTTACAAGAGGTGATAGTTTTGTACTTGGAAGACAATTTTCTATACTTCTCAGGGTAGAAATGAAGAAGAAAAGAATCCTAATTCAATACATAATTCTTATTAAGAACGTCTATCATATAAAAAATATAGTAAGATGCGATACTTAACAATTCAAAGTAAAAGTGGGGAACAATGGATAGATAGCGAGACCTTAAATGATGTTGGTTGGAAACACAAAAATGTGGTATATTTTAGCTTTTTTTTAAGTGTTTGTCTTGTTCTTCCCTAATTATTCATGTTCATTTCGGCATGTAGTTTGTGTTTGAGATGGAACTTATGTGTTTAAGGATTAGAATCTGGCGTGAAAACATAATTTCTGGTTATGTCGAATAAGTAGCAAAAAGTGCCTGAAGTTTGCAGCAAGATAGTGGTATCTTTCAGAACTGATTTTCTGGACCTAAGGTGACTCTGTTTTGTAGCACTAAAAGTAGGTGTACTACATTAGTAATTTGATGGTCTGATTTCATCATCCTCTAGCTTCATTGACAATGATGTATTGTTCAATGACCATGTGAGAATGGAGTAGCCCAAGAACCCTCAAGGGTACAAAGCACTAACATAGGAGAAATTAAATCGTGGTAATGAGGTTGTAGAATAGAATAATGTTGGACATACCTCTTACATGTATTCAATTATTTATTCACGGTTCTGTGATTATAGTTTATCTAGAATCATTACCTTTGCTAAATCATGTAGGGATCTTCTTTGTGAATCAACCTTCTCACGTTTGACTAACATATCATCCACTTTTGTTGACTAAAGTAGCGCTCTACTTGACTGGTGACGGTCCAGATTCACCACGATCAAAGCATTATTTTAGCTCGTCATTGCACCAGCTCGGACGTTTAAATGCCCCAGATATAAGTCGTTTGCAGCATGCTAAAATTTATAAGTTCAGGATAATGTTGTTATAATTGATAAAGCATAGAAATATATATATGTGACTTACACATCTGTAGAAGAAAATGTTAAATAACACATGGCTTATTCAATCTTTTAAATTTAAGGGTAGCATACATGATAATTTGACTGCAGCTCCTGATGCAAAAGTTCGAAATCGATTACTCATGATTTTTCGTCATCTTCCTAGAAGAAAAAATAAAGATTCACGGTGGGTGATTGCATTCAAAACCAGAAAAAAGGAACTGAGAAATAAAATTCAATGTGAAGTTCATCATAGATATTTGGTTCATTCATAAAAATATGTTCAACATCTTTGTTTTCTATGGCTAGAGATAACCATGATGCTCTTCTCTATCTAGCATATATATATGCATTCATATAATCAATACTGAATCGACCTTTGAGTAGTGCAGAGGTGCACTTTGGCAAAGTGTACATGAATTTTCGGACAGATCAAGTGTTGAAATGGAAAGAGTTAACATTGCCGTATACTTCTTCCGGCCATTGTTTGGGCAGCTGATCACGGTTGTAATCTGTTTGTAGGCCCGTACCCAATCTTGATGGGGCATCTACGAGTTTCTTCCACAACATTTCTTCACCCTACACAAATTCGTCCCTTCCATTCAATATTGTGAAATGAAAAGAAACTCGAGAAAAAGGACAATGACATACACTTGACAATGGATTAATTCTGGAGAGTTGCTAGCCGAAAATAGCTTCCCCAGAAAACCTTACATGGGACGACGTACAAGACTGGAAATGAACACATCACTGATGTGTACCTTGTAAATGAGTGAATTGACATTGGAAAGAAGAAAAACACTGAGAAGGGCTCTTACCGGGTTCACTCTTCTTTGCTATTGCCTGAATTTGGTTGGCGGTTAGCCCACGGGTCTCCTCGTGTGCTGCTTCTGGGTGAAGGGAAGATGGAAACACGAGCAGCAAGGGAGCGCAAAGGTGCAGACGGGCAGAGGTGCGGACGGGCAGTGGTTTAGGAATTTCGCAGTGAGGGGAAAGGGTTAATAGGTTTCCAGATTTGTTTTCTCCCTAGTCAAAAGTCATTCCCGAAAAGAAGGGAGATATTTTGGCTTCTACGCATGAGAGCGTACGAAATAGCAAATGGCGGGAAAAAGAAAGAATTGAAAGTGATTCGTAATTGTTATGTAATTTCATCATTTACTACATCATTTCTTACTACAAATTTACGTATTGTAAAGAAAAGTATTTTTTATTACATACATAGTATATGTAGTTAAACCAAATGTAGTTAATTCCTATTTTTTCTGTAGTGCTATATGGTATTGTCGCTAATCAGACGAAGCAAAACCTGGTCCGTACGGCCAATTCTCATTCTCCCAATCCACCCACGCCAACTGGTTGTGGATACTAGATTTCTATCACCATCATACTGAACCTCGATTACATTTGTTGAGCTCTCAAACTTTAAGGTCATTTGACCAGCTGTGTAGCGTCTTCCGTCCAAATGACGCCAATGTCTGGGAATGGTGAGTTGTGCAAGTGTACACTCGTCTAGGGTGATGTCCAGCTTTTCTTCTTCAAGGAAAAGGAGCGGGGCGGGGGGGGGGGGGGATAGACGCCCAGGCCATAGTGACTGTTGTGGGTGAACAGAGACTGCAAAATATTAGTACTAACAATTGTAAGTATATATAACAATATTATAAATTTTCAAAAAAAAGTAGTATAAATTTGCAAAATATAGAGCAATATATTTTTTAAAGTGAAGCAATTAGTCCATAAACATATTCCCCATGGTTTCTATCAACATCGAAAGGAATGAACCCATTATAGAATGGGCAACATCATTATCTAGTTTGATGAAACATGGTCAGGGACCATACAAGTGTACAACTTGTATAAGATCTGAGTGTAGAAGACCCAAAACTTCGAGGAACTAGTGTGCCATCCAGCTGATGGTTCCTGGCCCAAGGCGAGAGGTTAGAGTACATATATAGTAAAGATGTATAATTGGCTATAAACTTCTGGAGTAACAGAACATGCCATCAAAAGACAAAAATTGATTTAGGATATGGAACTGAAGTAACCATAATGCAATGTGTTTACATTAAAGCAATACTGAGATAAGACGTACACTCCAAAAAAACATGAATCAACCATTATGTAAACATCACTGCATAGAAGCCATGCAATTCGTTCAATATAGAAATCAAGAGTGCAAACCAGACTTCCTATGGAAGAGAAAAAATCATTGTTGTTCCACAATGGAACCCCTGCATTTTGTGCAATCATAGCTTAGTGTTAATAGCGACTTGTCTGCATGCCCTTGGTATCTTGCTTCATTGTTGCTTAAAGACCCTAATTTTCAGGGATGGTGAAGGTTTTGTCAATTGGTAGTGCAAAAGAATATAGACCATTGAAGTTTACGGTAATCAAAGGAAAATTGAAGAAACCACACCCAAAAAAACATGTATACTATAAGTAATTATACAAAGGTCTTATTCTTCCTTAGACATTTCTGAATCTTAGAATATTACACAAGAAATGACCATCTCATAAAGCTTGTTCTCTCCTTAGCCTCTTCCTACATACATAAAGATGAGTATCTCTCCCCTTCATTAGCCCAATGGTGGGAACCCCTATTCTCATCAGAGAGCGCCAACCCACCAAAGGTGGTGGCCTAGGTAAGGATACATTACTTGCCTATTCATTAATGATTTACAAACAAAGATATAGGAGATGTGTAGACATCACATGAGCACCTAAGCAACCACTTTTTAAAAAGTGGATGCTTCTGTTTCCTTACAATTTAATACAACAATACACACATTTTTATATGAATAAACTAACATTTAGCAAACTTGTATACATAACCAAAACCAATGCAACACTGTAAAATAAAACAACAGAATCATCATATTTCAAGAAAGTAAAATAATCCAAGTTAAAATCTAACAAAGAAGGATGGTCGATGGCTTGATATGAACGATTAAGGAAGTGATTGTTGGATATAAAACAATAGAATCATCATATTTCAAGACTATCTTTATAAACCTATTATCTTGTATACCTTGATAGAATGGAAACTGTGAGAATGGATGGGAAAGACCATGTGTGTTTATTGTTTCGTGGGGTGTACTTACCTGTCGTGTGCCGAAGTAGCAGGGTGGCAAACCTCCGCAGTCCTCGCCGGCAAGTTGGGAGACTGATCTCTTCCTCGGCATCCCCTCCAACCCTTAGCAATGTCGTTGGCACCTTGGAGAAGAGAAGAGAGTGTTCCAGCAGGTAGCGTCCATGGTCTGGTAGATTAGGGCAAAAAGGCTAGTTAGGTCGACTTCGCGGGTTCTGCAAGCAGAGAAAATGTCGGGAATAAATATCTCTTCCCAACATGGGGAGAAGAGGAACCATTTTGCATGCCGGGGAAGCCGCGTGGGAATAGAATTTTTTTACTAATTGTGGCCCGCTCATTTGATTTGGCAATTTTGAAATGCCACTAATTAATTATAAAAATACCTTAATTGGTAAGTCTTTTCTATAAATTCCATAATACGTGGTTTAGAGGCATTTAAATTACAAATGTTGCTGCATTACATAGATAGTGGCGTTTTTTAGAAAAGCCACTAATGGGTATTTTTGTTGTAGTGAGTGCTAACCCAATACTAGGTTGTAGTAATATTAGGTTACGATTGTGTCGATTTTCTGACCATATCAGGTTGCAACCATGATGGGTGGTGATCATATCGGAATATGACTTCAACGTGATACAACCATGTCGGGTTGCAACCATGACAGGCGAAGGGACCGTATTGGGTTAGGATGTATATCGGGTAAGATACATGATGGGTAGGCACTATCCCAACTCTCAGGTTCTTTGTGTCGGGTTGTTCTGTCTAGGCGTACCGTCTCGAGTTTGAGTTCAGACAGAAACTCGACATGCTCGGAGAAGCTGCAAAGATCATTGGGCATTGCCTGTTGCTATCAAAATGATCTTTAAGAGAACTCCTCCCATCCCTCTTGGTATGGGAGTATGCTCACCTAACTATCGCTTCAAAAACACTTGGGAACTCGACACACTAGCTCCCACTAGGATCCGGTGGCCCGTCCCATCATAGGCCTATAGCTACTATTTTTAGGCAGCAAGTTGGTGGAGGTTGTAGCTTTATTGGTCCACGTGTCTGACCAGTCATGAATTTAGTTGGCACTTTGAATGGGGCTATAACGGGTTGTCACCCACTATGTTGTGTCAGGTTCTCCTTGTTGGTAGTCAACTAACAGTGATCATGCCAACCTATTGTGGTGTCGGGCATCAAGGCATATCGGGCGATGATGCATGATGGGTTGTTGTTGTATCATGCAGTGGTAATGTACGTGTTTGTTCGTAATGAGTTGAAGTCATATCGGGCTACGACACCTCCGGGTGATCATGTCATACTACAACCGTGTGGTGTTGTAAGCATGACAGGCTGACACCATGATGGGTAAAAGCCGTAGCGAGTTGTGACTTGTCCCATGCCTTGTGAATAGCTGAGTCCATGTGACAGTTTCTTACAATGTGTCGGGCAGTTACGACATGGGAACCGATATCCTTTGTTGGTGGGCTTATTGAGCCCATTTGTCCTTCTTTTCTCGTAGAAAATAGGAAAGCCCTTCAAAAGATGGGAAATATTGTCAAAAATGCAATGAACATGATTTTCCATGATAAATAGAACATAATGAAGAGGAAGTTGAGTTTGGAGTTTATTTAAATGATGGAATATGAGTTTTGACAGTCATAAAATGGGTGTTATCAGTGACTCGCAAGCTTAATATGAAAAAGAGGACAAATGACAACATTGTCCTCACCTCTTCAAGGTAGGGCCAAGGGAAGGAGAGTAAATTTCCAGCTCTTCATATTCAACCTTTGTTTGTTCACGAGCATAGTAGTGTAGTAAACGATGAGGTGGACTTCAGCAAGGTGATCACCAACATGGAAATAGAGACCCTCTTCTCCTTTGACATGCTTCCATAAACTCAACGACACCTTCAATTGTCTCGAATGCGTATGGAGTCAAGAAGACAAAAATGGGGTATCTTCAGTGAAGGCCAAGGATGAACTAGGGTATAGGTCAAGGCCAATAGATAAATTGAGTGTAGGGAATTGATCGTGGGATTCAGACGAAGTGTTGGAGACAAGTTGTGTCTTTTCAAAGGGTCTAAGGTCCCCTATTTATACCCTCCTATATTGGTAGGGTTAGATCTATGATGGAAGATTGGGAAAATCTCCAAAACGCCTTGAAACTAGGTGAAATTCGAGCTAGTCGAGTTCATCATGTTCTCATAAAGATGAAGAGTAAGTTTCCTTGTTTTCTCATACATTCAATCACTAGAAAATTGTCTTAGAATGCCAATGGGCTTGTGTCCCTATTTCCTTATCAAATTGGGGTAGGTGACAATGTCAGCACCATTGGATTTGTGACCCAATGGTCCTCAGGACGCATGCAAGAATACATACCAAAAATATGAATTCTAATTGGAATGTAAATCTGTGACATTTAATGTAAATACAAATTAATAGTCTCACCTTAAGGATTCTAGACAAATCCATGTATCATGTTGTATTAATAATTTTGGTCCCAAATTTTTAAAAATGTTCATAATGACTTTATCTAGTCGTGGGGAAAGATTGAGACCAAAATTCAAAAAGAAAAGTCCTTTTTCTTAGTATCCAAGTGTTCTCTTTACAAAGCATAATTCAAGCATTAAAACACTTACTTTTCTCTTTCTTTCTTTTCTATACTCTTTATTTAAATTAATTTTATTGAAAACCATGTGCAAACAATAACTAATTACTAGTGGCCATCCATAACAATTTCTAAAGAATTCCACATAATTCTCACAAGTATACTTAGTTATTATCAATTTTCTTTTGCTTTTTCTTATTATTGGATTTTCTTCACTCCATGTTCCCTAGATACCAATCATTGTATGTGAAGTCATACTATGATTACTAACGTCACTGCAAAATAATTATAGGGCCTCACACAAAGTATGCATAGGGAAGAGGAGTATAATTACAAGCATGTATTTAATTTATTACTAAAAGGTTTAGGTAATCAATTGAATCCTTTATGGACTGATTGGAAGCTCAGTTGGTCAGTTGTACTAGATCCCTTCACCCGAATGATTTTCCTTCAGTAACTAGACTGAACTGGTTCCAGTCACCCAATTTGACCAACTCTAGTCACGCAATTGAATTGCCTCCAATAACCTGATTGGACATCCTCTAGTTTCTTGAATAGACTGGACCTAGCTTGCCGACTAGAGTGCTTGTGGGAAAAAAGTAGATGTTATCTTTTCATCACTCAGGAGTTATTAGAAATTATGATATCCTACCTTTTCTATAAATAAGGGCATGATGTCAAAGATTTCGGTCTTGTGTAAGATGAAGAGACACCTTTGGAGAGGCTTTTGAACAATCTTCATTACATAAGAGAAAAGGAAATGTTATGAAATGCTAACACGATGCCAACCGAAAGGCTACTCCTTTTACAACAACTCTTAGAGCATAATGTGGAGTTCCCAATCATCCATGCAGATGATATAGAAATGTGGATGTGTTGGTTACATTGGGAGTTACATTGGGACATTGAGGTTGACACCATCTTACTCCTCTATTCTTGTGAGTTCTGTCGCTAGATCATCTCTATGGAAAAGGTATAATACCACAAATCTTCCTTCCCTTTATATTGTTGTTGACGAAATCTATTGGTTGGAGACATGGAGAAATGTTTTTTTTTGTTTATTGATTCTCAAGCCTTTCCTCTCTCTCAATGGATTCCTACACATTTAACTATCTTAGGAGGCTCGAAGTGGATGGTATTTCTTTAGGGTTGACTGGTGAAGCTCGGGATCAAGCCGCATGGCCTATGATGTACAAGATCACGGGACAACATTGAGGTCACTACAGAGAGAGAGGTGATGAGTAACCTGGGGATCCAGGGTCCCTCATGGGAAACTATTGTGTTATGATTTTCCCATCACTATGAATCCTGGGGGATACATATATAGCCATGGGGTAGGACGAGGAGACATAAATTGACCATCCCTAATCGTATGGGTTATTTGAGGATTTAGAGATTCTCTATTTCCCAATATATAAGGGTGATTAAGGGGTGGGTTGGAACTATCATTATCTCACATAGTTTTTATAGTAAAATCATGTATCGTAGATCTCTAAAGAGGGTGGAGAATGGACTAGAATCTAGGCACTTGGTACACATGAGTTTGAGTGAGATATGAGACCTCCCCACTCCTAGATCTCCCTGGATCTAGTGTCTACGTTTAGGTGGAGTCTTCTCTCTCTAACATTCTTAATTTTCTTTTTCATTAAAACCCATCTTTAGAGAATTATATCCCTGGGCCATGTCAGAGGTTCTTTTTATCTCAAATTTTGGTATAAAGCTTAATTAGCTATTATCGACCAATGTGCAAAAGATGAAACCTTAAATAATCTATTGGTTAACTGAAATTTGGTTCTTCAATAAATACCTAAATAATTCATCAATTTTTTTTATCCTCAAATGCATGGTAGTCATTTTGTACATACAAAAGATGATATTTAGTAAGCAAATGGAAGAGCCATAAAAAAGAAGAAAACTATACAAAAAGGAACAAAACAATTATCATGTACAACTTAGATCAATGGAACACATCCAACTTTAAGTGACATCAATTGGTTTCAAATAATCTATATCTACCTTCAAAGGTGGTATAGTTTCCTTATTTCCAAATATTAGAGAATAAAGATTGTAGTAGCACCATCTTTCCCTCTAAGCTCTTGAGGATTATCTTGGAAAATAGGTACCTAGTCAGTATAACCATCAGTCATAGCATACTTCCAAAGATTTACAACAAACATACAGTCAAAGAGGAGATGTGATAATCTCTCACAGTTTGATATACAGAGAAGACACATAGAGGGAAAAGCCAAACCCCTTCTGATAAGAGTATCATGTGTTAGAAGTTTTATCAAAATAAATTTCCAACAGGAGAACTTGCATTTATTAGGAGTGTTGGATTTCAAAATCTAGGCATACCAATGCACTACATCCTTCTTAGCACAGATACAATTCCAAAAAATCTTCCAATCTAACATGATTTTTACCATTCACAAGTAGAGAATCAGAGTCCTTGAACTTCAGCACAAAGAAATGCTTAACAACATACATAATACGATGAACATGCGTTGAATTGGAAGTAATCCAATTTCCATTACTGTCAAATTGACATCTCAGAAGAGAGAATTTGTAGATCCCTAAATTTGTAATACCATATTGTTTCAGGGCATCATCTAGAAAGGTTCCATGCTTAATCCAAGGATCTCTTCACAATAGAATACTTTCACCATTACCTAGCTTGAAGAAAACCATGTTGAAGAAGTAATTCCTGAAAGTGAGAAGTTGCTTCCAGGTCCAAGAAGCCAAAGCTTTAAACTAAATTCTCTAAATCGAATAACCACGAATATACATTTGATTGACCCATTTCACCCACATTCTATCATTTTTTCTAGACACATTCCATATATTACGAATTAAAGAAGCATTCATAATCTCTCTAGCTCTGTGAATACCCAAACCACCTTCATTTTTAGGAACACAAATATCCTCCCATATAATAGTATTAAAATTCTTTTTAATCTTGGATCCACCCCAGAGAAAATTACTACAATGATGATCAATCTCATATGTAACATTGCTTGGAATGGGAAATGAAGAGACCCAATAAATTAGGAAAGAAGACAAGGTTGAGATTATCACCTCACATCTACCACCAAAAAATAGATGATGAGTTTTCTAACCTTCCAACCTAGCTTTAATTGTATCAATGATTGGACAATAAAGTCCCTTGGTAGGTCTTATTTAAAAAAATAAGGCAAACCAAGATACTTCATAGGCCATTCAAAACATTGGAAATCAAGAATACTCAAAATTTGACAATTATCAGCTTCCTTATTGTAGAAGAAATGTCTTTTGGAGTAATTGATCATCATGCTAGAGATAATATCAAAGTCATTGAGTATATAATGAATAGAATAGAGAGAAATATCATCAGCTCCTGAGAAGATAACAACAACATCAACAAAAAGGACATGAGATAAAACAAAATCATTGGAGGCCTCAATAGGCTTGATAGACCCAAAAACAACAGCTTCATTTATCATAAAAGAAACTGACTCCATGTCTATATCAAAAAGATAAGTTTCTATAGGGTCTTCTGATCTGATACCTCTTTGAGGAAAGAAGGAATTAGAAGGAACTCCAATAATAAGCACTTGATGACATATGTATTAAAGACGGTTTAATCTAGTGAATGAAGCACCCGTGAAAGTTCATTTTGCATAGAATCATAAATAGATAATCCCAATAAATTGAACCATAGGCTTTCATTAGATCAATTTTTATACACAACTTAGGATTTTTTCTATTCATAAGATCAATAATGACTTCATTAATTAGAAAGGTAGAATCAGTAATGGATCTATTCTTTAAAAAAGCGCATTGCATATATAGGACTAATAATATCACACATGTTTTCCTATAATATGTTAGCAGTGCGCTTCGAGATGATCTTATGGACCACATTGAAAAGATCAATTGGTCTCAAATACATAATAGTAGGAGCATCCTTGACTTTAGAAATAAGATAAATGAAAGCCTCATTGACTTCCCTGAGCAGATGAACAATGTCAAAAAATTATGAATAACTTTCTTCACATCATCCCCAACAATAGACCAACACACTTTGAAAATTTGATAATTAAAACCATTTGGGCCTGACACCCTATCTACATTGAAATGATAGATGCCATCATCTATTTCTTTATAAGTAAATCTACTACATACATATAGTCAAATTGTGATTCACTAATGCGAGGGAGCGCCCATTTATCATTCTAGATAAAAAAAGTAAACATGGGAATCCTTCTTAAAGAGATTACAATAGTAATCAACAATATGAGAACGAATAAAATTTTCACCAGAACAGAGAGTACCACTAATTGAAAGAGTCTTGATAGAGTTTCTATACCTTCTACCCTTTAAAGAAGAACAAAAGAACTTTGTATTCTTATCACCAAGTATAAGCCATTGAACCTTGGACTTTCAACAAATGAGAGATTCCTTAGCATCATAAGCTTCCATAGAGTTTTTCCTTTTTAGTATAGAACAAGAAACAATATCAATATCAAAAGGAATACTATCATATTGAGCAGTAAAAGCCTCACCTTCTATCATCTTATGATTCTCAGAAATATTGCCAAATTTTATTTTGTTTTAGAAATAGAGATCATTCCTACCGTTTCTCAACTTCTCACAAAGTTCGAAGATATGATTCCTAACAACCTCCATCTCCCATGCTTCTTTAACTACACCATAGAACCTTGGGATATCAATCCAAGCATTGGTGATATAGAAAGGAGTTCTTTTCTAATAAACTAGCATCATCAAAACAAATAGAAAGAATATTATGATCACTATGAATAGAATGAGACACCTTACCCCAAACATTAGGAAAACAATCAAGAAAATATTGATTATAAAAGATTCTATCAATCTTAGACATAATTCCAGGTGAAATGAGCTCTGGCCATATTCAGTTCAAACAATTTGTTATTGTAGATCAAATCATAAAATTGTAACATAGCATTAAAAGATGGCTAAGCTTTTCCAAACCTTTTAGAGGAGAACCTGGCAGTATTGAAATCCCCCACCAAAACCTAAGGGGAGTACAAATCAGAATAAGAAAGATTAATCCATAAGTCTAGCCCTTTATGCTTCAGATTATGCCCATAGATAGCACTGAGAAGCAAAAATTTACCACAAAAATTAACCTCACAAGTAATATGTTGGTCATTTTGATCAAATTTTCTAATGGTTAATAACCAAGTGATAATAACCCTCCCCAGAGGATAGAAAGATAGTTAGACACCCAAGATTCCCCTGGCTAGCACCTATCAATAACTCTCTTGGTTCTTTTCCTTCTAAACTTGGATTCCAAAATACAAAGAGTAGAACAATTATGCAAAGAAATAGCTTCTCCACTGTAGCTTGCCTAACTAGCTCATTGAGACCTCTCACATTCTAGGAAACTATGGAAAGGGAGCTAACCATTTGGCATGCAAGGGATTAGATACATGCCATTATCAGTAGATTTAAAGACGTTGTCTTCACCTGATCCACCCATAAACTCTAAAACTCAGAATCTCTTAGGAGAAATAGGGATGCTCGTAGCTTTCTGAAGTGAATCTTTAGAAACATTTCATAGAGTAGAAGTATGCTTCTTGGACTACTTATTCCTTTTAGATTGAGGAGTAGTAGGGATTTCTTGATTATTCTAAAAGATAGGCATGACTGTACATGTAGACGTATCAACCACTGAATTATAAGTTACTTCAAACACTTGATTGATAGTAGAACTTTTAGAATTCTGAGGCAAAGTCTCATTCTAAGGAAAATCATAAAAGGTGTCAGCTGCAACTTCCACATCAATAGGAACTCTTTCAACCCACACTCGTTTAACCTTCCCCTTTCTACTAATGTCCTTCTTTGAACAATCACTCTAGCTATGACCAAAGGCTCCACAAGATTTACATAGAATAGGAATCCATTCATACTCAAATTTTATGGTATCTTTAATCCCATCATCACTTACTAGAACCATTACACTAGGAAACGAAGACGAACCAAGAATGAAAACATGAATCCTAGCAAAGTCAAGGAATTTATAATTCTTAGTCATAATATCCAATCTCAACGGAGTGCCAAGAAAACTACCAATCATACAAAAGACCTCCTGAACCCAGAGTTCCAAGGGTAAATCATAAACACGAATGCATGCAGGAACTTCAGAGAGTTTTAGTTTCTCAAGGGACTCACCTCATTGCAATTTTTTTAGAATCACATACTTCCCTACAACAAACCAGGGACCCTCCTCAAAAGCTACTCTCATGTCTTCTGGATTTCTAAATATTGTGACAAAATAGTCGTTACCACAAGATAATATTTCTATATCATCCTTCGCCTTCCATATAAAATATAAGTATTGGCCAATGCAGTTTTAGACCCACTACACAACCTGCTATCGTGTTAAACAAATGAGATACATTCCTCTCACTAATAGATCTGGAGTAGTTAGCAACTCCATCCACCATTTCTAGGTTACAATGTTGACACACTATTTCACCGGTTTCGTTCTACACGAATAGATCCTTCCAGGCTTTGTCTTCGTCAAGCACCTGGCACACCACCCTCCCTTCATCTTTGATATCGAGGTGAAGCTTGAGATAGCCTAGGCACAACAATAGGAACGCCGCCCACAATACTCTGTGCAGTAGATCTGATCGGAGGCTTGCTAGTGTCTCCCTTGTTGCCCACCTTGTCAGAAGAGAACAATCTAAACAGAAATCCAGTAAAAGAAAAAGAGGATAGGAAACTCGTCGCAGTCGGGCTCAACGACAAGGAGGAAGAAGACCGCTGCCTCCAAAAACACCACGCTCACACACCTCCCGAAGAAGAGACCCTACTGATGACGGGTGAGAAGAAGCCGAGGGGGAGCAGGGCACCGCTTTGCGGCGGCCAAACCCCCTCCCCCCCAGCAAGCCGCCTATGGAGGAAGAACCCTAGCGGCGCTAGGGTGAGAGAGCAGGGAGAGAGGATTAGAGCGGGGTTTCTCGCGGTCTATCCACCTGTATGAGAGGTTTACATGAATGAAAGACATCCAGGCGTTAGTTTGATCAGGATGGGGAGAGATAGAACATGGGTTGTGGATGTGGGAAGATGTTTGAAAGCGAACGAGAGTTTTCAAAGAGGGATGCATGGGCACAAGATATATGGGTGGGGGAACTAATAAGTGGTGAAAGCAGTAAGGAAATGGTAATGACTGCGTGGCGCGTGAGTTGTATATTTCCATACCACTCCCTTCACCTTTTCCCGAAATCTTGTTCCTTCGTGCTCACGGTATCTGGCTGGTGTATCCATTGTCTGTCTGTAATTTTCTTCGTCGTTGTTGATTATTGATTATAGATTTGATACTTTCACGTATATTCGGCGCCCTGAGCCGCTGATTTTCTTAGCTTTCCAATTAATTGTATATAAGAATGGGAAAGAGTGGTGATGCACCTGCAACGTGCTTTTCTTTTCCAAGCCAAGCAAGCAAGCTAAAGGGAAACAAAAGAAACGTGCGCGCGTATTAGGTGATGATCTTTTCTGAGGTTGGTTAATAATCCCGCTCCCTGTGCCGTCAGAAGCTAAAGGGACGAACGATGTATGTCGCAATCGGTACGAGTACAGTGACACCCCCCCCCATTGGATTCCCATGATGGATGGATGCCTATTTTGTTCCAACTCATCCACCATAACGGCAAGGACAACTGTCCAAGGTGACCCACCAGCAGTGCAGACAAGTGAACAGAATAATTGGAAGAATATATGCAAAGACGTCAGGAAAGTAGGAAGAGGTGGGTGGCTGCCACTGCCTGAACGGTAACTAACCTTCTTCAAAAGAAAAGGAAAAACGGCCCGCAACCACCTTCTGGTCGCCCTCCACCCTCACTTGATATCCCCAACGCCAATTAATACAAAGTACAACTTCAAATCTTAAGAAATTGAGCAATTGAAATAAGAACTTTAGGATACTGTAATAGTTGTGAACTAAAATTAACAATAACCTAAATTTTGCACATCAATTAAAAAGTCAGCAACACATGGGTAGTCGACGAGTTGGCCGTCATGGAACTGATAGAGTGAACGGAGATGGAATGTGTTTTCGTTTAAACTTCGATGGAGAAAAAAGATAACCATGGATTATTGCGCTTGTTCATATTTGGTTTGCAAAAATAGGCAAGCACATATTGTCATCCTATCATATCTTATCAAACAGGCCATAAGCCACAGGACGAGACGGCGCTATCAAATAACGACCACAATGGGAGTAAACTTACCGCCCATGAGATTTAATGGATGGATGCCTATTCTGCTCCAATTCATCCACGGTTACGGAAACGATCACAAATATCCATAGTAACGCAGCAGCAGTACAGACAAATTAAACGAACAAAAGTATAAATGTAAAGAAGTCAGGGAAGTAGGAGGAGGTGGATGACTGCCACTGCCTAAACGGTGACAAAGCTTCTTCAAATGAAAAGGAGTTACGGCCCACAACCACGTTCTACTCAACATCCACCCTACAACCACCTTCTACTCAACATCCACCCTTTCCTTCCATGCCTCTAAGTCTGCTGTATTAGGTTTGTAGTTCCAGTCACTCACCCTTAAAAAGAGTTAATGAGGTGTGTGTATGACAAAGATTAACAGAGGAGCATTACAATAGTAAGGATATGAACCACTCCTTCCATACCCCAATGCTAATTAATGCAAATTACAACTCCAATCTTAAAAAATAGAACAATTAAGATAACAACTTATCATACTCTATTGATTGACTAAAATTAATGTTAACCCAGATTGCACACCAAAAAAAGGTTAGTAGCTCCATTGATAACTTGAATTGACTATCTTCACTCACAGACGATCGATGTAAGCGCCAACACGTGCTCTGCTCGTGGAGGGCAGAAGTGAATTGGTGGTATTGGCAACACCTTTTTTTTCCTTTTCATCCGCTTGTCACAATGGTGGTTGGTAGGAAGCTAGGGGTATCGGGGCAAGTCATTTCAAGTTTTGTCAACTTTATGTGTTAAGATATGCGGTGAGTCTAACTTAGGCCCACATAATACTTGGATATTTCAAATCATCATCTTGTGATGTATCTAAAGGTCATTCAAGTTCCGAATCAGCCCGAGTAGTATACCAAAGTGAATACATCTTCAAACATATATACACTACAACAAAGCTATTGAACTCTGACAGGCATGCCCATCAAGCAAATCTCATATAAGACTGTCTTCACCGATATGTATGCATAACCTATCAAGCAAAACTGATACCTAATGTTGGAAATTTGAAGTTAGAAGCATAACTCTCTTATATGTGATATGAACTTGAATAAAACATTTCATACTAATATACAAATCAATCAAACTTCTCATGTATCAGAAACTTGAAAAATAATAAATGCCATATATTTAATGAGATTAGCATGGAGTGGATATATAGATGTATTGATGAATACCGTTTTTTAGAGACACATGTTTTTCCTTTTCTTTTTATATTTTGTAAGGTATTACAATGATGTTAATAGGAGAACAGACACTCACCCAGTGAAAAAATAGACATCATAGTCAATGTGACTTATGCTATAATAGAGCCACGAGGGTATCTAGATAATAGATGCATAAGTATGCCTAAAGTCAAGTTTACAACTAAAGAGAAAGGCAAAAATACTTCATGTAGACAAATCTCTACAATCATTGTTTTCTCGAATTCCTTTAGCAACTATGTAGGGAGAAGATTTCGGAATGAAGCATAAAAAAGACCACACAACAGCTAGTAGAGAGAAGATTGTAAATCCAATTAGCGGTAGGAATTTCTCATCAGATTGTAAGATTATCCAAAGGTTCAATGAACATTGTCAACCGATAATCAACATGTTAGGAGTAGTTGAGATGGATCCCAAAATAGTTGTTGAACTAGATAAACCCATCAAGTTACTAAATCTTACTGAAGCTACAACAGAAGCTAGAATCCAAACAGGAAAAGGATTACTCAATATCATCAACCAATAGGCAGTTCAAATGTGATATTACTCAACATGCTTTCACGATAATGAGGTAGTACGAATTTCTTAGTAAGCTAGATCCCCCAAGACAGCAACATGGATTAGTCAGCATGCTTGAACTCTAAGATGAAACTACAACATTAGTTTTTTTGAGATGATAATACATCTTACAAACATGTACCAAGATCAAGCAAGGCAAGAGATGCATGATATCTCTAATGCTTTATTTAAGTCCAAGTTGTTAGAAGGTGATCCAATTAGACCCCATGAATTCAAGGTGATTGGGTATGTGAAAAGTCTAGCTAGAATGGGATTTCCTTTGGTCTGAGATTTGGCCACATATGTGATTCAACAATCATTCTGAGATTTATAGAAATAATTTTTCATGAATTACAACATGAATAATTTCATTAAACTGCTGAAAACTCTACTTGGCATGTTGAGAACAGTTAAGCAGTAATAAAAGATAAGCCAAAATCTATGTTGATGGTCATCAAAGGAAAACCAAATTCTAAGGTCAAATGCAAAGCCAAGAAAAGTTCTAAAGCTGGCCAAGAGACTGCTTCACTTAAGATAAAAGGAGTAGTGGGTAAGGGAGAAAATTCTCAGCATTGTCACAAGGATAGAAATTGGATGAGATATTTTTGTCTTTAACTAGAGGTATTGAAAAAAAGGACAGTGATAGAGATAAACTTATCTACTTCTTTAGCATGCATATTAAATACCGGATGTGGATCTCACATATGCTCAAATTTTCTAGATCTGAAAACAAGTAGAACCTTGAAGAAAGGAGAGGTGGAACTACATGTTGCAAATGGAGCAAGACTTGTTGCCACTACAGTAGGAACCTACTATTTTGTCTCTACCAATTGGGCCCTTAATAGTTTTAGAGAACTTCTATTGTGCACCTCTTCTAAATTTAAACATTAAAAATTTTAACTTGTTCGGACAAGAATGGTTTTGAATTTCTGATAAAGAATGGTTGGATTTCAATTTAAAGGAATGATATATTATATGACAGTGTCCCAATGCCTTATGGTCTCTAATTACTAAAAGTCGAGACACATGTATAAAACATAAATATCAAGAGATTAAAACTTGGTGATTCAATCAAAAATTTCCTATGTCAATGTCGTCTTAGACACATAAATGAGAAGTGTAATTCTAAACTTCATAAAGATGGTTACCTAGACTCTTTTGATTTTGAATCTATTGAGACTTATATATCCTTTTTATTAGGAAATATGAAAAAGCACCCTAACATGTAACACTGAAAGGGAAAGTGACTTATTACAACTCATACACACAGATGTATGTCGACCTTTTAGCACAAATGTTAGAAGTGGGTACTAGTACTTCATCACATCTAATAATGACCTCTGTAGATTTGGCTATGTGTACTTATAAAACACAAGTTACAATAATTTAAAAAGTTTAAGGAATTCATGAATGAATTATAGAATCAAGTTGGCAAAGTATTAAAGCACTTTGTTCAAATCGGCGTGTTGAATACTTAAGACAAGAGTTTGAGGCTCTTCTGAGGGATTGTGGTATTGCATCTAAATGGACTCCACCTAGAATAGCACAACATAATGGTATATTAGAAATAAGGATGATTTGCACCCTATTGTACATGGTATGATCCATGATGAGTTTTTGTTGATCTTCAAGATTCCTTTCGGGGATATGCTTTAAAACCTACATTGTTTACACTGAACCACATATCTTCTAAATTGGTTCAAAAGGCTCTCTATGAGATATGGATTAAGGAATGTCCTAATATATCTTTTTGTGAATATTTAGAGATGTGAAGATTATGATAGGAACTAATTTTCTAATAAGCTTCGACCCAATTCTTAAAAATTCCATTTTGTTGGACATCCTATGGAAACTAAAGGACACTACTTCTTCATTCCATCTTCCAACAAGTGAACTCTTCAAAAAGAAACTTATTTCTATAGGAACCATTGGGAGGATAACCATAAGTTTTTATGGGAAATCAAGTTCCTCTTGTAATACAGGAACCTCAAGGATCTAGTAGGGCACATATTTATCCAAGGAGATATGGATTTCTTATGACTCAATAAGATGATGTATTGGTCATTGATGATGATGACGAACCAACAACCTAGAATGAAGCTATAGATGAAATAGATTTTGACAAATGTCTTAAAGTTGTGAGATAAGACATGGATATTTAGTGAATCGAATTACAACATCGTCCCCCTAAAAATGTTAGATATTTTGATTGTGCCTAATTCTATTCAGATTCAAAGTTCCTCATTGGAGTGGGATGATCCAACACCCGTAAAATATTATTCCTAGAAGTAAATTCAATTGATCTAGTAATAGATCCATGTATATCAACAAGGTATTGACCTTGGTGGATCCACATGAATAAGTAAAACCCATAGGGTGCAAAGGGGTATTCAAATAGAAGACTAACACGAAACATAATATACAAACCTACAAAGGTTGATTGGTAGCAAAAGTTTCACACAAGTTCAAGGTGTTGGCTATGATGTAACTTTTTAACCAGTTGTCATGGTTAAATTCATCAATATCATGCTTGGCATTGCAACTTATCATGTCTATGAGATCAGGAAAATGGATGCTAAAACATGATTCCTTAATGTTTGTATTGCTCAAAGTTAAGCCATAAAAGTTTATAAGCTACACAGGTCTATCTAAGGATTGAAGCAAGCATCTTAGAGATGGATTCTTCATTTTGATGGAATAGTCAAGAAGTTTGCCTTTATTTAAAATGAAGATGAACCTTGCTTCTATATTAAGGATAGTGGGTGCATAATTATATACCTCATATCGTATGTTGATGACATATTATTGATGGGAAATGACATCCCTACTCAATAAATCATGGTTGGGAAATACATTCCACAAGTAGGACTTAGGAGAAGCATCTTATATACTAGGAATAAAGATCTATAGAGATATATCTAGAAGGATCCATGGTCTAAGTCAAAGTATATACATCGACAAGGTGTTGAAAAGGTTCAATGTGTAAGAGTCTAAGGGAGAAAAATTACCCATGTCTCACTAAATAAATCTATCTATCTCAATATCCCAAATCTTCTTAAGAGAGAGAACACGCCAATAAGATTTCACATGCATATGAAATCAGATTTATCATGTATGAAATGTTGTGTACACATCATGACGTCTCGTATGCTTTGAGCATGTCGAGTAGGAACCAATCAAATCCTTTTGAAGGTGCATTGACTGTTGTAAAGAACATCCTTAAATACTTATAAGAACTTGGGATCAATTCCATGTTTATAGTGGTGAGGAAGAATTGGTTGTAAAGGGCTACATTGACATACACTTCCAAACCAACAAGGATGGTTATTGATCGCAATCAAGTTTTGTGTTCTTCCTCAATAGTGAAGATGTGAGATGGAGAAGTTGCAAGAAAAATATATTGGACAATTCTAGAATAGAGGCCAAGTACATTGCTACCTCTAGTTTAGCAAAAGATTATGTATGAATAAAGAACTTCATTGGTGAACTAGGAGTGGTCCCATCCATTGGTGATGAAGTAGAGTTATACTATGACAACAATGGATCCATAACACAATCTACAAAACCCAGATCACATTAGAATTCCAAGAATATACAATGTTACTATCTCATATAAGAGATCATACATAAAGTAGATGTGAAGATTTGTAGAGTACTAGCTGAAAGCAATGTTGGTGATCCTAGGACTAAATCCCTTTCATCATAAAAGCATGATGGTCAAAATAGGTTACTTGGATTTATCTTACGAGTGATTGACTCTAGTGCAAGTGGGACACTATTTGTAGTATGCTCTGAGAACCAATAATATGATAATTGTAGTGGAACACTATAATTAATTTGACTAGTAATAAAAGAAATTCCAACTATCTTGATTAATTCGATATTATATATTGAATATAAATAATAATGTTCTAAGAATGAAGGTCTCAATGATATATGGTTAGGGTTGAGGACCTGGCCAAGGGATTATATGTGTAGTTTAGAGTATTCACTCATGTTATGTCCCTAGTCAGTTGTTATTGTGGATATTATGGGACAATAATACATAATACTAGTTTGTATGTTAAGTGATGACTATGTCACTTTCATCATGGCATCACATATCAACTCTGATACATAGGTACTTGTTAGAGAACAAGTTGTACTGGACATACCCACATTGAGTATGATACATGGAAGCCTTGAATGATAGTCAAGATCATACCTCTATATGATAGTAATGATTGTGATTCTTAACCTGAGTTCACTATAATGATCACATATCATTTGATATTCTTTAATACTACTAAACATGACCTTCAATAAGGATTGCAATACAAGTAGTGCTTGGATGAACTGTGACACATGTAGACTATTGTGAGTGATCTAAATATAATTTGTCCCTCCTGATGGAGCGATAACCATGACTACTTAATGAGTGAGGCTATATGTATGTCCATGCTCATGTTAGTCAACATGTGATGTTGAACTCATATGTATCCCAAATAGTCTACTTTGGATCAACAAACAAAGATTGAACTCTAAACATATTATGTTTCCACACCTCACATTAATTTTGGATATCGAAGAAAAAGAATTATATGATCATTGCAACACCACTCAGGATACTAGGTTGAAGTTGTTGTCCAACATCTACAATTACTTGAGTGATAATGATGTCTTTCTAGATACTAATCATTGTATGTGAAGTCATACTATGATTACTAACGTCACTGCAAAAATAATTTGGGGTCTATAGGGCCACACATAAAGTATTCCTAGGGAAGAGGAGTATAATTACAAGCATGTAATTAATTTATTACAAAAAGGTTTAGGTAATCAATTGAATCCTTTATGGACTGATTGGAAGCTCAGTTAGTCAGTTGTACTAGATTCCTTCACCTGATTGGTTTTCCTTTAGTAACTGACTGAACTGGTTCCGGTCATCTTATTTGACCAACTCTAGTCACACAATTGAATTGCCTCCAATAACCTGATTGGACATCCTCTAGTTGCTTGAATAGACTGGATCTAGCTGGCCGACTAGAGTGCTTGTGGGCAAAAAGTGTATATTTTCATCACTCAGGAGTTATTAGAAATTATGATACCCTACCTTTTCTATAAATAAGGGCATGATGTCAAAGATTTTGGTCTTGTGTAAGCTGAAGAGACACCTTTGGAGAGGCTTTTGACCAGTCTTCATTACATAAGAGAAAAGGAAATGTTATGAAATGCTAACATGATGCCAACCGAAAGGCTACTCCTTTTACAACAACTCTTGGAGCATAATGTGGAGTTCCCAATCATCCATGGAGATGATATAGAAATGTGGATGTGTTGGTTACATTGGGAGTTACATTGGGAGATCGAAGTTTACACCATCTTCCTCCTCTATTCTTGTGAGTTCTGTGGCTAGATCATCTCTATGAAAAAGGTATAATATCACAAACCTTCCTTCCCTTTATATTGTTGATGACAAAATCTATTGGTTGGAGACATGGAGAAATGTTTTTTTATTTATTGATTCTCAAGCCTTTCCTCTCTCTCAATGGATTCCTACACATTGAACTATCTTAGGAGGCTCGGAGTGGATGGTATTTCTTTAGGGTTGACTGGTGAAGCTTGGGATCAAGCCGCATGGCCTATGATGCACAAGATCACGGGACAACATTGAGGTCACTATAGAGAGAGAGGTGATGAGTAACATGGGGATCCTGGGTCCCTCATGGGTAGCTATTGTGTTATGATTTTCCTATCACTATGAATCCAGGGGGATACATATATAGCCATGGGGTAGAATGGGGAGACATCAATTGACCATTCCTAATCCTATGGGTTATTTGAGGATTTAGGGATTCTCTATTTTCTCATATATAAGGGTGATTAAGGTGTGGGTTGGAACTTTCATTATCTCACATAGTTGTTTATAGTAAAATCATGTATCACAGATCTCTAAAGAGGGTGGAGAATGGACTAGAAGCTAGGCACTTGGTACACAAGAGTTTGAGCGAGATAGCGGACCTCCCCACTCCGAGATCTCCCTGGATCTGGTGTCTACGTTCAGGTGGAGTCTTCACTCTATGACATTCTTAATTTTCTTTTTCATTAAAACCCATGTTTATAGAATTATATCCCTGGGGCACATCAGAGGTCCTTTTTATCTCAAATTTTGGTATAAAGCTTAATTATCTATTATCCACCAATGCGCAAAAGTTGAAACCTTAAATAATCTATTAGTTAACTGAAGTTTGGTTCTTTAATAAATACCTAAATAATTCATCAATTTTTTTATCCTCAAATGCATGGTAGTCGTTTTGTACATACAAAAGATGATATTTATTATGCAAATGGAAGAGCCATAAAAAAGAAGAAAACTATACAAAAAGGAACAAAACAACTATCATGTACAATTTAGATCAATGGAACACATCCATCTTAAAGTGACGTCAATTGGTTTCAACTAATATATATCTACCTTCAAAGGTGGTATAGTTTCCTTATTTCCAAATATCAGAGCATATAAAGATTGCAGTACCACCATATTTCCCTCTAAGCTCTTGAAGATTATCTAGGAAAATAGGTACCTGGTCAATATAACCATCACTCATAGCAGACTTCCAAAGATTTACAAAAAACATACATTCAAAGAAGAGATGTGATAATCTCTCATAGTTTGATGTGCAGAGAAGACACATAGAGGTAAAAGCCAAACCCCTTCTGATAAGAGTATCATGCGTTAGAAGTTTTATCAAAATAAGCTTCCAGCAGGAGAACTTGCTATTTATTAGGATTGTTGGATTTCAAAATCTAGGCATACCAATGCACTACATCCTTCTTAGCATAGATACAATTCGAAAAATCTTCCAATCTAACAGGATTTTTACAATTCACAAGTAGAGAATCAGAGTCCTTGAACTTCAGCACAAAGAAATGCTTAACACCATACATAATACGATGAACATGTGTTGAATTGGAAGTAATCCAATTTCCATTACTGTCAAATAGACATCTCAGAAGAATGAATTTGTCGATCCCCAAATTTGTAATATCATACTATTGAGGGGCATCATCTAGAAAGGTTCCATGCTTAATCCAAGGATCTCTCCACAATAGAATACTTTCGCCATTACCTAGCTTGAAGAAAACCATGTTGAAGAAGTACTTCCTGAAAGTGAGAAGTTGCTTCTAGGTCCAAGAAGCCAAAGCTTTGAACTAAGTTCTACAAATCGAATAATCATGAATATACATTTTATTGACCCATTTCACCCACATTCTATCATTTTTTCTAGACACATTCCATATATTACGAATTAAAGAAGCATTCATAATCTCTCTAGCTCTGTGAATACCCAAATCACCTTCATTTTTAGGAACACAAATATCCTCCCATATAATAGTATTAAAATTCTCTTTAATCTTGGATCCACCCCAGAGGAAATTACTACAATGATGATCAATCTCATATGTAACATTGCTTGGAATGGGAAATGAAGAGACCTAATAAATCAGGAAAGAAGACAAGGTTGAGATTATCACATCACATCTACCACCAAAAAATAGACTATGAGTTTTCTAACCTTCCAACCTAGCTTTAATCTTATCAATGATTGGACAATAAAGTCCCTTGGTAAGTCTTATAAAAAAAAAAGGCAAACCAAGATACTTCACAGGCCATTTAAAACATTAGAAATCAAGAATACTCAAAATTTGACAACTGTCAGCTTCCTTATTGCTGAAGAAATGTCTTTTGGAGTAATTGATCCTCATGCTAGAGATAATATCAAAGTCATTGAGTAAATAATGAATAGAATAGAGAGAAATATGATCAGCTCCTGAGAAGACAACAAAATCATCCACGAAAAGGACATGAGATACAACAAAATCATTGGAGGCCTCAATAGGCTTGATAGACCCAAAAACAACAGCTTCATTTATCATAAAAGAAACTAGCTCCATGTCTATATCAAAGAGATAAGGAGCTATAGGGTCATCTTGTCTGATACCTCTTTGAGGAAAGAAGGAATTAGAAGGAACTCCATTAATAAGCACTTGATGACATATGTATTAAAGACGATTTAATCCAGTGAATGAAGCACCTATGAAAGTTCATTCTGCATAAATCATAAATAGATAATCCCAATAAATTGAACCATAGGCTTTTATTAGATCAATTTTTATACACAACTTAGGATCTTTTCTATTCATAAGATCACTGATGACTTCATTAACCAAAAGGGTAGAATCCAAAATGGATCTATTCTTTAAAAAAGCACATTGCATAGGACTAATAATATCACACATGTTTTTCTATAATATGTTAGCAGTGAGCTTCGAGATGTTCTTATGGACCACATTAAAAAGATCAATTGGTCTCAAATACATAATAGTAGGAGCATCCTTGACTTTAGAAATAAGATAAATGAAAGCTTCATTGAATTCCCTGAGCAGATGAACATTGTAAAAAAATTATGAATAACTTTCTTCACATCATCCCCAACAATAGACCAACACACTTTGAAAATTTGCTAATTAAAACCATTTGGGCCTGACACCCTGTCTACATTGAAATGATAGATGACATCTTCTATGTATTTATCAGTAAATCTACTACATACATATAGTCAAATTGTGATTCACTAATGCGAGGGAGCGCCCATTTATCATTCTAGATAGAAAAGTAAACCTGGGAATCCTTCTTAAAGAGATTACAATAGTAATCAACAATATGAGAATGAATAGCATTTTCACTAGAATAGAGAGTACCACTAATAGAAAGAGTCTTGATAGAGTTTCTATACCTTCTACCCTTTAAAGAAGAACAAAAGAACTGTGTATTCTTATCACCAAGTATAAGCTATTGAACCCTGGAATGTCAATGAATGAGAGATTCCTCAGCATCATAATCTTCCATAGAGTTTTTCCTTTATAGTATAGAACAAGAAATAATATCAATATCAAAAGGAATATTATCATATTGAGCAATAAAAGCCTCAACTTCTATCATCTTATGATTCTTAGAAATATTGCCAAATTTTATTTTGTTTTACAAATAGAGATCATTCCTACTGTTTCTCAACTTCTCACAAAGTTTGAACATATGATTCCTAACAACCTCCATCTCCCAGGCTTCTTTAACTACATCATAGAACCCTGGGATATCAATCCAAGCATTGGTGATATAGAAAGGAGTCCTTTTCTAATAAACTAACATCATCAAAACAAATAGAAAGAATATTATGATCACTGTGAATATAATGTGATACTTTACCCCAAACATTAGGAAAACAATCAAGAAAATATTGATTATATAAGATTTTATCAATCCTAGACATAATTCCAGGTGAAATGAGCTCTGACCATATTCAGTTCAAACAATTTGTTATTGTTGATAAAATCATTAAATTGTAACATAGCATTAAAAGATGGCTAAACTTTTCTTAATATTTTTGAGAAGAACCTGACAGTATTGAAACCCCCACCAAAATCTAAGGGGAGTACAAATCATAATAAGAAAGATTAATCCATTAGTCTAGCCCTTTATGCTCCAGATTATGCCCATAGATAGCACTGAGAAGCAAACATTTACCACAAAAATTAACCTCTCAAGTAATATGTTGGTCATTTTGATCAACTTTTCTAATGGTTAAATCATCAGAGGACCAAGTGATAATAACCCTCCCCAGAGGATAGAAAGATAGTTAGACACCCAAGATTCCCCTGGCTAGCACCTATTAATAGCTCTCTTGGTTCTTTTCCTTCTAAACTTGGATTCCAAAATACAAATAGTAGAACAATTATGCAAAGAAATAGCTTCTCCACTGTAGCTTGCCTAACTAGCTTATTGAGACCTCTCACATTCCAAGAAACTATGGAAAGGGAGCTAACCATTTGGCATGCAAGGGATTAGATACATGCCTGTTCCAATAGATTTAAAGACGTTGTCTTCACCTGATCCACCCATAAACTCTAAAACTCAGAATCTCTGAGGAGAAATAGGGAATCCCGTAGCTTTCTGAAATGAATCTTTAGAAACATTTCTCATAGTAGAAGTATGCTTCTTAAACTGCTTATTCCGTTTAGATTGAGTAGTAGCAGGGATTTCTTGATTATTATAAAAGATAGGCATGAGTGGACATGTAGACGTATCAACCACTAAATCAGAAGTTACTTCAAACACTTGATCGATAGTAGAACTTTAAGAATTCTGAGGCAAAGTCTGATTCTGAGGACAATCATAAAAGGTGCCAGCTGCAACTTCCACATCAATAGGAACTCTTTCAACCCACACTCATTTAACCTTCCCCTTTCTACTAATGTCCTTCTTTGAACAATCACTCTGGCTATGACCAAAGTCTCCACAAGATTTACATAGAATAGGAATCCATTCATACTCAAATTTTATGGTATCTTTAATCCCATCATCACTTACTAGAACCATTACACTAGGAAACGAAGACGAACCAAGAATGAAGACTTGAATCCTAGCAAAGTCAAGGCATTTATAATTCTTAGTCATAATATCCAATCTCAATGGAGTGCCAAGAAAACTACCAATCATACAAAAGACCTCCTAAACCCAGAGTTCCAAAGGTAAATCATAAACACAAATGCATGCATCAACTTCAGAGAGTTTTAGTTTCTCAAGGGACTAACCTCATTCACATTTTTTTAGAATCACATACTTCCCTACAACAAACCATGGACCCTCCTCAAAAGCTACTCTCATGTCTTCTAGATTTCTAAATCTTTGTGACAAAATAGTCGTTACCACAAGATAATATTTATATATCATCCTTCGCCTTCTATATAAAATATAAGTATTGGCCAATGCGGTTTTAGACCCACTACATAACCTGCTATCATGTTAAACCAATGAGATACATTCCTCTCACTAATAGATCTGGAGTAGTTAGCAACTCCATCCACCATTTCTAGGTTACAATGTTGACAAACTATTTCACCGGTTTTGTTCTGCACAAATAGATCCTTCTAGGATTTGTCTTCGTCAAGCAACTGGGACACCACCCTCCCTTCATCTTTGATATCGAGGTGAAGCTTGAGATAGCCTAGGCACAACAATAGGAACACCACCGACAATACTCTATGCAGTAGATCCGATCCGAGGCTCACTAGTGTCTCCCTTGTTTCCCACCTTGTCACCAGAGCTCACAGACGCGAACGCCATTTTTCAATTAATTACTTAGGCCACAAGGTAATTTGGAATCTATTGGAAGTTCATTTATGATTCCATAATTTGCTTCAACACACTAAACTTATCATTGTTATTTAATGATATGAAAATAATTAATTCCCAACTTGTATCTCAAGGATCCATTTGTAAACTAAAAAGTAGTTCAATTGGGCTTAGCTGGGATCCTACAGTCCACTATTCAAATCTAGGACATGCAATGAATTCCACAAGATTCACCATGTACTTAGTTTCAATGTTAATTCTTTGATTTACCATGAGTTTAAATCTTATTTTAATACATTTGTTCCATAATACTTGATTTGAAGATTCATTCTAAGTCTAAAGTTTGAAATCATCAACCAAAGTGATATTATCTTACTCATTATTCTCGTTTGATCATCACATCATATCCCTTAACCAAATCTAAAACTATTAAAGTTTAAGGTCGTCATAGATCCACACACGAACGTTGCCCTCCAACCAAATAAAAAATTGAGGCATGTGTTGATCTAAGTGTCGATCTACCCTCCTATTGATCAATTAAAAATTTACATGTGCCTCTTTTTTAAAAACAACTCCTACGTACATGTCTATATACGTCATAGACATCATCGCTAGCAAAATCATATATGTACTTGAAACATTAGAGCTCCTTGCAATGAACTATATTCTCCCCAAAAGTATCTAAGCATGCTTTGTTACAGAGTGGACATACATCAAGAAATAAAAATAGAGAAATCCTAAAACAATATTTGAAAAATGATACGGTGTTGTATTTAGTCCAAACTCATCGATAAATAAATTGTTTGGTTGAAAAAATACTAGATAGTTTTGGTTCAATTCTATGTTATCATAATAACATTAGGTTTCTTTTCCGGATTTCCTAACTTGCACAAGATCTTAATCAGTTTAGGTAGGATAATTACCTAATTCCATAGACTCAATCTAGTTTTAGTGTATATCCATGGAGTAGGAGAAATACATCTTAAAATAATTCACTGCTTAAGAAATATGCCTGGGCATGGACCAATGGACATGAGGAGTGAAGGACAAAATGAGTTACGATGGGGGTGTTTCTGAAAAAGGAGGAACTCCAAAAGTTCCAGAGCACGCAAATACGGGCAGCGTTGCGATACAAGAGGGGAGTACCCACATCACCGACAGCAGTCACACGGCGCAAGAAATGAATTTAGCACATGGGTGATGCTCGGCGCGGCTGCTACTCTAGCCGTACCACCGACCGATGCCGTTGGGATCAAGTAAAGTCCATGGATCGGAAGGGATGGAAAGTAACACGGCAAAAACAGGTTACTACTCCTACTGTTTGTTTATTTCTAGTCTATGAGTAAAGGTCACAATTCATGGTTTGCCGGCTCCACTTTATCAGTTAACACTCAACGGCGAATCCGCCGTTACTTGACGTCAAAGCCAGCAGCCAAATACTCCTACTCTAATACGACGAGGAGGACGACGACGATGAAGAATGACTGCGACAGTTGATTTTCGCAACCGGATGAGCTGAAACAAATGACGAGTTGACGACTAGGGGTGAACGATGGCGTGTATGTCAACCTACGTCGATACGTACGTGCGGTGGTGGACCTGTCAGGAAGGATGGAAAAAGAAACAACAACAACAACGGCTACTCGAGGTTGGGGGAGTCCGGAGTGGGAGGAGCGTTCCCGTCGGCCAGTTCAATGGCGTGCGTTATCATATCCCAAACATCCACTTCCATTCCCCACCAACGTACCGCCTCCTCATCATTCATCATTGCCAAACAATGACACATATACTAACCAGGCCCGTAAAACAGGAACAAGTTTACATCCACGTACGTACATATCTGTCGGTTCATACTTCACATTCCTTGCTTGTTCAATCTTTACCTCATTCTGTGACGTACCCCTGATAGCTTCACATGCTAGACCTCGGTTCAGGACAACCGTTGCTTTACTCCGCTGTGTCGGTGTAGATATGCGCGTCAACTGCCAACTGCACGCTTGGTCAATTCCTTCCAACTTTTTAATATAAAAGACAAACTCTTCGGGTCTATCATTTAATCATTTATTAATTTGACGATATGAATCAGCTGACCGTTTCAAAGTTACAACGTAAATGATTGAATTCTGAACTTCATGTTTGTCTGAGACGGAGCCCAGTATTATTGTCTGACATATTCTGCCCAAACTGAGTGGTCCTTTTTACCATAATCAACTAAGTAGCCGGTCAATGTTTTTATATTGATTATAATCATCATCATCCATAGATAAAAGAAAGATAGTTCATCACAAACCGTGATGACATGCAGAGCACACAACACGGGCTATACCAGAGGTACCTAGTATAAAAAGAGCACCATCGAAAACATCAAGCATCAATGGGAGTAGGTATCACCATCGCCTGAAAGAGGCGTACTAAACGGAGCATTAGAGGGGGATATCATTGCAAGTCTGCCAAAGCAGGAGTAGCAGTCATTGCAAAATCTGTCGTTGCGCTCGAGCCAGATGGTCCAAAGGATAGTGGCGGTAAGCATTCAGTAGGAAACTCAGCCCCTGTTTGGTTGGCGACCCAATACGGATTAGCGGCCGTCGTTTTGCATCGTGTCAGCCTAATCTGATCCGGATTGGCTCGGTTCGGTGAGTCGTTTTCAAAACGGTCCCGTTTCCGGGTTTTGTTATCCCCAAATCTGGACAAAGTCGGTCCCGGTCCTATCAGGATTCCAAATCCGAGTCCGGATTAGTCTTCCTCGCCCAGACTTTACTCCATCTGCGTGAACCAGCTGCTCCTAAGCTGCTCCCGAGGAAGACAGAGGCCAAGGCCTGCCTGCTACGACTAGGTGTGGTGTGGCAGGACGTCTAGCCGCAACTAGGTATGGTGCTAGTGTTAGATACGTGATTAACTACTGTACGTAAGTATTGTAGCTGCTGTTATATAGCAGCTGGTTAGTGTAGTGCATTTAATGCATTTAATGTAGTAATCACTTATTTAACATGGGTTAAGCCCAATGTAGTGAAGCAAGTACATGTGAGAATGTAGTGTTGTTTCTAGTGCATATGGCAAAGAAGTTTTATCCCATATTGCTCACACCTAGAACTTTTGTGGTCCTCATATGTAGGATCACATGGGGCACTAGTGTCCAAAGGAGTCCTAAGAAGGAGGTATGCTCACCTCCTTAGTGGGTGGGATTGCCACATCACAACGCACGCACGCGCGCGTGCGCCACACCTCGCCTCGTCCCGGGCTCGGGCTTGTGGCTTGTGGATTGTGGATTGTGGAGAATGTCTTCCGTCTTCTTTTTGCACTAGGGTTAAACACACCGAAAAACAGTTTTTGAGAGCCCTAATCCCGAGTGCGAGATTCGTCGTCCCCGGAGTTGCTTTGCGGAGTTGTCCTCCTGTGCGAAGCGAGACTCATCCTTCCCTTCAGACGTAGCTGTCAGGCAGTGGTACCTGCGGTGGCTATGCTGCACTGGTAGCAGTGCAACGTGCGCGAGCAAGACGTGCAACTTCCAGGTTCGTGCCAGATCGAGACTGGGAGAACGGTGCCTATCCGCGAGGATTGCCGGGCACTGGTTTCTTTAAGTAACACGTTCGTTTCTCAACGAACGATCTGGTTTGCGAATCTAATTCTTAATTTTGTTCTCCTGCATTGCTTGTTCTTCGAATCTTATTTTGGATCTGCCTGAACTGTTAATTAATTTTGCACATGTCGCTGTTGCATGAACGACAATAACCTATTTAAACAACAGTCTTAAAGAAACCATATTTTCTGTCGTTAATTAACATGGCCGGTCAGGGTAGTTCGGGATGTAGGATTGATACAACCAATATGCCTGAAAAGTTTACTGGTACGAACTTTGCCCGTTGACAGAGTCGTATGGAAATATGGCTGAATATTGTGGGATATGATCAGTATTTAATTGAAACTGAACCTGTATCTGATGACACAATTCCTGATAATGCAAACATTATTGCTAATTGGAAGAAGGGTGATAAAACGTGTCGCGGGTTGATTCTGTTTGGTTTAAATAACAAACTGTATGACTCTTACTCAAAGCCGCCAGTCACTACGTCCAAGGTTTTATGGGAATTGTTAGTTAAGAATTTTAGCACTGAAAATCAGGGTGTTGAAAAATACTGTGTGTCTAAATTTTTTAAGTTTCAGATGGTTGAGGGTAAGTCAGTTTCTGATCAAACACACGATCTACAACTCCTAGTTCATGAACTCTCAGATGCCAAGATGGTGTTGCCTGAGAAATTCGTTGTTATGTCTATCATAGAAAAATTCCCTAAGTCTTGGGAGTCATTTGGTATGTCTCTGAAGCATCGCAAAGGGACACACACCATGGATGAATTAATGATGGATATTAATATACAAGAAGAACACTTAAAGGAGAAAGGGGTCAAGGTGCCTACTGATGCTAATCCAACTGTTAATCTTACTTCTACGAAAAACACCAAAGATAAGAAATCTAAGAATGCACATAAACCCAAGGCAAAGATCCAAAAGAAACCGAAGAACAAACCTTGTTGGACTTGTGGACAGGTTGGCCATTGGAACAAGGATTGTCCTACTAAGAAGGCAAAGAAAGCTACCACATCTGCAACTGAGGAGGCTGTGGTCAACATGATGACTGCATCCTTGAACCTCAATGATGGGTACATGTCTATTAAACCTGAAATTCTCTCTATATTTGAACCACTTTATTGGATAATTGACACTGGGGCTAATGTACATGTGTGTGCTGATAAATCCCTGTTTGTGTCTTATCAGGCCTCTCGAGGTCGGTCCGTGACTATGGGCGATTCCAGCTCTGCAGAAGTCAAAGGCGAAGGACGGGTGGACTTGAAGTTCCATTCGGGGAAGGTTTTGACTCTTTACAGGGTCAGACATGTTCCAACCATTCGACGCAATATCCTTAGTGGCGTCATATTAGTTAGAGAAGGTTATAGAGTAGACTGCAAATGTAATAAGGCTATTATTACACGCCTTCGTGATTCTTTGTTTTTTGGCAAGGGGTACTTATGTGATGTGGAGAACTTGTTTAAGATTCATGTTGAACCTGTTTCAAATTCCGTTTTAAATTTGAATGATTATAGTTCTGTTTGCATGAATCTTGTTTCATTCGATGTATGGCATTCACGTTTGGGACATGTTAATGTTGCCTCAATGAAGTGCATGATGAATCTAGATTTGATCCCTAAATCTGAAATTAGCAACAATAAATGTGAAATCTGTGTACAAGCTAAACTGCCTAGGAAGCCTTTTCATTCTGTGAATAGGAATTCGGAAATTTTGGATTTAGTGCATACAGATATCTGTGAATTTAATGGTGTTGCTACGAGAGATCAAAAACGTTATTTTATAACTTTTATTGACGATGCGAGTAGATATTGTTATGTCTTTTTACTTAGAAGTAAAGATGAGGCATTGGATAAATTTCAAATTTATAAGAAAGAAGCTGAAACTCAAACTGGTAAAGTACTTAAGCGATTAAGGTGTGATAGGGGAGGAGAGTATACCTCGAATTTGTTTTTGGAATTTTGCCAATTACATGGTATAGTTCATGAGGTAACTGCTCCTTATTCACCACAATCAAATGGGATAGCTGAACGTAAAAATCGAACCTTAATAGATATGGTAAATACCTTACTCCAAACATCTGGATTACCCAACTTTATGTGGGGGGAAGCTTTGAATACAGCTTGCCATATTCTGAATAGGGTTCCCCATAAACATTCAGAAAGTAGTCCGTTTGAGTTATGGAGAGGAAGAAAACCGAGTCGTAAATATCTTCGAGTGTGGGGGTGCCTTGCTAAGGTACTTGTCCCTGAACACAAAAGGAAGAAATTTGGACCTAAAACGGTTGATGCCATATTCTTAGGTTATGTAGAGACAAGTTATGCTTATAGATTCTTGATTGTAAAATCAGATATCTCTGGCATTGAGGTCAATACAATTGTGGAATTACGTGATGCAACATTCTTTGAGGATGTGTTTCCTATGAAAACTGGTGTGCCCAAATGAAGTTTCTCAAGAAGATTCATTTACCACAGGTTCCATTCCCGAGCACGTGGAAAGGATGACAAATGTGGGGGGCGACTCAGAACAAGCTATTTCTGAATCTGATGATTCTGAAGAAATAGTTGAACCAAGGAGAAGTAAACGACCTAGGACATCAAAGGACTTTGGAAGTGAGTTTCTCACTTACAATGTTGAGGATGATCATGTTACTTTCAAACAAGCTATGGAATCTCCAGAAGCTAAGTTTTGGAAAGAAGTCGTTAATGATGAAATCCAATCAATTCTCTCGAATGGAACTTGGGAATTGGTGGATTTGCCTCCTGGTTGTTTTGCAGTTGGTTGCAAATGGATTTTTAAGAAGAAACTTAATGCAGACGGGACAATCAATAAGTATAAGGCTAGGTTAATTGCTAAGGGTTACACACAAAGGGAAGGAATAGACTATTTTGATACCTATTCACCTGTTTCCCGCATGACCACAATCCGAGTGCTACTAGCATTGGCTTCCATTTATAGTCTCTATATCCATCAGATGGATGTGAAGACCGCGTTCTTACACAGTGATCTTCAAGAAGAGATATATATGGAACAACCTGAGGGATTTGTGGGTCGTGGGAATGAGTCCAAAGTGTGTAAACTTGTTAAGTCATTATATGGCTTGAAACAAGCCCCTAAGCAATGGTATGAGAAGTTTGATTCTGTGATATCATCATTTGGCTTTATTTCTAATGAATTTGATAAGTGTCTCTACTACAAGGTTGTCGATAATGGATTCATTTTGTTATGCTTATACGTCGATGATATCCTACTTTTTGGTTCCGATATGAAAGTAGTAAAAGAGACAAAGTCATTCTTGTGTAGCAAATTTGAGATGAAGGATATGGGTGTCGCTGATGTGATTTTAGGGCTTAAAATCATAAGGTCTACTGATGGTATAACTCTCTCTCAGTCTCACTATGTTGAGAAGATACTGGAGAGGTTTGAGTACACATCACGTAAACCTGTTAAGACTCCATATGATTCATCCAAACCCTTGTTCAAGAATGAGACTGGGGTTCCAGTGTCTCAATTACGATACTCTCAGATTATCGGAAGTTTGATGTATCTTATGAACTGTACACGTCCAGACATTGCGTTTGCCATGAACAAGTTAAGTAGATACACCAGTTGTCCCGACAAGACCCATTGGGAAGCTCTTGACAGAGTTCTGAGGTATATCAAGGGAACACGTTCCCTTGGGCTGCATTATGGTAAACATCCTTTCGTAGTCGAAGGATATAGTGATGCAAACTGGATTGCCGTGAATTCTGGGAGTAATGGTGTCTCAGGATATGTATTCCTGTTGGGAGGAGGAGTTGTTTCCTGGAGGTCTAAGAAACAGACCATATTGTCTCGGTCCACTTTTGAGGCAGAGTTGTGTGCTTTAGATGAAACTGGATTGGAAGCTGAATGGCTACATGGACTTATGTCTAGTTTACCTATGGTAATGAAGCCGCTTCCTGCAATTTCAGTTCACTGTGATAGCACTACAACTATTGCTAAGATAAAGAATTCCAAGTACAATCAAAAATAGCGTAGACACATCCAAGTCAGATTGAAATCTATAAGGGAGTTAGTGTCTAATGGGGTCGTGGCTGTCGACTACGTCGGTACCAAAGATAATACAGCTCATCCTTTCACTAAAGGTCTTACTTTGGCTTTAGTGGAAAAATCCAGGTTGGGAATGGGACTGAAACCCCTATAGATTTGCAGGCAGTAGAAACCCAACCCAAAAGAGTGGAGATCCCACAAATTGGGTTCAATGTGGTAATAACAAGTTGTTGGGTAAATCAGATGACACTATGTATTCTTTTTTGATGCTTCTTGCATCTGTGTGTCTATTCCCTGGGAAACCTGTTAGTGTCATGACTGCAAGTTAGTAAGAGAGTAGTCTCTTAATGGTGTCAAGTCTTAGGACAGGATGTTAGCAGTACATCCTTGGAGACTCCAGCTAAGTGATTGATGTTGTGTAGGCCGCAACAGGAGAATTGGGTTGTTCTCTGTTATCAATCATGATTTATATTTTGTATGCATGGCCTTAATGCATTGTTTTCTTTTCTACCATGTCTTTATTGTGTTGTTACCAACCTATACTCTTGTACCCAAGGTTCAGGTTCAAGACTTTTGTTCACCTAGTTCCTACGAGGGTCACAGTTGGATAACTCAGGTAGATTCAAACCGAAAGGTATCTGCTGAAAGCATAATATGGAGGACTGAATGGTAGAGCACACTACACATTGGACTTTGTGGGGGATTGTTAGATACGTGATTAACTACTGTACGTAAGTACTGTAGCTGCTGTTATATAGCAGCTGGTTAGTGTAGTGCATTTAATGCATTTAATGTAGTAATCACTTATTTAGCATGGGTTAAGCCTAATGTAGTGCAACAAGTACATGTGAGAATGTAGTGTTGTTTCTAGTGCAAATGGCAAAGAAGTTTTATCCCATATTGCTCACACCTAGAACTTTTGTGGTCCTCATATGTAGGATCACATGGGGCACTAGTGTCCAAAGGAGTCCTAGGAAGGAGGTATGCTCACCTCCTTGGTGGGTGGGATTGCCACATCACAACGCGCGCACGCACGCGCCACGCCACGCCTCGCCTCGCCTGGCCTGGCCTGGCCGGGCCGGGCCGGGCTCGGGCTCGGGCTTGTGGCTTGTGGCTTGTGGATTGTGGATTGTGGAGAATGTCTTCCGTCTTCTTTTTGCACTAGGATACAACTACGTAATTAATTACTCATGTAATTAATTGTTGCTTTCTTATTCGGATTTCTTAAATCCTAATTAGAAAGTGTTTCTCTTTTACGAATTACTCTGTATTGTGTATGAGAGCAACCGAGTGTTGCGTCTAACTGGGAATAGGATTAGGGACGTGCGTGACTATTTATAGGACTCCGATCATTAGGGTTAAACACACCGAAAAACAATTTTCTGCCGCCGTGTGTTTTGAGAGCCCTAATCCTGAGTGCGAGAGTCGTCGTCCCCGGAGTTGCTTTGCGGAGTTGTCCTCCTGTGCGAAGCGAGACTCATCCTTCCCTTCAGACGCAGTTGTCAGGCGGTGGTACATGTGGTGGCTGTGCTGCACTGGTAGCAGTGCGACGTGCGCGAGCAAGACGTGCAACTTCCAGGTTCATGCCAGATCGAGACTGGGAGAACGGTGCCTATCCGCGAGGATTGCCGGGCACTGGTTTCTTTAAGTAACACGTTCGTTTCTCAACGAACGATCTGGTTTGCGAATCTAATTCTTAATTTTGTTCTCCTGCATTGCTTGTTCTTCGAATCTTATTTTGGATCTGCCTGAACTGTTAATTAATTTTGCACCTGTCGTTGTTGCATGAACGACAATAACCTATTTAAACAACAGCTAGTAGTGAAGCCGCCACGTGGTCTGCTCTCTATACCGACGACGAGATGCCAACCCTAGCCTCAACTTTACTCCCTAGATCTGTGAGTAGCAGCTGCATCACGGGCAAAACATGTTATAGCTGGCAGTGAATTGAAAGATAAGTTGTGTTGCCAATCTGTCAAATCTCGTCTTCTCCCATCCCTTTGAACATACTTGGCCAATTTTTCAAGGAAGAGGCGAGAGAGAAACCCTAGCTTTCACCTGGGGTCCTCATGCTACTATAAAATAGGGGCAATGTTAGTCAAACTGCTATCCCTTCAGTTGAACATTGTTCTCCACCTACTAGCAGATGCGGCGGTTTCAAATTCTACCTTGGGCGATCTATCCTCACTGCTTAGGTAGGCTGACTTCTTGAACATATTTTTTGTTGTTGCCATCTTTCTTGTGATCGTAGAGTCATACTAACATTTATGTATTTTTTGTAATGTTGTTTCTCATACTTGACCTGGACGCTCGATCAGGACGATTCTTGGCAAATCTAGGGCCTAGTTTGGCTGCTGTAATTTACACTTCTGGTATTTGATGCACAACGTGCACAGAAAATTAACATTAACCGATGCCTTTCTGCATTTGTTATGTACCGTTGTGTATATGATTCAGCAGAAAAATGACATTTGTGAATCTCACCAGATTCGGCGGGTTTCGGAACAGCTGTAGTTCTGTGCCAGACTGATCTCGTATCTCCTCTTTTGTGCACGCTGCACATGCGGAGAGTTGGTTGCTCTCCGGTCCCCTCTGTCGTTGAATACCAAAAAATGGGTAATTACACACACGATTACCAAGACTTGTAAAGTGCTTTCCCAAACTAGGCCTAGATGATCTGGATGTGTTTTGGCAAATCATACTACCTAGGGACATGTCTACAATGTCAGGTATCCCCTCACACCGATTTCCCCAAATTAGATTCCCACAAAGTGAAACGATTTCAATGTATGTGTGCCATTTTGAGTGCAATGGTGCTAAGATAATGATTTTCCAAGACAATGTTTGTTGAATTTGAATTTAAATTTGTTCCAACACTATTTTTCTTCTACTGCTTTAAGCCTTTTTGTTGTTGTTTATATGACAATCGTATGTCATGGCATTTGAATAGGATATTGTAGTGTGAAACATTTCAATGGTGAGGGTGTAGTCAGTTCTATATCTCATATAATCAACTTGGTATGAGTAACTTAGTTATACATTCACCTATTCAAAAAGACATGGGTGTGTGCACAATCATATGTGTATGTCTAATTACAAAAGTAATTCAACTTTAGTGTATATGTACATCATTTGTGTGTATATCAGAATGTATCTTGGTAAAGAAATGTTGATTTGTTTAACAAATCTTGACCATAAGGAATTTAGTTTTAAGTAGGCCTAGGAAAGGCCATGTTTTGATTTGGCAAAAGTTAATGTTTGCTAAACATTAGTCTTAGGCATACACTTGGGCCATATGTTGAGGAAAGGCAAACAATATGGAATATAGAACTACTCCAATGCATGGGCTAATTAGGTTAAACTTGATGTTTAATAAACTTTACATATCCTACTGTGTCAACATGATAATACATAAGGAAAATGTCGCATGAAATAAACTGGTGGTTAATACATTATAAGAACGTGAACATAAATTCAAGAAAATGTGGCATGACATGAAGTGGTGGTTCAAATGACTCACAACCATGGTGATTGACACATCAAAGAGAGCCATGTTCAACTATATTGGCCCAAGTGGAAAGCAAACCTTGTTAGGGCTAGGTTGAAATATGACTCACAACCACAGTTTGGTAAATAGCTTGGCTAAAACTTAAGTAGGCATACAAATGTGGTCATGCTTGTATGAATTGGACCTGTGCTTGAACTAAACATGGTCAATCATAAGGATTAGGTTTTAAATTTGCTTAGAAAAAGCCTTCTTTTTTTAAACCTACTGATCATATGTGTATATAATATGATGCTTATATAGGGATACATTTTGAATGAGAATGCACATTGAATTAAAAATTGTAGAAAAATACATTGGCCATAAGTGATTTTGGGTATCTTACCTAACTCTAACATCCATAAATTTGACAAATGTTAATGGCCTGAGGTCAAATATTTACTAGGGGTGCTTGAATGGAGACACTTCATGAATGGAAAAATAGGATGGGGAAACCGGACTGTACGTTGGAACAGGTCAAACTCGGTGGAAGAATTTGAAGAAAGATTTTGCAAATTAGAGCTTGTGGCTAACAAAAGTGGTGTCAGATGGGATAAGACTAGGATCAAGCCCATCTTCCTGACACCCTAGAGTGGAGGGAGACCCTTGTGGTACATATAATAATAATACACTGACCCAAATATAATGTCCCGCATTTACATATTAATCTCTTAATAAAAGGCATTTCATAATTGGGGTAACAAGGATCTACCAGATTGATTAGTCGACCCTTTCCCCACTACTACGACATCGAGTTGATGATGGGGAGGAATATTGCTAGAGGTCACTATGCAATGTCTTCTGTGGACAGACAAATACCGTCCGACGTTGCCTCTGAGAATGAAGTTGACATTGACTTAGGTGTGTTTGATACACCCATCAACACAGAAAGCAAGAGATGGGAAGCAAACATAGGCAACTCTAGGTTGTAGAGTGAGGGTGACAAGGACAATGAATCCTCCTTGCCACAGGCACAGGATGCGACCGTCAATTGCACCAGAGCGATGTGTGCTTTCTAATGAAGTGGTATCTGAATTCACCGAGGTGTATGTATAGGTATATGGGTTAGGAATAGGTGTGGCCACTAGATCTACTGAAAAAGAAGAGTTTGCAAAGATTTTGTAACATTTCAATGACACATTTCCCGATCCCCCTAACCCTACATTTACAACTCTTGTGAATGCCATAAAGGAGTCAACAAACTGCAACATATACCTCAGCCTTACACATGCCAAACACAAAATAACAATATGATTGCAAGACCTCTGGGAAAGGTCCCTAGCCAGTAGTGCAACACAACGACCTTCCATACCATCCTATTTTATGCCATCTCACTAGGGATTTGCTTTGCAGTCCCCATCATCAAACTTCAACAACACATCAAGTATGCATCGATGTGGTATACTGGAAGTGATGATGTTGGTACAAGTGGGAATAACAGAGGCCCTATAGCATAGTAATTTAGAGGTTGGTCATGGTTATGATTTGGTTTCCAATTTCATCCTAGTTTACTACATTATAAATTTTTTCTACTGTAATATTTTCTATGTTTGGGAACGTCAACGCCAATTTGATTATTGTTGTAATAATTCCTTCATTGACAAACAATTGTTGCTCATAGCATTTAATTCATATCTACTTGAGATTTAGTTCTTTTTTTCACCTTTGTCATATTATATTAAGGTTGTTATCATTTTAATTGTAGGCATCATGTCTGATAGTGATCATACACAAACACCAGACCTGATTACAAACATTTTGGGCATCGTGTTTGGTCCAGTAAATCACATTGTTGATAAAATAGTTGACTCAATAGATAACTCCATCAGGGACAACAATTCTAATGATGTCGAGATACAAGCTACAATACCTAGGTCAGATAGTATTAGGAGTGGCCACCAAAAGGTTCTAGAAATCATAACCGACCATAAATAGAGGGCATATGATCTCTACTGAATGTGACCATATACTATAATATTCGTCATGTACAAGCTTGAGAGTCGTGACTTGTTCAAAAGTAGTAGAGGCGTCTCATCAATTGAGGTTGTATGCTACATCCTACAGATGGTTGACCATGGACATACAAATCATGTTTTAACTGAGGACTACATTCACTCTAGTGAAACCATAAGTAGAAAGTCCATTTAAGTGTTAGACAGGGTGTGTGCCTTGTGCCATGAATATTTTGTCATGAAAACCACAACCACAACAACACGTCGTCATATATTGGAGATGAAAACCACAACCACAACAACACATCCTAAAACCAAGTTATACCCTTACTTCAAGGTAATAGTTATTCCCTAAAATTTATAACCATTTTCAATTATTTTGTACATTGAACCTAGGTTTTGGTGTTTTAGGATGTCATCAGGGCAATTGACGGGACACACATCCAAGTTTTGGTAAAATGCAATAAGAAAAATCGTTATCAAGACTGAAGAGGGAATGCCTCTCTAAATGTCATGGTTGTTGTAAGCTTCTCAATGGAGTTTACAAATGTCCTACTTGGTGGGAGGGCTCAGTAGAGTAAAGGGTGCTACAAGCAACAACAACCACAGATGATTTCAAAGTACCCCCATGGAGGTTTTACCTAGTTGATGTAGGGTATGCCAACACTCGTCAGTCTCTTGCACCATATCGCAACATAGCTTACCATATATCTGAATACTAAGGAAATAGGAAATCATACAACAACAAGAAGGACATGTTCAACCACCACCATGAACAATTATGTACTAATGTAGAAAGAGCATTTGGTGTGTCTAAGAGGAGGTTTGCCTACCTTAAAAAGGGGTGACGTATCCTGTTACAACACCAATTTTTGGGTTCTTTGGTGAGAAATGTAATTTCTCATATGAAAGATAATTGAACAAATAAAGATATGATTTGGTTCAAATAAATGGATTTTTGTTTACGATAGCCTTGCTGTTTGTATTGTGGGCTTTATTGGCTATTGGGCCCGAATAACAAGAAAATTCAATGAATAAATGGATAATTGAAGAAAAGAAATATGTAGAAATTTCTAGAAGGCAAATCCAAAGAGGATTTCGTGCCTCTTGGGTTCCTTGGGTACCAAGGAGTCCAAGGTTCCAAAAAGAGAGCAATAAGAAAAGAAAAGTTTAATTAAGTATTTCTTTATTAAGAAATAAATTGAAAATGATGATAAAAAGTGGAAGATGAGTGGAAAGAGGCATAAATGGGAATTCTTGGGGAATTTTCGTATCCATAAGGTTGCTAATATTAAAAGGAATGCCAATGAGGAAAATAAGAGAGAAATAAAAAGAAATCCTCAAAAAGAGATAATTAAAAAAAGAAATAAACAAGATAATGAGAGATAAAGAAGAATAATGCATTTAGATGCATCTAGAAGGATAATGAGTATCCTTAATGAGGAATTTCGAAATCTTTGAGTTTCTTGGGATCCAAGGAGTCCCAATGAAGAGGAAAGGAAGGGAAAATACCAGAATTGTAAAATAAGGAGATAATGGGAATACATAATTAATGGATTATGTAAATTTGATAAAAGGAAGTATATCCTAAGGATATATATATATATATATATATATATATATATATATATATATATATATATATACATTCGTGACCGATGGATTCAAAGCCAAACATAAAGAGAGGAAGAACAATAATTTTCGGATTTTTTCATTAAGTAAGTATTCCAAAACAGAAAGGAATAAGGAATATGTAATGTTTTTCCGGAACCTATATACAAGGACATGCGTTTGGAGAATAAGGCATGATGATTAGTGCCTTTGGGAATTTTCCTTTTCTTTTTGTGTGCAACACAAAATACAAATATGTGTCTCCCTCCCATGTGGGTCTCGCAGCCATAAAGGTATAGGTCTAGGCTTTGAGGCCTCTCTTCATCTCTTCAAGGACGATCTCTAGAGTTTCCTTAGATGTGAGTATATATATATATAGGAACTCCAGATCAACATCTTGCCACCAGAATTCATGGCCCTATCCGTAGTGGCCCAAGCAGGAACCATGCGAATCCATGAGTCCCAGTTCCTCCCGCCGTTCAGCCTTGAGAAGTTACGAACAAACCTGCAACTCAGTCACAGCAGATCAGGGCCTAGCAACTGACTGGTGACCAGCTTCAGCGAGCCTTAGCCACCTTCTTGGTGTTGTTTTCATCCAGAAAATGGGGTGAGCACCGTCTCATTCAGGGAAGGGATGCAGCGGCCACCTGCACGACAAGAAACCTAGGCAGGCTGCCGCCAGGAAGCTGCGGCCGCAGGCCCTGCATCGGCCATCCCAGGGGACCCAAGGGGTTGGGCATGCTGATGGAGGAGAGTGGCACCATCTAGGGGTTGCACGGCCGGAGAGAGAGATGCAGAAAAGGAAGGGAGGTGGGTGCGGAGGAAGCAGCTCGCTCGGAGGCAAGGCCGCGCGAGGCAGCGCTGCGCGCACAGAGATGTAGGCGCGCGGAAGAAGAAGGGAAAAGAGTAAAATGACTCTTGTGCCCCCCATCACGTGTACAAGACCCAAGGGCAGCTGAGACCTTTCTCTGTGCGGAATATTGGTAAATACTTAATGCTGTCGTGTCAATTCTCAATTGGTCAATTAAGTGGTTAAATTGCAAAAATCATAGGAATTGCTAGGAGGCTCCGATGGATAAACTTAATATATGAATATTGACCAGAAAAATATGAGGAACCTGATAAAAATAGTTTTAGAACCTGATTTCATTCCTATCTGCAAAAGTATATTAATTTGTTAGAAAAATGCATTACAAGTTAATTAGAAACCCTAACTGTTCATAAAGGATGATTCTTTGTAACTTAATAGGTTAAATTGAGGATTACCAACCTGTTAATTGATAACATGGAGTTTTCATCCGTTTTGAGTACAAAGATGGTTAATTTAGGGTTTATGTCTATAAATGAAAGATAATGTACATGAAAACCCTAATTTAGGGTAAAAGAAGAAGAAAACCTTGTTATTTTGATAAATTACTAAATAATGATTCTAAGACTGTTAGGAATATTAAAAGGAGAGAATTTAAAGGTTTTAAGTGATTTTGATGAATTAGGATTCATAATAATTAAGAATGAAGGAAAAACCCTAATTTCTAAGGAAACCGTAAAATTGGGATAGAAACCCTAAGGGATATGATGAAATCAGATAAACTTTAATAAAAGTAAACTTGTACTTTTATTTCAGGGTTTCTGTGCAATTTGCTTGGTTGATTGGATTTTCTCTCTCTCTACAAATTATTTCTGTATCTGAATCTGCAATACAGGTATGTGGTTATGCTTATGACTATACCGAATAGTTTCCCGAAGATTTTATCGGCGTTTCCCTCAATGCATGAATTAACTGTTGGATGTCTATTTATTTCATGCAATTATAAAGTGACTATGAATATCACTATAAATGAGTATATATAACTAGCTAGATCTGGGTCCGCCTCTGTTACTTTGAAAAGGCTGAAAAGGGGGTAATCCTAGAGCAAGGTCTAGGTTACCGAGAGTTAGAAATTGGGCTACCTACGTGTAGTGCCATGAGACTCATTATCCTGCCATGAGTTAAGGAGTGGGCTACTTATGAGTAGTGCCATGTGAATCAACCCTAGAAACTGGTTCACCTATAGGTGGGACCATGAGGGGTTTAATGGGGATTTACCATAAGGAAGGTAGGATCCATGTCCACTGCAGGGATAGTACAGAGGATAGGGTACTCATGGATCACAAATGTTATATTTAAAACATAATCTTGATTGTTAAAGGATTAATTGAATGATTACATGGTTATCATAATTGCAAGTTTATTATTTCCCCCACATACCAGCTTCGATTGACCGACGTTTTATTTGTCTGCGGTTTAGGTACAAGCCAAAAGGACAAATAGTAAATCGTCACATTGTGAAATACATGAAGAAAAATACAAGGAAGATTAGTTAGCATAGAATCATTAAGTGGATAGAAGTTAGAAATCCAAAATTTCAAAAGGTATGCAAGGTTTATTTTCTTACAGCTTTTCAATTTAGTATGTTAAAAGTTGATAATTATTCTTGGTTAATTGCCGAACCTTTGATCTGAAAGTCATGGGTACGACTTCGACCTCTCGATCTCCCTTAATTGGGGGTTATAGGGAGGTGGGGTCGTAACATTTGGTATCAGAGCTTGGGTTCCTCAGTTAACCATTAATAATTATTAAAATTTTCAAACTCCATAGAACCCAAGGGAGTTATTAGAGGATTATCCGAAAGATGGAGGTGTCTAGAAAAGGATCACAACCGGGGGATGGCATTATTTTCCTCCGCACCGCTAGTCAGAATACGAGGACTCCCAGATCCATGTGACTTCCTGGCCAAAGTCTTAGGGTATGAATCGAAATAAGATACCTTTAGGACTTTCTCATCTTATTCATCCCTTCTCATCACAAATTCTACTAAGGACATAAAGGATTAGGGTTTTCTTTCTTCCCCTCACCCTCTTGAAGTATGGGTGAGGTTAATAAGGTTTAAGGAATCCTCCACCAAATTAATGAAAAGCATGTAAATAAAATGTGATGGACATAAGCTTAGTAGATTAAGCGCAAAATTAAAGAATAGATACATGTTTAGGTCATATGACATAAGTTGTCATGCCCTCAGCAGGGACCTGAGGCTAGACCTTCTTGTCAGGAGGATAAGTCAGTCTTGGAGATAGAGATCTCCATTGCAAGTAGAAACCTGGCGCATCCTCTGAGGATGATGCTAACCCTAACCCTAAGTGATGGTTAGAGAGAGAGAGAGATGAGTTGGACCAGGTGTTTGAAGGGACATGCCTTTGGGATGCCATATGATCCATGGGTGACCTAGCACCTTTGGCAACCCAGCCCTGGGAAGGGTCATTCATGTTCAGGTAAAGGATAGCTCCTTCGATGAAGATATTAGTGAAGGACCTTAGAAACCCCATGGGCTTATACAAATAAGGCATAGTATGCCCCAGGGTACGTCAGTAGTGTGAGCAATAGGTTGAAACCCTGACAGAGAGAGTAGGAAGGATGGCCTATGAAATAAGCATAAAGAGCTATGGATAACCCTGAGCGAACATCAGTTGAACATAGGCTTCATGCTTTGGAGGTTGACCCTTCACGAAGATAGGACCTCTAATGGTGAGATTGGATGTAGGGTTAGCTCTAGAGAGAGCAGGAGACCCAACAAGAAGGTTGGAAGCCTAAGACCCCAAGATATGAGGAACAACGGGTGATATGGGTTGCCTCATGATCGATCCCTGGAAGTTAATGATATCTTGGTTGCCTTTAGAGGGACAAAACCTTAGAGAGAGAATGAGGATTCTGGCACCTATGAGTCTATGGTATACGTGTTTACCTTCTAAGAAAGGAAGAAGATGTTCTGTATACCCTGAAGAGGATTTGTAACAGGTTATGAGGCCTTGTACCTTATGGTTTGTCCTTGAGGAAGATCCAACTCTAAGTGTTTCTCGAGTTGAAGGATGACAGGAAGTGCACATTATGCCTTTTGTAAGCTTGATTCATGGTTAAGAGATAGAGCATGCAGTTGGACACCTACACATGAACCTAGGGTTCCTAGGCCTAAGAGGGGAAGTGGTGTACCCAATACTCATGATGAGAATTAAGTTTCTATAGTTTCGAGCATGGTACGCCTCATGAATAAAGGAAAAGGGAAGTCCCTTAAGTTTAAGGTATGTGTAATGAACCCCTCATAGCTAGGTTGATGATAAAGGAAGGTATGATCTTGATCCAGCATTGAGGAAAGAGGACAAGTATGACCTAGCATGGTTCAGTAGGTGATCTGTTTATGCCTTAATAGCTTGCTAGGGTTAAGTAGGCTCATGTGGATGTAAACCCTAGACCTAAGAGCTTTAGTGACCTTGATGTCAAGAGATAGATTTCCTCCCATCCTGGGAGAGAGACACATTTGGTAGGGTGTATATCAGTTTTGGTTAGTTTAAGGTAACCTAAAGAGGTCTCATAGGATTTTGAGAAGCTAAGAGAAAAGTACATAGTATGAGAATGAACCTGTAGACCCATAGATATCCATCTCTAATTGCATATGAATGAGTTACCATGGAGGTAATCAGTATGGGGCTTGACCAAGGTAGACAGGTTGCCATGATCCCAATGAAAGGATGAAGGCCATCCCATGAATGCAGAAAGAGAGATGATGAAGACTTGGGTAAGGTTCTAAGTGAACATGTACTAGGATGGAGAATCCTAAGTCTATCCTAGGGTCAGGTAGGGATAAGACCGATGAAAGTAGGAGTTACCTAATTCCCCAGTTGCACATGACCATAGGGTCGGGAGGTAACAGCTATCATTGCCTGAGGGCCATGGGTTAGGAGATTGATCACCTTCATGAACTCATGGGACCCAAAGGGCAGATGAGTAGGGCACTCTCTTGATGCATGAGGGAAGAGGGATGACCCCAAAAGAGCCGGTACCCTATAGACCTAAGGGAGATGACCAAGGATATAAATCTCAATAGGTTTAAGATTAGTTTGTTATCATAATGTATGTGATGTAGAGACATATGTGGCATGTTGCAACTTAGATGTAAAGATGTATTGACAAGGTAGGATGTACCATCTCTACTCTTGGAACAAGAAGAACTCTGTATTTGGACTGCAGCCAAATGCTTATTTCCTCTTGTTATGGGGGTGAGAGATAGGACATTACGCATGCCATACATCAAGGACAAGAGATGATGTAGGTTGGAACGTTGCCACAAGAAATGGGGATAGAGAAGATAATCTACCCAGGTAAAGTAAATGATATATGGTTTGCTAAGACTAAGAGGAATGAGGTAGTCACCTTATGAGGATGTTTTTATCATGAGCTATGTAGAACTTACAAGTTATATCAGATTGAGTTTGATCACCATGATGATAAAATCAGAGAGTGTTCTTAATGAAGATAAACATAGAGTTTGAGGTAAGGTGATAAGTGCACTGCATGGAAGTGTATGTCTTCAATGATACCTAATACCTAAGGATGTGAAGTGGTAATGGATGCTCTGGTTGAGATACATCTGACTTGTTTAACTAGAATCTAGAAGAGGTGGTTTAGCTAACCCTAAGTTTGGAAAAGAAAAGGTGTTTGGATAACACTCAGATGTAACAAGATAAGTTGTAAAGTTAAGGGTTGTTTGGTTAACCAGTCTAGTCCTTGATATGATGAAAGGATGATGGTAGAACCTCAAGTGCACTTCTTTGAAAAAGAAGGTGATGAAACCCTGATGAGAGTGGTTTAGGGTTTCTGAAGAATCTATCTTAAGGGATCATGACAATACAGGAGGTCATGACTTAATACCATGGTACTACCACGGTAATAAGTGATAGCGGTACCTTAAATACCTAAGATAAAGTTGCATGTGGTATATGGCCATGCAAGCCAAGGGTAAAGGACAAACCCCAGTAACCCCGTGCATGGATATAAAGGATAAAGAGTCCCCAAAAGAGAAAGGGAGTTCATCACTATGGATGTTGTAAGTCTCCCCTAAATCAAGGGAGATCGAGATACAATATGGGTTATGATAGTTTGCCTTACCTAGATGACATGAGAAAGAAAGAGTTCTGTCAAGGGACAGATCTGGTTGAACTACTCATGGGAGATATGGTTCAACTATGAAGCAAATTCAAAGATTTTGGAGTTAGACCTAAAGGTTCCCTTCCAAAAGGTGGAAGTAGGTACATGAAGAACTCAATGTTTGTACAGTTATCACCCTAACCTAATGGATAGTATGATCCAGACTAAAGGGTCTGATGAGAGCATATGTGCTCATTCAGGGTGATAGCTAGAGATAGTTCTTGTCCTATGAAAGATGTGATGATGACCACCATAGCCAGTATCATGATTTAAGGAAGCTCTGTAAGAGTGGTTATGTCGGTCACAACTTCGGTAAGGTGATGTTGGTGAAAGGACCACATGATGGCTAGAAAAGGACCACAGTGTGTGTAGATGAAGTCTCTTTGATCGTGCAATGGCTGAAAGGAGCCTAGAGACGACGGGAGTCGTGAGCAGATGCAAAGTAGACTGACATGCAGTTCATTGTGGGAAGATATGTGACATGAAAATCCGACACCTCTAAGTTATAGCTAAGAGAGATGAGTCCCCGATGCATGGGTTCTTTTGACATGGTTTGGTGGAGAAGGGTAAGTTTGACCTTACCCCTCAGGATAAAGTAATGTGGGATGTTTTCCATGTGTCCAATTTAGAGCACTATGTGAGGTACCCCGACCATGTGCTGAGAAATGAACCTAGTAAGCCCCAAGGGAGGCCGAAATGGCCTGAGTCACCTCTATAGTTTATAGACACCAGGATGAAAGAACTAAGAGAAAAGTATATGTGATGATAAAGGTTCTTTGGATGTGCAATGAGTACGGTAAAGCCACATAGGAGCCAATGATGGACATAGAAAAGTCTTATCCTGAATTGTTTGATTGTTTGTTGTTTGATTGATAGAATTTTGAGGACAAAATTCCTATAAGAGGGGAAGGATGTTACAACCCCAATTTTTGGGTTCTTTGGTGAGAAATGTAATTTCTCATATGAAAGATAATTGAACAAATAAAGATATGATTGTTTCAAATAAATGGATTTTTGTTTACAATAGCCTTGATGTTTGTATTGTCGGCTTTATTGGTTATTGGGCCCGAATAACAAGAAAATTCAATGAACAAATGGATAATTGTAGAAAAGAAATATGTAGAAATCTCTAGAAGGCAAATCCAAAGAGGATTTCGTGCCTCTTGGGTTCCTTGGGTACCAAGGAGTCCAAGGTTCCAAAAAGAGAGCAATAAGAAAAGAAAAGTTTAATTAAGTATTTCTTTATTAAGAAATAAATTGAAAATGATGATAAAAAGTGGAAGATGAGTGGAAAGAGGCATAAATGAGATTTCTTGGGGAATTTTCATATCCATGAGGTTGCTAATATTAAAAGGAATGCCAATGAGGAAACTAAGAGAGAAATAAAAAGAAATCCTCAAAAAGAGATAATTAAAAAAAGAAATAAAAAAGATAATGAGAGATAAAGAAGAATAATGCATTTAGATGCATCTAGAAGGATAATGAGTATCCTTAATGAGGAATTTCGAAATCTTTGAGTTTCTTGGGATCCAAGGAGTCCCAATGAAGAGGAAAGGAAGGGAAAATACCAGAATTGCAAAATAAGGAGATAATGGGAATACATAATTAATGGATTATGTAAATTTGATAAAAGGAAGTATTTCCTAAGGAGATATATATACACACATTCGTGGCCAATGGATTCAAAGCCAAACATAAAGAGAGGAAGAACAATAATTTTCGGATTTTGTTTTCATTAAGTAAGTATTCCAAAATAGAAAGGAATAAGGAATATGTAATGTTTTTCCGAAACCTATATACAAGGACATGCGTTTGGAGAATAAGGCATGATGATTAGTGCCTTTGGGCATTTTCCTTTTCTTTTTGTCTGCAACACGAAATACAAATATGTGTCTCCCTCCCATGTGGGTCTCGCAGCCATAAAGGTATAGGTCTAGGCTTTGAGGCCTCTCTTCATCTCTTCAAAGACGATCTCTAGGGTTTCCTTAGATGTGAGTATATATATAGGAAATCCAGATGAGCATCTTGCCACCAGAATTCATGGCCCTATCCGTAGTGGCCCAAGCGGGAACCATGCGAATCCATGAGTCCCAGTTCCTCCCGTCATTCAGCCTTGAGAAGCTACGAACAATCCTACAACTCAGTCACAACAGATCAGGGCCTAGCAACTGATCGGCGACCAGCTTCAGCGATCCTTATCCACCTTCTTGGTGTTTTTGTCATCCAGAAAAGGGGGTGAGCACCATCTCATTTTGGGAAGGGATGCAGCAGCCACCTACACGGCAAGAAACATGGGAAGGCTGCCGCCAGGAAGCTGCGGCCGCAGGCCCTGCATCGACCATCCCAGGGGACCCAAGGGGTTGGGCATGCTGATGGAGGAGAGTGGCGCTGTCTAGGGGTTGCACGGCCGGAGAGAGAGATGCAGAAAAGGAAGGGAGGTGGGTGCAGAAGAAGCAGCTCGCTTGGAGGCAAGGCCGCGCGAGGCAGCGCTGCGCGCACAGAGATGCAAGCGTGCGGAAGAAGAAGGGAAAAGAGTCAAATTACTCTTGTGCCCCCCATCACGCATACAAGACCCAAGTGCAGCCGAGACCTTTCTCTACGCGGAATATTGGTAAATACTTAATGCTGACGTGTCAATTCTCAATTGGCCAATTAAGTGATTAAATTGCAAAAATCCTAGGAATTGCTAGGAGGCTCCGATGGATAAACTTAATATATGAATATTGACCAGAAAAATATGAGGAACCTGATAAAAATAGTTTTAGAACCTGATTTCATTCCTATTTGCAAAAGTATATTAATTTGTTAGAAAAATGCATTACAAGTTAATTAGAAACCCTAACTGTACATAAAGGATGATTGTTTGTAACTTAATAGGTTAAATTGAGGATTATCAACCTGTTAATTGATAACATGGAGTTTTCATCTGTTTTGAGTACAAAGATGGTTAATTTAGTGTTTATGTCTATAAATGAAAGATAATGTACATGAAAACCCTAATTTAGGGTAAAAGAAGAAGAAAACCTTGTTATTTTGATAAATTACTAAATAATGATTCTAAGACTGTTAGGAATATTAAAAGGAGAGAATTTAAAGGTTTTAAGTGATTTTGATGAATTAGGATTCATAATAATTAAGAATGAAGGAAAAACCCTAATTTCCAAGGAAACCCTAAAATTGGAATAGAAACCCTAAGGGATATGATGAAATCAGATAAACTTTAATAAAAGTAAACTTGTACTTTTATTTCAGGGTTTCTATGCAATTTGCTTGGTTGATTGGATTTTCTCTCTCTTTACAAATTATTTATGTATCTGAATCTGCAATACAGGTATGTGGTTACACTTATGACTATACCGAATAGTTTCCCGAAGATTTTATCGACGTTTCCCTCAATGCATGAATTAACTGTTGGATGTCTATTTATTTCATGCAATTATAAAGTGACTATGAATATCACTATAAATGAGTATATATAACTGGCTAGATCCAGGTCCGCCTCTGTTACTTTGAAAAGGCTGAAAAGGGGGTAATCCTAGAGCAAGGTCTAGGTTACCGAGAGTTAGAAATTGGGCTACCTACGTGTAGTGCCATGAGACTCATTAGCCTGCCATGAGTTAAGGAGTGGGCTACTTACGAGTAGTGCCATGTGAGTCAACCCTAGAAATTGGTTCACCTATAGGTGGGACCATGAGGGGTTTAATGGGGATTTACCATAAGGAAGGTAGGATCTAGGTCCACTGCAGGGATAGTACAAAGGATAGGGTACTCATGGATCGCGGATGTTATATTTAAAACGTAATCTTGATTGTTAAAGGATTAATTGAATGATTACATGGTTATCATAATTGAAAGTTTATTGTTTCCCCCACATACCAGCTTCAGCTGACCGACGTTTTGTTTGTCGGCGGTTTAGGTACAAGCCAAAAGGACAAACAGTAAATCGTCACATTGTGAAATACATGAAGAAAAATACAAGGAAGATTAGTTAGCGTAGAATCATTAAGTGGATAGAAGTTAGAAATCCAAAATTTCCAAAGTTATGCAAAGTTTATTTTCTTACAACGTTTCAGTTTAGTATATTAAAATTTGATAATTATTCTTGGTTAATTGCCGAACCTTTGATCCGGAAGTCATGGGTACGGCTTCGACCTCTCGGTCTCCATTAATTGGGGGTTATCGGGAGGTGGGATTGTAACATATCCCGTACATTTGAAAAGTCACTTAATATTGGCTTGTTGTCTCCTCCACAATTTTATACATCGCCAAAATATGGTGACGTTGTGATGGAGGAAATTCCAGAACACAGTTCAACATCTGGCTTCCCAGGTAATGGGATGGACTTGAGGTCTCTACAACAAACAACTCCAGCCGATGCAAGGGAGGGTGATGTATTACGTGAAACAAATCCCAATTTCATTTGGGAAACTCATTGACGTTCCTTTGTAATTGGCATTTAATATGTGTAACATATAAACACATCCCACATTTAGACATGATCTGCAATGTTTTGAACTTAATGTATTATTATGCATCCTAATTAAAAATGTCATATTATGTTTCACTAGGTTTTCTTACTATGGATAATGGAATATCATAGTGTCCATTAGCCTCCAATCCACCATACGAGTCTACATGGATGCCACAGATGTGGCTAATGGATGATTCAAAGACAACAACCCCCACATGACATATTTTACATTTGGAAGGGGCCTTGTTCAAACCAGGTGTCATGAGGTTACCCACACAGCGAGTACAACATACCATGGCCACCCTTACTACAATATGGGATGCACTCATAACACAACTTTCTTATGCACAGAATAAAGGAAAGTATTGGTCTAAAAGTTGTGACTTTGTGTGTTCTACGAGAGCAGAAACTGATAGGTCAGTAGCCGAAATTTCAACTCTTAGGAGGAGGCAACAATACCTTCAGTAACTACTGAACCTATCGATAAATAGTGGCTCTTCAATAGAGGATGAGCGGTACAATACATCATAGTAGTAATATACTATATCCTATTCAAAAAAACTTCATTTGTACTTTTTAACATTGATTTGTCCTATGGAAATACCATTCAATTTTGATTTTATATTTATGGTTTGAACCCCACATTATGTTACTAATGAACAAGTGTATTTTATATGTCAATGGATGCATATGGAGTTCGGAGGTGTCTTTGTGGTCAAGATGCAACATTGCAAATTAACATAGAGGATGTAGGGTTATATGACTTTGGAATTCTCAGGGAAAGGTTAGGCAAAATTTATTACATATGTTCCACTAGACATGTGTTGTAACGACCCCGCCCCCCGATAACCCCCAATTAAGGGAGACCCAAAGGTCAGAGCCGTTTTTCAATTAACAGGATCAAAGGTTCAACATATAATCAACAATAATTATGAAATTCTACTAACTAAACTGGAATTGGGTACAAAAATTAAAACTTTAATTACCTTTGAATGAAATTTTGGAAATTTATCTATCCAGAGCTTGAATTAATCTATCTAATCCTCCTTGCTCTTTATTTCTTAATTTCATGAGGTGTCACTTTACTGTTTGTGCTTTCAGGACTACACCTAAAATGCCAACAAACAAAACATCGGTCAGCAATTGCTGGTATGTGGAGGCAATCAAAAATTTCACATTTAAGTCTAACAATTTAAATATTGTAATCAAGATATTTAGCAAGTTAATTTACATTTTCCATGTGACATTCCCCACCATTTTTCCCTAACCCTAGAATTACCCCCTTTAGGGTTTCTCATTTGCCATTGACTTAGGGCCACCTTCTCAATCCCAAGCTTGGTGCCTGGGAGTCACCTCTCATGGTGCTCCATAGTCATGTGTCATAGACCACCTTCTCATTCCCGAGCTTGGTGTCTGGGGTCACCTCTCATGGTGACCATTGGTCTACCCTCCTGGGCCTGACCTTTATGGCATCTTCCATCAGGGTGGCATGTAGGTGCGGGAATACACATTCAAATTAAATTGTGATAGTCATAGTCACTTTATAATTTCAATATGAACATCCAAATAGTTTAGTTGCATTCAATGTGATTAAACATCTGGGAATCCATCGGGAAACTAAAGCAGTTATTCATAATTAACCACATACCTGTTAAGCAGACTTAAATGCAGAATTAACCAATTAATCAGGAATCAAGCAAGCACACACACAATTATTCTTGAAAAAGGCATCCAATTTCTCTATCATTTATCATGTCATCTTGATCCATTAATCCTAATTGTTTCCTAGGTTATTTTCCCTTTTTGGATTTTGAGCATAGTTAGGGTTCCACTTCATCTTTATAACTTTAAACCCTAATTTCACAAAATCACTTAAAACCCTAACTATTTCATTTTTTCTTTTATAAAAGATTCTAAATTCATCTTTTAGCAACAGGAAACCCTAATTTTAGATTATAAGTACTTTCTTTTTGTTTTCCTCTAATTTAGGGTTTCTAAGCATCTTAACCACCATATTAAGTTTAAAACCCTAAACTTTGCAATTCTATCATCAAAATAGGTTAAAACCCATCTTAATTTTTAATCAAGTTAACCATGCATGAATTAACCTAATTGTAAGATTTAAACCATTTTTAATTAACAATTAGGGTTTTCTAATTACAAATTAACACTTTTCCCATAAAATTATATACTTTTGCAAATATATACATATTTAGATGTCCAAACCATTTTTAACATATTCCTCATATTTTTTGATCATTTTTCATGTATTAACTTCCCCCATCTCAGGTTCCTACCTCAAGATACGATTTTTAACAAGACAACTCTTTTTATTGTCTATTTGCTATTTTCTAGAAAAACCAGGACCGCCTGATCCATGGTCCAAGGATCCACTGAGGATTCAACGACCACAGATGTGCGCATCTGAGATTAACAATCAAAGAAACTAAAGGATAGAACCGCCCTTACCAGGAAAGGAGGCGCAGAGGGGGAATTCTGTAAAAGGTCGCAGGACCTTCTTCTTCCTCGCGTCTCTGTACAGCAACCCACGACAGTCAACCTTGGGGTTGACTTCGAGCTCCGGTCTCCCTTTGCCCACGCTGACGGTCCAGGGAGCTCCGCCTCCCTTCTTTTAAGTTGAAGGTGTCCTCAATTGGCCACCCGAACCCCGCCAAGGTCACCCCCCTATTCGCCGGATTCTGGCAGGGTCTGCTATGCCGATGAGGGTCTAGGTTAGGTTCGTTGGTGCAATTGAAACCGCGAAATTGTTCCTGGTACTCCGCCGCAGGGTGTGAACTATCAAATAGGGATGCTGGTGTCTTCACGTATCCTCCCCTATATATAGGGTCGAGGCAGTCCCTGCTGGTTTGGGCATTTCCCAAAACCAGGACCAAAGCTAATCAAACTGGGGATGATTCCCCGCGGTTTCATATCCTAAAACCAATGGAAACCTTAGCCAGTTTGCAAACCCAAAGGAACACGAGGAATTCAAGAGGGAAAGTCCCTCTGTTAATTCACAGAAACACAGTCCCAGTGGGACTTAGGCAAAGGGCGTCCAACGTTGGATGAAGATCCAACAGACTATATTTCTCGCGTTCAAAGCAAAGGAAACTCCTTTCTTTCTCAAATTTTAAGGGAAGGTTCATCTTGTCATTATCTAACTTTGTACAAAATTTGGGAAATAGATTGCAATGGATGAGAAGTATTCCTTCTCTCCGAAGTTATTCATTAATTAATCCAAATTAATTTATATTCCTTCTTATTTTGTGATTATCTTGTGATTTTGGCTCCCTTGGACCTCAAGAAATCCTAAAGGCACATATTCCCATATTGGGGAATATTGGTTTGCCTTTATCTTCTTTTAATTGTCAATTACTCACATTTCCCTTTTATTAATCAATCCCTTTTTCCTTTTTAGTTCCCTTTTCTTTTCAATTGGGCTCAATGGCCAACAAAGCCCACAATCAATCAATCTAGGCCATTTCACACAAAATCTATTGCAAAACAAAGAAAAGGATTTCATTTATTCATTAAAAGAGAATTACACTTTCAAGAAATTGAGGTTATAACATCCTCCCCTCCTTATAGGAATTTTGCCCTCAAAATTCAAACAATCAAACAAATAATTTAGGGTAAGTTTTCTCCATGTCTGCCTTCAGCTCCCATGTGGCCTCATCCTCTCCATGGTGCTTCCAAAGAACCTTTACCATCTCTATATTCTTGCATCTGAGCTCTTTCACCTTGGTATCTAGAATTCACAATGGTGACTCATGATAAGTCAGCTTCCCTTGAAGCTCAATAGGTTCAATGCTCAACACATGGCTCGGATCTTGCACATATCACTTCAGGTTAGACACGTGAAACACATCATGCATCATTCTATACTGAGAAGGTAACGCCAAACGGTATGCAGCTTCACCAATCTGTTCTAACACCTCAAACGGACCCACGTATTGGGGTCTCAACTTTCCTCTGTTCTTGTCTATAGCTCAGAGCAGTCGGATTTTCAAAAACACATGATCTCCCACAGTGAAATGCATGTCAGTCCGCTTTGCATCAGCATACGACTTCTGTCGATCCTGGGCTCTCTTCAGCCTTTGCCTAATCAAAGCCACTTTATCAACATACACTTGGAGCTCATCTGACCTCAACAGGGTCCTCTCACCCACATCATCCCAGTGAAGTGGTGACCGACACGGTCTTCCGTACAAAGCTTCATACAGAGGCATCTCGATACTGGCTTGGTAGCTGTTGTTGTAGGGGAACTCTGCTAATGGTAAGTATTGCTCCCATGAGCCACCCCAATAGAGCACACAAGCTCTCAATAGATCTTCTACAGTCTGGATTGTCCTTTCTGTCTGACCATCTGCTTGGGGGTGATAAGCGGTACTAAACATTAACCTAGTACCAAATTCCTCTTGAACTTGCTTCCACAACTTGGAAGTAAACTTTGGGTCTCTATCTGAAATGATCGATCCTGGTACACCATGCAATCGCACTATCTCTCTAATATATAGCTCCGCTAGGTCCTCCACCTTAGTAGTGGTCTTTAAGGCAAGGAAGTGTGCTAACTTGGTAAGACGATCTACCACGACCCATATCGCATCATGACCCTTCATGGTCTGGGGTAGACCCACCACAAAATCCATGGTGATCTGCTCCCATTTCCATTCTGGAATTTCTATCAATTGTAAAAGTCCGACGGGTCATTGGTGTTCAACCTTCACCATCTGACACGTAAGACAACTGGCCACCCATGACGCAATATCTTTCTTCATTCCTGGCCACCAGAAAAACCATTGTAGGTCCTTGAACATCTTAGTAGTTCCTGGGTGCATTGTGTACCTGGATCCATGAGCCTCTTGCAAGATACGTCCCTTTATTGATGAATCCACTAGAACCCATATGCAATTCTCAAACCTGATTCCTTCGTCTACTCCCACAGATAGACGAGTCTGTGGCTTCATCATTAAACCTTTCATCTTGTCTAGCTCTCCACTAGTCAACTGTGCAGCTATGATCTCACTCAACAACTCAGATTGAATCTGTATATTAGCCAACCGAACTCGGTCCTCTAATGGTTGTGGAGTCTATTCCACAAGCTCCTCCAAACTCTTCCACTGACTGGATAAAACAGCTGCACACTTAAGCTATTTCCGGCTCAATGCATCAGCCGCCATATTCACCTTACCAGGATGGTAGGCGATGGTGAAGTCGTAATCCTTCATGTACTCCATCCATCGTCATTGTCGTAGGTTCAGATCTCTCTGTGTCAGCATGTATTTCAAACTCTTATGGTCGGTGAAGATCTCAAAGGTAGCACCGTATAGGTAATGCCACCATATCTTCAAAGCATGGATGATAGCAGCTAATTCTAGGTCATGTGTCGAGTAATTAACCTCATTTGGCTTGAGTTGTAGGGAAGCATATGCAACCACATGCCGATCTTGTTCCAACACATAGCCAAGTCCCATCTTGGAAGCATCAGTGAATATCATGAAACCCTCATTGCTAGAAGGTAGAGTCAACATAGGAGCGGTGGTCAGCTTCTCTTTCAATTCTTGGAAGCGAGCTTCACATACGTCAAACCACACGAACTTCACATCCTTCCGGGTCAACATGGTCAGTGGCAAAGTAGTCTTGGAGAAATCCTTGATGAAGCGAAGATAGTATACGGCCAACCCCAAGAAGCTACGAATTTCGGCGGGGTTCTTTGATGTTGGCCAGTCTCGAAATGCCAATACTTTGGCTGGATCTACATTGATTGTTCCTCCTAAGATGATGTGTCCAAGAAACATGACTCAGTCTAACCAAAACTCATATTTTGAGAACTTTCCAAAAAACTTATTCTTTCTCAGGATATCAAGGACTCTTCCCAGGTGTTCACGGTGTTGGGCTAGGTCATCCGAATACACTAAGATGTCATCTATGAACACTATCACAAAAGAGTCAAGGAAAGGCTGGAACACACTGTTCATGAGGTTCATGAAGACACTCGGTGCATTAGATAATCCAAACGGCATGACCACAAACTCATAGTGGCCATAGCGGGTTCTGAAAGACGTTTTAGTAATATACTCACTCCTCACTCTCACTTGGTGATATCCTGACCTCAACTCAATCTTGGAAAAGACTCAAGCTGATTTGAGTTGGTCGAACAGGTCGTCTATTCTAGGAAAAGGATACTTATTCTTAATGGTTTCCTGATTAATCATCCGATAATCAATACACATCCGAAGTGACCCATCCTTCTTTTTCACAAAGAGCACTGGTGCTCCCCATGGAGATGTACCGGGTCGGATGAACCCCTTATCCAACAACTCTTGCAACTGGGTTTTCAACTCAAGCAACTCAGCAGGGGCCATTCTATAGGGTGCCTTAGATATAGGGTTAGTCCCAGGAGCTAACTTAATCAAGAAGTCTACCTCCCTCTCAGGGGGAATCCCTAGTAGATCATCTGGAAACACATTTGCGTACTCCCAAACCACCTCTATGTCCTTTAAGGATTTCCCCTTAACCTCGGGTACAATAAATATGGCTAGGTAGGCTCGACAACCCTTGAATAGCATCCGTTCAGCTTCCAAAGTAGATATGTAAAGACTGGTTATCACATCTTTCCTTCCTCGAATGGTGAAGTGTGGATAGCTGGTTTTCCTAATGAGAATCTTCTTCTCTCTACAGTCAATCTGGGCTCTGTAGGTGGAAAGCCAATCCATACCGATGATCACATCAAAATCATTCATATCGAGAAGGATAAAGTCAGTGGGAAGCTCATGGTTCAGATACTTAACTGGAAACATAGGGGTTTTCAAAATAGAGGTATAAATACGACCACTCAGGGTTGCGAAATCTAAAACATAACCCAAATCCTTAATATCCAAACCAAGCATAGTTGCCAGATTTCTCAAAATAAAAGTATTAGTAGAACCAGAATCAAAGAGTGCTTTTACATTTTGTCCAATGACTTCCAACAAGCCTACATAGTTATTCCATATCAGAAAGCTATGACATGGTCTACTGAACTAAAAGGAAAAACTATATGGGTTATTACCCTCGATCAACTTATTAGCATTCACCCGAGCTTCTTCATTGTCGATGGCGGACACTCTAGCTTGTCTCCTCTCTCTAGCTGGAGGTGCTCCAGCTGGTGCTCCTACTGGGGGTGCTGCAGCTACTGGCTGTGCTTCCACAGACTGTGACCCCAAAGGTCCTCTTGGGTCAAGATGAGGGCAGTTGGCGATGAAGTGTCCTTCTTGTTGACATCTGAAACACACCTTCTTCTCAAAGAGGCACTTCCCAGGATGTGCCCGTCCACAGGTGCGACACTGTTGGAGGTGACCACGGGGCTTTCCTTTGTGCCCCTGCTTGTTCTTGTTGTGGTTGCGTCCTTGTCCCTTATTGTGTTCATTCCTCTTCCCTTGAGATCCTTCAGTGAAACCCAAGAACCCTTTGGATTGGTTATGTATAGGCATCACTATCCTTTCCATGTCCAAGGCGGTGTTGTAGGCTTCAGCGAAGGTCTTTGGCTTACTAGCCATCACGTGAGGCTTGATGGCAAGGTGTAGACGTTCCACGAAGTGGTCCACCCTCCTCTCTTCATCCAACATGTGTCCAAAATGTTCTAGGAGGTGGAACCTATGACCAAAGTCTGCAACTGAAGAGCTTCCCTGAATCATGCTAGTGAACTGTCTTTCTTTCTCCTTCTTTGCTGAGATGGGGAGGAATTTGGCAGTGAAGATGGTCTTGAAGTCGGTCCACGCCATCGGTTCCTTTCTTAAGTCTCTTGCCGTGATATGGTTCTCCCACCATATCTTGGCTGTACCTTCCAAAAGGTGAGTAGCAAATAGAACCTTCTTATTTGGCTGTACCTCGAGCATACGAAAACCATTCTCAACTGCAAGAAGCCAAGCTTCGGCCTTGTTGACCACTTCAGACTTGTCTTCTCCCCAGAACTTCTCGACGTTCAGCTTGACAAAGTCCAGGATGGTGGCTCCAAGTCGAGGACGAACATGAAGTGGCTCACCATTCTCGGCCTTAGCTACGTCCCTAAGGGCCAGGCACGGATAGCTTCAGTCAGTTGCTTTTGTTGTTCCATCCAAACTGCATCTGTTGTGTGAACCACCATGGTTGGTTCTTGTCTACTGGGTTGGTCTTCTTCCATCTGGGCTTCCTCTTCAAACCCATGGTATTCCTCATATTTTGGTCCTTCCCCTTGCTCTTGGTTGATGTCGGGCATTGATTCAGGGTTGGGAGCCTCATGCATAGCTTCTTCAGGCCTCTTTCTCTTCTTAGAGGTCTCTCCACCGTCGTTCTTCTTCCTCTTCTCAGAAGACCCATTCTTCTTACGAGGTGGTCCACCATCACTGGTGGAAAAAGGGATAGCCACGACTTTGGTACGAGCCATCTGTACACAAACAGGCTTTTAGTTTATCTTTAAACTAATTATACTTAAGTCGATGACATCTTAATTACATATCTTTTATTAACTTGGTGGAGGATCCCTTAGACTTTATCAACCTTAACCCATACCTTAAGAGGGTGAGGAAGAGAGAGAAAAAACCCTAACCCTTAAAATCCTTAAGATAATTTTGAGTTGAGGAGGGATGAACAAGATGAGAGAGTCCTAAAGGTATCTTATTTTGAGTCAAATCCTAGGACATCGGCCAGACAGTCACACCATTTGAGAGTCCTCGTATTATGACTAGCGATGTAGAGGAAAATTTTGCCAACCCCCGGAAGTGATCCTTTTCTAGACACCTCAGTCTTTCGAAAAATTCCCTAATAACTCCCTCGGTTCTATGGAATTTGTAAAATTTAATAATTATTAATGATTAGATGAAGAATCTACGCTCTGATACCAATTGTAATGACCCCGCCCCCCGGTAACCCCCAATTAAGGGAGACCCGAAGGTCAGATCCATTTTTCAATTAACTGGATCAAAGGTTCAACATATAATCAACAATAATTATGATATTATACTAACTAAACTGGAATTGGGTACAAAAATTAAAACTTTAATTACCTTTGAAAGAAATGTTGGAAATCTATCTATCCAGAGCTTGAGTTAATCTATATAATCCTCCTTGCTCTTTATTTTTTAATTTCATGAGGTGTCACTTTACTGTTTGTGCTTTCAAGACTACACCTAAAATGCCGACAAACAAAATGTCAGTCAGCAATAGCTGGTATGTGGAGGCAATAAAAAATTTCACATTTAAGTCTTAACAATTTAAATATTGCAATCAAGATATTTAGCAAGTCAATTTACATTTTCCATATGACATTCCACACCGCTTTTACCCTAACCGTGGAATTACCCCCTTTAGGGTTTCTCATTTGCCATTGACTTAGGGCCACCTTCTCAATTCCGAGCTTGGTGCCTGGGAGTCACCTCTAATGGTGCTCCATAGTCATGTATCATATACCACCTTCTCATTCCCGAGCTTGGTGTCTGGGGTCACCTCTCATGGTGCCCATTGGTCTATCCTCCTGGGTCTGACCTTTATGGAATCTTCCATTAGGGTGGCATGTAAGTGCGGGAATACACATTCAAATTAAATTGTGATTGTCATAGTCACTTTATAATTGTAATATGAACATCCAAACTGTTTAGTTGCATTCAATGCGATTAAACATCCGGGAATCCATCGAGAAACTAAAGCGGTTATTCATAATTAACCACATACCTGTTAAGCAGACTTGAATGCATAATTAACCAATCAATCAGGAATCAAGCAAGCACACACACAATTATTCCTGAAAAAGGCATCTAATTTCTCTATCATTAATCACGTCATGTTGATCCATTAATCCTAATTGTTTCCTACGTTATTTGCCCTTTTTAGGATTTTGAGCATAGTTAGGGTTCCACTTCATCTTTATTACTTTAAACCCTAATTTCACAAAATCACTTACACACCCTAACTATTTCATTTTTCTTTTACAAAAGATTCTAAATTCATCTTTTACCAACAAGAAACCCTAATTTCAGATTATAAGTACTTTCTTTTTCTTTTCCTCTAATTTAGGGTTTCTAAGCATCTTAACCACCATATTAAGTTTAAAACCCTAAACTTTGCAATTCTATCATAAAAATAGGTTTAAATCATTTTAATTATTAATCAAGTTAACCATGCATGAATTAACCTAATTGCAAGATTAAAACCAACTTTAGTTAACAATTAGGGTTTTCTAATTACAAATTAACACTTTTCCCATCAAATTATATACCTTTGCAAAGATATACAGATTTAGATGTCCTAAACATTTTTAACATATTCCTCATATTTTTCTGATCATTTTTCATGTATTAACTTCCCCCATCTGAGGTTCCTAGCTCAAGATACGATTTTTAACAAGAAAACTCTTTTTATTGTCTATTTGCTATTTTCTAGAAAAACCAGGGCCGCCTGATCCATGGTCCACGGATCCACTGAGGATCCAACGGCCACAGATGTGTGCACCTGAGATTAACGATCAAATCAACTAATGGACAGAACCACCCTTACCAGTAAAGGAAGCGTAGAGGGGCAATTCTGTAAAAGGCCGCGGGACCTTCTTCTTCCTCGTGTCTTTGTACAGCAACCCACGACAGTCAACCTTGGGGTTGACTTCGTGCTCCGGTCTCCCTTTGCCCACGCCAACGGTCTAGGGAGCTCTGCCTTCCTTCTTCGAAGCTAAAGGTGTCTTCAATTGGCCACCCGAACCCCGCCAAGGTCACCCCCCTGTTCGGCGGATTCCGGCAGGGTCTGCTATGTCGACGAGGGTCTAGGTTAGGCTCGTTGGCGCAATTGAAACCGCGAAATTGTTCCTGGTACTCCGCCACAGGGTGTGGACTATCAAATAGGGATGCTGGTGTCTTGGCATATCCTCCCCTATATATAGGGTCGAGGCAGTCCCTGCTGGTTTGGGTGTTTCCCAAAACCAAAACCAAAGCTAATCAAACCGGGGATGATTCCCTACGGTTTCATCTCCTAAAACCAATGGAAACCTGAGCCAGTTTGCAAACCCAAAGGAACGCGAGGAATTCAAGAGGGAAAGTCCCTCTGTTAATTCATAGAAACACAGTCCCAGTGGGACTTAGGCGAAGGGCGTCTAATGTTGGATGAAGATCGAACGGACTATATTGCTCGTGTTCAAAGCAAAGGAAACAATATATCATTATTTCAGAATTTATTTCCAAATTGCAAATAAATTGCAAAATCGATTTCTCCCAAACCATAAATCCTTTCTTTCTCAAAATTTAAGGGAAGGTTTGTCTTGTCATTATCTAACTTTGTATGAAATTTGGAAAACATATTGCAATGGATGAGAAGTATTCCTTCTCTCCCAAGTTATTCATTAATTAATCCTAATTAATTTATATTCCTTCTTCGTTTGTGATTATCTTGTGATTTTAGCTCCCTTGGACCTCAAGAAATCGTAAAGGCACGAATTACCATATTGGGGAATATTGGTTTGCCTTTATCTTCTTTTAATTGTCAATTAGTCACATTTCCCTTTTATTAATCAATCCCTTTTTCCTTTTTAATTCCCTTTTCTTTTCAATTGGGCTCAATGGCCAACAAAGCCCACAATCAATCAATCAAGGCCATTTCACACAAAATCTATTGCAAAACAAAGAAAAGGATTTCATTTATTCATTAAAAGAGAATTACACTTTCAATAAATTGAGGTTATAACATGTGTGATAGTAAAACCATAAACAATAGGTTACACCACTAAGTAGATTGCATGTTCATTATCATTAAATTGAACTTGTGCTACATTTCACAAAAAGATAGGTGCAAATACTTCCACTGGGCAGTCGACCTCCCCCCAACAGCTACTTCTCTAGAGGTTGGGATTAATATACTGACTAATGAGTGCAAGTTAGTATAGGGCCAAGCAATGAACTTGAAGGACTTTTTTGAAATAAATCACAACGCTAAAGATATTTATACCTCCAAAAAATACGAGCATGAAGTTCTAGAAACTGTTGTTAATAAGTTGGAGGAAACTTTTAGTCTTCTTTTGGACATTCCTCCACCTCTGATGATGCCATAATCTTGAATTATAGTATTAGATATAGATGGATGTTATTAACATTATAAACTTTCTTAATTTTATCATATTGTCATTTGAGTTACATTATAAGGTTGCTAGTTTTTATCATAATGGTGTTGAATGTTTCATGTCTAAACTAGATACGAGGGTGTATGTTATTTAAATATGAAAAATCGTATTATATGTACATAATTATGATATACAACCTTACATCTAAACTGTATTACATAAAGAATCAGTAATATGGTTGGGAAACCCACGAGCCTGTTTGCTTTAAGGCATCCAGAGTATGATCAGATCCTACTTGATGCGATAAGAAGTCAATATGACATGGGGAGATGTGTCAATGGATTTTATACTTGATAGGATTGGATGGAGACATGGAATCACATTCAAAACATAATAGGGATGTATTTCATATCTTTGAACCAATTGAAAACCCTTTGGAAGAATTTAAGTAAAGACTTTATCAGAAAAAATTGTTTTCTTTTGGTAGATTTATTGTCTATTCATCACTTAGCGTAGTATGTGATCCTCCTAGGAGTTGCAAAACACTTAAACAATGTTAAAAACAACAACAATGGAGTTGTAGGAGTAGGTTGTGAGGGAAACAAATGAAGTTGCAAGAATACCACTTTTTAGTACTTTATGTATGCTCTATTTTTACTTCTTACCATCAGACCCCTAAGTTTTGTTGTTGTTAAAACTACATCATAATCTTGCTACTTTATATATTCTCTTTTTTATCATGATGTAATTTGTTTATGGCCTCACCAAATTTTTCTACACTATTGTGAAAGGAAACCATACTATTGCAATATATTACTGATAACACCAAATTTTGTGATGTTTTTGACCCTCATTTTGTTATCAAAACTACCCTTTTAAACTGTTTTCCTCTATTTTTATATGTACTTTTCCAATAACAAGCCACGCTACGCTCTTAACTCAATATTTCCATCTTTTGCAGAGTTTTCCTCCATTTTTGACTCATTTATCATCAATAAGGCCATCCCGGCCCACAAACATGCTCCACCTGCATCGGCCTTCCAGCCGGCCGATATGCTCACTGCCTGACAGGGTAGCACAACACATCGACGTGCGACATGAGGATGCCGTGCAAGAAGGGACTAACGGACGATACACCTATCTACCCGACAGGGAGCCGGGCTCACCACGACAACTAAAGCTTGTCGCGCGATACAGGCCACCCACCGACAGGCGCCGCTCGTCACGTTGACCGACATCCAACATCCCTGTGCTGGATGATACTGATATCGGCCGTCCAATGACTCCGCGATAATAAGAGCTGAGGAAGGACACGTGGCGCCCTGAGCACCATAACTTCCCCAACTGTTGCCTATAAATAGCAGCTACAGGAAGCTGAAAAGACAGGTCGGAACCTTGCGCAAGTCAGCTCAGGAAACCTACGAAGAGATAGTGTATCGTGCCTCGGTGTTTGTGCCGGGCGATTCCAGGTGAGCACTTCTCCATCCCGAGAAGGAGGGAATGGTTCACTTAGGGTTGTCCCGAGCACCACTACGGGCCGATATCGGCCGACAAGGATCCCCTTCATAAGTGACCAATACTAGAAGCATCTCTCTAGCCCAGCGCGATATCGAACCCCGATACGTATCGCCCATCACGGCTTGTCGCCCGAGAGGGTGTGCCACCCGAAACGGTGGTATCGGGAAAGGGTCCTCGCACGATGCAATCTTCCCGTCACGGTGTGTCGCCCGAGAGGGTGTGCCGCCCGACACAGTTGTATCGGGCTAGGCTCCTGACCGCTATCAGGTTGGAGGGTCTGCTGTAGTCTGTCATCCTTCTATATCAAGAAGGCGACATCTATCTTTATTAGTTCAGTCATTTATTTCTTTTACTTATGTAATGTAATATGAACTTTATTTGTTTATGGAAATGGAAGAGTTTAGTTATCTGCTGCTTTATGTTTGGTACTCTTGTTGGATGATTGCTATGTTTAACATCTGAACTCTAGCTTGTATGCTTGGATCGCACTTCGATTAGCTATCAAATCGTGTTTTCCCGTTGCAACATCCTCGAGAGAGGTGTTGTAGCTCTAGTGTTTGGTCCGATTCTGGAGTACGAGAGTGCCCGAAATCGAAGTTTATTTAGTTACCTTTCCACTCTAACCTAAGTCCAGCAACCTCGAGAGGGGTGTTGATGCTTGGTTAGAGGTACCCGCTCCAAGAGGTGGGGTACAGGATGTTCCTGCTGCAGCTTGTTTTACTGAAGTTTTCTCTTTCGTACCTTGCTTTAGCTTTAGCTTTATCCCTCTGTTTCTGTTGCATGAAAACCCCGAAAAACTGTCAAATGCTTAAAACCTTAATTTTCCTCGTAGCTCCAGTTGGAGATAGTTTTCTTTTGTTTTATCGACCTTATCCTGTTGTTCCTTTGTGGAATTTTATCATCTCTTTACCCTTGTCGGAGTGTAGCATGTCGATTCTATGTTCTCAACACTACCACCCTTGTCCCTGTGTTCGACCCCGTATATCTACTTCGACCCCGTAAACAAAGTTGTGGGGGCCTAGAAGGTTTCGGGTTATAAATGTAAAAGTCCGACTACTTCAAATCCACCTCCAATTTTAGGACGCGCGATTTAAGCTGGTCAACTTTTTGGCGCCGTTTCCGGGGACAAGGCAAAACAGTACTGTTGATGAACCCGAATCCACTACTACACTCCAGTGCCTCAAGCTTAGGAATGAGCTTGACAACACTCTATTTTTCTTTATTTCTTTTTTTTGTTATTATTATTATTATTTTTTGCCTAAAACGAATAATTCATATTATTGATAACAAATTTCCTAACTTGATTATTACACAATGTTCAGGTACTCTGTTCAACTGAGCACCGACACAATCCATCATGCCACCTCACGTTGAGCCACCCCATTCTGAAGGTGAACGTCAGGGGAGAGCTAGGCCTGATTCACCTCCACCTGAGGTCAATGATCGATACGACGACAATGATCAACTTGAAGATCCAGAAATGGGTCAGTTCGAGGAAGACCAACGTCGTGACAGACATCGCCACCACCAAAGGCACGTGAGGAATCACAATCATCAAGAGCAGCGCCAGGAAGCCAACGACAATGATGATTTGGAAGAAGAAGAGAAAACTCTGAGGGAGTTAGCCTCCACGAAGGCTAACAATTCCCAGTGCCCGGTCATCATTCCACGTTTCAACGCCACCAACTTTGAGCTCAAGACATATGTAATCTCCATGATCCAAAATAAGAGTTTTAGAGGGAGCTCCAAGAACGACAACCCCTACCACCACCTGGATGCCTTCAAGAACATATGTGACACAATTAAGATGCGAGGTGTTCCTCAAGAAGTCATTTACTGCAAGGGCTTCATCTTCTCTCTGGAAGATAAGGCTCTATCGTGGTATCTGGGACTTCCCCACCTAGCCCTAATGTATGGGGAGCACTGGCAGACGCTTTCGTGAACAAGTTCTATCCAACTGAGAAGACCGTCAGGAACAGACAAAGGATAACTGACTTCATGCAAAAGCCCAACGAGAACATCCACGACGCCTGGGAGAGATACCAAGAATATCAGAAGGACTGCCCTCACCACAATTACAAGAAAGGTTTCTTGGTCACCACCTTCTATAACGGTTTAACCCCCGAGGAAAGAGTTACACTGAATGCTGCAGCAGGAAGTGACTTTCTTGGAAAGAAGGTGAGCAAGTCCAAAAAGATCATCAAAAACATGGTAGAGCTGCAAGTCGGCACTGACTATGATAGATCCGACAGAGGACAAGCTAAGGGTGAAGGACCTTCTTTGGAATCCAAGGCTCTGGAGACTATTACTTCTCAAATCTAGAGGATAGCGACGGACGTAAAGCAGTTGAAGGAATCTGGCGGAAAGGGTAAGAAGCAAGTTGAAAAAGTAATGAAGTGTGTAACATGTGGAGAAGGGGGCCATGGGGTAGATAATTGCATCTACACCCGACCAGATGTGTCAAGCGATAGTGAATCTGAGGCGGAAGAGACTGAAAATGTTTCTTTTGTAAATTTTAAGAGGTCGGACCACCCTGGTTTTAGCTACGGGGACAAGGATGTAGCTGAGAATTCACATCAGCTGCATAGCTCGTCCAAACCGCCCCAAGCATTCGAGAAGAGGGGAGGACCCAGTCAGTACACCAAAAACGCCCCCTTCCAGACGAACAAAGGTAACTTCCAAGGTCAAGTCAAGTACCAAGGATCAACCAAGGAACAAGATAAGGTTTTTAGCCAGACAGATGTGGTTGTCCAACTGTTTGATTTCGTGAAAAGGTAGGACACTATTAATAACCAGTTAGCGTAGAGCACACTGTCGAATTCGGGTGTTTTGAACTCATTGTAGGTACAAATGGCGGACATGAAGGCACATAAACGCCAAATTGATCAGCAATTAGCTCAAATGGCCGAGTTAATAAAGAATCCCTTAGGAAAAATTCCGTCGAATACTGAAACGGCAAAGAAGGCAGGACAATAATCGAGAGAAACGGTGATCGAGTTGCACGAGAGGATGATGCAGAGACTAAGGAGTGAAGAAGCTAGAAGACGTCAAGCTGGAGACGAAAACTACAGCGCTTCTCGGGAGGCAGCTCGAGTCTTCTTTTCTTTCCTAGAATAGGATGCAATTTACTTTCCTGCAAAATAAACATTACAAACATTTGGATTGTAATTAGGCCCAAGTCAGTGCAGGCGCACATGCGCTGACTCTTCTATTTTATGAGCCACCGCTCTGTTTACGTGGCATTGAGGAGTAATACTATCTGAGGTCGGGGACTTTACCCCAGGCCAATGATGTTTTACCTATCAAATCACATTTTTCCTTGTTTCTAGTTCTTCTACTGGCCGTGTATCGGACGAGTATCTCCTTTTCTTGATCGTATCGGGCAGCAACTCAGCCAGCGTGCATAACCGCTCGTATCGGGCAATGACATATCGGGGATTGCAAAGGTCGTGCCAGACGGTACTCCCAGGTGACGAGTGCCCATATCGAGCAAGATGAATAATTGCCCTTGATTAGACAGATGGAACCACTCGTCTCGGGAATGACTTGTCTCAACGGCTTTCACACGCCCCAGATTACCTATTTTACCCCCGGTTGAGATTGCTATATATAGTACGGAGGTCTTACCGTATCGGGCCATTACTTTTGCTTTTCTATCCACCTGTATCATGTAGTAATTTACCTTTTTGCTCTTGTGTCGGCCAGGGTTGCTTCAGATAGCAAAGGTATAGCCTGACAACCTGCTTGCCCGACACAAGATTCTTATCGCGCGTAGCATGTCGGGTGGACGACTTTAGTCGATTTTTCTTGTGTCGCCCGACACGTGTGCCGCGCGATATGCGTTTCTTACGCGTTTGCTCGATACGCCGCGTCGAGCGATAAACTGTATTCGTATCGCCCATTTTTGTGCCGCATCGCTTGTTCTTGTATTGGGCAACACATTTCTCTTTCGGGGAAGTCCCTGTCGGGTAGTTTTATTCATGCGACCGTGTCACCCGACACACCCGTGATGGGCAACATGTGTGATGCGCAGCTTCTCCTCCCTGTCGGCCAATTTTGTATCGCGCAAGATGTTCTTTTGATGAACGATACCCAAACTTTGCAACGAGACTAGTTTTATCGTGATATCAGTTTTTCTTATCTAACACTTAAATGATCAACAAACTGATAACAGGCATGGCCCACACAAAACAAGCCCCCGGTCAAGTTGATAACGGTCAAGTTGAAAAACACGGCAGAAGAATCAAGATTGTGGCAGCAGCTGAAGCAACAACAGTCGGACAAAAATGCCAGAATCCTGAGGCAGTTGGGCCATCAATCGCCGAAAAAAGAGAAAGGATGGGATTTCTTGATTGGGTAGCCCCAAGAGAGGTCCATTTCCTTATCATAGTCTATCTTCTGCAGTGGTTTAGGACCATCTCCAAAAGAGAAAATCAGTGGAAGTCTTTCTCCAGTGGCCTCTGTTTTGAATGTGAATATTTTGGGTTCATCCGTCATGAAGACACCTTCATCTTTGGGGGGGGGGGTATCTTCTTTTAATACAATATCCACAAGTGTTTTCAAGAGCTCTCTATCTATCATAGGTCGGTTATCATCATCATAATACGCACGAGCCTTGCGCTTCCTTCTTGAGAGCTTTGCACTTGTTCTGGATGCATCCTCCTGGGAAAGAAAATGGACTCAAGTGGACTTATCTAACTAGTCCAATAGATGATGAAGGTTTAAAGAAGCTTAGGTTGATGATCATGCCTTTTGTTCATGTTCACAACGGAAGCATCTTAAAAAGCCTACCTGATCTAAGGGAATGCGAACTTCTTCCTCAGCAAAAGCGCATGACTGATCTCATTGAATCTTGCAATTCCGAACGCACTTTTACAATCTGGTACAACTGTCTGCAGGCGCGATTGACATCTAACCCTCACTGGGTTATCATTACCTTACCCTATCTACTTCACTACTCTGGGACAGAGTGTAGAGTAAGTTTGGGGGGGTACCCAATGTACCAGTGAGGGAGGTATAAAATTTTCTTCTTCAATTCCACCCTTTTTGTTCTTTTATTTTTCTCCTATATTTGGTGTACGTATGTATACTCATATAAAATTTTTGAAAAATTGTTGCTTATTTTGTCTCCCTGCATTTGCACAAAGTCACTATATAAGTAAAAACATGATATAACTTCTTGCCAGTTTGTTTTCTATGTGCCCAACGAAATGCAAAGTTTTGTTATATCTTTTTGAGAATACATCCTCGAACGACAAAAGACTACGAACTTCCACGCCAAAAATTTCAAAAAAAATAATAATCTCCCAACAGCTAAGAGACAAGTATGAAGAAGGAAAAAGCTGCCTAAACAGCAACAAAATTCCTCTTGTTTTCCCTTACCCAACAAAAATCCCAAAAAGAGAAAGCAGACTTATGAGAGTGAATAAAAGCATGAGAGTTGTGCCAAATGAAAAGAAAAAATATATATATACCCACTTGTTTTCCAAAAGTACCCATCTTTAGGCATGGTAGATCCGGGGCAGTGGTACGTAAGATGTGAAATCACTACTCTAAAGCCAACTGGCTTGGACTGCAGGGATCACTTGCCCGTTAACGGACCCGTACCTAGATGGACTAATGAGAAACAAGAAAAACCCAAAAAGCCTTAGCCTACCCAACACACAACTTTCTTCCCCTAAAGCTGTTTGGTGTGAAAGCTAACTTTAGAATCATGCACCAAAGTTTCGCCGCAGCTGTAGAGAAAAATTTGGCTGAAATAATAAGGCAGGATAAATAAAGTCTGTTGTTCGTGACCAGACCGTATTCTCAAAAAGACACTTCAATACTTGTCTTAACTCATGAACTAAAAACGACACCGGGCAAGAAGAAGCATCACAAAATTAAGTTTAAATATTGATTGAGGACAATCAAAATGCTAAGTTTGGGGGAGTTGATAACACCAAATTTTGTGATGTTTTTGACCCTTATTTTGTTATCAAAACTACCCTTTTAAACTGTTTTCCTCTCTTTTTATATGTACTTTTGCAATAACAAGCCACACTACGCTCTTAACTCAATATTTCCATCTTTTGCAGAGTTTTCCTCCATTTTTGACTCATTATCATCAATAAGGCCATCCCATCCCACAAACATGCTCCACCTGCATCAGCCTTCCAGTCGGCCGATATGCTCACTGCCCGACATGGTAGCACAACACATCGACGTGCGACATGAGGATGCCATGCAAGAAGGGACTAACTGATGATACGCCTATCTACCCGACAGGGAGCCGAGCTCACCACGACAACTAAAGCTTGTCGCGCGATACAGGTCACCCACCGACAGGCGTTTCTCGTCACATTGACCGACAACCGACATCCCTATGCCGGGAGATACTGATATCGGCTGTCCACTTACTCCGCGATAATAAGAGCTGAGGAAGGACACGTGGCACCCTGAGCACATTAACTTCCCCAACCGCTGCCTATAAATAGCAGCTATAGGAATCTGAAAAGATAGGTCGGAACCCTGCGCAAGTCACCTCAGGAAAGCTGTGAAGAGCTAGTGTATGGTGCCTCGGTGTTTGTGTCGGGCGATTCTAGGTGAGCACTTCCCCATCCCGAGAGGGAGGGAATGGTTCACTTAGGGTCGTCCCGAGCACCACTACGGGCCGATATCGGACGACAAGGATCCCCATCATAAGTGACCGATACTAGAAGGATCGCTCTAACCCAGTGCAATATCGAACCTCGATACGCATCGCCCGTCACGGCGTGTCGCCCGAGAGGGTGTGCCGCCCGACAAAGTGGTATAGGGCAAGGGTCCTCAGACGATACAATCCGCCCATCACGGTGTGTCGACCGAGAGGGTGTGCCGCCCGACACGGTTGTATCGGGTTAGGCTCCTGACCAGTATCGGGTTGGAGGGTCTGTTGTAGTCTGTCATCCTTCTATATCAAGAAGGTGACATCTATCTTTATTATTTCGGTCATTTATTTCTTTTACTTATTAAATGTAATATGAACCTTATTTGTTTATGGAAATGGAAGAGTTTAGTTATCTGCTTCTTTATGTTTGGTACTGTTGTTGGATGATTGCTATGTTTAACATCTGAACTCTAGCTTGTATGCTTGGATCGTGCTTCGATTAGCTACCGAATTGTGTTTTCCCATTGCAACATCCTCGAGAGAGGTGTTTTGTCTCTAGTGTTTGGTCCGATTCTAGAGTACGAGAGTGCCCAGAATCGGAGTTGATTTAGTTACCTTTCCACTCTAACCTAAGTCCAACAACCTCGAGAGGGGTGTTGATGCTTGGTTAGAGGTACCTGCTCTGAGAGGTGGGGTACAAGATGTTCCTGCTGTAGCTTGTTTTACCGAAATTTTCTCTTTCGTACCTTGCTTTAGCTTTAGCTTTATCCCTCTGTTTCCGTTGCATGAAAACCCCTAAAAACTGTTAAATGCTTAAAACCTTAATTTTCCTCATAGCTCCAGTTGGAGATAGTTTTCTTTTGTTTTATCGACCTTGTCCTGCTGTTCTTTTGTGGAATTTTATCATCTCTTTACCCTTGCCAGAGTGTAGCGTGTCGATTTCGTGTTCTCAACACTACCACCCTTTTCCCAGTGTTCGACTCCGTATATCTACTTCGACCCCATAAACAAAGTTGTGGGGGCCTAGAAGGTTTCGGGTTATAAATGTAAAAGTCCGACTACTTCAAATCCGCCTCCAATTTTAGGACGCGCGATTTAGGCCGGTCAATTACATACACAAATTGAAATTATGGTTGGGCAAGGCACGCCTCAGTATGTTATATGGTGTACAGAGCATGATATGGTCCTCAAAGGTTTGATGAGAAACCAATATGATCAGGGGAGATGTGTAAATAGAGTATATGCTACACAAGCTTGAAGTGAGGCGTGGCATGAATTTTGAAACATAATAGGGGTACCTTACATATCTGTGAGCAAGGTGCAAATTCAACGACAGTACCTCAGGAGAGAGTTCATTAGAGATAATAATTTCCTTTTGTGAGATTTTGTACCTCCTCAGCCATTAGCTGTGCAACACAACATTCTACAAAAAATTGCGATGACTCATTTCACCCCCCAGGAGTTCCAGAATCCTAAACAATGATGAAAATAGCAATGATGCATCTACAGGATTAGTTGGTGAAGGCAACGAATGAAGTTGCAAGAAATTGTTCACCATCTTTGGGACATACTGTTTTTGTTTTGTATGCATTTAAAAACATACTTGATTTGATGATCATGAACACTAATTATAAATTATTGTGATTGTTAGTTGGTTACTATCAGTATTTGGTCAAATGTGTACTTATTTATGTTTGCTCGCCAACTTTATTTTTGTAATGATTATGAACTAGTACATACTGAAGTTTATGTCAGATACACTAACTATTAATTTCATTTTCTCTTAACGTTTTTCCTAGTTTGTGAAACTTATTGTCATCCTTACTTTGTTGTTATCATAATTTTCTCAAACTTAAATTTATTTATTATACTTAGATGTCCAATTCACTTTCAAAGTCGCGTCAAAGTTATAAAAGATGTTGATGTTGCCTACAAAATAGGTCTATGTGTATTGTTTAGTTTGGATATGAAAGAAAGGAGGATATTAATACATCTAATAAATATGAGAATATATGAGTGAGTGAGGAATTTTGAAGAACTACTCTACCTACTCTATTGGAAATGCTAGAGTTCCAATGGGTAAGAGTTTTGATAGTCTTCTATAGTATGGCCTCCCAGGCATGTGAATGGCCTCCTAGGCATGTGGACTAATTATATGAAGAGAGATAGGAAAACCAAGATATTTGAATGGCAAATTGTCAATTTGACATCTCAATTGATGTTGAGATCTTTCTTGGTCACTGTATTGCATATAAGTCCCAATCAAAGTGGATTTATGAGAATTGATTTTCCGGACCAAAATGTGGGGAAAAAAAATTCCAAAATATGTATAAAGTTGATGACATTCTTATCATATGGATTAAGAAATACAATTGTATCATCAAAAAATTGGATAATATATTCTTTAGTATACTTCTTAAAGTGAACACTCTATGAAAAATGTTATTGTATAAATCTAATATCATCATGAAGGGTAGAATACATGTGGCAACAATAAAGAGAGAAGGGAACAATAGGTCTCATTGTCTAAGACCCCTAGATCTAGAAAAATGACCAAAGGTAGAATCATTGATCAATAATGAGAATTGAAAGCTCTTAATACAACTACGAATCCATTGGATGCAATGGTCTAAGTAGTCCTAGAAATGGAGTCTTTTCATGAAATGCCAGTTTAATTTGTCAAAGGCCTTCGAAAATAAAAATTTGAGAGTTGGAAGCAAGATCTTATCCACATGACATGAGTGGATAAATTCATTTGCTAGGAAATACACATATCAAATTTTTCTCTCATTGATTAATTGATTGCTAACACCCAATTATAGACACTAAAATGGCTTTTGAATATGTTTTTGTGAACTTTAGAAACAATATTGTAATTGGAATTGATTAAACTTATAAGTATGAAATGTTTAATATTAGTAGGATTCTCTTTTTTATGTGAGAGCAATGTGGGTTCACTCAAAACTTTAATCAAAGTCGTAATTCCTTTATGGATATGAATATAGAAAATGTGATTCAAGATAGATGGTTTGACTACTTCCCAAGATGCTTGATAAAAAGCCATATTGATGTCATACCGAATAGGGGATTTCTCACGGTGCATCTATGATATAGTGGGAGAATATCCTCTTCATGAAACTTGTTATTAAGGCATTGGGAGTCAAAACTATCGGTACCAAAAATGACATCCCAATTAAAGTTGAAAATGTAAGAAAAATTATGTTTAGGGTCAAAAAGATCACAAAAGTGAACCAACCTATGTGAGGTGGTACTATTTTTTTGGAGCTTGCAACAAATTCAATAATTTGACTCATGATGAGGGAATTTTTTTTCCTTCTATTAAATGTTTCTTGAAATTAGTGAGCTTTAGAGCATTACTGCCACATGATTTCAAGGAATGAGATGAAATGACAAAATTTCTTTTTATTAGACTTAGTGGTAGTTGGTTTTGAGTTGAAATTGGTATCAAATGTGAGGATATTAGCCTGATATGAATCTACTAGTTTTAAGATGTTCCCAAAAGTAATTTTGGCTTAGTGATGGAGGGTCAATCTAAGATTCATGATGTTGATAAGTAGTGTTATTCACATAGATTGATTAGTACAATAGTTAATCCATCATTCTGAGAGAATCATAAAGAATGTATGATGTCTCGTCCAGAAGAGTTCAAAGTGGAAGGGCTTACGCCCCTGAAGTTGACATGTGGTATTTAGAATCACGAGGAATGATTAGATATGTACCTATAAGAGGCCCATACATTTGAGGGATGGTATAGGGAGTCCCAAAAATTTGAGCCCCGATAAGTTCAAGTTTAGACCAAGAGTCTTCTATCCTTCAAATGAAGTGAGTTTTTGAGGCAGAGAGATTGGTCAGGTTATGTAGTGCGATTGAGTTGTCACATAAATCATTATTATGGGAATGAGATTCGTAGGTAGTCCTATTATAATTCCTCTGATATACAATTCTAGTAGGATTGTAACATACTCAAATAATCATGGCTTTATCATTATAAAGTTTAACCATAGAGTATAATTCATTGAAAAAGTTGGTTTTGTTATTCACTGGTTTATCATTATTGGCTGATAAGTAGAATGTAGAATTATCAAAATAGATTGAAAGTGTAGAGAGATAGATGACGAGGCCCAATGGGTTACAAGGTGGATTACAACATGTGAATTTATACTCCTTAAACCCCACCACATAAACCTATTGCTAATTTGCGAATCAAATAAGATATGATACTGCCCCCATAAAGAGTGAAGGTGAAATTCCTAAAGATATCCTTTTGTCTCTTGCATAGTAATAAAATACAAAATTTGCATTTTCTAATAAATTGATGAATGTGTTTTCTAGGCTTGTAAAATAATGGCCATAAACATTCCAAGATTTCAAAATCATTTGGAAATAGTAGTCGAAGAAAAATATAAAAAGTAGTCCATGTAGGTCTAAATCTTAAGGGAGAGAAGATCTCCTAAACCAAATGGGATGGGCATATATTATTGCAATCCATATTTATATCAATCTCCAAAACTGTCATATGATCCTCAAGATGGGTGTTGAAATTAATACCCACTATCTTGGGAATATTGAAGAATTCATTTCCATTCTCCCATGAATTCAGTTTTCTTATTAGACCCTTGACCTATCTCAACCCTTAATAATATTTTGATATCTTGATATATACTTGGGTACATTAATTACACACTTAGTATAGTTATGTAATTATTTGGTTCATATTATGCTCTTGAGATTCTATGTGTAAATTTCCCATTCTTCGGTGTCCTTGTTGTAATTTGTACTTGTTAGGTTTTGGTTTTGTCTCGTCTCTCTTTTTTAATACCAGTTTTGTGGGCCTTTTTTATTTATCCACCACTTTGACCTTTTCATCAGTTTTGTAATGATGAAGTTACTAAGCCTTCTTTCTCTCCTAGGCTCCCATTGGTGTAGGGAACAATTGAGGATAATTAAACTCTACCCACTATCCAATGATGATGATCTTCACATAAACTACAAATAAGATATAGCAATGGGAGATTGATGCTTTTCCATTGGAATATAACTGATGAGATCCTAGTTTGTTGCCTACCGGTGAACATTTTCCAATTATCTATCGATAATGAACTTGCTTCCATCTATCGATGAAGAACCTTTTCCATCCTATGTTGACTTTGTAGAACGATGAAGCCATAGGTGTGATGACCTATGGCTTGGTAGCATTGACCCCGTCTTTCTGTCTTGTTAACTCTTTCCTTCTGGGTCAATGAATACCCTTTTGCTCCTCGTTTGCCTCAGTTGCCTGTGTTACTTTTGAAGGTGCCAGAGAAATTGCGAGTTATCATGAGTTGACAAAAATTGATCCAAATTATGCTTCCATAAATATCTTCCTTTATTCTTCCATGAATATCAATGATTCTCTTTGCATATTTTTGATGTATATCCATGTATATGAACATCTTCTTTCCTATTTTAGTGGTGGTTTTGATCATCTTCAATCTTGAGCATTGTGTCTTGATGTTTTCCTGCCTAGGGTTTTGACCTTGGTACTTAAACCCTATTTCATGCTTCTCTCTTTCCCAACTTGCCCTAGGATCATGGAAGAAGGTATCTATGGACTTTTAAAGAAGAAAATTTGGATTTTGGTAGAGATCGTGGCTGTTTTTTTGAAGTTTTATTTGAAGGTTTCACAATAATGCTAAAGTTTTTCTTCTTCATCAAAAAGTGGACACTTTTCCACTACATGTAAGGAGAATTACATAATATATGATGAATGTAGTACCTACATGATACATGAAAAACCTAATCTTGATTTTAATATCTCTAATATGCTAAAAGATGGAATCTTCATGCAGTTCTAAGCAAGTAAGGATGGAATATGAGTTTCATGTATAATCTATTCTCATAAATATATTACTTGATGTTAACAACATTTTTAACCCATCATGATGAACTAAGGCTAAAAAATATGACAATATGATATTAATTATTATACCTTTATAGTATTGTCATAGCCTATGATGTGAAATGTTAATTATGCGATCTCCCTTGATATTGCAAAAATATTCTTAAACGTTTTCTAAAAATGTTAGTAGTTTTCATGGTGTTCAATAATTCTGGAAAAAGAAATACTATGTTGAAATGACCTATCTTTGCATGAAGTTGTCCTTTCTTATACCTTGATCTTGAAACTAACACATAATCTATATATTTTTTGAGTGTTACATGTTATTATCTTGAGGATATGAACAAGTCCCATATGAATATGAAGTTATTGAGTGAACATGGCCTTCCAGTGGCTTGATATGATATCCTTTGAGAGGATTGGGCATTGGTAAGATCAATGATGATCACTAGGGCCTTGTGGTTCCCTAATTTTAATGCACATCCTTGAGGTAGCCGAGATGCTTTATAGTTGAACTGAGTTTGTTAGTTGGAATTGGATGCTAATATGTTCTATATCTTCTGAAGCTACTAAGGCTTGATTACCATTATGGTTGATTGTATGTACTTGTAGTGTAGTCGCAAATGTTAAATTGTTTGTGCAAGCATGATCATCAGTACCCATTGCTCATAGATCTATTTTCTTGGGTTTTCAGGAGAAATTGTGATATGAATTAATCTTCTAGCAATCAGATAATTGTTAGAAGCTTCTCATAGTTGTATATTAGAGAATATAGTCGGATAGTTGGGATTGGTATATCACGATGTATTTAAATCATCTTAATACTCAGTTGTAACTAATGGTCCACTCATATGTTATTGAGAGTGTACAAAGTTGTGTCTCAATATTTGTAGGTTCTATACCCTATTATCGTTCCATGGGTTGTGCACCCCGAATACACATATGATACATTGAGCCTCTTTTAAGATACTCCATGATAGATCCAGACTTTGAGCACTCTACCTTTTGTTACCCTAATTTTCTGATGACTTGTGGAAATATCTATAGGGACACAAATATCCATAGATATTTTATGTGGCTCATCAAGGTTTCACAAACACTAGCTAGTAGTTTGAGTGGTACAATTCATACTGCCCTTGGCAAAAGTAAAATGTGTAAATCGGCCATGTAGCATACCTTTTTATGCTTAATTGATAAACAAAAATGGATGTGCTTTGGTGTGCTATAATGCTATACATATATGTGAATAATGTTGTACATGGCCATATATAGAGTAGATTCTTTGTTTTCTTAAATTAATTTATTTTTTTTATTTGGATATATGGAGTAGATTCTTTCTTTTCTTAAATTACTTGACTTTTTTAATATGGATATTATCTTCCATGCAAGGTTTAATCATTAAGTTTGTTGTAATAAATTTTATTATCTATTATATCATATGGTTAGGAATTGTGGCCCGACCCCATGGTTTTCATACATGTCTTAGATGACTAACATAACAACCCAGGTTAGGTGAACAAGACTCTTATTTTAGAGGACATCTATTACTTGGAAGTAGGTTATGTTTTGTGATTTCCAGGAGGTGGGTGATGTTTGTGTGTTCAGAGTAGCAAGTCATGGATTTACCTCTATACTCAAATATGGGGAGGAAGTTCTATATGGTTGTATCATCGACTTGACATATTGACATGTGTTCCTTGTAGCATTGTACTAGTTTTACATGTTGTAATTATATATGATCGGAATCCCTTTCACAAGTAGGTGTCACTAAGGTCACATTCTCCTTTAAATGTAAATATATCTATTGAAGATTAATATATTGGAAAGGGATTTGTTTCAAATTATTTTGTTGTTAATTCAAAAAATGTATTTTATGTTGTTTATATTCAAGCTTATGGTAATAGGCCATTTAATGTTGATTTTTTTTCTATTTTAAGTAATCTCAATCTTGTGCTAGTGGGGTGTCACATTATTAGTTGGGTCCTAATAAGGTATTGGGGAGGGCAATGCAGAAGAACATTATTGAGAACCTAAAGCAGGGTTAAAGGGTGAGTGTCTAGAAGAAGACCCTAAGGTATTGGGGAGGGAAATGGAGAAGAACATTATTGAGAACCTAAAGTAGGGTTAAAGGGTGAGTGTCTAGCAGAATCCATAGAAAGACCAGTAAAGACTATTTTATTTTTGGGTGACATACTTGGACTACAGACCCAAGGAATGAGTGATCTATGAGTCTTTGGACTAAATAAGTAAAATTGTTTCTCTTGTGTTTTTATATGACACTATTAGTTATTTTATCTATTCTAAGATCCATTTTGTTATGATTCATATTGATAAAATTTGTGTATGTCTGAATGTGATAGAAGATACCAAGGATAATTCCATAACTGTCCACTATCTTATTTTGGATACATATAAGGTTAGGTTATCAATGTTGAGTAGTATTTTTTTCCCATGTTGAGTAGTATTAGAGAATATATGCCTTTTGTTCCCAACATATTCCTTAGAATTTTGGTTACCTCCTTTTTTGAAATGTTGAGTGTCATGGGAGCAAAAAGGAGGGTTGGGTAGGTTTGGAAAAGTTTTGTTGTGGAGATTGTGTGCTTTGTATTTTCTAATCTAGACCTTATCTTTATAGAGTTGAAGTTGCCTACATTTTTAAGGGCATCCTCATCAGGTGATCCATCATTTGTTTAGGATCCCACCAAAAGTACTTATTCAATCAGTTTATCAAAGAATCATGGGACATTATAAGGGTCTTCATCTTCTAAGAGAATATGGTATACCTAGTGCCCTATCCTTACTTTCATCCTAATTTGAATCTGAGTGTTAGTTTGAATGGTAATAAGGAAGAACGTTTTGGTGTAGTTAAATGACAATAGGGTGTCATGGTGTATGTATGGTACTTTGGATCTACATACTCAACAAATGGTTTTGAATGTGTCTGTGTCCCACATATGAGGAGAATTATTATAAAAGAAATCCATCCCAATGTAAAAAATTGGTACTTCATAAGCTCCTATTTGTTAGCCATCGATGAGATAGGATAGGAATAATCCCACATCTCCACTAGGAACAATCTATGGAAGGCTTTGGAGCCTTGGAGGTGCTAAATAGAAAGACCCACTATCTTAGTATAAAGGAGTTTGTTTCATTGGTCTCGGGATAGAACTACCAGGAACATGATGAGCCCAGGATCTAGTAACATCTATTGTGTTGATATTCTTATAGTTGTTATCTAGATGGATAGTAATCATAATAGTTACCAAATTTTGTAAATCACAACACATTGACTTAAAGATCAATCACAATGGACTCCTCTAGGTTACCAAGGTCAGAGACTATAGAGGAGACAAATGTAGCCTATTCAGGATGTAATGATGGATTGCTGAGAGAGGTTACTAGTTGTGACAATAGAGGAGAGAGAAAAAATAAGCAGCTTAGTAGGGATGAGCGAGTGTGGTAACCATCTTGAGGTGATAGAAAGAAAATAGACTGAGGGTCAATGGATACATGTTGCTTTCAGTCCATAGGTCTAGAGTTAGATAGGGAATCAAAGAAAATTATGTTGGGTGAAGGAGCTATTAGAGTATATGGTCGAAGGAAACTTATGAGGCTAAGGTTGAGACATCAAAAGATGCTTGTTGTTGCTAGGTAGTTAATGGATCTGCTAAACTAACCCAACTGATGGGAAGTGAAATTGGAAAGCATTTTGGAGTTAGGTTGGACAAGGAGTGGAGAAATGATTTGTATCTCACTAGTACAGAAATGTCGTAGTTTATCGGTTATTTTTGGCATACCTTGTCTGTTATAAACTAACGACTAAGTGGGAATGCAATAACTAAGAATGTACATCATTGGTTATTTTCACAAAAAGAAACTAAAAAAATATATATCATCAATTTCACATTATATCTAAACCAACAAAATAACATGCCACATGTGATGAAAATGTGGTTCTCCTCAGTAGTATCTCATCAATTGTTCTAAGAAGAACTGATGAGGTCATTCCTAATAATATTATATTAGTTTTGTCACTGAATAAACAATACAAGAAAGGGATTTGTAATCAGTTTATTTCACACAACCAATGAAGTAGTTATATGCAGTCAGTTTACTATGAAACAACCGACAATGTATGTTTTCTTGCTATACCAGGTTTGGACCTATTCTCTGGGTACTAGGCTTTCTGGAGCATGAAATTCATTAGAATTGTAGGCTATGCAAGCATCACATATTAACAATGGGCCAAGAAACCTACAAGAACAAGAAATATATATACAAGAAATATTCTATCCATTTCACTTCAATTCACACACATGTATGAACTCACAACTCAATTGATTTTTTTCTCATCCATACATCCAATTTCATACATATGCACAAATGCACATAAGAAAATAGACTGAATAACATGCAATCCTCCTCATGAACTTTACATTCAATTCACACACACATATGCAGGAACACATATAAACATCAGTTTCAACAGAGTTTAAGTCCACATGTATAATATATAAAACAAAATATTGACATTGAAGTTTGAATACAATAACAATCAACCATCCCAATTAACTGACAAGTCTACATGCTTGATGAAGTAGTTTGCCCATTCTTCATGTAGATCATTCAATCGTTCCAACATATAGGCTTGAGTAGTGCAAGCAATATGCAAAGAGATAAAAAAATATTTTTAAATGAGATTACTTCATTAATTATGATCCAAGACTAATAACAATACCTTTGCTATACATTTGAAGCTTGTAACGCCTGTCTGACAATGTTGTCCATGTACAATATCACGTTATATCCGGATGCCCAATCATTGTATTGTAAATGGTATTGTAGATTTGCAATTATGTTAATAAATGTAGTAAAGCATAGTTGGTAATATATATGCTTTGGAGTGAGAATACTATATACCTTAACATTCCTACAAGCTAATGATGTCTTTTTCTATATCTACTATCCCTCTGAAGTTATGGAATGCATTGATACCCCTATACGTTTAATTAACAAATATGTTGCATTATTAAACGGTCATATGATACAAATATGTTGATCATGAAAAAATATACTTACGCATAAATTGGCAATTTTAATGAGTGTCCCTCATTTGGTGTTAGTTGTATACCGGAAGGATCAAGGAAATGCACAATAAAGAACTTGGGAACAATCACTAAAAATGATCGATTCTTATTTCTGAGTGAATAGAAGGCAAATAAAATAAAAATTAAATTCTACAAAATTGTATATTCACAAGTTATAAATACAAACCATGAGCCCAAAACTTACACAACGTTGATGGAAGTTATGATCAATGTCCAGGAAGGAGCACCAAAAACCTTCATCACGATACTCACGTAATCAGTGATGCCACTTAGTTCTCTATATACAAGCTAATCATCGATGGCATTAGAAATGCCACATTTGATAATCTAAACTCAGCAACCATGCTATACAAATGATTCAATTTATATATGCAATAATCAATTAATATATAGAAAACAATTATAAAACATGTATTTTTCACATATAACAAGGTATTCAGACTCATCGCATCTCAATTTCTATCATTGATGTGTTGATCGATTGATAATAAAATGGCTTAGAAATATCTATCAACACTACAACAGTGTCACTATATGTACCGAAAACCTCCTCCTAAAGGTCGATCACAATGGTATATGATGGATCTGTATTGTTTAACTATAGTGTCAACGCCTTGTAGTTAGCACCTAAGGACTCAAACAACTCCTATAGAATAAAATATGAGAGAAGAGGCTTTAGAACAATAGGGGGCTTCTTAGATGTTGTGCTCTACATACATGTATTCTCATATTAGCTTTTGATTATATATAAATTCAATATACCTTTGTCATACCACAAGAAATATAGTGATTCGTTTGGGCCACCTAGTATAACCATCATCTACCTCTCTGACTATGGTGGCATTGGGGTGCTCGTATGGGAGTGGTATTTTTTCCATGCCAAAAAGACACGTATGGTGGACACACAATCATGATCAATGGAAAGGGGAACACCATGAACCATATCAGAGTGTGGAAACACCTCTTCATCTATCATGATGTTGTATGATGGAACATTCATGGCAATACAATATTTTTGGCCAGCCACAACTTTATAAAATATAATATATAAATTGATATACATATATATTGAATTGAGGAATTACTTTATCACAATGTATAAACAAAACATATAAATTGACTTAATTTGAATATTAAACAAGCCATGCCACACGACTCCCAAAGAGTATTCTCAATACCCTCCTCGGAAGTGTGATGTTGTACAAGATCTATGACTATTGTAGGAGCTCATGAAGCATTTGAAGCCTTAAACTACTCTAAGGTTGTAGCTATCAGTCTTTACACATCCTCTTAGTCCATTCCCCTTTCTTTCTAGATTTTCTCTTTTGTTGGAAGGGACAAAATAAGTTTTAGTGCAAACCCAGCTCCAGCAGACCTAGCACGTGCATAATGGTCTTTTGTCCCTAGAAAAACCCTCAATTCATCGTGTGTGTCCTGAGGGGTGGATTTTCCCTCCTTTATTTGATCACCCAGCTCCAACTATACATCATCAAAACTGACTAATGAGTAAAAATTAACAATCTGGGAAAAATAGAACATGGACATGCATTGTGAGACCACAAGATTTACCATTTTTGCAGCCACCTCCTGAGTTGCTTGGGTAGAGATTTCTTCGACTTTGTTTTTCCTCTCATCTATCCACTCCAAATAGAATCAAGCATCGAAGAGAACTAGAGGACTCAGTAGTAAAAGGAGTAGAAGTAGAAGGCATTTTCTCTTGCTCTCTCAACTAGTGGCATTTAGCAAAACTACCCGAACTCAATTGGTGGTTGTGCACATTCTTGTCACACCTTTCTTCTTGAACATCATTAATTATCTAATTAATTCAATATGAATATTGTTAACTAATCTTTATAATTCATCTGAAATCATAAGAATGTAATTAATTCAACACCTTGTACTCATATGTATGTCTTTTCTCAAGAAACTATTGAGTTCTTTTTCATCAAGATAAGGACATTCTGTAGTAGGGTCCTTGCCCTTCTTGTATCCAAGGAAGTAGTCTCATATGATTATTGTCTTCCAATCTCTATGTCATCTCCCAATGAGCTGCATAACCTTCTTACAATGTGACTTTTAATCAAGCTCATACAGACCCTAAAAGGTTCAACATTCACTACTTTTAGAAATTTGAAAAGAAACAACAGGAAAAGACTATAAATATGTAAATGCATATATCTCACCTCTAAATCCCTCCGGATGAGGTCTTTAGTGGCCTTATCCATGTATCTCCAATCCTCAATACCAAGAGGAACTTTTCTTAGACTAAGGACCCCATGGTAGTTGACAAACTCTTTAGTCATTGACATGTCTACTTCATTAAATTCAATGGCGTCCTTCTTCCCTTTGTCCCTATTAGAGGCTTTTTTCATCAAAGTTATACCTTTACTACATGTAGAGGGAGAAGCCCTATCATCATCTTGGTTAGGAGGCCCAGCAGGATCCTCACACTCAGGATCATTTTTCTCCTGGTTAGATGTCATCTATAAAATAATAAAAAACATATTAAAGGCCAGATCACATATAAAAAATAAACATTTTATAACATATGAAGCAAAGATGAATAGATTCATCATACTTAATGCATGTACATAGTACACCTAAGCTAATATCCCTTATGTGCTTCACATATATAATCATCAGTAATAGATTCAACACTTACACTTGGCAAGACAATAGAGAATGACTTAGATTCAACATTTACACTTGGCAAGCCAACAGAAAATGGATAGAATCATCATACTTTTCATAGTACTCTTCTTCATCAATAGGATCTGAAATGAATTGTCTTTTCCCATGAAGAACAACATACTGGTTTTCTTTTGTAGGATTGTTAATACATAATACCTACTTTGTTGTGATGTCATGATGAATGGATCAACCTTCTTGTCTTTCCACTCACAATTCAATAATGAGAAACTGAGTTCATCAACTCAAACTTCTCTGTTGTTATCAATCAATTCACACCAAAATATTGGAACTCTAAACTGAACGTCGTAAATTTCCCATATGTCTTCAATGCCACTGTAATAAGACATATTTCCTTCTTATGGACTCTTATACTTGGAACTAGAAAATAAATGAAGATGCTTGAAGGGTGACCCCACTATTTTGTATGACAGTCTTATCATATTGACATTTTGTGAAGTGTGAAAATCCATTTATATCAAACCCTTCGTAAGATGTGGCATGGTCTTTGGCTTATATGCAAGCCATTTGATAATTTCTTTAACATTATTTGGTGTTTGAGATAGTTGATTGAATACTTTCTCTTCAAACCACCTAATAAATGTCTGTCTATGCTTTCTACAAATCCACTATGAATTGGCTTGGGGATATTTTGTCTTGCAGCCGTTGGCGTGTTCGGTGATATAAATATCCACATCATCAATGTTGTGTAAAATATATAATTGCGGTTATTCCCACTACTCATGACTGATATCTATCTATCATTCACCCAAAGTATATATGCTAGAATAAATATCAGGATTCACAGTATTAGCAGGAGTTTGGTTGCAAATATCCATGACCTCCCTAGCACCATATCCCTCAATAATACTCCACGTGGACTGATGACAATTCCAAAAATCACCTTTAAATACACTCATGTACCACACAAAGGATACATACAATGCATGAAAATTGGCCCAACATCTATAATTCCCTAATCAAATGGAGAACCAGATGTTCTATGATATCAACGAATGAAGGGGGAAAATACTTCTCAATTTTGCATAGGGTAACAACCACTTCTCTTTGCAACTTTCTAGATTCTCAAGATCAATGACTTTGATGCATAGAGAATTGAAGAAGAAGAAAAGCCTAGTCATTGCAAACCTTACATGATTAGGAAGGAAAGATTGTAATAGCCACAAGTAATACATGTTATATTAGAGTGAGATAATCATGAGGTTTAAGAACAATCAACTTCAGATCTTACATTGATACCAATCTATGGATTTTAGATGAGTATCCCATTGGTACCTTAACATTAAGAAACCACATGCAAAAATTTCTATTATCCTTTCTATATAAGGTGTAATAATAAGGAGGTAAATATGTGCAGTGACCCTTGCTAACTTATACTATTCATGCATTCCTTATACCCATTTCAGCAAGGTTCATGTTGGATGTGATGCCATCTTTAGTCTTGCCTAGTATATTCAATAGAGTACATGTCACATCCCAATTTTCTAAGTCAATTTAAACTTGGAATGAAGTTTTTCCTAAATAATAATGGTTAAGGGGTTAGATGCAAAAAGACCAATAACGGTTGTCCTTATATGAAAATGGGATAAGAAAACTTAAAAATAGACTCAATTTCATACTTCACTTTCAAATGTGCACTATGTGAATCAATTAACTCATATTAGTCATCTTTTCTTTTCTCTCTCATCCAAGATAGCAATAAAACATTGGAAGAGGTTAAAGAGGTGACCATGTGACTCTTAAATGATGAAATAGAGTGTATCTCAGATTTTGAGTCAAGAATGTAATAAGAAAAGCCTTTTCAAATTCTCTCACCATTTAAATGCATTTTGATTAAAGTAATAACCAATATAGAATTTATGGACCATAATGAGTACCAAAACAAAATCTAGTTGTATTGTAGTATTCTAGACCTTTGAATTAGTCTATGGTTCAATTTTGAGATCATTGGAACCATGTTTTCCCCTGAAATTAATTCAAGGGAAGTTTGAATATAGTTTTACTATAGAATCAATCGAACATACATTAATACATTTATTTCCCTAAAGTTCTGATCTTATTGAATGTCACACTTTACTTCATTTTGATTTTCATCTCCCACACCCATTTGATGGCTGCTATTTAATCCAATCTCGATCTGATGGCCCAATGGTCATCGTCAACCTTTGTGATTCTTGCAAATAGTGAGTGTTTCATAGTATTTCGATCTGCGACCTCTTTCTCCCTCCACTGTACACCGTTTCTCTTGATTCTTTCACTAACAAAACTGTGAAGTCAAGACAAACCCAGAGAGCCATAACTCACCTTCTATTTCACCCTATTGACGAAACACCTGAATCAGGCTCCTAACCTCTATCTACCATGAATGCACAAACACAACCATGACCCTCCTCATCTCCATTTAAAGGACCCCAAGGCATCACCGGACCTCAAGCACTCCTCCTTTCCCAATTCTTCCTCCAATACCCTCAGGAACCCCGACCTGCTCGAAGTACACCTCCAGCGACAGTGGTCTAGTGCATCATGCTTTGACCACCTCCGACCAAATTAGGTCTCCAGTAATCATCAAAGGTACCCCTAACCCCTTTTCCATTCATTAGTTAGCTCTGATTTGCTTCGAGTCACCCTACCCTTAATTATTGTTGAGGTACTCATCGACGGCTTACTGTCTCCCCTAGTTTGCCCTTCTCTAACCATGGGAACTTGTCCATGGACTTTGTCTTTCACTAGTGAATGTTTCTTCAAGATTAGTTTGATGATTCCAAGATGTGAATTATTGGTTTCAAGGCTTAGAGTTTCTCCCCAGTTCTTCCTCTGCGGTGGAGTTTTCTTGAGCTTCTGACCACCACATTAGTCAAAGTTTGGCCATTCAAGACCACTCAAGCTTGATGAATACAAATGGAGCATCATCATTGGAGATCATACATCTTCTAGCCAGTTTGAATCACAAATTTCATCTCTAGGTTACTAGTTACCATAAATTGAAGCAGGATGAAACTAGGTTGCGAATTTAAAATGGTGCCCATGCTAATTGAATAATTTCATCTTCCTGGGCATTTTGGTAGATTTGTGTGAGTTTTGATGTATCAGCCGCGAAATACATTTTATCATCAAATGACAAATTTTCCTCTTCATGTTCAATTTATGCGTCATGAGTAGTATGATTTTCTTAGTCTTTTCACGCCTCATTTACATTGAAATGATCTTTGATTTAAATTGATGTCATAGTATATTTCTCGACACCCTGATTGGTTAGTTTTTGAAAATTCATAGTAAATTATAGGATGATTATAAAAATACAAATTAATAGTCATTGGAAAGAGTTTTTTTGAGAGGAATCTAAATTTAAGGTTTTCAAGTCATGCTTTACACTTCCAGTTAGATGTTTTATTTTAAACCCTAATTTGACCCATGAAACCCTAATTATATATTAATATGATTAATGTGACCTTAGTCAATCAAGTTTTTCTTTATTTAAATATATTGATCAATAAGCCTAACCCTAATGAACGCAAACCCTAATTCACCCAAATTCAACTTATGATAAATACAAGGTATTTATCATTGATGTTTTTGAACATGTACTTAGAGCCTATTCAAGTCAAGGGAAGGTTTGACTTACATTTGACTCCAAGATCAGACAGGCTATCTTAGGATCATCTTTGCTCCAAGGTAAACATGTCATACTACTAAGCACAAATATTTATGGTTGATTTCATGCTAAGCATAAGTAGACATTATGATTGCAAGTTGAATGTTCTAAATCATTCTCACTATATCAAATTTCTTGATGATTGTTATATGTTATTTTCTATGGTTAAAATGTTCATTATGATTTAAGTTTATGATTTATGACTCATGAAATCAATGTTATTATTCAAGAGGGAAAAATCCCATAATGTTAAGAGATCATGTTAATAGGGAAAAATCCCATCATGTTTAAGTTCAAGAATCATGTCAATGTTAATGTCATGTTAATGATCAAGTTAATTGGAATTGAACTAGTCTTTATATGCTCCTAAATCATGGACCTCATGGGATCATTAAGGGCTTTCCTATAAATCATGTGTTCCTAAAGGGGCGTTATAGAGGGATGCATACATTTACTATTCAATTCTTCATGTTAATAGTGATTCAATAAAGTTATAGTTAATTCATGTTACATGTCAAGTATATTTACTTATCTCATATTATAAATTACAAGTACCATTTATTAATGTGTTGTCTTTCCCATTTGCATGGTTGGGGATGTGATGTACCTAGGAATTGGAGCAAGTAAGGACTCAAGAGGAGCAAGTAAGAACTACATGACCTTCAAGACCTTACTAGTGGGGTGTCATCCATACTAAGAGATCTAATTATTTAGACATGTTTACCTTTATTAATGGTTTTCCATGTTTAGAAATGTTTAAACAAATCATAAAACTCAACTAGAGTTTCCTATTCAAAGAAAAATGTATGAATCTCAATGGTGATTATGTGTTTATTTTCTATGCTTTCATAAATTTGACACCCCCTTAAAGATGAATGCTTCCGCTCAGTTATATTATATATCACAAGCTGGGGTGTTATAATACCAATGATGCTATCATAAACAATTTTCTTAACATGCATGACATTGGTACAACGTCAAACTATCAAAGAACTCCAATAAGAAAGATCCTAGAATATCAACCTCTTTTTGAATAAAGACTTTTCACCTGTAGGATTAGTACGTGGTATCTTACCAAAATGATTTACAATGTTGTTTATACTTGAATAAACATCCTCACTGGCATAAGTTTAGGAGCATTTTGTTCCTCAATTGAGCCATTGAATGCTTCACACAACTTTGTGTAAGGGTGCACCTTTGGAAGAAACCTTCTATGATCAATATATATAGTCTTACCACCATGTTTTAGTCAGGTTCATTTAGTATTTTCCTCAAATATAGGACATGCCTTAGATCCTTTTATGTTATATCTAGACAAGTTCTCATAAGCTAGAAATTCATTAATAGTGCAAAACAACATAGCACGTAAATCAAATATCTCTCTTCACAAGGCATCATAAGTCATCACACCTTCTCCCCGAAGTTTCTTTAAGTCATCAATCAGAGGTTCATGGTAAACATCAATATCACTACTAGTTTTTTGGGGCTTGATATCAACAAGGACAACATGATGTATTTATTCTTCATATACAACCATGGAGGAAGATTGTATACAACAATCATGATAGGCCAATTTTGATGTTGGTTGTTGAATGTTCCTTATGGATTCATCCTTTCAGTACAAACGCCGAGTCTTAAATTCTTAGATTATTTGACAAATTTAGGTTATAATAAACAAATAGTCTTCCATTGTGGAGAATCATATGCATGTCGTAGCATACCATCATTTTTTTAACTTCTGCATGCTAAGGTGAAATCTGTGCATCTACGGTATTAACAAAAAAATGTTAAAATTGTGGTATTATAGGTAGCTACCATATCACCTTGGCAGGAGATTTGTCATTTTGTACAATGACCCCCATATTTTGGACATTATTTCAAATTGATATAGTCCTTTTGAAACAACACTCAGGCATGTATGTATCATCTTACCTTTCATTACCATTGGGCACAACATCATTTTAGTTCTATATGTTGATATTGGAAGCTCATTGCCCTAAGAGAGAATTTCTTTCAACAAAGACAATAGAGAATTGTTGCTTTATCTATTGTTGGTCTTCAGAGTATATAATGTCAATACAGTATTCAACTTTGCAAACGTAGTACAACCTAAATATAACGATTTCTCAACATCATGCATGGAATTTCTAAATATGGAAGGTGGATATACAACATTTACCGTGCACGTATCTAGCATCATATCAACTATGTCTCTTGGAATTAGTTTGTTCACATCAACATCATCTGCCATTTTTTCTTTGATATATCTACCAGTGTCAAAATTTGTTGATCTCATACTAGGAATTGCTTCATGCTAGTACAATTTTTTATATCGTCATACAATTGCATTACACATGACATGATGTTTTATTATGTCAAAAATATCAACTTTGAAATTGTTACTACAATTCCTACGATGTCAATAGAACCTATCTCCATGTTGTTTTCTATGTTCCTCTACAAATATTACAAACTAATCAAAACCATGTGTGATTTCGATTAGACATTCATGATCAGTCCATTCTAATACTAGATGGGAGATAAGTATCTCGTCAGGTTTTAGTTAATAAGACAATTTCAGAATAAAATATGTTTGAGTTGATCCCTAATCATCTATTAGCATTCACATTGATGAATATGTACCACATATCTCTTTCTTGAGCACTTCATCTCACTAGTAAGTGTATAATGTGTGTTCAATTTCAATAAATTTTGGCAGCATTTCCCCACAGTTCTCCTAGTACATCGATGTAGATAAGCAAATACCCACCTACATATGTACCCAAAGAACAAAAGGGGAAATGTTGTATATATGTATTGAAATTGAGCACGCATTATACACTTACATCCTAATTGAGATGAGTGCTCAAGAATAGTCCCAAATCGGGGAGTATCCAAGGTTTACTCCTATGAGTATATCTTAGAAGCATTTCTAGGCCAACAATATGATTTAGGCGCTAGGGTTTACATATTAGGGTTTAGAAATAATTTTGAATTCTAATTAAATATATAAGTACAACTTAGAGACCTATCAAATCCCAATAATTAATAAGACACATGTAATAATCTATTATATATGCATTTTCATCACAATTTTCATATAATTCATGACAATATCCATACAATTAATCACAATTTTCACTCAATTCATACAATTTCTTCTCAATTTTGTCACAATTTAGTTCAATTGAAAGAATGGAAAATATTTCTTCAATTTTCACACAATTTGATTTCTTCTCCCTCTCCTCCTTCCTCCTCTATCCTCCTTCCCCTTCCCTACATAATTTTTTCTCAATATTGAGAAGAAATTGTATAGGACTTGGAAGGAGGATAGAGGAGGAGGGATGAAGGGCAAGGAAGATGGAGATAACTAAAGGAGGGGAGAGGAGGAAGGAGGAAGGGATGTACATATGGAAGAAACTGGTGGTGTCAAAGGAGGAGGATGACAATGGAGGTAGTGTGGAAACAATGGAGGCCAAATGTGACAAAGTGGGTTTTCTGACTTAATTCCGAGGACGGAAATTCTTTTAAGGTGTGTAGGATGTGATGGAGTGGACTTTTAGAACCCTAAATGTCCAATGACACAAGTGAAGTCATGTATGTTGAGTTGTTTTGAGAATCACAAGTGTTTTTAGTAAATCTAGAGTGTCAATTGAGGTTTATATAATGATTAAGATCCATAAGCTTATGCCTATTTGAGGAAATTAATTGATTGGTTAAATATTGATATATTGGGACCAAGATTTGATGAGATGTAGCAAGGATGATAACAAAGCTATGTTTAAAGTTCCGTAACCTTTGATGTTCTTAGATGGAGTTGTGTAGGTATGCATATAATGATAAGGTGCTTTTGGTGTACATCAAGGTCTAATATCTCTTCAACCATAAGTTGTGATAAGCATAGTTTGGCTGAGACCGGTGGCATGAGTGAGCCACGGTTTGGCCTTCACAAAAGATCATCGTGACCCTTGGATACATCTGATGGCTGGGGAGATTGGTTTCATAGAAACAGTCACAATCTCGTTTAGAATAGGTTTCTCTCTCTCACTCACACCTGCATTGGTCAACATAAAATAAAGCATAACAGTTAATTTACATCTTTGTACATATTCTCTCTCTCACTCACACCTTGCCCCGAAGATCGAGGGGAATGGACTAAGAGACCTTCTAACTAGACTAACTACAAACCTTCTATCAACTAAGCGTTAGGATGATACGATCCTTCTGACTCTTGTTGCTGATGCTGACCTGAAAATTTTTGAGTAGAGGGGTGAGCCTACTCGCTCAGTGAATAACATTTCACTTAGCTATCAATAAACAACTCGTCAGGTTCATTAACTGAAAATAAACATATATACAGTTTAAACAGAGCAATTCTACTGACATAGCATGTAAACAGTTACCAATCACATTTCTAAGCATTCGTCAGGTATTTCAAGTAGTTAAATAATTATATAAATTTACTGTGAGCCTATATGATTTTTCATCCTTTTTATTATTATGCCCTAAATATATGCAGTGTACTCTGCATATAAAGGTCCGCAACAAGTCCATGCTACGGCCCCACCGTACAAGACTTAGCGACACACCCGGGAAATGCTAAGTCTGACGCCAGCCCCGTTCTGCCACAGGACCACAGGCTCTCCGGCCTACAGGCTCTCCGGCCTCAATGCACTACTCCGAGTGCTCTCTAGACTCCTCCTACTAACCTGAGCACACAGGCGGAGGGTCACAGGGTTACCTTCGCGACTCCACACGAATGGTGTTAGATAACCAAGTTTTCTGATGAAACCGCAGTGCCATTGTGACACAAGCACAATTGTTGTTAGACACTGCCCTTTTTCTCTTTCCTCGTTTGTCCGCGACACACGCACGGATGATGTTGCAACACGAGTTTCACCCCAAAGCTGCAGATACCACTTAGGGGTTCTACGGTGTTAGGGCATCTAAGTCTATACTTGATTAACGAATAACATAAATAACACATTATAACTGTAAACACAAAATTTCCTCTTTCTCATCATTCTTATTACACAATTCAGTTCCAATGAACTTATTAAACTATTACTGAAGCAATCAGACATTTCAAATGAGTTAAATAATGATTTCTAAATGAATTGCCACTCACCACTTGAAACTCGGCCGAACACTAAGGAACTCGGCCGATCACTTCCCAGATCCTGAAACTCGGCCGACCAACCTCGGCCGACCAACTGGAAACTCGGCCGATCCCCTGGGGAACTCGGCCGACCAACTCACCGCTTGAAAAACCTACAAAGAAAACTCGGCCGATCAGGACCAAACTCGGCCGACCAAATCCCTGTTCGTATATCTAATTCAGGAAACTCGGCCGATGCAGACTGAAACTCGGCCGATCCGGAAAACGCTGTACAAAAGCCCTAAATAAGAACTCGGCCGACCGAATTGGAAACTCGGCCGAACCGCGCACAGGCAGAACACAAAAACGGCCTGCAAAAGTCGATTTCTCTCGAATCGACGGGCAAACTTCGAGCAAACACCGCGATACGATCACAAACGACCCATACAACTAAACCGTACCTGAAAGGAAGAAAGGAACAAGCTAGGGCTGCTCCGAGCACCCCAATTCCTTGATCGCTTTTCTTGCAAACGCAGCTCCAGCTGCAAAACTGATTCGATTCGATGAAGGTGATGATCTACGGAGGGAAGGGACGATCTACAACAACTAATTGGAGCAAAACGACGCTCTAGAGCTTCTCCCTCCACAGCTCCTTCTCTCTTTCTCTCTCTTTCTCTCTTTCTCTCACGCAAGGAACAGAACGTTTCCTGCGTTCTGCGTTTCTGTGAAATGAAACGAGAAAGGGAGAAAGGAAAGATAAGGAAGAAAACTTAGGGGCCAAATTGCAAATTTCGAAACTTTCGCAAAATTACAATCGGGTCCCTAGGAGCCCAAAAACATGTAACTTTTGACTCGAAGGTCGGATTCGAACGATTTCTCTGGCAACGCTTCGAGCGTAAGATATTACATACTTTAGAAGCTAGAAAACACACTAAGCACATATCATGTCCATTTTAAACATTATTAACAAAAATAGGCTTATAACTTAATACATCAGCTAAACACATGCTGAACAACTTACTTACGGGATAAGCTCGACGCGGGTCGTAACAATTCCTCTTACCCTTATAAGAATTTCGTCCTCGAAATTCCTAGAAGAGAAAAGGAAACTTGCCACGCATCTCAGATTCTAGCTCCCACGTAGCTTCTTCAAGATTATGGTTTCTCCACAAAACCTTCACTAAAGGAATTTCGCGGTTCTTAAGCTTTTTAATCCGGTAATCAACTATCTGCACAGGTCCTTCAACATAGGACACATCTGTCCTAAGTTGCACCGGTTCTGAATCTAGAATCTTATCCGTGCCAGGGTGACACTTTTTCAGCATAGACACGTGGAATACATCATGTAGATTTGCCAACTCAGACGGCAAATCCAACCTGTAAGCTACAGGTCCAATCCTCTCAACAATAGGATATGGACCCATATATCTAGGGGTCAACTTACCCCTCTTGCCAAATCTCAGAACTCCCTTCCACGGTGAAACCTTCAAGTAAACCTCGTCGCCAACCTCAAACTCAAGAGGTCGACTTCGTCTATCAGCATAACTCTTCTGTCTATCCTGTGCAGCTTTCAATTGATCCCGAATCACTGATATCTTTTCAGTAGTTACATCAACTAACTCAGGTCCAAGAATTTTCTTCTCACCCACCTCATACCAACAAACTGGCGATCTACACTTTCTGCCATAAAGAGCTTCAAATGGAGCCATTCCAAGACTAGAATGGTAACTGTTATTATAAGCAAACTCTATTAGGCTTAAGTGTTCTTCCCAGTTGCCTCTAAACTGTAGCACGCATGCTCTCAGCATGTCTTCAAGGGTCTGAATGGTCCTCTCAGATTGACCATCTGTTTGTGGGTGAAACGCTGTACTGAACTTCAACTTCGTGCCCAACGCATGTTGTAACTGATTCCAGAATCTAGATGTAAACTTTGGATCTCTGTCAGAAATAATAGAAACTGGAATCCCATGCAACCTGATTACCTCATCCACATAAACTTTAGCCAGCTTAGAAACGTCAAAGGTTGACTTGACAGGAAGAAAGTGAGCAGACTTAGTTAGTCTATCCACAATCACCCATATCGAGTCCGAACCCTTAGGCGTTCTGGGTAATCCTACCACAAAGTCCATAGTGATGTGTTCCCATTTCCATTTTGGTATAGGAAGCGACTGCAAAACACCAGCAGGTTTCTGATGTTCAGCCTTAACCTGCTGACACACCCCGCACCTAGCTACGTATTCAGCCACATCCTTTTTCATACCTGGCCACCAGTACAACTCTTTGAGGTTCCTGTACATCTTTGTGTTACCTGGATGCATGGCATACATAGAAGTATGCGCCTCTTCAAGAATCTGCTCTTTCAACTCACTGTTTCCAGGTACACACAACCTTTCATGAAGATACAACATACCTTCATCAGAAAATCTGAACTCTGCTCTCTTACCCTCTGACATCTCCTGCATGATTTGCCATAAACCATTATCACTCTACTGCAACTCTTTAATCTGATTATAAAAAGTAGGTCTAACTTGCATCTGTGCAATCAGCCCACTCTGTCTTGTCACCTCCAAGTCCAAGTTCAACCTTCGCATATCTACGAGCAGGTCTCTCTTGAAACATGCCATAGAAAATGCATTGGCTGAAGAACTTGACTTTCTACTCAAGGCATCAGCTACAACATTCGCCTTACCAGGATGGTAATCGATTGTCACATCATAATCTTTAATCAACTCCAGCCATCTGCGCTGTCTCAAATTCAAATCTTTTTGAGTGAAGATATATTTCAGGCTCTTATGGTCGGTGAACACCTGACATGTTTCACCAAACAAATAGTGACGCCACGTCTTAAGAGCATGAACTATAGCAGCTAATTCCAAATCATGAACAGGGTAATTCTCCTCATTTTTCTTAAGCTGTCTAGACGCATAAGCAACAACTTTGCCTTTTTGCATCAATACACAGCCCAAACCTCTTCTAGAAGCATCACAGAACACTGTATAGCCTTTTTCTGCTTCAGGTAGAACCAACACTGGTGCTGAAGTCAACCTTTTCTTTAAAATCTGAAAGCTTCTCTCACAGTTATCAGACCAAATAAACGACACATCCTTCCTTGTTAAGCGTGTCAGAGGTGATGCTATCTCACTGAAGTTCTTTATGAACCTTCTATAATAACCTGCCAATCCCAAGAAACTTCTGATCTCAGTAGGAGTCATAGGCTGTTCCCACTGAAGCACAGACTCAACTTTCTTAGGATCCACGCTGACTCCATCTCTCGAGATAACATGTCCAAGAAATGCTACCTCGGCCAACCAGAACTCGCACTTGCTAAACTTAGCAAACAACTGGTGTTGTCTCAACAACTGCAACACTATTCTCAAGTGTTGCTCATGTTGTTCCTCGTCTCTGGAATAGATCAGAATATCATCTATAAAGACTACAATAAACTGGTCTAGAAAAGGTTTGAAAATCCGATTCATCATATCCATAAAGGCTGCTGGGGCATTGGTCAGCCCAAACGACATGACCAAGAACTCATAATGCCCATACCTGGTTCTGAAAGCTGTTTTGGGAATATCAGAAGCCTTTATCCTGAGCTGATGATATCTGGATCTCAAATCAATTTTAGAAAAGATCGTCGCTCCACGCAGCTGATCAAACAGATCATCAATTCTCGGCAAAGGATATTTATTCTTTATTGTGATCTTGTTCAGTTGCCTGTAATCTATACAGAGACGCATGGTTCCATCCTTTTTCTTAACAAACAAGACTGGAGCACCCCATGGTGAAGAACTGGGTCTAATGAAACCCTTATCTAACAACTCCTGCAACTGTACCTTGAGTTCTTTCAACTCCACAGGTGCCATTCTGTAGGCCGACAGCGCTACTGGATGACTACCTGGATATATCTGAATTTCAAAATCAATGTCTCTGACAGGAGGTAAGCCTGGTAACTCTTCTGGGAAAACATCAGAGAACTCACGAACTATAGGCACATCATAAACACTGGTGGTGCTCTTTTCTGCTCTGGTGTCAACTACATGAGCAAGGAACGCTTCACATCCTTTCTGTAACATCTTATCAGCTACAGCAGCTGATATTATGCATGTAGGCAGAACTTTCCTGTCTCCAGTAAAGACACAAGAAAATTCTCCTAATTGAAAGGTAGCTTCCTTTTTCCAGCAATCGAGTTGCACTCGATATGTCTCAAGACAATCCATACCCAAGATGACTTGAAAAGTATTTACACCCAAGGGTATGAGATTAGCAGCAAAGGTAAAACCTTCAAAAGATAACAAACATCCGGGACAGGACTCAGATAAAACTGTCGGTCCACCTAGTGGAACCCTCAACACTAACTCATCTGCCAACTCTTGAGTTAACAGATTAAGTTCAACAACTAAAGAACGTCGTATAAAAGAATGAGTAGCTCCCGGATCTATCAAAACTGAAACTGGTATACTATTAAACAAAAGCATCTCTCCTGTAACGACTTGTGAAGAGATTATACCTTCCTGAGGTGTCAAAGAAAAGAAACGTGCTGAAGCTCTCCCTCTGCCACGTTGTCCTCTCTGACCACTCCTGCCACTAGATGCTTCACCACCTCTAGAACCAGAAGCCACAGAGGAACTCGGAACATCATGGTATTGAGGCTGAAAAGCTTGTGATGCTGCTTGATGAAGTTGAGGACAATCCCTTCTAAGGTGTCCTATTTGTCCACAGGCAAAACAACTTGGACCCCAACACTGACCAGTGTGTGGTCTACCACATTTATTACATAGCGGTATCTCTTGTCTCTGAGGACCTGATACTGACATTGATGACCCTGAAGACTGTCCACTAGTGGCACTGCTCCATCTTCCTGGGTTATATCCTCCTCTACCTCTAGAAGTAGTGACATTCTCAGATCTCTGTCTGCCAAAACAACCAAAGCCACGCCCAAGTTTAGAAAAGAAACCTCTACCTCCACCTCTGTATCCACCACTGGGCTGTCCTCCACTGAACTCTGCAGATCTCTTCTTAGACTCGGGCACTCTGTCAGCATTCACAGATTCTTCAACTTGTCTGGCAGCCTCAACAAACTCACCAAAGTTCTCTCTGTTCCTCCTACTAGTAGCAGAGACTGTATGCCGAATCTCTGGCCTTAACCCTTCCTGAAATCTTCTGCACCTTTCTATGTTGTCAGGAACAAGCTGTGGACAGAAATTAGCTAACCGTGTGAAAAGCGCTTCATACTCTGTAACTGTCATGTTCCCCTGCTTGATATTCTGCAACTGCCTGATTTTCTCATTAAGGAAAGTGGGTGGGTAGAATTTGAGATGAAATTCCTCAGAGAAATCCTGCCAGGAAAGCTCTATTCCTCTCCTCTTTTCTTCCACACCACGCCACCACAACTCTGCATCGCCTGTCAAAAGGTAGACTGCACGACTAATCTTCTTATCTTCTGGAAGCTCCATCAAACGAAAAACCTTTTCTATCTGTCTAAACCACTCATTAGCTTCGGCGGGATCTGTGGTGCCACTGAATTCTGTTCCACCTAGCTTCTTCACAAGCTCATAAGATCGCATCAGATCTTTACTGCTGGTAGAAGAAGATTCTCGCCTATCAGCCTTGTATCTCTCCTTGGTCTCCAAGAACATCCTGTACATCCGGGATGCTTCATCCACGTGGTCACCACCACCTGGACCCAAGTACAGAGGATCAGGGCCAACATGGCTCTCAGCCTGGTCATCATGATCATGACCTCTTCCTGCCATCTGCAATGATATAACAAAATATTTCCTGTTAGAAAACTACAGATAGAAGAAAGACACCTAAACCTTAATCCTATTGGTCTCTTATCGTCCCCTGACCTGGACTTAGAGTATTCATATACTCAACCTATGCTCTGATACCAAGAGTTGTTGCGCCCCAATCTCACATTAAAACACAAACCACCGGATTAGGGCACGGCAGGTGGGATTATACACATAAGCCAAACACTCTTCACTGTTTAAGACACATTTAAAGAGATTAACAGAATAAACAGATTTAAGCTGTAAAATGAAACTAAGCAGACTGCGGAAGCATTTCTATTAGCTGATAGGAAATTAAACAAGTCTACAGCACACTGCATTGGTCAACATAAAATAAAGCATAACAGTTAATTTACATCTTTGTACATATTCTCTCTCTCACTCACACCTTGCCCCGAAGATCGAGGGGAATGGACTAAGAGACCTTCTAACTAGACTAACTACAAACCTTCTATCAACTAAGCGTTAGGATGATACGATCCTTCTGACTCCTGTTGCTGATGCTGACCTGAAAATTTTTGAGTAGAGGGGTGAGCCTACTCGCTCAGTGAATAACATTTCACTTAGCTATCAATAAACAACTCGTCAGGTTCATTAACTGAAAATAAACATATATATAGTTTAAACAGAGCAATTCTACTGACATAGCATGTAAACAGTTACCAATCACATTTCTAAGCATTTGTCAGGTATTTCAAGTAGTTAAACAATTATATAAATTTACTGTGAGCCTATATGATTTTTCATCCTTTTTATTATTATGCCCTAAATATATGCAGTGTACTCTGCATATAAAGGTCCGCAACAAGTCCATGCTACGGCCCCACCGTACAAGACTTAGCGACACACCCAGGAAATGCTAAGTCTGACGCCAGCCCCGTTCTGCCACAGGACCACAGGCTCTCCGGCCTACAGGCTCTCCGGCCTCAATGCACTACTCCAAGTGCTCTCTAGACTCCTCCTACTAACCTGAGCACACAGGCGGAGGGTCACAGGGTTACCTTCACGACTCTACATGAATGGTGTTAGATAACCAAGTTTTCTGATGAAACTGCAGTGCCATTGTGACACAAGCACAATTGTTGTTAGACACTGCCCTTTTTCTCTTTCCTCGTTTGTCCGCGACACACGCACGGATGATGTTGCAACACGAGTTTCACCCCAAAGCTGCAGATACCACTTAGGGGTTCTACGGTGTTAGGGCATCTAAGTCTATACTTGATTAACGAATAACATAAATAACACATTATAACTGTAAACACAGAATTTCCTCTTTCTCATCATTCTTATTACACAATTCAGTTCCAATGAACTTATTAAACTATTACTGAAGCAATCAGACATTTAAAATGAGTTAAATAATGATTTCTAAATGAATTGCCACTCACCACTTGAAACTCGGCCGAACACTAAGGAACTCGGCCGATCACTTCCCAGATCCTGAAACTCGGCCGACCAACTGGAAACTCGGCCGATCCCCTGGGGAACTCGGCCGACCAACTCACCGCTTGAAAAACCTACAAAGAAAACTCGGCCGATCAAGACCAAACTCGGCCGACCAAATCCCTGTTCGTATATCTAATTCAGGAAACTCGGCCGATCCAGACTGAAACTCGGCCGATCCGGAAAACGCTGTACAAAAGCCCTAAATAAGAACTCGGCCGACCGAATTGGAAACTCGGCCGAACCGCGCACAGGCAGAACACAAAAACGGCCTGCAGAAGTCGATTTCTCTCGAATCGACGGGCAAACTTCGAGCAAACACCGCGATACGATCACAAACGACCCATACAACTAAACCGTACCTGAAAGGAAGAAAGGAACAAGCTAGGGCTGCTCCGAGCACCCCAATTCCTTGATCGCTTTTCTTGCAAACGCAGCTCCAGCTGCAAAACTGATTCGATTCGATGAAGGTGATGATCTACGGAGGGAAGGGACGATCTACAGCAACTAATTGGAGCAAAACGACGCTCCAGAGCTTCTCCCTCCACAGCTCCTTCTCTCTTTCTCTCTCTTTCTCTCTTTCTCTCACGCAAGGAACAGAACGTTTCCTGCGTTCTGCGTTTCTGTGAAATGAAACGAGAAAGGGAGAAAGGAAAGATAAGGAAGAAAACTTAGGGGCCAAATTGCAAATTTCAAAACTTTCGCAAAATTACAATCGGGTCCCTTGGAGCCCAAAAACTTGCAACTTTTGACTCGAAGGTCGGATTCGAACGATTTCTCTGGCAACGCTTCGAGCGTAAGATATTACATACTTTAGAAGCTAGAAAACACACTAAGCACATATCATGTCCATTTTAAACATTATTAACAAAAACAGGCTTATAACTTAATACATCAGCTAAACACATGCTGAACAACTTACTTACGGGATAAGCTCGACGCGGGTCGTAACAGATGGAGTTCCGACCTGAAGAAGGAGATTACGGGGCTATCAGTGGTTGAGGAGAAGGAAAAGGATGCCGGCCACCCTGGCGCCCACACCAGTGCGAGAAGCCAAGCGGAGCCGAGCCGGAGAAGCTAGGAGAGCCACGGAGGTGCTAGTTCGGGAGCAAGCAGATGGCGGTGGCGTGCGTTGTGGATAGGGGAGGCGGGCGCTGTGTTCGTGAACGAACACGACCGTGGCGGCCTGCCCACACCCGTGGTGTGCCGCGGAGAGAGGAAGAAGGGCGGACCGGGCTGACAGGTATAGAGGTCGGGAGGAGTACTCGGTAGTCTGGATTGCTCGCTAGAGAAGACCCAACCTCGCAGCGGTGCCTTGAGCAGAGGCATTTTGCCTCTTTTCTCCGCCCCTACAGAGGCCGACGGCGGTGAGCTTCCCCAACCGCAAGGAGCTTCCACGGAGGAGGTGGCCTCAAGGCCAAAGATGTTGAGGGAGCCTGGACGAGGTCCAAGGCAGCACCATCTGAAGCCAAGGAGGGGATAGCGACACCTATCCCTCACCGGAGGTCCAGCCTTACGGCGGCGCTCCTGTGCTGCAGAGAAACACCAGGCGACTCACGCGAGAAAACACGAGGACAGAGAGAGTCCAGTCGCGTGTGAGAGAAGGGAGAGGAACCGAGCCCAATTTCTAGCCAACCGGATCTAGGAGCTAGACCAGCCGACTCATCAAGGAGCCACGCCAGCCTCATGGACACGTGGTGAGCTCCTATTCACCCAAAAAGGTAAAATGCTCAGTTTTTCAATAATTCATAGAAATTTGCTCAAGCATCAGAAAAATACAAACAATATACCAAAATTCACAGAAAAATGCGTAGAACAACCTGGAACTATAATATCAAGCTTTTTATGCTCAAATCTCAGTGATATCATGAAAGATGTGTAATTCTTGTTTAGTGGATAATAAATAGCAAATGATGACATAAAATTATGGAAAAATGTCAGTAACTCCATAATAATGTTTATAATGCACCTGATGTCAAGGATGATCATGTTGATGTACGAAATCATGTAATTTTCTCAATATGACTAATTAGGGATAATAACCCTAAATAAAATGTATTACATACATGCATGCTCAAGAATTGATGAAATTTACAGAGTAAGCTCATATCCATATTTGGAATCCTAGATTTAATGATGAGATCATGATGATGCATATAATTCATGTTATATGAAGTTGACCCTTAATACATGGTATGAAACCTTGATTTAGGTTAATGCATGTAACCTAAGGCTAATAGGTTCACATAATGATGGAAAATATGACTATCAGTTAATGAGTAAATAATCTGGAATATAACATCAGTATGATAATTCTAAGACAAGAATGCAAGTAATGATGTACACATCCTAATGAACTAAGCTAAACCCTAATATGGACGTAATTAGGGTTAAGATAAGATGTAAGACGATGAGAACCTGATGATAGTTTATGGTCTTGTCTTAATCAGGTTTAATCAAGGATATAGTTGATATCAGGAATATGTTGTGAATATGATGTCTCTTTGGAAGGTACGCCATTAACTCTTACTTGGCTTATTATACAATATGCTTGTTCTATATGCATTGTAAAATACTTGGCATATGATATTGGATGAAATGATTGTTCTTGTATGATATCTTGCTTGATTTTCCATACTTATGGCTATGAACACTTGAAACATAATATATCTGTTCCATTATATGAAAGCACTATATCACTTTGCTAAGCATAGTGCTAGTGAGTGATCTATCTCTTTGGTAAGCGGATCACATGTACAATGATCTATCTCTTTGGTAAGCGGATCATAAGGCCTGAATGCATCTATCCCATTGGTAGGCGGATGCAGGAGCATATAATGGAAAATGAGCTTAAAATATGTGTTCTCTTTTGTTAATGAATATCTTTGTGCAAGTATACACTTTTCTTATATTCTTCTGTTACTGCCAAGTATTAGTTTTATCTTATTGCCAAGATATGATGAAAGGTATATAAAAAGACACGTAGGCGTACTCAGTACAATATTCTTGAAATATTTTGCTGACGTGTACCGCATGTAATCTTTTGTTTAGGTTGTGGTTATGCTCTTAGAGATCCAGGATAGTGAGAGTTGTGTGGCGAGCTGATGTACAGGTGGACCTATTGTCTTAAGATCCTGTAGTTTAGTGGTAGTACATGTATATGTATAACTTTGATGTTCAATATGTAATATCAAATGTTGTAAAAATTCATGTTGTAATTATATGTTGAATGGTGAACATGTGTGTATGGTTTTATTATTGTTCATGTACATGTGCTACTGATTGTTTCCTTCTGACTTCCTCTAATTTTCTTCTTCTTAGCCTAGTGTGGGGTGGTTAAATTGGGATTCTCGCTGAGGTGAGGTTTCAATTTGGACATCACACATCAGATTAAGTTTTAGAAAATCCAGGGACATCACAGGTGGTATCAGAGCATGAACAATAGCAAAGACTGACATTTGCTCATTATGCAACTCAAACTAAAGAAAACCTTGAACTTAATAATCTTTAGGGTTAGATTAGTCATCTTTTAGAGACTAGATCTGACCTAGCCTCTAGGTTAGAACCTAGATGTCTGAGAACTAGGTCTAGACTGGTTCTTGTTGAGTAGCAAGTCCTTAGATGTCGTTCTTTCCTTGTAGTGCAGCGGTATGGGACGTTGCACTATTTGGAAATGGCGTGCATCAAAGGAAGAGAAACCCTAGACATATTGTGCATGTTGTCTAGAGTAGCTACACTAGTTTACACTATGTTCTCACCCTTTTCACTAGTTTTCATGACACTGAACTCTCTACTATGTGTGGGACACTCATTTCTGGATTTGGTTTTTTATTCCAAACGGATCGAACCTCGATAGTTTTCTCTGACGCTTGATTTATCAGAGAAAAACTATATAATATTTTATTATATATATGTATTACAAAAATGTGTCCCCACACATGTACGAGTAGGAGGTGATCATGCAACCTAAGTGAAAGAGAATGACATCAGTCTAGAAGAGAGAGTAGTTCTAGATTAGATGTCTAGAGCCTTGTTTGGAATATATGATAGATGGAATAGATGAAATAAGTTTTGATGATATGATGTAGGTCTTATATAGATGACATAAGATAATATATGATGATATATGTTTGTCTTCAAGGACTTAAGTTCAGTTTTGAGGTTTTGAGATACGTTTTGAGGATGCAAGTAACTAGGCTTTTATGAGATAAGATTGTTAAGTTAAGATAAGGTTGTGAGTCAGCATGAGCCTCAAACTCTTTTACGAAGGAGGATCTCTAGTGTTAGGACCAGTTTCGGGGTTAACTCCAGAGAGAGTGAGACCCATTGGGAGAAGGTCAGAGAACCTAAACTCCAAGATATGAGAATTTTGAGAATGTGTGTTATGATATGTCCTAAACTAGACTACTCCTAAGTGAACGAGTTGAGTTTCTCTATGCATGATTCCTATAGTCATGTTGAACCCTAGATATCCTTGGGAGAACCAAACCCTAGAAATAGAGAGAGGCTGGATATATGTGCATGTGAGTATGAATATGAGTGTCTGCCATCTGGGTGAGGGAGAGAGCCCAAGACCCTAGAGGAGGTAGCTATGTTAGTTTTTGTACAGCCTCATGCTCGGGTTGGTGGTTCCCATATAGGAATCTAGTGGTATGTATATAAGAGAAAGAGAGTTGAGAAATAGTTTTCACGGGTATAGATCTAAGAATAGAATGTCATAGCATGCTTTGTTTTGTGCTTATGTGGCTAGAGCTTGTAAGGCTATCACGTGTGCCAACAAGGTAATCTGAGCACCCTAGACCTGAGAGGAAAGATAAAGTATATGCATATGAGATACTCATAGAGTTGAGTTAGCTCAGAGAGAATGAGCAATGCACTATCTTCATGATAAGGGTTGCGAGAACCTCATTTGGACTAGATAAAGTTTTGATATATGTTTAAAAAGTCACTCACATAAGTTTGTTTAGCACAACCATGATATATTATATGTAAGAATGTGATTTAGTTTTGAGATGTGCTTATATACATGATACGATGGAAACCTAGAGATGGTTTAATAAATATTAATGCACAAGCGATTAACCGTAGAAATGAATAATGATGATAATGTGATAGTGTTGGTTAATCTTGTGATGAAAATCACTAGTAAATGATGCAATTTATTTTGAGCAAGGAAATAAAATCATATGAAATGAAACATGTTACATGAGATGTTAATCTAAGTGCTTAATAAAGATGAAAAGTATAGTTTGATAGTTAGAACAACATAATGATTATGATACCCTGATATGATCTAGATGAATAAAGTGGGTTAACTTTAGTTAACTCCCACCTAAAAGGCATATGTTAATGTTGAACATGTTCTAATAATTAGCTCAATAAAATGTTGATGATACCTTGATGTATGGGTTAACTCCTTGGGAACATGGTAATATGATGTTGAATAATAATGCATGAATAAAGATGAAGATGCAACCCTAATATGCGAGATATGGAATGACATAAGCTAAGCTTCTAAACCTTGAGTTCAACCCTGAATGGAGTGTTTGTGCACCCAAGATGGTTGTAAACTTCCTAATAGTGCTTTGCATACCTAGTTCTAGATAACCTTCCTGATATGTTACACATAGAATAGTGCCTACATTTGGATGAAGGCAAGATAAGGTTTTCCCTGGAAGT